>OY756966.1:5002500-6252500 GCA_963580455.1 Euonymus europaeus | reverse complement strand
GTTCCTAAAAGAGTCATTCATCCAAAATTTTAAATTACCAAGCCCATTATTCCATAAAGAGGCCAAAAGAAGATTCTTCTTTCATGGAAGACTCTATTGCTTCTCTCTTCACAAATCGGGCAATATATTGCCAGAGCAAAGCATGTGCAAGACTAATGTTGACTTACATATAACAATTCTCTTTACTTGCAGTCTTTTCCTCATACTTGTTAACAACTAAGCAATCAATTAGTCAGTAGCACTTCCAAGTTCCAAGCAACTAACCCAAACCTTTATATCGATTCATACTTTCTCTTCATTGTAAAAGAAAACTAGTCCACTATCTTTCATTGGAAGCATTCTTTCTTGACAATCATCAGCAAAAATATATATAATAAAAAATTTGAGGAATGAGCTTGAATAAACTCCTTGTTAAGAACCTTCAATTCTAACTATAACTTTCACTTCAAAAACACAATATCTGTAAATGTTATTTTCTAGTATCTGTCCACTACAAAAAGAAAAAACCTAATGCTTGCAATTTAGCATTTCATTTCTCAGTCCAATATTGTTTTCCAGCAATCAAACGGAAAACCAAACCAATCAGAAGAGAAAAACCTATGCCAGGTTAGTTAGAAATTAACAAAAAATACTGGGCGAATTTTTTTTAATTCTCCCCCATTTTATCGCGACTGAAGAGACAGAGATTCCACGACAGTACAGATTGTGCTTTTTTCACTTTACGCTTCTCGCGTTTACTGGGGAAACAAGAGGGAAATACAGAGAGTCGAGGATACCTGGAGAGGTGGGAACTGAGCAGAAGGCGCAGCTTGTTCTAGAAGCTTCGTCGAAGAGTGAAGCAGATCGGTCCAGTTACTCATGTCTTGCTCGCTCGCCATTTTTTTCCCTGTTGTTCAGAGGGAGAGGGAGAGGGTTTAAGAATTTATAAAGCCCTAATTTTGAAAATGATATTCATACTTCGTAGACGGATTTTTTTTTCAAAAATAATCATTTTTAACAATGAAATTATAACTCTTAAGTCACCTCTTAAATAACATTTAACTCTGAAATTATATATATGTTTTAAAATAGTCACTAAAAAAAATCAAATTTGTACATAAACAAAACATTTCGTTCGTAGTTATCGGATTTTGGATGTTTATAGCTGTTGTATTTATATTATTTTCATTCACTTACAGTCCATCGAGCATAGAAAATGAGTTTTCATAGTGCGGACAAGGACTTTTGATTAGTATGTGTAAATATGCCTTCCTATTCTCCCCTTCTTTTTTTTCTTGCATTATCTCGCTCAATTAATGTTGGCTCGTTTGACGTGGATAATAATATGATTTAACTTTGCAAGCCGATTGTTATTTGAGAATGGTTATCTTTTGATTATAGGCAAATGTCAAAAGGGTTCAAGACGCTCATATTCGCACTACACTTGTAAAATCCCGTTCAAAAAAAAAATATATATAATTTTTTTTTAATAAGGATTAAATTAAAATGGAAAAATATATATATAACAATGTGAAAAAAATGTATATAGGTATATGTTGTTTGTAGCACCACACATGAATTATATATATATATATAAAGGTAAAAGATAAGTTTAAAAAAAACGTAAAAAGTAAAAAAAAAAATTAAAAAAGAAAGATATATATGGAAGTGGCGTGGTCAGCTTCACTTCCACGCCACTTTCCATCTCCTAGCTTTTGTTTCTCAAAAACAAAACCAGAGCAACATCTCCAACCAAAAGAGAAAAAAAAAAAAAAAAACTCCTTCCCTCCTTCCAAGTCACAAATCATCATTCCATTTGTTCATCTTCAAAGCTTTTCAAGGTAAAAATTAGAAAAAATCTCAACTTATTTTCTTGGATTTCTTCTTTTATGTAACCCAACTTTTCTCTTATTTTGTTGAAGATTCTTGGCACCCTAACACCAACCAAGCTTGATTCAAAGATCTTTACCTAATTTCCATCACTATTAGGTAAGGGGTTTTAACAAATTTCAAGTATTTCAACACTTTACAAAAAAATCTAGGTTTTTTTAGGGAATTTAGGAATTCCGAAAATTAAGATTAATTCTTTGTTTTTAGCAATTTAGATAGGCTTATATTGTGTTGAATTGAATTGTTGGGTTTAGGTGGAAATTTAGAAAATCCAAAGGGGGATTTGCTCTTGAAGTAGAAATTGAAAAAAAAGAGGGAAGATTTTCCTAGGCTAAAATTGTTAAGTGAAGGTTAGGTTAGTTTGAAAAAAATATGTATTGAGGTTTTGATATCTATTTTTTTGTATTAGAATGCTAGACTTTCATTTTGGAGAATTGAGGAATGGTAGAATATAGAATTTTTGAGATTTGAATATTAGAAGTTTGAACTTATGGAATTAAATTGAGTTTATTTTTATTAAATAGGTTAGTGAATTAACTTGGAAGAAACTCGGTTCGGTGATAGAGATTGTGCGTTATCGACAAGAGGTAGGGATTTCTCCTTCTTTGGTTAAATTCTTCTCGTTCCTTAAAAGCCTGAAAAGTTGTTTCCTCGAAATCTTCTATATCGTATTAATTGTTATAAACTCATTTGGGCTACTCTTGATTGTTCCAAGGGAGCCAAACCCGTTACATGATTCGTTGTATGACCTTTTCTTGAATTGTTTTATTAAATTTGTATATATGCATTTACCCCTGAACGTGTTGAGTTCGATTGACACGTATTTGGCTCTTCATGTGATGTGCTTATGTGATATAGCATTTAAATAGTTTTTAATGTGCATTTAGTGGCATGATGGGTCACCGGGCAAGGGGCTCGGGTGTTTCCATGTTAGGAGTGATGATTCGAGGTTGAGAATTTTATTATGGTTGGATGTAGAAAATAAAAACGTACGACGGATTTACACCTTCTTCATGGATTTATCGTGCAAACCGATATACGGTGCGGTGAATATGAAGCAGGGTACGGGTGTGGGAGCGATCCACAACCCTTCGGAGTCATGGGATGGGTGTTTGGAGGTTCGGATGGGTGTACGGAGACATTTTTCTACATAGCATCTTGATGCATTCATTCCGTTCTTCACATTTCCGCCTTGTTTTGATACTCTTATTTGATATCCCTATTGAGCATTCGGCTCACCCTATTTATTCTTTCCCTTTCAGGTGAGCCATCCACTAGTACGGATCCTCCAGATCAGCAGAATGGGGCGTGACTGTGGTGGCCCGACTTAGTAGAGTCATCTTGGGGTGCATTTAGGTGTTTGTTTCCTTTTATTTATGTTATGGTTTTTGTTATTCTGAGTAGTTGAATTCTTGTGTTGTTGTGACTATTTTGGAAGGGCCAGGAGAGGACTCCGTGTGATCGGGACTCCTGTGCCGTATATATATGTATGTAAGTGTTGTGGAACCCCTGAGGGGCTGTCATTGTGGAGGATGTATGTAGTTGCTGGATTGGATATAGAAGTGCATTTTCTTTGTATTTTGTGCAGGGTGGCATTCCTCAATTTACGGGGAGATGCTGCCGAATTTTTATTTTAAGTTTATGTCAGCTTGTGACGGGTCTAGTGTGAATACTTGTCATTTTGTCGTTTAGGTCACGTTCCTCGGATCGGGGCGTGACAACTTGGTATTGGCGGGAGGTTAGAAACTCACAGACCTAGGGTATGTGTCTACTGGTATATTGATATTAGGTAGAGCATTTTCAGGCCACATCACGAGCCCAGCTGATCTGGTATGTACTCTTATCCCTTAAATCCTCTTGTCTTATGTATTTTGAGATATGTTGTGCATGTTTCAGATGTACACACGTAAAGGTAGAGGACGCGGTAGAGGGATTGTCCTAGAGGGTGCACAAGCATCCGAGCCAATATACGGATCAGATTATTTTGATGATCCGGTTGTGGGAGGTAGTTATTCTGTGAGAGCTGAGATATTGTCCGGACTAGAGAATGATATGTTTCCAGAGCTAGGTGGGATTAGAGCACCACAAGTTAGGAGGGAGGTAGAACAGCAGTTAAGAGGTGATACCATAATAGCTGAAGATAGACATGGAGGGTGGGATGCAACATCTACTCCTACACAGGTACACACACCGACTATTCCAGCAGCACCAGTTCCACAGAATTTGGAAGCTCAACCTCAGGCGATGATGCGAGACATGACAGAGATGATGCGAGCTATGACTCAGTTTGTACAGGCACAAGTCACCCGAGTGCCAGAGACCCGTAGCGAGGGACAAACTTCGGGTATAGGTGTAGAGGTAGCGGGGGATAGACGAGCAGGGAGGGATCTAGTTGAGCTCGATCAGCTGCGAAAAACTAGACCTCCTGCATTCCATGGGGAGACAGATGTGGCTAGGGCTCATGAGTGGTTGAGACAGATGACCCGACGTTTAGATACACTGAGTATACCTGATGGGAGACGGGTGATGTTGGTCTCCTACTTTCTTGAGGGTGTTGCTTATGACTGGTGGGATTCCCTGGATGATAGGACGGATACTCTCACGTGGAACTCTTTCAGTGATCTCTTTTTACAGCAGTTTATACCATTATCCTTTCGCACCAGAAAGGCGAAGGAGTTTCTTGAGTTAGTACAGACGCCTGAAACCTCAGTGATGGAGTATGGGCGACGTTTTGATGAACTTTATCATTTTGGAAAACAATATGCAGTGACTGATGAGCTTAAAGCAGAACGGTATCGTCAGGGCTTGCTTCCAGCCATTGGTACGCAGTTAATTTCGATGAGGATTAAAGGATACAGTGAGATGGTGGAAATGGCTCTCCAATTTGAACAGAGCTTTGAAGACTCTAGGAGTTATTGGGATAAGCACCGTAGGCGAGAAGCTTCATCTGTCGGTTCTAGCTCTAGGGGTGGTCAGAAGAGGCAGAGAACTGATAGACGTGGACAGTGGGATCCTTCAAGACCTAGAGTTCAGGCTCCGAGAGGCAGGGATAATAGAGGTGGAGGTACTCAGAGGAGCCAGAAGACATGTTATCGCTGCGGGCGAACAGGACATGTCGTCGCCCAGTGTAGAGCAACAGGGCCAGAGTGCTATGAGTTTTTGGTTATGCCATTTGGGTTAACCAACGCTCCAGCAGCTTTCATGAATTTAATGCAGCGAGTTTTTCACCCTTATCTAGATCGATTTGTTATTGTATTTATAGACGACATTCTAGTTTACTCACCTACGGAGAAGGAGCATGAAGAGCATTTAAGGATAGTGTTGCAGACATTGAGAGAGCACCAATTATATGCCAAGTTAAGTAAATGTGTATTTTGGGAAACAGAAGTAAAATTTCTGGGGCATGTGATCACTCACGAGGGAGTTGCAGTAGATCCAGCGAAGGTAGAGGCAGTGCTTGAATGGCAAAGACCAAAGAACATCCAGGAGATTCGTAGTTTCTTAGGATTGGCAGGCTATTATAGGCGTTTTATTCTTGATTTTTCACGAGTAGCTGCGCCAATGACTCAACTTACTAAAAAAGGAGTTCCTTTCATATGGTCCGATAGTTGCGAAGAGGCGTTCCAGGAGCTCAAGACAAGACTCACTTCCTCTCCAGTATTGGTGGTTCCAGAGAGGAATGTGGGTTATCAAATATATTGTGATGCATCTAGAATTGGATTAGGTTGTGTTTTAATGCAGCAGGGTAAAGTGGTAGAGTACGCGTCTCGATTGTTGAAGCCGCAGGAGCGAAATTACCCGGTGCATGATCTTGAGTTATCAGCTGTCGTGTTTGCACTGAAGCAGTGGAGGTACTACTTATACGGAGAGAAATTTGAAGTGTTCTCAGATCATAAGAGTCTTAAGTATCTCTTCACACAGAAAGAACTGAATCAAAGGCAGCGTAGATGGATGGAATACTTAGAGGACTATGACTTCACCTTGCAGTATCATCCGGGCAAGGCGAATGTTGTGGCAGACGCGTTGAGTAGAAAGAATCAGGTGGCCATGCTAGCAGTCAAAGAGTGGGAGTTGCTAGAGACGGTTGATCAGTACGGTCTAGAAATGCAAGAGGTGGATGAACAAATTTTCTTAGCTAGTGTTGTCACACGTCCGGCATTGATGGAGAAGGCGATTGATGCTCAGAATGGAGATCCCATTTTTGACGTCTTTGAAGAAGAGACTGGTTGGGTAAGAGGTGTCGATGGTGGAGTTCGTTACCTGGGAAGATTAATTGTACCACAAGATGACGAGTTGCGGGAAGAAATTTTGAGAGAGGCACACCATTCCAGATTTGCTATGCATCCAGGCAGTACAAAGATGTATAAAGACTTACGAAGACAATTCTGGTGGCGAGGTATGAAAGTGGATGTAGCTAAATTTTTGGCGAGGTGCCTTACCTGTCAGCAGGTGAAGGCAGAGCATCAAAGACCATCCGGACTACTTCAGCCACTTCCAGTTGCAGAGTGGAAGTGGGAGCACATTACTATGGATTTCGTGACAGGGTTGCCACGTTCTGTTCGAGGGCATGATGCAGTATGGGTTATTGTTGATCGGTTGACAAAGTCCGCGCACTACTTAGCTATTAGTAAGACGGATTCATTGATTCAGTTGTGTAATCAATACATTCGAGAGATAATACGACTTCATGGCGTTCCGATATCCACTGTTTCCGATAGGGACCCGCGCTTCACATCTAGGTTTTGGGGTACTCTACAAGAGGCATTGGGGACAAAACTCTGCTTCAGCACCGCTTTTCATCCTCAGACAGACGGACAGAGTGAGAGGACCATTCAAATACTGGAGGACATGCTTCGTTCTTGCATTCTAGATTTCGGGGGCAGTTGGGAGGATTATTTGCCGTTGGTGGAATTTGTATATAACAACTCTTACCAAAGTAGTATTGAGATGGCACCATATGAAGCATTATATGGGAGACCATGTCGATCACCACTATGTTGGGCAGAGGTAGGAGATACTAGCTTAGTAGGGCCAGAGTTGGTGAGAGAGACGACAGAGATTGTGAAAGTGATTCGACAACGGCTATTGACGGCCCAGAGTCGTCAAAAATCGTATGCAGATCGAAGGAGGAAGGCGTTGGAGTTTTCGGTAGGTGATCACGTATTTCTGAAGGTGAGTCCCGGTAGAGGAGTGCAGAGATACAACATTAAAGGCAAGCTAGCGCCCCGATATGTAGGACCTTTTGAAATACTCGAGCGAGTGGGACCAGTTGCTTACCGACTAGCTCTTCCACAGCGAATGTCAGAGATTCATAACGTTTTCCACGTATCAATGTTGCGAAAGTACGAGCCAGATCCTTCACATGTAATAGATTGGTCCGCAATCGATGTTTCAGAGGATGTGACCTATGCAGTGCAGCCATTGCAGATTCTGGATAGGCGAGAGAAAGTCACTAGGTCGAGTGTCATTCCATTGGTGAGAGTACTGTGGCAACATCACGGGGTAGAGGAGTCAACATGGGAGTTAGAGTCCGCAATGAGGGAGAAATATCCTTTCCTATTCGCGTTAGTAGTTACGTATCTAAAATTTCGAGGACGAAATTTTTATTAGGGAGAGAGGATGTAAAATCCCGTTCAAAAAAAAAATATATATAAATTTTTTTTAATAAGGATTAAATTAAAATGGAAAAATATATATATAACAATGTGAAAAAAATGTATATAGGTATATGTTGTTTGTAGCACCACACATGAATTATATATATATATATAAAGGTAAAAGATAAGTTTAAAAAAAACGTAAAAAGTAAAAAAAAAAATTAAAAAAGAAAGATATATATGGAAGTGGCGTGGTCAGCTTCACTTCCACGCCACTTTCCATCTCCTAGCTTTTGTTTCTCAAAAACAAAACCAGAGCAACATCTCCAACCAAAAGAGAAAAAAAAAAAAAAAAAAAACTCCTTCCCTCCTTCCAAGTCACAAATCATCATTCCATTTGTTCATCTTCAAAGCTTTTCAAGGTAAAAATTAGAAAAAATCTCAACTTATTTTCTTGGATTTCTTCTTTTATGTAACCCAACTTTTCTCTTATTTTGTTGAAGATTCTTGGCACCCTAACACCAACCAAGCTTGATTCAAAGATCTTTACCTAATTTCCATCACTATTAGGTAAGGGGTTTTAACAAATTTCAAGTATTTCAACACTTTACAAAAAAATCTAGGTTTTTTTAGGGAATTTAGGAATTCCGAAAATTAAGATTAATTCTTTGTTTTTAGCAATTTAGATAGGCTTATATTGTGTTGAATTGAATTGTTGGGTTTAGGTGGAAATTTAGAAAATCCAAAGGGGGATTTGCTCTTGAAGTAGAAATTGAAAAAAAAGAGGGAAGATTTTCCTAGGCTAAAATTGTTAAGTGAAGGTTAGGTTAGTTTGAAAAAAATATGTATTGAGGTTTTGATATCTATTTTTTTGTATTAGAATGCTAGACTTTCATTTTGGAGAATTGAGGAATGGTAGAATATAGAATTTTTGAGATTTGAATATTAGAAGTTTGAACTTATGGAATTAAATTGAGTTTATTTTTATTAAATAGGTTAGTGAATTAACTTGGAAGAAACTTGGTTCGGTGATAGAGATTGTGCGTTATCGACAAGAGGTAGGGATTTCTCCTTCTTTGGTTAAATTCTTCTCGTTCCTTAAAAGCCTGAAAAGTTGTTTCCTCGAAATCTTCTATATCGTATTAATTGTTATAAACTCATTTGGGCTACTCTTGATTGTTCCAAGGGAGCCAAACCCGTTACATGATTCGTTGTATGACCTTTTCTTGAATTGTTTTATTAAATTTGTATATATGCATTTACCCCTGAACGTGTTGAGTTCGATTGACACGTATTTGGCTCTTCATGTGATGTGCTTATGTGATATAGCATTTAAATAGTTTTTAATGTGCATTTAGTGGCATGATGGGTCACCGGGCAAGGGGCTCGGGTGTTTCCATGTTAGGAGTGATGATTCGAGGTTGAGAATTTTATTATGGTTGGATGTAGAAAATAAAAACGTACGACGGATTTACACCTTCTTCATGGATTTATCGTGCAAACCGATATACGGTGCGGTGAATATGAAGCAGGGTACGGGTGTGGGAGCGATCCACAACCCTTCGGAGTCATGGGATGGGTGTTTGGAGGTTCGGATGGGTGTACGGAGACATTTTTCTACATAGCATCTTGATGCATTCATTCCGTTCTTCACATTTCCGCCTTGTTTTGATACTCTTATTTGATATCCCTACTGAGCATTCGGCTCACCCTATTTATTCTTTCCCTTTCAGGTGAGCCATCCACTAGTACGGATCCTCCAGATCAGCAGAATGGGGCGTGACTGTGGTGGCCCGACTTAGTAGAGTCATCTTGGGGTGCATTTAGGTGTTTGTTTCCTTTTATTTATGTTATGGTTTTTGTTATTCTGAGTAGTTGAATTCTTGTGTTGTTGTGACTATTTTGGAAGGGCCAGGAGAGGACTCCGTGTGATCGGGACTCCTGTGCCGTATATATATGTATGTAAGTGTTGTGGAACCCCTGAGGGGCTGTCATTGTGGAGGATGTATGTAGTTGCTGGATTGGATATAGAAGTGCATTTTCTTTGTATTTTGTGCAGGGTGGCATTCCTCAATTTACGGGGAGATGCTGCCGAATTTTTATTTTAAGTTTATGTCAGCTTGTGACGGGTCTAGTGTGAATACTTGTCATTTTGTCGTTTAGGTCACGTTCCTCGGATCGGGGCGTGACAACACTTTCTATTATTTTCATTGTTCTTTGTCAGGGACATCATGAATCAAGATATATAATATTGGAGAGAAGACAAAAAGACTATAATAAAGTAAAACAAACGAGTATGTTGAAATGTACGTTTATGTTTTTGTATCCATTATTAAAAGATTATTTGACAAGTTTGAATGGACAAACGTTTAAGACATGCATTTATAAAAATGGTGTATATACATTTCCCTAGGTTGATATCGATATGATGAATACTTATGTTATAAGGCATGCGTTTATATTATGTTCAACTCATACAACTCAAACCCAAATAATTAATTATGCTACTTCTTCGAGAAGTCTCTTACTTGTTGTCTTTCTTAGTGACGAATGGAGCTTCCATTGCTACCTCTAGTGCTGGAACTACTAAATTCTAAAGATGCTAGTAGTGTCAACATTACTAGACTCTGCCAAATTACGTACTCTTCCTCTTGACTCTCTCTTATATAACTCAGCACATTTGTATTTTCCTTATGTGGACTCTTTGTACTCATTTTACTTTTAATATGCTAGTCCTTCACGTCGGACCTATAATTTTTTTACCCATTTATTAATTGTAATCTTTAGTAGTAACACCCTCATTTTATCTACTAGCTAATGTTTATTCCACATTAATATGGGTCATCAAAAATTTTGGGGTGAACTTCTAAAATTGTCAAGTGATTCTGATATTTTTTTAGATGAAATAAAAAAAAGGATAGAAACTTCTTGAGGCGAGCGAATAAAATATTAAAGTTGATGTCACGAATGAATTTGCCACTTAATAGGTATGCTACATATATGATATATTTTGTTAATTCATAGCTACATTATTACGTTTTTTAGATATTCAATTCATGCCAATCACTAATCGAATGGGTTCAAAATACTAGATGCAATTTTAGATTTGTTAATGTTACAAGAAGTTCAAAGATTGGTGGATTTGGGAGGAGACCCAAATTATAGTTACAATGTGAACGTGATGAAACCTACAAATATGTTCGCAGAGCAATTTAAACATCAGTCAAGGCTTGGTAAAGTCAATCTAGTAAGGAAGTTAAGGGAGATAATTACTTCATCAATAACTGCACTTCTTCAACCAATTATAAAGACAAATATTCATGGATGCCCTCATCAAAAAAGAAAGTAGATAGATCTACTCATGGCAATCCATCTGCATCTGAGTTCGTTTAGCATGATTTGAACCATTCTCAGGAATCAAGTAGACAAAGTTATTCATCAGTTTGCTCCTCCTCAAAGAATAAAATAGACAGATATACTCATGGTAAATTGTCTGAGTTTGTTTAGCATGATTTTCTTCATTCAAAGGAATCAGGTTGACACAGTTTTTCATCTCTTTGCAATAATCCACCACTCCCTAGCTACATAAATGATTTCAAAATCGAGATTAGTTAACCATGAGTATGTATATCTTAGTTAGTTGTCACCTACATTGCATCCTTACATTATATTTATAAAAGATGTAAGAGCTTATGCAAATTGTGGTTTTCATGTTATTGTCGGGTTACTTGATTTTGGTGAGGATGCATGAATACATGTCCTCAGAACTTAATTGACGAGTTAAAAACATTATGGGCAGATAGAGGGTTATTATCACTATGAGATTTGTTAATAATAATCACTTCATCCAGGTTGCCTTGACAGAGGGTTGCATGATGCCTTTCATAATGATTCAATGGTTTAAATACATGTACGATTGCGCAGTTGTATAAGTTACACCGTATACAGAATAACTTACATCATACATTCCATGTATTCGTTATGTATTTCCTTCTGAAAACATTGTATTATATGAATATAATAATTTGTATTGGTAGTGAAGAGTGGAATATTTACAATAAATATTAAGTATAAATTAACTAATTTCATTGCGTACTATTATTATAACGAAAAAATAAATTTATAACAAAAAAAGATGTTGGTAACATCCTAGTGCTTTTCGTGCAGTTGTCTTCTTCAACGGACAGTAGCTTCTGTAGAGCCACAGTGCTGCCCTATGACGTTGGAGCACTTTGATCTCGAGTATGGAGGGCCCGACCATGCACTTCACCCTTTTTTGTTCATATTTTCTAAAGGCACAAAAAATCATAATTTTTTTTATAAATATGACCTTATTTTTCAATAAATACTTTCTCTATATAAAATATTCTCTCTATTCATGAGAGTTTTGACTTAAAAAACATGGCAGCGCAATATCACTCCCCGAAGTACACGTGTCACTCTCTGATCGCCACCGAACCACCGTGATCCCATACATATAAACCTCACACGAATCACATGCACGATGGAAAAACACGCCATGTCTTTCCTTCAGTCACAAAAAGCACCACCGTGGGAGGTTCTGTCTCTGGTGGCACAGCACCTTGACCCCCAAGCCCTCGCCGTAGCCTCTTGCGTGTCCAAGTCATGGTCAATTGCAATGTCCATGGACCACCTCTGGAAACTCATTTGCACCACCGACTACCCTTCACTCTCAATCCTCAAAATCATCGACCCATCACTCCCTTATCGCCGCTTATACGCTCTAGGCCTCGCAGCCATGAAACGACGCCGTAGGACACCACAACCAGCCCTCCTATCCCTAAACGACATCGTATTCACCGTTGGTTTGTCCACCAAGAGGAGGACCATCGTCAACGTAGCAAAATCGTGTAACCAACTAAAGCGTGACCAAAACGGTGTGTTTCGGTTCGAGGTTGTGGATGTAAATGAAGAGTGTTCATCACTAAACGATGTGGGACTTGAAGAAATCAAGATAACATGGAACGTGGTTATGGAAGGAGGGAGAGGGGTTTTTACTATGATGGAATGTGAGGGGAAATTGAACTTTGGTCCGGCGGCTGAGGGGTGGTTCTCAGAGGATCTTCCGTCGCCAGGGTGTTGCTCGGGGGATATGGCTAGTGGGGTTGTGGCGGACTTGAAAATTGGGGTTAATGGGAGAAGACGAAGTGGTGAAGTTGTGGTGGAGAGAGTGAGTGTGGGGATTTTGAATATATTGAGTTGGAGATATTTGAGTTTTGATGATGGGCTTAGATACTTGCAACATTTCCTCGTCCCATCTCCCTTGTAAATATTTTCTCTTCTCTTTGCTTCTATGAAACGAAAAGAAAAAGAGTCGGGGTGAAGCTTTTGCCTTTCTTTCTTTTCTCTTGGTTGGAGATGGAATTATTAAAAAAAAAAGTAATGGAATTGAACGAGATGACTAAACTGCCCCAAGAAGTTTGCTAAAATTACAATATTCTCTTCCCGCCTCTTTATATGAAGCTTGCAATGTACATTTCGGAACTCCAAAACTGGAAAACAAATGGCGCCCAAAAAGGCATCTCCTTCATCTCTCTCTCCAATCCCAATCGGTACAGGGAAAAACCCCTAGTCCTTGGATTCCTAGAAATCGATTTTTCAATTTCACTGTCTCGACAGTAAGAAGTCTCTGATTCTATCGTGTAATTTTTTGGGCAGGTAATTGCGAGGTTATTGTTGAAGCAAAGGGCTTCAATTGCGAATCCGATCAGAACAGCCTTTCGATTTTTCTCTCCAGAAATGCCAAAATCAGAGTTTCAGGTACTTTTTCTTTGTATGTATTGAAAATATATAACTAGAGTAGCAAATGAAGTGTTGTGGCATCACTGATAATCATCAACTGGCGTTCTGAAATAGTTATTTGTCTTTGTTTACGCCCTTATGGGGAATTATTGAGCTAAAATTAAACTAGGTAACATGCTATATGTTCCCTTTTTATTTTTCTCAATTTTCTTTCTTTATTTATTTTCTCCAACATAGTCAGTGGAACTGAGTTACAGCGAAATATGATTTTTTATTGTGGCAGTGAGGGAAGATATAAATAGAAGGTATGATAATGATGAGAGAGCTCTGAAGTTTGAGGATGATTATGAATTTTCGCTTGTTAATTCGAAAGATGGTGATAGCTTTAGCAAATCTTGTCTTCAGGTGCATATCTTTCTCATGCGTGTATACTTATTTTTTTTTTGGGTAAATAAGCGGGTTGGGGGAATAGCCCATTCTTGGTCAATTGGCCCTTAAAGGTAGGGGGCTTAGCCATATTGGCTAAGACTTGCTCTCTTGAATCTGAGTGTACTTAGATTTGGTTTTTAGATCTTGTTTTCGGAATGATATATTATTTCGAATTATCTTTGTGCTCACAAGCAGGTGTGGATTTTGTATTTTTGTTTTACAGGAAGTGCTAAATTTATACATGCAAGAGCTACCCACCATGAATTATGCGGCAAATACTGGAAAGAAATCGTCGTTTCTTGAACGATGCATCTCAAATGGGTAAAGGATGCCTATGCTTTCCTGATCTATTTGCTTTCTTCGGTGTGCATCATTCAAAATGGTTCCTTCTTTCCGGTTGTGAATTATGTTACTTCTGACTGAATTTACTAATTTGTTTAGACTTTAGATAATCCCAGGCACATCAGGTATTGACAATTATTATTAACCATTTTTGTATAGGCAATTAGTGTTTGAGGCGGGGGTTGGGGGCTGGTGGTGGTTTGAAGTTTGAACCAATGACCTCTTGGTCATGTTGGCAAGCCTGAATTCGTACCATTTATTTTTTATGTATTGTAGTTACAAGAGTCGAATTCTGGAGAGTTTTGACTTTTGACCATTAATGTATCAATTCTGCAGGAAATATTGTACTCTGCTTTTGAATTCCAAGTCCGTGGCCTGCTCGGAAAAGGTAGGCTTGCTATGCCCTTTCCCTGCCATGTTTTCTTTTTGTCCTTTCCTTTTATAGACTAGTAGTGGCTGCTCACCCCCTTTGTTCAATGGCTGCATCGTACCATGTAGTACTGGTGTACTGCTTTAATGGATTTTGCTGACTACCCTTTTGAAGGGAAAATAATGGTGTTATGATCAGTTGGAAACCAATAGAACTCTGTCCTGCATATGTTTTCTTGTGTTGGGTGTTGTTGCTGGTAAGGTTAATTGCCTGGCCAACTTTGGGCAGTAAACTTCATACTATAGTTGGTTCGCAATTTTTAGTTTTATTTCTCTGTTTCCTTTCCTGGTTGTCATGGATTGCTTATTAAATCTATCATTGAACAAATTGGGCTGCTATTTCTTCACTGCTTGGTAACTGTTTCTTTATGACCTTCTCTACTAGATGATAGCTGCAATTACCTTTCAAATAGTTCCTGCTGACACACAGTATGCCGAGATTCCTCTTGCTGCTGTTAGATCAAACTACCAACACAAGGTTTGTTCTTCATTTGTCGTTCCATTGTGCTACGTTTTGATTATTGTCTTCACTCAAGATACGTAAAGCAAATAATTTGCATATGTGAATTATTTCATTAGATACATAAAGTTGCAAATCACAAAATGCGTACGTGAAGCAAATAATTTCATTAGATATTCAGTACCTTGTAAGATTAGCACTTTAACCTGAAGAAATTCTTGATATGTGATTGCATCTTTAGGGTAGGTACTTATATTAGAGTAGATATGCAAATATGATTCAGATCACATGCATTTTTTCGAAGTTTTGTTGAGACCTTTTTTCCTCATTTAAGAGTGTTAACAACATTTAAAATTTGAGTTCACTATGTAGGGTTTTGTGCACTTATTTTCCCTCATCCAAATGCTTCCATCCGCTTAATTTCTTTATTTCTTTTTTTCCTTATCATTTCTTCGAGTATAGTAGTTTGCTTAACTAATGTGGAAGTTTTCTACAAGTTGAATTGGTGTATTTTCATCATATTCAGGGTTTTGGTCGCTTATTGTACATGGAATTGAGGAAGAGACTTCAAAGTGTTGGTATTCACACTATATATTGTTGGGGAGATGTGGAATCTGAAGGTTTTTGGGTTAAACAGGTAGTTCACAGGTGGACCATAGCTCCTCTTCGATTGACTTGTTATGTTAGCATATTTACAATTGCTTATGTATGAGTAGAATAGTGCTCTTAAATACGCAAAAGTTATGGCTGAGAAACTATTTTTTGAATAAGAATACAGTGTTGTACTTTTTTTTTATCGTATGATGAAACTGCTATTTGGTTTTTGATTTTCGGATCTTATTTCCAAAACAAGTGCAGGGTTTTGCATCAATAGCCAATGTGGACAAGAAGGGTCGAGCTCGCAGGCTGCCTATCAAGTCTGATATTCGCAGAACATTGTGTTTTCCTGGGGATTCTACCCTTATGGTGGCTTATCTTAATAAGAACACTTTGGATAACCCTGCTGTCTCCTTAAACTGTTGTCTTACTGCTCCTTCTGAGAAAGCGCTGTGCAACAATATGGTTACTTGTGGAGTACCGACGAATGTTGGACTTAGTGGTGACGTAAATTTTTGCACTTGCTCTACACCAAATACAAAGAGGAAGGTCTGGGAATCCTCACTATCGTCATTGAAATCAAAAAAAGTGAAGGGAAGCCATCTTCTGGATTGCCAGTCAGAGTCTGCGTGGGGTCTAGTTCCTGAAAGTGACCATACTGCTCCTTGTTTTAATGGATGCTGTGACATTTCAAAAAACAAATTTTCGGGTGAGGGTAATCCTAGGCATCCCTTGAATAGCCTTGGCATGGTAAATAATTCTATAGAAGGCAAACCATTTGATATGATATTAAAAGCTCTTGTCAGTAAAGAACTTCATTCAGATGGAGAATATTTTAAAGTAATGTTGATGAATAATGCTGACGATGCCAAGAAAACGTGTCTGACAAAGGTATTCCCATTTGCTTAATTTTGTTGCAGAAGTCGCAAACTGATGTGATGGGAATGTGCAGTATCTGTGTGTGTACATATATGTGAATTTTGTGTGTTCTGCTGAATGTTGATCAACAACCTTCTCCATGTAGGTAATTGAAACACTTGGTGGAGCTGTTACATGTGATGGGAGTGCAAGCACGCATGTTGTTACTGGAAAAGTGAGAAAAACATTCAATTTCTGCACTGCGCTCTGTTCAGGGTTAGTTCTGAATTGATCCTAAAAAAGGATGTACTCTTGAAATTTGTTTATTAGAGTTATTTTTTCGTCATTAACCTAGTTTAGATTTATAATTATAACATCTTCTCCAGCCAGCCAACACAAATAATAGGGGAGCCAAGTGGGTGACACCATGTGCAACTAGGAGTCAACCACAAGAAATTAGGTTGAATACATCATAAGCAATTCTAGTTTATATTATAATGCCTATTCGAACATGTGGCTGAGGGTTTGAGTTGCCAACCTAGAGGTTACACTAGAGGTTACAAGTTCAATTTCTGAATCAGACTCTCCGTATATTATTTGGGAGTAAGTTTTGTGTACATCTTGTTTGTCTCCGACCCAGTGCAGTACTGCACGAGTGTTGCTTATCTTTTATTACAGTGCTTATTAAACCAACCCCAACTTTATGGTTGAACAAGCATCTCCTTCCAAGGATATCAAAATAAGTTTTATTTCCTTGAAAAGCTCACTTGAACCTTGATGTCCTGAATAAACCAGAAAAGGACTATAACAATGGAAGTAATTATGCCTCTTTTTCAAGTTTTTCTTTGAAATCTCAGTTTGAGCCTTTAGACCAGATGGCGTAAGTTTTGAAATGGTATTGTTTTAGAAGTTATCATACCATAAATTCATGTTGCTTTTATCCTATTTTACAGACTTTGGTTTGCTTCCCCTGAGTTTTCGCTCTGGTCATTCACATGGAAGTATCAAAAGGTACTAACATTAATATTTGATCCCCTCTTTACGCAGAGCGTGGGTAGTCTCATCCAACTGGTTGAAAGAAAGCTTCCGGCTTGGAAAATTTGTGGGTGAGTTGAAAAAGATAAATGGAATTTAGGACAAATTAATGTATGCCTGACGTTCTGTATTAACTGTATCTACAGACGAATTCCCCTTCATACTGCACGATGAAGATTACATGTCAAAGTACAGAACTGACTTAAAGAGTACAGTTCTCAGAGCAAGATCAAGGCCAAGAGCTTTGCTAAGAGGGTATCATGTTTGCATAGCCTCACACGTTCAACCACCAATTCATACCCTATCCACAATCGTTAGGTCTGCTGGTGGGCAAGTAAGTATATAGAATCTCCTTTTAACATTACTATGCTGGTCAAATCTAGTCCAGTCTCTCATCCTTGTACACTCAATAGGATAATATGTTAGTGCACAAAAGTCACTATTCACTGTATTGAGATCTTCACTAGATTGCCCACATCTTATTTTGGCCACATTTATTGCTAGAGAAACTGGATTAACGTATCTCAAAATGCTGTGTATTCAGATTATTTCTGGTTTGGACAAAGTAAGCGAATCATCGAAAACAATCTATATTGCCTGTAAAGAAGATATGGAGGAAGCATTATCAGCTGCAAAGAAGGGAATATGGACTTTCAGTGGAGAATGGCTGATGAACTGCATCATGAAACAAGAACTCGAGTTGGAGGAACCTCAGTTTGTTGAATCCTTGTTATGAGGATAGTCAGCTGCCAAGATAGCCTCTGAAGAAGCAGCTGTACTTACTTTTTCGTACTGGGAATTGTCAAATGGAAGGAAAAAAATGTGTCAACAAACTCTGGACTCGCTGGTTTTCGTAAATTATCTCAACTACAAGGGTGTTAAACTTGGCTGATTGTGGATTAATTCAATATTTAATTTATTTTGGAGAATTAAGTTTGGACCTTGGCGAGACTGAATTCAAGATACTAATGAATTGTAAGTGTCCCAAATTTGAGCCAAACGATTCTAACAGTGTATTTTTTTGTTTGAAATTAGAATTATCGTAAAAATTGTGTGACAATTCTAGATCGTCGGATCTAAAATTTAACCATTCAATTTTAGATCGTTATGTTTCTGATTTTTGTTTCGAACAAAAAAAATATACCTTTGCAATCATTAGGATATATACTATCATTTTTTCAAAAAAATTTGGTGTCCAAATTGAGATGCTTGATCGGTCCAGTGATTTTAAATTTACAGCCACTTAGACCTCCCTCAATCCCAATAAATTATACTAATATTTAAGAATATCATGGAATATGTTTATGACGTTTTATTTTATTTTTATATAGATATATTTTGAGCTACGACATAAATTGATTATTGATACACAACTTAAGGATAAGGCATTGAGAGATGAAGCAAACCAAAAATGTAAGGATTCATAAAACATTAATATTGACTAAGTTTCAAAATTCATTGTTATTTTACCAAGAAGAAACAAATTTAAATTATTTATATTTGACAATTGATGCTAAGAGATTAATTTAGGTTTTTTATTTTTAAAATATTTGATTTTTGAGGGATAAGGCATGCAAGGACAACGAAAAGAGTGACAGAAAATGAAACACAAACAAGGACCTCTGAAACACCATTACACTGCATAGAGACAGAGTCTCCATTTTATTGAGGGAAATTTATAAAAATGATCTCCTCGATAACCCAAAACTCGGATATAATTTGCTTTTTGAAAAACTAAATAAATGATCTACTTTTGACATCAAAATACTAAATCACCCTAAGACGTTTCATCTTCTTCCCACGTCTCAATAACTTCTTCGGTTCTTTCCACTTCTCATTAACTTCTTTGGTTCTTCCCACATCTCAATAACAACGCATGAGCTCTTTTCTCAGGCTATATATATGAAAGGAAATTCTCCATGAAATGGACTCACAACATTGAAACACCCACTTCTCTCCTCTGAGAGCGCTTTTTTCGTTTTTGCTTTGAAGGTATGTATTGAGGTCACACAACTCTCCTTCATGTTTGTTAATTGATAATGATGACGACGTCATTGTGTTGAGGTTGAACATTTTTGGTGATTAGGTTAGGCATTATGTTGTGTTATGATCGAGCATTTGTGGTGATTAGGTCGAGTATTTCTTCATCTGTTTGGCCTGATGGTGATATGGTCGAGTATTTGTGGTGATCTGATCAAACATTTCATTATTTGTATGATCTTTCATTTTTAGTGTTATGATCGAGCATTTCATTATTTTATGGTCAAGCATTACTTTATTCATGTGTAAACAAAAATTTTAAAAAAACTTTGTGCAATTTGTGTGAGTGTTCGTTTCGTTTCCTAAAAATCAAAAAAGACTTTGGAGGTTAACACTTCCTATGGATAAAATCCAACAAAGCTAGGATATTAACCTGAACGGAAAAGATGGAGCCTCAGAACTCTTAGCTCTACAAAGGCAACTTCTCCAAAGTTATGAGTAATATCCTCGTTTGCTTTGATTGCATCTATAGGGAGTAGTTAGCCTCTTTAATATTTTCATCTGTCAGGTAACAGAAAGGACCCTCATGCAATTGTAAGAGGTTTTTTTTACCTTTTGAAAACAAAATGTTCGACCACAAAATAAAATTTTACCCGATCAAAAAAAAATTCACATAAAAAAATAAAATTATTATGCCTTAAATTGTAAAAATTAAATTATACCTGATCAAAGTGCTCGAATACTCGACCACTGAAAGGTACTAGAGTCATATTATTGTAAAAACAAGTCATTTATTTAGTTTTTCAAAAAATAAGTCATATCAGAATTTTGGATTATCGACAAAGTCATTTTTGTAAATTTCCCTTGGGAAATGGTATTTAAACCCTCTCATTTTGGTAACCATACCCCCAAAAATATTTTAATAATTTTTTTGCCTAATCAGTGAATTACCATTATTTTATTAATAAAAAATATTTTTATCTAAATACATATTTTACCCATATGAATTAGTAAACTTACCCCCTAATTTAGTATCCTTACGGCCTATCTCACATGTCATTCATTATTACAATGAAAAATAATTTTTTATAATTATTTAGTATAAGTTTTTTCTTTTACTTTTTATTATGAATTTATTAATAACTTTAAAGAATATATTTGCAATATTTTATTATTTTATCCTATATGAAGTTCTTTATTATTTTTAATCCCCTTAAATAAATTACTTTACAGTTATTACTATTGAAACTTTTTAAAATTCTACTGTAATTATTGAAAAAATGAATAAATATAGAGATTACTAACAAAAGCTATTCAAAAACTAAAGAAATGTTTGGTAAACAAACCATGAATAAGCATGAATGACTGGAAAAAAATGCTTATGAAAATATAAAAATGTCATATCAGTAGTGCTATAATTGAATATATACAAATATTTAGAAACAAAAAATATCAATCATTTTTATAAATTAAAAAATGTTTATTAGGCACACATTCGTGTTCCTAACAAAATTAAAAATAATAAAAAACTTCATATAAGATAAAATAATAAAATATTAACAAATATATTCTTTAAAGTTATTAATAAATTTATAATAAAAAGTAAAAGAAAAAACTTATACTAAATAATTATAAAAAATTAGTTTTAATTGTAATGATGAATGACATGTGAGATAGGGGTAACATAAGGGTAAAATATGTATTTAGATAAAAATATATTTTTATTAATAAAATAATGATAATTCACTGATTAAGAGGGAAAAAATTATTAAAATATTTTTAAGGGGCAAGGTTACTAATTCATAAGGATAAAATATATATTTAAATAAAAATATATTTTTATTAATAAAATAATGATAATTCACTGATTAAGAGGGGGAAAAAAAATGATTAAAATATTTTTAAGGGTACGGTTACCAAAATGAGGGTTTTAAATACCATTTCCCATTTCCCTTTTATTGAAACAGTGGATAGTTTCGGTTTTGATTAAACTCGTCGGAGCTTAAAATAGTTCTCCAATGGCGACAGAACCTCTGTTTATCATAGGAGATAACTTGTTTGGCTCAGTACGGCAAGAGTTCACGACTAGCCGACATCCTAGAAAGGGTCGAGTTCTAATGCGTTCTAAGATTCGAGCTTCTAGCTCCACGGATGGAAAGAAAAAGATTTACAAAGAACTGGGTTTGTCTTCTCTTGCCTCTTTCTTCTAGTATATGTGTTCATGTTTTCTATATTTTTGGATTCAATATTATAATTGGGTTGCTGATGGGGGTGGTTGTTTCTTTTGGGTCTCTTTATGCATTTTCAGAGCTCGAATTCGAAGTGGGTGTGATTGAGTGTGGGAGGATAGCATGCACAGTTGCTTATGCTATCAAATACATATCTCTCGGTTGTTCATTGGTTTTTCTGAATTCATCTACTTGTTACTGGAACAAAATTTTGGATGAGAAAAATGAAAGAAATTTTATTGCTGCATGAGTGTTGCTAATAATGTTGTCTCCAAATGGTAGTTGTCTGTTTGGAAGGCTCAAAATGATGCGATTGAGCTCTTCTTCAAGTTTTTTTTATAAGAACATTACTAAAACTAAATTCAATTTGATTCAGCCAAACTGGTTTGCTATCTATTTACAATATTAATCTATTTGAATTGGATTTTTGTGTCAGCTTGTGTCAATGAAAATACATCCTCTATGTTGTGAGTGGTGGTGTGATAGATGGAATATATGTTTAAAGGTGATGTGGAAACCATAAATGAGGTCATGCCTTCTGCTATGCAACTCAGCAGAATATATGCTTGATAGGGGTGTTATGTTTTACTTAGATGAAGTTCTTGTTGCAGGACGATATAAGATTAGCCCTCAGGTATTCAATTGGTTTTGCGGATTGAATTTTACTATACCATTGCTGTCATTTGACATGGTTGTTTGTTTAGGTTTGTTTTCTTTGAAAAAGAAGATTGATGATGTTATTATTCGTGCTGAGATGTTGGGTCCAACTGCCCTGGAACTTGAAGAAACAAGACGTATTGCGCAAGAAGAAATGATGCGTGAATTTAATCTTTGGGATGACCCCGTTAAATCCAATCAAATTCTTGCTGAGGTGGCTGATCGTGTGAGGGTGATTGATGCGCTGAAGGATGTAAAATACAAGGTGGAGCACAAAACAAATTAGTCTTAGTACTTTTGTCTTTCACCGTGTAAAAATGCCGGCATAAAGAAAGAGCATTTGTTGGCTAGGAAAAATAGTTTCTAATCAAGATAGTAATGCTTCTCGTTTACTTGTCTGCACCCTGCACACAGTGTCCTTTACCACTTTGTCAATCTTATTAGTCACTTCAATGGTGAATACTTCTCTCACCATACTGAAGGTGATGAATATTTTCAACTTGCTTTTGTATTTACCTGCAGACTGAGGACGCAAAGGTTATCAGGGAGTTGTCTGAGATTGATGCAATCAATTTTGGGCTTGTTGAGCAAGCATATAATTCATCTTTAGATGTGAGCATGCTCTTGGATCAGTATGAAATGTCAAAGTTCCTTCAGGGTCCGTGTGATGCAGAGGGAGCATGTGTAATTATTAAAGCTGGATTAGATGGGACTGACTCTGAGGTTTGATTACCTTACTTTGAGCTTTAAAGTTTAACTTCGATGGTAGAGTAGACTTAGGTTCGAAAGGAATTAGGATGTGGCTATTAGATTCGAGTCACCGTCACTTGTAACCCCACAGAAAGCAAGTATATGAATGAGCAGGAGCATATATGACACATGCATAGCTATTTAAATCTTGCACTTTTTTTTCATTAAAAAATGGTAATTGGTAGTGGGACACAATTATTTCACTTATGAAGCACCATGACTAACGAGTTGAATGAAAGTTTTGTGCTCTTATCATATTTCTTAACTGTTTCTTGTGAAAGTTTCATTTTGGCATTAAGCTGTGTATTGTTGTACACCTCGATGGACTACCAAAAGCTCGTTTCTTTTTGCTTCATCCTTACACTGGAAACTTTTAGGGTTTCTCATACATTTTTCAGGCGTCAGTCCTTTGCTTTTATGCGAAAGGCGCTTTCAACTTACCAATTTTCTCATATAAGAAAACTTGCATTAGTATAGAGATAGACAGATATCTAATTGAATTTATATACTTCACTTGAAAGCATTTTTAGGTTGAGTTTCAATTAGGCCTCTCTCTCTCAGACTCTCACTCTCTGCCTACCCATCTCCCCACCCCCAATATGTGCGTGAGAGGTATGATAACATACTTTCATATTCAGAAATGGGTGGAAAAACTTTTGAGCATGTATATCAAATGGGCCAAGAAGCAAGGTCATAGAGGCAGATTAGTTGATCAGCATCCTTCTGTGAGTGGTGGCATCAAATCTGCAGGTATTGAGCTTGAATTTGAAAATGCCTATGGCTATCTTTCAGGAGAGAAAGGTGTCCACCACATGTTAGATTCTCAAAATGGATCTATTGACAATAAGGTATGACCATCATCAGTGAAATATATGCTTCTTATCTGCTTATATTGAATACACCAAAAATGCTATTTCTTATCAAGTGGTATTCCAATTGTGTAGTTCCGTTATCAGCTAATGCTTTATCTTATATGAAAGAACAATATCATTTGGCGTTCTCCCTATTAGAAACATTATGCTTGAAAGCTTCTTGTACTTGCATTATTAAAAGCTTCAAACATTATGCTTGAAACATTTGGCAGGTTAGCTCAGTTGTTGTGGATGTTGTTCCTCTTTTTCTTGGAGCAACTCCTGATTTAAAAATAAAGGATGAAGATTTGATTGTCTCATCTCCATCATTGCTCAGAGAAAAGTACGGATTATCTGAAGCTACTGTTTGTATTCAGCATATACCAACTGGCATATGTGTCCAGTCAACCGGTAATTAATGTTATTCCACTATCTATATAAGATGTCTATGCTTCTCATTGTCCCTTCTTTCCCTAACATAAACAATTAGTTCAAATATTCCTTTACATCTGAATCTTTTGAAGCGGGAAATGAAAATGATTCTTTTATGAGCAGGTGAAAGGACACACTTTGCTAATAAGACCAAGGCCCTTAATCGATTGAAGGCGAAACTTCTAGTGATTGCAGAGGAGCAAAAGATTTCTGATATAGGCAACATCAAGAGAGATGCCATTGTTGATGTGTGGAAGAACGAAACTAGAAGATATATTTTGCAGCCTCACAATCTAGTCCAAGATGTTAAAACAGGCATTCAGCTAAGTGACCTAAACTCTGTTTTGAATGGAAATATTGAAGCACTTATTGGAGCTCATTTGAATTATAGACAGTAGAGTAATGTAGCCTGAACTTACATTTCTGGTTATCCTTGTTACTTAGGATGGAATTTTACGTCTCAATCTCGTTCTGTATCCTATTAAAGTTCAAAAGATTCTTAATTTCTGATGCTAACTCATATCACATGAAAGCAGTGTCATGGAGATTTCAAGCTCTGCAGTTTGAAACCCATATTTTCCTGAGTATCCTGTTACATGCCTTGGCCTTTTTTTTTTATTCATTTTGCACACAGTTTTTGTGTGTGGATCCTAGTAAAGGCTTCCTTCTGGCTTAGGTTACCTCTCTTGGAACTATTTCATTTTGTTGATCCTCTTCTGTTTTAGGTAATGTTCCAATTAAGGGTATGCTTTTAATTGGTTAAGCTACTAAGCCGTTCTATGGCAAACATTTTCATAGGGGGATTTACTGGAGGTTACTGTACATTTTACCCTTTTTTCTCCCTTCCTTCCTTTCTTTCGAGAAGAACACCAAACAAACTGACTTTGGACGGTTGACATGTGGCTAAAAATTCATCAGCTGAAGATTGGATAATTTGGCCGATATCGCTTCCTGTGAGAATTAAATTCACGACCTCTCGAATATAGGGTAATTGGACGAGGCTTAAAGTGTGGCCGATATCGCTCCCCGTCGTGAATTGGGATCTAGAATGTTGAATGGAAATGTCGTAAGTAAACATTTTTAAGAAGAAGACGATTTGCCGACAGGGAGGGGTTTGTCGGCGAATCGTCTTCTTCACTCGGAGCCCTCTTTTTTTTAGGAGTGAGCGAGAAGACGATTCTCCGTCGGCGAATTGTCTTCTCCTGTCGGCAAATCGTCTTCTTCTTAAAAATGTTTACTTACGACATTTTCATTCAACATTCTAGATCCCACTTCATTCCTTCACCATTCCTTGATAATTAAATTCACGACCTCCCGAATTCATATAACGTAGAATTTGAGATTTGAGTCTCAACAATTCTGCAAAATCCCATTACATTGATTGAAATAATATCAAAATGTCATCACCTTCATTTCCCGTGAGCACAATAACCAGGCCTTTAGATTTATGAGGTTAAATGTTGAACCGCCCGCATTTATGAAGTCTTTAAAGTGTCAAAATTTAATCCGTTAACTTCCATAATGGCTAGGGGTGGTGGTGGTGCCAGCCATTGAATGTTGAACAATTACTCTAATTGATTAAGGTTTTACTAACTTTTATTAACAGATGAAGAAGAAGTTATATTTCACAGCAAAAGAGAAGAAATATTAAAATTCCAGATTTATCATAATTTCTGTCAAAATATAAAAAATGGTTATGAGAAGGTAAACCTGATATATATTAGATCAGATCTACTTTTTAATATGGTTCATGTTTTGCAAAAGGGAGATGGTGGTGTTTGAACCGCCACCATTTAGTAACTATAATCCCTCAAGTTTTTAAATTTTTTTTTTACCTCCAACTTAGTATAATATTAATATTTTATTAAGATTAACCTGTTTTTATTTAAATATCTATTCTATCATTATCTATTAGTAACCATACCTCTGTTTTTAAAAATATTTTATTATAAGATATGTTTTATAAATTTTATTTTCATGGGTGAAGTATTATTTTATTATTTAAAAATAATAAATAAAACTTAGAGTTTATACGATTACTAATTGGTCTAATAAAAGTAGCACATATGTGGATCATAATTTAATATATTTAGGTAGATTTGTGGTTAGAGTTGATTGGACAAATGAAACGAGCTGTTCATTGTCCCCAATTCGGCCGCACATTGATACCTATATATAAACCATTGGATCATAATAAGAGAAATGGGGTACATATATGTCAATGACAGTTGGCAGATCCATACTCATGCGGTATTGGAGGTATGGAATATAGAGGCAAAAAAGTTAGCCATTGTTCAGGGATAATAATATGTAAGATGACATTATACTTACATGCAATCAAGTTCCCCATATCTGACATCATCGTCCAATATTCTAGAGGTGCTAGTCAATATGATTCAAAGAAGAACAATGAATTTTAAATTGTCATAACTCTGTCATAATCACTATAAATGTCAATATACTCATTCCAAAAGGAGCTCAACTCGAAAATCAAATCATGTATGATGTTGGGACATGAATCTTCATTGAAACCAAGTAATCCAGCAATAGGCCCTAAAATCGCAATTTCCTTCTACCTTGACATCTGTGACAAAAATAATACAGGGTTGCATTATAGACAAAAATTGACTAATGTAATGATGTTGCCTTGTAGTTTTTGTTCGTCTAAAACCCGTTTATTTCGGACTTGATGTAGGGACATATAGAGAAGCAACTATGCCTACTTGGTTGCTGCGACTCTATAAATTCATGTTGAACCGATTCAAAAGCTAAGAGATTATGTTTGGTTGATGAGTCAACTTTCTTATTTGACGATGGTCGACCACGATTATTTGCCTTCCTCTTTGGTTTAGTAACTGCAGTCATTAATGAATTAAGTATCTTTCTCAATTTTCTCAGTAGAGAGACTTTACCGCCTTTTGACTTCCTTTTAAACTGATATGTGAACATTTACACCTTTACGTTGCAACTTATATCATCATCTTCTTTTGACACCGATGACAACAAATCTAGTTTATTGCAAAGCTATCAGTGCATGATAGTGGAATTGAACGAAAATTCACCATATATATATATCGCAAACTCGTGGGCACATGGTAATCCATGAGTCAATTGGAGATTACATCTACAAGAGTTGATGTCTGCCCCACAACCTTAGAACGCTCAATTTCTTTTGAAATATGAAGCAATGCATCCACATACACGAAATCCTGGAGCTCTAAAAAATGTGTTGGTTTGAACTAATGTTGTGCAACATTTTTGCTTTTTTTCAAATTAGCTTTATTGTTGTAAATTGAGCCTCCAAATTTGATGAATACAAGCCCAAGCAGCTTGAAAATCTAATTGTGATGTGCCCATGTACCTTTTCAATTTAGCATGTTGACTCTTAGCTCTATGTGTGGTTCAATTTCCATAATGCATGTAGTTCTTTGTCCAAACAGCTATAAACATCTCATTGTATTGTGTGGTTCGATTTCCATAATGCATATAATTCTTTGTCCAAACAACTATAAACATCTCACTGTATTGTGTGAGCCAAACGTCATTAAATATAATTTATGACGGATGTATAACTATGAAAAATAATCTCGAAGGAAGAATTATCATAAACATACTCGGTCTCCAATTCAGAATCTACCAAAGTGTGCTAAAATGAATAGAAATGTTTTGCCAATGAAGGACTTCTTGCAGTTCGCAACTACGTTCTTTGAAATGTGTCACTTGCAAAGCAACTTCATTGATTCTGGAAAGACTTGGGCACTTGATTTCATCAAAGCTAAATCTCTGTCAGTGATTATAACTCTTGGACTTATACAATCAACCATCAAGGTCCTCAAACAACTCAATGCCCATGCATAATTTTATGCTTAAAGAAAAACAAATGCAACACAAAATTTCTTATTTGTTAGTTTCATACTAACAATCACAAAAAGAGACATTCTAAACTTGTTAGTGTTGTAAGTGGAGTTTAGAATCAGCGCATGTGGAAAAGCATGGAGTAACTCTATGGAACGAGGATATGCAACAAAAATAAAATCCAAGAGCTTATCAATGAAATCATCAGAGCGATACATGAAAACACACTCTTGATTCAAACATGACAAGAGTTGTTGCACCTGTGTTTTACCTGCCTTTTATGGTGTGTGAAACTTTTTGCATGCATTGTAGATGGTTTGAATGATGGAGACATTGTTTAGATCTCTATTTTTTAGTGTAGCCAAAATGTTTTGTGGCTTCACTAAGTTTCTTGACATATTTATCTGTATGTCATTTTCAGCTGCAGATAGGCCGACTGATGTATGAATGACCCTCCATGTATACTGATGTTGTATGGTTGTGAAATCCACATATAACTCGAAGCAACCAGTCATTATCCATCTTCAACTTAATCCCCTTAATTAACTGTAAATGGACAATTACATCATTTTGAATCAGTAACCTTGGTAGGCTTCTTTTTGGGTACGTAATGACCACTATGCTCACACTGTAAAATTAATATATATGACGCTTTCCAATTCCTTCAATTTCTAACCTTTTGATAATATAATTACAAAACAAAGGTCAAGTCCACGAGTTCAAACCCATTCAACTAGTGATTCTCGAAAATTGAATCCTGTAAACTAAATTAAATTGTCAATACCCACTTATTTAATTAGTCGATATTTTTTTATCAAGATTTCTCATATTTGTCGAAAAATTCATCGGTAACATCAATTTAAAGATTATATTCTCTTCTTCTGTCTGTAAATCCACTTCTCTTATTCTTTTTCTGTAGGATGATTTCATTATATGCTATAGCATCTAAATCGTTTTCTTCCTCTCTTCTGGTCTGTGTTGGTGAAAAATTTCGAATATATTCCTCCTACAATAAAACATCAATATAATTATTTAATAATTTAAAATAAATATTATATACATTATATATTATTCATAATTCACTTGATATCGATCCACTCGACAATCTCAAACTTTATGCCCAAAGTTTAAGATTGTCCATTGGACAAATCAATCAAGATAGCCTAAACCGTATACTAAAAATAGTAAGTATGTTCTTGCTTTATATGGTAGAACATATATCCCGTTTATAGTGAAATAATGAAAACAAATGATATCATAGTAGGAAAAAAAAAGGTTAACAAACATTATATAATACACAAAAAATAATTTGTAATTATTAAAAAACAACGAAAAATGTAGAACAATTACTTAAACTTTTCAGATTTTACAATAACTATTTAAAAAATAAATATCTATGAATGATATAAATTTTATAAAACATACATTACAATAAAATAATCGTTTTGATCATAATTATTACTGACATGTGGGTCAAGAAACATGTTACTAAAAAATAGGGTATGGTTACTAACAGAGAAGGATAAAATAGGTATTAAAATAAAAACATATTAATCTTAATAAAATATTAATATTACACTAATTTGATGGGGAGAAAATATTAAAACATTGGGGAATATGATTACTAGTTTGTGGGGGTTCAAACACCATTTCCCTTTGCAAAATGATCTTATGAGTTACCATTATTTTATGCTTATCAATAAGAGGCAAATACACAAACTCCTTGTGATAGAAACAAACAATTCCCATTCAACAGGGAAAACCAAATTTCAAAAGTGCTTTTTTTTCCTCAATTTTTTCAATAAAAATTTCCATATCACATTATATATAATAAAATGTATTTATAAAACTAATCTCCACTATAATTGTAATATTATTTTAAGAAAAAGAAATCAACTGATATTACATTCAATTTTCAACTCAAAATAATTATCTAACATTTTAGTTGAGAAATAATAATTTTTTAAGAAATTAACAAAAACCTTTTTTTTTTTAAAAAAAAAGAAGAAATAAACTAAAAATCGAAATACAGAAATTGAAGACGGCAATAACAACGCCTTTAACGACAAAACGGTTCTTGGGGTTGGGGTGGTGTCTTTCTCCTTCAAGTTTCAAACTTTCTTCAGTTTTCGACTTCTCTCTCCGTCGATGCATACACCTATACATACACCCCCACGCGGACATATATTGATAAGTCAATAAATTTTTTTATACATATATAGACGCATATATATATATGCACCATCCCGTCGGTCTCTGCAACAACTAATGGCGGGTCTGTACTCTTCGTCAAGACACACCTCCTCCTCTGCATCTTCGTCTCAGGTGTTCACTTCGCGAGTCCTATTGCTTCTCACGCTCCTTCTCTTGTCGCTCGCTTGCTTCGCATTTATCTTGCAATGGCGGGGCGGGTTGACCGACCCGCTCTCCCGATGGTCGCCAGATGCCGATGGGTTCCCCGGTATGCGTTCCATTGGCACGGGCACCGCGATGCAGAATTCTGGTTCCGGGTGCACTGATCTTTTGGGTCGTAGCCGCTCGCCAGCTTTCCCGTATTTCAAGGAGTGGAAGTTCGGGTTCGGGTCGGATCTGAAGCCTAAGGTCAGCTTGTATTAATGCGTCTTCTTTTTCTTTATTTATTGACCGAAAGGTTTTTCTTTTATTTTTTCATCAGTGTTAATCTTCGCCTAAATAGTATAAATGAATTGATTGGATTTTGGATCCGATATCTTTATTTTTCATCTTGATGATCTGATTTGTTTTAGTGCAAGGTATTGATTACCAACCGTGTTTGTTTGTTTATTCCAATAAATTGTTAGATTCTTGAAATCATTCTTTTGGATGTTTTATTCTATTTTCTTGTCACTATGTCTAAAGTCTATGCGGCAACTGGGTTTTGGCAAATTTATGCCTGTTGAAAGTCTAATGTTTTTGATCATAAGTTCCTTAATCTCTATATTCATATCGATGGGGGCCTGGTTGGAAATTTTGAATCACTAAGTAGAACATAATTCACTAAGATATTGTGAATGTGACTGTTGTTTATGGGATAACATTAGGAGCAAATCCACACGACAAAAATAGAATCATGAGTGAAAAGAGGAATCAAATATAGGGGCTTAGATATCGAGTATAACTAGGCAAAACTGGAGGTATAGCAAAAGAAAGGATTCTCGATGGACTGTGAGTGCTCTTGCTCAGGCTGCAAGTTTAGCCAAAATGTTCAAAGAGAACTATCTGAGCTATAGCAAGAAGGTTCAAAACAGCAGTCAAAAGGTACAAGCCACTGGAAACCTGACAGCTGAAAAGAGAGGACAGTCAAAAACGGTGACTTGTTAAGGAGGTCACGTGGGACTATGAGCTGCATCCAGTTGTTGAACTAACTGTTGACGGCGAGTTTCCCTGCTTTCATTGCGTTTTCTTTTGGTGCCCCAACTGGAGTTGATTGACAGATTGAGATGTATATTCAACCTAAATTAAAAAGCACATACACAAGCATCTTTTTGGGAGATCACATACAACAGTCATTTCTCTTGAACAAACGATGCTTTTGTCAGAAACCACTTACTACCATTAATGATCATAATTTTGTGTTCATTTAATTTTTTCCTTGTTATTTTCTGGAAAAATTTATTCTTTGTAATTATGGATTTAATTAGGAAGATATTTAGCCCAAACTTTTGGCAATTGTAGGTCTGCCCCGTGAATGCTTTTCTCAAATGTTCCCTGAATTCGAGGTTTTCTCTGTTGTGTTTATATTGACCTTGGACACAGCTGCGACAAGAATCTTCAGTTATTTTGACAGTGCATTCGATTCTTTCAGGCGCACACCCCTTCACACACGCTTGCACATAATGTTCTTACCTTTTTCCTTTGCACCCGCGTCAAAATTGTCAAGCACAACTGTTATACCTGCCAACGGACATTTATATTCAACTGCTACATGTTCAATCATGCAATTGTTTTTTTTGTAGAACCTTGTTCTCGTCTGACCTTTTATCTTTTGATTTTCTTCATTCCAGATATGCATCACAACAAGCACTTCTGCAGGTTTGGAGCAGACTTTACCTTGGATTTTCTATCACAAAGTCATAGGAGTTTCAACATTTTTCCTTTTTGTGGAGGGAAAGGCAGCCTCTCCTAATGTATCTAAAATCTTAGAAACTATTCCGGTGAGTCAAAACCTCAGACTTTCTCCATGTTTTTTTTTTTCCCTTTTTAGAATGGCGTTTTTCTTTGCATCTCCATGGTTAGTCCTGGTTGTGATCTACTTTGTAATGGCTATTATCTTTTTCAGGGGGTGAAATTAATATATAGAACTGGAGAATTAGAGGAAAAACAAGCTAAAAGGTAGTACTTATTCCATTTGGGTTTTGTTATTCATTGTTAAATTGGAAATTTCCCCTTTTGAATTTGTTGTCTTTTACACGAAATTAAATTTGTGCGCTTGACAACTTTGGTGCTATGGAAATATATCTTCATTTGCAAAGTGAGAAGCATTAATAATTTATCTACCTTTGCAGCTTTGTAAACTTCGATCTCATTCTACTAATTATAGTTTGGCCATGGATATCTTTGTTTCAGAAGTGAGGTTGAAGCATTTAGTTGAAAAAAGGGTCCTAGCTGAAAGTCATCTGAAAGAGGCAACAAGTTGTGCATTGTGAAGAGGCCATAGTTTTGTGAAATAAATGATTTAAGATGCTCTAAAGAGTGCATTTTCCATATACAAACCTTTAAAATCGCAAAATAACACCTGAAAGTTTGATGCTTTTGCCTCTGCTTTCGTAATTGGGTGTTATCTTGTAGAAGGGTTCTGGTGAAGATGATCTGGCTATTCTCATGAAACAATGATTGACATCTAATTCTTTCATTTTCATGAAGGTTCTCTTTCATATTATATGCCCACTTTTAACCATCTGATGGTATATGCTTCTGTTCTGTTTTGTCTATATCACATTTGGGTTGTTAGCCGGATATGGAATGAGAGTTGGCTGGCAAGCTTCTTCTACAAACCGTGTAACTATGAATTGTTTGTAAAGCAATCCCTCAATATGGAGATGGCAATCATCATGGCACGGGTATGGGCAAGTGCATTCTTATAGATTGCTACCTACCTCATTGCATTTGTGTGAGGTTGTGTTCTTAATTTTTTTTCCTTTTCCCTATTCAATAATCTTAGGATGCTGGCATGGATTGGATTATCCATCTTGATACTGATGAACTTTTACATCCAGCGGGTGCTCGTGAGTACTCTTTGAGACAATTGCTATCAGACGTGCCTGGGAATGTTGATATGGTCATTTTTCCGAATTATGTAAGTTGACTAGCTTTTCTTAGGACTTAGAATGAGAAAATGAGTATGGGCTTATATATTTTGTTGTCTAGTGTTTTTTTTTCACTTTGTAATCATGACACTCATTACATTTGATCGTTGTTGTTTATGGTTATTGTGTATCATTTGGTTCAGGAGAGTAGTGTTGAGCAGGATGATATCAAGGAACCTTTCTGTGAGGTACAAACTCTTGATTGTTTGGTTCCTATCTATTTGAAGCGATTTAGCATCCTATACAATTGCGATGGTCTAAACTTTAGTTGCTGAGCTACCCAAAAACTTTGGAAGTTTTCTATGTTATGTCTCTTAACCTTTAACAGATCTTGTACTTCGTTTTGGTAAAATGGAGACGCATAATTGGTGGAAAATTTCATCCAGAAAAATAATGTTTAAACAATACCTCCTGGACCACATCTTGAACTTCATCAGAAGGAGCCGATCTGATTTTTTTTGTTTTCCATTTGGGACATTAGCATTCTGGAGTACAAGCATAGGGACACTGCATCATCATCTGGCTATAAAGCTCAAAATGGATGTCATAGTCTGTCATATATTATTGGGTTCCTTAATGTAAACAGAGACAGCCACAGGGTTTTGGTTATTTAATATGGGATATTGACTTGCTGGCATAGGTTTCGATGTTCAAGAAGAACTATGACCACCTCCCAAAAGATGTATACTTCGGAAATTATGGAGAGGCAACGCGTGGTAATCCAAACTACTTTCTGACTTATGGAAATGGGAAGTCCGCTGCTCGTATACAGGATCATCTTCGACCTAATGGTGCACATAGGTGGCACAACTATATGAAGAACCCAAAGTACGGTGATTATTTCATGTCATCATTTAGGATGCATGTTATATCTACAAAGATAATTAATGAGACGTATAAGTATCATGGAATACATTTAGATGCATGCATTTTATATTTTCCTGGTGTCGTGATCATGTAAAACTTGACAGTTTTGTTTACTTATATATTTTTGCAATCTTAGTAGTTAGTACTAATGATGATCATTTTTGGCAGTGAGGTCAAATTGGATGAGGCCGCCGTGCTACATTACACATACCCAAAATTCTCTGATTTGACTTCAAGACGAGATAGGTGTGGATGCAAACCTACAAAGGAAGATGTAAAAAGATGTTTTATGTTGGAATTTGACAGATCTGTGAGTTCTCATCCATGCATTATTTCTGTTCTTTTGACTATTTTCTCCTTGCAGATCGGAGACAGTTTTGTGTTTCCTAGCTTTTAAATCTTCTTTTATTTCACATTTCAAATTTGGCATCTGTTAATTGAATCCTTTTTTATGTTCATTAGCTTACTTTCATGCAATTATGCTTATTTTGATTGATTAATTTGTTTGTAAACTGTAATTGTTGTGGTTGTTCCTTTGATTCATTTACAATAATATAATTTTTTTGGTCTTCTTCGTGACTGTTAGAGACGAGCATTATTGGGCTGTTAAACCTTTATTCGAAACACCTTGGGTGGTTAACAGATAGTATGGCCTGAAACGAATGTAATATGCGGAAGAATGTTTCCTGGAAGTGAACCTATGACCTTTAGGTCGCACCCTTGCAATTCTATCACCGGGTCATATCTTTACATGTGTTTTCTTAAGTGCATAAAGATGAGAATTCAAACGGAAAATTCAAAGGTGAGAAGAGGCAGACCAAAATATATTTAGTCGGAAGTAGTAAAGGATATGGAAGAGAAAATAAATAGTGTAGAGAGTAGTTTTAGACTGTATTGAGTAGCTAATAAAATAGAAGTGTTTTGAGGACTTTTCATTAATTATTTATGTAGCAGACCAAAAGGCGGAAGTTTGATGCTAGTTGATCATCAGGCCCCTTAGCCTCTTGGAGAGTTTACCTAATGGTAATTTATACTCCATATAATGCTTCTCCTGTCCTGTTCAATCTAGGGTTCTCCTCCTGTATGACATAGTCTTTTCACATAAAGTGTATCGTCACATTGCTTACTTGGCGTGGTACAGGTATCCCTCACTGTTGGTCAACTAATGGAATTCCGTCCCCTTGTTTGAAAAAAATGATAATATGATGACTGGCAGTTTAATGAGCTTTTTGTGTCCAACTATGAAAGGAAAGCTAGCCAAGAAGGCATTTGTTACGGCAAAAAATGCTGATGCCCGAGATTCTTGTTCAGTTTTCACACTTCTATGAGGAGTCTCCTTCTAGAACGACATCAGTCCAGTCTCTCCTTTTCTTTTCTTTTTTCATGTTTACTTTTTTACTTTATCATTTAGGGTTAAGGATTAAAGCAGCATGGTTTGAATGTGGGAGGATTTGTAAAATATTCTTTGAGCCACTTTATTCACAATAATATAACATTTTGTTATGCAGGCATTCATTATTGCTTCGACTGCAACAGAGGAGGAAATGCTTCGCTGGTAAGATGTTTGAAGTTTGCTATTATTGTCCTATTCTGAGGTTTTAAAATCATAATATTCTGAAATGCTTTTTAAATTTATATGTACGTTAGGTACCGTGAACGTGTTGTGTGGACAGACAAAACACTGAACCTAAAACTTCTAAGAAAAGGCATCTTGACTCGCATTTATGCTCCCATGGTTAGTGCCTTGATTTGGGTTCTGTCTCCTATTTTCGAGTTCATTTTTGAGCTTCTTATTGAATGCCTTTTGCATATATATGCACACGTCTTTGGTTTGGATTTCCAAACATTTCAAAATTTAGCTGTTCATACAGGCCATTGTTCAAGGACTGAGGGAGTCTGGAGTTTTCAGCTCTGTAATTGAATCAGCAATGGCAATTCTTTCAAAGGAAAAGTTCTTATCTTCAGTTGAAAGTAGTAATTCTTCAAGAGCAACTGGATCCAGAGAGAGATCTTCGAGGAAGACAGGCGATTTTGAATTTTCACATGCTACGCGTAGGGTCTTGCAGACCGATGATAATTCTTATGCATCAGCCTCGGCAGTCCCACCACTTTCTCCTCCGAGTGCAGATGACTTTCAGTTCATTGTGTAACAACCATATTACCTTTCACAGGGATCATTGCTCTTGCCATTCTTTCTTTTTTTCCCCATTCCAAGGGATTTGAAAGCATAATAGGAAACTCGAGCAAGATAGCAGATTTGGCTGATGTGAAGTTGCATTTTTTCAGGCTTTCAGGGGGTTCTTCCCGTTCGTTACCCAAGCGCTTTGGGACATTTTAGGTCTTAGGTTATAGGATCTGTAGAGAGAAGTCCAAGACAGGATTGTAGCCACTGCTGCCATGAGAATGAGATTCTCATTCCATTGTAATATTTGATATTGGTATCAGAGAGCATTTCTTGGGCTTAAGATTCTTTTTAATTAGGAATCCAGACCAAAATTAGCATAAAGAATTTGGTGACTATTTCTTTGACTGTATAAATTGAAGAGAAATTGCATGATTTAAAAGTTGTTTGTACTTCAAAGTATTATTTATAACTATTTTGTTTGACGCAATACCCTCATGACACGCTAGGCAGCTCAACGTACCCATCAAGTGGGAAAGAAGGAACAAAAATCATGAACACGAGTCTGGTCTGAGTTTAAATTCATATTTAAGTTTTTTGATAGTTTTTTTTTTTCTTTCTTTAAAGGAATGAAAAATTGTTTTCACTAATGTCAAAGTCAAATTCTAAAACCAAAATGTGGTAATCTAGTTGGTTTTACTACTCTGTAGAGAGTGGAGGGAGTGGGAGGTCAAGTGTTCGAATCTCCTCTACTATCAATTTGAGTGAGATTTATCACCATTATTGTGAGAGTTGTAAAACGGAGAGGGTTACCTCTCTGTGTAGACCACCGACCTATTGGATCTCCTTGTTTCTATTGAATATTCTCCCTCGATATAATAAAAAAGAAGTCAAATTTGAAACGAACAGTGGCAAAGCCCTAAATAAAGGCTCGCCCAGCCTCTTATGATATCTAGAGGCTTTATAGTCTTATGCATTATAAAAGCCTATAAATTTATTTGAACACAAATAGACGATCCAGTTTTTGGTATAATAAAATCTGGAGAATGGCTATTGAGCTGGAGAACCTGTTGGAGTCGATCAAATCGAAGGTGCGATCACTGAAGATCTCGAAGAAGGAGAAGAAGCAGCAGTATCTAAAGATGGACAAGAGTGCAAGGGAATGACTGATCTCCATTTCTTTCAGCTTATTCATCACGGCCTTCTATATGATTCTGCACAAAATATGTCAAACAACTAAAATTAAGAAAAATTATTAGGGACTCAAATGAGAATAATCTAATTAACTTTCGAGAGTTTTAAATGGATTCATCTCAAATCACAACTAAGCTAAATCCCCAACGTCACAAAATGTTCTCTAGTCCGGCGAACGATTCGGATTTGGTTTCAGCTGTTCTTTAAGATAAAAATTTTATGAATATTTTCTTTTTAAATCATATAAAATGATGAACGTGTTAGCATATTATTAATAATCGACTTTTTTTTTATATCAAAGAGGGAGAATATTTAATATCCAATTAAAACAAAGAAGTTTAATCGACTTTTTTTTTATATCAAAGAGGGAGAATATCTAATATCCAATTAAAACAAAGAAGTTTAATGGATAAATCTCACTCAAATTAATAGCATGGGAAATTCGAATATAAGATTTCATACTCTCTCACAGAAGGAAGACCGAACAGGCTAACACCTGTTGGTATCAACCTTTTATTAATAATAATAAAGATACATAATGTTGCAAAATAGACGCGCATAGTGAGAGTTCGTACCTAGTTTTAAATAAAAATAGAGGAATTTCTACTATATTTGTTGCTAATAAAAACTCGAAAGCATATTTAAGTTTTATTTTGGATTAAAAAAACATTTTATAAAACATACGAACGATTTGAAAATTGAAACCCTAATCTAATTAACTTTCGTTTGATGATAAATAGTGAAATTGAAATAAAATACAAAAACATAAAATAAAATACAATCGAGTACGCATTGTTCTGACCAACGAGCGAGCGAAGAGAGAATGATGTCTCGGGCGACCTCAATCCTGAGTAAGGCACGCAAAACGCTTCAAGATCTGGAATTTCTTAAGGTCTTACAGTCTGAAATCAATCACGAACTCTCCTCCATTCCCGTGCAGGTGCTTTCTCTCCTTTGCTCTCTATTGTTATAGGCCGTTACTAGTGAGCGATATGTTGCTCGTTTTGGGGGCTAAATGGTTTTCTGTGATGTGGGTTTCTGCTGATGAGTTGGATAAGCTTAGAGATGATATAGACTATGAAGAATAATATTGTTTATTGATTATTGAATCCTGGAAGCTTGTTATTGTGTATTGAAAAATCGAAATTGATTTGTCTTATGAGATTTCAACTTTATTGGGGCTTTTTCATTTTTTCTTGATTAAATACAGGTTTTTAAATCAGGCACAACACTGCCGTCTGCCAATGATTCTCCCAATTTTTATGTGATAGTTTCAAGAGTCGTCATTTTGCATTGCAGTCTATCTTGCTCGTATCTGAAAACCCAAATGCAATGGAATCCGATAGTGTTTTCTGAGATGTTGTTTGAGTTGCTAGTCTTGTGAATTAAGAAAATTGACCTTATTGAAAAAGAAATTTTTGTGTCGGAATGGGTGCAGACCAGTCAAAGTGGTTCCTTGGGTGATTTTGTGGTGGATTGGGATTCACCAGGGTCCCTGGATGTAGTTTTAAGGAGGAAATATGAATCTGGTGAGGAGGTTGCTGTTTCAGCTTTATTGGGTCCAGTGAGGCTTGAAGAAGTGGGCGACTTTCCGAGTGATATTTTTATGAAGGTATGCATAAAAAAATCTGGCATGAGCTCCATATTGCAGTTTGATTGCAGAGTTTCTGGAGAAGGTAGCAACGTATCAGAATTTGATATCCATAATGCCTACTATCTCAAGACAGTAACTTGTCCTAGCCCTTCAGTCTACAGAGGCCCCTTATACAGGTAAATGTTTTAGATTTTATAGCATTTATATATCTTTCTATAAGGGAATGTTGCTTACATGAGTCAAATCTACTTCCAGTGTTGTTAAGCTTATCATTAGGTAAACAGTGTGAAGTGTGAACAAAAAATAATATGATATCATATTTATAGTTTAACTTGTGTCTGAAGTCTCGACTAATATGTTCTTCAATCCAAGCGTTCATTTTGGAGTTTCCTTGTATGGCGCTAATTTGCAATTATTTGTTTACTGTTTAGGCTTAGTTCTCTTGAACATAGTGCTAGATTGGTAGTGGTTGTTAATTTCTTTATCTGTTAGCCTTAGCCTTGGTGTTGTGAACCATCGATGGTTAAAAGTGGCTAACATATGTAGTAAATTAATAATAATATATTCCATGGTGTCGTTCTACATGGCATATTGTAAAGGCATGCCTCACAAACGTAAAAATGTAATTTGTTTACTGACACACTACTCATTTTAGTCGAGTCACGATGGATCTAAAATGGCCAAATAGGTGTGTCATAAGGGTTTTTAGTGACATTTAACTTGTTTCCTCATTATTATGTTAAACATGTTATGTTTCCTCATTATATATATATATATATGCACATGATTTTTCATTCTAGTACCATCGTTATGCCAATGCATCCTTGGATTGTTCTTTTAATCAAATAGTCACTTGCCTTATTTGATCCTGCTGCAGCACTTTAGATCCTCAACTACAAGATACATTCAAGGAATATCTAGAAACCAAGGGAATCGGAAAAAACCTTACTTCCTTCCTGCTCCATCACCTACACAGAAAAGAGCAAGGTCAATACGTGAACTGGTTACAGAAACTTGAAGCATTTGTGGCAAAGGAAGCCTGACTTGAGACAAATGGTTGAATTCATTGTCTCCTCAAGGAGGAGATTCTACATTGAGAAGTGAAGTAGAGCTTCAAGTTCCAAACCATATTGTAAGCTGATTATTAATTTATGTGGATAATTAAAAGTTTGAACATTTATGTATACAAATGAAATATGGAGATCCGGATCAAACTCGGGCCCCTTCTTCATGGGTTTATGGCCATAAGTTTTAATTTCTTAGCTCTGGTTCATCGTTGTCCTCAGCAGAGCTGAAACCTCTAAGCAGCCCTTGCTATTGATCGAAGTTGTCAGCCATTTTTTGTATCGTAGATGGAATTATAAGTAAGTATTAAGCTTCAGTTCTTAGGAAAGTCATCAACTTCAGCAACAGAGCCAAATACAAGAACTTTGCATTACGCAGGAGGTAGAAGAAGCTTGGCATTTTTCAAGGATCCATTGCTTTTATGGCTGAAGCTGAATGGAATTTAGCTCCCGGGAAATATACATGATCGGCCAAAGTCAGGATCTGCATCGCGGTCAAAACCATTTTTACTTTGAAAATGACTTGCAAATCTTAAATAAACTAGTAAAAAACTGAAGGATGTCATGGAGGAAGAGGAAGAGAGGATGATCTCTCTGCTGCCTCCTCCAATGGGAAAAAACAGGAAGAAGCTTTCAGATTTTTCTTTCAATCCAAAGTGCCAAACACGGTTGCAAGAGTCGGGGGTTGTTAATTCGGGTTCATTACAGATAGGAAAAAAAAGTCAACAATGAAGAATCTGACCCTTCCAAACATTAATAACCAAAATCCAAAAACTACCTTCATTTTCTTATCCTATTCGTGTGCAGCCTCTTCCACAAATGTCTTGAGATGCTTGTCTGAAGACCCACCCTCCATGGCAGCCTTTTTTGCCAATTCCTTCCATTTCTTGGCATTTCTTTTAATCTCTTCTCCTCTTTCATTACTCAGCATAACCAAATCCAAACACCTCTTAATCTCATCAGCTTCAACTATTCCATCATTTCTCTCTGCAACCCTCACCCCTGTTTTCCACACATCTTGGATAAGCTTTACATTCGTCGGTTGATCCGCCCACTGTGGAAATCCCACCATTGGAACCCCACAACTCAAGCTCTCAAAAGTCGAATTCCACCCACAATGACTCACAAAGCATCCGATCGAGGGATGAGACAGAACTTCCACTTGTGAACACCATTGAACTACAATCCCCTGTTTCTCCAATTCTCCTCTGCAACTCAACTCTTCTTGTTCATTAGCTTCTCCCTCTTTTTCTCTTATAACCCACAAAAATGGCCTTCCGGTATGAAGCAAAGCACGGGCAATTTCCTCCATTTGAGGCTTCGCCAGCACAGCCAGGGATCCAAATGAGACATAAACCACAGATTCTGAATCTTTTGAGTTCAACCAATCAGTGTAATCATTGGATCCTTTGTTGAACAGATCAGCACCAAAGCAGGTATCGGAGGGATCTGTTTTATCCAGAAAAGCAGATGGAATCAAAGGCCCAACGCCAACCAAATTGTACTTGTCAATAGCCCTCAAAGTCTCGAATTCTAATTCATCGAAAGTGTTCACAAGTACTTTCGGATTGGTTTCAGAATTCAACACCTCCATACGCTCCTTCAACGACGGGAGTGCGAAAGCATAAACATTTGAAGGAAGAAGAAACGAGGGAAGGTCAACGCTAGTCAACGGAGGCAGTCCCGCTAATTTAACAGAAAACGAGGGGTCGTTAACGACTTTCTCTTTAATCAAATCTCCATAACCGTTGAAGTAATGATAATATATGTTGAGCAGAGCAGCTGACTGATTCCAAAGAAGCGTGGAGGGAATGTGAAGCTCACGCGCCAACGTGGCAACCCAAGGTATGGAGTATACCACGTGCGTAATCGGACGGTCTTGATGAATCGTCACGATGAGGTTTCTGACAGTTTTAATGCCGTAATGCTTGAACTGAGACATGTAGTGATCGATGCCAAGGTTTGGTTGAAACCCCTGGTCGTAACCGTCGGAGAAGGTGGCAAAAGAAAAACCTTCGGGAGGGGCAGTTTGGTCTTTGGGCATGCGGCGGTAGCCGGACATAGTTGTGGCGAAGGTGACGTGTGCACCGGTGCGGAAAAGGCGTTTGGCGAACTGGAGAGTTGGGTTAATGTGGCCTTGCCCAGGGAATGTTACGATGAGGATGTGTGGCTTCGACATTGTTAATGTTTTAGTTGAGTTAAAGAGTGTCCATGGAGTGTGACTTGGACCTACACGTATATAGGGAGTGTGTTTTGAGGATGTATTTGACTACTTGTGACGTTTGCAGTGACGTTTCAGGGGTTGGGAGGGGTCAATCGTAATCCTAAACATATTTAGCTCCCATTCAAGAAAAAGTTGGTCTAATAATACTCAATTCATTACAATTTAAAAAATAAAAAAATAATTCACTTAAATTTTCTTTATTTTTTTTTTATGATGACCCTATTTTTGAAGTTAGCCTCTTAAATATGTCACTTAGAACAATTGCAGTATTTCTCTAGTTTCAAGCATTTTAAATATTTCAATTGAGTCACACTTTTATTACATAAAAAATCGAGTAAGATATTCACTCACATCATCAAAACACATTTTTCAATATAGTTACATCAACAAAACATAAATTACTATATATTTTCTCATTTTTTCATTAATAGAACTTCTATTTTTCATTCTTTCATTTATTCTCCAACCAAATTACACCAAAATCAACACTCGGTCCCTCATATTTTGTAAAAAATCAAGTTACATATTCATCCACATCATCAAAACACATCTCTCAATATAATCACATTAACAAAAACACAAATTTTCATATATTACCCAATATCATTGTCAAAAATCTCACTGGACTTGTTCTTATAGGGTGACGTTTATGGTTATTATTCCATGCATGCAAGAAGATAATTGCACATGGTTATCAGCAATATATGATGGGCATGGGTGGCAAAACAATCACGTAAGAAATCACAAAATATTATACTCATGTCTTGTATTCCAATGCATACCCCATAAATCCCACCCCAAATTTTACTTCTGTGTCTCACCTCTATTACACACAAAACACACTTTTCAGTATACTCACATCATTAAAATTCTTTTTTTAATACAATTTTTTCACTTTTCATTACCAAACTCTCCAAATATCAAGTGTCCACATCTCCCAATATAATTTTTTTACTTTAAAACACATTTCTCAATACAATTTTTTCACCTTTTATATATTATTTTTCTTATCACTCTCTCTGCATATTCCAAAATTTTCAGCGTTTGATTTCAAGCGCTTTGCTGTGAATGCTAAGCACATCACGTAAAACCCCATATTTGTCAATCATATTTCTAATATACCTTGCTATAAACGAACAACTATTAATATATATGTGTGTGTAAAAATTTACAGTGATGCTAGTCATTTCAAAATAAAATATCTCAAAGTCTCCATGATCCTATGTGTCGGTATATACATCACCGAATTTAAAGACAAATTCAAGATTCAAAATTAAATGTCATGAACAATATCTTTATTTGAACACCCTTGTATTAAAAGATGCATTGATAAACTCAGTAGCATAGAGACCAATGGCTGAGAAATTCTTCATCAAACCAGTGCATTTCACGAATCTGACGGTCTAACTCACATCTCTCTTTTTTTAGGCTGACCCGCCAAATTCATCCATCAGGTCCCGCTCAAGGAAAGAATTAATTTGAGGCCAATTTCCTCAGTCGGTCCCTCTTTACAAAATTGAGACTTGCTTTCCCGTTTCTACTTTGTTCTTTTTTTTTTGTCATTTTGTTGCAGTGAAAACAATCTGAACGCAAAAAGCAAGTCACACTGTTTCATCATTCAGTCTCATAGTGAATTAAAACTGAAACTGACTAAATATGCAATAAATCTCCCAACATCTCAATGTACAACAAATACAATTTTCATTTGAAGACCAGAGCACAAGATGTTCCAAAATCAATACCAACAACAGTAATAATGACCTTAAACTATACCAATTTCATTACAGACCACAAGAATTAAATCCTTATCCATCTACAATGAGAAAACTATTTACGGTTCCATAAACACTATCCACCAACCGTGGTCCGTGACCATCATTACCGCCAGATACTTGCGTTTTGCGTCACCACGTTCGATAATACATATTATTTTGGAGATTCAAGTTGTACGATACGTTGCTGCGATCGGCGAATTTGGAGTTCCCAAAGTATAAAAGGCCAGATCGAAAAATAATACATGCACACACAATAAATCGAGCAAGAAATTGACAAGGATTTTAACTTGGTTCGGCAAATCGGTGCTTATGTTCACTGCGACTGCTACGTATTATTTTCTCTCAATAAATCTATAATTACAAGGAACAAGAGATATGTATATATATTCGTCTCTTTTGATACAAACTTATCAACCAGCTCAAAAACACAAGGCTTAGGGAACAAGCCCAATACAAAATTCAATCCCATAACTAAATAATAGTATCCAACTTAAAACAGAGAATCATCCATCGACGACTTTCTCTGCTTTTTACCCTTCAATCGGCGACTTTCTCCGCTCTTCATCCTTCGATCGGGGTTTCTCTGGCATGATTGGGAGAGTTGTGCCTGTATTTGGCTTTGAAAAACGGAAATTTCCATTTTTGAAAGATAGATGTGAGATCTGATGGTCCTAAAGAGTAAAGAAGCTCTGGTTATTCGCTAGTGCATTGCACTGCCCTGGAACCCCAAATTCAGTACGTACACCCACTGAGTTAATTAGTTCACTGTTAAAATTTTTATTGTTGTGTACGTTCAATCATGTCTAGTCATGTGGCTTAGACTCTACATAATTCTCCTTGATCATCATGTAGTCTCCAAAGCTTTATTTGACAGGTTAACATGTTGCAAATTGTAGTCCAAAGCTCTTGACAACTCACTAAACACGTTAATTCTTACGATCACAAAATAGTGGCTGAGAAACCTTATCAACGATCATCAAAGCAGACATTGACAACTCGACTGTGGGGCCTTTGATTGCACAATGTCTTCTGCTTTCAATTTGGGTTTTGATAGAAAAAATCAAGGCTATTTAAACCCGAGCTGTACATCTACTACATGTGATTACTTATCTCAGTAAAAAATGAAAACATTTTTTACTTTTCTTATACGATTGTACCTTAAAGTGTGGGCATTCTGTACTTTTTCTCATTTAAAATGATAACATTTTTTTCCCTTTGCATATACCTTGAAATGTGGGCTCGTCATGCACTTTCCGTACTTGTTCTCATATAAAATGATAACATTTGTATATACCTTCAAACGTGGACTTGTCATGCACTCTAGACATTGGTAATTTATATCGATTCGAAGATAATATTTTCCACTTAGCACTTGAAATGATAGAATTTATATTTCCACTTTCAGAAATATTAAATTAATACAGCTAATCAAACACATGAATAAGAGCTTCAGAAGAAAACATGGACTTTACTGAGTGCATTTAGGTATCAAACCGCTCCGCATACAGGGTAATTCATGTTGCTGCACAAGCATGACTACAGTGAACACACCCAGGTGCCAGGTGTAATGGGAGTCATTGAATAATCTCTTGTCAAATCAACCTTGATATAATGATTACCATTAACGTGCCCCATTGCGATAACAATGTGCTTAAAGAGTGGTGGGAGGTCGTACGAAGTGGGAGTTGGATGACTTGAAAACTCAATACCTGAGTTGAAACGCAGTCAATCTTTCAGTGACTAAAAGTGTTATTCATCCTAAAAATAAGGATAAATTTATCTAATTTTTATTTTTATTTTATGGTAACTATCCAAACAAAGAAATAATAAAACATTTTCTTTCTTTTTTAACACATCAAGCATGAGAAGAGATGATTCAAAAAACAAAACAAAAAAAGAAGAAAAAAATATTTTACCTTTTCTCATTTTCCTTTTTCTTCTTTTAATTTGTTTTCCTCTTATTCTCTTCCCTTACTCCGATCCAAAGACACTTTTAAGAGTTGGTGGTTGTTAATATTTGTTAAAATGCTTTCTTCCCTAAATGTGGTCATTTGAGGGGACGCAAATAAAAATTAAGTTATCTATAAGTAAAAGATATATTTTGTCTTTGATACAATGCTTTAACTTAAAAAAAAGGATAAATAAATAAATTTAACCATTTTTTCCCTTATAATACATTATAATAACAATTCAAATAACATAAATAACAAATTCATTTCTCTATTTTTTTAACATATTCAAACATGAGTGAAAAAAATATTATATGTTTCCTTCTTTTCATTTATCTCCCTTTAACCAATTTCCCTTCCCTACAGTTTCAGCTTTCAAGAGTCAGTGGTTGTGAATTCCGGTTCATTTATGGAAAGGAAAAAAAGTGTCAACAAGGAAGAATATGACCCTTCCAAACATTTAATAATAAAAATCCAAAAACTACTATCATTCTCTTATCCTATTATTGTGCAGCCTCTTCCACAAATGTCTTGAGATGCTTATCTGAAGACCCACCCTCCATGGCAGCCATTTTTGCCAATTCCTTCCATTTCTTGGCATTTCTTTTAATCTCTTCTCCTCTTTCATTACTCAGCATAACCAAATCCAAACACCTTTTAATCTCATCAGCTTCAACTATCCCATCATTTCTCTCTGCAACCCTCACCCCTGTTTTCCACACATCTTGGATAAGCTTTACATTCGTCGGTTGATCAGTCCACTGTGGAAATCCCACCATTGGAACCCCACAACTCAAGCTCTCAAAAGTCGAATTCCACCCACAATGACTCACAAAGCATCCGATCGAGGGATGAGACAGAACTTCCACTTGTGAACACCACGGAACTATCATCCCCTGTTTCTCCAATTCTCCCCTGCAACTCAACTCTTCTTGTTCATTACCTTCTCCCACTTGTTCTCTTATAACCCACAAAAATGGCCTTCCGGTATGAAGCAAAGCACGAGCAATTTCCTCCATTTGAGGCTTCGCCAGCACAGACAGGGATCCGAATGAGACATAAACCACAGATTCTGAATCTTTTGAGTTCAACCAATCAGTGTAATCATTGGATCCTTTGTTGAACAAATCAGCACCAAAGCAGGTATCGGAGGGATCTGTTTTATCCAGAAAAGCAGATGGAATCAAAGGCCCAACGCCAACCAAATTGTACTTGTCAATAGCCCTCAACGTCTCGAATTCTAATTCATCGAAAGTGTTCACAAGTACTTTCGGATTGGTTTCAGAATTCAACACCTCCATATGCTCCTTAAACAAGGGGAGTGCGAAAGCATAAAAATTTGATGGAAGAAAAAATGAGGGAAGGTCAACGCTAGTCAACGGCGGCAGGCCCGGTAATTCGACAGAAAATGAGGAGTCGTTAACGACTCTCTCTTTAATCAAATCTCCATAACCGTTGAAGTAATGATAATATATGTTGAGCAGAGCAGCTGGCTGATTCCAAAGAAGAGTCGAAGGAATGTGAAACTCACGCGCCACAGTGGCAACCCAAGGAAGTAGTATAGAGTATACCACGCGCGAAATCGGACGGTCTTGATGAATCGTCACGATGAGGTTTCTGACAGTTTGAATGCCGCAATGCTTTAACTGAGACATGTAGTGTTCGATGTCAATCTTTGGTTGAAACCCCTGGTCGTAACCGTCGGAGAAGGTGGCGAAAGAAAAACCTTTTGGAGGGGCAGTTTGGTCTTTGGGCATGCGGCGGTGGGCCGACATAGTTGTGGCGAAGGTGACGTGTGCACCGGTCCGGACAAGGCGTTTGGCGAACTGGAGAGTTGGGTTAATGTGGCCTTGCCCAGGGAATGTTACGATGAGGATGTGTGGTTTCGACATTGTTACTGCTTTGGTCGGGGATGAGTTAAAGAGTGTATATGGAGTGTGGCTTGCGCATACACATATATAGGGGTGGACTTAAAACGATGACGTTCGCAGTGATGTGTTTGAGGATGTACTTGATGATTACTTGTGACTGACATAGGTATAGAGGTTGATGGGGTGGGGTGGGGTGGGGTGAGATGGGTAATCGTGCACGGCTCTCAAATTTTTAGAGTGTGTTTGGATATTATTATTTTTTTTAGTTTTTAAAAATGATTTTGCGTATAATTTTTAGAAATATTTTTTAGGAAAAAAAATTGTTAAAAAAATCATTTGGTTGGTGATATTTGACTTTGTTTTCGAAAACCAAAAAACATGAAATTGAAATTGAAACTTAGTCAAATGAAATTGAAATTCATCCAAATAAAACTCAAATTTATCAAAATGAAATTCAAATTCATCAATCGGGTAAAAATGAAGGTGATTTTGGGTCAACACCGGAGCAAGGCTGTCCGGTGGCCGGACGACGATGTCGGTGAAGAGAGGCGAATCACCGTCGGGAGTGAGAGAAGAAAGAGAAAAATAAAATAAAATAAAATCATCTTAATTACAATTATGTCACTTGAAAATCCTACAAAACAACAAAATGTTGTTTTGGTTTTCTAGTTTTTAAAACTGAAAAATGAAAACTGTTTTTAAAAATAAATACTCAAAACAAATTAGGCAAATGAATTTTAAGCAATCATTTGATTTTTCAAAACAGAACTTTTAAGATGGGATAGGCTAGCTATTTGGTTTATACTCAACAGTTTTGGGATTGCATTTAGATACGTCCAAAAATTTGATTTAGAGTAAGGTCAGTGCACTTTTGTAATAATTATTTAACCTGCACTATTAAAAACACTTTGTGGAACTTTTAATAAATGTGTTTTTTTTCTTTATTTTCAATCTATGATAATAAAATATACTGCAGTGGCCCTCCCATCAACCCGAAAAACGGAAGGGTCAGTGCACTTTTGCACGAATTTTTAAGTAGTGCAAATCTGCACCGTTAAACACACTTTATGAATCTTTCACTAAATATATTTTTTTTAATCTACCATAATAAAATGTACTCATTTGCATCAATTTCTCAAGGCCAAATCAAGTCCAGCATTTATGAGTCATACGGCATAGATTGCATCACTTTCTATAATTTTGAAAAATACCAAATCTAGTTGAAAAGGGCATTAATATCACTTTTGACCAAGAATATATGAGAAAATTTTGGTCATAACAACAAAAACATTAGTTTTGTGCGATCACAACGAAATCAACGTCACCGCATGATCCACCACATGACGACGCAATGTGTATATATATTTTTTATTTTAAGTAAAATCGAACCTCAAGAATGTTACTCCCTCTGTTTCAAAATAAGGGTCGTTTAAAATTTTGCATAAAAATTATTAAAGTTATTAAACAACTTTAATATTAATAAAAATAAATATATTATGACTCAAATACTCATATTAAAAAGATGAAAAGTTAATTAATTTGTTCAGTTATTAAGCTCTTAGTGAAACAAGAATAACGACAAATTTTTTTAAAAAATATTAATTATGCTTTGGATTTATAAAAAGAAATTATTGTTTTGGTTAATAATGAGTCTCATTTACTCTTGTGATTTAAGAGTTTATTAATAATACAGCCCACAAAAAAAAACGTTACGCACCAGTGTGTTTGGATATCATTTTCTTTTTTAGTTTTTAAAAACGATTTTGGGTATAGTTTTTAGAAACACTTTTTAGGAAAAAAACTGTTAAAAAATTCTATTTGGTTGGTGATATTTGACTATGTTTTCGGAAATTGAAAAACATGAAATTAAAATTCATCCAAATGAAACTCAAACTTATCAAAATGAAATTCAAATTCATCAATCGGGTCAAAATGAAGGTGATTTTGGGTCAACACCGGAGCAAGGCCTTCCGGTGGCCGGACGACGATGTCGGTGGAGAGAGGTGAGTCACCGTCGGGAGTGAGAGGAGAGAGAGAAAAATAAAATAAAATAAATTCATCTTAATTACAATTATGCCACTTAAAAATCTTACAAAACAACAAAATATTGTTTTGGTTTTCTAGTTTTTAAAAACTGAAAAATGAAAACTGTTTTTAAAAATAAATACTCAAAACAAGTTAACAAATGAATTTTAAACAATAATTTGATTTTTCAAAATAGAAAATAGTTTTGAAAACACCAAACAAACACACTTTTTTTTAAATTAATTTGTTTTACGCTTCTCTTTCTTCAAGTCTAGAGCGAATACTTCTCCACCTATCGTCATGCCGGAAGGAACCATAATGTCATCTCTCTTTTAATGCAGAGTCTATTACTCTGTCTATCTTCATGTTTACGGGGGTATTGAACTTCAGCAATCCCAACGATTGACGGATTTATATCTTGCAAATATGACACTTCGACAGATACAACGGCCGATGGATCGTATATTCCGCCACAGTTGTAGCCTACGTTTCATATGCCCCTTCGTTTGCTTAATGCATTTCACCTGGTGATTCGTACTTCAATTTATGCATCTACATTTATGTTATTATGATATGGAATTAATTTTTTTCAATGGATTCACATCTAAGTTATTGAGTTATAAACAAAATTTTGAGGGAACTCTCATGTACATACAATTAATTTTCTTTACAGACAAATGTTAATATAGCGTTTAATGTTCGAAATGAGAATAATACCTACACCATATTTCACAAAAGAAAAAAAACGAAGAATGACAGCCTATTATATTAACTATCAAATAATAAAAAGAACTAATTATTGAAGAATAACATATTGTAGATACTAAAAAAAACCGCTAAAAGAAATTGCACATTGTTTTAGAAATTATAGGAATGGTGATGGATGATCTATAAAACTAAATCTAAATACTGTAATGCTAGAGATCCGAGTAATTTTCATTACAAAAACATCTCATCAATTTGTGGAACTCATTCATTGAATGTGGTGACATCATGACAAGGCTCCCATTAAAAATCACATTCAATAAATGAATGACACACGTTGTTGAGATGTTTTTAAAATGAAAATTACTGGGATATTTATTATTTTTGTCAATCTAATTTTTTCACTATAACAGACGAAATTTGGTTTTGCTTAACCTCTCAAGACCTCATCAACAAAAGCCTTAAGATTCTTGTCCGAAGATCCACCTTCCATGGCAGCTTCTCTAGCCAAATCTTTCCATTTCTTGGCGTTTATCCTCATCTCCTCTCCTCTCTCATTACTCCCCATCACTAATTCCAAGCACCTCTTAATCTCATTGGCTTCAACCAAATCCTCTGTCTCATTCTTCCTCACCCTCACCCCTGTTTTCCACACATCTTGCACCATCTTCGCATTCGGCATCTGATCAGTCCATTGAGGAAAGGCCACCACCGGAACCCCGGATGTCAAGCATTCGAAAGTCGAATTCCACCCACAATGAGTCACAAAGCATCCAATCGAAGAATGCGACAGAACTTCCACCTGAAAACACCATGGCACTATCATCCCCTGCTTTTCAAGTTCTCCTCTGCAACTTAACTCTTCTTGTTGTTTTCCTTCTCCTTTCTCATTTTCTCTAACGACCCACAAAAATGGGCGTCCTGTATCGATCAGGGCGCGAGCCATTTCTTCCATTTGAGGTTTCGCCAAAACGGAGAGACTCCCAAATGATATATAAATAACAGAACCAGAACTCTTCGAGTCCAACCAATCTGTGTAAATTTTGGATTCGCTACTCTTGAACAGATCGCCTCCAGTTGAATTGTCCGAGGTATCATGTCCGCCAAGAAAAGCAGATGGAATCAAGGGTCCAATGGCAGTCAAAGTGTAGTTCGCAATCGACCTCAAAGCCTCTGGTTCTAATTCGTCAAGTGTGTTGACAAGCACTATTGGTTTGGTCTCCTCCGTGTCAAGAATATCCAAATGTGCTTTCCATGTCGGCATAGCAAATCCATGTGAATTTGACGGCAGATAAAACGGCGGGATGTCACGGCTAGTCAAAGCAGGTAGCCCCGGTAATTGAAGAGAGAAAGTGTCCCCATTGACAATATTGTCCTTAACAAAGTCCTCGTAACCGTGAAAACAATAATAATGAATATCGAGAACCACCGCTGCTTGATTCCAAAGCAGCGTCGACGGAATATGAAGCTCACGCGCCACCAATGCCACCCAATAAATAATATTACAATAAATCACTCGAGTAATGGGACGTGATTGGATGTCCCCGTCGCCGCCGCCGCCGCTGTTGATGTTGAGAATGAGTTGTTTGAGATTTTTCATGCCCTGGTGTTTGAACGTGGACATGTAGGAGTCAATATTGTCGTCGAGAGTGAAGGGCTCGTCGTAGCCGTCAGAGAAGCCTACGAAGGACAAACCCGAGAGGGTATTCTGGGATTTTGAGATTTGTTTGTGGGCGGAGCAGGTGGTGGCGAAGGTTACTTGGACGCCAGCGCGGACGAGTCGTTTGGCGAATTCGAGAGCTGGGTTTATGTGGCCTTGTGAAGGGAAGGAGACCAGGAGAACATGTGGCGATTCACGAGTCATTGTATTCAATTGTGATGTGATGAAGGAATGTGTACAATGCGTGTATATATATAGTAGGGAGGTTTTGTGTTGCTGACGTTTGCATAGTAACGTCACTCTTTCATGCATGGAGAAACTCTAAATCAGGAAGCGAAAGGGGTTAGGTATAGATATTATGAAACCACTATAATTACTTCATGTTATATCCCACTGTTTTTTGACACAATTTAAGAAAATATGTTTTTTTCACACAATTTAAGAAAATATAATTAATATAATAATAGTATTAAATTTTACTTATATAACACCTAATATACCCTTAATTAATGATAAATAACAATATTAAATTTTACTTATATAATACCTAATATACCCTTAATTAATGATAAATCTTGCTATTGTCAAAGAAAATGAAAATATTTTTAAGATAATCAAGCACATTAAATAGGGATTTTTTAGGAAATTACGTATTAAGTAATTAATTATATTTTAAAAGTGAAACCGAACTATAATTTGAGACAAATAAAAAATGAAATTGGGACTATCTTTATGGGACGGAAGTAGTATTATTTAAGGTAGAGAACTCTAAGTAATAAGATGCATACCCTATTTTAACTATTTTTCATATTTTGTCCCTAAGTTGGGTAAAAAAAATGTTTAGATAATGTGGTGTGGACATTATTAATAAATCTTCATCACTAGTGTGGTCTTCTTTATTTCTTCATCTATTTTGAAGAAAAAAAATTCTATTTTTAAATGTCAAATCTCTTGATTAGGGACCAATGTATCATTTTTGACGTATCATATAATCATAATTTTTTTTTATATTGTGCTACTAATTGTACGTCTAGGAAAATTCTGTCTAAGAAGTTTGATATTTAAGTGGACCACTTGTGTCCCTCCAATCTTTCCTGAGAATTTACCTATTTGTGATTAGTGATATAATTGTTCATATATTGTTCACCTATATCGGTTCATTTCCTAACACTTGCGTGTAAGGCCGCTAAGAAGTAAAGTGAGGAAAATGCATGCATGTAGGACACTTGACAAGAAAAATGATAAGAGGTAGATCCATGCATGAGTTAGAAATAGGCAATGAAATGCATGTAGGACATTTGGCAAGAAAGAGGATGAGAGGTGGATCCATGCATGAGTTACAAAAAGACATCTTTTTTCTATAAATGCACTAAGGAGTTGAGACAAAGAGGTAGGCATGAGAAAATCAATGAAAGAAAGAAAGAAGGTGAAATCAAGAAAAGAAGAAAAGCATAGATCTAACAAGAGCTGCTTTAAAGTATTCTCTAGTTAGATAAAAAAATGTGTCTATTTGTTTATTTTGAGCTAACCAATTAAGTGTAAGTGTAAGTTTGAGTTAGCTACATGATCGTGTCAGATTGTTGTATCTCAAAAAAGTCGAGCCACATATTTTTTAGTGCACCAATACTTTTTTGAAAAAAAGAATTACAGAGGGCTTGAATCTCTTGAAAGAAAGCGAAATACTTGTACCTCAGTTCTCTACGATTGAAATTGTAGTTTCCATTTTTATTGTATTTTCCATTATTTATTTATTTGTACTCTTTGCACCAACATACATATATACATATATATATATATGTATATATATAGACACATGTTTTCAGAGCTTCCAGATGTATTACTGTGTTAATTGTGTTTTTTTTTTGTCATATAAAAATCGAATGGATCCTGAAAAAATACATACCATATTTTAAATTTATATTCAAACTATTCAGAATCTTCGTGTTTTTTTAAGATGCATTTAATTTTTATATAGTACAAAAATATATCACTGGATTTGTAATACCAATCAAAATATAAGTATAGTTTAAAAAATTAAAAAATATTTTGACACTTTTACAATTGATCTAGACTAGGACCCGGATTCCATCAAGCTCAGTTCCTCAACTCCACAAATTGTTTGTTGAGCATTAAGTCAATTTAGTGGTGCCCTACAGAGCACACAGTCTTGATTGCATCACATCAGATAAACTATGGATTAATTGTTAATCACTACTTGGCCACCCATGTTTGAAAATATGCACTAGGGGAAAGGTTTTAAAAAGAAGGAACATATAGGAATAATCGATATAAAAATAACTTTCAAAAATTTATTGCTAATTATGGTGGACATGCATAATCTATAACTAAACTAATTATGTAAAGATTTCATACCTAGAGATCTCTCTGGATTGATCTCTAATAATCTATATCGAAGGATGGAGTCAGCCGGATTGATTCAAAACTCAATCCCGCGAAACTTCCACCGTATGTATCAATTCTTAAATTTGAATTCAAGAGCGTGGACTTCTTACATCAAGAACTTGAAGAACATAAATCAAAATTGTTGAGAAAATTAAAGAGCGAGTCCAACTGGAGTCTCAACGTTAGGAAAACAAAACACACTAGTGTGTGTTTATATAGAGGTCGACCAACCTAGGGTTTCCTAATCCTAGGTGGCCGGCCACACTCCTCTCCAATTAAGAACTCCAACCTCAGTTAAGTTTCCTGATTCACTTAGATTTGATTCACTTAGATTTGGCTTACATGGGCTACAGTGGGAACCAACAAGGAAAAATAAAACATGGGCTTCCTACGGATTTAATTATCAGCCCAAACCCATGAGCATAATTGAAATCCATAAACTATAATATATTCCACTAAAATATTATAATCGCACCCCCCGTTTTATCTCAAATTAAATTTGAGCCTTTCGTTATAATTGTTCATCAAAATCCTCACGTTAAGTTACACATACCCGTCAATTAAATATGCCACTAACATATAATATTTAATTGACATCTTTAAATATTACTCAAGCTTACCGCTTAACTTATTTGAATGTGTCGGATTAATTAAAATCCACCTGTAGGGTTTGACACAATCTCAAAACTTATAAGCATTCTCGAGAGGGTATCATCAATCCATAATTGGACGTGAATTTTATTAACAGATTATTTTCTATCGTACATTTAATGCGGTAAACCAATTCACTCGGTATATATCAGTCTGTACAAAAAGACTTCACTCTTTGGTAAATCAAAGTCTCATACATTAAATGCACACGTACCAATAATTTTTAATAAATTAAGATTATGAACAATGTCATAACGTTAATGTGATTGTACAATTTTCCATGTAGTCAGACTAGAAAAATTGACTCACACGTAGTCCTGATCAATACACTCAAAGTGTACTAGTATAGTAAGCTCAAGTTGTACTGCTTTCCGTAATCAATATAGGCATATTGAAATACTATACTACAGTCTTGCCAACGGTTTGTCCAATTCCCTCTAAGCTGTGATCGTTTGTTTATATTCAATAGGAACTTATGAATTGATTTTCTGTGTGTAAGCTAACTCTACACACCAATTCATATATCATATAAAATAAAAGACGCTTATGCCAATGTCATTTTTCATATATAAAGTGCTAAACATATTTTATTCTAAATAAATAAACCGAGTTTGAATATTATATAAAATAATGATTTTTAACATACTATCCCTATCAACCCATATATTGGCGGTGGTGGTGTTGAATCATGAATGTTCTTCCACCTAAATGTCAAAATGTCAAATAGAGGAGGAGAAGAGAGAAAGAGAGTACTATGAGTGTTCAACTTATTGATTTTCTCTTAGACATAACGTCGCATGCGTTGATTCTCATCAAATGTTATAGAATAAGAAACTCGCTAAAGGACATTAATTACTGATCAAGGTTTGTTTGTTTTTTTTTTTTTTGAAACAAGATTCCATTACAGAATAGGGTAATCAACCAAATACACTTCAATAATGTCTGGAGGAACCTCTCCTTCCATAATCACTTGATTAGTACAATGAACCCCACGAATGGCCAAGGCATCAGCAACCTTGTTTCTAACTCTAGGAGTAAAACACACTTGGCAGTTAAGAGAAGAAATTTGGGAACAAAGCCAAATACACTTCAATAATGTCTGGAGGAACCTCTCCTTCCATAATCATTTGATTAGTACAATGAACCCCACGAATGGCCAAGGCATCAGCAACCTTGTTTCTAACTCTAGGAGTAAAACACACTTGCCAGTTAAGAGAAGAAATTTGGGAACAAATATCTTCAATGATAAAATCAATGGGGGATCTTGGAATAGCATGACCATTGATGGCCTGAACCACCTCCAGAGCATCTCCTTCAAGGATGTAATCTGTGATGCCAAGGGTCTGAGCCAGCTGAATCCCAAACAGGAAACCCAAAGCCTCCACCATGGAAGCTCCTCCAGCACCAAATACACGGTGCATTCCTGCGGCTAAGACAGCCCCACTGTGGTCTTGTATAATAGCACCAATTCCCCCAAACTCGTCTCCCCCCTTCCAAGAACCATCAACATTAATTTTGTACCTGCTCAGTGGAGGGGGCTGCCATCTAGAACCACAGCCCCTTTGGGACGAAGGGGATGTAGAGATGGGTTTGTTAGCTTCCTTGTACTCCCTGAGGTGCCTCTAGGAAGTAGGAACAATTGAAAACAAAGTCGGAGCTCTCTCGCCATGAACTAGTTTATTTCTCAAGCCCCAAATAAAATACAAAATTCCCAGAATGCCTTCACAGATCTCAATAGCTGAGGATTTCAACACATGGGATAACCATTCCTTAATGCACATATGGGGAAGAAGATGAATACCTGAAAAATTTTGCCATTGGAACCAGATTGTTCTCAAACTTGGACAAGTTTTAAACAAATGTAAGGATGACTCGGGGGCCGAACCACATAAAGAGAGATTGTATCAATCACCAATCCACGAGTCAGCAAATTGACTTTGGTAGGAAGGCTGTCGTGACAGAGGAGCCAAGCAATCCCTACCTGTGTATAAAACTCTGATGTATTCCAAATATATATGGTCAAAGTCGAAAGTATGGCTCGCAAGACTGGACTTAAAAGAAGCTTTAAGCTTGGACCATTAATAAGTCAAACCCACTGGAGGCTGATGAATTGATAACGACTTTATTTATATAAAAAAGTGGAAAGCTTCTTCCTTTCTTTTAATTTATAGAAACACAGGAAAAAATAAAAAAAAAGTTTCAAATGATTCCAACTTTACTTTATACATGTCGGCTTCAACGATCAAATGGGAAGGAAAAAAAAAAGGACACCAACATGTAATTGGTTCAAGTGGCACGGTTTTTATTTCTCTTAAGCAAAGTCTCGAGTCTTATGAATAAAAAAAATAATTATTGGAAGAGTTTTGTCCCCTTAGATCCTTCTGACTTGGCTTGAATTTAATTGCAGTGGTGTTAATTGCGGACATCGGGCGATCTAGACTAAAAGGACAAAGGTCAGCCAATGCAATTTTTCCAAATATAAATAAATATATAACATATTATAGTATACAAATATGGGCATACCACATACGCGATATACGCTTAAAGGCATGAAAACGTAATACAATATACGTGATATGCTAATCGTGGCATCTATGCATCTCGTTTCGTTCTCATTCAGCCGACAGTCGACTGGATTGAGCGTTTGATTGAGTGAGTCAATATGGATTCAATAATAGATTATTTCTATTCCTTAAAATCTCATCGGGCACAGCTTCGGTAAATATTATTCCATCTTGTAAATGTCTTTAATTTTCATAATTATTTATTTATGTTAATCTCTTTGTTACTATATGATACCAACATGAATGATCATTGATAATATCATTTTAAGGTGTACTATTTATGAATATTACTAAAAACAAATTCGGGACAACGCCCTCGGAGGCCCGAACCCCACCAAATTTTCGGGTCTAGCTTACAAATTGGTTCCTCTGAATGATGCTGGTCTTCCTATGGCTATGTATTTCTATCGGTTCCTCTGAATGATGTCTGATATATGCTATATGGTGGGGTGGTTATTGGAAATGTGTTGGTCCTTTGACCTTCCTTTTGTGACTGCCTGATACTCTTCTCTTTAATAATCAATCCCTCTGTTGTTTTTGGTTTGGGTAGGGCAGCGGTTGTACCAATTCTTGATATGACCGTTAGAATTTTTGTTCAAGTTTGTTGCTTTGATGATACTGACTGCTGGGATAGCTTTTGGAATAGGTCACAGGCAAATTTAATTGCATTTCTTTTAAAAGAAATACTAAAACATCGCCTAAAAAACGAAATAACATGATGAAATAATAATAATAATCCCATTTTAAGGTGAATAGATGCCACAAAAGATAATGATCTTTTTCAAACACTATTTGTGGCTGGTAAAAATCTTTTATGGCAACATAGTTTCGCCACAAAAATAATGTCGCTGCTAAAGATAAAACCTTTTGCAACACAAATTTTTAGCGACAATCAACAGCGATTATGATATATCGATATTTCGCGATATCTTATATGTTTTGCGGGAACTATTGTCGCCATAAAAAAATATGTTTAATTTTCAATGGTTTTTTTCATATGATCATGCAGTCAACCTGAAATTTTTAGATCAAAGACTCGAAAACATTATTCAAACCAAAATTGAGAGCTAAAGCTTGCATACAAAATGAAGTCATGAGGGAGTCCGACCCATGTTTTTAAAATCTAAGCAGGCGTGGGTTTTCTTTTTTGAAGAAAACGAACTTTCATTAAAACGAACCCGGAAAATATTCAGAAATGTAAAGAGCATTGACAGAGGATGAAATGTCCTCAATTAAAATACAATGGTCATTGGTTGGAGATAGCCGGCCTAGCAATGCTGGATCGTCTGCAACTCTGTTTTGCAGCCGAGAGATGTGGACAATGCAATGAAGTTTCCAAAGACCACTCCATTGATGACAACTGAGAAGGAGACTGATGAAATACATTGGTAAATTAGATATATCCACCTTGGAGCAAATCTCATCAGTTTCATCATTTCTTAGAGGAAAATTCAATCAAGTCGGTCTGAGGTCTATTACTCATCCCTTGGCGAACGAAGACCTTTCATATAATGTAAGCACTCATTTGCCACTATAATATTGTCAGATATTAATCGATGGTCAGAGACAAAAGCACTTTGGGAATCCGAAATAACATAGAGAGGAGGCCCTACATACGGTTGCAAAGGCATTCTGATATGATTTTATATAACAGTTGCATAAACTGATTGGTCGGAATTGGGAGACCACCTCTAGATTAATAATCTTTGGAATCAAGACTATGAGGGTTTGATTGATCTGATTTCAAAATTTTCCTTCAGTAAGGAATTTCAAAACAGTAATGTCAAAGATTTCAGTTATTTTTATCCAAAAACAGTAGAGTTTGACATTCATTTACTGGTGTGACTAGATCATATTAAATCGATTCATTGAAAATTACATATAATAAATGACACACATTATTAATAAAATAATTTTGAAAAAAAAATCACTGACATTTTATATTTTTTATTCCAAAACTGCAGATTTGACTGTTGCCCCACAATTTTCCAGCACTTCTGATAGAATAAAGCCGGCATGCCATTGAGGCCCGAGGCTTCAGTAGGCGCCATCTGAAACAGAGCATCTTTGACGTCTTCGTGGGAGAAGGGTTCTGTTCATGTCTTACCTAACCTAATACTGCAAGTCTGCAAGGAAAGCCACCAAAGCAATCAGGGATCTGGATAGTCGGGTCTAATTGGAACATGTCAGTAAAATGAGAGTTCAATGAACACTCGATTCCTCCATATCAGACGTTAGAGAGTCATCGGGTAATCGGAGATCGTTGACAGAATTTATTTTCCGGCAGGTGTGGTTTAGATGAATCTAATAAAGTATTCGTTCCTGGGTATATTCCGCGAACCAAATGGCGTTAATTTTTTGGCCAGGGCCCAGCTTGCACCAATTGGGTTCCTTTGACACGTGGTTCTTTAGCATTGGAGACAGTAACAGACATTGTGTGCAGGTACATGTACGGTATCAAAGCACATTGTCAAAGGTTATCCTACCAGCCAACCCCCCACTCTGACCTGACCTTTTTCCTATTTTCTTCGGAGGATCCATATAGGAGTGCTGGTGAAGAGATAGATCCGGTATTTGTTTCGGGCACTCGTCCGTTGATTGTGAAGCAAGAAGCGGACAGTAGTGTGAATCAGTAGATAATCAGATATAGTGGTGGAAAATGGAGAGGTATTTGAAGGATTTCGAGGTGGAACCCAAGAATCCTTCAGAGGAAGCTTTGAGCAGATGGAGATCGGCGGTAACGGTCGTGAAAAACCCCGCCCGGCGATTCCGTATGGTCGCCGATCTAGTCAAGCGAAAAGAGGGCGAGAAGAAAAGGCGAAAAATCCAGGTTATTAATAAGTCTTTTGCTTGCCTTTTTTTTCTGCACTCCTTTTCTCTGTTCACGTTCTGATTCTCGAGGAAATCCAAAAAAAAGTGGTCGAAAATCATAATGGAATTGAAAGGTCGTTAAGATTGGTCTAGTTACTTTTAAATTTCTTTTCGTCCTCGCACTTTCTGTGGCACGGCTTTCTAGGCAAACAAACAGAATGTGATAAGCTAGTCCTCTTCGACTTCTCTCCATCTCTGTTTCATTGTTCGTATCAAATCAGCCTGTTTGGTGTGGTTAGATCTCAGAATGCTAATTAGAGCTATCATCTGATGTTTGAGTGCCGAGAAAATCATGGATATTTAAGATTGGAAAAAACTTTGGATGGAAATTCGGAAATCGCGTAATTAATTAGTGAAATGGTGTGGGTTACCTTAAGCACTGTAAATCTCTTGTCAAGCGAACAAAGACTGATTAAATAACATGAGAAATCTGTTATTTTACTATTCAATATTTTCCCCTTAAGCGGTTGGGTTTTCTCAGGAAACAAACAGAGGGCGACGAATTGTTGCTGCGTTGATCAGATTTGTTGTTGCTAAATATCTAATTCATCCAATTTTCTATTGAATTAATCGCCTCAAACGCTCCTCTGAGGCGCTGATTACTGCACTGCGCATATTAGCTATAAACCGTGTAAAACGGCCTGAATGTGGGATCGAGCATACGCCATACGCGTTTCATACTTTAATGTTGATACCGATTGCGAGCACCTTATCAGAAATTGACAAATCGCAAAAGTAAGGCCGTCCCCACTTAATTTTATGTGGGCCCCAATTGAAGGACGATCCTGATCTATGTGGGAATTTAGTTGATTCGGCGTGGATGTGTTGTAGACTTGTAGGCTATTTGTTTATCTTGATTGCTTACCTTAAATAGTGAAAATTTTGAAAAATCACTTTATAAAACAATTGGCTATTTTTTCATTTAGTATCGAATAATTGCAAGGAGAAACTTGGTGGAAGTTTCGTTTCGTTGGTGGATTTAAATATGCAAAAGAAGACGTCAACTACAATGACTTTGGCGCTTCCTGATTAGGATTCCATGTTCGTGTCTCATGTTCGTTGCTAAGTCTTCACGTCATATTTTATTTCCCACTCCACATTTTTTTATGTACTCTTTGCGGTCGTCCTTTTCCACTTATTAAAGAATGTCTTCTGAGCTTCCTTCTGATACTGGGTGTGATCTTTTCAACCAAGTCATGATGGCCTTTTCAATGTTTTTAGAAAATGTGAAAGTGCGCAACATTTTTTTTTTTAATGATTCAATGGTTAACGTTGATGTCAAAATCTTACAAGAAAATGAGGGGCTGCTGTTTTTAATAGCAGCGTGCCCAACGCATGTTGCGATCTCCAATAGTATGCTTAATTTCTTGAATATAGTAAAATTAGGGCAAAATTATACTTTTAGCCTCTCATCTATGGGTTGGTTTCATTTTCATTCTTAAACTATTTTTTGGCCACTTTCATCCCTATTATTTCCATGGGTTTCACTTGTTCCCTTTAAGTCAGTTCGACGACGGAAAAATCTGAGGTGACATTCTAACCAGCATAAGTTTACATAGATGGATTGTTGAGTCACAGATCACCTATGAGAGAGACATTTTATGCTTACATGTCATTTGAGCTACAAAAAAAACCTTAAAAGCATTTTTATTCTCCACTTTCCTTCTCCCAAGCTATACAACCATCTAACTTTGAAATCTGGATGTGTGATTCTTCCTTGGAATCCTATATCTGTGATTTTAGGGTTCATGCGTATTTCTTGAAATTAAACAATTGTTTGATTTCAAGAAATAATCCGTTTCAGTATGTCGATTTATACATGCTCTAGGATTCACTACTCTGTTTAACTATTCTACGAGTTTTGAAGATGAAATCGCAGAATAGACATTTGTGTTGTTATATTTTTGTGCATAATTGATTTTTGACAGAGTTTGGATTTAGGTTTTGTGTGGCTGTATTGAGTTTGGATTGATGCAGCGAGGCCCCACACACCAAAGAGGGTTGAACCACCCTTAACTAATGAGAGGGTTGCCTACCCTTATAAGCTAGTCTTGTGTCTCCAAGTTTACCGATGTGGGATATTTGCCCTACATTATTTTCTCCCCTTTCGACCTCGTGCATACAAGCCAAATCCTTACAACCCTTACCCAAGTGAGGTTGGAATGATGGGCGTGCACCGGGGCTGGGCGCACGAGTTTGTCCTGCCACACATGGGTCATGACCAGGCGGTCCATCCTCAGATGGTCCCGCACCATGCTCCCCACTATAGTCGCGGCTGGCCCACCACTCCGGTCTTTTGGGCTTGTTTGAAACCTGCAATTGATGCCATGACGCCTCACACGCCAAAGAGGATCTCGCGGGACTTGGGCTCAAGCGCAGCCGCAAAGAAATGTATCTAACTCTACACTAGAAAATGCCTTAACTAATGAGAGTGTTGCCCACACTTATAAGCTAGTCTTGAGACTCCAAGTTTACCGATGTGAGATATTCGCCCTAAATCAAGATTTAGGCTAATTTGTTAATTTAAATGCGGCTTTCGATGATACAATGAATCAAATCTTGGTAGGATTTCTACTACCGGCAAGAAGATTAGGTTTTGTGTGGCTGTAATTGCTTGCCTTTGTGCGATTCTATCCATTTCTCACCCTATGTAGGTTTCCCTCTGCAAAAATAAGGTCTTGGACAAAATGATGAAATTTATGATAGTGTAGGGACAAAACGATGAATATTATGATAGATGAAGGACATAATGTTGAATTTTGTGAAGATTTGTCACATCAAATTGCTCCGGCGTGCCACATAGGATTTGACTGTTGACTATCTCATTTTAGGGACAAAAGTATACATGTTCAAAGGTGAGGGATATAAGAGGTCGTAAAAATAGTTAATGAAAATGAAATCAGCCCCATAGGTGAGGGGCCAAAAGTATAGTTTTGCCATAAAATTAGCACTGGTGTACCAAATGCTAATTTGTTGAAAAGCCAATTTAATTCAGGTCTCGGTCATTGCATGCATTAATGAAAGAAGGATAATTTTGCTTAATCTGAATCTAAAAAGTAGTTGCAATACCTGATGAGAACTCTTTTGTACGAAGAATTGCAATTTCTTTTAAGAGTATAGTAAACTAAAGCTAGATCTTTCTTGTATCATCCCGTAATTTGCTTTAACGTTTAAAATTTGTATGTTGTAAAAACTACAAGCTGGTGGAGAGAAAAACTAAAAGTTTGACTTTACGCGACTTCTGTTCTTCTAACTCATTATCCTCTAACCATGGATGTTTCAGCTGCCAACTATTTTGGGCTTTGTGTGCTAGTTGTTCATGTAAGACTTCAAGCATTCTGAAGAACATTAAGAGGGTATTTCTTACTCCCTAAAGAGAAGACATTTTAATAAATATTTCACAATCTTGGACCCTTTATCAAGTGTAATTCAGCAAGCATCCCCACGTAGTTGTTCCTTGAATATGGCATACCTTTGAATGCAATGGAAGGCACTTTGTGGTTTGATTAGATTGGGTGAAAGATAAGTATGGTCATCAATGGAACCTCTTTAGTTGCTTTGTTAGTATTCTGCCACTACATTATGGATAGTTAAAATTTTATTAATGGACCCAAATTATTTGTCGTCTTAATTTCTAAGTTCTCCTTTATTGTTAGCAGGAACAAATACGAGTGGCTCTTTATGTTCAGAAAGCGGCACTGCAGTTCATTGATGGTATGACCATCAAATTTACTTCTTTAACACAATTTTTATTTATTCTTGGATTTTAGGTAAACATTTTGTTTCTGATATTGAATTTTCCTATTCATGTAATCTTGTATAGCTGGAGGTCCATCCGATGAATACAAGTTGTCAGATGAGGTTAAGGAGGCAGGTTTTAGTGTGGATGCGGATGAGCTTTCATCTATTGTTAGCAGTCATGATATTAAGCGCTTGAAAGACAATGGTGGAGTTGAAGGAATTGCAGAGAAAGTATCTGTATCACTTAGTGATGGTGTCCAGGAAAGAGAACTACCCACCAGGGAAAAGATCTATGGCGTCAATCGATATACAGAAAAACCTCCCAGAACCTTTTTGTTGTTTGTATGGGATGCACTACAAGACCTAACACTAATTATTCTTATGATTTGTGCTGTAGTTTCTATAGGTGTAGGAATCCCCACTGAAGGATGGCCAAAGGGCTTGTATGATGGATTGGGAATCTTACTCAGTATATTATTGGTGGTCATGGTTACTGCTATTAGTGACTACAAGCAGTCTTTGCAATTCAGAGATTTGGATAGGGAGAAGAAAAAGATTTCTGTGCACGTCACTCGGGATGGTTATAGACAAGAGGTCTCCATCTATGACTTGGTTGTGGGTGATATAGTTCATTTATCGATCGGTGACCAAGTTCCAGCTGATGGGATCTTTATATCCGGATACAGCTTGCTTATTGATGAGTCAAGCTTGTCAGGAGAGAGTGAACCAGTTCATGTTTACAATGGAAGACCTTTTCTTCTTTCAGGAACCAAAGTTCAAGATGGGTCTGGAAAGATGCTGGTTACGGCAGTTGGTATGAGGACAGAATGGGGCAAGTTAATGGAAACCTTGAGTGATGGTGGAGAAGACGAGACACCACTGCAGGTGAAGCTAAATGGAGTTGCTACAATTATTGGAAAAATTGGTTTGGCTTTTGCTGTGCTTACCTTTGTTGTACTTACTGTGAGGTTTCTGGTGGGGAAGGCGATTCATCATGAGTTCACAGATTGGTCTTTGAGCGATGCATTGACACTTCTGAACTTCTTTGCCATTGCAGTTACTATAATTGTTGTTGCTGTACCTGAAGGATTGCCACTGGCAGTGACACTTAGCCTTGCCTTTGCAATGAAGAAATTAATGAATGACAAGGCTCTTGTAAGACATCTGTCTGCATGTGAGACAATGGGTTCGGCTAGTTGTATCTGCACAGACAAGACAGGGACATTAACCACAAACCATATGGTGGTTAATAAGATATGGATATGCAGAAAAACTGAAGGCATCAAAGGTCATAATGGTGGAGATTATCTGAACTTGAAAATATCTGATGGTGTTGAAGCCATCCTTCTACAGGCTATATTTCAAAATACTGGCTCTGAAGTAGTCACAGATAAAGAGGGAAAGCAAAGCATCTTGGGAACACCAACTGAATCTGCATTATTGGAATTTGGCTTGCTTTTGGGTGGTGATTTCAATGCACAACGTAGAGAATGTGAAACACTTAAAGTTCAGCCTTTCAATTCAGTAAGAAAGAAGATGTCTGTGCTTGTGGCACCTCCTGAGGGTGGTTTAAGGGCTTTCTGCAAGGGTGCATCAGAAATAGTATTAAAAATGTGTGACAAGGTTGTTGATGACAGTGGAGAAGCTATTCTTCTGTCCGAAGAACAGGAGAGGAAGGTCTCTGATGTGATTAATGGCTTTGCCTCTGATGCTCTGAGAACTCTCTGCTTGGCTTTTAAAGATCTGGATGACACTTCTGATAAAAACAACATCCCTGAAGATGGTTATACGTTGATAGCAGTTATTGGAATCAAGGATCCAGTACGACCTGGAGTCAAGGAAGCAGTTCAAACTTGTTTGGCAGCTGGAATTACTGTACGTATGGTCACTGGTGACAACATAAACACAGCCAAAGCCATAGCAAAGGAATGCGGTATCTTGACGGAGGATGGTGAAGCCATAGAAGGACCAGAGTTCCGTAGCTTGCCTCATGATGTTATGAGGCAAAAAATACCGACAATTCGGGTTTGAAACAATTTCACAGAAAAATGTGTTTTCCAATCATAATTTCCGTACATGTGAACTTTCCTTAGATTCTTTTTTATTGAAACAGGTAATGGCTCGGTCATTGCCATTGGACAAGCACACATTGGTAACCCAGTTGAGGCAAATGGGAGAGGTCGTCGCAGTGACTGGTGATGGAACCAATGATGCTCCAGCTTTGCATGAGTCAGACATTGGGCTTGCTATGGGCAAAGCAGGAACAGAGGTTTGAAGATGTGTCTGATTGTTTTCTTTAGGTGGCGGTGATTCTGATGAACTGGTTTTCAGTATTCTTACCGTATTCATTCATGTAATGTGTACATTATAATTAAGTTGTTTAACCTCTGATAACTGCCTATAGAATCCACACTCTATTGAAAGAACACAAAAACAACACATTTTCTCTTAAGAAATATTTAAGCAGTATAATTTTTTTAGAAACTTGTTTCCTTTGAGAACGTCTCCTTCAATATGAAACATCTGAGGTAGGTAAAAACTTTGTAATGTTGGGCTGTGCACGGCCGCAGACCAGTAGTGTTATAGAATGTATGAAGATACAGGTTTTTGGTATACCTTTTTCTGCCAATATCAAATGACACTTATGCCGACGACGTCCATCTTTTTACCACGTTTGCCACCTAAGAGTTACATAAATAATGAATTATTTTTAAAATTCATGATCTTCATTCTGGTCAATGAGCTTCAAGGTTTTGATTACAAGTTTGCTGTTTAAATTGGGACAGTTGTCCCTTCTTAGATCGTGAATTCTCTCATTTTTAGGATTGGGGCAGATGTTTGCTCAAATTTTCAAATGTGACCATATTCTCAAATTGCAACTTGTGATTTGTGAAGGTCTGATTTGAGTTGGCAGTCACCGTAGAATTGGCTGTTCTTCTGTCCTGTTATTCTATTCATCTGGTATTCATAAATTTATATCATTCTTTAACTGACCTCCATGTATCCCATTTACAGGTTGCCAAAGAAAATGCTGATGTCATCATAATGGATGACAATTTTTCAACTATTGTAAATGTAGCAAGATGGGGACGTGCAGTATACATCAACATTCAAAAGTTTGTGCAGTTCCAGTTAACTGTCAATGTCGTTGCTCTCATTATAAATTTTGTTTCTGCGTGTATCTCTGGTATGTTGGTATTCTTAAGCTAGCTTTTCCATCATAATACCCTCTCTTTTTTAATGATTGTATCAGATATTTAAAATTTTCCTCCACATATCTTCTAGGATCTGCACCCTTAACTGCTGTGCAGTTACTCTGGGTAAACATGATTATGGACACCCTAGGTGCACTAGCTCTGGCTACAGAGCCTCCAAATGAGGGACTGATGAAAAGGCCTCCGGTTGGTAGGGGCACAAGTTTCATCACCAAGACCATGTGGAGGAATATAATTGGTCAGAGCATATATCAACTCGCTGTCCTTGGAGTGCTCAATTTTGGCGGGAAGCACCTACTGGGACTCAGTGGCTCAGATGCTACTAAAGAGCTCAATACTTTGATATTCAATTCGTTCGTGTTTTGCCAGGTATAGTGGATTATAGTTAGCCACCAATGTTTTCTTGGAGTTCATTTTTTGCTCAATAATTTTTACTTAAGACCCAAGTTAAAATTCTTGACAGATTATATACGGCTCACAACAATTGTTGCATAATTTGCCTTTCGATATTTAATGAACAATAGAACTAAAGTGACTTCAATGTTTATATTTTCGGATCTTGAGCTATAAGTAAACATGTAAGAAAGGGTAGTGGGCTTAAAAATTTACCTATTGAATGCTACATGAGAAAAGGCTGAATTATTTCAACCTGTAGAGTTTGAGGTGTGTTACTGCATATGGTGTTGACAACTCTTAGCAATGAAGATGCTGCAGCTTTAGATTTTCCATATTTTCTTGGGCTTGGTTCTGTATTCTAGGCTTCTACCTGGCATATTTGACTCCTGAACCTTGCTAAGTCACTATCAAGCATATTTTTCCTATTCACTTTCTATGTTGTCTTTTCTTATGATTTCTTGAGTTTGGTTGGGCAGATACTTGTTTGCTGATGTGTACAAATTGGGTGGTAATATAAATTTAGCTAATATTCTTATTTTCTTTCTTACTTTTAGATTTTCATTTTTATGTGAACTCTGAGTCTCAGTCGGAACACAAACTGGCCATTATAATACACTAATGATTCAAGGACATTTTATTATATCTCAATGGCACATGATCTGGCAATATATGATATACCTTTCTCGATTTACTAACCATAAATTCCAGAAGAAGTCAGAATGCAGTATGGTTGTGCATCCGTACTTGCATTAAATGTCTCGTTTGTGCTCCTTATATGCTTGTGATTCAATTGTCTGTATTTCACTTTCTGGAAATTGAACTGAAATTTGAATATGCTGTTTGATTATTTACTTATGATTTTTCAATTTGGATTGTTTTCCAGGTGTTCAATGAAATCAACAGCCGTGATATAGAGAAGATTAACATATTCCGCGGCATGTTTAATAGCTGGGTATTTTTGGCAATCATAGTAGTAACAGTGGTTTTTCAAGTGATCATAGTAGAGTTCCTGGGAACTTTTGCCAGCACCGTGCCACTAAGCTGGCAATTTTGGCTTCTCAGCGTCACAATAGGCGCTGTCAGCATGCCTATTGCAGTCTTCCTGAAATGCATCCCTGTTGAACGTACTGCGGGTAAGCACCATGATGGTTATGATGCGCTCCCGTCTGGTCCAGAATTGGCTTGACAGAGGGAAGATAAGGCTTTCACGGTAATCTCTCTCTGGATTGTCTTGAAGATTAATAAAAGATAAATACCTGCAGTGAAACACAATTTGACTTCAGTTGAGTTTCCTGGAAAAGAAAAGCCTTCATTCCAACACAACTGGCTTACAATTTTACCTCTGTTTTTAAGTTGGATCACGACGCTTCTCGGCTTTCTGATTAGTTTTTTGTCCTCTTTCTTTGTTGGTCAGTTTGGTGTGATTGTTTACATACTAACTGTTTATATAAATACAATTTCACCTTGGCTTCTAATAAATTGAAGTGCCAATATTTGTGGGACTTTTGTCTCCGTTTTTGTCCTCAGCTGAATTTGGTGCTATTGGTACTAATATTGTTGTTAATAAAGTGCCTCAGAAACTATTTAATCACTCTTTTTCAGTCAATGTTGCACAGAAAGAGACATTACTTCCAAAGAATAAATTAGCATAATTAGGACCGAGTCCTAATGATGTACATATATATATATATATATCATACAACACCATACTTTTTTTTTTTTTTTGATCAATGCAACACCATACTTAAAATATAATGTCTACGTGCCCAAATAAAGACAAAAATGTTATATTAGCTATCTCATGAACAATGAGCTCATGAGAAAGAATGGTTGAATTTTAAGTAGTGAAGCTTTCAAGTTTCATCTAAACCTCCGCTTTGCTTCTCCATACGCGACCACGCCTGAGACAGTCATCGTATAGCCAGCAATGCCCACGAATGTGACAGGGTTTTGGAACAGGAGTATAGAGATCACAACAGCTACAGCTCCTTTTGCATTTCCTAATACCTGATCACAAACAATAACTAATTAATGACCCTTCACAAGCAGTGTTATACAAGGGAGAAGGCAATAAATAAATGTCATTAACAAACATTTGAGGCATATTTTGTCTTCCCTCGAATGATATACATTCGGTATGATTTGATCACCCAGAATCCTAATTTTTCCGCAAAGTGAAATCTGTTTGAAATATGATGTAATGTAAAGATTCCATCCAGAAAAATCAAAGCGAACAAGGATGGTATGTGATTCCAAGGTCAATCCCCACCGTGCTTTTGACATTTACACATCTTTAGACACAAATCTTCTGAAAATACTTGACGATTGATACGACCATTATAATCCTGTGAGGGATATCAGCATTAATCATCCACGGGTACTTCCCCACCCTAATCCCAAACAGACCAATCGGAATGATAAAAATACCAAGTAACAGAAATTGAGTGTACACTATGCAGCATATGATCAAGAGAGACTATAAAGTCATAGCAGTAGTATATTATTAATCATTGTACTTGCATCAGAACAGCCAATCTTCCAAATTGTTTCTCAATAGAAAGCGAATGGAAGGCTATAAATAAATGGCAATGCAAACCTGAAGTGTCAGGGCACTTGTGTGTTTAGTCACCAAGAAGTTCGACAAATTTGCTGAATAGGCCATTGTTGAATTAACGAGAAGAAGAAGCCACATATATTTGTGTTGCTTGCCAAGCGATAAAGTAACCTCTATCACATTGGGCTCCATTATAAGTGCCGCAGGCAATAACACTATAACAGCAATCGGGGACATGTACAGCAACAAATTCATTGAGTTCAACTTTTCTCTGTAACAACACAACATATGGAGCGATCAGTAACCAACAGTATGCCAAAAAATTTAACATCCATTGGGTGTTAAGAACACTGTAAAAATAAGAAAAATGTCACCTTTAAGTGAACTAAAAATATCTATTTATCTGAACCAAATCCAGCGAAAGGGAAAACAAGCACCGTGTAAGAAAAATGGCATGGAAGGAAAGTTAATGCCTCTCCATCAGAAAGGAGAACATGAATTTAGTCACTGAAAATCAATACAACCGGGAATTTGAAAGAAAAAAACACTTAATTTCACATCTGATTACTCAAAGGATCTAAAAGTTGAGTCGTAGAAGCTGCATATATAATTAATGAACTAGAATAAATATATTAGCACTTGTTGTAGAGCATTTGAAATAAATTGATACTCCTTACTTTATCGAACTTAAGAGCAAGAGGTTCAAACCACAAAGCCGGTTCTACAACGCAGCGTACATCCTTCATTTTCAAACTTTTCCAAACCCTGCCACCACTACGGGAGCCTCGAGGCCCTCGACACCTCATGCACTGGATCCATGTCATGTGCACCAGATGTGACTAATTAACTCCAATTTGCCTTATCAACTTTTGATGTCAGAGTTCAAGAAACAAGAATATCCCTTTGTAGGGCCTGCCATATTGGAAGCAAAAGAGCCTTTCATAGTACAGTTGGGCCGGTTGGCCATATCAAATCCTTAATTGGTCCTTTTTCCTTCTACTCTAGATCAAGGAATAGACTTTAATTTCTAAAAAACCTCTAGAATGATAACCTCCCTAGGTATATCACTACAACTAAACTGGTTATTTTTCCAAGAAATGTAGCTTCACATCATACAACAAGGATGAGGAAGAGTTCACCTCCGGATTTCTACATGAGGCCCAAATTTCTAGTTAATTTTACAAGAGTTATTGATTAGAGCCAATTTACTACAGAAGGCCAGGCAAAAGCACATGAAGTCCAATATTAGATTTCTTTTTCATTGAGAATTTGCAAAACCACTTCTACCTCCTGACTATGCACCACTCAAATGTGGCATACAGGTCTGGTCTCTCACTGAGTTGAAAAGGGGCAAAGAACCGAGGCACATTTCTTTATTAAGAAAAATAAATGAAGACAAAAGGCTGAAGTTGCGGTCATTCTTTATGCACATGGCCTAGGGCATCTGCCAGCCACTTTAGTAAAAATGGCTAGTAATGGTTAATGAAAGCTGATCATTTTATTGAACTATTGCTGTTAAGATGGTTTGGTCTTTTATCCCCATCAATGTATAAAAATTAAATCCACAATGGAAATGACCTGAAAAGCCATTTGTCCTTAATGATCTGATAAGATAATCCATCACGACAAGAAACAGAAATGTGATAATCATGGTTTATGATTAAAAGCAAAAGAGAATTTACCCTTCTGAAGAAAGCAGGATACCCTGAAGAACAGACTTGAAGGCCCTTGCAGCAGTCGCACTTATGCACATAATGAATCCATACAAGTGAAAACCTGGTTCACCCTGACAGCAGCAAAATATTCAGCACTAAAATTTAAGTCAAGCAAACAACGGAAGAAGAAGAAGAAATTCATTTATAGGGTGATAAAATGGGGAAGGCAGCACCATCTCATGATAATTATGTGGCAAAACTACAGAGCTTCCGTATTAAAACTTACGTCAGACAACAAATGTTCCACTAGCAAAATAGGATTATAGGAACACGGCTGTAACATGCATAACTGAAAACATTATTTATAGATAAACATACAACATAAATTATGTCCTCAAAATCTATACAACAAATGAAGAGTTCAATCAACTTTATTAAAATTAAAGAAAGTCAATAATTTGAAATTAATCCATGGCTGATGATAGAACTAGATTAGAGGTTTCTTGTTTCCTACTTACAAGAGTCATATCAAGAAATCAGTAATTTAGTAACCCTTCCGAAAAAAAGTAAAGGAGAAAAAGTTGTCTCATAAACTATCAGTTATCACTATGCCATGTAATGACTAACTCTTCCCTACCTCTTCCATATCCCTTTCAGCTACTGCATCATATCCAACATTTGTGGAAGACGCAATCACAAACAACTAATTTTTCATCCGAGTTCTTTTCCCAACTAATGTAAAAAATACAAAATAGCAGTTTTCCTGCCTAGGCTCAGGCCATTGCCAATAACTCGACTCTATATGTTATCAGAGGAATCTAACTGTCAATGTGACATATCTGAAGTAATTGCTAAATCTTGGCAATCTTTTCAAAGCTTTCGAATGACAATCTTATAACTAAAAGAATGAGGTATTCCCATAATTTAAGATATCCTCGACTTCTGCTTCCCTTCTTCACTCCCCCAATACAGTATAAATCATCAAAAAGACGGACATAAGATCATGGAACATTGTATAACCACAACGGACATCAATAATCCCATCCTGAAACAGATCTGGATGTCCATGGTCAGAAAGATAATGCATATAGCAATCGTTGAAGAAGTCAAACAAAATATCAATTACAAAACGCATATCAATCTTCAAAGATCAATTACCCAAATCCAAGCCCGACAGTAAAACGACAAAGAAAACTCAGAATTTCAATCAATCGAACATTTCAGAAACCAAATGCACATACCCCACTAGCAATCACACACCCAAGAACAACGGGCACAAGGGCGCCATAAGTGACCCAAGCCTCTCTTTTGAAAGTCATCAAGTAAGCGAATAAAGCCGTAAAGAAAGGCGTCGTGGCACCGACAGCCTGATTGAACGATACGGGCAAGAACCTTAACGAGATATTGCCACCCACAACAGACCCACAAAACACAATGCTCAAAGTTGCAATCTTTAGGAATTGTGGCCTTGATTTGACACTCTGGAGAGGAACCACCTTCAAAAAAACAATGGAGATGTAGCTGAGGACTGCACAGGCCGTCATGTGACACATTGTGAGGAAGATTGGGAACCTGAAGCCATAGTTGGACAGCAAGAGCTTGTTCAGGAGGAGGACTCCAATGTTTGAGGAATACCAGAGGATTATGAGCGAAGATATGAAAATGGCGTGCTTCTTTGATGGCGACATTTTGTAGATTCACAATGGAGGGGGGATGGAAGCGATGATTTCTTTTTGGTTCGTTGTTGTTGGGTTTGGGCTTAGTCTCATGATCCCAATTCAGCTTCAATATTTGAGAGAAAAATGCGAGAGCTCTCTCATTGTCTCTCTCTATAAAGGATTTGTTTGTGCTCACGTGTCTTTTATCTGAATTGTCTGATGTGTGATAGGTGTAATGTGTCACAAAACTGCTCTCCTTTCTTTCTTTCCTCTTCTTAATTTAAGATTAAGAAATCTCCTCACAAGACTTTAATCAGTTTCCTTCCCTACCAAGATCACTCCCCTCCCCCTCCCCCTTCCCTGACTACATCCGCGCCAGTAGTTGAGGAGGCACCCCTACACAATGATATATAAAATGAACAAAACTGGATTGAAATAGTTTCGCTTAATGCATTAAAACATTGCAGAATCCATTACAAACAAAAACCAGTAGATAATGTTTCTGTTTATCATTTAACAGTTGTTTCCACAGAAGAATTATTGATTTTTTTGTTGCCAATTTCAGATGTGTAGTGCCAACTAGTCAAGGTTGGCCAAGAAGTGAAGGCCTGTAGAAAGCATGGCTCTGTGCAATCTCTATGCGTTCCCGGGGATCGTTCAGTGTCTCGTCCCTCAGAGCTTGCAGGATAGCTTGCGATGACTGTTCCCTGAACATTAAACATAAGACAGCAGAAAGTTGTCAAAATTATCGACAATGGGAACATGGCTCCAATTGCAAGAATTAGCATATGCAAATCTTGTCTGTGCATTAAACTAAAAACATAAAAGACAGTAGACACTGGCAAACATGCGAGTTGGAACACATATTCTTGAATCATGAAGTACGTCAAGGGTTGAAAACTTGATATACATGATTCCACTCATGATTTCTAAATTTGGCTTCCAAATAGGTGAGTAAGGCTCTCGACATTCATTTTTATCGGGGTTGCAATAACAGGAGAATCGTAAGACAATCACAAAAAGAGTGATAGCTACATATGGTGGCAACATAAGACTCGGCAGAGTTATGTTGGATTTGAGCTCCTCAAATGGTCATTTCTCCCAAGATATGCAGCTACCAAAACTAGCTTGGAAAAGCATACCTCAAATCTTGAACATCTTGGCTTACTCTGCAGCTTCAAGATGTTTTAATAATAAAATCTTAAACAGCAAATCAAGAGTTCGTTGGGTTCAAATATTTAGTTAAGAGTAAGAACTAAAAGGTAAAAGATCTATTGGATTTCAGCACAGAAGAACATATGAAAAAATAGAAAATCACCTTGATATGAGTATTTTGTACAGTGTCCTTAAGATGGGACATAGCTCAACTGGGGCCACAGGTTTCTTTTCACCAGGATGCAATATACTTAAGCATGACTGACTCAGAAGTTCGTAGAAAGCACTCACAGCAGAGACACCCTGGCCAAGAAGATTGCAAGAGAGTCTTAATCATCAAAGCGAAGAACCACCCACTTTACACGATGATGCTAGTCAAAAAAATCATGAATGGGACCAAATAAATAAAACAAATTTTATGACTGAAAGAGCCTCTTTAAAACCTTAGGAGTCGCATATTTAAACCAACAAAATAGCCTCTCAGCCCTCTCCACAACATTGGCAAGGTTGTTAATATCTACTGCTACTTAAGGCAAGCAAGAGTTTCATTCGGAGCAGGATTCTAAAGAACTACACTGAAGTCAATGTTTTTCCGACCCTTGAACGAATTACACTTTAAAGTAAATGATACAAGCTAGGCGTGAAATGTAGAGGTGAAAACAGCATTAGTACCTGTATCATTCCTTTGCCACTGATGCTATCACCCATATCCCGGCTAATTTCTCCCTTTGCTAACATTTGCCCATACCATGCATTACGACCTTTCAGTAAGGTTACATAAGTGTCAGCCAATAAAGGCCCAGCAAGCTTTTCAGGTTCTTCAGCCAATAGATGAGTAATGAATATCATCTCTGATGTACAATGTGCAAAATACACTGATTTGCTGGTAGCACTCTCATTGGTAAGAGCCGCTACCATTCCTGAGAAAACCAAACAAGAATATGAACATATACAGAAGGTGCCAAAAGGCAAGGAGAAATCTTTCTCTGGTACTGCAACTTACCAGCTCCAATGGCATATACGTTCTTCAAACCACCCATGACTTCATGAGTGACAAGATCGCTATTGTCCCATACAATGAAATGGGGTTGCCGCAGAAACTTTGCAAGAGGCTTCCTCCACTTCTCTGTTCCACATATTCGAGCATTGGCATATTCCTTGTTGTAAATCTCTGAGGCAATGTTAGGTCCTCCAAGGTAAAGTATGTTTTCCATAGGTACTCCAGCTGCAAGGCAAGAAAATGAAGGAAAGGTCCGAAAGTACCACAAAGGGAAATATATTAGAAATAAAAATTAAAAAAAACTCACAGATCAAAGTCATTTTTGATATAGATCAAAGAGAAAGTAGAGCCCTCTCCTTTTATTTTTCCTTGTTCATAGAAAATAAGCATTTTTTTATAAGCAATTCTTCATAAAGGCAGGCTGACCCCTATAAAACAATTAAGGAGACAGAAAAGAAATCTAAAAATTGCCTAAGTTCTATTTGAAAGTCGAAACAAGGATTGAGTAATGTGTTGGCCTAAGTAGAGCACAGAAGTGTAACTTAGAATCATGTAACAAGAGATTGTAGATAACAATCCCTTATACCTACTTGTCCAAATACAATGCCCTTTCCACTAAAAACTAATCTTAAGCTGTCTGTGATCAGAACATGTAGTGAATGTAGTACAAGATGAGTATGGAAGTACTCTACTCGTGCAAGAAAGAAAACAAAGAAAGGTTGTCCTCTTTAAAGCTACTGAAATAGGGATTTTTTATGTTGCCAGACTTCCCAAATCAGACTCCATAAAAACATTAAAGGATCTTATTGTTATTTATGAATTACAACTACCTTGGCACATTTCAAGTTTCTTCTCTTGTAATCAGTTTCTTTCAAAATCTGATGTGCTTACTCTGCTCTTACTTTCTAGACTTCCATTGCTTTTGTTTATCAAAAACTTGCACTGACACACGCGCAAATTATAAGTTGACAATTAGTTATTTAATCAGTAAATTTCATAGGACACACATGTTCATGATGATCTTCTTCTCCATATGCAACAAACAAAATCATAAGTGTAGAGATTCTTAGATGTTTAAAAGGACAACAGGCCAACAAGAAAACAAAGGCCACAGGAATTAAATCAACGGAAGAGAATTCTTACTGGCTCGATGAATCATTTTTGTGGGAGTTATGATATGGGGAACAGGTTGAAGTGCTGCCTCTATGCCCTTTGCCAAAGAGATGATGATAGGCGTTGTGATCCTCTCCTTCCAATAATGACTAATCTCTTCAAAGACCTCACGTGTTTCAGTAGATGGCACACCGTTAACTACAATATCTGCATCCCAAACCGCTTCTTGCAAATTAGTCACAACCTTCAAAGGACAAAGTGGTGTGTCTATCATGTTCAAGCAAAATCCGTCCTTCAAAATCTCGTCCGCATAAAGAGTTCTATCACCAAGTCTCGCCTCAACATACTTCAAGTAAGCACAACGCCGGATCAACCTTCTCAGGACATCCTCCCTCGAATTAATTACCTCAAACAGATGCTCCGTTGTTGCTCTGTCAACTGCCCTTCCGGGCCTCCTCCATATCCTGATTTGAACCTTCTCTCTGAATTGACCATAGCTATCTTGTAGCAAAGCTGCAAATACACTTCCCCAAGCACCAGCTCCAACACCCACAATCCTCAGCGGATCACCATCAGCCTTGCTGAGAAGTCCCCTAAGCTCATCAAGCCTCTCTGCCAAACCATTGCCGTTCTGAATTGACCCATTTGAGTATACACCAACATTAATATTCTCCATACACCCAACCATCTTCTTCCAATTGAAACTACCACTACAAATATCAATATAGCAACAAAAAAACCCTAAACCCTTCAATATTCAACAATCGTCCTCAATAGGGTTTTCTCTAATCCCCTCTAAGTACTAATGGAGGTTGGAACTTTCACCACGCCAGATTCTAAAACCAACCCAGCTTAGACATTTGTACAAACACCTATTAGTTATCTGCTTGAAACCACAAATTTCCGATTCCCAACATGCACAGCGCAATGAAAGAACCAAAAATATTTTATTGGTAGATTATTTTACCAATACCAGAGCTAATTCTTGATCTCTCCATACATATTTTCAAACCAATCAGTATCTTCTCAATACAAATTACATGCTACAGTCGACCTAAATGATAAGCAATGACATGCCCAAGTAAAAAAAATCCAAAACTAATCAAATACAACTTTGGTTTCTCCGTCAAAGTTCGCTCATCTACCAACCAAAAAAGCTTTCACAATAATATATATCAACGAAAAAGGGTAAAATAACAAAGAAATTTGAGGCCAAATGTAATTACCGACCCTTTTTGGCTTCGATAATTACAAAGCTTGGAACTTTAATCCCAATCAGCCAACACCCACACCCACAAATGATATCAAGAAGTCCAACTGATTATTTGCAAGAAAAAAAGTATGAGAGCGAGAGAGAATGTGCGTGATCTATATAGCACAAGAATTGCATGCAAAGTTTAGAAGCAGCTTCACTTGTCATTTACTCATTTCTTGAAGTGTGAGACTCTTAATCATATAGAGAGAGAGAGAAGGCGTTGATGAGCTGAGTTGGACGGGGGCAGCATTTAAGTTTTTGGTTAAACCTCCCCCAACCCGCCATTATTATTTGTCTCATCCATCATATCCTTTTTTTGTGATACGAAAATTAAAGTAAATAAGGTATGGCTATCTACATCGCAATAATTATTTGTGTCATTCCAAAAATATCAAAGAAAAAATATTCTCATGACACCTCAATAGGTCTAATCTTCAACAATTTCCAACATTTTTCCTTTATTACTGGGATAATTCTGTAACATATGGATAAATGTTATTTTTAGTTACTAATGGATGGGTCATGTTACAACCCAATCATTCAAAACCTAAGCTGCAAAAAGATCACTTATTAAATTGAGTAGTGCCATGGACAGTTTTTTATGGATTCCAGCCAATAACTTGTTGACATGACATCAAATAGTCAAAGATTCAAGTAACAATTTCCTAAGTGGAAATTATGGACAAATAATTTTGTCCAAACTATATGTGGCAAAATAAGATCATGATAAATGTGAAGAACAATGAACAAATTTTGAGATCGTATCTAAATTGTAACAAAATAGTCACTAAAAAAATATTTGTTCATTAAAATGATCAGAAAACTCAATTAATGACTAGAAATTAACCAAGAGACAAGTTTCAAAATGGCCCCTCTACTTTCATGAATGAACCACTTAAGCCCCTGTACTTTGAAACGGACTAAACAAACACTTCTACTTATAAAAAGAGGTCACGTTAGCCCCTCAACATATTTTCCATCCAAAATTGTTGACGTGGCTGTTAAGTGGTGACTTGAATTTTATTTTCTCAAAAATAAATTAATGATGTGGAAAAAAATACACGCCAATCAAAGGAGGACACGTGTCTGGAAGTAATCGAAACTACAATCCAACAGCAATATTTCGTTCCATTTAACTGATATGAAGAGGTCATTGAAGCCCTTGTACTTCTGTATAAAGGCCAAATAAGCCATTGTACTTCAATGAAATGGCTCAAACGAGCCCCTATCACAAAATTTGATCATGCTCCCTGGACAGAATTAAAACCACCTCCCAAACAACATAAATCAAGGTCCAAAAAATATGACACCAGTACAAACAAGGCATAAATCAGTCTACATCCATAAGAACAAAAATTAAGAGCCTGTTTGGTTTACCGTTTTCGGCCCGTTTTCGGTTTTGAGTTTTCACCAAAACTGAAAACTCGTTTGGTATATAAATTTTCAATTTCTGTTTTTGAAAACACGTCCAAAATCCTGCACAAAAATGAAAACGATAATTCGACGTTTTCGTGTTTTCACTGAAAACACTCAAAACACGGAAAACATAAAAACACGAAGAACTCTCCGTCTTTACGTAACTCCGTCTCCGCGCTTCCCTTCTTTCTACGAGATCGATCGCTTCTTCTACCTTTTAGGGTTCCCAATCTTTTGTTGGAAGGTCTTTGATTTGTGCGACTGGGTGCTGGAAGAGAAGGTACGACTTACTGGTCCTCGATTCTTCGTTACAGGTGTTCGGATTTTGGTTGGGAAGCTCATGTATGTTTCTCTCGATTCTCTTTCTCTGCAGGTCAAGGTTACCGTTCGTCTACGATTCAACTCCCTCTCTCTGTCTCTCAGTTTTCTTCGAAAATCAAAGGTGAGTTCATCTTGCTTTTGAATATGCCCTGCTTCTCTTGGAACTCTTTGATTTGTTTCTGAATATGCCCTGGGTCTGTTTGGGGATTACTTGTTCTCATAAGAATAAGCATCTCTTTTATAGTTCAACTTTTCTCTTATTATTGTGCTCTTTATCAAGAAATTGAGTGATGCTTTTATGGTGATTGAGGGTCATTGATCTTCGTCATGGTGTATAATTTGTCCCGAGTTTGAATCAATTTAGCTAGGCAGCTATGGCCTGGCTTGTTTGCTGTTACGTAGAATAGCACTCAATTTGAACTTTGAAGTGCTATTGTGTAAGCTTGCGAACCATTCTAATAGTTGAATCACTTGCTTTTCATAGTTCCTACTTTTCTACTGTAATTGCTAGATTCTTGATGTACCTCTTTGGAGTACTTGTATGTATTTTCTAAAGTGCTGTGTAGCTTTACTTGGTGTTTATGTTTTAACCAAGGATTAGTGAAAGAGTGTTCTGGGTGGCAAACAGTGGCTGTATTTTTGCTTCTCTTTGTTTTAATTCTATAGTCACAAGACTTGACATGCACAGTACATATAATTTAGCAATGTATATAATATGCAAGCAAGCACAATAACTAGTTTGGAGCCTGATAGTTATATACTGAGCTTTCCCAACTGGATGGATTTTAGAGGAGATTATGTTATGGTGCAATAACTTATTCATAGGCTGGTCAATTGAAAATTTTCAAATGTTCCACGGCTGCATTACATGGTATGGGGTTATGTCTTCCTTTCCTTCTATTCTTAGATTCTGAAAATTGCTTGAGTGAGTGGGAGTGGTTCCAAATATATAAGATGTGGTGTGCAGAGTGTTAAATAACTAGATGACTGAATCGGCTGTATAACTTCTTTCTTCTCTAGCTGGAGTTGTTTTCATTCAGAACCTATCGATGACATCTTACATGTGAAAAAATGTGTACACTTTCAGCTGCAAATTAAGAGGCTACAAAAAAAAGTTTGTCTATTGCAGAGCAAATGTTTTATGTCTCTATTGGGTTATAGCTTTTTATTCTTTCTTTTTTTAACATTGTGTATGCCATGATTGACAACACTGATTGTGAAATTCTTAGAGGGGCACATCAATTTGTTTACAATGAATTTAATAGTTTTTTGAGATTTCTCTGTTATTGCTATTTTTTTTCTTTCTCCTATATAAGTGAACCGAGTCATAAATGGGAGGTCAGAGAGGTAAGGCCAAGGAACCAATGCAATGGTCTAATGAGAATGAAGCTACATTTATTGGGATTTTATATGAACATGTGAAAGCGGGAGACTTGCAATGTTCTACATTTACAAAAGAGATGTGGACTAAGATCAATGAGGAGTTGTTGCTTGCAACGAAAGCTGATTATGGGGTAGACAAATTGAAAGGGAAGTGGAACCGTTTACGTACCGAGCATCGACACTTTTCCGATCTTTTAGCTCATACTGGTGTCACATGGGACCCGAATACGAACCAAGTGAATGCTGCAGAAGAAGTTTGGCAACACTTCTTTACTGTAAGTTGAAATTCAACTCATTAAAAAATTTTCCAAGTCATTTATGTTCACTTGTACGTTAACGTGTGTATGTTTTTGAATCTTGTAGATAAACAAGACTACATATAGCACCTTCCGGAAGGTGGGATGTAAGCACTATCAAGTTTTGGGAGAGATCTTTGGTGGGACTACAGCTACTGGCGGTCTAGGCATTGCTTCAACACAACTTCCACCTACGTCAGATGAAGAGAGAGAGCTAGAGGACGACTTTCTAAATAATGGAGTGCATGTCCGAGTAGAAAATGAAGATCAAGTTGTCGAAAGTAGTCGACGTCGAAGGAAAGAACCGAAGATCAGTAGAGCTGAAAAACTTGATTCATGTATGGAGCGCTGGTCATCCACAGTTGAAAAGCGTAGTGATGAATCGGAAATGAGGACATTATACCTGAAAGAGAAGCTTGCACTTTTGCAGAAAAAGACAGCTGAATCGGGAGCAAGTGAAAGCATCAGTGTTGATCCTTATTCTAATATGGTGTGCGTGAACATCTTAAATGCTATGGAAGGGGTGTCCAATGAGGTTTACTTGAAAGCAATAAAGGCATTCAAGGATGCTCTTTTTAGACAGACATTTGTGATGATGCCTGAAGCCCGCAGACTGCCTATCTTGGAACTTCTTGGAGACTTTTGATGTTTTTTCAATTTCATGCAATTTTCAGACTTTTTTCAGTTGTTTCAATTGTGATAATGAACCTCTTTTCTTGGTTGTTTTGAGAACATTTTTCTTGTTGAACTTTATGAACTCGGTTGTCTTCTCAAGCTTTTATATGTAATAAATAACTTGGTTTCTACAATTATTTGTGCAGAAATGTCAGGACATGGTTCTTCATCGTATGTGACTGACTCTGAAACAAGTGACGATAATGTGATATTCACAGATGATTTGGATGAGGAGTGTGGGGATGTGCTTATGCTAAATTGTTTTGTGGCCAACCAAATGAGCTTGATGGATAGAATGCCGTGCAGGACATCAGTGCTTTCTGGAAAAATGTTCGTTCAAGAAGTTTTAAATGGAAATCCAACTGTATGTCATGATATTTTTCGAATGCAGAAGCATGTCTTTTTGAATTTCTGTGATGTTTTGAAAGAGAGAGGCTTGCTTAAAGATGGAAAGAAAGTCAATGTTGAGGAAGGGGTTGCAATGTTCCTAATGATCATAGGGCACACCACTAGGTATCGTATAATTGCTGATCGATTTCAACATTCAAATTATACGGTTAGTAAATGGTTCAAGAGAGTAATACGAGCAGTTTGTACACTGGGTACTGAGATGATTAGGCCAACTAATCAGGATGTCGTGCATGAGCGCCTATTGAGGAAATATCCGTATTTCAAGGTTAGTTTGTATATTTTTAATTTTTTTAGACTTTGTTCTTAAATAACAAAACTATAATGTTTGTGTAGGATTGTATTGGAGCGATAGATGGTACACATGTTGCCGCGTGGGCACCTGCTTCGAAACAAACATCATTTCGTGGAAGAAAAACTAATGTGACTCAGAATGTGATGGTGGCTTGCGATTTTGATATGAGATTCACCTTCGTTATTTCCGGATGGGAAGGCACGGCAAATGATTCCCGAGTCTTCATTGACGCTGTAACAAGGGTTGGAAATAACTTTCCAATGCCACGAGGAGGTACAATATAAAACTTAGGATAATTTTATCAAATAAATGGTAATTTTTTTTTCAGTTAAATAATTAATTATAATTAATTTGCAGATCAATTTTACCTTGTTGATGCTGGATATCCCAATATGCCTGGATTTCTCGCCCCTTATCGAGGTCGGAGATACCATTTGCGTGATTATCGTGGACGCGGAAGACCTCGTGGGAAGGAAGAACTGTTCAATTATAGACACTCCTCCTGCCGGAACATTATTGAACGCTGCATTGGAGTTTTGAAGGCAAGATTTCCCATTTTAAAATTAATGCCTAATTATCCTCTTTATAGGCAGAGACAGATCCCTACTGCATGTTGCGTGGTACACAATTTCATTAGGCAGGAGCACGCTCTGGATACACTATTTGCCGAGTATTCATCAGATAATATGATATTTGAAGATGCTACTGAGTCAAATCAAGCTGATGAAGTCATACAGTTTGATACCAGTCAAACTGCTCAGATGGGGCAACTCAGAGACCAAATAGCTACTCAAATGTGGAATGACTACGCAACGACTCATTAGTCATTTTAAATTAGGAAGTATTTTAATGCATATTGGATAAATGTATGACTTATTCAGGAGCTTGTGGCAGTGTTGAAAATACTTATTAAATAATTTTAATTTAGAAAATACTTTAATGCATATTAAAATATGTATGTATTATTTGGAGTTTGTAACTTCATATATTATGTTGCTTTTATATGATAATATGTTATTCATAAAAAATTTATTAAAAAACTGCAAACCAAACGCATTTTCAGTTTTCATTTTCAAAAACAGTTTTTCAGAATAATCAAACCAAACGCATTTTCAGTTTTCTGAAAACAGACCCTCAAAACAGAAAACTGAAAACAACTCTAAAAACTGAAAACTGAAAACTGAAATACAAACCAAACAGCCTCTAAGGTCTCGAGTCACTACATCATTACAAACCATCATCAATAAGCATCCATAAAATTCAAGATAAATCAAGGTCTCTAATCACTCCATCATTACAAACCATTATCAGAAAACATCCATAAAATCCAACATAACAACATCAAACATGATGAACATAATGTAGTACTATGGTTTAGGATGGCCCTTGTCTTTGGATCTCATATTTGATTTTTGACTTCCATGATCAATGACCCTTGAGATGGAAGTTCCAGGCTGCAAAAAAAATACCATAATCACATTATTTCAAGCAATAATCAATGGAAAAAAAACAAATTATGATAAACTTACATTTAGAATTGAACGTCCGGTTTCAGGATTGATGTAGATGTCAATCCCAGTTAGCAAATTCTTCTTTCTTGGTTTGGTCTTTGGCCGATTTTCTTTGTGCAAAGGACTGACATACTTAGATGTTGAGCCACTAGTTCTTACTGGAGCATTAATAGAAGCATGAGCAGAACCTAAACCCTCCTGTGTTGGTGTAGGAGTCCCAGTTAGGTCAGTTATTTCACTCCTCTGACTACTGGTACCTCCCCTTCCCGGACAAGTCTTGTTTCTTGCATTGTGTCCTTTTCCCTTGCAAACATGACAAGTCATGCTTCTACCTTCTCGGGACATCTTAGTTTTCACAATCATCTCATTATGTTCCCTTCTCCTCCTTTTCTTAGGGCTACCCGATATCTTCCTTAGCTTTGGAGGGACCACTGCATCTCCATCACTTATTGGCCACATATTTTCCCCTCTTATAGGTTCGAGTGGCCTCTGGTAGGCTCTGATGTATGTAGGTGTCCTATACCAAAGGTTGATATAATCTTCAGCTTTCTCACCACTGTCATGCACTGCTCGTATTGCATGAGGACATGAAATTCCAGATAGCTCCCAAGCACCACATTAACACAAACCCTCTCTCAATCTAACAACAAACTGATAGATACCAAATTTAACCTCAAAGCTTCCTCTACCATTCCATTCTGACACCCATTGAAAGCTCTCTTTCACATTGTTCTGAAACTTTTTGTTGATTAGTGGACCCCAATCATTCTTCCATGTATTGACAACAACTCTTTGTCCCTTATCCTTCGCATAACTGCCCTTTGTATATCTTCAAGCATAGATATGATGGACTTAGTTCGTCCTTCCACAATGGTCCCATTAAAAGCTTCACACAAGTTGTTGTCACATGAATCACATCTTGAGATAAAAAATAATCGAAATCCCGTAATAGACACACATAGCACGAATGAAATGGAGAACACAATCTAATTACCTAGTCGAAGATCAACAAGAAAACCTATCTCTTGGTGGAGCTGCTTCGATGAGAGGCGGCAGTGGGGGGCGAACGAAATGCAAGGGATGGATGCCACTTCATGTTAGGGCTTAACACTGACATTTGAATTTTTAATCCACGTGCATTTTTCTTTTTCCATGTCATTGTTTTTTTTTTTGAGAAAGTAAAATCCACGTCACCACTTAACAGCCAAGTCAACAATTTTGGATGGAAAATACGTTGAGGGGGTAACATGACCTTTTTTGATAAGTAGAAGGGTTTGTTTGGTCCGTTTCAAAGTACAAGAGCTTAAGTGGTTCATTCATGAAAATAGAGGGGCCATTTTGAAACTTGTCCCATTAACCAATTATTAGAACTCAAAGATACTTCAAACATCATACCTTAATCAAAAACTCTTCAAAACCCATTCTCTTTGACAAATGTCTTCTTGCAATGTATCTTCTCGGTATCTTCTTGCTCTAGATTTTCACTTTTATTCCCAAAATTTGATTCAAATTTCAAAAATTCTATCTAGTTTTGCTTCTTCTTCCCTTGAAATCCATATGAAAGAAGGGCATCCAATTGCATCAGAAAATTCTCAATGACTCGAACTTCTTGAATTTCTTGTTGAAATAGTAGCAAGATGCGTTCCTAAGACATTTGCTTCAATGTCGACCCGAGGTATTGGAGAACATAGTTAGCTCCTCCTACGGTCCATCACCCTCCCACCAACAGTCCCTTTTTCTACCGCTAGATCACTCTCCAGCACGTAACCCTATTCTCCCTTCATCACCATAACCCACAATACAAATTCAAACCCTAGAAAGAAGTTTAGATGACGGAAGAGCGCTAGTAATGTAAAATTGAGGAAAATGAAGTCTCATAAATCAAAATGCAGCACGTAGCATAAATCTTGGTGGAGAATTTATCAGTATGGGTAAAGAAAAATGAGGTGATTGAGATTTTTTGACAATTTGAAACAAATAAGAACGGGATATTTGATCAAATGGCACAATAAGAATGAGAGGAGTTCGAGTTTTGAGTTTGTGATATAAGATGAGGCAATGGTTGAGAAATTGACAATAAAGGCTGTTGAATTTGATGGGGTGGAGTTCCATCGGAGGGTGCTGGGGGTGGAGTATAATGATGGGACTTGGGAGGCGGTTGAAGGAGAAAACGGCGGAGAGGAGAGGATGCGGTGAGTTGAATTATGGTCAATGTGTCAGCTCATCAAGTTGACTGGCTGAACCAGTCAAAATTGATCATGACAGACTAATTTAATTAATTATTCTTTTGCAATGTACGCTTATAATTTGAGTGACCGGAATTATAACATCACTAACATGGCCTATTTGTTTGTGACCAAAAGTAACGTTTAATCATAATTATGAAAATTAGGTTTTGAATCTTTCATCTTTGATAATGATTGACTATACTAATTCAAAAATTAAATCCTAATAAAACCCCAAACCGACCTACAAAGTTAGGTCGGCCGGCTATTAATGGGGATGCCTTTGATGGTTCGCACACTCCAAATTAAATTAATGTATATTTATGTTAATACATGAGATACTTAATCATAAAAAAAGTCTGGTACTCTAATGATGCTGACTACATGATTACAGTTGGGAGTTTTTTTTAACAAAAATGTTATAGAATCCAACTTTTAATAGTTCAATTCAACTCAAGTCTATATGGTACTCCATGTAGGTGGATCATGTTAGACTTTTTCAAAAATCAGTTAAGCACTTTTTTATTTATTTTTTCATAAACAAAATTTTAAAATATTTTATCTCTAAAAATACATGTTAGATTTTGAAATTTTTTTACATATTCGAACTCAGCCTGTAAAAAATATTTTCTAATAAGATCCATTGTCAATAGTTTTTATTGTGTTTTTTCAATTACATTATTTTTTAAAAACAATGTAATTCATACATATGATGTGTAAACTGTCTATTCGAGCTGAAATTTTATTACACTATGATAATAGAATATATATTTATTATTTTTTGCATTTTTATAAAAATTATGTTGGATACTCGAACTCGTTAAGATTTAATAGTTAGGACCCTAGGGTTTAGCATTTGGGACATTTAAAATTTTACTAATGAATTAGAGCCTTTTAGGTTACAACTTGGAAATTCGATACACGAGCCCGTTAGGTTTAGCGAACTTGTTCCCCTTGGGGTTTATAACACTTATTGTTTAGGTTACAACATGAAAATCCGATATACGAGCCCGTTAGGGTTTAGCGAATTCGTTTCCCTTAGTGTTTAACACTTATTATTTGGGTTACAGTATGAAAATCGATGTACGAGCCCATATAAGTACTTATAAATAAACACTGGAATCTACGTAATCCACATATTAGTATAAAAAATAATTTAATTAAAATAACTGAATAAAACCTATCGATGATGGATCTTGTTGTATAGATCTTTACTTGTTAATTTTGGATATTTAATTTTTTTCAAAATCTAATATATATTTTAAAATATAAAGTGTTTGAAAATTTTATTTAAGAAAAAATTGTACTATAAGTTTGACTACAAAAACTCGAGGTATTTAGCACCACCCACCTAGCGAAAGGGTATGTCGTTTCGTGTTGATGGGCTTGGGCTACGGAAACAGGTTGCCCATCTACCAAATACGCGATTTTTACTGTCAGACGACAAGGGCCCAGCATTGAAATAGTAATGGGCCGGACCCATCTCTTTCGATCCAACAATGATAGTTCCGTTATCCAAATGTAGCTGCAAGCCCAGCAACAGAGACTCAAAAAAAAAATGGAGAAGAAAATATCGGCCACTCCGGTCACTCACAGTCAGACTCACTTCTATCGGGGAGAGGGAGACAAGGGAACGCAGAGAAAATGGAGAAGAAGCCCGTGGAGATCAGCAGCTCAAAGATGTATGGAGGTTACAACAAGAGATACAAGCATTATAGTCCAACACTTGGCTGCTCCATGAATTTCCACATCTATTTCCCACCTTCGCCTTCACCGTCTCATAAATTCCCTGTATGTTCCCAATTTTCTGTTACTCTTGCTTATGATCGTGAATTAATAGGTTTTGGTACGATACTCAAATGGTTGTATCGATGTTAGGTGATTAATTGTTGACATGATTATGAAGTGTGAAATCGTGGTTGTGCGCGTTTTCTGTTGTTAAGATTTGATCTGTCTTTTCTAATTGATGATATTGCTGCTTAATTTTTATTTGTGGATTAAGGCACATATGTTGTTCATTTGTCCTTTTTATTAGTTTTTTTGGGTGTTTCTGCTGATCGGTTGCTGGTGACTGAATGTGAAATTCTTACCGGTTTTCAATTAATAAAGTATTAAAATAGGGAGGTTCTGTTATACCTGGACTGCTGGATGTACTAGGAATTTGACATGGAACCATTTTGGTTTTATATGTAAAGTTTACGGCTTTTAAAGTAATGAAAATCATGTTAGTTTCAAACTTTAGCATCATGATAACATATATGATTAGAGAGAAAAGGAATGCTGAGAATGGAATTTGTTAACTTAACTTGCAATTTTTTTTTTCCTTCTTGATAAGCCTTAGTGCCTCAGAGAATAATATAAAAGAAGACTACCCCATTTAATTTTTTTGAAAAAGTTGGAGCTGACAACTGTCATGGTCCAAATTATCTTGCTCTCAATGACATCCAGATACTCTATTGGCTCTCTGGGCTTACCTGTACGGATGAGAACTTCATTATCAAGTCAGGAGGTCAACGTGCAGCCTCAACTGAGGGGATTGCTCTAATTGTCCCTGATACATCTCCAAGTAAGTCATCAACCGCTGTGCATGATTTATGGCCTTATATTTTGATTAGCCTTTTGAGATTCACAGATTAAATGGTTTTCTTATTTCTATTTCATCAGCTTGACACCAATATGCCTTGAGCAGAATAAATATAATTCAGGCAAAAGCAGAACACAGGGTTTAAGCATTGAATTGAACCCATTCAGAAATCAAATCAGAAATGTGACCATATTGTAGAGTCCTGATCATAAGACGTTTTACATGTTTTTTTTCCGTTTTTGACATAGTTGCTATGCATTTTCTATTTATGATATATTATCATATTTATTGGTGACTGGTAATTAATAATGGGTGCTTGTATTAAGTCTCCGGAAAGCACCATCTGGGTCTAAGCTCCTCAACTCCGTCTGTAGTGGGGAGAACATTCAAGGACTCAAGGAGCTTCATTATCCTCCGATACTTAACAATGATTTTTTTTTGAATGGAAAACTAAAATTTATAGAAGAACAGCACCCATGAGGTGCCAATAAAAAAATACAGGGTTACATAAGATTCAAAGTTATCTTTTATTCTTCTCTCTCTTAACATTGTTTACCTTGAATTCGTTAACGGTACGAGCCTATGACTTAATCGAACAAAATTGCAGACAATCATGTCTCTCAGTTTCTTCTTGAAATGGGTTCTTGATTTGTGCCTTAAGTTATGTCCAAAACTAAATCCTGCCAATACTGTCTCTGTACAAGTTGTTATCAGTAGGAAGTCACTGGGCTTGGGATAGTGACACTTGCCTAATTTGTTATTCCTTACTTATTAGTACTTCTTTCTCTGTCTCTCTGCAAAAGCATGAACTTTCAATGACAATTTCATTATCGATTATCTGAGGTGCATAGTAATGAATAATGATGAGTAATTCTTTAAGTAGAATGAGTGTTGTGGTCGGACATTTCCCATAAAATTCTTTCGAAACAAAGCTAGTTGACATTTTATAGTGCACATGGTTGCAACTGCTTATTGATGAAAGAGTGAGAACAGAAGCTTATTTTGTGATCAGCTATAGAACAACGTTTAAGATTCCCAAAACTGAGGATTTTATTTTATTATTAGTTTTTTTTGGTAACTGTAAAACTGCTCTTCTGATTGATATAGCTGTGCACTATCATTTTTCTTTTACATCATGGATTCTGAATTCTCTGATTACCTGGACAACGAAGAGAACATATAAAATGATGGACAAGTAAATGTAACCTGGGATTGATACTTCTTGGCATTTTCTGGGGATCATGGTTGTACACTTATGTTGGCATATGCACCTCGTTGATTGATGTTGATTTTGTGAAGATGCCATTGCATTAGTTAAAAATCTCTCATCTCAAAGCAAAATTTGTATTAGTTGTTCTGTCAGGATGTTCTTCTGGTGGTTTATCTTATTTTTTTGCATTTTTTCTTTTGCAGGAGGTCTTAATGTGGAAGGAGAGGCAGACAGCTGGGACTTTGGTGTAGGTATGTTGCAGAGGACTGTCAAAACCTCCGGTTTGGATATTACAGTAGATTAGTGTTGAATGAATATGTTCAGATATTTAAACATTTCTTTGTCTTGTCATTCGCGCCAGCGACCACCACAACCCTGCCACCACCACCACCACCACCGCACCCCCACCCCCTCAATGTGCTTCTGCATGAATGGCTAAATGGATTAAACTTGAAATCCATAAAGGCAAACAATGATGTGTTGGGAGCATGTTATTGCTGATTTCAATTTTTCTTTCTTTCTCATAGGGGCTGGATTCTATCTAAATGCTACACAAGAGAAGTGGAAGAATTGGCACATGTATGATTATGTTGTGAAAGAACTGCCACAACTTCTGAGTGAAAATTTTCCACAACTTGATACTTCAAGGGCATCCATATCTGGCCATTCAATGGGCGGGCATGGTGCTCTGACTATCTACTTTAAAAATCTTGACAAGTATAAGGTAATCGGTTACAGTGTACACCTCGTGCTCATAGTTTGCTGGGTTTCGTTTACTAACCTTCCTCTCACCCTCCCAAAAAAAAGGAGTTATAGCCTATAGGTCACTTGCATGTTTTGATTTTTAGAGAGAAAATTTTCAGGCTGGTTTCACTTCTTTTCTTTTTTTGTTCTTTCTTGTTTTCCAGTCAGTGTCTGCCTTTGCACCAATTGTCAATCCTATCAACTGTGCTTGGGGGCAGAAGGCTTTCACAAATTATTTAGGTGAAAATAAAGCTGATTGGGAGGTAATGTTCCAAGAGAGCTGAAAAGCACACATTTTTTAATACTCTCAAGATGTTGTTCAGTTGATGAATGAAAACTCTAAATTGCAGGAATATGATGCTACTTGCCTGGTCTCAAAATTCCCAAATGTGTCCGCTACCATTTTAATTGACCAGGTAAGTGCTGTCTCTTTTCATATTAATTTGACCAGCTATATATTAGTGGCTGCTCGAAAGTTTTCTAAAAATAAGTGTCCTTTTCCTGTGGAGTGTGGACCGTGGAGACTCGTCTTTCACTTCAGAAGTTTCCAAGTTATAACAACACCCATAATGTGTTGATTCAGACATTTATAATGAGAAGCTACTCACTAATTGAGAAACTAATATTTTGGTACTGGTTAATTATACTTTGGTGGTCATTTTATAACATATAAATATGGCTTTCAACAATTACCAATTGAAGAAATGACTAGGTTTGATACTTAATGAAATTCTCATGCTTTTTGGCCATGCATGTTTGGACAGTGCGTCATATAACTAGTAGAATGTTGAAATACCTTGGCACCTTCAGTTGATTAAATTTTCCAAATAGAACTTCGTCATGGCATGTAAAAGTCTGTCATATATTTGACACTCATAAGTAGTACTCCTTTTTGGGATGTGGGCTTCTTAAAAGCCTGCCATTTCCCTTGGTTTTTTCATTTTGTTATTTTCTTTTGGCAACCTGAATTTTTTTCATTTGTCGCAACACGTTTTCTAGCAGAGAAAAATGGATAAATGCCAATTGGAAACATGTATAGTTGTTCGGGGGAATTCAGGTTGCTAAAGTTATAGAATTTGTCCTATTTTCTGACATTGTTTTATGTTCAGGGGGAGGAAGACAAGTTCTTGCATGATCAGCTGCTAGCACACAAGTTTGCGGAAGCATGCAAGAATGCCGGGGTTCCCCTTCTACTGCGAGTGCAGCCTGGTTATGACCACTCATACTTTTTCGTGGCCACCTTCTTTGATGATCATATTAGCCACCATGCTCAAGCCTTGAACCTCTAATTTCTTGTTGGTTTTTGCTTCTTCTTCTTCTTCTTCTCTCTAGTGCTACTTATAAAGAATGTGCAAGTTCTGGTGGGTGTCAGTGTCATGTTGCTGCTGTATCCATATATTGTTATGGCTATATGGGTTTGTTGCATGAATCCATTATGGATTGGAAGCTGCTAAGTATTAAGTGGACTCTAATTTGTCTTTGATTCGTTTTCTACAGTCCACTGATTCTATTTTTCTTTTGTAGAAGAATGGAGATCCTCGATATAGAATAAACCCAAAAAATAGGTGATCTCAAAATAAAACCCCTAGATGTATGAAAACGTATAATAAGTCTTTGAGCTTCTTTTTTTTTTAAAAAAATTATAAATATGAAAAATAGGGGATTACAATAGAAAATAGATAAGCATTAAAAGTCCAGCAGCCCAAAGCAGCGAAGAGACTGGTTATCAATACAATCCTCTAAGCTCAAAAGCTGAGAGAGTTTTGCAGAGACCTTTCGGAATCATTAACCTGGGAAGTTACATGTGATTTTTCAGATATAAAGAGTGGAACGATCCTTTTACAACCAGTAACCACCAGGTGATGTCTCTTCTTGCACGCTCATCTGCTTCATAAACTATGTAGAGTTTTGAATTTGTTTAGATTTCTGTTTTTTCATGCCACTTATCGTTCCCCTTAACTGCTTCAGAAACCTAGAGAGTGTTTCGATTTCATTTAGATTTTGTGTACTTACTCTTGATTGTGTTAGTGTTTTGCTTTTTTGTGGTGTACGTAGATGACAGAGATTGCAGGCAAACAAATCAACCTCTTTATTGAGGTGAACTCGTGAGTTTTTTTTATTACGATTTCGATTCTTTTTAATTTCGTGTCAATTTCAAATCGATTAGCGACTAATGAATCCTTACCAATAGAATTATGTGATTTTTCTGGAAAATAGCGTGGTTGATGACGACATGAGCAGGCAACCTGAAAACAATGAAAAAAGAAGAGCAATACTTGTGGACTGGCTGATAAAAATCCACATCCCTATTTCACAAAAAACATGTTATCTTGCTATCAACATTCTTGATTGGTTGCTCGCGAAAGAAACTGTGAATATGAATGACATTAAGTTAGCAGCAATGGTCGTCTCTTGCAAATATGATGAAGAGCATTCTCACAATGTACTACCTATTCAAATATTTAAATAGATTCACAATATATATATATTATATATAGACTGTCTATTAGACGGAACTGCTCACATGCGCTGAGCCCTAAATAACCTTATTTAAGGTCTTTTAATCTTGAGCGTTCATTCTAAAATGGGCAGATCGGACGGTGTAGGTCAATTTCGGATTTATTGCTCCGCATATGCACATTCCATACAGAGATCTGCCTCCATTCTCCAAGCTGCTCCGTCTGGTACAGAACGCCCAAGCCGTAGCTCCGGTGAAGACCCAAGAAGCGGCGGTCTGCTCCTCCCAGTGAAGACCCACGAAGCACAGTGGCTGCAGCGGCTCCTCCCACGATGCAGCGGGTGCTCCGTCTGCCGCACCGGTCTGCTCCTCCCAGTGAAGACCCACGAAGCACAGTGGCTGCACCGGCTCTTCCCACGATGCAGCGGGTGCTCCGTCTGCCGCACCATCTCCGCCCAAGACTACGATGAAGCCCATCGTTACGGTTCAGCGCAACAGCTCCTCCGCCCAAGAAGACAAACGTCCGGCGAAGCCCATCGAACCAGCTGCTCATACGCCAAGCTGCACCTCCTCTTCGCACCGGCATGTCGCACCTCCTCCGGCGAAGCCGCCTCCTCTTCGCAGCTCATCTTTTATGCTTGATTCTTTCCTCTTTTGGTTGTTCTTGTCATTTATTTTTTCGTCTTTTAGTTTGGGCATTGGAAATTAGTGGTTAGTCTTGCATAGAAATTTAGTGCGAAATTTGAAGGGTTGGCATAGAATCTGTTCTGTTAGATGATGAATTTAGCTTGCCTCTGATATGGGTGATGGATGCTTGCCTTATTTTCTTCAATGTAATTGGGTAATTGGCTGGTTGTTTGTTTCCTTTTTTGTGAAATATTGAATGGAACTTTCAAGGTCTATATTATACTTGAAGCATATCGGGGTGAAGTTATACTGCCAGTGGCTGCTCGAAAGTTTTCTAAAAATAAGTGTCCTTTTCCTGTGGAGTGTGGACCGTGGAGACTCGTCTTTCACTTCAGAAGTTTCCAAGTTATAACAACACCCATAATGTGTTGATTCAGACATTTATAATGAGAAGCTACTCACTAATTGAGAAACTAATATTTTGGTACTGGTTAATTATACTTTGGTGGTCATTTTATAACATATAAATATGGCTTTCAACAATTACCAATTGAAGAAATGACTAGGTTTGATACTTAATGAAATTCTCATGCTTTTTGGCCATGCATGTTTGGACAGTGCGTCATATAACTAGTAGAATGTTGAAATACCTTGGCACCTTCAGTTGATTAAATTTTCCAAATAGAACTTCGTCATGGCATGTAAAAGTCTGTCATATATTTGACACTCATAAGTAGTACTCCTTTTTGGGATGTGGGCTTCTAAAAGCCTGCCATTTCCCTTGGTTTTTTCATTTTGTTATTTTCTTCTGGCAACCTGAATTTTTTTCATTTGTCGCAACACGTTTTCTAGCAGAGAAAAATGGATAAATGCCAATTGGAAACATGTATAGTTGTTCGGGGGAATTCAGGTTGCTAAAGTTATAGAATTTGTCCTATTTTCTGACATTGTTTTATGTTCAGGGGGAGGAAGACAAGTTCTTGCATGATCAGCTGCTAGCACACAAGTTTGCGGAAGCATGCAAGAATGCCGGGGTTCCCCTTCTACTGCGAGTGCAGCCTGGTTATGACCACTCATACTTTTTCGTGGCCACCTTCTTTGATGATCATATTAGCCACCATGCTCAAGCCTTGAACCTCTAATTTCTTGTTGGTTTTTGCTTCTTCTTCTTCTTCTTCTTCTTCTTCTCTCTATTGCTACTTATAAAGAATGTGCAAGTTCTGGTGGGTGTCAGTGTCATGTTGCTGCTGTATCTATATATTTTTATGGCTATATGTGTTTGTGAATGAATCCATTATGGATTGGAAGCTGCTAAGTATTAAGTGCTCTCTAATTTGTCTTTGATTCGTTATCTACAGTCCACTGATTCTATTTTTCTTTTGTAGAAGAGTGGAGATCCTCGATATAGAATAAACCCAAAAAAATAGGTGATCTCAAAATAAAACCCCTAGATGTATGAAAATGTATAATAAGTCTTTGAGCTTCTTTTTTTAAAAAAAAATTATAAATATGAAAAATAGGGGATTACAATAGAAAATAAATAAGCACTAAAAGTCCAGCAGCGCAAAGCAGCGAGGGGACTGGTTATCAATACAACCCTCTAAGTTCAAAAGCTGAGAGAGAGTTTTGCAGAGACCTTTCGGAATCATTAACCTGGGAAGTTACATGTGATTTTTCAGATATAAAGAGTGGAACGATCCTTTTACAACCAGTAACCCCCAGGTGATGTCTCTTCTTGCACGCTCATCTGCTTCATAAACTATGTAGAGTTTAGAATTTGGTTAGATTTCTGTTTTTTCATGCCACTTATCGTTCCCCTCACCTGCTTCAGAAACCTAGAGAGTGTTTCGATTTCATTTAGATTTTGTGTACTTTCTCTTGATTGTGTTTTTTTTTTTTTTTTTTTTGTGTGGTGTATAATATCGGGCACTGACGTTGGAGATTCGATATGGTGCATAAAGAATCCCCTTCAAGAATAGTATCAAACATATCCAGGCGAAGCGCCAAACAAAGTCCAGCCCGAGTTGCAAGAGCCTCTAATGTCCGAATGGAGGGGCAACCTCGAATGGGAAGGGCAGAAGCTGCCAGAATACTTCCCTCCCCCTGTCGGACCACCACACCCAAACCTGACCAACCAGTCTCGAAGCACACGGCCGCATCTCTTTATTGAGGAGAACTTGTGAGCTTTTTTTTTATTACGATTTCGATTCTTTTTAATTTCGTATCAATTTCAAATCGATTAGCGACTAATGAATCCTTACGAATAGAATTGGTTTGAGTTTTTGAAGTTTTAATTGTAAGAGGATTCCAAATGTAATATCAACTCTTATCGGCAAATGTGTTATAAGATGTGTTGGTTTTGCTTGATATAGGTGTGACAATTGGGTGATATATATGCAGTGAAGTAATTTACTATGCATACCGTAGTAAGTTACTTCATCTAAGCGGGCTTTATTATATAGGCTTTCAATTCTTATTTTGTGATGGGTTTTTATGTACCTTATTGCATGTGTTTGTTGCATGTGTTTGTGTTTTAATGAACAAACTTATTTAAACCTACTAGGTGTCATATTATTATAGGTTTGTCCACTTTTGAGTGTTTTAAATACTAGTGTCCTATTAGAAAACATGTGCATGCCGTGTAGTTTAAATGCTAGTGTCATATTAGGAGTTAAAGATGTGCATGCCGTGTGGTTTAAATGAGATAAGTTTTGTGATAATTTGATAATATATGGAGATAAAGTTAACATGCATATTTTATCACACAAGGATTGGATTTGTGTTATATCTTCTCAGGTGATGAGCTTGCTTGGGAGAAAAGAAGTCTATCTATTCAAGGCAATCGTTGGGCATAAATAATCCGAGCAAGTTGATTTTGATCTACCGAAACTATTGGTGAGAGAGTTTCGTGCGTGAATTTTTGAGCAAATCACTTGTTAATTTCAGGTGTGAATTTGAGTGTTTAATGAGTGATTTGTAGTGAAGATTCTTGTATTGAAAATTATTCTTTGTGAGTTTCTTGTGTGTGAAGATTCTTGAGGGATTCAAGAGTGGACTCTACCTTGTTTAGGTTAAGTGAGGTTGAAGCAATACACTGAATGGGAGGGATGAGCGATGTCTTTAGTTCAAAGATAGGGTTGTAACTCCTGATTCATTTTAGTGGATTGTTCCTCAAGGTTAGTCGCTCATAGACTCAAGGTTTTTCCCAGGTTGGGTTTTCCTCGTAAAATTTTTGGTGTTTGATTTTCCTTTATTTTTCGCATTAAGTTTTCATATTTTAGTTGACTAACGATCTTGTTGAGAAACACTCAACTCTCAAGATGATTCTCAGGGGCGGAAAAGAAAAGCTGGCTTTGGATTTCTTTGCAGTTAAAGTAAAAACAATGACTGAAGTAAGCAGAGGCACAGTCCAGTCTGGTACTATATTAAAGATATATACGATGTTTACAAGCTGATTGTGGTACATATAAATTAAGAGATTGCTTCAATTTGTGTGAATAATGTTTTTATGTGACACGAGGTTGTGTTTTTGTTTGTCTATTGAGAAAATTATGTGATTTTTCTGGAAAATAGCGTGGTTGATGACTACATGAGCAGAAAACCTGAAAACAATGAAGAAAGAAGAGCAATACTTGTGGAAAGGCTGATAAAAAATCCACACCCGTTTTTCACAAAAAACATGTTATATTACTATCAACATTCTTGATTTTAATTGAAATTACGTTGGGTATCCGTACCCGTTAGGGTTTAGTAGTTAGAACTCTAGGGTTTAGCACTTTGGATATTTAGAATTTCAGTAGCGAATCCGAGCCTTTTAGGTTACAATATGGAAATTCGATATAGGGTTTAGCGAATTTGCTCCTCTTAGGATGTAACACTTATTGTTTAGGTTACAATATTAAAATCTGATACATGAGTCCGTTAAGGTTTAGCGAATATGTTTCTCTTAGGGTTTTAACACTCATTGTTTAGGTTATAACATGCAAATTTGATACACAAGCTCATATCAGTACCCATACATAAGCACTAAAACCTACATAATCCTCATATCAGTAATAAAAAATAATGTAATTAAGAATGACTGAATAAAATCTATCGATGACGGATCTTATTGGAAAGTTATTTACTTGTTGATTCTCGATATGTAATTTTTTTTTCAAAATCTAATATATATTTTGAAAGATAAAAGTGTTTTGAAATTTTGTTTTAGAAAAACAAAAACTCTTCAGTGGATTTTTTTCAAATGAAATATTTTAATTTTTTTTAATTTTATGGTGTTATATGTTTACCAAGTATGTCATGTAGACTTGGGTTAATATTGAGTTATGAAAAGTTGGGATATTTAGCATTACTCAAATTTTTTTAAAAAAATATTTCATTTGAAAAACGCACAACACATTTTTTTTTTAAAGAAATTTTAAAACACTTTATCTCTTAAAATACATATTAGATTTTGGAAAAAATTATATATCCAGAATCAACAAGTAAAGATCTATCCAACAATATCCATCATCGATAGGTTTTATTCAGTCATTCTAAATTACGTTGTTTTTAATTACATTATTTTTTTTGTACTGATATATGAGTTACGTATATTTCAGTGTTTATTTATAAGTACTTATATGAGCTCGTATATCAAATTTTCATGTTGTAATCTAAAAAATTTAACTCTATAGGCAACAAATTCTCTAAACCCTAACGAGCTTATATATCGAATTTCCATGTAGTAACCTAGGGTCCAATGAATTAAAAATAAACCCCAAGGGGAATGAATTCGCTAAAACTCTTACGCGTGGGCTCGTGTATCAAATTTTCATGTTGTAACCCAGAAGGCTCGGATTCACTACTAAAATTTTCAATGCCCAATGTCCCAAGTGTTAAACTCTAGAGTCCTAACTACTGAACTTGAACAGATTCGGGTATCCAACGTATTTTCAATAAAAATGTAAAAAATAATGAATATATATATTCTACTATTAATGTAATAAAATTTCAGCACGAATAGACAGTTTACACATCATATATATATATATATATATATATAAACAATGTAATTAAAAAAAACGCAATAAAAATTATCGGCAATGGGTCATATTAGAAAGATTTGTTTGTGCCGAGTTTGAATATGTATTTTTTTTTCAAAATTTAAGTTGTATTTTGAGAATAAAACGTTTTAAAGTTTCGTTTATGTAAAAAATAAAATAAAAAATGTGCAGTGAATAAAGAGAGAGAAATAAATGAATATTACTAATTATTTTTTGAAAAAATTCAACATGGCGCATCTACATGGAGTGTCATGTAGACTTGGGTGAGTTTGGCTAATAAAAGTTGAGTTCTATAATTAACATTAAAAAATAATAATTATATGTAAATTTAAAAATTCATGACCATTCAATATAAAACGCATTTTGATATTCTTTTTATTTACTAAATCAACAATAAATAACTACAAGTAATACGGAAGTTTATAGAATGTTTATATAAGTTTTCGTAATGAAAATTCATAAAAATCTTATTTAATAGCATTATACGTGTAAATGATTTTGGGTCAATGATTAATTTTAAATTATTTTTAAAAAAAATGAAAATAAAAACGCATCTATGAAAGGTCACGCCTCTTCAGTAGCCATTGTTTTGAAACACAAATGGCATGAAAAATAAAATTAAACCCAACCATCTTAGATCTCACTGCGTTGGCTTCAGGCCACTGGAGCAACCAAAAAAAACAAAGAAACATAGAGGCACCTTCAAAACTAACCTTTTAAATAAATAGATAACCCTATCACATCAGCCGCAAAAACAAACCATATAGATAAATACACTTTTGAAGTTATATACTAAACTAATTAGCTTGGATCGTGTAATTCTGGTTCTCTTTGGATGTTTGAATGTCCACATGAGATTAGTCACCTTGTTCAAAAGGATCTCCGTCGCATAGTGTAATTCTCGTTTGGTTTAATGAAATTTGATTTCTCAAAAAAAAAAACTTGCATTGTCGCCTGGAAATAATATCTGATTTTATAAATATTAAAAAATGGAAATTATAATATGTTAGCGCATTCAATGTTTTATTCTAAAGAAAGAAAAATGTTACCTTTCTAAATATATTTTTTTTAAAATCGCGCGAAGTGCGGGTTTGCCACTAATGTACGGGTTTGCCACTAATGTAGTATTTATTTAGATTCCTGGTTAATTGCCTATTGTGATGGGTCCAATGAGCCGTCAAATGGAAAGTAGGAAACTAAAAAAAGACTCAATCTTTTGAAAAAAGTGATGCATCTCAAATTATTAAGAAACATATTTATTGATTTTGAAGGGTGCAATATCTACATCATATCAGAAAACATTTCCATCAAATACTATTAAGAAATAATATATTGTCCATTGGAGAAATTAGGAAAAAAAAAATTGCTCCTAGACAAGCTTGCCAATTGGAAAGTAAGTAATTAAAATAAATTTATTTTTTGAACACGATCCTAAAACATAAGGTCATCAAGTTGGGATACACAAAAATTTCTCACCTGATAACGAGATAGGTATCAAAACCATTGCATGATCACGAGGATAAAAATTCTATTATTAAAAACAACCAATCTCTTTCTATTTTATTGAGATTCAAATACTCAATACTATATATCTATGTATAGAAACACTATGATGATAAAATTGCGAATAAGATTAATTCAAACCATACCCTCTACTCTCATTCACCTATAAATACATATAACACCACAATATATGAAACTTATACAAACCAGAAAGAAAACAAGACATGAGCCCTACATTAATCTTGTTTTCTATAATCACCATCACAACATTGTTGGCAACTTCATGCGATGCATTATATATAACCAAGAACGTAACGACGGTTATCATCAATGATCTAGGCTCTGGAATCGATCTTACCGTACACTGCAAGTCCGGGGACGACGTCGACCTCGGGGTGCATGTACTGAAGTACCATGATCAGGGATTTCGATTTACATTCCGTCCAAATTCTTGGCGTACAACACTATTCTATTGTAGTTTTTCATGGCAAGACGGTCCGATCCATCTGTTCGATATTTACGTATATGATAGAGATAAATATCATAGTAAGACTTGGAATGTTACAGCGGATGGACCTTGTGAGGCTTTCACTGTACCTCCTGAGGTTTGCTATAAATGGATCATTTAGCTAATGTTATCGGGCTCAAAGGGAATTGATTTCATCGGGTGAAATAAAGAGCCATGTATTATCCATAGTCCATCCTCGGATAGGCTATAGTTAATTATTATGCCTTGTTTGTTTCTTCAAGCGTATGAAAAATAACAATAATAAAATGGTTCCATCAATATATGTATTGTCTTTTTCTTTTCTTTTTTACTATTTATTTTAACAAAAATTTTAGTTATGAGTCTAATTCTCTTGTGAGATTTAGATTTGAGACGGGACGCGCAACTATGGGATAGGGGACTATAATTATTGTAGCTAAAATTCATTAGAATTTCTCAAAATTTATGTTAAACCGTGCTTTTAAAATGTGTTATTGAGGATTTTGTTATTCACAATATGAGGACAATATTAGGATATAGTAGATTTTGAAAGAATAAGAAAAAAATAATAATTAAGAGTCTAAATCATAACTCATACATAAACACTACACATGAAAACTCAACCCAAAAAATCATATACTATAGACTCTAAGGTCATGCTTGGCCCATGGGTTGGGAACAAACGAACCTCTCTGAATCGCTTGCTTCACGCGAATACTTTTATAAGGTGTTCGAAAGGGCTCAAAGGGGTTCACGAATCCCTTTTTCTAGAACCCTTGAAAATGAGGATTGGTAAGATCGAACTCTTTTTCAAATGATGACCTTAATTTAATTAAGTTTTTTGAGCGACTTAAGTGATAATCGACAGTTGGTGATGATTGGATTTTTGTCAGTCTGACCTAAAGCTTCATTTTGGTACTTTGTTCGCTAAAAACAATGGTTGAAGATATAATATCAAAATATTTGAAATAGATATAATATCTGTAGATCTAAAACATATATCATATAATTAGATCTAAATTCAAAATGGTTTTCACTTATTTCACCTTATCGATGTCCAAATCTGATGCTCCTTGGTCCGGGGAGTTAATTGGTGTTGTTAACGGTCGTCGACGTTAGAAGATTGGTCGGATCGAACTCTTTTCCAAATGATGACCTTGATTTTATGAAGATTTTTCGGCAACTCAACTGATAATCGAAGGTTGGTGGTGATTGGGCTTTTGTTGGATTGACCTAAAGCTTCATTTGGGTACTTCGTTCATCGAAAATAATGGTTGTAGATATAATATCACCATATCTGAAACATATATAATATCTGCAAATTTGAAACAGATCTCATATAATCATATCTAAATCTTGAATAATTTTCGCTCATTTTACCTGATCGAGTTCCAAATATGATGTGCTTTGGTCTAGGGAGTTGATTAGTGGTGTTGATGGTCTCCGACGTTGGACAAATTGGTTAGATCAAACTCTTTTTTAAATGGTGACCTTGATTTCATGAAGCCTTTTCAACTACAAAAGTGATAGTCGATGATCGATGATGATTGGTCTTTTTCGGGCTGACCTAGAGCTTCATTTCGATACTTCGTTCACCAAAAATGATGGTTGAACAACCAACTTCTCATAGGGTGGTGCAAGAAAGAATAAACAAGGATATTTTGGTCAATTAATTCTTTTTATCGTTATTTCTAAACTTATTTTTGACTTGTCCTTATTGGAATAAAACTCTCACATTTTGCCTTTTTGTGTAAAAACATCAGCTTTAAACAAACATTTTTAATTGACCATAATAACATCAATTTGGTTATTTAATAATATATGCCCCGGGGCGGAGAGTGCAGCCTTTTTGTTAAATCAAAAATAATATTCCTTATATTAAGCGACTGACTTCGTGCACTTCGCATGGACTAATTTCTTCACCAATTTGCTTCCTTCCACCTAGGGGCGGAGAGTGTAGCCTTTTGAAAAAAAATGTACTTAAATAATAACAAAAACATATAGGCATACATATGTAAAATTTTTATTGAGACTAACTAAAGTTACTGAAGTTCAAGCAAAGTGAATATTCATGGCTCACTTTGCAACTCGTTGGCTCATAAGCTTTTTCATTAGTGGGCCTACTAAGGGTTTAACTAACTATGAATGATTCCACTCATTGAATTTGCTAAATGGGATCTCAAATGAAGCATATGATTTGTAAGTGTTAGTTAACATTTTATAAACTTATATAGCAAGGTCTTTTATTGTTCGTATTGAACTGGTTGATGAATATATCAACCTATTAATATCAAGATTGAGTTTACGTTAATCTCAATCATGAGAGTGATATGTCATTGGTAGTATCATTTAAAGAGGTGTAAATAGCCTTAAAAAATATGGGGTAGCACAACCACCAAACTTTTCGTATGGATCACAAAGATATTATTTTAGTAGTAGCCCCCTCCCCAAACATCATATCCTGGCTCCGCCCTTGCTTCCACCATTGGTCTCCACGAAATTGAATTTCTTACTTGATCCATAAAGGTATTTTCAGTTCATATGTTTATTTTAATAGACATAATCAGCATAATATCAACAGTTTCAAAGAATATTAACATATTCTGTTTGAAGAATGAATCACGAGAATTTCATTTAGAAATGTCACGATAAAGAAGGTTGAAACGTAAAAAATTCATTAAAATGGATTTAATATCAACAAATTCAAAACAGATGTAATATCAACATATACAAAATATACATAATATCAAATAAATTTGTTTAATCTCTTCGTCTCTTCGAGACGTATGAAATCAATCCAAGAATTGTCCAAAACGGAGTTGTATATCTCCGGGAAAAGCTTTCGAAAGTTTAGGCCCCTCAAGCTTTGACAGTTGATTTCTCCCTCCTCCGAACTCCATTTGATGCGAGAGTACCACCGTTGAGTTCGTTTTGGTGAGTACTATAAAGCCTAGTTGTTGATTTTCAGTGAAAGTTGTCGGATCTTCGGTGACTAGAATGTGGGCATTTCGGGTGACTTCTCGAGCAAAGTTTAGCCCTTTGACTAAATCGTATATTTATGTATTTTCGTGGTATTTGAACGTATGTGTGACCATGTATGTAGATTTTGGTGTAGAACTTGTATCTGAGGTTTAGTGATGTATGTCGAAAAATTATACGGGGAAGTATTGGTTCGAGTGAGATGTGAGGCACGCTTCATGAGGTAGGAAGTACCATGACCTTGTAATTATATTGAAATTATTTAAATTTATTTTTATGTGACTTATAATTGTTTCCGAACAAATTATGATAAGAGATTCCTTAGTCTGGTGATAACTTGGAACCAAAGTGATTCTTGTAAATTGTGTATTAGTAGTGTTAACTATTGGACATAATAATTGAGTACATAAGAATGTGTTTATGATTGACTATATGGCCGTCAAAATTTGGAGTTCCTGTGCTTATTTTGTATGCTATTATACCTGGTTAGTTTAGTCGAGAACTAGTGTCATTGTCTTGGGTTGTTAAAGAAGTTATGAACATTTATTTATATGATTATGGAGGAACATGGGATCCTCTCTACTTATTGTTATAGTTTTTGTGATTCTTATAATTTGTGGAATTGTGTTGGGATCTTTACTCAGTTTAGAGAATGTTGTTGGGATGAAGGTTGTGTTGTGGTAAGTAACAAAGAGGTGGTCATGTACGTACAGTGGGTGAAATCCGGATAAGGATTCGCTATGTGCCACATAGTGAAGGGGAGCAAGCCCGGGTAGAAGAAAGTGTCTACCTTCCTTACTCTTAGATAAACCCTGACGATGAGGTCGGAGAGGTCGGTGTGTGAATAAAGTGACCCCGACGTTGAGTTCGATAAGGTCGAAGTAAGGAGTAACATATATTTCTCTGTAGAATTTTTATTTCTCTTTAGAATCACATTTTCTCTATAAAATCTCTTTTTCTTTGTTCGACAGACCCAAAGCTTAGATTCACTACTAAAACACTATGCCCCAAGTGATGAACCCTAAGGCTCGGATTCGCTAAACACTAACGGACTCAAGAAACGAATTTACTACTAAAATCTTAAATGTCACAAGTACTGTTATACCCTAGAGTCCTAACTAATAAACTATGATGGACTCGAATACCCTAAACAATAAGGTTCAAACTTCCGAAATTGGTTAGAACTCTTTTTCCCTATAAAACCATTTTTTATGTTCAACGGACCAGAATCCAGATTTGCTAGTAAAACCTTAAGTCAAGAGCAATGAAGTTCAGATTCGCTAAACTCAACAAATTCTTATCATTGGAAGCATTCAAAGTATGGCCTAGACAATGGACCAATAATATTATCATAAAATCTAAAATAGTATTGTTTTTCTCTGTAGAAAATAATTTTTTCCTGTAGAATCGTCGATTTTTTTGATTGAATAATCATTTTTTCGATAGTAGATTGAGGCAAGGCTATGCTTGTGGAATCGCCCGACCAAGATGAATTTAATCTTATCGGTCTCGCCTCGATCCGTTGTCAGAAAAGGACGAATCAAGGCAAAACAAATTTTGCCTCAATTTGATAGTCTCTGATGTCAGATATTGGCAAGGTCGGTGGCGTTGGATTCATCTTGGCTTGACAATTCGAATGCAACTGGCCTCATATTGATCCAAAGTTTAAAGCATCCGCAGTGGGCAAAAGAAGTTTTCAGTCAATTTTTGCTAGAATAACAATGATAAATTTGTAATTTCAAATTTTATTCTTAATTCAATAAATTTAAAAATCAGTATTGAACCTTAACTATAAAAAAAAAAGTGCAGCTATCATTTTACTCTTAAGACTTAATAAATTAAGACCTAAGGCAATTTCCTTTTTTTTTTTACATTTCTCTATCCTTGTTTAAAACATCTCGGGCCCGTTTATGATGAAAACTAGTTCAAGCATATTCACACAATAAATTAAATTAAGCTCATCCCATTCTTACAAAATTAGCCTAACCCAATCAACTTTTGGTAATTTTAATTCTTGGTTCCATCACTAGGGGATGGAAATAGGACCCAAATACTAATTACAGGATACTCAATCCTTTTAAAATTCCAAAATCGATCATATAAAGTTTAGAAATGGTTTTTATTTTTATCTTAAACTCATCGCGATTTCGATTCGATTTTGGTACTTGATGTTTGGTTTAGTGTGCACGAACCGATTAATAAATGTTTAGGATGCCATAACCTAACCCTATCTTTAATTATAAATAAGTTTTGAAAAATATTATTAAGTATGTTAGTAAAATGATTTGAATCTCTAACTTGTATAAACAAATTGAAACAATTAACCACTAGGCATTAGCCCAATCATTTGCTTGTTGTAATAGATGCTTCTTAAAACAATTGTATTTTTTTCAAAGAAAAAAAAGTTAAACGGGTACCTAAACGGTTTTGAAGCGATTCCGATTTTAAAAATTTAAATAGTTTTCTAAACAATTATGAAACGTTTTTTATATATGATACCTTAAAAGAAAATGATTTTGATATTCCTTAATTGAAAGGATACGGGTTTAAGGGTTATCAAAGTCAACAAGTTGAATACTTGAATGTCAACGAAATCGTCTGTCTTGGGTGTTGAATACTTGAATGTTGACGCGAACCAGCGCCTATCGTTTTTCTGAGTAGTCAATTTGTCAACTGAATTGATGCGCATACAGATCAGATCAGAAATAAACAAGGGCCCAAGTTGCCTCTGAAGATGGCTTTTAACTGTCGACAAGACTATTTCAATTGATTTCTAAACAATTGCCACTACTGGCTTTTTATTTTATATATATGAAGATCACATGTTCTTTTTCATACTTTATTTATTCTTCTATTATAATAGTTTATTTTTTCTCTTTTCTGTTTCTCATTAATGTAACATGGTTGATACGTAGGATCAGTTAATTAATTTATTTTAAGTTATGAAAATATTAGGTTTAGTTCTAAAATATAGAATAAAAATATTATAACTGTATAAATTACTGTAATTTGTTAAATTTCATTTTTTATTAAAAAATTAATTTTAAGTTCAAACTTATTTTGAAGTTTTTTTTTTAGTTTATAAACTTGTGCTTGATAGAGCGTCTCCCGCCAGCATAAAATTTCGGAATAAATTCCACCAAATGAGCTATTACCTAACCCGACCATTAGACTAGTAGTTGATTATGGTAAGAATTAATTTTCAGATTATACAATTTTTGTGAGTCAACTTCTTTGGGACAATTATCAATGAAGTCACATTATATAAAACTTATTACAATAAGAACAACGGAAATAAATAATTATTAGTAAGGACAAATATTATCAAGTTATATAAACCCTTGTTCATTTAAAAAAGTTTACATAATATAATCAATTGGCTCGTCTCTCATAATTTTTAAATGAAATTTCAAAATGATTTATCTCTATAAATACATGACGTAATTTTAAAAAAATTATTATATATTTTAAAACAACATGAAAAACTCTTTCAAATAAGATTCATTGTCGATATATTCCTAACCGAGAAAATTAGTACAAATAAACTTAGTGCAAATCAAACAGTACAAATAAACTTATAGCATATGAATTTAGCACAGATAAACTTATAACATCACTTTCAAACCAACAAATGCTACTTTTCAAATATTTTACCAAACAGAAGTTACACAACCATACAAATCATTACAAAATCAAAACATATAACTAATATAATTAAATTTAGTGTAAATAAACTTAGTACATATAAACTTATTACAAAATTGCATATATGATTCACAACTACTTTGCATAAATATAGAGTCTCAATTTGAATTGTAAAAGCTGCAAATCTCCAAAAATTTATTTGATATAATAATTGGTGAAGCCACGGCGTAACATGAGGGGCGCTCCCTTTTTTATGAAAAATTAGCTCATATACATATATTAATTTAGAGTGTACCACTCAAGTGTAAACACCTCGAAAATTAAAATAAAATTCATTTCATATAAATTTAGTCCTCAAATTGTAATCTCCAAAGCATCAATGCACTAAAAAAAAAAAAGAAGGGCAAAACCCCCAATTAATCTTTTAATTCTCTCCTATAAATTCATCACTCTGCAGCAAACCAAGTACCCCTTAAAATTTTGTCTGATTCGGATGATCAATTTATATAACTTGAATTAAATCAAGTTTAAGCATAAATTATATATCTAAAATTATTATCCAATCACAATAATTTTGTCCAATTTTAAATTGAATTTAGATCCGAATATAAATATCTTGTCTGATTTAGTTGTATGACCTTAATCAATTTTATTTACTATCTAATTTATTTATTTAAATTTAAATCAATCTGAATATAATTAATTAAATATATTCAAAATTTTAAAATAATATAAAAATATCTCGTAAATATCATTTGCCACCATTATATGCTTTGTTGTGGCAAATTAGTAATAATGTCATCTTTCAAGGCCGTTCGTTCAGTTCCTTTCTGTATAAATACCGCTTTAGCTGTTTCAAGTTCTACACATTTACCAAATTTCTCACTCTCAACGAGTCATGTCTGGATATCCTCAACCTCCTCCAGGCTACGGCTACGGTGCACCGTCTCAGCCGTACGCGCAAAACCCTTATGCTCCTCAGCAAAACCCGCCGTATGGAGATCCAACGACTGCCTACCCCGCAGCCGTTGCTATAGGCGAGAAGCCCCGTAAGGACAAGCTACAGTCCCACGGAGGCGCGCCTCACGGAGAAGCCCCACCGTATTCAGCAGGAGGAGCACCACCGTATTCATCCGGAGGAGCACCACCGTATTCATCCGGAGGAGCACCACCGTATTCATCCGGAGGAGCGCCACACGGAGGGGCACCACCATATTCATCCGGAGGAGCGCCACCGTATTCTTCCGGAGGCGCGCCACCGTATGCAGCGGGAGGCTATCCTCCGTCTCAGACGCACGGGAACCCTTTCGCGGCTCTGCTTCCGTCAGCGTTCCCTCCGGGCACGGACCACAGCATCGTGGCCTGCTTCCAGCTGGCGGATCAGGACGGGAGCGGGTTGATCGACGACAAAGAGTTGCAGAGAGCGCTCTCGTCGTACAATCAGAGCTTCAGCTTGAGGACTGTTCACCTGCTCATGTATCTCTTCACCAATACGAACACTAGGAAGATCGGTGAGTTTTTCTCCCGGTTTAACTTTATTTACTCAACAATGGCGGTTTGTTCTTCATGAAAGTAGATGTTGAAATTAACCCCGATGGCGAACAAACTGTTTAGTTTTCGTCATTTAGTATACGATTTCTTCTTCAATAATCCTCCTCGATGGCGTGTGAATCCAGATCTTCATACGCGTTTGAATCAGTTCAGTGGGCCCGGATGGCATCGTGGTCCACGTGTCCTATTTAGATATTATTTTCATCGTTTTGAATTGATACTTATATAACCCATTGTTGCCGTGATTACAGGACCTAAGGAATTCTCTCAATTGTTCTACAGCCTTCAGACCTGGAGGGTAATTTTAGAGATTGTGCATTGGCTTTATACATCTCTCTTTTTTAATTTTTTTTTTACTTATTGTTAATTGTGCACTCTTTCTTGCATTTGGGTTCAGTCCACTTTCGATAGATTTGATAGGGACAGGAGTGGCAAAATTGATGCTAATGAGCTGAGGGACGCGCTCTTGAGTATGGGGTTTTCGGTCTCTCCAGTGGTGTTGGATTTACTGGTGTCAAAGTTTGATAAAACTGGAGGGAGGAACAAGGCCATTGAATATGATAACTTCATTGAGTATGTGCTGTTACATTCACTATATTAATGTTTTTGTCTTATGTTCATACATTCCAGCTAGATTTATTTTTCAAGCTCTGCATGAGTAGGAATTCTGTTCCTATAGATCTCACTTCAATTTTAAACTGAAATCCTGAAATAGAATATTTTAATTTGTTAAGTATTCTGGTAATGCTATTAGGATTTGGATAATGTGACCCCTAATTAGTATGATGTGTTAGATGTCAAATAAGCCTTACATGTCTACTTATAATCAATGCTTAAAACAAATGCCACATAATAAAATTGAAATCATATTTTGGATGGATGTAGCACTACTCTTAGAATTAGAATTTTATTGTTTCAGCTAAGATGTAGTAGTATGAGACTTGATGTGGTAATGGGATTGGAATCCCAATCCTAGTTCATCACTAGGGGAATATAGTGTGAATTTAAGTTACTTTTTTTCTCCCTCTCCTCTGAGAGATTATTATTTATGGTTACTGACTCTCAGTTTGTTTGTTTGTTGTTTGAAAATAAATGCAGGTGCTGCCTTACAGTAAAGGTGAGCTCATTAAACACCCTTCTTTGTAATTTCATTTTTAGAAATGTCTCTAGACTGCCATGTTTGCTGCACTGATTTATAGCTTTTAGGGGAGGCTTCATTCTTTTTGATAATACTATTTTCTGTTTAGCTTAGAAAAAGCTCTTCTATAGCATCTACACGAGTTTCTTAGATGTCAAACACATGCATTCTGAAGATGAGTTGGTTCTCCCCATTTTTAGTGGAATAAGTCATCTCTTTTCATTTGCATCTTTTGTTAATTTTCTGCTAAAAGCTTCATGATGTCAATGTACTAGGCTGAAGAATAATTTTAAAACCCTCTCATTGGAGCAATCCTATTGATTGTAGCCATAGTCTTTTGGGCCCTAGGACTTCAGCTGTAAGATTCCATTTTTTGCAACGGGTTATGAATTTGTAATGCTTCCCGTGCAAACTTTTATAAACATTGCCTCTTGTTAATTTAACCTGACTTTAACAATTGGTCTTGCAGGGACTTACTGAGAAATTCAAGGAGAAAGACACTTCATACTCTGGCTCTGCTACTTTTGCTTACGAAGCTTTCATGTTGACTGTTCTGCCATTCCTTATAGCGTAGGGTTGGAAGGAAGTTGGAACTTTTCTGTTATGCATATTTCGCTTTTGAATCTGGGTTATGCAATCTCCTGGTTTAGTTGGTTTTATTTAATTCTGAGTGACTAGTTCATTAGGTTTGTGAATTGGCACAATACTATAGTAGACTAGTAGTATTTGACCAGTTCTTTTGAGGATACTTGTATTGTGTTTAAATAAGAGTTGATCAATGTTTTTTTATTTTATTTTTTGGTTTTTGGTGGACAACTTGAAGTAATTTATTAATGGACGACTGCAAATTTCAGATGAACTCTCTGTCTCTCTCACAATTTGAGGTAACCGTCGGTTCATCTTCTTGTGTGGGAGTGGATGAATCTTATTAGTGCCATGTGGTAGCTTTTAGGTCAACTGATCACAAAAATCAATAATTTATATTTTGGTAATCCGGGGAATGATGTGACTTTTGCCATTAGAATCAAGGCACATGACCCACCAAATGAATCTGATACCTACTCCAATTATTTCTGTTTTTCCTTGATATCCTGTTGACTCTGGATTTTTGTCTTTCTTGGTGCCAAAAATGGGTTGGAATTGGAACAAAGGGTTAATGTGGAGAGAGTAGCACTAATGCTCTGTTCAAAAACCTGGCATGTCAAAAGAAAGCATAGAGAAGTAGTCTACAAATAAACTGAATCGTAGTGTAATGCTCAAATCTAAACAAAATAGCTGTATAGTTCATTTTATCAATAATTTCGAGTCCATCAGTCCAATTCATTGGATAACATGCTAAGCTTTCTTCTGGTACATTCTAAGAAGAACATCAGTTATCTCTTGGAGTGTATAAAGAAACAGGCATTCCAACGGACGGCTGCGTAGGCCTTGAATTTGACTCAAACCCCTGAAAATGAACAGATGATTAGAATAAGTCTTTACTGGAGTTCATTTGCCATTTCAAGATTTTAAACCCTAAGAAAGCACACTATCATTCATATCATTCCATGGAGAGATGTTTGTTTCTTACATCATGAACAGCATCCCTTAGTGCCTGAACTTGCTCCCGCGTAACTGTCCTCACCTGTAATTGAGTAAAGAAAATTGGCTAGTAGAAATTCAAGTCAGATGTAAAAACAACTTCAAAAGATAATAAAAAGATATGTCAGTTAAACCTTCTTGATGACTGTCCAAATAACACCTTCAGTGCATGGAGGAACTGTGAGAGAACCGATGTATCTGTAGTATTTTCGGCTGCCAAACTTGATGTCTCCTGGGTTAACAATCCCCAAATACTTCTCTTTTTCCCCAGCTGTTTTGATGTGGTGGAACAGCTGCAAGTAATAAAAAAATAATTAAAGTATAAACAAGATTCAACTTAGCCTTTGTAGCTTCAGAACCCCATTGGAAGATAATTGTTGAAAGAGCATATGGAGTGTGAGGCTAAAAATTCCAAGTAATAATGAATTGTGATGAATTCTTCTGACATTGTAGATGGTAAAGGCAATGATTAATATCAGAAGAGAGCAATCTCCATACCCTTGTAAGGAACCGGTCTGGATGGCCGTATTTGTAAACAATTGCAATAACAGCTATTCCTCCATTAGAGCTTAAATGAACCATGTGAAGCTCTAATTTGTACCTTTGACATGGGAAGAAACCGAAAGATCAGTCGTGTCAAATAGAAAACTAGCTTCCAAGGAAGGATAAGAAAACAAACCTCGAACCATTAAATGTATGCTCCGAGGGCGAATGCCAGTGGCATTGTATCAATTTGTAATCAGTCCCATTGATGCTTATTTCGCCTGCATCACCTACCCATTTCACCTAACAAAAGAAATTAACAGTCAATTTTTTTGGTCTTATAAGTTGTAATTCAGTACAGATGAATAAGCACTCACAGTAATGTCGTGGCCCCGGTTCTTCACAACAGCAGGAGCTGCTTTGTAATCCCTTTTAAGTTTCCCTAGATTATCTGAAACTTGCACTCTTTGTTCAAGAAGATTAATAGGTGATTGCAGCTTTCCGCTGCCACAAGATCGCCAATGAGAGTTGATTTGGCCCCATTCTTTTGGGCCTTTCCCAGTTCCTTCCACATATGTGAAGGGAGTCTCATCATCTGCAGGATAACACATGGTTAATAAAAAGACAGTATGAAAGATGTTTTAAGAGCATGAAAATAAAAATCGGCTGAGACTGGTCTAAAGAAAAGTCGAGCATTCCATGACAGGTCCACTACATAAACCAGGAGACATGAACCTAATGGATTAAGCATGAATTGATTAAGAGAAAGCCCATTAAACTAATGTCAGAAATCACTAACCAGGTTTGCAAGCTATAGAATATTCAAGGTTTAAAATATTTATTTTTTCATAGTAAATGGTGAAGATGTTGTCTTTGTCCCGTCCGCAAAACAAAGAGGCTGGTATTTGCATTTCCTACTGTAAAGCATAAAACAAAACAAAAAAAACCCAGATAGAACAAGAAAAATACAAAGGTACTTTGATGCAAGTATTCCAACATAATATATATACATACATATATATATATATATATAATCAAACAAAATTGAAATAGTAAAATGGGTAACCAGAAATGGGATCACTTTGATCTGCAACACTTCAAGTCGCATGCAGTTTCCTCAATCAGACCCAGACTAAAATGCACAAAATGCGATGGGTAAAATAGGAAAAACACTTCAGAGAGATGAAAACCATACCACTTTCAGATTCAAAAGCAGAGCAGATTGTGAAGGAAGAACAAGAGAAGACAAAGAGAGAAGCCAGAAAGAGAAAAGCAAAGTTGGGTCTGGTGAAGAAGCTCATGCTGGTGATTGATTGATGAGTTTTTTCCTCTGCAGTCATATATAGTAGTCTTGATTCGGTGACTGTATTTGAAACGGAGACAAAAGGCTTCTTTGCTTCTCTTCATTACAGAGTGTCTCTCTGCCTTGCTTAAGCCACTCTCTGCAGTAGGCGCCTGTTCAGCACTTTTGTAACGGATTTTATCAGATTAAAAGACAGCTTTAAGATTAATTTATATGGTTTAAATGTAAATCAATTGATTTTAATTGTAATCAATTAATATTTTGGATATTTTTATTTATTTTATATAGGTTACATTGTTAACTTAAATGTTTTAACAATCTAAGACTCTGAGAATTGGCTAGAGAAGAAGCTTTCTAAATTAACACTTTGCTATACATTGATATATTTTAATGATATTTTATATTGAAGGAAGAATCGTCTTTTTTTCTTGCCAAAAAAGTGCATTAAATATTATATATATATATATATATATTGGTGAAATATTCTTTGTCATTGGGTTAGAAATTAGAATAGATTGATTGCTAAAATTAGATTGGAAATATGCTTTTATTAACCCTTGTTGTGGTCCTTCTTTTTGCTCACACTTGACTCTCAAGTTTTTTAAAATTGTTTAAGGACTTTCACTCTCTTTATAATTCTTTAATTTGTTATCAATAATCTTGTTAATGTATTAGTTAATTTGTTGTTTTTCGATTAGTGTGATTGCTCAGAGTATCGATATTGAGGCTAAAAAAACCAACTTACCACTCAAACACTGAGTTACTAGATTTAAACGTTTGAATTTTGAATGACCGACTTAAAATGTAATAAATCTTTCAATTATTAAAAATTGTGTTAACCTGATTTGACTGCATAATCTAGGTTATAAGAAAAGTTCGAAAAAAAAGCACAAAAAAAGGTTAAATACATATTTCACTATTTACTTTTTACCAAATAAGTAAATTAATTAAAGAAAGATACTTTTTTTTTATTCTCATGTATGGCAAAACAACTAATTGGAGAAAAGAACATTATGACATTTTTGCTATATGATTTAAAATATGATCTTTTTAATATATAAATTAGGCCTTTATAAAATACTAGGGAGGGAGGGAGGGAGAGACTTGAACCCAGATTTCTATATGGAACAAACCATCATTGTCAAAACATGAATTACTAAAAATTAGTGAATTAGTGAAACTCAGTTCATAAACTCCATCTTTGAGTTTTTATATATTTTTGAATTCTTAAAATAATAACAAAAAAATATTTTTATTCAATACAAGTATGATCCTAAATATTAATGAATGACGAAAACCGATAAAAATATATTCATGTTTATATCTCTCTCTGTGTTATCTATGTTCGGAAGAAGAGACTTCCCTGCAAAATCACAAAATCACAAAATCTAACAATGGTTTCTGTTCCGTGAAAGAGAACTCCATTGCCAAATCCAGGAGTCTCTCCAGTATTTCATGTAGAAAACATACACACATGGGAACTCTTCCTACCGTTCCGTTTAACCAAAATCTCCAGACTGCCTTGGCTTTAGGACAGCTCCTATATGCAAAGTCATTAATAAGCATGATAAGGATGCGGTAACTCTCCTACATCTGCATAAACAGAAAAGCAAGCATATGGACCAGGAAAAAAAATCCAGTCAGCTCCATCACGTATGTTACTCTGCTCATGAGATTCTTTGCTCAACCATAAGTGAGGACTATCAAAAAATGAATCTTACTGACAACAAACAGAAAGAATAGTACAATATATTATAATTCCAACGATTTTCGGGACTTTCTTTAAGTTCAATTTGGCTCCTCAGTGGACTTATTCCATATTCAACAAGCAATAGAAAGAAATTATATTATGCTACATATCGAAATACTAGACTACCCATTTCCCCTGCATGACCACAAAATAAGGGCTTTGATTTTCTATGATTTCAGTTAATGTCTTAACTCACAACACAGCCTATAATAACAAAAATTGGTCCAATTTTTTTGCGCTTCTGAGAATTCCCATCATGATCCAACACTAGCAGAAGACTTCAGCTTCTTTGGCGGTGGGTTTCCTCCGGAGATCACCACGTATGAGTAAAAGAACAGCATCGCAGCACTGTGAAACATAAGTACACTGTAAATAATCGAAACATTGAGAACCTCTGAATGAGACATAAAAAGCAATGGTATCTTGGTCAATAAAGTACAGGCAAAGAGCTTTATGTACCTTATGGCAGCATAGAACCCAGTCGGAATTAGCTTCTTAGACTGCAATGATAAACCACAGTATTACCAAGAAAATTCAACTAACAATAATTATAAATTTTATCAATGCAATTATTACCAATGAGTAGGTCTGAGTGCTCTTCCACAGAAGGACAGCTGAGAGCACTGCAAGTTCAGGAAGAAATACTCTCAGGCATGCTCAGAAAGGAGAAGGGTATTTTGTAAATTTTAAATTGACAATTCTTTCACACAATGGATGCAGAAACACATGAGAATAGCCATGCTTATGTGTAGACTTTCAGTAAAAAAAGAGGTGCACTACTGCACTGCCCATGACAACCTATTTTTTCACAACATACTAATTTACGAATGAGAGTGCAGACAACTAATTTGCTCCAAAACAATTCATTATATTCCTGGCAGTGTATAAGCTCGTGGATGTCCAATAGGTTCAATGACCAGGAGATGTTTGTTTGACTGCAGACTAGAAGCTGCATATATAAGTCGAACTGGTGCATGGTGTTGACTTCAGGGAATAACATATTTTACAATCTCATATCAGACTTATGCACGTGCAATGTTCTTTACTTGTGTATCGCTTGCTTTTGAGTGGCTCAAGGTGTGTATAGGCACATAGAGGAGTCGAGATAAACTCATACTCAATGCATATTGCATAAGTCAGTCTTCATTTTGTTTGGGCATTAACTGGCAAAGTCTAATCTCAATCAGCACTACATCAGAAGGTCTCTTTGATGAAGCATTTGGTGCATGGAAAATAAAATTATTTATAGCAGGAAAAAGTAATGTTTATATGCGAGTCTTTCCAATTTTATATTTCCTTGTCTCTTAAGGTACAAAAATAGAAGTTTCTGATAAATGAAGATCCAGCTATCTTGAGAAAACATAAATCCAATCCCACTAAAACTAAAGAAAAGCATCATTGTGAGACTAGTCCAATGGAGCTTCAACACATAGATTAATCTACCTACCTGCTTGTCCCAGAATAAATGGTAAACTGGACTTCCCTTGCCTCCAGATCTTCAAGCTGAGGGTGCTGAGGGCCAGCAAAGCTCCTCCAAAAAGTACCCCAGTGCTTAGAGTCGTAAGGTTTCTGGAGAATAAAAAGCCAATAAGCCCCCCACTTAGAACAAAGCCACCTGGTACAAAAGTTTCACACGAGAGTTGATTTTTGCTATATAGAGAAAAAGTTTATTATGGTGAAGGTGGTGATCAAACAAGTATAAACAAATATGCAACTACTACGATGTGAAAAAAAATACAATCATCCTAATTTGGACAAACATATTTTTCCTTTAATTCTTCCTCCTTCAAACAGTTAATGAGTTTCAAGCTTCATTGTTTGAATTGAAACTCACCTCCAACTAACCAACTCCTCTCAAGGGGAATTGTCACTAGTGATTTGACACACATTTCCTTTGTGGACAAAAAGGCATATTTCAACCGTAGCTGAATGATATTAAGAACATTACGACTAGCAAACACTTTATTCTACCTAAAATTTAATCATTTTTTTCTGATTGCAAAAACAATTTGCATTTATTTTTATCTTTAAGACAAGTAGGTTAATTTTCATGGTTGGTTCACATACTTAGAAAGGCACAATATCAGTTATGATATTGATTGTAATAAAACCATATTCATTGAAATACTTTAAGAAATTTCACTATTAGAAAAGACAATCAAATTGACCTCCTAGCCAACATTCTAATCCACAAATACAGACACACTCACCATAAGGAATACCAAAACAAAAATCATGGATTTTTGCTGCCCTCTTGGGCTCCAAGGCAACGCCAGACTCTTGTACCGGCTCATTTAGCTCCACTTCATCACTAGCAACTTCTTTGCCAATTGAATACTTTGCTGCCTCTTCTGGCCATGAATTAGATGATGCATCGTCTGAATAACTAAGAGTGGTTTTAGTCCCTGAAGCGTCTGTACCACGCCCCTCCGCACTGATAACAATGGATAGCTGGACAATTCCATTGATTAGAATAAGCTCAATGCATTCATGAAACTAAAATAAACCATTGATCATGAATGGACAGATAAAGCACTGAATTAGAAACCAAAGACGGCTTCTATATATCCAAAACGAGACACATACAGGCATACAAATTCAAATAATTTCGATTCCCACAATTAAAGATTCTAACTTTTTGCAGTCAATCAACATTTTCTGCAGTACCCATGATTAAGACTTTTCTTTTGCACTAAATTAAATTTTAGAATGCACCCATCTGATCTACCCAAAATTCAACCAAGGATTTCCTTATTTGAAGCAAAGTAAGCAGTCTGCGGTACCTTCAGCCGACGAAGAGTGGGGCTTAAAACGAATTGTCTCTGGAGCTGGAACTTGCTGTTGAGGTAAAACGAAGAATAGCACGAGAGCTGAGGAGCCACAATCGCAGCCGCAGCTTCCATTGACAGAGATCGACAGCTGATCTCGATCGAATGAAACAGACAAGATGGGTAGCAGCTGCTTCGTTGGTCTTGTTCTTTAAGGAAACGTATCTCCCACGCCGACGTCAAGGCTATGACGGTATGACCGGGTCAGGGGTGGGTTAAAATCGAATTGTGAAGTAAATTAATCTATTTGAGCTGATCATGATTACTGTATCTTGAAATTTCGGTTTTTATTCTGCAATTTTTTAATAAGCAATTGTCAAGTGAGGGAACAGCAAAACCAGCAAAAGTAGAAACCCACGGGTTAAAACACTCAATACGGTGGGTGTTTAGTGGACAAGAAAATAGTTTTAATGAAATGATTGTATTGAAATATGTGTTTTAGTGATTTTGATGAGCATGCAATTTGACTTTTTTATAAAACATGTTGGACTCAATATTGATTTTAGTGTAATTTTATTAATAGAAATGGGATGGAGGAATGAAAGAGTATTCTTTTGAATAATAATTTTATATTAAGAGATGTGTTTTATTGATGTAATAATATTAAAATATGTGTTATATTAATTTGATTGTATAAAAAATTATATTTTGTGAGATAGATATGACATAATTATTTACTAAACCCTAACATTGTTGCATTTGCTCTTTATAGCAAGGGGAAGAGGGGAATGTAGTGTGGTGCATTTATCAATGTATCTTATTACCCTATATTGAAAACAAAGAGAGAGAAAACACTTATTGCATTAACTCTAAAATATATTTAATGGTGTCAATTTAAATTACTTAAAAATTAAAAATCATTGTAAAAGTGCATATTCTCCTAAACCTTACAACAGGTGAGTTTAAAAGTTAAAACTGATTGGTGCCCAGATAAATTAATTTTTTGATCCACGTTTATTTTGTTAGGGGAATTTCACTGTTAAAAATGAAATGGGAGGTGGTTTACCATTCACCAAACGTGCGACTGGAGAGTTTACATCTGCCAAGAACAAGAGGCGCAACTCGCGCAACTGGAAAGTGGAAACTTCGGAATGGCCCTACACTTCTCTTCTTCATCTTCACTTGTGCAGTCTCTTCGTCTCAGTTTTCGCAGAGGCTCTCGTCTTTCGTCTCTCCTTCAGGTTCTTCGCTCTGTCTTGTACCGTTTGGTCCAGCAAACATATTTTCCCAGCGAAATAATATCTGGGTTTTTGCCAGTTTCTTTTCATATTGGCCTTTTGTCTTGTTTTCTTCTCGAATTCCTTGATTTTGCTAGATGGGTTTTGCAGTAATAGCAATAAAGTGGCGTTAAGTTTTAAAGAGCACTTCCACATGTTCAAATTTCCGGAACTGTGGTCTTTTGCTCGTGAGAACTCATGTTCATTGCTTAGAAGAAAATAACAATTTTGAAATTTCAGGATTATGAAATTTTATTATTATGTACAAATAACAATAATGAAAAAAGTACTTTCAGGCTCTGGTGCATCATAAAGATGGATTGGAGAAGGTTGTAATACATGTACAAAAGATAGTACTAAACATAATATATAAACCTTCTTAAATAAGAGGAAACTGCTTTCCAGGTTATTCACCCGACAGTTTCTACTAGTAATTTTTTTTTCCCGAATGATAACCAACCTATTAATTTATATGTGAAGAAAAGGGAGATGGTCTGTTGTCTCAATATAAGACTATAAGAATTTTTTCTGCTGTCTGGTGATTGAGTTTTAACCTTAAGAATCTTAAACAAGTTTCCGTTCAACTACTATTGCCTGTAGGGAATTAACTGATTACAGTTGCGATTTTCGCTTTTGCAAATAATATTGTGACTGTAATCTAAGGGATTAGTGTATCTTTCTCTATTGCTTGTTAGTGCTTCTCCATCCCTCCTCACTCTCATCTCTTCTATTCGATGTAAAACTACACTATGGTATGGATAACTACATGAATCTTTTTATTTCTCTTTGTACTGTAACTCATTTTACAATTTTTCTGCCCCAGAACAGAAGAAGGGATGGAAACATTTGTGTTTGGAGAAAAAACCACAATCTTTCTTTAGGTAATATTCAGTTTATTGTCTCACTCTGCCCTCTGCTCCCTCCTTCTCAGGTTTAGTAGACTTTTCTGTTTCTTTTGGTAAGAAGAAACTTTAACTCACTTGCCATGCACAGCTGAACTTTTAAAAATACATGAGAAGTGTTGGGATGTGTCAACTGCAATCTGCAATGTAGTTAATATTGTAAGTTTTTTTAATCTTTGCATAAAACTCTGTGACCATTTAAACTGGAAGATGTCATCTTAAATATAATTGTGCTATTGATAACTGCTACTCCTCTCAAACTTTATGAAATTTGGATCTACTATGTTCTGAAGTGTGTAGATTTTTCATGAATATTCAGGTTTTGTACTTTTTTTCATGGTCATACTTTAGAGTTTGGATTAAAATATGATCTTTTGATTTTTTAGATTCTACCTCCTGTAGATAAGTGTATAGGTCTTTATTGGTTTGGTACCATGTTGATTCTACTTATCTAATATGTCTTATTTTATTCAGCGGAAGTTCCCGACTTTGAGTGTGATGAGCTACAAGATGATGCCAAAGCAACTGAAAAGGCTATTGCATTGCGTTCAGCTCTCACACAGCTTGCTGATGAATTTGGTAAAGAGTCTATGTTATCTTTGCGGCGGTTTTTCAGTTCTCGGCATGCTCCTGTGATATCTACAGGCTCCTTAAAACTTGATCTAGCACTTGGGATTGGAGGATTACCGAAGGTGATCTACTGACAAAAAAAATTGCATGCAGTTGCTATACTTTCACTATAGCAAACAATTTTTTCTTCAATATGTGGTTTTCTAAACACCATAGTTAAAATGATGTCAGACTGTGGGTTTCAATGGTCTCTGCAATTTTGACTAATATTTGCATGTAAAATATGAACTGCTCATCAATATATCATTTTATCTAATATTGGTCGGAAGCCAGAAAATGGTTTTTCTAACCCTCAGCACAATTAAGTTTGGCGGCCACAAGGTATTCTATGTAGGCGCTAGCGTTCATGATTGAAGAATGCATTGCCTATTTTTCAAGTCAGCTTGACTTAGATTGTTTCTCTCATTATTTTTGCTCTGGAAATTCCTATGCAGCTGTTCAATATGAGGGATTAATATTTAACTGAATCTTACCTTCCAAATCATGTCTACCATGTTTACGAATCTTCTAGGCTGTAAATGTTTTTCTTGGCAAGAAGGCTGATTCATTTCGTATGTCGTGTTACTTCAGTGTCCATTGGAATCTTTGTATCTTCATACAGCGCTTTACCTTTTCCAGCAACTGCCACACTAGAACTTGGAAAGTTAACCTTGAAAATTTGAGTGTACTAGATTATGAGAAGAGCTTTAGATTTAGTTAATTGTCTGCTTCTTGATGAAAATGTTTTCAAGCTTGTAATGAAGTGTGTCCATTCATATACATGCTAATTTGGTCTGCAAAGTACTGAACTATGTAGCATTCATGCAATCTGCCTTATTTGCTACAGGGAAGAATAGTTGAAATTTATGGGAAAGAAGCTTCTGGGAAGACAACATTAGCTCTTCATATTATAAAGGAAGCTCAAAAGAGGGGAGGTGCAAACTAGTTTTCTGTTTTTTTTTTTTTTTTCTTCCTGTGATTGACTATTAATGGATGCAATATTACTCTCTACATTGGTTCTAGAAGGAAACAGAAAGCTTGCTCTTTCCTTAGTAGAAATTCTAAGCCATTGTTACGATCCCACATCGGAAGATATGGGTGTCAAAATGTAGTAGATAAGTGGGGGCACTGCTTGCTCTTGTGAGCCAAGGTTTTAGTGGGAGCGGTCGGCACATGCGTGGGTGCTCAACCAACCACTAGGCCTTGGTTATAGCTGGCCCATGCGTGGGTGACAGTTGGGCTTCGGTTGACAAGGATTGGATAGGGGTCAGCTGGGCTCGCGTATGGGCGTGGGCTTGGCCCAGTTCACGTATGAGTGTGGCTGACCCTTATCAATGGTATCGGAGCACTCCTTTCTCGGGTGGCGGGGCGTGGGGTCCTGAGCCTTTGAGTTGACCCTGCGGAGTGGCCGACCATGGGGGCATAAGGCCTGCCTCATGGTGCTCGACCAACGTGGGTGTTGGTCTTGAAGGGGAGAGTATTGTTACGATCCCACATCGGAAGATGTGGGTGTGAAAATGCAGTAGATACTTAGGGGCACTTTCTCCTCTTGTCAGCTAAGGTTTTAGTATGAGTGGCTGGCTCATGCGTAGGTGCTTGACCAACCACTGGGCCTTGGTTACAGCTGGCCATGCGTGGGTGTTAGTTGGCAAGGGGTGGGTAGGGGTCAGTCGGGCTCGCGTATGGGCGTGGGCCTAGCTCAATTCACGTATGGATGTGGTTGGCCCTTATCAACCATATTTTCATAATGGATAGTAGGAATGTTTTCCTACTTTTAATTGTTCTAAATAAAAGTTCAAATGATATCCTCCTTAGGAGCATGAAGGGTAGGATGAGAAAAGCTCCCCTCCTTACTTAAGGTAAAGTTTTTTTTATTAGGCCCAGAATGAAAGCAATGGGAACAAATTAAGATATGCTAGAATTTCAAATAGAAATTTGGCCTCATTGACTTATTGATTGCCTTTTACCTTCCCTATTTTATTTTCTCTAAGCAAATTGATACAAAATCACCATTTTAGTCAGCCAATCCTTTCTCTCTGAGCAGTTCTCATTTTCTTTTCCTGGTTTTTTCTTGGTCCAGCCTCAATTTCTTCCTCTTTTATTACACCATAATTAGTCTATGATCCATATGTTTTCATGGCCTTCTGTTAGAATGTTCTGTTTTACTAGCCTCAACTGATTTTAAAACTTTTTATTTATTGCAGTTGGAAATTTTCTTCGTTCAAAAGAATGGATTTCATTAATTTATTGTCTTAGATCAATATAATATTAGGTTTTTTGCTGCCCTGTTAATTTGATCCATTCGGTGTGATCATGTATTTCTAGATTCTGTTTTTTCCTGGTCATCTAAGATCAACTTAGCATCATTAAATTGTTCTGTGGACAGGATATTGCGCATATCTGGATGTAGAGAATGCATTGGACCCCTTACTTGCGGAATCCATTGGAGTAGACACAGAAAATCTTCTTATTTCACGCCCAAGTTCTGCTGAAAATTTGCTCAGTGTGGTTGATACACTCACCAAAAGTGGATCTGCGGATGTTATTGTGGTTGATAGTGTATGTGATATTTCGCAAATACACACACATGATAATTTAATTATTCTTTTACTGGAACAAACTTTTGTGTTTTATAAGTTTCGCTGCGTTTTATTATATTTTTTATGATACTTGATCAATTTATTTTTGTTCTTTTGAATCATGTTTTCATTATTATTGCGTTTACTGAATTTCATGAATACTAATCTTCTGCTGAATGGATTTCACAGGTTGCTGCCCTTGTCCCCCAGTATGAACTTGATAATCCGATAGGTGACAGTGATGGAGATGTACAATCGCGAATAATGACCCGGGCACTTCGTAAAATTCATTCTTCACTATGCCGCTCTCAAACTCTTATTATTTTTGTTAATCAGGTTTGGCTGCTCTAAACCATTTTGAACTCCAATGGATGTTGTGAACACTTTTTATTAATTTTCTTCGCTAATGAGAAACTTTGTCCTGCACAGGTTAGGTCAAGGCCTGGTCAAGATTTTGGAAGCTTAGAGGTCACTTGTGGTGGAAATGCCTTGAAATTTTATTCAGCTGTGCGACTGAGAATGATTCGGACAGGATTGCTCAAGACTGAGGAAATGGTAAATCAGTCTGACTTAAGCAATATCATTGGCTCTCACAAGTGTAAATGCTACTTATGTTTTGGGATTGTGCATGAAAAATCTTGCGATGTCATACAACATCGCTAAAAACAAAAGACAAGTCTCATTGCTCTCGCTTCTATGTTGTCGCTGATCTTATCATTGGTTGAACCCACATTTTTTATCATCTTATGATACAATCAATTATCTAATCGGACTCTAGTCTCCATATTTAACTGTTCTGACTTCCTTTAATTTCTTCCCCGTAATTTTTGTACTTCAGATAAGTGGTCTAGGAATTTGCGTGCAAGTCGTGAAGAATAAACTGGCACCTGCAATGAAAAAGGCTGAACTGAAATTAGTGTTCGGCAAAGGCTTTTGTGGCGCATCTGAGGTCTTGGATTTGGCTTCCGAACATGGAATCATCGGGAAAGAAGGAAGTAACTTTCTCATCGACGGAGAATTTTTCAGTAATACACTTGCTGCTGAGCGGTACCTGATGGAAAACAATTGGGTTCTTGATAACATTGTTATACAAGTAAGGAGAAAGTTGTTTGAAAGAAATACACGTCAATGGACTGAGTTTTAGATTTTTGACTGTATGAGCTCTTGCAAAAGCTTGATAGTTTCCAAACGAGCTGACGTGATAAAAATGAGGAGTTTGAGACCGAGCGCCGGTACACAGACAACGTTGGATGATGATGATGATGATGGATGATATAGAGAATTAATGGTGAGATTTGAAGGTCAAATGTAGCCATTGGTTTCAAGAAGTAAACAGAGGAGTGTGATGGATGAACCATTGAAGTGTGCATCAGTTTGGGAAATTTGTGCTTGAAACTCAAACTGGCTCACGCTTTTCATCGTCTGTAGTCAAGTGTTGCTTATTGTGATCATAAAACCAAAACTTTGTATTTTTATTAATTTAATGACAATTATTAAGTTTTTTTATTGGATTTACTGTCGGAAATTGGTAAAATATTATATTATAAATGTCAAGAAAGAATAAAGAATGCTTATCAAAAAAAAAAAAAAACGAAAGAATGAAAATGCAAAGGAAGACCCAAAATCAAGATTAGCCTATGGAGCTCAATAGGGAATATCTGTTAGATGGTTGCTGCATACAATCATATATGTACTTCACTTATTTCCTGAGCAATGTGAATTAGAGCACTTAGTTTTCTCATCACGTGATAGCTCGCCAGCGCTATCAAGCTTGACATAGCAGAGACCTGTGGCTCCATCCACTCGAGCTGGGTACTACAATTTCTTTCTTTTAAGAGCTTACATCCTCTTGAGTCCCAGAATTTTAACCCTGGGTCCTCCGCTTGGATTCCAAATGCAACAATCTATCTTTCTGCACTAGTAATACTTTGTCCGCAATGGCTAGTATGGGCCGTTTCAAAACAAAGAAAGTGTTACTAATGTGGAGGGACAACTTTTTTTAAAAAAAAAAAAAAATCGGTTATTGCTCCACTTTTTCCTATCATTTGCACAGATTTAGTTTTTTTTTTTTTGGTGTCAATTGTCATATATTAAAGATTGACATAAATAAAATGATTTATTATAGAAACTGTAAATTACATCCAAACCTATTTTATCCAAAGCTACTTATCAAGTCTTCGGATTACCAGCAAGAGAAGGCAATTGCTTTAAAGTTGACTAAGTTTTGACATTTATGACATCTCTAACAATTGATAAATAAATTTTCCAGTTTATCAATTCATTGTGGAGGACTATAATCAAGTAGTCTTGACTTTGATGTAGATTGGAGGTTTATGGTATCAATTAGTCTCCAAACTTACATTAGAAACCCATTCCAAGCACTCTTAAGATTAAATGCATCTTAAAACCCTAGTAATGGCTGTTGGACACCAACCAATTCAATGAGACTTGTGGACTTGTATGCTAAAGCCTAAAACTTAGATATGAAAATTAGTCACTTCCCCGCATTATCACATATTAATATTTGTATTTGTATTTTTTTGATAACCTAAGACAATTCAGCAGGCATGCTATTCGGACAACTCACTTGCGCAAACCCATCCGATCAGGTTAATTGAGCCAAGGCATAGCACAAACCACTTGGAAATAGCTACGATAGCTTAGAATCGACTTTGGGTAAGATTCTTTACCTGTTGAGTCCGGAAAGATGGCCAGTTAAGCTATCTCATGTCGTTTGTTTGTATTTCGTTTTTAGCAACTTTTTCAAGTTTGACATAAATATGTAAAACAAACTGTTGTTTGAAAGAGAACCACAAAAGGACATGGAAAGACTTTTCTCTGAAAGCAATTGTAAACAATGCAAGATCAACTTGCACAGCTTGAGTGGGCTGTGGAAAATTTTGAGATTTTCCTCCTTAAAAATTGGAACCTAAATTGGACATAAAGTTACAACCTCCCTCACATCCTTATTAGTGTTTTTCTTTGCAAAATCTCTCTAAACCTCGTTTTGCTTCTAAAACCCTTCCAATGGTGTCAATTTTGCTCTTTCTTGGGCTGTTGATGGCCAGCATAAGCACAACAGGTCTTACTGTCTACATATATTCATATACTTGTGACTTGTTAGATACACATGCGGTTGGTGTCTCACGTATAAAGATAAGAATAGGTATGCATTAGTGTACGATAACCCTTGCATGCACACCGAGTTTTCTAAGTAGTAATTACATCTCCCAAACAACAAACGTTTTTGGAAAACCAAGTTATATGGGTCTGCATGATATACCACGGAGGAAAGCCTCTTTATCACTACATCCCCATCCCATCCCTCATACATCCCCAAAATCTGTGGAACTTGTAGGATGGTGTGCTCCAACACTCCCTTCACACACGTCAACCCCCAAACCCAACCCCAACCACCCCCCACCCATCCCTGAAATCTCGTTCCGATATCATATTACATTTTGTAAGTAGTAATTACATCTCCCAAACAAAGACTCAACCTTGTGAAATCCACTTTTGGTTAAAGCCAGAGATTACTTCCACTTTCAATAGTTTTGTTCAATCATAAGTTCATAACTCATAATCATAACCCAATTGCCCCTCTATTCATATATTCTTTCTCTGCTTCTTACAATCTCTAGTTTGAATTTTCTTGCTTCTTGACTTTTTCACATTGTAGATGTCGAAATCCTCCGTCTCAGTTCGAATTTTCGGCTTATTATGTCGAATAAATATTTTTCCTTCTATTGTGAACTACACTATTTTTTGTTTCACTAGCAATTAAAAGTACATGATATGATGAGACAGATATTTCACTAAATTCTCTTATATTAAAATGACACAGACGACCATGGATGAACTAACCATCAAGGCCAGAATTTAATGAAAGAGACATAATATTATATTTAATATTATTCGTAGTTTAACCATGTTTAAGAGAGCTAACAACTTGTCCTCACAATGAAACTCATATAAGTAGCCAAAAAGAGAGAAACAAATAGTTTACTATCACCATAGAAATAATCACTCACGTAAATCCGCATTTGCCACCACTGATGCTTTGCTTCAATTGCTGACTGAAAACATGTGAAGTTATTGTGCATACTTTACTACTTGACTTTGTTCTAACTAATCCAACATATATTTATTAATGGTTTCTGCAGCTGCAAGCGGCAGTGTCATAATTCTCATAATTGATGGATTAAGATAGTATGTACTTTAATTTAGAAGATATAAAAAAAAATTCCAAAAGAGAAGGAAGAAATAACAGTTGTTAGTTTTAATGTTGTCGGTAAAATACAGTTAGACCTAGAAGCGTAAGTCAGGCAGAAATGCAAAAGAGGGAAGGAGAACAGGCAAGGGGTATACAAGTTCTATTGAAGATTCAACGAATATAAAAGACAGATTAAATTTATTTTCTTTTTCCCATTTAAATTGCTTTTTATATTGTTGTGGGTGACATTTCAAGAACTCAAGACAACTTCACTATGTACAGAACCATCTTCCATCCTTATCCATGACTTAATAGAGAAAGGATGCTCACTGACCTCAAGAATTCTAGCTCCTCTGGCCCAATTTCCATACCCACCATAACCTGTATGTCTAGCAAAGCATAGCCATAGCTTCTTGTAGGGACAACACCAGTCCAGTCCATGGTTATGTCCAACAAAAATAGCCTGATCCCATGAAAAGGAATATGGTAAACATGAATGTCAAAAATAAAACAATTTGAGAGTTCTTAGTTGATCATAAGCACATGCATTGTACTTCCGCCATGAATAACGGATGTGTGGCTACAAGTGGGAAGATTGAATATAAAATGTGATTATTATATCCAAGGGAGGATGATGATGATTTTAGAATCCCAGCCCCTCCTCATCAACCTCAATGAAAAATTCTAGTGGTAAAAGAAAACAAACAATTTCTCATGGACATTCAATGTTTATGCATCAAGAATCATGTACTTTCCTTGTGGTGTCTGAAAGACATCCCCCATGAATCGCAAGGAAGTTCAAGAAGGCAACTTTCACTCTAGTGAAGCTCCAAGAAATCAGAGACTCAACTAATTAATGGCAAAATCCACATTTTATGAAATGCCCTTCTAAGTCCAACATCACCATTTTGACATCATTCCAAATGCGTTGTGCACAATAATTATTGCTTGTGCTAACAAAAAAGCTACATCATGATGATCACAATATGCCTACTGCATAGCTAAAAATGCAGAACAATGAACTCATTATCTGTCTTCAATTGATTACCTATTATAGAATTAAATGGCGAGGTATGCCAGCTTGTAAGATTCAACTTACCTTCACAGAAGTCCTTTTGACAAGAATATCCATTATATCATACTCAGCTTCTTGAGCAGCAACCCGCTCCTTGTTTATTGATCCCACACAAGGTTTTTGTATCCAAAACTTTGGAGCCACCTTCTTGTAATATTTGCTTGGAATATGCCAGAAAACTACCTCAGGCACCCTGATACAACTCGCAAGTCAATTTGTTTGGATGAAACAAAAACATTGAAGGGAAAGGGGAAAAAGGAAGAAAAAAAAAAGCTTTTTCAGATTTCCTTCTCAGGTTCCCTCATTGCTCAGACCAAACAAATAACTCTGAAAGCAGAAACTTTGTTTCAATTTATTTATGGAAAAATGATAGATTGCAAGAAGTGATAGTTCAGAAAAGGCCATGTTTTCACAATTTTCTACCTTAAATCAGGGTTGAGCTTTTGAGATGTAAGCCGGAACCATTCAGCTTGAGCACTTGATATAACTTCTGGATAGGAACCACCGCCAGAATCAAGAAAGTACAAGAACATCGCAGATGATTCTGGGTCTTTCGAGGATGAGACTTGGAGAAAATAGTTGGATACACTAGGCCAAAGATCACTGGGACCATTTTTAGAAAATGATAATTCATCATGCTCTATCTCATGTTTCATCAGCTCCAAACGTGGTGTGCCTCTGAAGCTACATGCTTCCTCTACTATCATGGAAAAATATCTCCAATTAGAAGATCTCAATATCAATATCTGTAAATAAGAAGAAGCTTCATAAACAAGTAAACAACAGCCTTCTTTGAAACCAACTTAACTACCATTCCATCACTGATTCTTTTTTATGTTACCAAGAACAAATTCACCTTAACCAAGAGTCTCTGTCTGTTTCCATACCCCTTTATGTAACAACCAGAACTAGAATGTATTCATATTATGAAGACAGAAGACCTATTCCATGTTCATGTATCTTCTATGTAATAATAAGGCCCAAAATTTGCAATTGCATCCCAAATAACCAAATAGACACTATTCACTCATAAGTCATAACTCTGAATCGGTAAACATAAACTAGATTTTATTTATAATTTCATTTTTCCTATTACAAATGGCTCAAAATAAGCAATTATCTAAACGTCAAAAAGACTAGGACAATAATGATCAAAAATATATTTGCCTTCACCTGGGTATGATGAGTTGGCTATGGGGCAAATGAGTGGAGGGTTTCCAGGGCCTGAGAACCACGTCATTGGCCATTCAAAGGGTGCATCGTCATGGTTTCCAAACACACTGGCCCTAGGGATGTTCCTGGCCTTTGCTGGAGATACAGCTTGGTCCCAATACAAGCTTGCATTTGGAATTGCTATGTTGTTGGCTGTGATAACATCTCCCAAGTATACTACAAAATCTGCAAAAACCATTGAAAATTCATCATGATTTTCATTTACGACTTTAAAAGGGGAAACTCATATAGATTACGTTCCATTAATTCCATTAGAGTGAGCATTATTCACATGTTTTTATCAGTCAATATCCAGTCTGGTTAGAATAAACATTTTGAAAATTTTGGTTCTCATTTCTATATCACTTGTATTTGTATATGACAAACCGAACCTCGAATCGGACTTGTAGCAGAAATGGAAAAATTGAATACACTTTGTTTGTAATTGATCAGTACAAAAGCAAAATAGAAATAGATAAAATAACAAATCAAATTAACCAAATTTTCACATGATCACCGACTTATCAAAAGTTTTCTTTCGTTGTTAAATCGACTGACCTGACTGATTACGTCTGGGGTTGGTATTTCTCCACTAAACCCCGATAATTCCATTCTTAAACGTCAACAGCTCAAAATAACCAAAATCCTAGTTTGTTTTTGATAAATCAGATGAATAGATTGAAGCTCAAAAGAGACAAAATAACCAAAATCCTAGTTTGTTTTTGATAAATCAGATGAATAGATTGAAGCTCAAAAGAGACACTAAGTCTCAGTAGGGGAAACAAAATGCAACAGCTGCAAAAGGCAAACAGCCAAGAATAAATAAGCCAAGCAATAATCAATTCGTCTCTGTCAACACCACTTTTAGCCAGATAATCAGCCACCGTGTTTGCCTCTCTCCAAACGTGAAGGAACTCAACCCCCTGCATCTTGATAGAATAATTTCTAAGAGCATTGAGATCCTGATCTAGCTTCCAAGGAGTCCCGGCCTTATCCAAAATCCAATACTAATCAACACAAAATACTAAAAAGAACTAGTCGGAATTACAAAATGAACGATTAGGCTCACCAGGAATTTCCAGGTCCAGTACAGTGGACATGACCTTGATAGAGTTCACATCCTGCCGGGGACCCCAATCGGTCCACGCATCCTCACCGAAGTGCAGGTCGGCGAAGAGTGCGATCTTGAAGGGTTTATCAGACTGTACCCGTAAACCATCAGCAATTTCCGGTAGCGGTTGTAGTAGAACGGTGTGTTGGGTTTTACAGTGGACCTCCACGATTAAGTCGAGGAAGAGTAAGAGTAGGAGGACAATATATAGATTTGATAAGGACAAAATCGTCATATCATAATTTTGGGTCTGTTTCAGAACTAGTGATAAACTGAGAGCGGCATTTTGGAGAGACAGGGCCTAAGCCTTAAGTAGAGTTCGCTCCTTGTGTATAATGACAAAAATGTCCTTATTTTTTGCATGCAAACAAATTCTGCTTCGTATCTTTAGATACCATTTTTTGTCCTTAAAACATGAATGTGAACTATCTTTTGATAATCGATAATAATATGATACAAATTTGTTCGTTTTGAATATTTAATATGTGTCTAAATCATTAAACCGGTCACCCATGCAATTGTATGCATGTTAACTAATATGTTAATTCACGACTTTGTATATATATATTTTTTTTTGTTAACTAATATGTTAATATGCTAATTAACGGACGACTTTGTATATTTTTTTGGTTAGTGAAATATAAACAAACATTTCTCAAATGAGAAGTTTGTCATTTCACCTACAAAAATGTTTTAGAACCCAACTTTTATTAGCCCAAATCAACCCAAGTCTACATGGCACTCCATGTTGGTGTGCCTGGACTTTTTTAAAAATCTATTTTTATTTATCTTTTTTATAAACGAAACTTTAAAACGATTTATCTCTCAAAATACATGTTAGATTTCAAAAAAAATTACATATTCGAACTCAGCGTGTAAAACTCTTTCTAATAAGACCCATTGGCAATAGTTTTTATCGCGTTTTTTCAATTACATTATTTTTAAAAATAATGTAATTCATATATATTATGTTTAAAGTGTTTATTCGAGCTGAAATTTTATTATATTATGATAGTATAATATATATTCATTATTTTTTTGCCTTTTTATTGAAATTACGTTGAGTATATGAACCCGTCAGAGTATAATAGTTAGGACCCTAAGGTTTAGCACTTGAGACATTTATGATTTTGTAGTGAATTCGTCGAGGTTTAGTGAATATGAGTCTTTTAGGTTACAAAATTGAAATTTGATACACGAGCCCGTTAGGGTTTAGCGAATCCGTTCCCCTTGGGGTTTATAACACTTATTGTTTGGATTACAGCATGAAAATCCGATACACGATCTCGTTAGGGTTTAGCGAATCCGTTCCCCTTGGGGTTTATAACACTTATTGTTTGGATTACAGCATGAAAATCCGATACACGATCCCGTTAGGGTTTAGCGAATCCGTTCCTCTTAGGGTTTAACATTTATTGTTTAGGTTACAGTATGAAAATTCGATATACGAGCTCATATCGGTACCTATAAATAAACACTAGAAACTACGTAATCAACATATTAGTACAAAAAAAACAATGTAATTAAAGACAATGTAATTAAAAACAATGTAATTAAAAACAATGTAATTAAGAATGAGTGATTAAAACCTATCGATGATAGATCTTGTTGGATAGATCTTTACTTGCTGATTATGGATATGTAATTTTTTTTGAAATCTAATATGTATTTTAAGAGATAAAATGTTTTAAAATTTTGTTTAAGAAAATAAAAATAAAAATATGTGCTGTGAGTTTTTCAAATGAGATATTTTATTTTTTAAAATTTTAATTTTCCATGTCATTTGCTTACAAAGCATGACATGTAGACTTGGGTTAATTGTTGGGTTACAAAACTTGGGCTATTTAGCACTACTCTTTCACCTATTTCCAAAGGATATCCAATATAGTACAAACGTGAATATTCTCTAGTATCTAATAGGAAAATGCATTTAAAACTCTTTGGATTGAGGAGTAGGTAATGATCCAACCTGTATTATCTTTAGTGAAATTTTTGTATTTGGTAGAGCTGTAGTTATATAAGCATAAGCTGTAAAATTAATAAAGTTAACGTGTCAACTGTTGGTATTTAGTATAATTGAAATTATGATACAGTATAAATTGTCAAATTATTATTAGAGATATTATTACGTACACGAATCATGTAAATATTAAAACGTAGAATGATAGAACATATATATTTATAAGTTTAGAAAAGAGGAATAATCTTACGGTCTACCAAAGATCGTTCAAACGAAGCTACGTCATGAATGTGAGGGAGCAATAAATGAACATATGTATGCCCACATGTTATAATCCAGTCGTATCGGGCATGGCCGTACGATGTCATATGGAGCAATTCAAATAGGCTTCTATTCTTCGTAATAAGACCAATCGACAGGGAGTTGCCCAATCATTTGTTCCCAACACAGGCGATTGACATTTAGTGGGGTATCTGTCTTTGAAAGGGAATTGTACGTTAAAGCCTTAAATAAAAATATATATATATAAAAAAATTGAATAAGTCTCTCATTCCAAAATTTTGTTCCAATAAGGAGACTTCATTAACTTTTGTTTCATAATGTCCATCAAATTTAAAAAACAATTCATAAACGACAAAAAGTTATGAAAATTATTTTTATTGACATAAATACTCTCATGTTCTTATCTTTCCTATTTGCACTCAAATCGGAGCTTCATCCTCTAGCGACTATTATAGTCAACTAATGGGTGGTAATGGTGCTCCTAGGTATGGGTTATACTCCTGTGGTGGTGGCATCTCCGGCGATGGGATCAAACACTTTTTTTTATGGTTTGCACAACTTCAACATTAAATTTTGATGGAATAAGCAGCTAATGATGATGAATGAAGACCAGCGATTGGTAGTGGTGCTCTAGGACTTCTATTTGGTGGATCCGTAGCTGGACGACTGTAATCCACCATGCTCACGAATCTGTAATATATATTTTATTTATCTTTTTGAATATTGAAAAATAAAAATATCTTTTTGGTATTTTTTTTTCTTGTTTATGACAATTCTTAAAACTGTAAGTGTTGATATGTAATATGTTTCATGTATTTGTTTGATTTTACTTTTTTTATTCTCATTGGATATCTTTGAAAGAATTTCTATTTTTTGTAGTGTTTTTGTGTAGTTGTGATGTACTAAAACTACTGATCTGCTAGTGATGTATTAAGATTGAACTACTAATATATTATCTGTCTTTTATATATTATATGTTTTTCAATATATGTAATTTTGGTATTTTTGTGTTTTTATGATCTGATTATGAGATATTGAAATTGTACAGGATGATATGTTATCTATTTGATGTTATATGTTATTATTATTATTCGATATTTATGGAAGAATAATGTTGATAGAAATTCTGAAATTTTTTGGTTGTTTATAATATTTTAAAAACTGCACCTATTTCAATGTATATTAAATATAATATCAGCAGATCAAAAACAAATGTAATATTAGTAATATTAACAAATTCAAAACAAACATAATTTCAGCATCCAGTTTTTTCTGTTTCTTTATCTAAATCAACAATTCTACTTGTCGATCTCTCTTTTTCACCTATAGATCCGTCTTCTATACTTGCAAATCTTTTAGAAGAAGAAGAATCTAGAGCCACTTCAATCAATGGTAGAGGTAAAGATTTTTTGTTGGTTATGGAGATGGGGATATGCTTAAGAAAGAGATCAGTAGAGGAAAGAGAAGAATGATGATTAGGAGAATATAGATAAAGAGCAAAGAAAAAGATCAGCAAATGAGATCGACAGAGGAAGAGGGGGGAGGGGGAGGAGGAGGCGGAAGCGGAAGAATAAGGAGATTGAAGGAAAGATAAGGAAGAAGATGGAGGAAGGGAAGAGAGAAAAAAATAGAGAATATTTTTTACAATACAAATGTAAAAGGGCATTTTAGTAAGTGAATAAAATTTGTCATTTTTTTAAAAAATTTTACCACCTTATCCTTGTTAGAATATATAACCTCTATTTTTTCCTTCTGTAAAACCTTATAGATTTAGTGCTCCGACTTCACTGGACTTGCCCTCACCTAACAAATTCATGTTGGCCTAAACTTTTTCTCTATGGTTCTCATCATTTTCACTTACTTGAGCATTTGAGGGTTGTTGGCCATTCCTTGATCGGCGGTCTTTGACATCTTTCTTCTTTACAGTGAAACTTAGAAGAAGAGCTTATTTGATAGCTTATTCATCAGTTTAATTTCACAGCTTATATATACAATATTTTATTTTTATACGTATGTTGTCAAATTAAAATTCTTTTTTAAAAAATACTTGATAACCATCACAAATAAATAAAAAATTATTATTTAGGAATGAAAAGGGACAGGGAGAGGAGAGAAATGAAATTTTTATGGTATTTTAATTTTTTAAAATTGATGAAGGGTATTTTAGATATTATAAGTAAGTTCTATGGATATAATGATATATTTGATTGGATCATAAATTTAGTGATGTATAAATTTACAAGGATGTACCTATTGGTATAATGTCCTATAAACTAATAATAAGTACGATATATAACCCGTAATAATTTAATCATGCTTGTACAAGTTAAAATTTCACATTTCTTTATCTTTACTCGCAAAGACGTCCACATGTGTCATGACCAAAAATATATTATTGCTCTTAATTTGTTTTAGAACATTTGCATACATTAGACTCTCAATTAGAATCCACAAATATATAAAAGTTTTACGGTATTTTCCCCCCTAAAAAACAGTCTTGAAGTATTTGTTGGTTATTTACCGAATTGATGTAACAATAATTTTTTTTAAAGAAAATAGCAAAAAAAAAGAAAAGGATTTGTATAAGAAATTCGTCACGCGATCCACATATTGTGCGTCAGATATCCAACATGCGGTTCACTCGGTCCTCACATAGCAAGGAAACCTTAACCAAATTGGTAAATACTTCGAACTTCTAGTGCAATAAGGATTTCTGCGGAAACTTCAAATACAAGTCGTCTCGTCTCTGGAAACCTCAAAATACTTTCCTTCTGTGATCACCCTTAGAACGCTCTCTTCCAATTCTCAAAATTCGCAAAAGTAATCGAGAAAAATACTGCTTGATTGCTGCAAGAAATCTTATTTTCAGTGCAGAATCCTCCTGAGAAGGGTAAACTTTGTTTGTCCTTCCTCTAGCCGATCCTTGTTTGGGTTCTCTGCACTGCTTGTTTTGGAATGGGTAATTGGAGGAAACAGAGAGGTGAAAACCACCACCAAGAAGTCCAAGGGAGGAGGTGGCAGAGCAGGAAGCCACCGCTAGGTATTTGTTTGGTTCATGGGTTTTGTTGATTTTCTTATTTGTTTTTCAGTTCTTGTGTCAGTTTTTTTATTTGATTGAATGTTCTGCTTTCTGAGTTTTGTCTCTGTTACTGAATTTTTCTCTCGTATGGGTGTTTGGCTAGGTTTTTATTTTTATTTTCCATGTTCCAGTATGATTTGATGCCCGTGTCTTATTTTTTTTTGCATGGCTTTGTTTTTAATCATATGCGGAGATCATTTTTTGGGATTATGATGTGTTGTACACACATGCATTCGTCTTTGGATTGGAACTAGAGCATGTATAGTCTGAGTAGTTAATGTGCATTTTTTTTTTCTCATGACTGTGGTTGTAGTTTATGAGTTTTGGTGATGAAAAATCTATTTATGTTAATTTTGAGGTATTGTTTCAGGTGGGATCTCATTTTTTTGGAGGCTCTGAGCTCAAAATAGGGAAAATTTTATTAAGGAAAGTTAGGATGTGGTGCTTTTGGATTTTTAGTTTGTCTTTGCTGTTAAAGTATTTGTTACTTTAGTTTGCAGACCTAGGGATTTCTTAAATAGAATACAGAATTCCAATTCAGGCGAGTCTTATAATGGGGATCTTTTTAGAAGAATTAAGGGAGTAGTGGCTTTTAAGTTTGAAATGAGGGGTATATTATTCTCAAGCACCAGTAGATTTGGAAATATGCAAAAACGACAAAATGAAGTTCCGGCGGTAATGCATTAAGTGTAAGCAGTTGAATCTCTAGGGCAGTTGTGTACTTTTAGTTTTTGTTGAGAATTTACTTTGATTCGTTTATCTTTATGTTTAATTTATTCTAGCTCCATCTTCCTTTTCTTTGCTTATTTTTATGATAAATGTGTTTTGATATATCAATGATGTCGATTTTGGCTGATATAGAAGGAAATTCAAATTCAGCGATGATGGCTTTTATGCTTGATCCAAGTTTGTCTTTGTATGGCCCAGAACGAATAGCCAAACTTAAGTTTTACTTTTGTACTCCGCAGGCACTCAGCAACCGACTGTAGCTTCGTGGGAGAAGAATTTCTGCGCTTCAGTTGGCTCGGTTTCATGGCGGAAGCTAATAGAAACCCAAGGATTCAAGAACATGTATAAAAATGTGATGAACTGGGATGACTCTGCCGTTGAAGAGGCATTTCAAAGTGCTAAAAGTCGGTTTTGGGCACAGATTAATGGCCTACCTTCTGATATCTCATTGCCTGGTCCTGATATTTATATCGATGAAATTGATTGGGACTCTATCATAGACCCAAAACTGATTTTGGACTTGGAACGGGAACCCAAGTTCTGTGTTCAGACAGATAATGGTGAGCATGTCATCATTTTCAGTGATTCTTTCTTTGGGGAACATAATTCATTTGTCCCTGTCATTGGATGGGGACCAGAGGAAAACTATCCAAATCCTAACAATTATGAGTTAGATCCCCAACTTGGGAATGAAAACGAGAACATGGATGGCACCGGTGATTTGTTGAACAAGAACTATAATGAGTCAAGGAAGAATGTGGATTGTGGAACTGGATGGGAAATTGGATGGAACAGTTCATTGGAATAGAACGGGCTGGAGAATGACTATGATTTATTGAATAAGTATTGTGATGCGTTGAAGAACGTGGATCATGGAACTGGACGGCGACTTAGTTGGAGCGGTTCATGTGAACAGAGCTTGCTTGAGAATAACACTGATTTGTTGAATAAGAACTCTAATGAGTCAAAGAACGTGTATCATGGAGCTGGTGGAGAAGGGGGATATGTTTGGAATGACTCATGGGGGCAAAACCAGCTGGAAAATAACTTTGATGTGTAGAACAAGAACTACAATGAACCGAAGAACATTGGTCGTGGAACTGGTAGAGACTGGGCAATGTGGGACATAGATGGAAATAAAAGAGAAGGCACTGGATGGAACATGTCAAGATATGAGACCTCCCAATTTCATGGTAATTACTACAATAGGGATTGCGGATGGAGGAATGGAAGATGGAAAAGGAAGCATAATTTTGCTTATGAACAACCGCATAGAAATCAAGTGCCTCATGCAAATCAGTGGACTGAAGTGAACTATTATAGACCAGTGAACCAGAGCCACTGTTGGGAAAGCAGGAATCCCATGCAGTCTTGATAAACAAATTTAGCAAAGCAATAGCCTATATACTGTTGTGGGAAGTTTCGTCTACTCAACTCAAGTTTTATAATCCTTATACAGTTCTACATAAAGTTTGCCATGCCCAAGTAAGTACATAATAGCATGATTTATGCGATAAAAACATATTATCTAGCATGTGTTGCAGTTTTGGAAGTTGATCTGGAGGTTATGAGTATGTTTTATAGTTGGTAGTTGCTCGTTACCGAAGAAAACATTGCTTCATTGATTTAAGTATTAGAGGGACTGTAGTAAAGCGGTCCCAGATGGTGGAGAAAACTGTGTAAACTCATAACAGGAGTGATTTACTCCTTAAGTTTGTTAAAGATTTTGGCCTTGTCCTTTTAAGCGTTCGTCTCGTCTTGTTTTTCTCAGAAATGAATTGAAGTTGTCGTTGTTTAATTATCATCTATGGATTTGCCCTACAATTTTCATGTTTTTTGTATTGTCTAAGACATAATGAAAATAAAATTTAGCTGATACTATCTTTGCTGATATGCATGTTTGTCAAACTGTGTTATCTTGAAATGTCAGGTTGAATCTGCATGTAGTAGAAGGAAACATTAAAACCATTTTTGCCCGATCTTTCCCTCTGAGGGAAAGTCATGAGGAAGACTGTTTTTACTGCAAGTGAAACTTGGCTTGCTCTACTTCAAGACTTTGTAACTTGGATGAGGGTCTTGTGAACTCTTTCTAAAGCCTAAACCACAACACTCTTGCCACTACAAGAAGCCCTAATCAATCCTTGCATATTGGGTCAATTGCCTACTATTTGGTGTGTTGTCAAAGGAGTGAGACCTCCAATAATTTGGAAACATACCAAATCAAAATAATAATTATTATATTAAGATAATGACCTATATCAAAAAAATAAAAATAATCTCCGATAAATCCCTTTCAAACTTTAACCCTAGCAACAATGGTGGTGACAGAGAGATAAAATTTCAGCGAGAAAAACAAAGGGGAAATATAGGTTGAAGAAGACTTTTCATTTTTACAATTTTGAGAGTTTCGACTTTCAAAAGACAAACCAGATATCAATTCTTAATGTAATTCTTTTCATTAAGCAATCTTTTCTATATCAACTTAAATTTAGCTAACACAAACTTACACTAAATAGAAAAACCTGATAAAATCAAATAGAAAGAATTATAGAAAAAAAGGGATAAGTATTGTACAAGTATCTGTACTTTCGAATTTGGGTAGATTAGGCCCTTTAATTTTTGTTTGGATTCTTTAAGCCCCTTTACTAATTAGTTAAATAAGCCCTCATTCCCATTTTTGTTATAACGGCGCTGATGTAGCCCGTTAAATGTATAAAATGTAATATTTATTTATTTATTATTGTTGATGTAGCAAACACATGTTCTAGACCAATTAAAAAATTACATGTGTAACTTTTTTTGTTCTCTCCCTTCTCTCCCTCCCCAAACAAACCCTGATTCTTATTTTGTCGAGGCAACTACATCCGGAAAAGGATGGAAGTCGAGATCATGGTTTTCATTTTCTTATCAAATTTGTTTTTGGAAATGGTTATGCACAGCTCCAAATCTCAGTCAAAACTTTCACCAAAAATTTCAAATCATATGTTCTTGCATTCGAAAATCTATAGTCTGCATCTTCGCGAATCTTCAACAACTGAACTCCTTCCATTGCCACTATGACGAGCACTTCACTAGAATCCATATTTGCTCTTCACCACTCATATGAGCATCAGATCTAAAACCAACAAATGAGCATCAAATCTGGACTTCATGGCCCATATAAGCATCAGATCTACACTTCACCTTTTAATCCAATCTTTATCTAAAATCAAATTGAAGAGCATTTCCATCTAGCGGTTGTTGATGAACTCTCCTACCTGTTCATTCAATCTTGATCTGAAATCAAATTGATGAGCAACTTGAGGTGTTGTGTTTGGGTTTAGTGAAAAAGACTAGGTCGTCATTCCAGTGAAGGTTGGGTTATCCTTGTTAGGGCCTGGTGCAACTTTTAGAACCAACGATGTTCGATTTGGTGGCCAGACATCGAAGATCGGGTGGTTGGCCAGCAGGGGCGGAGCATGGGCTGGGCTGGAGTGGGCTGTAGCCCGGGGTAAAAAAATGGAAAAAATTTACTAGATATATATGTAGCCCAGTAGATAGGCAGCCCATGAGCCCACAACTGACAGCCCACTAGTCCAGCCTTGAGCATTGTTACTCTCACGTGCAGTTGTGCTGGCGGCTGGCCAATGCTTGGATCATTCATTATTGATTTACTTCATTCGAATTTCAACAGTTCAAAACTTTGACTCGCCGCTCGCGTCATTCCGTTGTCTGCTCGCCAGTCGCCACCACCCACCACAGGTCCCTCCACACTCCACAGCCCACTCCGTCAGTCACGGCTTCACTCCGACTCACTCGCCGTCGGTCCGTCACGTTTCCGCCAGCCTAGCACCTCTAGTCCGCCTACGTCGACTTTCAAGAACTCAAGATTCAAGAGGTAGGGCTTGGTAGTTGGCTTGATTTCTTAATTCGGTAATTCCTATTTTGATAATTTATATTTTCCTTTTATAAATTATAATTTTATATCCGATAATAGGTTAGAAATAAATCAATAATTGATTTCTATTAATTTTTGTAGACTGTATCAGTGTAGCCCCAATTCCAATTGGCAATTGCTCTCAGCTGTTCAGACTTCAGTGCTTGGTTCGGGCGTTCGGCCTTCACTTTCAGCAATCAGGCTTCACTTCAGGTAAATAGCGTTAGTTATTTACTTATTTCTAAACCTATATCATGGCTATATGATAGTTTTTTTAGGATGTTGAATGTTGAAACTTAAATTGAGGGGCGGAGGGAGAATGAATGTGCTGATGTGCAATTGGTAGATCCCAACTCATGACCCACATTTATGTTGGTGGGATGAGTGAAGGATAATTGGTTGAATTATGTGTATAAGTTGATTTTATATTTGCATATGAATTGTTTTGTTTAATTTTAAGTGTGCAATGTGCTAATATATTTTATAATTATTTGTTTGATTTTTTTTCTCTAAAGATGAATCCATTATGCTTAACCTTAGCCCAGGTTAATCTGAATTCCTGGCTCCGCCACTGTTGGCTAGTGAGAGAAACCATCCCGATGAGAGTTTACTTAGCAGTTAGAACATGTATTTAATTTATGTCAACTCATCAATTACAAATTTATTTTAGTCAAATACACGCCATGTCAAATAATATGTTCCAGCTCACCAATATTTGATAGAAACATGGATAGAGGGCTATTAGAGTTCATTTCCTAGAGTACAAGGGCTTGAACAATTAAAAAAAAGTTCAAGAGCTTAGTCGACCCAAATTTGAAAGTACAGAGCCTGTACAATACTTATCCCAAAAAAATAATAATATGGAAGGTCATTACTTGTTATCCCCTGAGGACTTTTTTGAGACCCTTTTTGGTTAAAACCTAAAGATACGTTTAGAATGAGTTTCCAAATCCTGCTGTAGATTTATCATAAAATGCAACCTTGTGTATTTTGGCTTGAACAATCTATAATTATAATGAATTTCTTTTTTATTTTGAATTTCTTTTAATTATTTGAAAAAAACATCATTGAGTTCATAATATCGATAAAAAATTACACGAATCTCAAATAACTTATTCGGAGAGCTGTATCGTTTGTAATCTCGAATTCGAGTTCGAACACTTCCTATTCTCCTCATTCAAAATAAAAGTAAATATATGGATCAAAATATGAATATTAATTTTATGATTTTTTTTAAAAAAAAATTAAAGCCCAAAATCAATCTATCTACAGCGGAGCCCGAATTCCTTTTAGAAGGGGAGTTTTAGGCGGAAGAAGAGCTTCGTACCGTCCTCTATAGTGAATATTCGTAGTCTCTCCTTCCATACTCATTACGTGCTCGAAACCGGTTCCTTTTCTTGGACTGCCCTCCGTTGGCAGTCACGTTGTCAAACCGGCAGCCCTAACCGACTTCGGATAACCTCGTTAAGGTGAGAGTCCTCGGTTTTTCTTTCCTTTTTTTTTCAATTGTCAATAGGTCTTACGGGCGATGAAGGTCATGACACCGTTCGGCGAATATCTTTCACCACCTGTAATAATTTCCCTTTGATTTGTGACGGTGGGGGTTTTTTTTTAATTTTTTGTTTGCATATATTCTGGAAGATCTCTTGCTCGCTACCTGTTTGTTGGTTTGTTTCACTGACGCTATATCACTTATAGTGTTAGTTTTATAGCAAATTTGATCAGTGTGCATCATCTGGTTTAGCTTCTACATTCCCTTGGCATCTCAGATATACTGACCGCCAGCATGGACCCATTACCGAGTGCTTATTTGTTTCCTTTGCCGCTTCATCTTTTGAAGATCTTTTGTAAAAATACACGTTGATGATTGATAACTGTGAACATAATATAATTTTTTTGTGAATAATCTGTATTTATAGTGGAGTTTTTCTTGGTTAGGTATCATGGCGGCTGATGAGGAAAACCCTGAATCCACTCCACCAGCAGAGGCTTCTGTTTCTGTCCCTGATGGTCCACCTGTGGTTTCGACCATTAATGTCTCCCCAGTTCAACCAATACAACCTATCAGTTCCCAAGAAGTTCCAATTCAACCTTTGCCTACTATTGCTCCAATTCCTAAAGTTCCTCTTGCCCAGTTGCCCGGCCATTAGCCCCACTTCCGATGCGTCCACCTGTCTTAAGGCCGCCTATGGCGCAAAATGGCGAGGTCAGAGCTAGTGACTCCGACTCTGACCATGATGACTTGGGTCCCTCACGAAATGCTACTGGTTCTACAGAGTACGAGATTTCAGAAGAGAGTAAACTGGTGAGGGAGCGGCAGCAATCATGGCAAACCTGGATTCTGAAGGGCAGCTGGAGAAACTGATGAAAGCTCATGAGGAGGAGGCAGCAGCTGTTTCAGCTGCAACTGAGGATTTTGAGGAAGAAACGGTTCAGTACCCTTTTTATACTGAAGGATCGAAGGAGCTATTGGATGCTAGAATTGATATTGCAAAATACTCAATTTTAAGAGCAGCATCACGTCTTGAACGCGCTCGTAGGAAAAGAGATGATCCAGATGAAGATGTGAATGCAGAGATTGATTGGGCTCTAAGGCATGCTGAAAGTTTGGTTCTCGAGTGCAGTGAGATTGGAGATGATAGGCCTCTTACCGGTTGTTCTATCTCTCGTGATGGGAAAATGCTGGCAACCTGGTATGTCTCATTTTCTCCCATTTAAGTGATATTGAATTAATAAACATTATATTTTCTGATTGCTTCTGCTTTTTAAAGGGCTAAACATTTGTCGTAACAGTGAAAGGCCTAGCTTGAACTTTTTAACATTTGGAATATTTGCATCACATAGTGAACTTTACAAGCTTTGCGACAAAACTTTTCTTTATTCAAATCATTGACAAATTGTTAAGTCTTTGCATTGATTGTCATACTCATTGCTTATCCTCAATGGTTGAAATGATAAGTCATTTGGCCTTTATACAGTATCGAGCTTGACTGAGTGGTATAAACTAGCTTATAAGCTGTGAAAATAAACTAGCTTATAAGCTGTGAAAATAAGCTAGGTTATAAGTTGTCAAATGTTTGCTGAAGCTTATGGCTGACGCTAACTAATAAGCTATGGAAAATCTGTTACGTGTAGTTTAAAAGATAAAATATAAATACACAAAATATGAGAACTGGATAAACTAATGCAGTGTGTTATTTTGTGAATTTTTTTTGTTGTAAATTTTGTTTATTTTATTATTAATTTTAATTTTAACTTCAAACTTATAAATTACATGTAATTAATATTTTAAAAGGTTTATATTATTATGTATAATATTATCTTAATAAATGGAAAGAAGAAACAAACAAACAAAAAATGAAAAAAAATGAAATAAGCCTCAACGTGAAGTTTTTTTTCCCCATTTTCGAGCTTATAAGCTAGCATGTTTGAGGTGTTTGGTAAAGCATCTCCTGGAAGCTTATATAGTTATATGTGTATCAGACAGGCATTACGGTCTTTGCAAATTGCAATGAATGTAATTTTTTGTTTGATTTGCTTTTATTAGTGGTTGGAGTGGAGTTGCTAAACTGTGGAGCATGCCTCAATTAAACAAGGTTGCTACCTTGAAGGGGCACACAGAACGTGCAACTGATGTTGTATTCTCACCTGTGCACGACCATCTGGCGACTGCTTTAGCTGACCGAACTGTAAAATTATGGAATACTGATGGATCCCTCCTGAAGACGTATGAGGGCCATCTGGATCGTATTGGACGTATTGCCTTCCATCCTTCAGGGAAGTGTTTGGGCTCAACTAGCTTTGACAAGACTTGGAGTCTATGGGACATAGATACTGGAGTGGAGTTGCTTCTTCAAGAAGGCCATAGTAGAAGCCTATATGGGATAACCTTTCACCCTGATGGATCATTAGCAGCATCTTGTGGACTTGATTCTCTTGCAGGTGTTTGGGACCTTCGCACTGGGAGAAGTATCCTTGCTCTGGAAGGTCATGTTCAGCCGGTAAGACTTTAAGACTAAAGTACTAAACAGTTCTTGATTTTCTTAGTATGCGTGGATTGTGACTTACTAATGTTCAGGATTTTCTCTACAGGTTCTTGGTGTCAGCTTTTCACCGAATGGATATTATTTAGCGACTGGTGGTGAAGATAATACTTGTCGTGTTTGGGATTTGAGGAAGAAAAAATCTTTGTACGTAATACCTGCGCACTCAAAACTTATATCACAAGTGAAGTTTGAACCTCAAGAGGGTTACTTTTTAGTCACTTCTTCGAGTGATATGACATCAAAGGTTCATTTTCTTTCTCAAAATGATTGTTACTTCATAGAAGTTGATGTCTTTGAATCAAAAGTTCACTATTACATTTGTATAATTGCTGGTTTCATGTCTTACCAGGTTTGGTCTGGCCGAGATTTCAAGCCTGTAAAGACTTTATCTGGTCATGAAGCGAAAGTTAATTCTCTAGACATAAGTGAGGGTAAGTTTTCTTCCATTTTGAACAAATGTTTGTTATCCTTATTTTTATTATTGAAGTATCTCTCCTATGTTTCCTTGAATGTAAAACTTTCAGTTTCAGTAGATCTCAATTTCCTTTCAATATGATCCCGACTGTGAATTACATTATTTATTTATTTATTGTTATGTTATATATTGACTTTTGAATCAAGGAAAAAGGATCAACTTCTTAAACAGGCCAAGCCTGATATTTCCATGGACGTATAGTTTAGACTTATCATGAGTTGAATTTTAACCAATAACTTAAAAACTCCGGGTGTTCGATTGTGTATGGTACCAAAATGAAATGAAAGGTTTTGGAGGAAACTTAAACTCAATGGCGAGCTTGATGGAGTGGTAATGTTGTTAGGGAAAATATACAGTATTTTGTGTTATATCAACATTGCCTCTATTTTCTTTAGTTCTAGTCTCTGAACATTGTCCACCTCATATATGATTAGATATTCTGTGTTATCCTTAACTTATGAAGCAAGAATTTGCATCTTATTTGTTCATAGAGATTGTCATTGGTTAACTTGTTGCTTAGTCTTGTTAAAATCCTATGTACTGTGTGACTTAGTTTACAAATTATCCTTATTTAGTAACATGAAAAGTATGTTCTTTCTGGTTGGCAGACGCTCAATATATTGTGACCGTCTCTCATGATCGGACCATCAAACTTTGGCGTGGCAGTAGCAATGGTGGGGAAGACCGCATGGATATGGACTGATCACCTTTGTATGTGAGCATCATCGCTTTCATTTATCAATTTTGCTTAAAAAGTTCTTCCGAGGAGTTGACACAAAAGCAGAGTTGCACCGGCAGCGATACGTCAGACTCTGGCATGATTTGTTATTCCTCTGCTACAATACATTTGATGTAATTGCTGGGCAAGGGGGTTGGTTTTCGAGTTAGGCCTCCCGTTCATGTCTTTTGTTGAGTACCTATTGAACTTGCAGAATTGATTGTACTTAATGTTGTATTTTTTTCTTCCAAATGACAGAAAAAGACTTTAACAATTTATTTTATGCCCATTTTATCCGCACTTGATGCTCAGCAATAGCATATAAGAATAATGGGTTTTTTTAACATAAATTAAGCGGCTGTTATATCATGTCTTGAGTGGGGTCTACATGCATTACATGGCAACATTTTATTGGTCCGATGACACCACTTCCTTTACCAGTCAATCACACACTAAACAAATTCCAGAGAGAGAGAGAAGGGGGCAGAAGAGAGAGCCAACTATGGCAGCTCGCAAAAGAGCGTCCACAGAGGCCGCCGCAAAGCCGCCGCCTGAAACGAAACCGCATCGGAAGGCCCAAGACAAAGAGACGACTGCCGCGAATGAACCCCCGATTGCGCCTCCTAAATTGGGCCTAATTCTCAAGCTCTCTTTTCTTTTACTGGCCCCGTACTTGTACCTCTTCTTCTATCATTACAGGATCGAGCAAGACCTCAAGAGATCTATCCTTATCAATGCGGGGCTCAGCCTTGGTGGCTTCTTTATCACTGTCAAGATGATCCCTGTAGCTTCTCGATACGTATTGAGGCGCAATTTGTTTGGTTACGATATCAACAAGAAGGGCACTGCTCAAGGAACCGTTAAAGTGTGAGTGCTTTAAAAAATTTACATCTTTTTTGGTTTGTTCATTTTTCGTTGTTCAGTCGTTCTGCGAGCCGGGTTTATGCGGAACTTCAGTTTTGCACCTTAATATGAAATCCTCCCTCCAAGGTTTAGGTACTGCGATAATTTTTTTAAAAAACAAGAAAATTAACGTCAATTTCTGAATTGAAGTGTCCTTTCTGTAATATAGATGCCATATAAACTGTTTTTGATTGAGAGATACTGCTTGCATTTCCTCAGATTGAGTGAAGAGAAGAGAAGGGGAGATAAATTTATTAAAGGAAGAGAAGAGAATGTAGAATAATTTTATTTTCTCATGTTTGGAGTGTTTAAAACAAAATAAAGGAATGAATTTGTTATTTCTCTTGTTCGGACAGTGATCACAAGAGAAAAAGAAAGGAAAAAATTGTTTAAATTACTAATTTATTCTTATTTTTAAGTTAAAGAATTATGTATAAGGATAAAAAAGTAGTAGGTTGTTTGATTGTTGGATATGATATTTTATCATATCAAATTACTGTAAGTGATGTCTCCAATTGCCGTGCGGTTCTGGTACAAATTCATTGATTGAATTTTGGGAATGCCTTTTTTCTTTATTTTCCTATTCTCTTGCTGTTGTTTCTGCATGCTATGTTCTTTCTTCCGATATTTCAGATAGTAGATGAGTAGATTGAAATGTCTGTACTTTGGGTCCGGCAGTTGGAAAGTGTTCGCCATGTTACAAGAACCTAAATAGAAAAAATTTAGTGTCATAAATAATGGATTAAAGTGCTGTGTCATGCTAGATTATGGAGAATAACTTGAATAGAACTTCCCTGAGATGAGGTAAACGTATGATAGTTGAGGGGAATAAATAGTTGACTTGGTCGTTTGTATGAGCCATTAAGTTTGATCAGTGATTACTCATTTTAGGCATCATTTATAAGTTTTTTTTAATGATATGCAATGTGATTTGCAGGCCTGAGTCCTTGGGTATCGTTGTTGGCACTGTCTTTTTGGTCTTGGCAATCTTGTTTCAGTATTTCAACTTCACGGCAGATTCAAATGTAGGTATTTTTCAACTTTATAGCTTCATCTCAATATTTAGTACTTTAGATATTCGATGAGATCGTAAAAATAATCATGTGGTTCTCTGCTCTACTGAACAATGCCAATCATTTGTGGTGTTGGGGCCGATCGCACATTTTACTCCTCTAGGCATACTTGTTCTGCTTACTGAATTACTCATCTCGCTTAAAATAGATGTTAGTATATTTTTTGGAGAAGTGTGTAAGTCCCCAGAGATAATCAATTTCCCAACTTTGATTCTTATATTTTCAATTGAACTGTGCCTGAAACTATGGCCAGACTGTTTCACCTCACAAGAATTTTGCTAGTTCCCTGCTTCACCAGCTTGAAGCCTTGAACAAAAGATCTAATGGAAACGTGAGGGGTCAGTATATTGTTCATGGAGTTGATCCATTTTTTAATAAATATAATTTTCTTTCAAAAAGTTCCAGTTTGAGAGTTTCGACTTTCAAAAGACAAACCAGATATCAATTCTTAATATAATTCTTGTCGTTAAGCAATCTTTTCTATATCAACTTAAATTTATCTAACACAAACTAACACTAAATAAAAAAGCCTAATAAAATCAAGGGAAATTCACCAATAAGTCCTTTAGTAAAAATATGTATTCCATTTATTACCTTCAATTTTTTAATATTCTATAACATCATTTAAATAATTATGGACAAAACTATCCTTATTCCAATAAGTCCTTATGTGGATGACATATGTTGACATCATCAGATTCTTGTTTATTTTTTCCTTTTAAAAACTTTAAAACAATTTTTTCTCTCAAAATACACGTTGGATTTAAAAAAAAAAAATAGATTCAAAATCAGCACGAAAAACTCTTTCCAATGAGACACATGATCGATATGTTTAAATGTTCATTCGTCAAATCCTATGAATAAACTCAGAGGATTTCTCAAAACTCACCAAAACTAATTAAATGAGTTTTCAAAATAAAGCAAAAAAATTCTGATGATTTCACAAAAATATATCAAAAAATATATAAAATTTTAATCAAACAAAAAACAATCAAAAATTCAGAGGATTTCACAAACTTGTCTCAAATTTAGAGGATTTTACAAAATTTACCAAAATAAATCACAATTGTTTTGAAATTAAGCAAAAAAATTTAGAGGATTTCATAAAATATATAATAAAAATTAGAAGAATTTTTGAAAATCAAAGAAAAAACAACCCGAAACTCTAAATCTTAAACCCCAAAATCTTAAATCTCAAAATCCTAAATACTAAATCCTAAATCCTAAACTCTTAAATCTCAAAATCCTAAACTTTAAACACTAAACTCTAATATTCTAAACCCTGGACTCTTAAACTTTAAACCTTTTAACTAGAAATTCTCTAAATTAATCAGAAATCCTCTGAATGTTAACAGTTCTGGTTTTAATTTTGAACAAAAAATCTTATAAATAATTAAGAAGAATTTATAAAAATAAGAAGAAAATCATAACATTTTACTAACTTATATTCCTAAACCCTAAATCTTAAACCTTAAGTCCTAAACCCCAAAATCATAAATAATAAATTATAATCTCCTATATATCCTAAACTTTAAACATTTATATCTTAAACCTCAAAACCCTAAACTTTATACCCTATTACTAGAAATCCTCTAATTTTTTTATAAAAAATTTAGAAGATTTATCAAAATCAAACAAAAAAACAACCAAAAATTTAGATGATTAGAGGATTTCTGAAACTTTTAAAGAATTCAGAGGATTTGACAAAACTCACCAAAAAAATTTAGAAGAGTTTTTGAAATTATGTAAAAAAACAAAACCAGAGGATTTCTTACCCAGAATTCAGAGGATTTTCGTAAAAGTCACCAAAATGGCTAAAAATTATTCTAATATTTGGTTTTGTTTAAATTATGAATTGAGTTTTATTATAATATTATTTTCATAAGTTATTGGTTTTGATTGTTGGTGAAGAATGTAATAAAAATATTGACATTTGTATTGAATAATGTTTTGTTGATGCATAGGTGTTTCATTGTTGATTTCGATAATATAATGATTCACAGATTTTAATGCATATGCATATGTTATTGAGTCAAGTAAATTTTATACATGTGAGTGCATGTACTTAATTTTCATTAAAGAAAAAAAAATTGGTTGATCGACTCTTCACTTTGATTTATCAAAAGTGAAAATATTAGTTTATCTTTAAAAATATATAGATAAAAGACATAATTTTCACCAGACTTTATAGGATTGTATTTATATTTATTTTATTAAAATAATTAATTTCTAAATAAAGAACAATCATGTACTAATAAAAATAAGGATAAGTTTAAATGACGGGAGGGTAAAATTGTCATTAATAGAGGTTAAAACTTAAAGTTGTCCTTATTGAGTTAAGCTTCAAATAATTGGGGATGTATTGGGTTATAAACTTTTCAAAAAGACTAAATAGAATATGAAGTCCATATAAAGGACTTTTCATCAAATAATCCTAAAATAAAATAAAAAGAATTATAGAAAAAAAAATAGGGATAAGTATTGTACAAGCCCCTGTACTTTTAAATTTGGATCGATTAAGCCCTCCAACTTTTTTTTGGATTGTTCAAGCCCCTTTACTTAGAATAATGAGTTAAACAAGCTCTCCTAACCATTTTTGTTATAACAACGCTGATGTGACCCGTTAAATATATGAAATGTAATATTTATTTATTTATTATTGTTGATGTGGCAAACACATGTTCTAGACCAATTAAAAAATTACACGAGTAACTTTTTTTTTCTCTCTCTCCCTTCTCTTCCTCCCCAAACAAACTCTGATTCTTATTCCGTTGTCAACGACTACATCTGGAAAAGGATGGAGGTCGAGATCATGGTTTTCATTTTCTTAGCAAGTTTGATTTTGAAAGTGGTTATGCGCGACTCTAAATCTCAATCAAAACTTTCACCAAAACTTTCAAATCATATGTTCTTACATTCAAAAATCTACAGTCTGCATCTTCGCGGATCTCCAACGACTGAACTCCTTCCACCGCCACTATGACGAGCATTTCACTAGAATCCATATTTGCGCTTCACCGCTCATATGAGCATTAGATCTAAAACCAAAAAATGAGCATCAAATTTGGACTTCATGGCCCATATAAGCATCAGATCTACACTTCACCTTTTAATCCAATCTTGATCTAAAATCAAATTGAAGAGCATTTTCATCTAGCGGTTGTTGATGAACTCTCCTACCTGTTCATTCAATCTTGATCTGAAATCAAATTGAAGAGCAGCTCGAGGTGTTGTGTTTGGGTTTGGTGAAAAAGACTAGGTCGTCATTCCGGTGAATCTAACGGTTGTTGATGGTCGGTGAAGGCTGGGTTATTCTTGTTAGGGCCTGGTGCAACTTTTAAAACCAATGACGTTCGATTTGGTGGCCAGACATTGGAGATCGGATGGTTGGCTAGTGAGAGAAGCCATCCCGATGAGAGATTTACTTAGCAGTTAGAACATGTATTTAATTTATGCCAACTCATCAATTACAATTTATTTTAGTCAAATACACGCCATGTCAAATAATATGTTATATCTCACCAATATTTGACAGAAACATGGATAGAGGGCTAACAGAGAAATCCTAGAGTACAAGGTTTGAGCAATTCAAAAAAAAGTTCAAGAGCTTAATCGATCCAAATTTGAAAGTACATGAGCTTATACAATACTTATCCCAAAAAAATAATAATATGGAAGGTCATTTACTTGTTATCCAGTGAGGACTTTGTAAAGACTCTTTTTTGGTTAAGACCTAAAGATACGTTTAGAAGGAGTTTCCGAATTCTGCTGTAGATTTACCATAAAATGAAACCTTGTGTATTTTGGCTTGAACGATCTATAATTATTTTGAATTTCCTTTTTATTTTGAATGTAATTTAATTATTTGAAAAAATATCATTGAGTTCACAATATCGATAAAAAATAACACGTATCTCAAATAGCTTATTTGAAAAGCTGTATCGTTTGTAATCTCGAATTCGAGTTTCCAACACTTCCTATTCTTCTTATTCAATATAAAAATAAATATATGTATCAAAATATGAATATTAATTTTTTGATTTTTTTTTTAAAAATTAAAGCCCAAAATCAATCTATCTACAGCGGAGCCCGAATTCCGTTTAGAAGGGGAGTTTTAGGCAAGGTTTTGAAACTCATTTTATCCCTGAAACGGCGTCGTTTCATGGTGAGTTACAGAAAAAAAACAGAAACCCTAGCTTCTCAATTTTGTCTGTTCCGAGTTTCGACTTCCGCCAGCGACTTCACTCTTCAGTTCATCCCCTGCCCGACTCTGCTAGTCTGCTGTGTTTCTTCACTTCACAGCAAGGTCTTCACGACGTGCACAGCCGCAGCTCCATTCCTCCAGGACCTCTACTCCAGCGCCGCAGGTCCAGCTCCATTCATCCACTCCAGCGCGCCTCCGCCTCCGCCTCCATCTAGACATCGCCTCGTAGGCCGTAGCTTCAGTCGACTCAGCTATCGACCACCACTCACCGATCAGGCGATCACCACCACTCACCAGCCACCATCTCCTCAGTCCTCATTCCTCAATACTCTTGCTGCTATATAGGGTGGGTCGTGATTTTTGTCTTACAGTTCTGCTTTGAATTTTTGGATCTTTCATTCTTTTGATCATTAAGTAGTTTGAAAAGTTTATCTTTAAGTAGTTTGAAAGTTGGATTTTTGTACCGTAAGTCCATAAAATCTGCCAACTTAGAGAGCAATTGAATTACAATTGTGATGGATTTGTTTTGTTAACTGTTTAGAGTGTAAAATTGCAGCATCATTTCTGTAAAATTGTGATGGATTACAAATTATAATTGTGATGGATTACAAATTGTGAAATTGTGAACTGCAGCATGTCTTCTGAGCATAATACTACAGCTGCTTCAACTCCAGTTACGGCTCACTCTGCTGAAACTCCAAGTGCAGCTGCTTCATGCCCTGCGAATGCTCCTACTACTGCATCTGTTGATTCTGGAAGTGGGGGAGGGGCACGTCAAAAAACTGACCCAGCTTGGGGCCATGTCAAATTTGAGATTGACAGTAAAGGTACCAAAATCTACACTTGCTTGTATTGTTCAAGACAATTTAGAGGTGGGGGCATTCATAGATTGAAACAACACCTTGCATGGAAAAAGGGACAAGTTGTTAGATGTCCAAAAGTTCCATATGAAGTTAGACATGATATGGAAGAAAACTTGAAATCCCATGTAGATAAAAAAATTAGATGCTGAGGAAAGGTTCGAAAGGGAAAATCCTGTTTGTTGGTTTGTTTCACTGACGCTATATCACTTATAGTGTTAGTTTTATATCAAATTTGATTAGTGTGCATCATCTGGTTTAGCTTCTACATTCCCTTGGCTTGTCAGATATATTGACCGCCAGCCTGGACCCATTACCGAGTGCTTATTTGTTTCCTATGCTGCTTCATCTTTTGAAGATCTTTTGTAAAAATACACGTTGATGATTGATAACTGTGAACATAATATAATTTTTTGTGAATAATCTGTATTTATAGTGGAGTTTTTCTTGGTTAGGTATCATGGCGGCTGATGAGGAAAACCCTGAATCCACTCCACCAGCTGAGGCTTCTGTTTCCGTCCCTGATGGTCCACCTGTGGTTTTCACCATTAGTGTCACCCCAGTTCAACCAATAGAACCTATCAGTTCCCAAGAAGTTCCAATTCAACCTTTGCCTACTATTGCTCCAATTCCTACAGTTCCTCTTGCCCCAGTTGCCCGGCCATTAGCCCCACTTCCGATGCGTCCACCTGTCTTAAGGCTGCCTATGCCGCAAAATGGCGAGGTTAGAGCTAGTGACTCCGACTCTGACCATGATGACTTGGGTCCCTCGCGAAATGCTACTGGTTCTACAGAGTACGAGATTTCAGAAGAGAGTAAACTGGTGAGGGAGCGGCAGCAACAGGCTATGCGGGAGCTGATGATGAAGCGTCGTGCTGTTGCTCTTGCAGTGCCTACTAATGACATGGCTGTCCGTGCTCGTCTTCGTCGGCTTGGTGAACCCATAACGCTTTTTGGAGAGAGAGAGATGGAAAGGCGGGAAAGGTTGCGGACAATCATGGCAAACCTGGATTCTGAAGGGCAGCTGGAGAAACTGATGAAAGCTCATGAGGAGGAGGCAGCAGCTATTTCAGCTGCAACTGAGGATTTTGAGGAAGAAACGGTCCAGTACCCTTTCTATACTGAAGGATCAAAGGAGCTATTGGATGCTAGAATTGATATTGCAAAATACTCAATTTTAAGAGCAGCATCACGTCTTGAACATGCTCGTAGGAAAAGAGATGATCCAGATGAAGATGTGAATGCAGAGATTGATTGGGCTCTAAAGCATGCTGAAAGTTTGGTTCTCGAGTGCAGTGAGATTGGAGATGATAGGCCTCTTACCGGTTGTTCCATCTCTCGTGATGGGAAAATGCTGGCAACCTGGTATGTCTCATTTTCTCCCATTTAAGTGATCGTGAGTTAATAAACATTATATTTTCTGATTGCTTATGCTTTTAAAGGGCTAAACGTTTGTCGTAACAGTGGAAGGCCCGGCTTGAACTTTTTAGCATTTGGAATATTTGCATCACATAGTGAACTTTACAAGCTTTGCGACAAAACTTTTCTTTATTCGAATCATTGACAAATTGTTGAGTCTTTGCATTGATTGTCATACTCATTGCTTATCCTCAATGGTTGAAATGATAAGTCATTGGGCCTTTATACAGTATCGAGCTTGACTGAGTGGCAACGTTGTTGGGAAAAATATACAGTATTTTGTGCTATATCAATACCTCTAGTTTCTTTAGCTGGGAGTTTATTTGCTGTCAAAATAAACTAGCTTATAAGCTGTGATAAATAAGCTAGGTTATAAGTTGTCAAATGTTTGCTGAAGCTTATGGCTGACGCTAACTAATAAGCTATGGAAAATCTGTTACGTTTAGTTTAAAAGATAAAATATAAATACACAAAATATGAGAACTGTATAAACTAATGCAGTGTTATTTTGTGAATTTTTTGTGTGGTAAATTTCGTTTATTTTATTATTAATTTTAATTTTAACTTCAAACTTATAAATTACATGTAATTAATATTTTAAAAGGTTTATATTATTATGTATAATATTATCTTAATAAATGAAAAGAAGAAAAAAAAAATGAAATAACGCGAAGTTTTTTTCCCCATTTTCGAGCTTATAAGTTAGCATGTTTGAGGTGTATGGTAAAGCATCTCCCGGAAGCTTATATGTGTATCAGAGGCAGGCATTACGGTCTTTGCAAATTGCAATGAATGTAATTTTTTGTTTGATTTGCTTTTATTAGTGGTTGGAGGGGAGTTGCTAAACTGTGGAGCATGCCTCAATTAAACAAGGTTGCTGCCTTGAAGGGGCACACAGAACGTGCAACTGATGTTGTATTCTCACCTGTGCATGACCATCTGGCGACTGCTTCAGCTGACCGAACTGTAAAATTATGGAATACTGATGGATCCCTCCTGAAGACGTATGAGGGCCATCTGGATCGTATTGGACGTATTGCCTTCCATCCTTCAGGGAAGTATTTGGGCTCAACTAGCTTTGACAAGACTTGGAGGCTATGGGACATAGATACTGGAGTGGAGTTGCTTCTTCAAGAAGGTCATAGTAGAAGCGTATATGGGATAACCTTTCACCCTGATGGATCATTAGCAGCATCTTGTGGACTTGATTCCCTTGCACGTGTTTGGGACCTTCGCACTGGGAGAAGTATCCTTGCTCTGGAAGGTCATGTTCAGCCGGTAAGACTTTAAGACTAAAGTACTAAACAGTTCTTGATTTTCTTTCTTAGTATGCGTGGATTGTGACTTACTAATGTTCAGGATTTTCTCTACAGGTTCTTGGTGTCAGCTTTTCACCGAATGGATATTATTTAGCGACTGGTGGTGAAGATAATACTTGTCGTGTTTGGGATTTGAGGAAGAAAAAATCTTTGTATGTAATACCTGCGCACTCAAAACTTATATCACAAGTGAAGTTTGAACCTCAAGAGGGTTACTTTTTAGTCACTTCTTCGAGTGATATGACATCAAAGGTTCAATTTCTTTCTCAAAATGATTGTCACTCCATAGAAGTTGATGTCTTTGAATCAAAAGTTCACTGTTGCATTTGTATAATTGCTGGTTTCATACATCTTACCAGGTTTGGTCTGGCCGAGATTTCAAGCCTGTGAAGACTTTATCTGGTCATGAAGCGAAAGTTAATTCTCTGGACATAAGTGAGGGTAAGTTTTCTTCCATTTTGAGCATATGTTTGTTATCCTTATTTTTATTATTGAAGTATCTCTCCGGTGTTTCCTTGAATGTAAAACTTTCAGTATATCTCAATTTCCTTTCAATATGATCCCGACTGTGAATTACATTATTTATTTATTTATTATTGTTATGTTATATATTGACTTTTGAATCAGGAAAAAAGGATCAACTTCTTGAACAGGCCAAGCTTGATATTTCCATGGACGTATAGTTTAGACTTATCATGAGTTGAATTTTAACCAATAACTTAAAAACTCCGGGTGTTCGATTGTGTATGGTACCGAAATGAAAGGTTTTGGAGGAAACTTAAACTCAATGGCGAGCTTGATGGAGTGGTAATGTTGTTAGGGAAAATATACAGTATTTTGTGTTATATCAACATTGCCTCTATTTTCTTTATTTATAGTCTCTGAACATTGTCCACCTCATATATGATTAGATATTCTGTGTTATCCTTAACTTATGAAGCAAGAATTTGCAACTTATTTGTTCATAGTCATTGTCATTGGTTAACTTGTTGCTTAGTCTTGTTCAAATCCTATGTACTGTGTGACTTAGTTTACAAATTATCCTTGTTTAGTAACATGAAAAGTATGTTCTTTCTGGTTGGCAGACGCTCAATATATTGTGACCGTCTCTCATGATCGGACCATCAAACTTTGGCGTGGCAGTAGCAATGGTGGGGAAGACCGCATGGATATGGACTGATCACCTTTGTATGTGAGCGTCATCGCTTTCATTTATTAATTTTGCTTAAAAAGTTCTACCGAGGAGTTTACACAAAAGCAGAGTTGCACTGGCAGCGATACGTCCGACTCTGGCATGATTTGTTATTCCTCTGCGACAATACATTTGATGTTATTGCTGGGCAAGGGGATTGGTTTTCGAGTTAGGCCTCCCGTTCATGTCTTTTGTTAAGTACCTATTGAACTTGCAGAATTGATTGTACTTAATGTTGTATTTTTTTCTTCCAAGTGACAGAAAAAGACTTTTAACAATTTATTTTATGCCCATTTTATCCGCACTTGATGCTTAGCAATAGCATATAAGAATAATGAGGTCATTAGGGTTAAGCACACAGTACGACTAGGTGGTCCTGTTTCTGTAATGGATCACGTCTGCTATAAAGCTGACATTTTGGAGAGTCTGTGGTGTCGAATATGATTATGAAAAAGCATTGTTCCTTTTTGTAACAACTTTTCCTCTGTCATTCTCCTTATTCTTTCTGCTTGCTCAAGAACAGTGAGGGACTCCCTTTACTGACGGCTTGTCGCAAGTCCTGATTTCCTTCGCAATTCCTTATTTTCGTTGTTATTGTTGCGGTTGTGACCAAAAGGGAAATTCCCTGGTTTGATCGTCACATCTATCCTTATCAATGCGGGGCTCAGCCTTGGTGGCTTCTTTATCACTGTCAAGATGATCCCCGTAGCTTCTCGATACGTATTGAGGCGCAATTTGTTTGGTTACGATATCAACAAGAAGGGCACTGCTCAAGGAACCGTTAAAGTGTGAGTGCTTTAAAAAATTTACTTCTTTTTTGGTTTGTTCATTTTTCGTTGTTCAGTCGTTCTGCGAGCCGGGTTTATGCGGAACTTCAGTTTTGCAGCTTAATATGAAATCCTCCCTCCAAGGTTTAGGTACTGCGATAAAGTTTTTTGAAAACAAGAAAAATAACGTCAATTTCTGAATTTAAATGTCCTTTCTGTAATATAGATGCCATTTAAACTGTTATTGATTGAGAGATACTGCTTGCATTTCCTTAGATTGAGTGAAGAGAAGAGAAGGGGAGATAAATTTGTTAAAGGAAGATAAGAGAATGTAGAATATTTTTATTTTCTCATGTTTGGAGTGTTTAAAACAAAATAAAGGAATGAATTTGTTATTTCTCTTGTTCGGAAAAAATAGTTTAAATTACGAATTTATTCTTATTTTTAAGTTAAAGAATTATGTATAAGGATAAAAAAGTAGTAGGTTGTTTGATTGTTGGATATGATATTTTATCTTATCAAATTACTGTAAGTGATGTCTCCAATTGCCGTGCGGTTCTGGTACAAATTCGTTGATTGAATTTTGGGAATGCCTTTTTTCTTTATTTTCCTATTCTCTTGCTGTTGTTTCTGCATGCTATGTTCTTTCTTCCGATATTGGCAAATAGTAGATGAGTAAATTGAAATGTCTGTACTTTGGGTCCAGCAGTTGGAAAGTGTTCGCAATGTTACAAGAACCTATAAATAGCAAAATTTTAGTGTCAGAAATAATGGATTAAAGTGCTTTGTCCTGCAAGATTATGGACAATAACTTGAAGAGAACTTCCCTGAGATGAGGTAAACATATGTAGGTATTTTTCAACTTTATAGCTTCATCTCAATATTTAGTACGTTAGATATTCGATGAGATCGTAAAAATAATCATGTGGTTCTCTGTTCTACTGAACAATGACAATCATTTGTGGTGTTGGGCCTGTTGGCACATTTTACTCTTCTAGGCATACTTGTTCTGCTTACTGAATTACTCATCTCGCTTAAAATAGATGTTAGTATATTTTTTGGAGAAGTGTGTAAGTCCCCATAGATCATCAATTTCCCAACTTTGATTCTTATATCCTCAATTGAACTGTGCCTGAAATCTATGGCCAGACTGTTTCACCTCACAAGAATTTTGCTAGTTCATTGCTTCATCAGCTTGAACAAAAGATCTAATGGAAACGTGAGGGGCCAATATATTGTTCATGGAGTTGATTCGTTTTTTAATAAATATTTCTTTCAAAAAGTTCCAGTTTGATTCATATTCCTCTGTCCCTCGTAATTATTTTTATCTTTCTTTTCTCCTTTATTCATCATATTTTCTGTTTATTAAGTTGTTTTTTGGTAAGTGGGGTTGGGGGAATCGAACCCTTGACCTCTTTTTTCGTGTTGACCTCAAGGTAGGGGACTTAGCCAACTAGGTCAAGACTTAATCCCTTTCTGTGTTTCTGTTTATTTAAGTTGGCTAAGAGAAAAGTATCTGGTTCTTGTATTTATTCTTAAAAATGTGTGTGTGTATATATATGGTTTTTCTAATTGTTTTGATGTCCTCTTGGCATCAACACTCATCTGTAGCCATTGATGATGTACTTGAACTTATTTATGCAGCTTGAGTACATGATTTAACTAGTAGAAGTTAGAGTTTGAACATTTCATTCTTGCAGTGGCTTGTGGAGTACAATGCAGCACTGGCATCAATATGCTTCATGATTTTGCTTGGATTTGTTGACGATGTTCTTGACATTCCCTGGAGGGTGTAAGTTCCCTTTTGTCCCATGTTTTTAATATTGATAAATGCTTCGCCTTTCACGTTTTTTAAGTATTTGTTTCTTTGGATGGTGTTGTGAGCCATCTTGTATTAGCTCCTTGCCTTTTTGTGATTGTTAAGAGCAGGAAATTGCTGCTGCCTTCATTTGCTGCTCTTCCCCTGTTGATGGCGTATGCCGGACATACTACTATCATCATCCCCAAGCCTTTTGTTCCTTACATTGGGGTTGAGGTGCTTGATTTAGGTATTGTGTGTAACTAAAGCGTGTATCTTAGGTTCTACTAATTAAATTTGAAAAGCTGATTGTTAGTCTTGTTACTGTGTTGTATATTCAGATATTCATGTGGAGTTGTTCTTGACACTTAATTTCTTAAGGAGATCCTTGAGCTACATCCTTTTATTCTTGCTTACAACGAATGTTTCGATGAGACAGGAGCGTTATATAAGCTATACATGGGATTTTGGCGGTTTTTTGCACAAACTCCATCAACATTCATGCTGGCATAAATGGACTTGAAGTTGGGCAGACAGTTGTGATTGCATCTGCTGTAAGCACTTGTACTTGTAAAACAGTTGGAGCTTACTGCTATTCTTGCTAGCTAAAACATCTTGGTGATGTCAGATTTTGATACATAATGTCATGCAAATTGGAGCATCTACAGATCCCGAGTATAAGCAGGCCCATGCATTCTCCATCTACCTTGTTCAACCTTTACTTGCGACTTCATTGGGTTTACTTTCTTACAACTGGTAATGGCACTGCTTTTGAATTATTGAGCTGGGATTTTAAATTTCTTCCTTTGTTGTAAAGTTGAGTCTTAGTATTTCTGTTAAAAATCTTGCTTCTCCTAGGTATCCCTCTTCTGTTTTTGTTGGAGATACTTACACGTACTTTGCTGGAATGACCATGGCTGTTGTTGGAATTTTGGGACATTTCAGGTGAGCTCCTGAAAATCCTTCAATGTTTCACTACACAACATACCTTCAAGTGCAAGTTTAAAATGGCTAATGTGTGGAGCCTTCCTTCCGTTGTTCAAACATATAATACATGAAGTAACTTTAAAATTTAAACATCTGGTTCTGAAATATGTTTCTGCTGCTGTAATGTCAACATCAACAGTTAATATACATGTTCGCCCCTTAATCTGCTTGCATAACTGCACTCTGGATTCCTTATCAATGGTATTTTCTGGTTACAGTGAGACACTTCTGATATTCTTCCTACCTCAAGTAGTGAACTTTCTCCTGTCACTGCCCCAGGTTTGATCTAATTATTCATCTCTATCTCATGCGCACACGCATGCATCGTATTGTAAATTGTGTTATGAAGATGGCATCTAATTGGGGTTTCTTCTGGTCAGCTTTCTGGTTTTGTAAAATGTCCGAGGCATCGGCTACCTAGGTAGCTTTTCTTTATTCTCTTCAGGATTTTATGCTTTTAGGTCTGTACTAACTAATAAGAGGCAGTTTTTTTTAACCGTCTGTATCTGATTTGAACTTTCAGGTTTGATCCCCAGACTGGGCTACTCACTGGCACGAATGATGGAACACTAGTGAACTTCTACTTGAGAATGTTTGGCCGCATGTCAGAGAAGTCACTTTGCATTCAACTTCTTATTGTTCAGGTGATTTATCATGTTCATTTCCTTTTCCCATTCTCAATAAAAATCAAAACAATTAGGGCTATCTAATTTTCTTTTAACATTATCATTTGTTCCTCGTAAGACAATTAATATTCTGGACAGTACAATGTATGCGAACTTCATATTCATTATAGATATAGCTATTCTAAATATCACGTTAAATTTGTGAACTAACAAAATACTAGATTCCACAAAATCCAAAATCGAACTTCATTTTCCCCCACTTTCAGCCCCCTGTAAAAAAATCATAAATTTAGGATGCACATGATTTACTTAGCCAAAATTATTTTACGCATTAACAAAACTCATATTTAAAACATAAAAAAACAATTATCTATTTGATAGAACTAAAAAGTTGATAATAAAGTTACTAATGTAAATGAGTAAATGTTTGCATAGATTCACGAAACATTGTTTTAGATTAAACAAATTTTAAAATTAAATAACAATGAGTAATTGAATGCATGCATTTAGCATCTCTAAAACACAACACATATCTCAACAAAGAATGTACAAATTCCAATGTAAAGACATTTCTAAATAAATGATGGGAAATAATTAATGAAACTTAAAGAAATAAATGTTTTAGCCTCCGTTTGTGTCACTCTGTCCTTATACTCTCAGACACTCTCAATTTTTACGTTTTACTAGAGCTTATACTCTATCAACATACTCTGATCCAAACGGACCGTTAGTAACCAATGCACTGATCAACAAATTTTCAAATTAAATAACAATTTAACGATTTCATAAATGATGCAATGCATGCATTTAGCATATCTAAAAGTCAATACATATCTCAACACACAATTCCAGCGTATAAATTAATGATAACAATAACTCTAATAGTTTAAAACTTTTTAGATAACCAAATAAAGCCTTTAAAAAGGAAGAAAAATATACGTATGATTGCTCTAACGTTATTGAAAATCAAAAATCTATCTTCAACCTCTCTCATATGAAATATGAAACATTCATATGTTATAGATATTGAGAACCCTGCTTCTTCCAAACACAATTGCCAACATGCATATATATTCTCAACCAATTTAAATAAAATATGCATGTAACTGTAATTTATTTTCCCTATTATAGATAAAAACAATTGTTTTTACAACATTTTGAATTCATTTAATTACATGATATAACATCCACAAAGTTCTCTACAAAAACATTTCATAAAAATAATTCTTAAGAAAAAAACTTAAAAACTATTTTTCAACAACTAAAATTGTTAAAATGAATATACATACAATTAATCAATTCCCGTGGCGTAGCCACGGAATAACACTAGTTTTATTCCAATAAGGAGACTTCGTTAACTTTTGTTTCATAATGTCCGTCAAATTTAAAAAATATTTCATAAACGACAAAAAAGTTATAAAATTATTTTTATTGACATAAATACCCTCATGTTCTTATCTTTCCTATTTGCACCCAAATCGGAACTTCATCCTCTAACGACTATTCTAGTCAACTAATGGGTGGTAATGGTGCTCCTAGGTATGGGTTATACTCCCGTGGTGGTGGCATCTCCGGCGATGGGATCGGACACTTTTTTTATGGTTTGCCACAACTTCAACGTTAAATTTTGATGAAATAAGCAGCTAATGGCGATGAATGAGGACCAGGGGTTGGTAGTGGTGCTCTAGGACTTCTATTTGGTGGGTCCATGGCTGGACGACTGTAATCCACCATGCTCACGAATCTGTAATATATGTTTTATTTATCTTTTTGAATATTGAAAAATAAAAATATCTTTTTGGTATTTTTTTTTCTTGTTTATGACAATTCTTAAAACGGTAAGTGTTGATATGTAATATGTTTCATGTATTTGTTTGATTTTACTCTTTTTTTTATTTATTCTCATTGGATATCTTTGAAAAAATTTCTATTTTTGTAGTTTTTTTTTTGTCTAGTAGTGATGTACTAAAACTACTGATCTGCTAGTGATATATTAAAATTGAACTGCTAATATATTATCTGTTTTTTTATATATTATATGTTTTTCAATATATGTAATTTTGGTATTTTTGTGTTTTATGATCTGATTATGATATATTGAAATTGTACCGGATGATGTGTTATCTATTTGATGTTATATGTTATTATTATTCGATATTTATGGAAGAATAATGTTGATAGAAATTCTGAAATTTTTTGATTTTTTATAATATTTTAAAAACTACACCTATTTCAATGTATATCAAATATAATATCAGCAGATCAAATACAAATGTAATATTAGTAATATTAACAAATTCAAAACAAATATAATTTCAGTAGATCCAGTTTTTTCTGTTTCTTTATCTAAATCAACAATTCTACTTGTCAATCTGTCTTTTGCACCTATAGATCCGTCTTCTATACTCGCAAATCTTCTCGAAGAAAAAGAATCTAGAGCCGCTTCAATCAATGGTAGAGATAAAGATTTTTTGTTGGTTATGGAGATGGGGATATGCTTGAGAAAGAGATCAGTAGAGGAAAGAGAAGAAGGATGATTATTAGGAGAAAATAGATAAAGAGCAAAGAAAAAGATCGGCAAATGAGATCGACAGAGGGGGAGGGGGAGGGGGAGGAGGAGGAGGAAGAATAAGGAGATTGAAGGAAAGATAAGGAAGAAGATGGAGGAAGGGAAGAGAGAAGAAAGAGAAAACGTTTTTTACAATACAAATGTAAAAGGGCATTTTAGCAAGTGAATAAAATTTGTCATTTTTTTCAATATTTTTACCACCTTATCCTTGTTAGAATATATAACCTCTATTTTGTCCTTCTGTAAAACCTTATAGATTTAGGGAACTTAGATAGTGGCTCGTGTTGTCCCATGGTCCGACTTCACTGGGCTTGCCCTCACCTAACAAATTCATGTTGGCCTAAACTTTTTCTCTATGGTTCTCCATGTGAACAGAACCTGCTTGAGAATAACACTGATTTGCTGAATAAGAACTCTAATGAGTCGAAGAACGTGTATCATGGAGCTGGTGGAGAAGGGGGATATGTTTGGAATGACTCATGGGGGCAAAACCAGCTGGAAAATAACTTTGATGTGTGGAACAAGAACTACAATGAACTGAAGAACATTGGTCGTGGAACTGGTAGAGACTGGGCAATGTGGGACCGAGATGGAAATAAAAGAGAAGGCACTGGATGGAACATGTCAAGATATGAGACCTCCCAATTTCATGGTAATTACTACAACAGGGATCGCGGATGGAGGAATGGAAGATGGCAAAGGAAACATAATTTTGCTTATGAACAACCACATAGAAATCAAGTGCCTCATGCAAATCAGTGGACTGAAGTGAACTATTATAGACCAGTGAACCAGAGCCACTGTTGGGAAAGCAGGAATCCCATGCAGTCTTGATAAACAAATTTAGCAAAGCAATAGCCTATATACTGTTGTGGGAAGTTTCGTCTACTCAACTCAAGTTTTATAATCCTTATACGGTTCTACATAAAGTTTGCCATGCCCAAGTAAGTACATAATAGCATGATTTATGTGATAAAAACATATTATCTAGCCTGTGTTGCAGTTTTGGAAGTTGATCTGGAGAACTCATCTGCGGTTCTGAGTATGTTTTATAGTTGGTAGTTGCTCGTTACCGAAGAAAACATTGCTTCATTGATTTAAGTATTAGAGGGACTGTAGTAAAGCGGTCCCAGATGGTGGAGAAAACTGTGTAAACTCATCACAGGAGTGATTTACTAGTTTGTTAGAGATTTTGGCCTTGTCCTTTTAAGCGTTCATCTCGTCTTGTTTTTCTCATAAATGAAATGAAGTTGTCCTTGTTTAATTATCATCTATGGCTTGCCCTACAATTTTCATGTTTTTTGTATTGTCTAAGACATAATGAAAATGAACTTTAGCTGATACTATCTTTGCTGATATGCATGTTTGTCAAACTGTGTTATCTTGAAATGCCAGGTTAAATCTGCATGCAGTAGAAGGAAACATTAAAACCATTTTGGCCTGATCTTTCCCTCTGAAGAAAAGTCATGAGGAAGACTGTTTTTACTGCACGTGAAACTTGGCTTGCTCTACTGCAAGACTTTGTAACTTGGATGAGGGTCTTGTGAACTCTTTCTAAAGCCTAAACCACAACACTCTTGCCACTACAAGAAGCCCTAATCAATCCTTGCATATTGGGTCAATTGCCTACTATTTGGTGTGTTGTCAAAGGAGTGAGACCTCCAATAATTTGGAAACATACCAAATCAAAATAATAATTATTATATTAAGATAATGACCGATATCAAAAAAATAAAAATAATGTCCGATAAATCCCTGTCAAACCTTAACCCTAGCAACAATGGTGGTGGAAGAGAGATAAATTCCAGCGAGAAAAACAAAGGGGAAATATAGGTTGAAGAAAACTTTTCATTTTTACAATTTGAGAGTTTCAACTTTCAAAAGACAAACCAGATATCAATTCTTAATATAATTCTTGTCGTTAAGCAATCTTTTCTATATCAACTTAAATTTAGCTAACACAAACTTACACTAAATAGAAAAGCCTAATAAAATCAAATAAAAAGAATTATAGAAAAAATAGGGATAAGTACTGTACAAGCCCTTGTAATTTCGAATTTGGGTCGATTAAGCCCTCAAACTTTTTTTTGGATTGTTCAAGCCCCTTTACTCAGAATAATGAGTTAAATAAGCCCTCTTACCCATTTTTGTTATAACGACGCTGATGTGGCCCGTTAAATATATAAAATGTAATATTTATTTATTTATTATTGTTGATGTAGCAAACACATGTTCTAGACCAATTAAAAAATTACACGTGTAACTTTTTTTTTCTCTCATTTCTCTCCCTCCCCAAACAAACCTTGATTCTTATTTTGTCGTCGGCGACTACATTTCGAAAAGGATGGAAGACGTCGAGATCATGGTTTTCATTTTCTTATCAAGTTTGATTTTGAAAGTGGTTATGCACAACTCCAAATTTCAGTCAAAACTTTCAAATCACATGTTCTTACATTCGAAAATCTACAGTTTACATCTTCGCGGATCTCCAACAACTGAACTCCTTCCACCGCCACTATGACGAGCACTTCACTAGAATCCATATTTGTACTTCACCGCTCATATGAGCATCAGATCTAAAACCAACAAATGAGCATCAAATCTGAACTTCATGGCCCTTATAAGCATCAAATCTATACTTCACATTTTAATCCAATCTTGATCTAAAATCAAATTGAAGAGCATTTTCATCTAGCGCCTGTTGATGAACTCTCCTACCTATTCATTCAATCTTGATCCGAAATCAAATTCAAGAGCAGCTCGAGGTGTTGTCTTTGGGTTTAGTGAAAAAGGCTAGGTCGTCATTCCGATGAATCTAAAGGTTGTTGATGGCCGGTGAAGGCTGGGTTATCTGTGATACCCCAACTCGAGAATAATATAAATAATTAATAAGATAGTGACACGCGTACAATGAGATGATAGTGAAACTGATAGATTAAATTCGGGTTAAACTAAATCAATACAAAAATATATATATATATATATACAATATGACTACCAAAGATTGTAAGAATTATGGAAACCAAATTAAACGGGAATTGAATTAAAAGAAAGTAACAAAAGAAAAAAAATAAATAAATAAAAAGAAAATTTCACAAGATTCCAGAGAGGGGGAGAAACAGAAAATAAAAGAAAAAAAAAACGGAAAAGAAAGTAACGAAAAAAAAAAAGAAACGGAAACAGAGAAGAAAAAAAAAAGAAACGCGATTTTCGCGTCACAAACTTCGGCGGCGCCGATCTCCTTCGTCCGGCCACCTCAGGCGACGAGAACGGTACCAATCTTTTTGTATCTTCGAGACGTATAAAAACGGTTCAAGAATCACCTTAATCGGAGCTGTATATCTCCGAAAAAAGCTGTCGGAAGTTTTGGCCACCGCGAACTTCGACAGTCGATTTCTCCCTCCTCCGACCTCCGATTGATGCAAGGCCACCACCGTTGAGTTCGTCTCGATGAGTACTACAAAGTCCAGTTGGTGATTTCCGGTGAAATTCGTCGGATCTTCGGTGACCCGAATGTGGGTAAATCGGGAACTATTTGACCTGGGTTGACTTTTCCGGGTAAAGTTTACCCCTTTGCTTAAATCGTATATTTTACGTATATACGCGGTATTTGAACGTAATTGTGAACTTGTATGTGCATTTTGGTGTAGGACTGGTATATGAGGTTTAGTGATGTACGACGGAAAAATTAAACAGGAAAACATTGGTTCGAGTGAGATGTGAGGCATGCTTCAAGAGGTAGGGAATACTTAATTCTATGTTATTGTTGTGATTTTTGCATTTTAATTAATCAAGTTCTTGGGGTGCGGTAAAATGTGAAATGAATGCTCGGAGTAAGTGCCTACTGTTAAATGTGGATTGTGTTTGATGTTGCAGTGAATGATTTTGTTATGTGGTACCCCTGCATTTCATTGAGAAAAGTGATGTTTTATTACTGAATGCATGAGATTGAATATTTGCTTATATTGTGGCTTTATATAAATTGTGGGAATTGTGATGTGGAGATTGGAGTGATGTGGAAATGGCCCTGTACGTACAGTGGATGAAAATCTGAGTAAGGATTCGCTATGCGGCCACATAGCGAAGGGGTGGTAAGTCCCGGGTAGAAGAAGGTGCATACTTTCCTTACTCGTAGATTGCTTTTGGCGAGGAGGTCGGAAAGCGGAGAAAATTGCTTCCGGCGAGAAGTTCGGAAAGCGGAGAAAAATAGTTTTCGGCAATGAGGTCGGAAGGCGTTCGAGGTGGTGACGGATATTCGAGGCGGGTTGAGAAATAGGAGTGTTATTTAAATTGTCGTGCTTCTGTCAATAATTATTTGTGAATGTTTTGTGTGTGAATACGGTATTCCCTACTGAGCTTCGGGTCATCCCCTACTTCCCATTGCTTTGTTTTCAGGTGAAACAACTGTGACCAGTTGGATTGAGAGTGCAGACAGGACAGGGCTGTCGGTGTACATACCAGAGTTGCTGCGTAAGGGTTGAGTGGACCCAGTGGGTTGGGATGGCTGAGCTGGAGTCTCAGTCGGATATATAAAGTTACTTATGTATTTATCTATATCTATCATCTAAATATACGTATGTAGATAATTATATTTTTATTGAATTATTGAGTTTTGAAAAATATAGTCGGGAGTATGAGTTAGTTACACGTCACGTGCCTGGCGGATCGGGGTGTGACATTATCCTTGTTAGGGCCTGGTGCAACTTTTAGAACCAACGAGGATTCGATTTGGTGGCTAGACATCAGAGATCGGGTGGTTGGCCAATGAGAGAAGCCATCTCGATGAGAGATTTACTTTGCAGTTAGAACATGTATTTAATTTATACCAACTCATCAATTACAATTTTTTTTAGTCAAATACACGCCATGTCAAATAATATGTTCCAGCTCACCAATATTTGACAGAAACATGGATAGAGGGCTAACAGAGTTCATTTCCTAGAGTACAAGGGCTTGAACGATTCAAAAAAAAGGTTCGAGAGCTTAATCGACCCAAATTTGAAAGTATAAGAGCGTGTACAATTCTTATTCCAAAAAATAATAATGTAGAAGGTCATTACTTGTTATCCAGTGAGGACTTTTTTAAGACCCTTTTTGGTTAAGACCTAAAGATACGTTTAGAAGGAGTTTCTGAGTCCTGCTGTAGATTTACCACAAAATGCAACCTTGTGTGTGTTGGCTTGAACGATCTATAATTATTATGAATTTCTTTTTTATTTTGAATTTAATTATTTGAAAAAATATTATTGAGTTCATAATATCGATAAAAAATAACACGAATCAAAAATAACTTATTTGAAAAGATAAAAAGTAAATATATTGATCAAAATATGAATATTACTTTTTGATTTTTTTAAAAAAATTAGCCCATAATCAATTTATCTACAGCGGAGCCCGAATTCCGTTTAGAAGGGGAGTTTTAGGCGGAAGAAGAGCTTCGTACCCTCCTCTATAGTGAATCTTCGTAGTCTCTCCTTCCATACTCATTACGTGCTCGAAACCAGCTCCTTTTCTTGTACTTGTTTGGACGCTTTTTGGGAGCGTGCATACATAGAGTACACCTTCCCAGGCTCGAACCCGTGACGCGCTGCTTATAGGCAGGGTGGAGGCAGAGCTGGTACCACTGAACCAGCTCTGCCTCCACCCTGCCTATAAGCAGCGCGTCACGGGTTCGAGCCTGGGAAGGCGTACTCTATGTATGCACGCTCCCAAAAAGCGTCCAAACATAAAAAAACATAAAAGCACCCTTTTGAGGTGCGCCTCATTTAATCCCACCTCATTTTGATAGCTCCCCAGCTCGAACCCGTGACGCGCTGCTTCTAGGCAGGGTGGGGAGCTATCAAAATGAGGTGGGATAAAATGAGGCGCACAGCGACCCCCCACCTCAAAAGGGTGCTTTTATGTTTGGACGCTTTTTTTGGGAGCGTGCATACATAGAGTACGCCTCCCCAGGCTCGAACCCGTGACGCTCTCCTTATAAACAGCTTCAATGCTGCACTTGAAAAAAACTTTGAAAATATTGGAGTGTGTCTCTCTCTTGAAAAAGTTGTATTAAAAAAAATGTAAAATGGTAGAAAAAAGTAAAATATAATAGAAAAATATGAAAAAAATGATGTTGATGTTTGATATTTAGAGTGTCTGTGAATGAAAATTGAAAAAAATTGTATTAAAATATGTGTTTTGTTGATATAATTGTATTGGAATGATGTTTTGCTGAAAAATTTGAAGAGACACCGTTGGAGATGCTTTGTTATGTCATGTCTTGAGTGGGGTCTACATGCATTACATGGCAACATTTTATTGGTCCGATGACACCTCTTGCTTTACCAGTCAATCACACACTAAACAAATTCCAGAGAGAGAGAAGGGGGGGAGAAGAGAGAGCCAACAATGGCAGCTCGCAAAAGAGCGTCCACAGAGGCCGCCGCAAAGCCGCCGCCTGAAACGAAACCGCATCGGAAGGCCCAAGACAAAGAGACGACTGCCGCGAATGAACCCCCGATTGCGCCTCCTAAATTGGGCCTAATTCTCAAGCTCTCTTTTCTTTTACTGGCCCCGTACTTGTACCTCTTCTTCTATCACTACAGGATCGAGCAAGACCTCAAGAGATCTATCCTTATCAATGCGGGGCTCAGCCTTGGTGGCTTCTTTATTACTGTCAAGATGATCCCCGTAGCTTCTCGATACGTATTGAGGCGCAATTTGTTTGGTTACGATATCAACAAGAAGGGCACTGCTCAAGGAACCGTTAAAGTGTGAGTGCTTTAAAAAATTTAATTCTTTTTTGGTTTGTTCATTTTTCGTTGTTCAGTCGTTCTGCGAGCCGGGTTTATGCGGAACTTCAGTTTTGCACCTTAATATGAAATCCTCCCTCCAAGGTTTAGGTACTGCGATAAATTTTTTTGAAAACAAGAAAAATAACGTCAATTTCTGAATTGAAGTGTCCTTTCTGTAATATAGATGCCTTTTAAACTGTTATTGATTGAGAGATACTGCTTGCATTTCCTTAGATTGAGTGAAGAGAAGAGAAGGGGAGATAAATTTATTGAAGGAAGAGAAGAGAATGTAGAATATTTTTATTTTCTCATGTTTGGAGTGTTTAAAACAAAATCAAGGAATGAATTTGTTATTTCTCTTGTTCGGACAGTGATCACAAGAGAAAAGAAAGGAAAAAATAGTTTAAATTACGAATTTATTCTTATTTTTAAGTTAAAGAATTATGTATAAGGATAAAAAATTAGTAGGTTGTTTGATTGTTGGATATGATATTTTATCTTATCAAATTACTGTAAGTGTGGTCTCCAATTGCCGTGCGGTTCTGGTACAAATTCATTGATTGAATTTTGGGAATGCCTTTTTTCTTTATTTTCCTATTCTCTTGCTGTTGTTTCTGCATGCTATGTTCTTTCTTCCGATATTGGCAAATAGTAGATGAGTAGATTGAAATGTCTGTACTTTGGTTCCAGCAGTTGGAAAGTGTTCGCAATGTTACAAGAACCTATAAATAGAAAAATTTTAGTGTCAGAAATAATGGATTAAAGTGCTTTGTCCTGCAAGATTATGGAGAATAACTTGAAGAGAACTTACCTGAGATGAGGTAAACATATGATAGTTGAGGGGAATAAATAGTTGACTTGGTCCTTTGTATCAGCCATTAAGTCTGATTACTCATTTTAGGCATCATTTATAAGTTTGTTTTAATGATATGCAATGTGATTTGCAGGCCTGAGTCCTTGGGTATCGTTGTTGGCACTGTCTTTTTGGTCTTGGCAATCTTGTTTCAGTATTTCAACTTCACAGCAGATTCAAATGTAGGTATTTTTCAACTTTATAGCTTCATCTCAATATTTAGTACGTTAGATATTCGATGAGATCGTAAAAATAATCATGTGGTTCTCTGTTCTACTGAACAATGACAATCATTTGTGGTGTTGGGCCTGTTGGCACATTTTACTCTTCTAGGCATACTTGTTCTGCTTACTGAATTACTCATCTCGCTTAAAATAGATGTTAGTATATTTTTTGGAGAAGTGTGTAACTCCCCATAGATCATCAATTTCCCAACTTTGATTCTTATATCCTCAATTGAACTGTGCCTGAAATCTATGGCCAGACTGTTTCACCTCACAAGAATTTTGCTAGTTCATTGCTTCATCAGCTTGAACAAAAGATCTAATGGAAACGTGAGGGGCCAATATATTGTTCATGGAGTTGATTCATTTTTTAATAAATATTTCTTTCAAAAAGTTCCAGTTTGATTCATATTCCTCTTTCCCTCGTAATTATTTTTATCTTTCTTTTCTCCTTTATTCATCATATTTTCTGTTTATTAAGTTGTTTTTTGGTAAGTGGGGTTGGGGGAATCGAACCCTTGACCTCTTTTTTCGTGTTGACCTCAAGGTAGGGGGCTTAGCCAACTAGGTCAAGACTTAATCCCTTTCTGTGTTTCTGTTTATTTAAGTTGGCTAAGAGAAAACTATCTGGTTCTTGTATTTATTCTTAAAAATGTGTGTGTGTGTGTATATATATGGTTTTTCTAATTGTTTTGATGTCCTCTTGGCATCAACACTCATCTGTAGCCATTGATGATTGACTTGAACTTATTTATGCAGCTTGAGTACATGATTTAACTAGTAGAAGTTAGAGTTTGAACATTTCATTCTTGCAGTGGCTTGTGGAGTACAATGCAGCACTGGCATCAATATGCTTCATGATTTTGCTTGGATTTGTTGACGATGTTCTTGACATTCCCTGGAGGGTGTAAGTTCCCTTTTGTCCCATGTTGTTAATATTGATAAATGCTTCGCCTTTCACGTTTTTTAAGTATTTGTTTCTTTGGATGGTGTTGTGAGCCATCTTGTATTAGCTCCTTACTTGCCTTTTTGTGATTGTTAAGAGCAGGAAATTGCTGCTGCCTTCATTTGCTGCTCTTCCCCTGTTGATGGCGTATGCCGGACATACTACTATCATCATCCCCAAGCCTTTTGTTCCTTACATTGGGGTTGAGGTGCTTGATTTAGGTATTGTGTGTAACTAAAGCGTGTATCTTAGGTTCTACTAATTAAATTTGAAAAGCTGATTGTTAGTCTTGTTACTGTGTTGTATATTCAGATATTCATGTGGAGTTGTTCTTGACACTTAATTTCTTAAAGAGATCTTTGAGCTACATCCTTTTATTCTTGCTTACAACGAATGTTTCGATGAGACAGGAGCGTTATATAAGCTATACATGGGACTTTTGGCGGTTTTTTGCACAAACTCCATCAACATTCATGCTGGCATAAATGGACTTGAAGTTGGGCAGACAGTTGTGATTGCATCTGCTGTAAGCACATGTACTTGTAAAACAGTTGGATCTTACTGCTATTCTTGCTAGCTAAAACATCTTGGTTATGTCAGATTTTGATACATAATGTCATGCAAATTGGAGCATCTACAGATCCCGAGTATAAGCAGGCCCATGCATTCTCCATCTACCTTGTTCAACCTTTACTTGCGACTTCATTGGGTTTACTTTCTTACAACTGGTAATGGCACTGCTTTTGAATTATTGAGTTGGGATTTTAAATTTCTTCCTTTGTTGTAAAGTTGAGTCTTAGTATTTTTGTTAAAATCTTGCTTCTCCTAGGTATCCCTCTTCTGTTTTTGTTGGAGATACTTACACGTACTTCGCTGGAATGACCATGGCTGTTGTTGGAATTTTGGGACATTTCAGGTGAGCTCCTGAAAATCCTTCAATGTTTCACTTATACACAACATACCTTCAAGTGCAAGTTTAAAATGGCTAATGTGTGGAGCCTTCGTTTAAAATGGCTAATGTGTGGAGCCTTCCTTCCGTTGTTCAAACATATAATACATGAAGTAACTTTAAAATTTAAACGTCTGGTTCTGAAATATGTTTCTGCTGCTGTAATGTCAACATCAACAGTTAATATACATGTTCGCCCCTTAATCTGCTTGCATAACTGCACTCTGGATTCCTTATCAATGGTATTTTCTGGTTACAGTGAGACACTTCTGATATTCTTCCTACCTCAAGTAGTGAACTTTCTCCTGTCACTGCCCCAGGTTTGATCTAATTATTCATCTCTATCTCATGCGCACACGCATGCATCGTATTGTAAATTGTGTTATGAAGATGGCATCTAATTGGGGTTTCTTCTGGTCAGCTTTCTGGTTTTGTAAAATGTCCGAGGCATCGGCTACCTAGGTAGCTTTTCTTTATTCTCTTCAGGATTTTATGCTTTTAGGTCTGTACTAACTAATAAGAGGCAGTTTTTTTTAACCGTCTGTATCTTATTTGAACTTTCAGGTTTGATCCCCAGACTGGGCTACTCACTGGCACGAATGATGGAACACTAGTGAACTTCTACTTGAGAATGTTTGGCCGCATGTCAGAGAAGTCACTTTGCATTCGACTTCTTATTGTTCAGGTGATTTATCATGTTCATTTCCTTTTCCTATTGATCCCGTGCCTTGTTGTTCCTCAATCTTTAAATGATGAAACACTTAGAACAACAAGGTGCTGTGATAGCTATAATTTGTTGTATGACTTCCAAGCCCACTCGTTAATGTGCAAGAGCAAGCTGTTTGGATGCATGTATGTTTATCGCCCTCCAAAAGAAATATAAGTTGAAAAGGAATTATTTGGATTATTAAACTTCTTTCACCCAGCATAGAAGGATGTGGGAAGGTTGGGTTTAGTGCATGTGAGTGTGTTGAGCAGTTGTGTGAACGCATTATGCTTAATTCCTGTTCAGATGAGTTTTTTTGTTACTAACTGGCTCATGCCTGAATCTGCCTACCTGTTTCAACAGGCTCTTGGATGCTGCTTCTGTTTCGTGCTGAGATATTTTCTTGCTGGTTGGTATAAATGAAAGCCGCACAACTTCTGATGAATATTCTTCATACACTTATTAACAAGCAAGCATCGACGTACTGACTGGGTTATGTTGCATTGCATCACTTCCTGCTTAGCAGGATGGGTCTTTTTGAGGTAGAGAAGATTTTTCAGTTTGGATGTGTTTGAAAATGTTGCCTCTCACTTTGTTATACATACCTAGGTTGAGGCCCAAAGATTATTTATACCATCTTGTCTAACATATGATATAACATAATTTTGAAGCAATAATGCATTTATAGTTTGGAAGGTTTTTCATCTCTAACAAGTTCCTTGTCAAACTCGTTTCTCGACTGAATCTTGTTACTGTTATGTTCATGTTTTTTGACAAATTCTATTATTTGGAAGTGTGTATTTTGGGAGTATTCTAGAGTTTGACATCGTTTTTCCAGAGTTTAGGAAAGTCTTCTATTGTGGTGTAGTGGTAGTGGCTCTGTCCACCTTAATGTAGGTAAGGGGTTCGACCCACGGAAGTGAGAATTTATCTCATAAATCTAACCAATTCCTCCTTGAGCTGGGGGCTACCCACTTGACATACGTGTTGCCCAAAACGCACGTGCGGATGTTAGTGCTTAATTGACGACTTGCAACTTTCTCATATTATATTCCAATTATTCCCTAACACCTATAGAGGAGTTAGATTTTAAATAGCCAAAATGCACTCAGTGAAAAGTCTAATGCTGGAAGCATAGCATCTATATTTGTGCTAGATGTTAGTGCAATGTCTACAGTCTAGAGAAACAAAAGAAGACACTTTGCAAGGTGAGAGCTTTGGAATAGTTGCAAATGGAAGATATTAAGTGAGGCATGTTTACTCCTGACTTCAAGTACATCAACTAAAAACTAGATATTTATTCAAAAAAAAAAAAAAACCTAGATATTTGAAACCTTCCACTTCTGTCCCTGCAGAAACCTTCCACTTCTGTCCCTCCAGAAAGTCAAGAAAGAAAGTCAACTTTTCAGGGAAGCTGCAATAATTTTTCTAGAATGCCTTTGCCTCTACCCGTTAAAAAAGTCTTGAGTTGGAAAGTTCCTACTTAACCCGCTTATGAATGTACGACTCAACTAATTAATCAAACTCATAATAACCAATTTAAATGATTAATTTTATTCTAAGCTACCGTAACAAAATTCAGCTAATCAACTCATAGTTGCGAGAACTGCTATATTAATAATAATAATTTTAGGTGGGGACTATTTACGTCTCCATTTTCTCATGGACACCTCTAATTTAAGAAACTTCATTTAAAAAAAAATAAAGTTAGAGTACACCATCCTTTCTATCTTTTTTTTTTAATTGTTCAGACTTTTTCTCATTTACACCCGAGTCGCTTTAGGATTTCTCCGTTGCATTTTGGAGATTCGAGAGATTTCATATCAACTCTTGTCTCCTACAGAGTGCTATACTTTATAGCGTTGTCTCTTCTCATTAGCGCGAAAGGTGAAAGCGGACGAGAAACCCTAGAGTGATCTACTTGGTCGTATCGTCTCTTCCAAAGTGAAGTGAAGCCAAGCCGATAAAAAGCGGTTTCTATTGTTTTTGTATTGATGTTTTTTTTTTTTTTTTTTTAGGATTTTGTGACCTTGACGTCTCCGGGAACGACAGATTGACTCCTCTCCCCTCTGCCATTGACGGTTATTTCCGGTTTAACAATTACGTTTAAGAATTAATGTCATATTTCATGCTTTTGTAGCAAGAATTAGGAAATGAAAACAGAGATTGAAGGGGATGAGTGGCATGCAGTGGAGGATAAAATGGTAAAGGGTTGGTGTCATTGGGGGTGTTTAGAGATTATAATTTTTTTGTATGCCCGTGAAAAAATGGGGACGTAAATAGTACCCATCGAAATTTATGACTAGATATTTCTAGTCAACTCTGGATTGATAAAACAGAGGATATAGGCTCCAATTTTTAGCTATCAAAATTATGTAAAACCCTAATTTAAACCCTAAATATCAAATCCTAATATACCATTTTTTTTTAAAAAAATTCATGAATTAATATAATTTGGTGGGAATTGAAACTAAAAATTAAAACAAGAATTGGAGCCCCTCCCAACTAATAAAAACGTGCTCCCGGTACATAGTGGGTTGCATACTGAAATACATATCCCTGCCAGGCAACTTTTAATTCTGGATTGTTTTGTGTATCTAGAGTTTTCTTTTTTCTTTTTCAAAATATCATTTTATTATTATTAATTAGTGATATAACAAGTAACAACTACTTTCAATTAATTGTAGAAATGACAATTGACGTTGTTCGAAGTAGTATCACTAGTTTTAGACTTTTAAAAATAACGATGTTTCGAACAACATTATATTTTTTCAACCTTGGCTAATTGATGCTGTTGGAAACAACGTCAATTGTTGGGACATATCATAATATCATTAGAATACATATGTTCATTACAAATATGTACCAACTCATCCTAACACAAATATTATCAGAATAGATAAGGTCATTACATAATATCAACTCATCGTAACACATAATACCATCAAAATACATGGGCTCATTAATACCATATTAGGTAGAATGATAATGTTTATTGTTGTGTCCTGGTTGACCGCGTATACTACACTTTTACCTTGATAGACCTGTTCTCATATCCATTTCATTTCTTAATCGCGTTGAGCTGGATGACCTTTTTTTTATTGTTCAAGTCCTACATCGACTATCAATAATGGACCAAAATATGTTGCTTAGTCAACCTAATCTGAATGGAATAAAAAGTTGATTAGATGTCACTTTTGACAATTGAAATATGGTTTGTGTTACGACTTAGCCATTGGAAGAATTTTTTTTATAACGTGATCACTCATTTTGTAATTTTGTTACATGCGCAGGTTTTTATGAATCTCGAGCGATCAAATCGATGACATGTCCTTTGACTCCAAAAAACTATTTAATTAGCTCATGTCGACTGTCAATTGACTTATGTGGATTTGTTAAAAAATTAAAAACTATTGACATCCTTCACCTCTTTCTCCTCTATTTCTTTTCCAAGAATTTTCCATAAAAAAAACATTCATCCGCACCTTAAATTTAGTGAAGAAGGGGAGCCAATGCTTCCATCCTTGCCCTTCACACTCTCTAATTAGCAATTAATTTTTGTTGAAATTGTCGTTGATCTAATAGGTAAAGACAAAACATTTATGACATTGTTGCACATCTACGAGGCAAAGGCCAAAAAACACAGAGAGGGGGAGTTTCTATGGAATCAAAGAAATGATAAATCCATGGCCTCCCCCTCATCACAAGGAGGACTTAGATGATCCTCTATAATTTCTCACATTTTACTCTTGTAAGTTGTCTCGGTGTTTCTCAAATGGATGACAATCTCCTTTACTTCTTTGTTGTTCATCGGAATCTCCATTACTCTTGTTTCTTGCGATTCCAAATTTGTCCAATTCTCGTCTTCTTTGTTGTTGGTTATAGATGAAAATGGTGTGTTCGGATCGATGAAGATTGGGCAGTGGTGGAAGAAATTGGGTGAAATTGGGTTAGAGTTTGGGTTATGATTAGGGTTAGGATAGGTGTCATAAAATTATTTATCTACTTTCTGATTTTTTTATTATTCCACGTGAACAAACAGATGGGCGGTCAAAGGCACACGTCATCGGTTTGACTGTCAGAGATTGACAAAAACTTGCCCGTGTATCAAAATTGCAGAAGGAGTGGTCGCTTTATAATTTTTTTCCTTCCAATGGCTGAGTCGTAACACATACCATCTTTCAGTGACCAAAAGTGACATTTACTCGTAAAAAGTTGGTGCCTAAGTGTTCTGGTAGGCTACTAAGCTAAAACTATGTTCCATAAGATTACTATAACTGACCTTAGTCACATAACAACAAGAAATCACATGCAAGCATGGTAGTTGAATCATAAGCCACTTGCTGAACGTATAACTCTGTTGGTCCGAGGTTCTCCAATTTGCACTATGTGATTTCTTTCTTTTTCTTTCGTACTCTAGTGTTAGGGTAGTGGTGGGACATCCTTTTAGACTTCTCAATCTCCCTATAAATTTCAGCTAAAACCTGTGGTGGCTTTTGTCCTCTTTCCCTTTTGTACTGCCCGACTTCAATTCTTCCAGCGACAAAATATTTGTTTGTCCAAAAAAAAGCCAACTACACAAGTGCAGTGATTGGAAGGAAATAACCATCTTTGAGTACGTTGTTAACGATTTCAGACATATTTTTTTGTCATGACACCATAACAATGACCTCCCTGATAAGATAATGCACATTTAAGTGGAAAATTAACTATACCTCTCCTCCTCCTTAAACTTCTAAACCCACGTAACATTATACATTTTCTCCTTCATTAACACCCCTCCCAATCCAAACAACCCACAACCCCTCACTTGACTCTCCCACACTTAACTCCATTTAACTCTCCCCTCCTCAATCTAAGCGTAGCCTAAAAGATTAGTTTTTGCAGCTTTTTTAATCTCATCTTGCAACCAAGAAGCCATCTGCCTATATGTCAGCTTCTTCTTCCACGACTCCTACTGAGCGAAAGTATGACGTCTTCATTAGTTTCAGAGGGCCTAACATTCGTAACACCATTCTCAGTCATCTACAAGCTGCTTTGGGGAGAGCAAAAATTGAAACTTTCATTCACAGTGAGCTCAGCACGGGAGATTATGTTACAAAGGCCCCCCTCAAAACAATCGAGGAATCAAAAATCTTTGTACTCATTTTCTCTAAAAACTATGCTGGTTCAATTTGGTGCTTAGAAGAACTTGTGAAAATCGTGGAATGCAAGAAAAACAATGCACAAATTGTTATACCAGTATTCTTTAGGGTGGCTCCATGGCAGGTAAGAAGGCAGTTAGGGCCTTTTTTTTTTATATCTTTGGCTCAGCATGAAGGCCATCCCAGGATTCAAAATTGGAGAGATGCTTTAAACGAAGCATCTAATTTAATTGGATGGGATTCAAAGGTCATAAGGTGAATTTTCAACGACTTCTCTCAATCCTTGTTGTTTTTCCCCTTTAGATCACTTATATCAAGAATACTTAATTGTTTTTCCTAATTGTTACGAAGAATTTGAGGATTGTTGTATGTTCTACAATATTTCAATGTGTCTCGAATTACAAGAACTGGAAATCAAATTCACAGTATGAACACCTTATTGATTTCTTTACAAGTGAACTTGATTCTCTATTCTTTATATATTCTTGATCTTTTTTCTTTTTTTTTTCACTTTGAGAGCAATTGTTGTTAGAGACAACTGTTCCAAGTTCTATTCATTTGGGCTGGGCCTAGTCTAGGCCAAATGAGCGACCCAACCCACATGCCCAAGTCGAACATCCCCATTCTTGATATGCGTATTAATTGATGAGTGTAATTTGATATGCAGTTTACCAAAAGTTAACAAACATTTTTTCCTACCCGTTAATCCACAGTAACCATCGCTTCATTTGTACCTTTACCTTCTTTTGCAGGCCGGAGGCTACTCTTAATAAAAGTATTGTGAAAAATATTTGTGGTAATGATTTTCAGTAGATAGAACTCTTAGTTGGAAGGCATGATTGCCTGGGCCGAGGAAGTATTATCATCTTAACAAGTAGGAACAAACAATTGCTTAACAATGGAGTTGATAGGATCTACGAGGTTCCAGTATTGGAACACCATGAAGCTCTTTGCCTCTTTAGACAAATATGCATTCAAACAAATTCATCCGATGGAGGTTGAAGAACGAGAAAGTGCATTGAGTAAACTAGAGAGAACCCCAAACATGGATGTGCAGAAAGTCTTGCGAATTAGTTATGAAGGACTAGACAATGAAGAAAGAAACATTTTTCTTAATATTACATGTTTCTTCAAAGGAGAATACTGTACTGGAGTTCAATGCTTTTATGATAGCTGTGGTTATTCCACGAATATTGGTATGCGTGTTCTTGTGAATATTGGTCAGTGTCAGTCAGGAAAATACTCACTTTCATATTCGTCATGTTATTTATTTGTTGTTATATGTTATATCCTGTGGCATGCAACACTCAGTGGGTTCGGTTTCTTATTCGACCCTCAACTGTTTGGTTAATTTATTCTATGTCAGGATTTTGAAACAATGGAGTCTTTTGGGATGGTCATTGCCATTTCATACTGTCTCTAACATGTCCTTCGCTAGCTATTTTTAGCCAGGAACAACCTGGGCGCCATAAATTGCTATGCGACATCTGAAGTATAACACATCGTTTGGTTGTCAGTTCTGTTTTGAGTTTGCTTGCTTGAGAAACTCAAGTAAAAAAGTTGGAAAGCAGAACTGAGTTTTGGTTAAACAAATAAGCCTGTCAGGGGTACAGTGGATAGACCAAGAAGTCTTGCCAAGAATGGAGAAACAGTGCTGTTTCCTAATTGCCAGTGTGGGCATCATTTTAGAAGGAAGGATCGACATTCCTCTCAAGAAATCTACAAAATTATGGTTTTTCTATGGAAAGAAGTGATTGTAAGGTAATTAACTGGTTTTCATGTTCTATAACGATCATTTCGTCCTTATCAATTTTCTTTCTAGCCGGGGGTCAATTTTATAAATTATTTGATAATTATTATTTATTAGACTGAGTCTGGTCTTTTTATTCTATTTAGTTGTCGATATCATTTCACGATTTAATATTCATCTTATATAAAAATTGAGAATTCTACAATGAAAGATTTTTTTTTTCTGGGTCGTCGGTACCCATTCATTATTTAATAACAGAGACGGGGCGTCATGCAAACCTCGCTCAATAAATTATTTTCATACTCTACATCGACCATTTTTTCCTTATCAAATTGCTAGGTGGGGGCCAATTTTATAAATTATTTGATAATTATAACATTCAGTTTGTCTTTTTTATTATTTGTTAGAGAATTACTCAGAATACCAAAATGTGAAAGGTTTTTTCTAACGAGGAGAGCTCAAAAAAAAAAAAGAGAAGCCTTCAGAAGGGACAACACGCGTGCGAACTTTATGTTTGTCATTTTGTGTATACGACAAGATCAGGAAAGGAGATGCGGTGCTTCTGAGAAAATTTTAGAAATCAAAAGTCTCCATTTTCGTTTTTCCAAGAACTTTTTGGTAATACTGGGATTAACTTTTGAAAATACTAGAATGCAAGAGAGTGGCTTTTTCTGGTCTTGTTTTGTTTTCAGCTTTGGCTATGTTGGTCTGTTCTTCTGCAGCAGCCCTTTGGCCGTGGCTTTGAGGATCTTTTTGGTTGGGCTTTTGTGGTTTTTTGCTCTCATACGTTGCTGGTTCCTTTTTGGTTGCTGGTCGATTTGGTTTTTTCGTTATTGTTGCAGCTTTTTTTGAAGGGTCTCGGTAACTTTGCTATCTTCTTGTACTTCTTGTGCTGCTATTGCACAACTCCTTATGAAAAAAGTCCATTCAACAGCACCTGCATATTTCCATTTAAGAGGCTTTGCTCTAGCTTGTGTATAGGTTCTCTTGCTTTGATCTTGCTTATGTAACTACCGTATTCCTCCGCCACAAATAAGGGTTTTAATAAATTTATCAGTGTCGTCAAGTATAAAAATTGAGGATTCAAGAGACTAAAGACTAGTTATCTGCCTATATTGCAGCTTTTTTTATTATCTCATCTTGCCAACCAAGAGGAAGAGCCATAGCCATCTTCCTATATGGCAGCTTCTTCTTCCGAGACTCCTACTGATGGAAAGTATGACGTCTTCATTAGTTTCAGAGGGCCTGACACGCGTAACACCATTCTCAGTCATCTACAAGCTGCTTTGGGGAGAGCAAAAATTGAAACTTTCATTGACAGTGAGCTCAGCAGGGGAGATTATGTTACGAAGGCCCTCCTCAGAACAATCGAGGAATCAAAAATCTCTGTCGTCATTTTCTCTAAGAACTATGCTGGTTCAATTTGGTGCTTAGAAGAACTCGTGAAAATCATGGAATGCAAGAAAAACAATGGACAAATTGTCATACCAGTATTCTTTAAGGTGGCTCCGTGGCAAGTAAGAAGGCAGTTAGGGCCTTTTGCGACATCTTTGGCTCAGCATGAAGGCCATCCCAGGATTCAAATTTGGAGAGATGCTTTAAACGAAGCATCTAATTTAATTGGATGGGATTCAAAGGTCATAAGGTGAATTTTCAACGACTTCTCTCAATCCCTGTGTTTTTCCGCCATTCTTGATATGCTTATTTGATGAGTGTCATTTGATGTACAGTAAATCCATAGTAGTGTCTTTCTAGCCAAACAGAATGACATTAATTTCTGCTTATAATTTTTTAATTTCTTGTTATTGTTTAGTGATAGTTATTACTGGTACGCTAATGTAACCGTCGCTACATTCGTACCTTTTCCTTTTCTTCAGGCCTGAGGCTACTCTTATCAAAAGTATTGTGACGGATATTTGCGGCAAGCTTCACTATACATCCTCGAGCAATTTCGGTAGTCTGGTTGGAATGAGTTCTCACTTTAAGCAAATAGACACATTATTAAGCATGATTTCAGAAGAAGTTCGAATCGTAGGATTTTGGGGGATGGGAGGTATAGGCAAGTCGACTCTTGCTAGAGCTTTCTTTAATCATGTTTTCTCCCAATTCGAAGGACATTGCATTATTGAAGATATCAGAGAAACATGTGAGATTTGTGGAATAAATGTTTTACGAGAGAAACTTCTCACTGGGATCCTGAAGGATGAGAACTTCAATGTAGGCACTCCTAATCTAGGAATTCCTTTTATAAAAGATAGGCTTTGTCGTAAGAAGGTTCTTATTGTTTTGGATGATGTAAATGATTCTCAGCAGATAGAACGCTTAGTAGGAAGGCGTGATTGCTTTGGTCGGGGAAGTGTTATCATCATAACAAGTAGGGACAAACAAGTGCTTAACAATGGAGTGGATAGGATCTACGAGGTTCCAGGATTGGAATACCATGAAGCTCTCTGCCTCTTTAGCCAATATGTGTTCAAACAAAATCATGTGATGGATGTTGATCAGATGAGACTATCGAACAGGGCAATAAATCATGCTAAAGGTAATCCTTTGGCTCTTAAAATATTTGGTTCCCATTTATCTGGAAGGAGCAAGGAAGAACAAGAAAGTGCATTGAGTAAACTAGAGAGAACCCCAAACATGGATGTGCAGAAAGTGTTGCGAATTAGTTATGATGGACTGGACAATGAAGAAAGAAATATTTTTCTTAATATTGCATGTTTCTTCAAAGGAGAATACTGTACTGAAGTTAAATGCTTTCATGATAGCTGGGGTTATTCCTCGGATATTAGTATGCGTGTTCTTGTGGATAAATCTCTTATAACCATTCACATGGGTCGAGTATGGATGCATGACCTACTACTGGAAATGGGCCGAGAAATTGTTCGCGAAGAATGCATCGAAGAGCCAGGGAAACGCACCAGGCTATGTGATCCTCATGACATCTCTCGTGTGTTGGCAAAGAAGACGGTAAGTTCCAATCTGTATTTCATACAAAGACCTCTAGAAAATGCAAGAAATATGTATTCTCAGTGACCAAGTAGTTACTGATTTTTTAAAACGTGTTTTTCCTTTATGTCATGACTTCCTTACCTTGATTTGTAGGGGACTGAGAAAGTTAAAGGCATAAGTCTTGACGCGTATAGCTTAAGAAGCTTCAGTATAAATCCTGCAGCATTTGAAAGAATGACCAATCTGGAATATCTCAAAATCAATGTTTATTTGTCCAAGTTGCATCTTCCTCGAGGCCTCGAATCTCTCTCTAATGAGTTACGATATCTGGAGTGGAATCGATATCCTTTGACATATTTGCCATCGAATTTTCAGCCCGAGAATCTAGTTAAGCTCATAATGCCCCACAGCCATGTCGAACACCTGTGGAATGGAAGACAGGTATGACCTGATATGTTTCTTTCCAAAAAAATCCTGAATTGCCATTAGAAGTACTTCAATTTATTTTTTTTATTGGTAACCTCAGTTTGTTTGTCAAAATATCCATGGTTCATATGATATGTTTAATATCCATGGTTCGTATCTATTCCTTGGCATCAATAGAATTAAAAGTAAGAACTGAAAACCAGAAGAATAAATATCTTCACAAGAAGATGAAGGTGAAATCGCAAGAAGATACACAGATATCTTCACAAGAAGATAAGAAGAAACTCGAGTGCTTTTGCTAAAGGAGTTGGGAGAAAAGTCTTTTTCTCTATTTTCCCTTGATTCAAAATAAAACCCCTTTACAGACCTTTTATCCTTAGTCACATATCCAATAAAAGAAAAGAATAAAACAAATCATGTAGACAGCTAATGGTGGAAGGCTAATCATGTAGACAACTAATGGTGGAAGACTAATCATGTAGACAACTAATGGTGGTGACAGCTAATGGCTCCAAGGCTGCCGACAATGTAGACCTAGCATACAATAGACAAACACATGTTTAACAAGAACTGCTGTTTTTGTAATTTTTTTTCTTTTCATTTTGTCGCAGAACTTGGCGAGCTTGAACATAATTGACCTCGCTTACTCTAAGAAGTTGATTGAAATTCCAGACCTGTCACTGGCTACAAATCTTCAAAGACTGACTCTTATAGATTGCAAAAGTCTTGAGAATCTTCCAAGCAATCTTTCTAGTTTGAAAACTCTGAATCTTAATGGTTGTTCTCAAATCAAGAAGTTTCCAGAGGTCTCAATGAAAATTGAATTTTTAAATTTAGGTTGGACGGCAATAGAAGAAATTCCTTCATCAATTGACTGTCTAACGTCCTTAACTTTATTGAACCTTGGTGGATGCAAGAGGCTTCAGAAACTCCCCGCTAGCATTTATAAACTGAAACTCCTCCGAAATTTTGGTCTATATTTGCCGTCATTGGAAAGGCACCATCTTGTTTGGTTATCTGGGGTAGAATATCTAAATCTCTCGGGGAACAACTTCCAGAAAATACCTGATGCCATCAGTCAGTTCAGTAAACTACAACATCTTTACCTAGATGACTGCCAGAGACTTCGATCATTACCTCAACTTCCAATGAATGTCCACAGGATATATGCAAGGAATTGTGTAGCACTCGAAATGGTGGCAAGCCCTTTAACCACAGCATCATGCGGTGAATTTGAATCTGTTGTCGAGTACATTGAGTTCAATTTTTCTAACTGTTTCAAATTGGATCAAAACGCACAAAACAGCATTGTGGCTGATGCAAGATTGAAGTTGCTGCGTTGGGAAGCCTCATGTCCGGAAACTTTTTCACAGGTCTCTCTCTCCCCCTCCACACTCCTTTATATGTAATTGTATTTTAAATGGAGATTTATTGTTATCATGATGCAGACAACCAAAGCGGCAAGTATCTCGTTTATGGGAGGTGACATTCCGGATTGGTTCAAATATAAAAGCCTGGGATCCTCACTAACTGCAAAGCTTCCAAAGCAGTGGTGCAATTCTGAATTATTATGTCTTGTTGTCAGCGTTGTTATTGAATTCAAGGACTTCCCTAGGTATGGAAAATTCAATATTCTTAAGTATGATTGCCATATAAGAAATAACACAGGAGACAGCTCCAGTGGCAATGGTTATTTCAATTTAGCAGCATGGGGAATCAAAGATACTATTCGGTCAAATCATGTCGTGTTAATTTATCGACAATCCTTGATAAATGAATGGAGAATGATACCCAAAGAAGCAAGTGAAGGAGATGAGATCTCAATTGAATTCTATGTTGGAGAAGATGCTAGAAACTATTGTAACATCAAAGAGTGTGGGATCCATTTGCTACACAGGTTTGACATGGAAGATGGATGTAGTCCTTCAACTATTGAATGTAACTCTCCTAGTACCCAGTTCTCCAGGTTGGATTGGATGGACAATCATATGGAAGAAACAGTACTGATAGCAGATGCTAAAAGTAATGAAGGCTCTGATGATAACTCTTGGACTATGGTGGAACCTCATGGAAGATTCAGCTCTGATGAGGAAAAAAATGAGAAAGTGGTGATGAGGAAGAAAATGAGAAAGTGGTTGGGAACCTAAGAAGGCGTTTGGTTTGGAAAATATTTTAATGTTTTTTATTTTCATTTTTTAGAGATTGTTTTTAGTGTTTTCAATATGTAGAAAGCATGTTTGGTTAAAAAGATAAAAATTGTTTTCTAAAAATAAAAACAAGATTGTGTTTCGTTTGTATGAATACCTATTACGACATCATTTGTTAAGAAAATATTCATAATAATGAGAAACAAATGCTACATAATATTTTAAACAATATATGAATGTCAAAAACATTCATAATGCAAATCATTCACAATACAACATTTTGTTTCTAATCATCCATAATATTAAAATGCATTGTTGAAAAGTCAACTTACATTTGTGTAGCAATGTTATTTTTAATAAATCCTATTTATGCATTTTGGGCGATATCAATGTAAATAACTACTATACTTTGACTTGACTCTGCTTTGTTCTGCTCGACTACCATTATCTTTGATGAATATTGAGTAAATAACCTATCCAATGCATGCTCTCAGAGTATGAAATGGTGAAGTAAACAACATGCAACTGGAATTTTTCTATGTCCTCATAGCCTCATATGATAGCTTGTCATTAATTTCAAAATAGGAAATCTCGCCTTGAGTACTCCAATAGAACGCTCTATGATATTGTTGCATGAAGAGTGTTTGTAATTGAATAACTCCTTACCACGTGACGTCCTTATATGTGATAGTTACGTAGATGATATCTTTGACCTCTATATGGGGCAAGATATTCCTGTCTGTTTGGGTACCCCGAGTCAACTAAATAAAATTGATCTAGCAAAAGAACAATCACAAAAAAATCAATGGTTACCGTAATTAAAAACATAATAACAAAAAAACCTCCACATGACTTTTGGAAGTTGTTTGAAGTCCTACTCAATGCGTCAATAAATACCCCCGAATCATTTTGTCATTCCTTCCCATCCCTATAGCCAAAAGTAAACATCATAACAAAATCACAAGAAAACATCACATTTTGGGTAACAAGAATTTTTCTCCCATAAAATGTTGTTTGTTTTTATGCTGGTGTCCATGTAGAAATGTGTGTACCATCAATGGCTTCAATACAGTCCTATATGATAATATTAATTATCTACATGTAAACATTAAAAAAAAAGCTACATGAAAACTTAAATGAATTACCTTAAAATATGGGTAGTATTTGGGATTGTGGAGAATATGTACATTACACCGGTATGATGTGCTTATTTGATGATGTGCGTCCCGAACTTACAAAGAGCTTTCAACACTCGCTTGAACCATTTACTAGCAGTAAAGATGGAATGTTGAAAACGGTCAGTTATAACCCTATGTCGATCATTATGACTAATGATACTTAAAAACATGACAACTCCCTCCTCCACATCCACCTTTTTTGGGTCTCTTGAGTAACCCATAACTTTCAAAGCATCAAAAAATTTCAGAACACATGTTTCTGCATGTGAAACATTTTATGGCATATAGCAAGATGACTATCAAGAAATTCAAGTGTGTATCCCCTCCTTGTTAGTGCTGATGTTCTACATGGCATCCATTGTACAAATTGTTTTTTGCATAATACAAATAGTTTAATTGCAATAAGATTTTGTAATTGTTTTCCCTGAGAATCATCATCCATAGAAGATGATGACATATCTAAAAGAATGGTACAGGGGTTAATCCGTTTTTCCTCATGCTTCAGTACTGTATTTCTCTCATTTAAGAGTAAGACCCCCTTTGGCCTCTTATTGCATTTTAAGCTAGCCGAGCAATGCCCTTTTTTCAAAGTTTTTTTTTATTTCCTTTTATTTGAATAAGGAAAGGGGAAAAGGGCTCAAACTCGAGATTTGAGATTACATACTATCTAGTTTGCCAACTAAGTTATTTGGGGTTCGTTACTCATTTTCCGTTTTATTAAAAATAATTTCAATAATGTGTAACAATTTTATTTTTGATCTTTTAGTATTGAACATGTACCTAAATAACTTATAATGTGGAATAATTTAATGATAGATTGTTGGTGAATTGTATAATATCAATGTATGCAATTTGCTATAACATTTTGAACAACATAAATGCTATCAATACCAACAGGTGGTAGCCTGGTAGGTCTTCCTACTGTGTAGGGAGTGAGAGGTCTTGTGTTCGAGTCTCCCCTTCTACCAATTTGATTGAGATTTATCACCATTATGGTGAGAGTTGTAAAAGGGATAGGGCTACCTCTCTTTCTGTAGCTCATCGGGCCATTGGGCCTCCGTGTTTGTATTGGGTATTCCCCCTCCTTAGTATAAAAAAAACATAAATGCTATCAATAAAAATAGTCACAATTTTTTTGACATAATATATTTAAGCAAATCAGTATATGTGTCACATATGTGAATTGTAAATGCACGCATATGTGACATTTTCAAATGTTTTATCAAACGTAGACTAAATCTCAAACAACTATCACAAAGGTTGAGTATAGATGTATGACATGTCATCCTGGATCTTCAAGCACATTTAGCTAAACCTCCCTATAAAGTCTCAGAACGACTCTCATCTTTCATGTTCAATCACCATCAAATCTTGGTTGGCGGTCATTGGCTTTCTAGCGCTTGCAAATCGGAGGCTAAACTTCCATGACAGGTCTTGAAGCTGTTGATGTTGTGCCTTGATAGGTTAATGAACAAGGTCCAAACTTCTCCAATAAATGTGGAGGGGAATGCTTTGCACAGAATCGCTTTCGAGGCCCCTCAGCATTCCATCATCGACTTGTATCCCATGACGTGAATATAGGGGTCCTTCTTCCCATCGTACTGCTCAAGGTTGGGGAGCCTAAAGTCACGAGGTATCTTGGTGTCAAGAATTTCCCTAGACAGTGGAGTCATGTAACTATCCCACATCTCGTTAATGATGTTCCTCCCCTTCAAGGTTACAAGCTTATGATCTATCTCTTGAAGATGTTTGTTTACATCTTCATTGATGTTAGAGTGGTATGTGTTCCTTCTAATGCTGGCGGTGGAGTTTCCATCTCGGTTCTCCTCCCTTCTCTTACTCCTTGACCCTACGAAGCAAGAATTTATATTATCCTCATTCCTTTGGGTACCTTGAGTATGGGCTTACCGATTCGCTATCATCATCTCAGTAAGCACATGCACTTGTTAGCAGAGCTGATTAAATCATTTAGCACTGATGGGGGTTCAGTTGTCTCCGGTGCTGGTGCCCATGGGACACTACAAGAATTTCGCATTTTATCAACGAATTTTTCCGTCTGTAATCAATATTACCAATGGAACAATACCTGAGAGGTGATTTCAAAGTTAAGCAGATCATGAGCTAGAGCTGAACCTACGATAGAATAATCACATGAATTGCTCGATCGAATAATCACATTAGTCAAAATCACAACAGAAAAACGAGTTGATTCTATAAAGAAAAATCATGAACTATAAAATATCCGAACAGCTACAAAAGAGAGTATCAAGACCAGGAGCAAAGGAGAGAAGCAACGATAAACCCACATAGATTGGCTGTAGATAGTCTTTGGTTTCAAAATTCAATTCAAAATAAATCTTTGATCTTAAGGAGGCGGTAAGTCTGACAATTGGAGAAGTCGTGGTGAGATGGTGAACGTGAGATGCATTGAATCGGAGAACGTGAGAGGCGGAGATTGAGAGGGATCGCATGTGCTAGGTTTTTTTTGTTGATTTGCCGACTAAAGAAGGCGGAAGAAGATGAGGAGAACTCAGCGGCGTCGACACGTAGCCCAAAGCGGCATCAGAGAACTCAGTGGCGCAGAGATTGCGGCGTCGAGAGTTGGAGGCGCAGAAATACAAGAAAATGACTTATGGCCTTGTTGCTTCAAGTGACAAGAGGGATGAGACAGATGAGTAGGTTGAAACATTTTGTAAAATTAGAATGTTTTATCGACGAATTATATTCCGTCGATCAGACCTATTACCTTGCACAATAACTAACTAAGAGTGAAAAACTTTTTTACACAGTAAGCAAACGTGAGCTAAAGGGCCTACCAGAGGTTATCCTCTGGCATTGGCGCTCTAACGCTCAAGTCAATTCGTATTCAAAAGTAAGGATAGCTCGATAGTGCAGAGCTCTCAGTTAGCTTAAGGGTAGATTATGATTAGAGAGTTTCATACCTGACTTTGAGAGCGTGATATAAGTGTTGAAGAGTTTGAACTTGAGTAGAATTAGGACTCTCTCTTCTCTTCATATGCACCGTTAATCTCTAAAGGACTGAAGTTTGAGCTTTAGTAGTAACTCTTCTCTCAGTAAAAGTCAAAATCCTCTTCAACGTTAGTACCCAATTTGTCGAACGAAACCATTAGGGTTAATTACTCCTCGGTAAGCCGTGGAGGCACGCCCATCATTGATGGTTCCTACCGAGGTATTTTCCTTGGCAAGACCGAGCAGTCTTCCAGGACCCATGGACTCCTTCCATGATTTGGGCCCATGCTTGCTATTGTGACACATGTCGAGTCCTCATTGACAGAGTTATTTTAGTAATATCAACAAGAAAAATTAAATCATCCGAGCCACATATTCAATCTATGAGGCATGAGCTAAGGACGGACAGGTAACATAGTGTACGAATAAAAATAAATTGTATATGAAAATTAGTACTAAAAGAATAAAAAATAAAATCCAAGGGGAGCCCCTTGGTCATGGGAGGCTCTGCCCATGCCTCTTGCGACAAATGAATTAAAAAGTTTTATTTCCTTTGCATTACATCTACATAAGAGAAAATACTGTGTTTTTTTGTTCCATGACCAAAGATTTGAATGTAGTTTCTTTGCTTGTGCGAGAGAGATCGTTTTATCCCGAGAGACTCTGTCTGATCACCAAAAGTATCAATCTTAAGGAGAGAATATTTAACGCTGGACTTGATCATTTACAAGTCGTCAATCAAACTTTTAACAACCAGGTTTTTACTTCTTTCTGATTTCTGTTTCGATCTCCTTTATTTCTGTTGTTATATTGTATATCATATGATATAGTAGTTTACTAAATTCATAGATAAAACTACTCTGACGTATAACAATATCAATGTTTGTCAATGAGAAAGAGGGTAAAAGAAGAATAATCAGATGATTCGGGCTCACAAATATTGCCTACTGTGTCTAATGATATAGACTTCAAAAGAACACAACATATAACAGCAAGAAAGAGGAAAATAATTTGAAGCTGTTTCTTTTGACTTCAAAAAAAGCCAAGAGAGTGACTCACACTCAAGCTCCGATGCGCAGCAATATAAGCACGACGAGCTGGATCAAAACTCAGGAAGGACTCTTAGGTGATTAAAGTTGTATGGAACATGTCCGACAAGATCATAATACCTACAAACAAACAAAAAAATTACACAGACCACATTACCAATTGGGTTTGCAAGGCAGTGTTGACAAACCAATAGATATGTTTTTCTTGACTGGAAGGCTTTCCACAGGGCCACAGGGGGAAATAAAAGCTTCCACATAAAGGAAGTTATTGGAATTTGGAAGTAGAATAAAATGAGTAGCATAACATGAAAAATATGTACAAAAACAGTATTACAAAGGGAAAATGAAAAAAGGGAACTGCTCTACAAGCTTAAAATGCAATAAGAGGCCGGGGGTGACTTACTCTTGAACTGAAGAGAAATATAGTACTGAAACATGAGGAGAAACAGATAAAACCAGTTAGTATCCATGGGAACCAAGGAAATTTAGCTTCCAGATCACTTCCTCATTTTCTTCCTCATCACGAGAGCTGAATCTCCCTTGAGGTTCCCCATACTGCAACAGTTGCATCGGAGCCTTCTGTACTTTTAGCATCTCCTATATATCAGTACTGTTTCTTCCATATCATTGTCCACCCAACCCGGACTGGAGGGGAACTGGGTCGAACTACTAGGAGAGTTATATTCAATAGTTAAATCACTACATCCTTCTTCCGTGTCGAGCCTGTATAGCAAATGGATCCCACACTCTTTGATCTTACAGTAATTTATAGATTCTTCTCCGACATTGAATTCAATTGAGATCACATCTGCTTCATCTGCTTCTTTGGGTATCATTCTCCAGTCATTTATCAATGATTGTTGATAAATTAACACGACGTGATTTGACTGTATAGTATCTTTAATTCCCCATGCGGCTAAATTGAAATAACCCTTTCCACTGGAGCTGTCACCTATGCTGTTTCTTATATGGCAATCATACTTCAGAATATTAAATTTTCCATACCTAGGGAAGTCCTTGAATTCAAGAACAACGCCGACAACCAGACAGAATAACTCAGAATTGCACCACTGCTTTGGAAGCTTTGCAATTAGCGAGGATCCCATGCTTTTATATTTGAACCAATCTGGAATGTCACCTCCCATAAATGAGATACATGCCGCTTTGGTTTTCTGCATCATGATAGTAACAATTTTTAATGTAAAATATCTGTACATACAGGTGGCTGGGGAGGGGGAGAGGGAGATACCTGTGAAAATTTTTCCGGACATGTGGCTTCCCAGTGCAGCAACTTCAATCTTGCATCAGCCAAGATGTTGTTTTGTGCATTTTGATCCAATTTGAAACAATTAGAAAAATTGAACTCAATGTACTCCACAACAGAATCAAATTCAGCTCCTGATGCTGTGGTTAAAGGGCTTGCCACCATTTCCAGTGCCACGCAATTCCTTGCATATATCCGGTGGACATTCATCGGAAGTTGAGGTAATGACCGAAGCCTCTTGCAGTCATCTAGGTAAAGATGTTGTAGTTTAGTGAACTGATTGATGGCATCAGGTATTTTCTGGAAGTTGTTCCCCGAGAGATTTAGATATTCTACCCCAGATAACCAAACAAGATGGTGCCTTTCCAATGATGGCAAATATAGACCAAAACTCCGGAGGAGTTTCAGTTTATAAATGCTGGTGGGGAGTTTCTTAAGCCTCTTGCATCCTCCAAGGTTCAATAAAGTTAAGGATGTTAGACCTTCAATTGATGAAGGAACTTCTTCTATCCCCGTCCATCCTAAATTTAAAACTTCAATTTTCATTGAAACCTCTGGAAACTTCTTGATGTGAGAACAACCATTAAGATTAAGAGTTTTCAAAGTACGAAGATTAATAGGAAGATTCTTGAGACTTTTGCAATCTACAAGAACCAGTTTTTGAAGGTTGGTAGCCAGTGACAGGTCTGGAATTTCAGTCAACTTCTTAGAGTAAGCGAGGTCAATCATGTTTAAGCGAGCGAGGTTCTGCAACAAAAATGCAAAGATATTATAAAAAACAGGAGTTCTTACTTTTAATTGATATAAAAAAAATGAATAGAAGTACTTCTAATGGAAATTCAGGAATTGTTTCGGAAAGAAATATATCAGGCCATACCTGTCTTCCATTCCACAGGTGTTCAACATGGCTGTTGGGCATTATGAGCTTAACTAGATTCTCTGGCTTAAAATTTGATGGCAAATATGTCAATGGGTATCTATCCCAATAAAGATATAGTAACTCATTAGAGAGAGATTCAAGGCCCTGAGGAAGATGCATCGCTGACAAATGAACTTTGATTTTGAGGAATTCCAGGTTTGTCATCCTTTCAAATGCTGCAGGATTTATAGTGAACCTTCTTATGTTATGAATGTCAAGACTTATGCCTTTAACTCCCTCAGTTCCCTACAAGTCGAGGTACGGAAATCATGACATACAAGGAAAAACGTGTTTTGAAAAATCAGTAGCCAGTTGTTCACTGGAATGAGTATTCTCCCCGTGTTTTCCACAGGTATTTGTATGAAATACAGAGGTAATGCATTTAACCCTTACCGTGTTCTTCGCCAACACATGAGAGATGTCACGAGGATCCCATAGCCTGCTGCGTTTCCCTGGCTCTTCAAAGGATTCTTCGCGAACAATTTCTCTGCCCATTTCCTGTAGCAGGTCATGCATCCATACTCGACTCATGTGAATGGTTATAAGAGATTTATCCACAAGAACATGCATTCCAATATCCGTGGAATAACCACAACTATCGTGAAAGCATTTTACTTCAGTACAGTATTCTCCTTTTAAGAAACATGCAATATTAAGAAAAATATTTTTTTCTTCGTTGTCCAGTCCATCATAACTAATTCGCAACACTCTCTGCACATCCATGTTTGGGGTTCTCTCTAGTTTACTCAATGCACTTTCTTGTTCTTCCTTGCTCCTTCCAAATAAATAGGAACCGAATATTTTAAGAGCCAACGGATGACCTTTGGCATAATTTATTGCCCTGTTTGTTAGTCTCATATGATGACCATCCGTCGGATGATTTTGTTTGAAAGCATATTTGCAAAAGAGGCAAAGAGCTTCATGGTATTCCAATCCTGGAACCTCATAGATCCTATCCACGCCATTGTCAAGCACTTGTTTGTCCCTACTTGTTACGATGACAATACTCCCTCGACCCAAGCAATCACGCCTTCCAACTAAGACCTCTATCTGCTGAAAATCATTTACATCATCCAAGACAATAAGAACCTTCTTACGACAAAGCCTATCCCTTATAGAAGGAATTCCTAGATTAGGAGTGCCTACGTTTAAGTTCTCATCCTTCAGGATGCCAGTGAGAAGTTTCTCTCGTAAAACATTTATTCCACGCTTATCACATGTTTCTCTGATATCTTCAATAATACAATGTCCTTCGAATTGGGAGAAAACATGATTAAAGAAAGCTCTAGCAAGAGTCGACTTGCCGATACCTCCCATCCCCCAAAATCCTATGATTCGAACTTCTTCAGAAATCATGCTTAATAATATGTCTATTCGCTCAAAGTGAGAACTCATTCCAACCAGACTACCAAAATTGCTCGAGGACGTATAATGAAGCTTGCCACAAATATCTGTCACAATACTTTTAACAAGAGTAGCTTCAGGCCTGAAGAAAAGGAAAAGGTACAAATGAAGCGATGGTTACATTAGCATAGCCGTGATAATTATCACTAAACAATGACCAAAGATTCGAAAATTATAAGCAGAAATTAATTGACCGAGTAAATATAATGTGATTCTGAGAGAAGTATGTTTAGAATGAGGGAAAAACACAAGGATTGAGAGAAGTTATTGAAAATTTACCTTACGATCTTTGAATCCCATCCAATTAAATTAGAAACTTTGATTAATGCATCTCTCCATTTTTGAATCCTGGGATGGCCTTCGTGCTGAGAAAAAGATTTTGCGAAAGACCCTAACTGCCTTCTCACTTGCCATGGATCCACCTTAAAGAATACTGGTATAACAATTTGTGCATTGTTTTCCTTACATTCCATGATTTTCACAAGTTGGTCTAAGCACCAGCTTGAATCAGCATAGTTTTCACAGAAAATGACTAAAGAGATTTTTGATTCCTCGATTATTCTCAGGAGGGCCTCTGAAACATGATCTTCTCTGCTGAGCTCGCTGTCAATGAAGACGTCATACTTTCGCTCAGTAGAAGTCGTGGAAGAAGAAGAAGAAGCAGCCATGTAGGCAGATGGCTATGGCTCTTGGTTTGCAAGATGAGATGATACAAAAAAGGCTCTGCAACTTCGAAACTAGTAAGGTCTTATAAGTAGATAGATGACTATGGCTCTTGGTTGCACTTGGTAAAAAGTTACGCAATATCCTGGAAACTACACTTTCCAGGCAAGCAGGTGGAACATTTTTGGGTTTGCTCTTAAATCAAAGTCATGGGTTTGCAATATTGAGATAAACTAGTCTTTTTATAAGGAGTTGTGGACCGATTAGCGAGATATATGAAGGTTCAAGTGAGGGATCCGCACGGATTTTACAGTGAGGGATCCCGCACGGATTTTACAGTGCAGGATCCATTGATCACCATTGATTGTGGTGCGCAAGTACGGGCAGGGTCCACCTGCACCACAATCAATGGTGCAGAGGTGATCCCGCACGGTAAAATCCGTGCGGGATTCCTCACTTGAACCCTCCTAATATATATATATATATATATATATATATATGGTTGGGCTCGCAGGCGGGATCCGCCTCCTGGCCGTCTGATCAATCGGACGGCTTAGATGTTTTTTGTTCTTTTTTTAATAAAAAACAAAAAACTGAAATTGTAATTGGAATTGGAATGTTATGGTTGCTGGGTTACTGAAAGTGAATGCACAGACCTTGATAGCACAAAACTATTTGGACAACAATGCAGGACCCTCTCTCTTCTCTCCTTCCTTCTTCGGTCTTAAATCGCGCAGCCTCCTTCTTCAGTCCTTCGCGACTCTCTCTCTCTCTCTCCTTCTTCCGTGACCAAATCTATTTTTCTTTAAAAAAATGAAATATTCGATCTAATACCCAAATGGGTTTTAACCTCAGTCAGTCTTCTTCCTCTCCTTCGATTTATCTGCGCATCACCCATCTTGCTCTCCTTTGATTCCGATCAGCCTTGACCCACCTTTCTCCGCCATCGATTCACATGGTCGGAGCTTTCTCAATCAAACAAAAAGAAAGGGTTGTTGGAGCAGAGTTCAAAGAAGAGATGAGATGGGGGTTGTTGCGAGATGAAGGGGGGAGAGAGAGAATCAAGATTTAGAAGAGAGAAGATTAATCCCTTTTTTTGATTTTTAGAAAAATAAAAATTTGATTTAGTTAGATTGAATCGGACGGCTGATAGCAGATCCCGCATGAATTGATAAATGCGGGATCCGCGTGGCCCTATATATATATGTATGTACATGCAGATGGCACTTTGTAAAAAGTTATGCACTATCCTAGAAACTTATTGCACGTTCCAGGAAAGCAGGTGGAAATTCACGTACGAATGGGGCCGACAACATTTTTTTGGTTTGCTCTTAAATTAAAGTCTATTTTCTATAAAGTGAAGTATAAAAGGGCCCGTTAACATAAAAGGGTCAATCAATTGTTGCTTCCCTTATCCATATCTCACATCGAAATTGTAGTGTGTGTATGTATAGGATATATGAGATTCCGCGGTACAATTGGTTGACCCTTTTGTACTGGCGTGTCCTGTCTCTGTCCTGTATGTGTGTTACTTTATCGAAAAAAAAGCTTTGCGAGCTCAGCTTGTGTTAGTGGTTGTGTGTGCGTTGTAAGTGTGATACCAGGGTTAGCTTGTTGCTTCCCTTACCCATATCCCACATCGAAATTGTAGTGTTTGTATGTATAGGCTATATGGGATTTCGCAGTACAATTGATTGACCCTTTTGTACTGGCCCATATCCCACATCGAAATTGTAGTGTGTGTATGTATAGGATATATCGGATTCCGCGGTACAATTGGTTAACCCTTTTGTACTGGCGTGTCCTGTCTCTGTGTATGTGTGTTACTTTATCGATAAAAAAAGTATAAACTAATTCGATTAGGCAAACACATGGAAATTCTACATATTGAAACTCACGTTCCAGGCAACTATTGCTATGGATTTGTATAGATCATCTGATGACTTTTAGACCATCCACAATGGGAGATGCTATACCCACTGCACTCCATACACATTAAACTATCCACACACATGAAAAGGACATATAAAAATGGCAAAAATTTTGGATTTGGATCGATCCGGGTCGGACAACTTGGGATGTTTATGAAATATTTTCATGTTCAGACTCGAATTGGTTTGGATTTATGGAGTACACTTGATTCATTATACTCGGATTGGATTAAATCTGTATAAGTAAATCGGACAATAATCGAATCCTGATTAGGATTCTGACAACTAAATTGTAAACCAGACAAAATATTTGTATTTGCATCGAAATTTCAGACATATAATTTATGTTCAAACTTGATTTAATATGGATTGGACAAATGGATCATCCGAGTTCAACAAAATTTTGCCACCCTCAAGGACATATAATAGTATTATGATTTGAGGCAAAACTAGGCGCGAAGTCTCATTAAAGAAATGGCGTTGCTGCTCCTGCTGGTAGATGATCTTCCGCTCAACCTCTGTAACTGTGTTTGCAACTAATTATTGGGTTAATGCTTGATAAATCTCTCAAAATTATCTTGTGTACTATTAAAGACATGATTAAGATTTGTATATTAATAGGTCTTTGGGTCCCTACACTTTATAGCACCAAGAACTTTTTTAATTTAAATGAAACTTTAATGATCAAGTTACCCTTATTTTAATAAATATGTTAATTTTGTAAACTAAACATATTTCTCTCCCCCCCTCCCACTGCTGACCATTTTTTTCTCTTTATTTTTCTCTCTTCACACTACGACAGTAACGTCAATGTCAGCTCTTTAAAAGCACCACAAATATATGAAAAGCGTCCTTATTTTATTTTCACAATGCTTACTAAAACGCTGCACAAGCGCCATTAATACTGAGGGAGTTATAGCCAAGGCTATAAAAGTGTGTTGCCTTATCTACTACTGAAAGCGGAGTTTATTGCAGCAACGAAGCTTTTAAAGAGCTGCTATGGATGAAAAAGTATATTAAGGAGCTTGGTGTCAAGCAGAAGAAATATGTGTGACAATTAATCATAGTGACATCCACCTTGATGCTCAGTCTAAACATATTAATGTTCGATATCATTGGATTAGAGATGTTTTAAGTTCCAAGTTGTTGAAACTTGAGAAAATTCATACGAAGGACAATGGTGCTGATATGATGACAAAATCTCAACCAAGGGACAAGCTTGAAGTTTGTTGGTTGCTCGCCGGGATGGCAAGTCTCTCCACATAGTCGGAAAGGGGGAGATTTGTTGGGCTGTTTCCTCCTATTTGGAGAAGCCCAACTTACGTTTGTAACCCAGCCCATATTTACTTGATTTATTCTGAGGTTGGATGTCTCTTTTTTTGGTGTGCATGAGGCGCTGAAGAAGCAATGGAGAAAAAGATATGAGAAAGGCCGACTTTTGGAATACTGCTTAGCTGCAATCAATCTCCAATTTGTAGACGATCCGTGGTCCGATTGAACTATAATTTTTACAGTGAGTTCTGGACACGTGAGGCTTCAAGCGGAAACAAGAGTAATAAGTTAGGAAGATGGAGCGAGTTGAAATGACCAAGATATCTGGACGAATGAAGGGATTTGGGTAAGAAGAATTAGTCAAGAAGTTAGAACGAGCAAAAGGAGGTAGCAATCGTCTGAATATCCTAAAAACTAAAAGAAATACTACGACACGAAGCATACACAACAGTTGAGACGAAGTCGGCTACGCAACCATTCTTGAGCAGTTAAAAGAACATGGAACACTTGGCAACAATCCTACATATCAAGTTGTAGGTACTTAAAAGTCCAGCAAATAGTCAAGCCTCTATCAATAGTAGGCCCTCTTAGTATTTAGTTTAGTTAAGATTTGAATCTCTCTTATGTCAACATAAACTTCTGTATCTGATAGTACTTCTGTCATATTTGCTTTGTAGCCTCTGCTCTGCCTGCTTAGGGCAACTATAGTGGTTGCATAAGTAATCGCCCAACAATTTTATTTCTGGGTCTCATATATATTTTATAAAAACACAACTCTCAATACAATCAAATCAGGATAACACATATTTCAATACTGCCATATTAATAAAACACATCTCTCAATACAAAACTATTATCGAACTCAACTATTTTCCTATCCTTCATACTATCCCCATCAAATTTACACCAAAATCAAGGATGAGTCTCACCTTTATTACAAAAGGTCAAGCCACATCATCATCTACATCACCAAAATACATATCTCAATACAATCATATCAACAAAACACATTTTTTAATACAGCCACATCAGCAAAACAAATATTTCAATACACATTTGTTGGCCCATTAACTTTGCACCATTGCAATTGCCCTTAATATATTCATGTAATATACTTTCAGTTGTTAAGGAAAATAATTAATTCAAATTGTTTTAGTACTGATAAGAACAATTTTGTAGAACAAGTATAAAAGCTGATTTTAGAAAGTCTGATCAATCAATTAAAGGCTCAAAAGAGAATGGAATTTCTTTTCGTGACATTTTAATCTCAAATCACTTTCAAAATTTATTCTTGGTATGCTTGTGCCCCTTGAAGACCATTTTCTTTTTTGCGTTTTCACTCCCTTTTTTAGACTTTGTTATGAGAGGTTTGTTTTTGTACACATCATTTGATCTCAGCACTCAAATTCCGCTGCAAACAGTAAAAAATGTTTATATTTCATAAATTTGGCCAATTTATAATAGTCGAAGGGCATTTTGTGCGTTAGCTTGGTAAGAATGTCTCTCTATATCACTATAGAGAAAACATCAGTAGAAAACATAAATTATTCCAATCAATTATGATTCTAGTTTTTGCCTATATTAAACTTTAAATAATAAAACACTAACAAAGGACAATTGTCAAAGTAATTCACACTAAAAGACATGATAAGTCCAGACTGTTAGATGTAAATTCAAAATAGTCAATGTTTCAATCACGATAAAATTGATTTTTGTTTTGAAAATAAAAGATATATCGAACCCATCAAAATATAATTATAATTTTCTCAGCTTTTAAAAATTATTTTAAACCCCAAAATTACAACCTCATTTTAAGACTTCATTTTTTGTCCTCATAGGAGCATTAATATATATACAATATTATGTATAAAAGATACAATTTTTATTCACTCAAATATTGTTCTCATGTATACATTAATTGACCAAAAAAATTTGTTTAAAGAGATTTTAATACTATGCAGGAAATAATTTCCAAGGAGAATAAGGGAAGTTGGTTTTCATTTTGGACCCTTTATTTTGAGTCGACTTATTATAAATTTTGTTTAATTAATTTATTTTCTTATCTCCAAATATCAAAAAATTAGGAAAATATTTTCAAGAGGTTGGTTTTCTCAAAATAACAAAATTCTTTCTAAAAATCTCATTTTTAGAGAGAAAAAAAGATATTAATTGGACATAGCTGTACAGAGAAAACAAAATTGATATTGATATTGATATTGATATTGATCTTATGAAGCTTCGTACTTATATTATTAAAAAAAGCTACGTTTGTTTATTGAAATATCCCTATATATATTATGTCTTCTTATTTTATAAGAGTGAGACATGCAAACATCATTCAGTAAAATATATACATATAGTCTTCGTCAATTTATCAATTATCTAATAATTATCCGATAAAAATCATAATTCAGTATTCATCTAAGACAAAAATGGGGACTAATTCAAAGTAAACAATGTTGATCTTATCAAACATGATTTTATTAATATTTTAAAAATAAAATAACCACATTGCTACACCTTTGATTGCGATGCCCTTTGTTTTGTAGTAGACAAGGCATATGCACACTTCACTCGATTAGTTATTTTCATGATCTATATCGATAATTTCATCCTTATCAATTTTACAGCTGGCGGTCAAATTTATTAATTATTTGATAATTATTAGACCGAGTCCGGTCTTTTTATTCTATTTAGTTGTCGATATCAATTCACGATTTAATATATATTCATCTTATATAAAAATTGAGAATTCTCCGGTCTTTTTTTTTTTTTTGCTTTTCATCTTCTTGTTCAGAATCTGACTCTTCCTCTGTGTCATCATTTGTGTAAAAGGTATACACCTTTTGTTTCCTTTTCTTATTTGCACACTCCTGCGCAAAATGATCAAAACCTTGACATTCATAGCACTTTATTTTCTTAGGATCTTTACCTGATTTTTTTCTTTCCTTGAGTTACTTGATGATGATTCATCCTTCTTAAACTCTTGAGAATTCCTGTTCTTCAATAATTTCTTGAAATTTTTTGTTAGTAACGCAAATTCATCAAGTAAATCATCAGAATTATTAACCGATTTAAGAGCAATACCTTTTGACTTGTGTTGAGATAAAAAATTTATCTCATAAGTTTGCAAAGATCCCACTAGTTCTTTAACTTTAATGGAATTAAGATCTTTGCTCTCTTCAATAGCTGCAACTTTCATCATGAACCTTTATGGAAGAGATCTTAAGATTTTTCTAACTATTTTATTTTGAGAAATGGGTTCTCCAAGAGTGAATGATGAATTAGAAAGATCACTCAATTTTGCATAAAATTCATCAAACCTCTCATTTTCTTTCATTCTAAGATTCTCAAATAAAGTAGTTATACGTTGCAACTTAGCATTTTTAACAGTAGTTGTTCCTTCATGTGTGACCTCCAACAAATCCCAAGCTTCCTTAGCAATTTCACAATGAGAAATTCTACGAAATTCATCAATTGTTAATGCCAAGAATAAATCATTGATTGCTTTACTATTCCAACATGTATTATCATAATCAAGTTTTACCCAAGTATTAACAGGCTTAGGGATCTCCTTACCTTCTAGATCAATATTTGTTGGTGACACATATTCATGAACAACTGATAGTCAAACTCGTTCATCAATAGACTTCAGATAAGCTCTCATGCGAGCTTTCCAATATGAGTAGTTTGAACCATCGAAATGCGATATTTGATTCGTACGAGTTTCCATGTTGAGTTGACACCTGCTTCGATACCACTTGACGATCGTTGCACTCACCAAGAACGTTAGTCAACGAATATGAAAATAAAAAAATGTGGAAAATAAATAAAAATGACACCAAGATTTTAACGAGGAAAACCCAACTTGGGAAAAACCTCGACTCTATAAGCGACTATCCTTGAGGAACAATTCACTAAAACGAATCAGGAGTTACAACCTTATCTTTGAACTAAAGACTTTGCTCATCCCTCCCATTCAATGTATTGCTTCAACCTCTTCTCAACCTAACCAAGGTAGAGTCTACTCTCGAATCCCTCAAGAGTCTTAACACATAAGAAACTCTCAAATGATAATCCCCAATACAAATATCTTCACTACAAATCACTCATTTAAACATTCAAGATCACACATGAAATAAGAAGTGATTTGTTTTTTCCAAAAACCCAACACACGCTTAAGACTCTCTCAAAGATAGTTTTAGTCCCCTTGAAACTAACGTGCATGGAATATATTTAAGACCAGCTTGTCTTGATTATGAAGACTTCTTCTCCCACCAGCATTCTGAGCATTCTATCACCTGAAGAGATAAATCACATATTCAATACTGAAATTGATAATATAGGAATAATCAAAGATAATCCACGGTAGTTACATGTTTATCTCCCAATATAACTCTTATGTGGTTATCCATACATGAATAGACTTCCTATCCTATCTATATAAGACAATTCATTAACAACAAAACACTACATGTCATCAAAATTAAAAGCCCATACGTTAAAATCTTTAAGCCCGTGCAGATGAAGTAACTTACTCCATATACCGGAGTAACTTACATTACTGCTCAGTATCACCCAATTGTCATACCTGTAAAGTAACTTACTCCACATACGAGAGTAACTTACATCACTGCTCAGCATTACCCAATTGTCATACCTGTATCAAACATAGACCAACAAATTTTACAGCTGACGGTCAAATTTATTAATTATTTGATAATTATTACACCGAGTCCGGTCTTTTTATTCTATTTAGTTGTCGATATCAATTCACGATTTAATATATATTCATCTTATATAAAAATTGAGAATTCTACGGTCAAAGTTTTTTTCCATTGTTTACAACAGACAGACTATGCAAACCTCACTCAATAAATTATTTTCATACTCTACATCGATCATTTTGTCCTTATCGATTTTCTTAAGTGGGACAAATTTTATAAATTATTTGATAGTTATTTGATTGAGTACGTCCCTTTTAGGCTTTTATTATTTTTTTGAGGATTACACAAAATACTAAAATGTGAAAGGTTTGTTCTAATGAATAAAAAAAGGAGGAAAGTTACAGACTTAATTATTACCATGCCTTTTTTGCATTTTAATGATGCCTCCTCCTTCTCATTTGATTCCCTACCGATCCCTTTCGTCGATATTTTGCTCTGTCAGATCCTTCACCGTCATAGCCAACAAAAGTTATTTATCTCTTTCATTTGCTTCGTTCTCTGCTGATCTCTTTCTCCTTCAAACACCGTCATAGCCAATTAAAGTTTATTTTCTCTTCTATTAATTAACGTTTCTCGAAATCTTTTTCCTTAGATCAGATCTATGCGTTCAAAAGACAGATCTTCAAGCAGGGTTGAACAAGTAGAGGAATTGTTATAATAACAGTGAACAAGTAGTACACTATTAATAACACAGTAATTTAATAATTTTATTTTATATGTTTGATTGTTTATCTCTAAAAACAAGTTTTCATTCTGGGACAAAATGTCCATTATACCTATAAAAAAAGTTCTCATTTTGGCGGGAACGGAGAATTTTTTAGGGGAGATGATAATGATGAATTATGGTGAAAATGGGAATTGATGATTTCTATCCTTGTGCTGCGTGTCGTACCCTACAGATAAATTCCAATGCAAATAAGAATTGACCATTCCGTTTCCGCCGAAACGGTCATACCAAACATAACCTTAGTGGTATAAAATTTAAGAACCTAAATGATGCATTAATCCATTTAAGATTCATGTAATATCAAAATTGGTAATCTGCCTATATAATGAATGAAAGACTAGTTTCGAAGTTGCGGCTTTTTTTTTTGTATTATCTCATCTTGCCAACCAAGAGGAAGAGCCATAGCCATCTTCCTATATGGCAGCTTCTTCTTCCGAGACTCCTACTGATGGAAAGTATGACGTCTTCATTAGTTTCAGAGGGCCTGACACGCGTAACACCATTCTCAGTCATCTACAAGCTGCTTTGGGGAGAGCAAAAATTGAAACTTTCATTGACAGTGAGCTCAGCAGGGGAGATTATGTTACGAAGGCCCTCCTCAGAACAATCGAGGAATCAAAAATCTCTGTCGTCATTTTCTCTAAAAACTATGCTGGTTCAATTTGGTGCTTAGAAGAACTCGTGAAAATCATGGAATGCAAGAAAAACAATGGACAAATTGTCATACCAGTATTCTTTAAGGTGGCTCCGTGGCAAGTAAGAAGGCAGTTAGGGCCTTTTGCGACATCTTTGGCTCAGCATGAAGGCCATCCCAGGATTCAAAATTGGAGAGATGCTTTAAACGAAGCATCTAATTTAATTGGATGGGATTCAAAGGTCATAAGGTGAATTTTCAACGACTTCTCTCAATCCCTGTGTTTTTCCCCTTTAGATCACTTAGATCAAGAATACTTATTGTTTTTCCTAATTGTTACGAAGAATTTGAGGATTGTTGTATGTTCTACAATACTTCAACGTGTCTCCAATGAGAAGAACTGGAAACCAAATTCAAAATAAGAACACCCTGTTGATTTCTTTACAACTGAACTTGATTCTACTGTCCTGTATATGTTCTTTTTTTCTTCTTTTTCACTGTTATGCTAACGTAACTAACCATCGCTTCCTTTGTACCTTTTCCTTTTCTTCAGGCCTGAGGCTACTCTTATCAAAAGTATCGTGACAGATATTTGCAGCAAGCTTCGCTATACATCCTCGAGCAATTTTGATAGTCTGGTTGGAATGAGTTCTCACTTTGAGCGAATAGACATATTATTAAGCATGATTTCTGAAGAAGTTCGAATCATAGGATTTTGGGGGATGGGGGGTATAGGTAAGTCAACCCTTGCTAGAGCTTTCTTTAATCTTTTTTTCTCCCAATTTGAAGGACATTGTATTATTGAAGATATTAGAGATACATGTGAGAAGCGTGGAATAAATGTTTTACGAGAGAAACTTCTCACTGAGATCTTGAAGGATGAGAACTTAAACGTAGGCACTCCTAATCTAGGAATTCCTTTTATAAGGGATAGGCTTTGTCGTAAGAAGGTTCTTATTGTTTTGGATGATGTAAATGATTTTCAGCAGATAGAACTCTTAGTAGGAAGGCGTGATTGCCTTGGCCGGGGAAGTATTATCATCATAACAAGTAGGGACAAACAAGTGCTTAACAATGGAGTGGATAGGATCTACGAGGTTCCAAGATTGGAATACCATGAAGCTCTCTGCCTCTTTAGCCAATATGCGTTCAAACAAAATCATCCGTCGGATGTTGATCAGATGAGACTATCGAACAGGGCAATAAATCATGCTAAAGGTAATCCTTTGGCTCTTAGAATATTCGGTTGTCATTTATTTGGAAGGAGCAAGGAAGAACAAGAAAGTGCATTGAGTAAACTAGAGAGAACCCCAAACATGGATGTGCAGAAAGTGTTGCGAATTAGTTATGAAGGACTGGACAATGAAGAAAGAAATATTTTTCTTAATATTGCATGTTTCTTCAAAGGAGAATACTGTACTGAAGTTCAACGCTTTCATGATAGCTGTGGTTATTCCACGGATATAGGTATGCGTGTTCTTATGGATAAATCTCTTATAACCATTCACATGGGTCGAGTATGGATGCATGGCCTACTACTGGAAATGGGCCGAGAAATTGTTCGCGAAGAATCCATTGTAGAGCCAGGGCAACGCAGCAGGCTATGGGATCCTCGTGACATCTCTCGTGTGTTGGCAAAGAACACGGTAAGGGACAATCACATTAACTCTGTATTCTCAGTGAACAAGTAGTTACTGATTTTTTAAAACATGTTTTTCCTTTTATGTCATGACTTCCTTACCTTGATTTGTAGGGGACTGAGAAAGTTAAAGGCATAAGTCTTGACACGTATAGCTTAAGAAGCTTCAGTATAAATCCTGCAGCATTTGGAAGGATGTCCAATCTGGAATATCTCAAAATCAAAGTTTATTTGTCCACGTTGCACCTTCCTCGAGGCCTTGAATCTCTCTCTGATGAGTTACGATATCTGATGTGGGATCGATACCCTTTGACATATTTGCCATCGAATTTTCAGCCTGAGAATCTAGTTAAGCTCGTAATGCGCCACAGCAATGTTGAACACCTGTGGAATGGAAGACAGGTATGCCCTAATATAATTCTTTGGCTGGTATCCCAGTTTGTTTGTTGATATGCATGGCTCATATAATATGTTTAATTTTACGTACTATTTTTTTTATCTATTCCATGGCTTCAATGGAATTAAAAGTAAGAACTTCAGTTTTTATGATTTTTTTTTTCTTCCATTTTTGTCACAGGACCTAGCGGGCTTGAACATTATTGACCTTGCTTACTCTAAGAAGTTGATTGAAATTCCGGACCTGTCACTGGCTACTAATCTTCAAAAACTGATTCTTATAGATTGCAAGAGTCTTAAGAATCTTCCGACCAATCTTTCTAGTTTGAAAACTCTGAATGTGAATGGTTGTTCTCACATCCAGAAGTTTCCAGAGGTCTCAATGAAAATTGAATTTTTAAATTTAGGTTGGACGGCAATAGAAGAAATTCCTTCATCAATTGACTGTCTAACGTCCTTAACTTTATTGAACCTTGGTGGATGCAAGAGGCTTCAGAAACTCCCCGCTAGCATTTATAAACTGAAACTCCTCCGAAATTTTGGTCTATATTTGCCGTCATTGGAAAGGCACCATCTTGTTTGGTTATCTGGGGTTGAATATCTAAATCTCTCAGGGAACAACTTCCAGAAAATACCTGATGCCATCAGTCAGTTCACTAAACTACAACATCTTTACCTAGATGACTGCCAGAGACTTCGATCATTACCTCAACTTCCAATGAATGTCCACAGGATATATGCAAGGAATTGCGTAGCACTGGAAATGGTGGCAAGCCCTTTAACCACAGCATCAATCGGTCAATTTGATTCTGTTGTTGAGTACATTGAGTACAATTTTTCCAATTGTTTCGAACTGGATCAAAACGCACAAAACAGCATTGTGGCTGATGCAAGATTGAAGTTGTTGCGTTGGGAAGCCTCATGTCCGGAAAAATTTTCACAGGTATCTTCCTCTCCCCCTCCCAAGCCCCCTTATAAGCACAGGTATTTTAAATTAAAACTTATTACTATCATGATGCAGAAAACCAAAGCGGCCCGTATCTCGTTTGTGGGAGGTGACATTCCAGATTGGTTCAAATATAAAAGCATGGGATCGTCGCTAACAGCAAAGCTTCCAAAGCATTGGTGTAATTCTGAGTTATTCTCCATGGTTGTCAGCTTTGTTCTTGAATTCAAGGACTTCCCTAGGTATGGAAAATTCAATATTCTTAAGTATGATTGCCTTATAAGAAACGACACAGGTGACAGCTCCAGTGGCAAGGGTTATTTCAATTTAGCAGCATGGGGAATTAAAGATACTATTCGGTCAAATCATGTCGTGTTAATTTATGAACAATCATTGATAAATGACTGGAGAATGATATCCAAAGAAGCCGGTGAAGCAGATGTGATTTCAATTGAATTCTATGTTGGAGAAGATTCTAGAAACTACTGTAAGATCAAGGAGTGTGGGATCCATTTGCTATACAGGCTCGACACCGAAGATGGATGTAGTACTTCAACAATTGAATATAACTCTTCTACTAGTTCGACTCAGCGCTCCTTCAGTCCGGGTTGGATGGACAATGATATGCAAGAAACATTACTGATAGGAGATGCTAAAAGTAATGAAGGCCATAATGACAATTGCCGTAGTGTGAGCATCCTTGAAGAAGATTCAGCCCCGACGATAATGAGGAAGAAAATGAGAAAGTGAGCGGGATGCTATAATTTCCCTGGTTTTAATGAAAACCAACTGTAAAAGAGCAGTACAAGCGTTTTTTCAGTTTCTCCTTTCAGTACTATATTTCTCTTGTTCAAGAGTAAGTCGTACTCTTATGCATTTTTATCTTGCAGAGCTGTTCCCTCTGTTCCCTTTTCAATGCTTTTTATTCAATTTCCTTTTGTAACACTGTTTTTGTACATATTCTTCACATTATGCTACTCAATGTATTCTACTTCCAATAAATTAATTCCTTCATGTGAAGCTTTTATTTCCCCATGTAGCCCTGCAGAAAGCCTTCTAGTCGAGAACCAATATCTGTCTGTTTGTCAACACGGCCTTGCTTTCTTTTGTTCGTAGGTATTATGATCTTCTCCAACATGTTTAATAAGAACTTAATCGTAGAAGGGTCCTTCATGAGTTTTCATCCAACTCTGTTGTGCTTATGTTTCTGCGCATTAGAGCATGAAAGTGAGTCATCCTCTGACTTCCTTTCTTGTTCGTCTTCGTTCTGCGTCTTAATCCTTGGATCTTGGCATAGGTGCTAGGATTCCACCTCAGGATTGGATTGATGTTTTTTTTTTGAGCTTGAACCATCTCTTCCTCAATATTAGGCTCCCACCTCTTTATCTTTCTTCCTCTTCTTCACCTTCCTTCTCTTCTTCGTTCTTCCTTCCTGATACATCAACTTCGAGGTCATGTATTTGCGATCCTGTCTCTACATCTGCCATGGCTTCTCGGCTACCAAACTCCAAGAGAATAGAGGAGAGAACCGCAATGCCCTTCGATTTCTCTTTCGGAGATATCGTTCCTAATTGAATTTGACGGTGAGCGTTAACGTCTGTAAAGAGCACGTGCAATATGTGTCTTTAACGACCACATTAGACATTGTTGAAATGTGTGTTTTTGTTGATGTGATTGTATTAAAATATGTGTTTTATTGATGTGGTTATATTGAAAGATGTGTTTTAGTGAGACCAATCTTGATTTTTGTGTAATTTTGTTGTGGAAAGGATGTAGGAAAAGAAAATAGTTGTTTTGAATAACGAAGAAAAAAATAATTATATTGGGAGATGTGTTTTACTGATGTGGCTGTATTGAAATATGTATTTTGCTGATATAACTCTATTGGAAGTTGTGTATGGTTTGAATTTTTATGTGATAAAAATGGGATTTACAAATAGTTTTAGTAGGGACAACAATATTAAACCATTGCATATGCTCTAAGGGCGAGTCATCTAAATTTTGATTTATTTATTTAAGGAATTGAGTCAATTGAAATTGATATTATTAATGGTAAACTCATCTAATGGCTAGAGTTAAGTACAAGGTTAAGGTACAGACACCCCTAAACTATTGTATAATTGAAAAAATCCCTCAAATTATGAGCAAGTGTATATCTCTCCCATATGTTGATGACTGTCAACCTGCCTATGTGGTTCGTGTTTAAACTCTAAACATGATTAAGTTGTTTGATTAATAATATTTAATTAAAAATTGATTAAAATTAACTAATCAAAAAATAAAACTTTCCTCTACTTTGTCTTTATCTACTAGGGTTTCTTTATGCTTCTTCCCTCAAACATGAAAACAAAAGTATTTGAAATTTTCGTCAATCTCTATGTGCAATTCACATCATAACAATTACATCTTCCATCAAATTTTAAGCATTGACAATGTCAAGCATGCCATTTTCATCATGCTTCACAGATTCATCATGCCAGACCACCACGCAGCAGTTTATCACCAAGTTCACCTCCACAAATTCATCCGCCACCAGGCAGTCCACCTCCACATATTCATCCTGTTAGACCACCACCGAAGAGTCCATCATGTTCACCTCCACAGATTAATGGCTTGTAGATTTCTTATTTATTTTTGAAAGGTAGTTTCTTTTTCCTAATTTTTAGTTTAGTGTTATTGTCGTTAGTTAAACACCCCTTTTATGTAATAACATTTTCCCCATATAGTTTTATGTAATAGCTTAATCACATTTAAATAAGTTGATTGTTATCTCAGACAATCAACAAACATTTGAGTGACTATATATACTTTCTCATAATTTGATGAAATTTTTTAAATTATGTCATTTTTTAGAGAGTTATGTACTTTTTAGTTTTTACCCTCAAGTATAATTATCCAACGGATAAAAATTGGGGTAGGACCATGGTGAGATTAAGCTGGTGAGACTAAACAGATCAAAATCAAATATATTTTTTTTCAAAAAAGATTATATAATTTAAAACTTAATCAATAATTGATAAAATAATTTGATTAAAATATTAAAAAAAAACCGAGCGAACGGTCGTATGTTTGCATTCCCTGTTGGACTTGGTAATTCTATTCTCCTCTACCACACTCGCGTCTTCCACGAGCGCGAATATGAGCTCGAAGCTTCCGCACAACGGTCTGCAAGGAATCCCAGGAACAAAAGGCCTTCTTTTAGCAGGTAACCTCAAATTTTCTTCATTTTCCTTTACTTTGAAGCAAAACCCACTTAACAGAATCCACCAAAACAAGAGTGATAAAGTCTCATTCCACCAAAACGAGAGTGATAAAGTTTCCTTCATTTCTTTGGCTGTAAAGAAAGAGGTTTTAACACAAAGAAGTCATGGTAGAATAGCACCTAGAAAGGGAGGTAGAGACCCAGTATTGAGTGAGGGAAGAGACGAGGATGAGAAATACGGGACAATTTGCCCTGGTTGCGGGGTCTTCATGCAAGATAAGAATCCAAATCTTCCTGGGTATTATCAGAAAAGGAAGATCAATGTTGAAAATGAAATGTCAGAGGATGTGGAGGAAGAGGAGGATTTTGAAGGATTTGATGATGAGGAGGAGGACGACTTTGTGGATGTTATTCAGGATAAATTTGAGGAAGAAGCTAATCTGGGAAAGGTAGACGGGTTTGATTGGGATTCTGATGAATTTGAAGCCTTATTACAAGGTGAAAAGGATGATATGGATTTGGATGGCTTTAGGCCTCCAGATGTTGGATATGGCAACATTACGGAGGAGGTGAGAGAGAAAGAGAATATGAGAAGGGAAGCAAGGAAGGTGTCTAAAGCGGAAAGGAAGAGGATGGCTCGGGAAACTGAAAGGGAGAAGGATGAGGTTACAGTGTGTGCTCGGTGTCATTCATTGAGGAATTATGGGCAAGTAAAGAATCAGACAGCTGAGAATTTGATACCGGATTTTGATTTTGATAGGTTGATTGCAACTAGGCTTATGAAACCTACTGCGAACGCCAATTCAACTGTTGTTGTGATGGTTGTTGATGCTGTGGATTTTGATGGCTCATTCCCAAAGCGGGCAGTAAAGTCATTGTTTAAGGCATTGGAAGGAGCCCAAATTAATCATAGGGACAACAAGCAGTTGCCAAAACTTGTTCTTGTGGCTACGAAGGTTGATCTTCTCCCATCACAAATTTCACCAACTAGGCTAGATAGATGGGTTAGAAACCGTACCAAGGCTGGAGGGGCACCTAAGTTAAATGGAGTGTATTTAGTTAGTGCTCGAAAAGATTTGGGTGTGAGGAATTTGTTGGCATTTATCAAGGAATTGGCTGGTCCTCGAGGGAATGTGTGGGTTATTGGAGCTCAGAATGCTGGGAAGTCCACTTTAATCAATGCTTTTGCAAAGAAAGGAGGGGCCAAAATTATGAAACTCACAGAAGCACCGGTTGCTGGAACTACACTTGGAATATTGAGAATTGGAGGAATTTTATCAGCCAAGGCAAAGATGTATGACACTCCTGGGCTCCTACATCCATATCTAATGTCAGTGATTCTGAATAGGGATGAGCAGAAGATGATTGAAATTCGAAAGGAGCTAAAACCACGGACATACAGAGTGAAGGTAATTTAACCCTCCCTTCATTCTTTTGTATCCTCGGGCTGGTTTGTCAATAGATGCATGTGTGTGGTGCTTGTATGTATGAGTGATACATATAACTTCAGCTAATAGATACTGATGACTGGACTCTACTGTCAGCAATCAATATGATACCAGATATCTGGCTAGAGAAGCTGACATAGTGACATGTGAACTTTTTATGTGTTTAGTTCTAGTAATCGGGATCCCATATTTAAACTAATATGAAATTTACCTAAATTTTACATTTTAACCTGATATAACTCTTAAAATATTCAGTGTTGAATAGTATGCTTAGCATCATGCTTTTGTTTTGCTTATGTAAAAAACTAGTTCTGTCTGGCTGCTGGGTGCCTCAATGAGATGTTGTCATGTTTTGGTTGTTACCAGTTGCTTGCAAATTACCAAAACCTAAACTTGCAAGTGAGTCACATTGCATTTCTCCCTTGTCTGAATGCAATTTATATTCATCTGAGTCACTTTTGATAATAAGAGTTGAAGACACAGTATTCATTGTTATGTGTAATTTTCACTTTCTTATGGTACGTTCCCAGTTAATTGTAATTTGTTTAGTAAAACAATATATGCATCTGTGTTTTAAAATTCCCTTAATGGTTTTCCTCTGGCCTTGATGTATCTAGGTATTTTCTGATTATCTCATCAATTGTCCATCTTTTGGCTTCAGCGTGTTATCATGCATGAGGATGAAACTGTTTCTAATAAAAATAAATAAATCTGTATACATAAAATATTTTTCATTCAATTGGAACTAATTCTTTTGTAATTTTGATATCTGTAGGTAGGGCAGGCTGTACATGTTGGTGGCTTGGTGAGATTAGACCTCAATCAAGCTTCTATTGACACAATTTATGTCACCATCTGGGCATCACCTAATGTATCTCTTCACATGGGAAAAATTGAGAATGCTGATGAAATTTGGCAAAACCATGTTGGTGTTAGGTTGCAGGTCAGTGTTTGTCAGGAAAATACTCAGTTTCATGGTCAGCATGCTATTTATTTGTTGTTATATGTTACATCCTGTGGCATGCAACTCTCAGTGGGTCGTTAACTGTTTGGTTAATTTATTTTCTGTCAGGATTTTGAAATAATAGTCTTTTGGGATGGTCATTGGCTCATTGCCATTTCATACTGTCTCTAAAGACTCATGTCCTTTAACTATTTTTAGCCAGGGACAACCTGGCCATCAATTGTTATGTGATATCTGAAGTATAACATATTGTTTGGTTGTCAGTTCTGTTTTGAGTTTGCTTGCCTGAGAAACTTAAGTAAACAGTCGGAAATCAGAACTTAGTTTTGGTTAAACAAATAAGCCTGTTAGGGGTACGGTGGATAGACCAAGAATTCTTGCCAAGAATGGTGAATGGTGAAACAGTGTTGTTTCCTAATTGCCAGTGCGAGCGACATATTAAAAGGAAGGATTGATATTCCTCTCAATAAATCTGCAAAATTATGGTTTTTCTATGGAAAGAAATTGATTGTAAGGTAAAAAAAATTTGACCAGACTTCTTAAAATGCAATTATACTTAAAGCAGAGACTGCACCCTTGGGGAATTGGCCATTGGCTTGACCTGGTCTGCTATATTATGAACAGGCCCCTTCCATCAACTTGGTCATTCATTTGCCAAACTGAGAGTTACATGTAAAACTATTCTCTGTGATTTTGCTTTGTTCAAAATCTTGTGACTTTACATATTTGTCCTGCATAATTCTCTTTCAAAAATGCCTTTTGGGCTTGAATTGTTCTAAATAACAAATTGAAAAGCTTTACTGTTTTTGCAGCCTCCAATTGGGGAAGACCGAGCTTCCACGTTGGGCAAACGGGAAGACAGGGTAATCAAAGTGACTGGAACAAGCTGGGATGTGAAAAGCATTGACATAGCAGTTGCTGGTTTCGGATGGTTTTCTTTGGGACTCAAAGGTGAAGCAACACTGACATTGTGGACATATGATGGCATCGACGTCACTTTAAGAGACCCTTTGGTTCTTGACCGTGCACCATTCCTTGAGAGACCAGGGTTTTGGCTACCTAAGTCTATCTCTGATACCCTGGGCAGCCAAAGCAAACTTGAAGCTCAGACGAGGAAGAAGTTTCAAGAAGACAACCAAGAATCCTTGTCCCAGGTGCCTGCCTAAAGAACCACTTTTTTCTATTAGTAGATTTTTATCATGACAAAACGAAACATAGTCCCGGGCTACTTCCATTTCGATGCTTACCAAATTGACAGAAGTGCTTGTCTCGTTAAATCAAGAGCATAGAGCTTTTTAGGATCGGGTTTTAATACATTTTGACATCAATCTTTATGTTTCAAGACGTATTGTATGAATTACGAACTCGTAGGGTAATAAGATACTTATACAGTGTGTTCATACTGGCTTCTTGGTTGATGACGCTCATTAAAACACATTGTACCAAAATGTTAAATCTGCTCTGATCCCAGGGAATTTCTGTGTTCACGTCAAGGAGACTTCTTTAGAGACTCTTTTTTTTTGCAACTCTGAACAATATCCTACAAACTTGTGACATCTAATATAGACCAAAACTCGAGCTATTAAAATCTCTTTCGCTCATTTTCTATTGGACGGGAAAAAAAAATCAAATCCCTCCTGATCCAATACATTTGGGCCCAAAGAATTTCACCATTTGGCTATCACGGACACCCAAAATATCAAAAGGAAAAAACTCTACAACTAGAGCACTTTCCAAACTGACCTCATCCAACACCAACACCAACACCAACACCACTTGTTTAATGAATAATGAAGTGCCATGAGGATGAAATATAGAACTTTTCTTCCATGCTAACATTTTACATTTTTTTCATTTTTACACTCTTTTTGTCGACGGTAAACTAAAATAGGAAATTGAGAATGAACAATGAGTCGTACAAGAGTTGCAACCTTGCTCTGCTCTACACAGAAATTACAGAAACTACACAATCTAGAGTGCTGAATAACTGCAACATGCCAACATGAAGTAGCTTCCTGATCTAGTTTGCTAATGCACCAAAGACTTTGGGACTCTTTCATCCATAGGTTTTAACAAACTCGGATCCTTCATTGGGTGCCTCAGCATCAGTGCCTATGATTCAGAAACAAAAATTCAGTGACGTATAGTTATGTCAGCCACTGAGAAGAAACAAGTTCACAGAACATTTTCCCAAAAACCACCATTAAATAGTTCCTGAAATTCTTAAGATTCATAAAACAATCCATTTATACCATTCAAAGGAGATGACTTGCTCTCAACTTCAGCTTCGTAAAGGAGATCTTCAAACTGAACTTCCAAAACGGGGTAATCTTCACCAACACCAATATCAAATGTGTCGGGCAGCAAATCAGCTATATCACTAGTATCAAAGTCATCATCAGCATTGTCATAGAAGTCATCCTCTCCCTGATGTTGGTTAAGCCAGTAGTTGTGGTACCATGTTGAGGTTGTAATCAGTTGCCACCACTCGGGGGAGAAATCCTCCACTTGACGGAATGCAGCAGGAACAAAGAGAGGAGCATTAGGATTCAATGTTGATCTTCCTGAAACCAGCGACATCTTTCTGCCAATGGGTTGTCTTGTCTCTTCCAAGTCTGTAATCCAAATTGAAACACGACATTAGCAGTAGGAGCAACTAAACAAGACATTCCCCTACCAAGACATTCAACAGCATGATAAACATAAAAGCAAGTTTGATGCAGAGGCGCCCAACCCAGGACGATACCCACGCATGGCCCCTTGGCGATGGGCTGTCAACCACCTGGCCTGGCTCAGAGGCCTCAGCATGGCCAGCCAGCGAGGGCTAGGCCAAAGCATCAGGGCTGCAGCCCGAACACCCCTACCCCTGATCTCCACTTCTTTCCAAGAGTGGTGGGTTGTTGGTGTGAGGATTCGAACCCTCACACCCATTGAACGGGGCAACCCATTGATCTCCACTTCTTTCCAAGAGTGGTGGGTTGGGGTGTACGGGCTGCAGCCCTGATGCTTGGGCCTAGCCCTCGCTGGCTGGCTATTCTGAGGCCTCTGAGCCAGGCCAGGTGATTGACAGCCCATCGCCAAGGGGCCCATGCGTGGGTATCGTGCTGGGTTGGGGCCTCTGCATCAAAGTTCCCTTTGGGCATCAAAGAACAGTCAAGCAAGAGCGATTTCATCAATCAGCCACCATGATCACCAAAGACAGTACATAATACTGATGATCAGTTCGTTCTTTGACATACAGAGAAAAGCCTCGGAAGAATATCGACTTAATGAACATAAAATCAATTCACTACCCAACACCATTCAGAAAGCACATCGCACAATAATAAAGAATGCCATAGAAAAGCTTTTTCACATTTCACCATGTCATGCAGATCTTAGGATCAGAAGCCGAAAAGTGAAGTGAGCAGCAGATTCAAAATTCTCCAAAACATCTCAACAGAAAAATCTAGCAACAAGTGCACAAATCTCAGGATCAAAGAATACGGAATTTCACAGCAAGGACTAATCAATTAAAGATTAACAAGCTCCATCTGATCGCCCAACAAATGAAGAGATCAAAAACTAACTAAAAATTACATATCATACAGAAATTCCTAACCTTTTACATTCTTCCATTTTCCCACCATATTCCTCAATTTTCATACTTCTCTTGAGAAGCAAACACCAAATCAAAATTAACCAGAGAAAAGGCGGCTGAGTGTATAACACAGCCACATACATCAAACTGAACCGAAAATAACAAAGAAAGGCTCCATTGGATCACCGAAAAGATTGAACAAGTAATTGAGAAAACAAACCACAATTTCAAGCACGATTCCAAGACCTGTTCTCTACTAATATGTCGTCGACCAAAGAGAAAATCACAAAAAAGCAATTAAAAATGATAAAAGATTAATTACCTCGAAATAAACTAATGGAAAATATATCTTTCACTTTCACACACCCGAAACACAGAAAGAGGTAGAGGGTATATATAGTGGAAGCCAACCGAGCCTGGTTGGTTCGGTGACGAAGCTGAAGTTTGAAGTAATCGAAGCTGTCAAAGTGGTTTTGTCGCTGTTTACCGGTCCTTTGAACGCGTCTATGAAGCTGCTCTTACTTGACTTTGACTTTGACTTTGAACGTTTATCCTGTAAAGAAATGGACGAGTCAGCAAAGATAGAAACTGTGGGTTTGCATTCTTTTTTTTATTATTTATATTTTAAAACATTTAGTTGATATTAATATTTTTCCTAAAACATAAAAAATAAGAGTAAAAATAAAAGTAATAGCGTTTAAACAGTGATATAATAAATATCAAAAGTATATTATTCAATTCAATTATCAATTTTATTTTCGTTAATTGATAAGGAAGAATTAAAATATATATACCTTTTCAATTCTTCATTCTATGATAATTGAGTTTTGACGCATGTAATTTTGGATATAAAGAGTTTTTTTTTTTAACTTCAATGTGATGTTTGGTTATGAGAATAGAGAGGGAATAAGGAATGACTCATTCTATTCCATGTGTTTTTTTTTGTGGAGTCATTTCATTCTCATTTCACTCTCTCTCTTCATTCTCATTTCATCTCAATTTGATGGGAATACATCCTTTCACATGGAATTGATGCAAAAATGACTCTAATCCCCCTTTATTTTTGTAGTTTTTTTTCATAATTTTTTTCAGAAAGTTTTTTTTTTATTTTTGCAGAATTTTTTTGACTTATTAAGTATATAAAATAATAATATAATAAGTAAAAAAAAATGAAAAAAGTAAAATGACACTACAAATACTACTAGTAAAGGATATAATGAACAAAACATATTTTAGTCTCATTCTCATTTTTTATGCATATCAAACATGAGAATTAAAATCTCATTATGATTCTCACTCGAACCCTTCAACATACCAAAAGTTAGTGATTAATAAAACAAGCCATAAACAAATATTCTTCTTCTTTTACATAGATTGGATACGATTTTAGTTGTCATGCATATTAACTCCGGTTTTACTAGGTATACATAATATAAGTATCCCAAAACATCCCAAACTGATGTGACATGCCACATTGGCAAGCTGAGTCTGCATTTTTAATTTTTTGAAATTCAAAACATTGTGTCAGCTTTTGTCAAATCAAGCTTGGGGCAAGTGATATTCAAACAACACGGTTAATGTAACCATAGTTACATTGAGCTCCGTAAATTGAAATTCGTGCAGATCCCAAAAGCTACCTCCCAAAATCTTTCTCATTTCAGTTGAAGAAGAATTCCAGAGATCAACGAAGCCCCATCTGCTCAAAATCACAACTTATTACATCTTTAGTTTGGCTGATTTGGACTGTTATCGTTATTCCAACAACGTAAGTACATAAATTTGTATATTTCAATTTTGTTTTAACCTTCTATCTCGTTATGTCAAGAACTTCGATAAACTCTCATGATTTGTGGAAATTATGTATTTCTTTTTGATTTATTACGCATGTAAAAAGACATCTTTTGTATGAAATTTGAAAATTATTTGTTATTACCGGTGTAAGGGATGACGTTTTATTACATTGGAATGGATAGTTGGGTGTGTTTTGTATGGGTAGTTTGTTGCGATGATTCTTGTGGTGAATAACCGGATAACAAAGTTTGATCCTTTTTCTCGACATTGGTTTGTTTCTTATGACGTTGGTTTGTTAAGACATCACATTGTCTTGTTCAAAATTATTTAGCACTGGATTAGTTCTTTATTACACCCTGATTGACCTCAAAATACACTAGACTTTGGATTATGTCATTATTTTCTTATAACAATGCCTTCTGCAAATGGGATAGTAGATCATGTTGATTGTCTTATGTTATAGGTAAATGTAGTGTTCCGCATGTTTCTGTGGTTACTTTCCTATGAAATGGTGATATGACATTGGTTTATATTGTTACCACTTTGAGTTATTGAAATATGACAGTGTATTGTTCAGATATGACATTGGACTTTCATTGGTTATCATATTAGATTTGAATGGATTACAATGTGATTAAAAACAGGGATTTCATTTGCTTTCAATGGCATTAAGCTACAGATTGAATACCAAACTGATTAAGTTGTATTTTTATTGTTAATGATCAATGTAATTATTGCACTATAAAAATTAGTTTATTACAATGCTAGTATTTGGGTTCTTTAACGCTAATGTCTATGTTATTTTGCATTGCAATGATGCATTTACATTGTGGATTGACATGGGTATTAATATTTATTACATTAAGATGTGGATTTATATTGGGGTTTATGATGCAGACAATGGATATTGTATTTTCATTTAATAGTAGATACTTCTTTCCATGTTATGTGGTGCTATTATAGTATGTTATATGGTGCTATTACAGTGGCCACGTGCATTCAATTTTAAATTACATTCCCGATTTGATTATTACACTCTATAAGATTTGGTGCAATGTAATTAACCGGATACCCCTTTGTTTTTGAATACAGGGTGGATTGTGACATCATATGCATTTACATCATAGACTACATATTCAACCATAGAAAAATCCTCATTAAACTCAAACAATATGAGTTATTCAAGTATCGGGTATATTTGTTCCATCAATTCCTAAATGGAAAAAATTTCGCATGGGGTGTGCGGCATGATATGCTAGTCATTTATCTAGTGTTTTGTAATCTAAACCCACCATATATGGTGGATAAAATTGAGTAGAATATTTTGTGGACAATGTTGATGTTCATTTGTAAATGTGATATTTGTATGGACATGTATGATACTTATTGCAATAATTTGACATGTTTATATTAATCTTGCCATTTTACTTATGAAAAAAAAAATACACACACATGGAAGAGGTGGATACGGAATGTATATAAATTCATTACAATGTGCTTTACTTATGTAAACAATGTAATATTGGATTGACAATGTAATTAGCCTATTGTTTAGGGTATTTGGTCAACCATCCAATGTAATTGAGTATTGCCCCATAAAAAATAGTAATGATCAGATGCTATCATGAAGAATCACCAAAAGTCAATTATAATAATTACTATGAATTTTTTTTATTTACATTGTTCTCACATGTGCAGATGTTTATTACATTGTCAGGACATATTTTCATATAACAAAATTGCACAAATGCTACTTGTAATTACAAAAGTGCACATGATTTTTATTACATTTTGCCTATTCATTTTTTTTTGTATGAATTGCTTGCTATGCAGTGTTTTTGACATTGTTGGTCTTGGTTATGGAGTAATTTGATTGTTGTTAGAATTAGATTGTGACACATAATGACTAATACATTATAATAGACAGTGCCTAATACATTGTCGATATGTCTTATTACATTCTCAGAGAAACAAAATATAATATGACAAACATATTTTGATTAACAACTTACTCATCTCACACACACACACAAAAAGAGTCACATAAGTCAAGTGTTTATTACATTGTCAAGAAATAAATCAAGAACACAATGCAGTAATTACATTGCCCTAACATATTGCAAACGTTTATTACATTGTGGAGACATCACCGAGTACGCATAAGAAAGAAAACAAGGGAAATTGACGCACAAATTTGAACATCATTGAGCTATGAAACTTGCCCACACTTAGAAAAATATGATAAAAACAAATACAACAAGATTTCTCAAGTGATATACAGATCTGTAATTACACTTTAAGTTCATAACAATGTATTTAGACCTAGAATACTCAAAATTTTGTAATAAACGATTTTAAAAGCAAAAATCTTCTAATGAACAATTTTATTAACGAATCCTCAAAAAAGTTTCTTAAAAAATCTATGATAACATAGATCTATGCTATTATTACATGGATCGTACAAAAAAAGAGGTGAAATCAACAATCTAACTTCTCTCACTAAAAAAGACGAACTATAATTTTTTTTTTACCATCAAAGAGCGAGAAACGAGCTTGTAGATGAAATCGAAACATCTTGAGTTTTTCTCCTTTTCATCTTAAGCTTCTTTTGGGACCACCAATGTCGCGATTGGTTGCCGGATGTTGAACTTTTATTGTCGGAAAGTGAGAGAAAGAGATGGTGAGGGATGGTCTAGATGAGAGAGAAGATGGTGCAGGTGAGAGAGAGAAGGTAGCTTCAATCTTCAAGAACTATGTACTAACTATGGTAAAACATGTAGTTAAGATAGTAATGGAAAGAGAAGAGAGAATTGCTAACCCCTAGGCGGAAATTAGGTTTTCCAGTAAAAAATTGCTCGTTGACTTTTCTTGTCCTAATCTATGTGGCATGATGATATGTCATGTCACATAGATTAGGGATGCTTTGGGATGAATAGCATTTTCCTATTAACTCTTAAGAAGATATGTGGGTCCCCTACCATGTGGGTTACAATTGACTCCTCAAGAAAGAACCACACAAGAACCATCATTGTAATAAATAATCAATCGATCAACGGCCAAGATCTTATAGATTAGGCTCACGATGATATTTAATTATGTGTCTATATAGATATATGGTTTCTGTGGTGGATTATGAATAATGTCATCAACATGGCATGTTGGTCGGTAGGATAGAAACAATATGTATAGACAACTCATCTTGCTAGCCAAAATATATACACCTAATCATCCAACCTTATCATATATTCATACTATAAGCAATAAAAATAAAATAAGAAGTTAATCCACTTTCAAACATGTTTTTACCCAATATATTTTTTAACATATATATATATATATATATATATATTTGTATGTATGTATGCAATAATTTACACACGTCCAGATTAATCATATGCAGTTAGTATGGTTAGTAGATTGAAAAATTGAATACTAAAAATATCAACTAGTGCAACACGATATTTATGAGGAAAACTCAATCCAGGAAAAACTTCTGGTGTCTATAGCCACCAATCTTTGAAGCAATTCATTAATCACAAAGGGTTACAAGAATGTTCCTAAAGCTATTACTCGATTCACTCGATATACCCAACCACAAGTAGACTCTTTCACACGATACTCCAGAGTCACACTGAAGTCTTCAAGCTCTAAAAATATACAAGAATACCCTTAAAGTGTAATGCAAAAATGTATGAATTTTATCAACACATAAAACTCGCTCAAAAACTATTTTCAGTTCAGCAATATGCGAGTAAAAGACCTAGGGTTGTTTGGTTACCAAAAGTAATATATATATATATATATATATATATATATATATAACATGTGTAAAAACCCACCAAATCCTAAATTATGGCCTAAAAGATATGTATAATATTAACTCACGAAATTAGGAAAGAGATTGTGTCATAATCTTGGAATCAATGTCATAAAAGATAAGGAAAGACTTAATTAATTTAAGGAGACGATTATCTCTAAATAGGAAATGATTTATATCTTTAAAAGGAGAGATAATCATTCCTAAAAACAAACTCGATTTTATTCCAATCAATCAATTTATCCAAATCAATTAATTAAATAAAATCAATTACCAATTAACACATAAAATCAAATCACGTAAAACCCAAAATGCAAGTTTTCAAAATCTAATGCTCATGTAGGCTACGTGAACTTACCTGGAATCACTATTAGCTCATGTAGGGTACATGTAGGTTACATGACAATATTGCTTGATCTTCAACTTCAAATCATCATTCATTCTAATCTAATGTAGATCTCAACTATTCTAAATTAAAATATTACATTGATCAAGTATTGTGTCACAAAAAAACCTTACATAGATACATGACAAATCCAGAGGGAGGACATTGAAAAATAGTGTAGTGGATTCTCATATATTTGTGTGGTACTACTGATGCTTGTTTGCATTTTGGGAGGACTAGAGATGGAATCATAGATTATGTTGATTTTGATTATGCTGGAGATTTGGATAGAAGAAAATCGCTCACTAGTTATGTCTTTACTCTTGGAGGGTATGTTATAAGTTGGAAGGTTGTTTTATAAACTACAATTGCTATGTCTACCACTGAGGCTAAATACATGGCGATTACAACAGCTTGTAAAAAAGTTATGTCGTTAAAGAGGCTATTCAAAGAAATTAGAGAAGACTTTGAGGTTTTCACACTTTTAAGTGACAGTCGGAGTGTTATTTATCTTACTCAAGACAATATATCATGAAAGGAAAAAAAAATTCACCGTCATTATGCACATGATGTTGTTGCTAGTGGTGACATTACTATGAGAAAAGTCAGCACTCATGATAATTTTGTTTCTATGATAACTAAACCAATTTCTAAAGCCAAGTTTGAGCATTGCTGAGATTTGGTTGGTGTTCCAGTTTGATATTTGCCCTTATGGGGTTGTGGAAGAGTGGAGAGTTTGTTGTTGGTGATTGGTTTTTTTCATCTTATGTGGAATTCGAGTCAAGGTGGAGATAAGTTTTTGACCCAAATTATGTTTGGGCCGACCTGAAAAGCTCGTGGTGTGACAAAATTTGGCAAAGAATTTTTTGAGGGTTTGTGATGGTAGCAGAGAGATCGGGCCGATGGGCCCAAGACCGAACCTGCTATAATTAAGGTTTCGACTTATTATATATTTGTTGTAGAGCCGTCACTCGAAACACTTTCTTATACCTGTTTTCTTAACATATTGAATTTCTCCGGCTCTGTTAGTAATTTTTTCCTTTCGAGAGTCTTCCACGTAAATTTATATATTCTTGGTTAATTTCTTGTTTCTTGTTCAAACTTCTTTCTAACACCTTCCAGCCAGTACCAGTGGTGTATCTATTCACGGTTGTGACAAACATACATACATATATTTTTACACATGTTTTTTTGTACTTTGTATTTTCATAGGCTTGATATTTGTCTACTCAGATATTGTTTTGACTTTTGATTTTAAATAGTTTCATGAGTAAATTTTATAGAATATTTTATTAGATTTTGAATTGTGTGGGGACGTTTTTCATCTACTCTAAAACTGAGATATTGTTCATCCGCTGTCGTCATTTGTTTGGAATTGATGATAAGATTTGCTTACTCATTGTTTTTTATTTATTTTCTTAGTTGCAGTTTTATGTGAAAGTCCAAGTGCTTGAATTGAAATTGGGAACATCTGATAGGTTTGTGAAAGTCACTAGGTTGATTTTGGGATGTTAAAAATATCCGTATCCATATCCATATCCGAACAACTCGTCCCAAATCATATGAGTATATCTCATTAATTAACGGATCAGGTAACTAGTACAAGTATGAGTATTTTCATGCGGAAAACAATTGGGAGGGTACGAGACTGGTTTGCCGAAATCTAACTCTTCTCGTACTCGTATATATTATTAATTATATATATTATTTATAATATATATGTTATTACTCATTTTTATATATAATATTTATAAAATTAATAAGAACAAATCACCAAAAAAACCATAAAATATATCATTTATGTATATTTAATTTTATTGTAAACGTATTTATTTAATGTACAATATAGGTATCAAACTCATAAATTGACCATGAATGATTTGGTATATGATTACTATAGTTTATTCTGTCATCTCAAATGATTAAAGACATATCTATATTTTTTTAATGACTTAAGTTTTAAAATTTACTATAATTTTTACGGTTGGCAGGACAAGTAAATAAACAAGATTCCCGACCCTGACATATGGAAGTTCTGAGTTGTAGGAGAATCCAAACTGATAGAAGAAATTGTCTACTAGGTTCTTCTTCCTCTGTTACACATTTTACAAATAAGGGTCATATTATTTCTGAAGAGATAAATCATCCTGGGATGCAAGCTATTGAAGTTGATTTCATGGATATATGTGATGATTCTTCTCTAATTTTGGGAGCCCTAACTATGCACGTTTGCATTGTGGAGATATTTTTTGGTACGAAGAATATTTGAAAACCAGTTGTTGGCAATCTCCAGTATATTCATTTTGTTGTGCCAAGGGTGAATAAGGATTGCACAATTGAAGGATCCTCTTGATTTATTGAAGCAACTTTTGATTATAATCAGAGTGAAATTTTCAAACTTTTTCGAAAGAATATAAGAGCGTATAATGCTATGTTTGCATTTACTTCTGTTGGTGGAAAAATTGACATAAACGTGAATGATGAAGACGCTCCTTATATATTCAGAATTAATGATAAGAATCTCCATATTTATGATAGGGTCATTGCATCCAGTAGATGGTCAATTTGCTGAGTTATATATTTATGACACATAAAAAGAGGTTGTTAATAGAATTGCTACTGTTAGCTTCTGAAATAGATAAAACTATAGTGTCAAAGGTCATTGCTATGTTTGATAAAGTGAATATTTTAGTGAAAAGCTTTCGTATGGTTAGAGATCGATTTAAATCTGGAGAAGCGCATTCGCTGTCTCTGAGATTATGTGAACGACATGTTGGGAGACTTATTGCAATATAATGCGCCAACTTGTGCTCAACTGGCCGGGTTGGTTGCTGGAGAATTGGAAAGCACGAATGAGGGCGTGCATTTCGCAATATAGGTAAATCAAACTGTTTTCAAATACTTAGTTCATCGAACAATAATGTTAACTACAATTAATCGAACAAATATATATTCAAATACGATTTCAATGTAGAGTTCCATATTTCTCTAGAGTTGCATATATCACTGAAACGTCAAAAGCAAAAAAAGAAAAACAAGAGACGAATGATTCTTTACCTGCAGAGAGAATTACAATGACAGTTAAAATGGAAATTAAAACTTCTAAATTATTTGCTATCTCTAAAATAAATTACTTAGCATATAAAGTAGGGTAAGAAATTCCTTTGTGAAGCAACAATCAAAAAAATTTGATGCGAGTAAGGGATGGTGAAATAGTGAAAGGAAATTGGTTGTTTATCTCCAAATCAAGTTTGTTGAGAATTTTGGTGGCAATAAGCTTGATCAAGAATAAGATAAGAAAATGAGTTAAAGAGAGGAAATAATCCATGAAAAAAAGTGATAATTTTCCAAATAAATTTCCTTAGGTTGAAGATGAAGACAAATTAAGTTTGGCTTGGAAATGAGAAGGAAGTTGTGTTGGTGTGTCTTGGTGTGGAGACAAACACTACTAGAAAATTGCTTTTTAGTGACAGAAAAGTCGGTGACTAAATTGGATTTTTCCGTCTCTAAAAAGTTTAGAGACGGAATTAGTGACGGAAAAAGTTCCGTCTCAAAAATCGCTGTCGCAAATTTTAGTCACGGAAGTTTGAGACGGAATTTTCTGTGACGGAATTTAGTCACGGAATTTTCCGTCACTAAAATATTTTAAAATTTATATTAAAAATAAATAGTGACGGAAAATTCCGTCACTAATTTCCGACTGATATTAGAGACGGAAGATGCCGTCACTAATTTCCGTCTCTAATATTTTTAATGAATTTTAAAAAAATGAACTGAACGAGTATTAGTGACGGATGTTTCCGTCTCTAATGAATTTTAAAATAAAATAATTGTTTTTAAAAATTAATTATTAATTATTAAATTCATAAATAATTTGATAAAAAATATTAAAAAAAATATTTAACTTTATGTTTAATTATTATTTTTTTAATAATAATTTGACCATTTTAATTTTTTTTATGAATTAATTAGAAATTAAATAATTATAATAGAATTAAAATAAAAATCAAAGATAAATTGTGCAATAAAATTTAATAAATCCGCAATGTTTAATCAAACAAAAGACAACTCGTGTATCTAAGCATCCTCGCCAGAGAAGTAGCCATCCTCATCTTCTTCTTCATCTGCATCATCCTCGGGATCCTGCTCCCTGAAATGGACCTGCTGTAACTCATGTAGCTGCTGCTCCAATCTAACTATAGTTTGCTGAGACTCCTGATGCTTCAAATTAACATGAGCCATCACTGCAGCAATTGCCCTTTGGAACGACTGCTCGACGTCCGGATCGGTCTGAGAAACTGAGGGTCTGCTCGTTGCATATGTGCCACGCATACGTTTTTCCTCTGATCCGATACCGTAGATGCGACCTCTGACACTCATTCCACCAACTGCCTGAAGATATAAGGAATTATCGTCCAAAGACTCTCCGACACCGGATGCAGAACTCGATGCATGGGAGGATGACATGTCCTTCAGACGACTAATGGTATCCTGATAAAAAATTTAAATTAATATATAGCTTCAAATATTATCATGTAAATATTAATTTATTATTAAAAATATAATAAAATATAACACTTACATTTAGATTCGTTGAGCGTGAATCGACAAACACCGTTGTACCCTTTTTCAAATGAGTACGATTAAACAGTTCCTGAAAAGTGGGATCACGGCCCAGTGTCATATTCTGCAATTCAAATTTGAAGACAATTTTATTAATATTTAAAAAATACATAAACAATTTAAAATAAAAATTTTAAACTTTTAAATTTACCATTCGCTTGCGATGCTATGTCACTGAAATGGATCCACCGGTGTGAACGGATCCGCCGGTTTGAGATGCTCGATTCTTTTTTCCCTGCTCCCTTCTAATCATGTAACTCGGGTCCACCCACTTTCTTTCAAGCTCCGCTCTCACATTCTCGGGGATCCATTTTCCTTTGTCTGCACCACTCAGTAATCTTTGGAAAATTCCAAAGTCCAGCCAATATTTCTTCACACGACAAGCGTGGTGGAGGTTCGGATCTCTCAGCTCGATTTTTAAGAAATGCATCTTTGTTCCGTCTAAACGGATGTGTCACAGGCAAAAACTGTCTGTGACAATCAAACCATGAATTTTTCCTACCATTCTTCAAGGTGAATGTCTTTGAACTCTGCATGCAATAAGGACATGCTAACTTACCCGCAGTGCCCCATCCAGACAACATACCATAGGCAAGAAAGTCATTGATAGTCCACATTAACACAGCTCTCATTTGCAGAAGCAAACGCAAGGAACTCCTCAACCCCATTAATGAACTTCTGCGTAATTCCCACACGATTTGGTCCTAATCGGTTGTTCATCCAAGAACGATGCTCAGGCACATCCATTTTATTTATCACCTACATAAATATAACATTTAAATAACAAATTTAGCCCACACATTATATTCCAAAAAAAAGTTTTGTTTTTCCAATTTTATGTGGTAATAGATTTATTAATTTGTGAAAGTTTATAATTAAAACTAAGATAGAAAGCAATTAAACACTACTTTAATAACTCGATTAAATTTTATTGGAGACAATCACATAAATTTAAGTTTAAAAAAATCTTACTGTTATAGAAAAAAACCCTTAAACTTGCATATTTATGTAATCGTATATAACACTGTACATGTTATATAATTTTTTAAGTTAAGCTCTTAATTAGACAACCAGCTATTTAAAGACTAATATTGCATAAAATTAAAATTTTAAATATTAACAGATTAAGATAACAAACGTAATATAGTGCCTCTAAATTTCGAATATGACAATAAAATCTTTGAGACAATTCATTAGACAATCAAAAACTGTATTTTCGTCCATAATTAGGGACGGAAATAGTGACACACTGAATAGTCGTCCGTAAAATGTCAGACAATCAAAAACTGTATTTATCCGTCACGGAATTAAGGACGGAAAAATTTTCCGTCCCTGAATTACGGACAAGCACAACTTTCCGTCCCTAATTAGGGACGGAGTTAGTGACGGAAATAATTTCCGTCACTGAAAAAGTCAAGAAGTCAAATATATATACAAAAAACTTTTTAGTGACGGAAATTTCTGTCACTATTTCCGTCCCTAAATGTCAAAAAAAAATTCAAAGTTTCAACGACGGAAATATTTAACTTTTCTGTCACTGACAAAAAAATTAGTGACGGAAATTTTTTCCGTCACTAAATACCGTCACTAAAATGCAGTTTTCTTGTAGTGAAACGAGACCAAATGAAAGTGCAAAGAAATGCAAGGAAATTGCAGACTTCACTTTTGGGTGATGTCTGTCTGGCACTTCTTTCTTTTTTTTTTTCTTTTTTTTGTCTTTTATACTTTTGATCATAATTTTTTTAACTATTACTTTAAATCTTTGAAACATTTTTTTTACCCTAAACCTTTTTGTTATTCTTTTCATATAAACCCTTTCACTCTTTTTTGGTTGCTGCACACAACTGCAAATCTGGACAAGATTCTCATTTTGGAAGTCATATATTTTGGTCATGGACTCTGCTTTATGTTTTGCTAATGAAATAGCATGCAGAGTGATATTACAAAAATACCCCCACCAATGGTGCTCCGCCACGTCATATGTGGACCAAAAGACTCTTCATGCCTACCAGGCAGTCTCCTCGGTAAGAGTGTACCAGCTGGACCTACCAAGGTGAAAAACAGCTGGATATGGTCCACAATCATAATGGGAAGACCCACCTCAACAGTGGTCCTCAGCCCTATATAAGGCTCAACAAGTCAGGTATTATAAAAGGGAATCACAATTTAAGTACTGGTTAATTGAGAGCTCTAGTCCGAGGAGCTTGTCTGATTAGATACCTACTGACTTGAGCATCGGAGCGCCAACGCCAGAGGACACCCTCTGGCCCGGCCTTTAGCTCACCTTTGTTTGTTGTGCTCAGCTCTTAGGTTGCTTAGCTGATCAACCAAGGCTTCTCTGCTCAGCTGCTCGGCTCCTTGGAGGGATCTCCATCCTCGGTATCTGTGCAAGGTTGCAGGTCTGACCTACTGATTGACTTCTCGGTAGTGACACCTTTTTGACGTCATCAGTTTGGCGCCGTCTGTGGGAAACGACTAAGTTCCCTTACAATGGTTAGACCTCGAAGAACCAACGATCCTGAGACATCTCATGCCCATCATCTGGTAGATGAGGCCGGGCAGCGACACCAAGATTATGAGAATCTTCCAAGGCATGAGGTGCCCTTGGATGCGCCTCAAGTCCGAGAAGGAGGAAACGTCCAAGCACCACCACAGGAGACAGCTGGTCCTCCCATCAATGCTGCACGGTTTAATCAACTCTGCCAACAAGTGCAGCTCCTCACTGAGATGATGATGGCTAACCAGCAGGGCCCACCTTGGACCGCTGAAAGGAACGAGGATGATGAAAACTCGGGTTCTCTAGATGCAAGGAACAAGAGGAGGGATGAGAACCGAGAAGGAAACTCCAATACCAATAGGAACACCCATCACTCCCAGGTCAATGATGATGTCAATAAGCACCTTCAAGAGGTGGACCGCAAGCTAGCAGCCCTGCAGGGACGCAGCATCATTGATGAAATGTGGGACAGCTCCATGACTCCCCTGTCTAGGGATATCCTTGAGACAGATATACCTCGTGACTTCAGGCTCCCCAACCTGGAGCAGTATGATGGAAAAAGGGACCCTTATGACCATGTCATCGGATACAAGTCCATGATGGAGTGCCGCGGAGCATCAGATGCAGTGTTGTGCAAGGCCTTCTCCTCTACACTTATTGGACCTGCTCGGACTTGGTTCATCAACCTTCCTAGGCACAGCATTTATAGCTTCCAGGACCTATCCAGGAAGTTCAGTCTCCGATTTGCAAGTGCCAGGAAGCCCAAGACCACCAATCAGGACTTGATGGTGATTGAACACGAGAAGGGAGAACCATTCCGTGACTTCATAGGAAGATTCAACCAGATGTGCCTGGAGATCCCTGATGTGCAAATTGCTGTAGCAAATGCTGCTCTGATCAGGACAGTGCGTCATGAGCAGTTCTGCAACTCATTATGCACTGATGCTCCTCAGTCCATGGATGAACTCCTGGCAAGGACTGAGAAATACATCAAGGCAACGGATTCTCTCAAGTCCTCTCGTTTTGCGATACGAACCTCTCCTGATAGAATGAGAGGCTCTAGTGAGAAGGGCCGCTCAGGAGGGGTGGGAGGTAGCCGACCAAGCGGCGACAAGAGGACGGGAAGAGAAGATAACAGGAGAATAGACCAGCCGTCCAGGAAGTTTCCACCTGGCCCGCCACCTAGTCGCTTTGATATTTACACTCCACTGAATGCTCCCCCGAAGACAGTGTTGAACGAAATAGTGGCCCAGAACTTGGTCAAATGGCCAAAGAAGATGAGTGCCACCTTTGCAGAGAGGAGGAAGTTCTCAAACAAATATTGTAGGTTCCATAAGGACCAAGGGCATGATACCGATGATTGCATTCAGCTGAAAGATGAGATTGAGGAGTTGATAAGAAGAGGACACCTCAAGAGGTACACTGCAAATCGAGAAGGAAAACGAAGGGGAGATGACAGAAAAGATGATGACCATAGAAGGCCACGGAGGAAGGAAGATTCTCCTCCACATCAGAGAGGCACGGCAGGAACAATTGATTTCTGTGGTGTCATTATTGGAGGGTTGGCAGCAGGTGGAGAAAGTACATCAGCTGGGAGAGCATATGCTCGCCTCACCGAACAGCCAGCCAAGGGAAAAAGAGTCAAGAGGGATGAGGATGTCATCACATTCTCAGAGAAAGATGAGGAAGGTGTTCGAGTCCCTCACGATGACGCCTTGGTAATCGATGCGGTGATCGCCAACTTTAACGTCCTGAAGATCTTGGTAGATAACGGGAGTGCAGCAGACATCCTATTCTACCACACTTTTAAAGCTATGAAGCTCTCGGAGGATAGGCTAAAGCCGACCTCAGTACCCTTGTATGGGTTCACAGGAGAGTCAGTCATACCAAAAGGAATGATAACCCTCCCAGTCACATTGGGAACGCATCCCAGGACGGTGATGCACATGGTGGACATGTTGGTAGTTGATGTGAAGGCTTCCCACAATGCCATCATAGGAAGACCACTACTTCACAAGGTGAGAGCTGTTGTCTCAACCTATTGCTTGAAGATGAAATTCCCCACCCCGAGGGGAGTAGGTGAAGTGAAGGGAAATCAAAAGGCTTCCCGGAGCACGTACTTCACCGAACTCAAGGAGAGGAAGAAAGAGAAGATCTCAGTGGGCAGCCTAGATATGAGAGCAGAGGAGCAGGTGTTTAAGCCCACTCCAGTAGAGCAACTCAAGAAAGTTGAGGTTATGGCTGGCTCAGGAAGAAACTTCCATATTGGATCTCAACTTGGGGAAACAATGGCCAAGGAGATCACTGAACTACTCTTAGCAAGTGTAGATACTTTTGCCTGGAGTGCTGATGAGATGCCCGGCATAAGTGCAGAGGTGATAACACATCGACTGAGCATCATACCTGGTGCCCGACCAGTCAAGCAAAAAAGAAGAAACTTTGCTCCCGATCGCCAAGAAGCGATCAAGGAAGAGGTAAGGAAGCTAATGGATGCAGATTTCATCAGAGAAGTCCAATACCCTGAATGGCTAGCCAATGTTGTCATGGTGAGGAAAGCCAATGGAAAATGGAGGATGTGTGTTGATTTCACCGACTTGAATAAATCATGTCCTAAGGATAGCTATCCACTACCAAAGATTGATCAGCTGGTAGATGCCACCTCAGGACATCAGCTCCTCAGCTTCTTGGACGCTTATTCGGGGTACCATCAGATAAGAATGCATCCCGAAGACCAAGAAGGCACCTCATTCATCACTCCTGAGGGGACATATTGCTATAAGGTGATGCCATTCGGACTGAAAAATGCTGGAGCCACCTACCAGAGGTTGGTGAACCATATCTTCAGAGATCAAATAGGAAAGTCCTTGGAGGCCTATGTGGATGATATGGTAGTAAAGAGCAAGAAAGCTGAGGACCACCCTGCTGACCTGCGCAAGGTCTTTCATACACTTGATCGGTTTGGAATGAAGCTCAACCCGGACAAGTGTGCCTTCGGGGTGGCATCCGGGAAGTTTCTCGGCTTCTTAGTAACCAGCAGGGGTATTGAGATGAATCCTGAAAAGGTGGAAGCAATCCTGCAGATGGAGCCGCCCACAAATGCAAAGGAAGTTCAAAGGCTGACCGGCCGAGCAGCATCACTAGGAAGGTTCCTTGCTCGGTCCGGCGACAAATGTAGACCATTTTTCCAGGCATTAAAAAAGGCCAAGGAATTTGTCTGGACACCTGAGTGTCAAATTGCCTTTGAAAATCTTAAAGATTATCTAGACCAACCTCCTCTACTGACTTGTCCAAGAGAAGGTGAAGTCTTGTACCTCTACCTAGCAGTATCACAACACGCGGTAAGCGCAGTGCTAGTAAGTGAGCAAGACAAGGTGCAAAGACCAGTGTATTACATCAGCAGGATGATGGTTAGTGCAGAGACAAGGTACTCCCATGCTGAGAAGCTTGCTCTGTCACTGATAGTGGCAGCAAGGAAGCTGAGACCCTACTTCCAAGCACACTCGATAATTGTCCTGACTGACCAGCCACTCAAACAAGTCCTCCAAAAGCCAGACACTTCAGGGAGATTAGTGAAGTGGGCTATTGAATTGGGAGAGTTTGACATTCAGTACCAGCCAAGGAAGGCTATGAAAGCCCAGACTTTAGCTGATTTTATAATTGAATGCTATAGAGAGCCCAACCAGGACATTGCCTCCACTGCATCTCAACAATGGCAATTGTTTGTAGATGGATCATCCAACCAAGAAGGCAGTGGTGCCGGCATTCTCCTGCTTGGCCCGGGGGGCATGACCATAGCACATTCCTTGAGATTCAATTTTAAAGCCTCGAACAACGAGGCAGAATATGAGGCTGTGCTGGCTGGACTACGCCTTGCTGAGCAGCTGGAAGTTAAAAATTTGATTGTTCATAGTGACTCACAACTGGTCACGGAGCAAATCAAAGGAGAATACGAAGCAAGAGGACCAAGTATGATTAAGTACTTGGCAAAAGTACAGGAACTAATGGAGAGGATACCAAAGGTAGAGGTAAGGCAGATACCTAGAGGGGAGAACTCAAGGGCCGACGTGTTGGCACGATTGGCGTCTGCCTCCTCAGTACAGGTACCTACTTCAGTTCAAGTGGAGATACTCCCGCAGAAGAGCATTGAAGTACAAACTTTGATGGCGGACATTGATGTCGGTCATGAGTCGAGTTGGAAGGATCCGATCAAGAAATACTTGGAGGACGGAAGTTTGCCTAAAGATCGCAACCAAGCAAAAAGCCTCCGAAAAAGAGCAGCTAGGTATACCCTGATCCAGGGAGAGTTATATCGAAGATCCTTCACTCTTCCATATCTGAAATGTCTGGCACCCAGAGATGCGGACTATGCGCTCCGAGAAGTGCATGAGGGGATATGTGGAAGCCATATAGGATCCAGGACCTTAAGTCACAAGGTGTTGAGGTGCGGGTACTATTGGCCTACCATGATGGAAGATGCTAAGAAGCTCGTACAGAAGTGTGATAAGTGTCAAAGGCACTCAAATGTGCCGAGAGTACCCTCCTCGGACATTATCCCCATCCAAAATCCCTGTCCATTTGCACAATGGGGTATGGATCTCCTTGGACCATTCGTCCAGACATCGGGGCAGAGGAGAAACCTTATTGTTGCTGTTGATTACTTCACTAAATGGATAGAGGTAGAGCCATTGGCAGCCATCTCAGAACAGAAGGTGATGGACTTCATATGGAGAACCATTGTCTGCAGGTACGGTTTGCCACAAGCACTGGTGGTGGACAATGGAAGACAATTTGTGAGCAGAAAGATGCACAAGTTCTGCAAAGACCTTAGCATCGACCTAAGGATTACCTCTGTGGCACATCCCCAGGCTAATGGGCAAGCAGAAGTGACAAACCGGACTATCCTTGAAGGACTGAAGACAAGGCTGGATGGAGCAAAGGGGAGATGGGTTGAAGAACTACCTAGTGTGCTCTGGTCATATCGCACTACTCCTCGGACATCAACAGGTGAAACTCCATTCTCTCTCTCCTTCGGGACCGAGGCAGTCATCCCGATCGAAATTGGAGCCCCGTCACTAAGGGTTACCAACTTCGAAGAATCAATGAATGATGAGCTGTTGCTGAACAACCTGGATCTCCTAGAAGAAACCAGGGAGAATGCAAGGATCCGGACTGCTGCCTATAAACAGAAGACAGCTCAGTACCACAACAGGCGAGTAAAAAGGAGAAGTTTCTCTGTTGGAGACCTTGTACTAAGAAAGGTAATTGCTACAGGTAAACATCCAGGTAAGCTAGGTGAAAATTGGGAAGGACCCTACCTAGTTGTGAAAATCCTAAAAGAAGGCACATACAAAATCGAAGATCCAAGGAAGCCTGGGGAGATGAGACCCTGGAATGTCGACAATCTTCGGAGATACTATGTGTAATGCCTTATTGTAACACATGGTGTTTTTATTTCTATGTATCTGCTTTTCATCTTTGAACATGCAGGAATGAATAAAAGTTCAGGTCTCTTTCCCAAAATAATGCATCACAATGCAGGAAAAGGCTTTGACCTGAACAACATGCAAACTTAGCCAAAAAATTGTCTAAGTATCTATGCACACCGACCAACAACACAAGATGAAGACTCCACCCTAATAAACAGGGTCCAAACGCTACAGTCGGTCTACCGACCAAGATGGCCTTTCAGACCTTCCTAAAAGGAAGAAAGATCTTCAAAGATCAACGCCACAGTCGGCTTACCGACGAGGATGGCATTCCAATATTCCTAAAAGGAATAAAAGGCTTCTGAAGTCATGGTCGGATACCGACCAGGCAATCAAAACATGAAGATTTTGATCAAGAAAGCAAGAAGAGACAAAGACCATGGGTGGCCTACCGACCAGGGAAGTATTTTCAACATTGAAATACTTAGGAAAATTTGAGACTTAAAAGTCCAAAAAATGCAAGAAGGCTGGTCGGCTTACCGACCACAAAAGCATAATAACAATCAAATATGAACAGAAATATACACAAGTATATAGTATGCACTGCCGAGCAGTCATGAATTCTGATTTCATTAAATTCAAACAAGTTCAATACAGGTTAAGAACAGGAAAAAAGGGGCTAAGCCCATACAAAGAAAGACCTAAGCATCTAAGGATGGAACTTCTGAGACCGGCTCCTCGGCAGGAAGTGCATCTCCTGGAACCGACGAGGGTACCTCCTCGGTAGTCAAAGCAAGTGGCTGATGAGATCGGTCTGGCAGTGGTCCCTGATCGGCAGCTACCATCTGTTCCTCTTCCACTACCTCAACTTCCTCATCAGAGATCTCCTCCTCAGAGAAATCCATCTCGCCAAGCCCTCTCTTCCTCCTCTGCTCAGCCTTCCTGAAGGCTTCCAGGATCTCCTCCTTGGACTCCTCAAGATGATCCCTTCCCATGAGAGAAGGGCACAATGGAGTAAGGATGGAAGAGTCCAGACCAGCCTTGACGAGCAGCTTCCTAGACTCTTTAACCCCTCCTCGGAAGCCATAGAAGCCCTCTTCCCTCAATGCGGCCTTGAAGTCCTCAGAATCTTTGAACTTCTGGAGTGTCTGCTGCTCGGCATCACCAAGGAGACGTTGGTAGGTTTCCTCAGCGTTCTTCAATTTGCGCTCCAAGGAGACCAGCCTCTCCTTCATCTCCTTTCGTTGCCGAGCAGCCTTCTCCATCTGAGCAGAGTGAGCCTGCTGCATCTCCTCCACCTCGGCCTTCATCAAATTGAGCTCATTTTTGGCCTTGGTGGCACGCTCCACGGCAGCATCGGCCCTATCCCTTTGAACGGTTTCCTCATAGGCAAACCGAGCAATGCCTGAGGGAAGGGCAGAGAGGTGGACAGCAGTCTGAAAAGAAGAAATGACTTAAAAAAAAAAAAAAAAAAAAAAAAAAAATCATCAAAAAGAAAAGTTACCGAGCTGAGGAGAAGGAGCTCATACCTGCATGAAGAGGGAGTTCATCTGGGTCAGATGCTCCATAGCAGTCAGATTAGACACCCTGTCATAGTCGGCAGGGGTTGGCAAGTGCTTCAGCATCTCGGTAGCCACTCTTGGGTTGACTACCCTGTCAGTCTTGCTGACATCCCATTCCGGGGTATGCCGAGCAGAATCCTCCTCGGCAATGGGTCCCAGAGGAGGATCGTTCACCTGCCGAGGGATCTGGTAAGGGCCTGACCGAGGAGTCCCTTGCCGAGGGGAAGGAACAGTTCGTGTTGTTGTAGTGACCGAGGTAGTAGCCCCAGTTAGGGCTATCTCAGACGCCATAGTCTCCCCTGTGGTCCCCACACGTGGTCTCTTGGGGTCCTTACCCTTGCTGGTCTTCTTCCTCTTCTGTTGCCGAGGAGCAGGGGCAGCGTTCATCGCCATGTACTCTGACAAGTCGGCCATATCTGCAAGGCATCACAACAAGTCAAAATATCTACCGATCAGTGATGGTAACCTAAAATATCGAAGAAATAAAAGCAAGCAAACCTTGCCGAGATCCGTAACATAAATTAGAAACCGAGAAGTCCTGTGGATTGAACTTCATGTCGGTCTCGGCCCCAACAACGAGGAGTTCCTTCCAGGCTTCGTATAACTTTAACTCCTCACCCTTCAACTGGGGAGGACGGTTAAACTGATCGGTAAGAGGTACCGACCAGGTGGTACGGAAAGGGAGTTCCTCCCCTTCAGGAAGAGGAACTCGGACAAAGATGTAGGAATTTTTCCATCTCTTGATGGACTGGTTGTACAGTGGGATCTTAAGTCCTGGCTTGAGTTTTAAGTAGAAAAGACCAGGGGAGTTCGGTAGATGACACAAAAGAGAAAGATGTTGAATGACCGAGGAGGAGATACCGAGATGGTATCTGTGAGAGAGACAAACAATGTTGGCCAGAAAGTGCCAGGAATTGGGTGCCAGAATAGCTGGAGAGAGATTGAACCGACGAAGAAGGCTGGTTATGGCTGGAGGGAAAGGAATCCTAGCACCTGCTTGGAGTGACCGAAGTGAGATAGCAAACTCTCCTCTCCTAGGACGAAATGGAGACTCACCCTCACCCACACGTCGGTGTTGGAAGGGCAGACCACACTTGGCCACCACCTCGTCAATATAACTGTTGGATAGGTCACAGGAGAGGTAGGTCGGTTCATTGATGCTGTCGTCGGTACCTCCGCCCCTCTCGTTAGGAGGAGGAAGGTCATGGGGAGCATACTCTACTGGGTACTCCACCGAGGAGGATTCTACAAAATGACGTGTCCTTAAGGGGGGATTGGTCTGGGTGATAACTACCTCATCAGTAGAGGTAGTTGCTCGGTCACTACCAGAGGTGGATGTTGAAAGGCCAGAAATAGACGTACTAGAACTAGAAGAAGACATGGCTTACCTAGAAGATTGCTCGGTAGGGATTGACTCTTGATCTTGCTCGGTATGAACTACTGCTCGGTATAAGCTCTCAACTTTCAGAGGAAGTGTGGAATGACTCGTTCCCACGTCCTTTTTATAGCAAAAGACCAATCTCAGATCAACGGCCAGCAACAGATGGCCAATGAACCGCGCAGACATGGACCATTGATCTGAGGGTCTGAGCTGTCATCTCCTCATTAATGAAATGACATAATAACTCCTCTCATCGATCTGCGCAGAACGACGCCTCGATAAGGGAGTTGGGGGGCAACTGATATTACAAAAATACCCCCACCAATGGTGCTCCGCCACGTCATATGTGGACCAAAAGACTCTTCATGCCTACCAGGCAGTCTCCTCGGTAAGAGTGTACCAGCTGGACCTACCAAGGTGAAAAACAGCTGGATATGGTCCACAATCATAATGGGAAGACCCACCTCAACAGTGGTCCTCAGCCCTATATAAGGCTCAACAAGTCAGGTATTATAAAAGGGAATCACAATTTAAGTACTGGTTAATTGAGAGCTCTAGTCCGAGGAGCTTGTCTGATTAGATACCTACTGACTTGAGCATCGGAGCGCCAACGCCAGAGGACACCCTCTGGCCCGGCCTTTAGCTCACCTTTGTTTGTTGTGCTCAGCTCTTAGGTTGCTTAGCTGATCAACCAAGGCTTCTCTGCTCAGCTGCTCGGCTCCTTGGAGGGATCTCCATCCTCGGTATCTGTGCAAGGTTGCAGGTCTGACCTACTGATTGACTTCTCGGTAGTGACACCTTTTTGACGTCATCACAGAGATAATATACTGAAGACCTGAAGTATGACACCTCCTCTTTGTAACAAAACATGTGACTGTTTAAAGCGCGGATATATCTATATATATATGATGATAAATCACAGCAACCACACAAATTTTGAAGTCCGAGACGCATTGGTGCACTTTGGGGAATTATCTGAAATCCCATAGCTCTCCATTCAGTCAGTAATGGCGGCAATCTCCAATGCTGGTATGCGTTATCTCCCTCTCTCTGATTCATTTGTTTTCATTTTTCTTTCTTTTGTTTGGCTTTCGAGAAAATCGATGGACCAGAAAGAAAAACGAAAATTCACAAATATCCGAGCCTATTTTTCTTCCTTTGAATTTAATACATTACATTCGATGTCAGACGAGATCACATCTCCTCTCTGCGGTGATTCAACGGAAGACAAAACAAAGAATCTACCGAAGCCACTGGAATTTATGTCGTGTATTTTCCAACTGGGCATTTTCGGAATATTAGGGGTTTTAACAAGGTACTCATTGCAAAAGCTGTTTGGTTCTGGTGTTGCTAATGTGACAAGTGACCATAGCATACTATACCTCGATCTTCCATCAAACGTGATTGGCTCGTTCTTGATGGGGTGGTTGGGTGTCGTTTTCAAGGAAGAGATATCAACTGGTGTGTCTGATTCTCTGGCTATTGGATTGTCCACTGGTTTTCTTGGAAGCCTCACAACTTTCAGTGGATGGAATCAGAAAATGCTTGATTTGGGTGCGAATGGTGATTGGCTCTTTTGTTTTCTTGGATTTCTAATTGGGTTGTTTCTTGTTTGTTATTCCATCATTTTTGGGATTGACACAGCTAAAGGATTCAAGTGGCTTCTCAAAAGGATGAAGAAGGAGGATCCTTCAAAAAGTGGAACCACTGGCTCTAATTCTATCAACAAGTGGCGGATGCAATTGTTGGTTTTTATAGTGTTGATTATTACATTAGGCTTGTTGTGGAGTATAAGTGGAATATTACTAGTGAAGGAGTTTAACAGGAACAATGCAAGAGCTCAACTGTGTTTGGCTTGTGTGGTTGGACCTTTTGGGGTTTGGCTTAGGTGGTTGTTGGCCAGACTAAATGGGTGCGGTTTAGGAAGGAGGGAGAGGTTGAAATGGGTGCCATTTGGGACATTGATTGCCAATGTTTCTGCAGCTTGTGCCATGGCTGCACTGGCAACTCTAATAAAAGAAGTGAACACTAGCACTTGCAGTACCATTGTGACAGGAATTGAGTTTGGGTTTTTGGGTTGTTTGAGTACTGTTTCAACTTTTGTTGCAGAGTTTAATGCAATGAGAGAAAGCAACCACCCTTGGAGAGCTTATGCATATGCTCTAATAACAATAGGTTTCTCATTTGGGTTTGGAACTCTGATATATAGACCATACAACTAGTCCTCTGAGGCTCTTTCTGCAATAAGTGATTCTTCAGCTGTAATTCTTGCATACTTAAAGAAAAAATGGATTTTTTCTTTAATGATGTGCAAATCCTGTTACTTGTTAAAGCGATGCTTCAAGTGTTTACCAAGTAGCAACGAAAACAGTAAACACTCGCCCAAGCCTAGATTGAGGGGAAGAGGGGAGAGTCAGTGTACTTTTTACCGTAAATTGAAAATAAAGAGAGAAAAAATATATTTATTGAAAGACTGACAAAGTGTATTTAACGGTTCAGATCTGCACTGCTTAAAAATCAATGCAAAAGGTGCACCGGTCCTCCGTTAAAGCCCAGATTGAGATACTGTTGTATTTCTAATTAATATTTATTAGGGCTGTCAAAAAAATATGATAAAATCGAAACCGATGGACACTAAATTGATAGGGTTTGTTTTAAAACAAAAACAAAAATTAAACATTTATATTAAAATTATTGAAAAATTGATATCTTATTTAATGATATATTAAACTATTTGATCAAAATATATTAAAAATTTATCTAAACTGATCATTGAGACCTTTTTTCCCTCCTTTATTAGCGGTGTCAAAACTAAATGTGAAGGGCTGTCAAAAAAATATGATAAAATCGAAACCGATGGACACTAAATTGATAGGGTTTGTTTTAAAACAAAAACAAAAATTATATATTAAAATTATTGAAAAATTGATATCTTATTTAATAATATATTAAACTATTTGATCAAAATATATTAAAATTTTATCAAAACTGATCATTGAGACCTTTCTTTCCTCCTTTATTAGCGGTGTCAAAACTAAACGCGAAAGTAAAAGTAACGTTAAGGCTTGTCTAAGCCCAAATTGAGAAAGGCAGGTTTTACTAGCGTCCAGTCTGGCCAAAAGATTGGGCGCCGTACAGTCCATTCAACTAGACGACATGTGGATGTTGACTTGATCAACATCTATAAATAATTTTTTTTTCTTCAAAATTTAATTATGAGAAGGATATGACAAAAATGGGTATTAAGTTTTAACTTATTACTAATGAAAAATTTGTGATGATTTTTTTTCCATTCTTTTGTCGATGGATTATTTACAAAATTTTATTTTACTAACGGATTATCGATGAATTTTTTTTATTTTTTGCCGACGGATTACAGGTAAAAAAAAATTTATTTTTATTTTTTGTCAACGGATATAATTTTTTTTTTTTAATTTTTGGCTGACGGATTATCGACGAAAAATCCATCGGTAATTACCAACAATTTTTTTCATCGGTATTTAGATTACCTATGATGGTTTTAACGATGAAAATTTTCGATCAGTAATCAATATTATCGATGGATTTTATCGACAAAAAATTATGCCTATAATTAGTGAAGTACTTGTAGTGAAATTAACGCCGTCAAATTATTAGTTAGGGCAAGATAAACATTTATGCAATTTTTTAATGGCGGAGATTAAAATATTTAATCTAATGGTAGATAGGGGACGGTGTCGCATATCTTGAATATGTATATGTCTTGAAAATATTAATTAGGGTCAAGCTGGTATTTAGTGTGCAATGACATGAGTATTGTAATTTTATTTTATTTTAAATATTATTTTTTTCAATGGTAGAAATTATATCATTTGATCTAATGATAAGAAAATTGACTATTTTTATACAATTATTTGACTAGACTGTTTTGTAGTTAACCCAAAAAAAGGCCAGCAGCACAGCTTGTCCAGACCTAGACAGTAGACACCCTTCTGTCGCAGTGTCGCGCTCGCGCGCCATTTCGTTTGCTACTTTGCTTTCACTTCTGATGAGAACTCACTTTCTTACTGGGGCCAATCTGGTCTCGAGGTAGGATTCCTAACTGAAATTGCATTTGCTCGAGTTTCTAGACAATTAATTACTGCTATGACACGTATATATGCATGTGTATAGCGAGAGTTTCTCTATGGTGCCGAATTCAGCTGCCATGCAGATTTTTAAGTAGTGAAGCCATTTTTACATAACCTGAGGCATGCCATACCGCTGAGACCTGAACACATTTTAACCTACAATTCCTTATTGCAATTTGACTCCGTGAAAGTAAGATAGTATTTCTAGGTAAATGAGTGTTGGCGGTGTGAATCTCTGTCGCAATAAATTTAGAAACTCCATATCTGAAAATCTTGGGTTATCGTGGTGAAATGTATTATCTTCGTGATTTCACCCTTTTTTGTCGTCTGGAGGATATCCTCCCTGGAACAAATAGAACCCTGCCCACATTTACAGGACTATGTTTACCTTGCTGGGTCTCTGTGATGCATTCTCTATCCGTGATGGGTAGAGATTAGGAGCTCAATTGGAAGATGTTCAAGGAAAGTCTTTCACCCATGGCTTTGCTTCTGCAGTTAGCAGAAAAGATACTTCTAAACAAACTTATGGAGAATGGACATGTGGGTGCCAAAAAGATGATGGATTGTTTGAAAATTTTAGGCGAGGTTCTATTGGAAGCAGTTGCTGGATTTAACTGCTTTATAATCCCCATGATTATAATTGGAAAAGGAAAAAAAAATTGGATTCCTAAGTTGCATCACATTCATTGGAATGGGACACTGATTACCCAGTGTGATGTCCATGTATGCAAGTCATAATTGCTTATATTGCGCATTTTTGTGGTTGAACTTGTAATTTTTAGCAGTTAATCTCCTTTTTTCTGTTTGAAAATGTTCAGGTAATAGTTTATGAAACCCCCATATATTGTGTTCACCATTACTCACTATGAGTTTGGAGCAAATGAAAGTTCCTCCCAAGAAACTTAAGTGGGTTTCCAAGCTGCACCAAAAGCAGATTCCAAAAGACTGTTGTTAGAATCGCATGAATCGCGATTCGTTTCATGCGATTCGCTTCGATTTCTGAAGGGAACGATACGAATCGGCATTTGAATCGAAAATCTTTAAGAATCACGCGATTCATTCTCTGAATCGCAAGAACCGTTTTGAATCACGCGTCTCCGATTCTTCTTTGACAGGGACGAAGTGGGCTTATTTTTTTAAAAAAAAAACAAATCCATCAAAACGACGTCGTTCTGATGGATTTGTTTTAAAAAAATTTGAAAGTGCACAAGTGAGATGCGTGTGCACAGTGCACATCCTTTTCAATTCCCAAAAGTTAATTCCATGTGTCAAATTTCAATTAAACCCTATAAAAAGTGTTTGACTATTTGGGGCCTCTTCTAGTCTCTTAGTCTCCTACTACAAAACCCACACAACTATTGCCTACCCTACCATTCTTCTTTTGTTTAAGTACAATTGTAACATATTTGTTCATTTTGGACTATGGTAGACATGGTATAAATGTGAATGCATGTTATAAATATGATATTAAGTATCATATAAATATTTTATATGAATATAAATATATTTAATAATGTATTACTTAAAATGGAGTGAATCTTACGATTCACGATTCGATTCGATTCACGATACAAAATTTTGCCCGATCGATTCAAACGATTCAATCCGATTTGACAACCTTGAATTATGGTAGTGTTTTCTCGAGACTTTATAAGTTTTTTATGTGCTTGTACTTCCCTTTGTAACAATGTTTTTGACAATAAGTCTTGCAACCATGTAACCTCTACACTCTACGCATGCTTAGTGCCTTGATATTAAATGTCTATTCAAAAAGTTTTTTTTTAGGGTTTCTTCCATATATTGACACTTGAGAATTGAGATTTATGTTAGTTGAAACCTTAACTTGGCCACTTCAAGTTGATAACCTGGGAATAGGTTAAAAGCTTTTTTTGGGCTTAAATTGACCCGAGGATTTGTTCTTGGATCCTTTTTTTATCCATGAGTTTTTTTTCTTCCCGGTCTCAAGTTTTGTAGTTTAGACTTTAGAGTTCCATTTACCCCTCATTCTGATTCCGCTCCCCCCATTACTGGCAGGGCCAGGGTCTAGGTCATGTGTGGAATATGCAGAGAAAGCTGCACTGCATAAGCATTCCATGTGGTCAAGTACAGCTTTCAATGTTATTCACTTATTCTGGGCAACTTGATTGGCTTGAAACTGTTTGTTAATGCCAATTCTGCTTCTTTATGTATTTTGAACTTTGCCAATGGTTTTACAAACTCAAGTTGAACACCGAATTAGAGGGAGTTCTTGGCATTATTTCTCTTAATGCAATCCAAATTTGGTCTACCCTGTGGTCCATGAAGCTACTTCATTGCTTCTTTCTGGTCTATTTCCCTTGAGAATTTTCTTTGTTTATGTTGTTAATGAAACTGAATATGTTGCAATCTCCGTCACACATTACCTACAATTCTTGTTTTCTGCATTTTATATTTGATAATTTTTTGAATACGAGTATGGTTTATATATTTGCTACTTATAATTCTTGTCGATAGCTTCTAGAAATGTAGATAGTGATTCTAGAGAGAATTTAATAGAACTTTATGAAAACAATTTTATATCAAAGTCTTTTTGTCCAAGGTTACAAAGTTGGTCTTTGCCTAATAATGATGGCTTAAGCTCACTGCTCCTGCTTAGCATAAAGGCTTTTGTTCAGTTATAAGGACTAAGATTTCCTTTGCTTATACAGATATTCATAGCATTGAATGTCAAATAAAATTATGCTCTGCTTTATTGATTCTGTTTTTTATCCTTTCAAGGTTTTTATAGGATTGCTGAATCATTTGCAGGGGTTGAAACTTGAAAGTGGAATCCTCTTCGTCAGTGATTAGATAGCTGGGAGCTTGTGACTACACTGTTAAGCAGCATATAGTGGGATCCCCTCTATTTACGTCACTTCTGCTGCTTCTACCAACATTTGTTTTCCATATTTTCTTTGTCATTTTGAAGACAGCCATCAACTTTATCTGTATATCGATCGAGGCCCTTGTATCAGTTAATCTGTTATCCACGGCATGCCTTGCATAAAAATTTTCCTGCGGTTGGTGAATTGGAAAAGGTTTCCTTTAGGAATATGGTTTGAAATTTTATCTTGCCAGAGTGATAGCATCGACTCTCCAGAGTCTTTTGGCTTTGATGAAATCAGTTCACCTTTTGATGATTCGCAGCAAAATGAGTACACGAGGAGAAAGTGACATACTTTTCTGGTTTCAATTTCCACAACAACTTCTTGAGCATGAGTAAGCCGCTATTTTTTCTAAGAAAGTTCGATACATATTCTTCAGGCGTGTCTTGAAAAGAGACTGTATAATAACATTCATTGCCATAAGTTGTTGGTTGCTCTGTTAGAACCATTTTTGAAAACTGTTTATATCATTAGTTTTTGCTGAGCCTTGACATCAACTTCTATGAATTGTATTATAGGTCAACTGCTGGTGCCTCACTACAGCAAGGTTGTTCCCTTATTTGCATACCTGTTTTAGCTTATGGAATTCTAACTGGAAAGAGGTAATTTACTTCATACGGATCAATATCTGTCTCAGTTCCTAGGGTTATCAATTTCTCTCTTTTTCCCTTTTCATTTTTCCGTTCCATTTTTTATCTGTGCCGGAACCGTATATCTTTCTCTCAACTTCTACCATTGTTCTTCTGCTCAGGATCCCATCTTCTTTGGGTACCAACCTCCCTACGACCTATGCCACGGGTGCTCATCTCATCTAAGGATTATTGGCGTCTCTGCTGCAATTCGATTCTTTCATGCCAGCCAGACCCTGACAGCCATGTACTTTGTTCATATAATGCCACTTTAACCTACACAAAGTCACAAACTCATTATTGTGCATTATTTATGAAATTCAGAATATTGTTGATAACATGTTTTGTTTCAATATTGAGAGTTCAATCTGGACATGAGAATTCTGATGTTGGTTCTGTAACTAGTCTTATTAGTCATATACCCCTCTTTTTTTTCTTGTGGTGGAATGGCTGTGTAATTCACTTTTCCATTTGATATCAAAATTTCGCCTATACAGTCTCACTGTACTATTGTAGATAGAATATATAAAAACAGATTGTGTTTTTTGTATTTTTTATGTGCAATCATGTTGAGTAGAACTACAGCCAGACCATTCTTGGGATATGCCAAGCCAAATGGATGATTTAGCACTAGCAAGACTAAACTGTAAGTACAAGTACTACAACTTTCTTGAGCTCTCACTTGTTAACTGTTTGTTGTTGTTGTTCATTGTTATAATTGTCGCTTCCTCTGTCTTCCCAAACATTTCTTCAGTTCTGTATAGCTTAGGTCCGACGGAGATGATACGTTCAGGCATAAGTTAACTGACTGAATACCTGATCTTGATGTTCCAGAGACAGCATCTCCTTTGTATCTCTCTCTTGCAGACAGATACAACGTATATCTGAGGTCACAAAAGGAAACAGAAACAAACAAATTTGGTCACGGGGAAGCTAGGACTTTGAGTACGTGTAAGGTTTTCTTCTCTTCAACTCCTATCTCTGTATATGTGGTTGTTTATTTGGAAATTTGAGGGGTCCCAATGCGAAAACGCTCAAGTCTAGAACGCATGTGAGTGCACATGTGAAGAGAGCTCCTATCATTTTCAGGTTACCTATTTCACATGGCTAGGAATCACAAGATGATTTCAGGAATGAATTGACAGCCCCTTGAACTCATTAACAGATAAAAAAGATTATTGTCCATTGTCAAAGTGTAATTGCTAACTTTGAAAATCACTGGCTCAGCCGGGCCGCCTATCCACACTAGCGACAGGCTTGACTGCTGTGAGAAATATCACAGAAGTTGTTGGGCGTGAGAGTTGAATTTGTGACCTTTGCATTCGTTAAAAGTTACCACGGTCAACTTCTTTATCCCGCCTAAACATTGGTGGTTCATTATCTATAAATATATCTCTCTAAATTGGACTTTTAGGCAATTTCAATAATCCTTTGATAGTCTATAAATATGACTCTCTTGTGCTTCTACTAACACTCAAGTCGCAACATTCCTTATTCTCTGCCTCCCTCCCTCTCTCTCTATCAGGCATTTTGCTATAACTCTCTCTTCAAAACTCTGAAATGGCTAGAAATCAAAGCATTTTGATGTTGTCTCTTGTTTTCCTGCTTCTTCTATTGGTAGATAATCAAGTAAGTTTTTTCTCACTTTCTATGATTAGCTCCCTCACCTCATTTATATTCTGGTTCTTCTCCTCTGACGTTAAAATAGAGAGAAGATGGTCTTAGAAGTCAATTATAAAGTCAACATGTAGCATAACTAAGCTTTTTGCTTTCACAATGCTTACAGGTTGTTGCCACCGGTGAGGCTCCAACTCCACAGCCTCAACCAAACAGCAGTAATCTTCCCCAGGTGGTGAGGACATATTTCTCTACTGGTGGTTGGTTTTCATTGTGGTTATTAATCTCTTCTAGTCCTGTACTAACCCTGATTTGGTCTGGGATTTTCAGCATGGCACCACTCAAGGAAGCCTCAATCCGCAAGGTAAAATTGAGAATGCATGGCCTCTTTAACCAAATACCAGTTAATTTCATGGAATTGAACAAAAATGTGAACTCAGCTAACGATCATTCATCTCTGAACTCGCAGAGTGCGCTCCGCGATGCACCACGAGATGCTCGAATACAGCATACAAGAAGCCATGCTTGTTCTTCTGCCAAAAATGCTGTGCAAAGTGCTTGTGTGTGCCTGCCGGAACTTATGGAAACAAGCAGTCCTGCCCTTGTTATAACAATTGGAAGACCAAGAGAGGAGGACCCAAATGCCCTTGATTTTGAAAATGGATGTCCAGCAATTTTACAGTTCCCTAATTTGGGTATTTTATTCATTGTAAATAAATGAAATATTGCGTGTTATCATGCAATATTATGTTAATGGATTTGCTTGTGTTGTATTTGCAATTTCGCATAGTACTAGCAATGCAATTAGACTTGTACTTTAAATTCGCTGAGGAAAATAAAATTAAAAAGGTTGTCCCCCAATCTATTTGGAAATACGTTGCAATTACCCACTTCTTTAGAAAAGGTCATCGGCCTGATTGTTTAAGTTATCCAATGAAATAGGTAATTGGGACTCGTAGATGTTTGTACCATCATAAAGATAGATTATAATCAAAAGTACTAAAAAAATAAGGAAAAAAAATACAAAAACAAAAGACAGACATCATCAGACACTCTTGGATGGCATTGTATTACATTGAACACCACCATACATCGTACTTCCTTCCTTCATGCTCAATCAAAGGTGATCATCTACTGCTTCGAACACCTAAAATGTATAAGAGTCTCGCTTTCTAAAGGTGTGAGATGAGTTTGATGTACATCATGCCTCAACAGTCTTAGAGAATCATACCCACGACTTGAATTATCTGCAAATGGTCCACCAACATAGAAGATCCTCGTTTTCAGAGAAGAATGGACAAGTAATGCAAAATTCAAGTCATTATACAAAAGCACACGATCCACCACTCTCGCTATGTAAGAAGGCAATATCATGCCATCAATCCTGGAGAACAAGTCACCAAGATATTTGAAGAACCATAAGAAGAATAAGATACAAAAGCATCAATCACCCCACGTTAAATATATACTCCGCGCCTCAAAATTGTATCTTCTTTTAGTATGACTTTGATCAACTATCTTTAGCCTAGTTATTCACATTAAAAATTACAAGTTGTAGGTTGTAGCCTCCGTGACTATTGTATATTTTCACTTATAAAGCACATTTTTTTATACACTTCAATGTATTATCAATAAAATTTCAGTACATTCCAAAATATATTAAGAGTAATAGACTTATGTGCAGGATCTAGGACAACACCCAATTTTATTTTTTTGGGTATCTATATATCACTAATTAATATAAAATAAAAATCATATCCATATATATAATAAAGAGATTATAATTGGTTTTTTCAGCTCTTCATTTTTTACGTCCACGAGGTTTGAAGATATCATCCATGTTTGGATTATCAACTTCTAATTTAATGCAAAAGGATAAAATTTCATTCAATAGGGGTTTCCATGCCCATCTTCTTTTCTCATCATATCTAACCTTTGCTTAGCTTACCCCACTAACCTCTTAGCATTCTCAATATCTTTTCTTTTCTTTTTTTGTTAAGCTTGGGAACACTACTCATTAAAAACACCAAGATTTTCTATCATTCACAAGTATCTATCAAGATACTTGCTTCCACTGATTGGGGGTCGTTTACCCCATTCTGCATGACAATGTCAAGTACTTCATGAATAGAAAAGTACAAATGTATGAGACTAATCAATATCATAATTCGCTAGATTATTGCAAGCTTGTTTCTTGATTCAAGCTTCATTTGCTAAACAACTCTCTGCTCTTTAATGCTTCTAGAACTTTGTTATGTTGAATGACTTTCAATGCATCACTCCTTTTACAGTATTTATTTATAATTCTTGAAATAAATTCAAAAAATACCTTCACTTAGAAATGTTACTTTGCATCACCCACCAAAATCAACGGAAGTTTATGAACAAAGCGATGCATATAAAAAGCAATTGTATTATAAACAGAAAGAAATGAAAGATCGAACTGAAAGTTTTTGATTTGGTTTGGTTTTTGAATTTCCGATTTGGTTTCATTTTATGGATTTCATAAAATTTAGTTTTTAGTTAGGAAAAATTAAATTTAGTTTAAAATGGAAAACTAAAATAATTTATTCGTTGAATTTATAGATAGTAATAATTTATTTATTTATTTTATATAAAATTAGAATCCAAAATAACTAAACTCGATTTTCGGAGGCTTGTATATAACTTTCATATATGTGATTGTGAATTCAATTTAAACCCAAACCAAACTGAACAATGATGGTTTAGTTTGGTTTGTTAATGTTTTCCGCTTGAATTTTATGGAAATCGAAAAAATTTCATTTACTTAATCGAACCGAAAAATCGAATGAACACCTAATTAGGATGGTTTTGGGTTTTCTTGTCTTGGTCATCAAAAAATCTATAGATTTTTATTGGAGCCACAAAACACAAATTAGGCATTTATATTACTTTAAAAATAAAATAAAATACAAGAATAATGTAGTTTAATGGGATTTAAGAAATCCAAAATTTGGTTTTAGACTGATAGACTAGTAGCCTAGTAGGTTACTTACTAGGTTTCAGAACTCGGGTTGAAGAACAGCCATTGGCCCATAATGAATTCGTAAATTGGTATTTGGGCTCCTCCACTCCGGAACTTTGAAAGCCCAATAATAATATTGGCCCATTGTACAGCACACCCACCGCACCCCACCGCCCGCATACTTCTTCTCCTCCACAAAGACTAATCACTAAACCCCCGCATCAAAACCCTAACCTGAAATACTTCCGATTTCAGACACGCTCTCTCTTTGAAAGTCCGAAAATAACTGCAGCAGAAAAGCCATGGCTGAAGTCCAAATCCGCAATTCAGGGGAGAAAATACACGACAAACACCCTGCGGCGGAGTCTGACTACAAACACACGGCGCCAGCCATTAACCCGATGGACTCCGTTGATTTCATGACCAAGCCCCAGATCGACACTCCGCCTATTGAAAAATCTCTGCGCGGAAATATTCCTCGTGAGTGGATGAGGAATTTGGTTTTGCCGAGTGATGGGGGTTCTACGGCTGCAACCCTTGCTGCTACGGCACGGGAAAAGAAGAAGAAAATTGAGGAAGGAGACGAAGATCGCAAGAGCAAATTGGCTGAGGGAGTTGATATCCCTGCTCAGGGTCCTGGTAAGAAGGCTAAAAATGAGTTTGAAGAAATGGGGAAGGAAGAAAAGATGAAGGTCCAGAGGTTGGGGGAAGATGTGACGGAAGGAATTGAAGTTGAGGAGAAGAAGAAAAAGAAGAAGAAGAACAGCAAAAAGAAGAATAAAGGGGATGCTAATGAGGGAAGGTTAGAAGTGGAGGAAACGGAGAAGGTAAAGATATGTGAGCAGAAAGATGAGGACATGACTGATTATCCTGAGATTGGGAAGTCGGAGAAGAAAGAGAAAAATAGGAAAATGAAGAAGGGAGGGGATACTGATGAGGCGATATTAGAGATGAAGGAAACTGAGAAGGGAAAGAAGGCAGAGCAGAAAGAAGAGGAAAGTGATGATTCTACTGATATTGGAAAGTCAGAGAAGAAGAAGAAGAAATTAGAAAAGGAAGAGAATGCTGATGTGGGAATATTAGAGGTGGAGGAAACTGAAAAGGGAAATGGAACAGAGTTGAAAGATAATCCTGATATTGGGAAGTCAAAGAGGAGGAAGAAGAAGAAGGAGAAGGAATTGAAGAATGAAGCGGATGCTGATGAGGGAATATTAGGGGTGGAGGAAACTGATATGATAAAGGAAATAGAGCTGAAAGATAAGGGTAGAGATGAATCTTTTGATATTGGGATATTAGAGGTGGAGGGAACTGAGAAGGAAAATGGAACGGAGTTGAAAGATACTCCTGATATTGGGAAGTCAGAGAGGAAGAAGAAAAGGAAGAAAATGAAGAATGAAGCAGATGCTGATGAGGGAAAATTAGAGGTGGATGAAACTGAGAAGGGAAATGGAACAGAGTTGAAAGATAATCCTGATATTGGGAAGTCAGAGAGGAAGAGGAAAATGAAGAATGAAGTGGATGCTGATGAGGAAATATTAGTGGTTGAGGAAACTGATATGAGAAAGGAAACAGAGCTGAAAGCTAAGGACAGAGATGAATATGCTGATATTGGGAAGTCAGAGAAGAAGAAAAAGAAAAGGAAGCACAAAGAAGTTGAGGAAATTCATGATGTAGGTGAAGCTGATAAAATTGTGAAGAAAGAGAACGTGAATGAGGAGCTTTCAGCTGTTGAGAATGGTAATGGTGAGGAGGAGGATCCGAGTGAGAAGAAGAAGAAGAAGAAAAGGAAGAAGGGGGAGGAGGAAACTGAGAAGGTAAAGGAAACAGGACATAAAGACAAGGATAGCCATGATTCTCCAGCTATTGGAAAGTTGGAGAAGAAGAGGAAGAAGTGCAAAAAAAATGAGGAAATTGACAATGGAGGCAAGACTGATAAAATTGAGAAGAAAGAGGAAGTTCATGAGGAGCATATAACTGTTGTGAATGGTAATGATGAAAGAAGGGAGAAGGAGAAGAAGAAGAAGAAGAAAAATAAGGACAAGGATGCATAGGAAGAATAGTATATGAAATGAAAATTTTGAAAGCTCAAATCTTCATCGGCACTAAGGTGTTACAGCACTGAAGTGACCATAGCAAGTCCTCTGTAGGTGGAGTGTTTTCTTGAATAAACTGTTTTTTAAAACATTACTCTGTTTAACTTGCGTTGCTTCTTTTGAATTATTGAAAAAAATAATGGGTAGCTTGATTCTTTACCTTTCTTACATATGCAGGTGCTAATCATTGTTTGGATGGTTTGGTTCCGTATGAACATTTAATTGTCTTTGCATTGGCTGGTCGAGTAATTTTGCTTCCTGTGAATCTGTGACTCAGAAAACTGAAAATAGATCCTGGCATATAGTCCTGGAACCTTGTGATTCTCTTTTGGTTGGATTTGGTTTCATCTTGTTGTGAAAGCAATGGCCAATCTTTGAAAACTGCTCCAATCCTCAAATTAGCAAGACCACAATCTTTGAACAAAAATCATCCTCTCTCTGTTTAGCAAGCTAATCCTAGTTCTCTTCTTGGTTGCCTTCTCATTTTCATTTCCCCATTCTTCTCTTTCATTACCTTTACAGTGTGAGCTTTTCTTGAAGTCTTCCTGCAATTCTTTTCCGGAATCTGGATAGAGGACAGTTGATTATTGTATGCATATGGATACGTTCATAAGCCAACTCAGTTGATTTATGGTATCTGAATAGTTTGTGTTACCAAATACATGTTATTTTTTGCAGTCAAATGGTGGAAACATATCTGACTGGAGGTGAAGCTTTCATCCCATCCACTGCTGGTTAAGCTCTCTGCAAATCTGCGTAAACAATTTGTGAGTCTTAGTTGAATGGATGTTCAAATCCATTTTATCTGCAGCCCCTTGCATGCTAAGGTCTGTTGTATTATCACTTGAAATATATGGAAGTTACTTTTTTTGCAGTCTGAGATAGCACATAATAATCTTCAGCTTTCTGGTGAACATTTGAGGGGCAAAATAACTGACCAGAACTGCAATGGATTCGAATCCAAGCTTCTAAGGCAAACCCAAATTGCCAAGCCCGCCCTCTGATATAATATTTGTTTAGAGGTACAATATATCAAATTATAAATATGCAAGCATTTTTATTTGGCTTGGAAAATGAGCTATAGTTCTTCTACGCCTATGTGATAAAATCGTAAGGATGCTAAACTATATGGCTAACAATTATTTGATTATATTGCACTCAAAGCGTCCATTTTGCACCCAGGTAGTGGAAAACAGAAAGAAATCCAGATTGGGTAGGAGCCTCCCATCCATCGCCAATTCAACACATGATGTTTTCTTCAGCAGATTGAAAAATGCAACCTCTTAACCAATCATAACCGTAGCAGCAGGTTTTTAGAGCCGCTTTACAGGGTATCACCATTCACTCACATTCACTATGGAAAGGAGCAGAGTTGCAATAAAATGCCATCCAAGACAGTCCTTTTAAGCACGTTGTTATAGAAATTGATCAAAAATTGTTTAACAAAAGAAAGCATTCTACTACACAGGCCTAAGTTGTGAAGATATGGTCTCCTTGAAACTACAGAAAAAGATTCCAGTAACAACTAAAAATAACATTAAATGCCATAAAAATTCAGAAAAACATGGTGAGCTAAAAGCCAAGACCTTTAAATTTATTCTTCTGCATCCTTCTTATCCTTCTTCTTCTTTTTCTTTTTCTCACTTTTATCTTCATTGCCATTAACCACCGCTGTGACCTCCTCATTATCTTTATCTTTCTTCTTTTTTTTCTTCTTCTCTGTCTTCTCAGTATCGGGAGAACCATCTTTGTCCTTATCTTTGCGCTCCTTCTTCTTCACTTTCTCAGTTTCTTCCACCTTCAATATTTCCTCGTTATCAGCTTCTTTGTTCTTCTTTTTCTTCTTCTTCTTCTTCTCTGATTTTTCTTCTTCAACTTCCTCCACCTCCTCCTCCACCTTCACCTTCAGTTTCTCTTCCTTCTCAACTTCTTCAGTGTTTTTTCTAGCCTTCTTAGCCGGAACTTGAGCAGAGCTATCATTACTGCCATCCAACTTGCGCTTGCGGTCCTCCCCTTCATCATCCTTCTTTGTAGGAGCAGCAGCTGCAAGGCTTGCAACCAACGAATCCCCACCAGTAGGCAAAACTACACTCCTCGACCATTCTTGAGGGGTACTCTCATTAGGTTTACCATGCTTATCTAATTTACCTTCAGCGATCAACTTTTTCTTCATGGATGCCCTTGGTCCCAATCCCCACTTCCTGGGATAAGTATCCCTATCCATAACAACTCTTTTGATCTTAGCAACAACACCATGATCACAAGTGGCCATCACAGCAGTAGTCATCTCAGCAATCCCCAAAGCAATAGCCTCCCCCTTAGTAGTCATCAGCACAATCTCTTCCCCAATTTCAATATCATTCTCAAACCTCAACAAACCCGGGATCATCAGCTTAGCACCATAGCAAATGGCATTCACAGCAGAGTCCTTCACAACCAACCTCTTATAACTTGTCAACAAAACCTCCAAAGGCATAATCACCCTCCTCAGATAAGTCTCATCTCTGTAGTTATCATACATCCATTGTGCATCCATCACATCATGCATAGTAACCATGTTATCCTTCTCCCCCGAAATCCCAGACCTCACTCTCCTCAACTCCTGCATATGCCCACCAACCCCAAGAATCAGACCCAAATGCACACACATGGTCCTCACATAAGTCCCTGCTTCACAAGAAATCCAAAAAATAACCAAATGCCTATCTGCGTCATACTCAAGCAACTTACTTTCATAAATAGTCCTTATCCTAAGCTGCCTCTTCACAGCAGAAATGAGAGGCGGCCTCTGAAACACAGCACCAGTTAAGGTCTCAAGGGCTCTAGCTACTTTAGCCACATCAGGAACTTTGGAATGCAAGCGAGCAACACAAACATACTCTTTTCCTGCACCCTGTTGGGATTTCACGAGACGGGTAGCTCTATCAATGCAAACAATCAAATTACCAGTTACCTTAGGATCAAGGGTGCCACTGTGACCGGTCTTCTCGACGCGGAGGATGCGCTTGATCCAGGCGACCACCTCATGCGAAGATGGGTTCGCTGGTTTGTCGAGGTTGAGGATGCCGTACTTGATGTACTCGGCGAGGGGACGCTTCAGGGGGGAGCAACCTGAGAGGAGAGGAGTGTAATGTCCAGTTCGAACATTGAGACGGTCGTAGTTCTTCAAGAGTATGGGCCACTGAGAGGTGTCGATGGAAGGAGTGTAGCTCTGGGGCTTGATCATGAAATCAGCGTTGGCCTCATCCGTGCTGGGAGCTGCGTCCTTGTCATCGGACTCCGGTACGCTTTTCTTCTTGTGCCTTTTCTTCTCCGAACGGGAGTGTTCAACTTCGGCCATGGCTCTGTTGTTGTGATGATTTTGGGTTTTTTCTAATCGAGATAAGTAGAGGAGGCGAACGAAAGCGGGTAGCTATGGCGGTGAAATGGGTCTTCTGATTAGGGTTTTGGGGGGTTTAATGAGCTCGGGAGAGTGAGGATTAAGTGGGCTTCAGCTATGGGCCGCACCGCCGTTCGGGTTTCTCAAGTTTTAGCAGGCGTAATAGAAGAGCCGAGCTCTATTTGCATTCATAATTTTCGAACTAGAAATCAGTATATCTATATCTATATCCCACAGATAAAAAAATATATAATTACATTCTAAATAATAAAAAAAATCACGTATTTATATTTATAAAATATACTCTATAAGCAAAAACATAATAAATAATAAAGATACTTTCCTTGAACAAAATATCAAAAATTAATATCATTCCACAATAATTAAATAACACACTAATCAATGATAAACCTATTAATACAATATATAACAAATTAGGATAACTTCAAAGGAAAAATATATAAAACATATCTCCTCTAAAAAAAAATCACCATTGTGATAACCCCAATTGTAGGGAGAGTGTTGTCGGGGACGGCGATGTTTCCTAGCTACGAAACATCGACGAAGTTGCCTAGTGACGAAACGTCGATCATTTAAATATGTAGATTTTTTTGCTCGTGTTGTCACGCGATTGAGAAATGAAAGGTTCTGGTGTGAATATCATATACCTTAAAAAATAGAGAGTCAAGATTAAGTTGACTAAAAATCATTATGTAATTAAAAAAAAATAGTAAAGTCCAAATAAAATTGGCCAAAAGAAGATCCTCTAGGCGATTTTTAATTTTGGGTTGGGTTTTAAATCAAAGCCTAAAGCCGAGGTCTTACTAGGCAGGCTAATCATATTCATATAATAGGCGTAGTTGAAAATACTGAAGACAGACAGAAGACAACCACTTGATAAGCAGATATAAACAAGAAAGAGTAAGGATTGCATGAAAAGGTATTTATGTCGGAAAATTTGTTAAGCTGTTCAAGTATTATAGCTCTCTTGATGATGAAAGTGCTAGTTGATGTATTTAAGGAATTTAAATGCTTGCTTTTGTGATCTTTTGGCTGAATTTATGATCTTTTTGATTCGATCTTCTGTGCTTACCCTATAAGCTTTTGTTCATCTCAGTAATGTAAGCATGATAATAGCATAGATAGTCGATCAACTTAGTAAACGTACGTCTTATGTTTGTAGCTTCATGCAGCAAAATACAGATCGACCTCCATTGATGGCAGTCATTTACTTCTCTTGTTTCTCTCTGAGTGTTTAATTTAGCATCTGTAAGTTGTGTTTCTTCTGTATCTTTTTTTTATGCCGTCTTTAGCAGAGTAAGAGGAAGTTGAGAAGCTCAATTCATTTGTCTGTAGTTATATATATCACTGGAAATTGATTGAACGTCGGATGGCTGGTCTGGAATTTCGAATAGAATTCTATCAAATGCTTCTTAATTGTACAAGCTTAATGGCGTCACTCTGGAATATTTCAGTCTTCTGGCTGTCTCCTTCATGACGGATATTTTTCCGTCAATAATCAATAATACTGACGAATTTTCCTAAATTACCGACGAAAGAAATCTATCGATAAACTGCGAAATTCTTGTTGTGGATGTCGCCCCAACACTACTCTCCCTTTGGCTTTTTTGAATTCCTTTCTTTCTATTACCTTCGCCCTTCGCCCTGATAGTGGATCGACTTTTTGATTCTATATTCTTCTGGGATTTAAGCAAACGTCTTCTCATTAAGAGGTATCCCTTTAAAGGGCGTAAATTCATGTGGCGGTGGCTATGAAGAGAGCAATAACTGTACGGACAAACCATCTTCGCCACTGAATCTTTTTTAGATTCACTTCCTCCGTGTTGAGGCTCAACATCTTGAGGAACTGGTGGCTCTTAGAATTCTTGAGTCCAGAGTGTGAGGCATTTTCAAGTGTTTCTTAATTGATGTTGTCTTGGATTATTCATTGTACATATCACTGGATAAAGTGACAGAATTTGCAAGCTTGCTTTCTTGAGATACTTCAGGTCAGGTCATCCTTGTCAATGGCCTCCTGAATCTCATGCTTGGCAATCTTGTCGTGCTCTTGACAGGTCTGGAACTTGTTCTTTGCTGTTAATTTTCCTGTTGATTTCTGGCAATAAGAACAAAAATAGTTTCAAATCAGATTTTTTGTGAATTACTGATAGAACTAGGACATGAAGGCTATGACAGAGTCATGACTAGATAGACTTAAAATGCTTTGATAGTCACCGAAAAACTTGATCAACAAAATTCAAAACTTGATCTTTTCAACTAATTTGAATGCTAAAAACACTTGTCCAGACATTTAGCGGGAAAATGAATTGATGTAGTTCTTGGAATTCTTCAATAAAAAAACTAGATTGAACAGCCTCTGGTCAATGAAACAATGTCGGCAAGTGAAGGAATGAAGGATTGGCTCTGAGAATTAGGCATGGGGGTCTCAGCCCCGAACCCGTCGGCTGTCAATGGATGCTCAAGCTGCTACTGTGGCGAGAGCAGGTTGCTGCATGCTGGCTGGGGGACAGACTCGGAATGGCCTCCTCGGGCGTCGAACAGTCAACTCAGAACTGGTACGGACACGAGTAATCTGACTGTTTAATTGGGGGGAAAAAACTAGATTGAAATTACATATATATGCTCATATCTATTTATTTATATCTGGGTCTGATCTTTTTACACAATTTCTCTTCCATTATCAGTGAAATGCCATACCCAGAAACAAAATAATTGATCTTTTCAACTAAATAAAATTACCAATGCTATTGAACCAGATCAGAATTCTTAAATACTTGCCTGGACATTCTCCTTTTCATCAGCAAAGCTTGTGGCCTTCCTATGATTTAGTGATGCGTCATACGTCTCTATAGGAGTAGATTGTTTTCAACGTGCTGCATAACCAGATAAGATTCTTCCTCGATAACCGCCTTGATTTTTGAATCTTCTGCTTGACACTCTTGACATGTTGATTGATCTCAATTTCCCATTTAGATTCCGCCGAGATGACGAGCTGCATACTGATGTATCAAAATCCGAACCAAACTTAGAGTCTGTTTCCATTTCAAGTTTATTAGATGAGATTTGATCAAAGAAATTGGAGATTCCTAAGTTTTTGTTCTTCAGCTGTCTCTTAGCATGTCAAATTTGAATATGCTTTGGGACTCATAAGAAGATGACATTTGACTTGGACAAAGACAGGAAGAAAAATAAAATAAAATTGTTGACTCTATCTTGTTTAAAATTGACTCTTGTTAGGGTAAATACTAGTATTCATTTTAGTCATTTTGGTTTTGGGATGAGAATGAAACATTTGCTTTGTTCATTTTATCCTTTATTATTAGTGATATGAGCAATGTCATTTTGCCGTTTCTAAAAAAATTATTATTTTTTACTTATTATATTATTATTTTATTTATTTTATGGATACTAATAAGTCAAAAAAATGCAAAATCGATAACACGGAGAAACATTTCAGTCATTTAATGGTTCCATTCCATGCGGAATGAACCAATCCCACCAAATTTAGGTGAAATGAAAATGTGGAGAGAGAATGGAATTAGAATGGAATGAATCATACCAAACATGAGAATAAAATGACTCATTCCTTTTTTTCACCTCTATTCTCTCCTTATTCCATCAACCATACCACTGGTTAGAACTTTGCTAAGTAAAATTCCTTTTATTTTTACATGGAAATGGAAAGTTGAAATTATGGCTAACGATTTTTGTGTAAATCTGATTTGGTTTTGCAAGATTAGAAGTTCAGGTGTCATTGTGTCATGGGCTTATAGTAGGGCCCAATAAAATGCTAACATGATTATTTTTTATTTGTAAAAAAGTTTCTATTTGGAGTGTAGCAACTGTCTGAAAATTAATTAATTTTGGTCATGATGAGTGACGACACTAAATATATATATTTTTTTGCGTATGATGTATTGGACGACTGAGATTTTATTTGGGGGAAGGCGGGAAGCCAAACTTGTGACGACATAGGAGACTTTAATTGAGTGGGACCAAAATAGATCCCACCTGTAATGATGGGATCGGACGGTCGTCGATGCTCTATCACAAGATTAGCACGTTGTCCGAGGGAATGTGGCAGTTGTCAAGAGTAGAGTAGTTGCTAAATGCAAAATCATTTTTGCTCAATGGAAGCCTATGCTGTAGACTGATCTAAAAAGTTGATCACATCAGTTGCATTGATCATTTTACTGATTTTGAGGCACGAGTATCGGTGCTCTATTTGTTTTTTATTTTTTATTTTTAATTAAATATAATAATATTTTAAAAAAAATATTATAATTTTTTTTAATCAATAGAATATTATAAAGTGAACGATATATCTTCAATCGTCGAACAATCTTCCGGATTTCCGAGCTTAGCAAAGAGAGAGATGAAATCAGACATTAGAAAATTCTTTGTTTGGAGAAGAACCATATGAGACAAGAATTTCATTTTTTTTTGGTGAGACTGCGCGGGAGGTTAAAGTGGCTTTAGGGGTAAAAATAAATTTTTAACAAAAAATGTATTTGTGACTGTCAGATCTGGAAAGCCAGTTCTGACGGCTGCATTGTACACTGCACAAGCAGTCCCCCAACCCCTATGTTGCAGCTATTGCTAAATACAGGCTGTGTTTTATTTATACAGACCTATGTCGGCAAAAGTTGTCCAATCAAGTAATTTTTTGAATTAAAGTTTGTGTTGCTGCCCCAATTGCATGGAAATTGCTGCTGTCCAATCAAGTCATTTTTTGACTAAAGTTTGCGTTGCTGCCAATTGCATGGAAAAGGCTAAGTAGGGCCGGCAAAACCAATCAAGTCATTTTTTGAACTAAAGTTTTCATTGCTGCCAATTGCATGGAGAAGGCTACATAGGGCCCACAATAATAATAAAATTACTTTCAATATCTACCGCTCATCTCATAATGATTCCTCTTATATTTGGAGATGAGACGATGGCCACACACGTGGGATTTATTATAGAATAAAAGAAATTAAATAAAAAGCAATCCCAAATAGTTTTTATTAAATAAAAGAAATTAAATCACCAAACAAACTAATCAGAATCTAAATTCACATTGGGCTCTGATACTTTTGATGAATTCCGTATCAGTCTATAATCTTGAAAATTTTGTTCATAAAATAAAGCCCACTGTGCCGCACATTGATGCCTGAATGCGCCCCATTGAGGCATGATTGGAGACATTGGAGAATTAGGAACCAAGGATATCTCCACAAAATGGTTCTGGTTAACATGTCCGATACATATGACACGTTGTTGTGATGGTGGTGGTGGGCCAGACCGCAAAGGAAGAAACGTTAAGGATTGCGATTGACTTAAGACAATGCAAACAACATTGTAGCATGATGCAATCAAGTGACCCATGTTTGGCAAATTCATCCAATGTACCACCGGTGCTGATCTGTATATCTCAAAAAATGTCAGTGATTGTCTTATAAGCGAAAACCTTTCCCAGTCTCCATACAAGGATGCATATTCATCAGCGTTGTTGTTCAACCTAGTTAGCATATCATATTTTACACGGGTCCATACATTTTCACCTTCTTCCATTTGCAATGCCAATGCAACACTGCGAAAACCACAATTTCCATCACCAATCACATCAGTCACAAATAGAATATATAGATGCATATGACTCGAAAACTGGTCAATGTAGATTGAAATACTGTAGATTCTCTCATTCATAGAACCAGTATGCAATCTGTCATCGATTGAACTAGTATGCATTCTCTCATCGACCGAAACCCTCCGTGTTGATGAAAACTGCGGGACATTGAAAGTCGATGAACAACTGTGTCGGCTTCTCAATACTGGAGAATCATTAGCCTCGGCATATTTAGTATCGGTAGAATTTCGTCCAACATTTGATTCAACCTTTTTCTTTGAATCGAACCTGCCACGACTTTGCTTCTTCACCTTTGGCTCTGCAAGTAAAGTGGATGAGGGGTTGATAATTTCACGTAATTTCTATAACAATCGAAATTTACCAGGTCTCGATTGTTTTTTAAACTTTTCAGTGAACATTTCAACCTCAATATTGCAATTTATATCATCGTCCTCCAATGTAGTGGCGGGCTTGAAGTCCAGCTTCCTCCAGAATGGATCAATCAAAGATTGGGGAATTGGACGACCTTCCACCTTGAACATAGAGATCTCATGTGCGCAAGGCAAGCCATGAGTCAATTTAATTTGACAACCACATAGGTTAGGATAATGACCAACATTATTAGAACGTTTCACCTCTGCCAAAATATGATATAATGCAGCAGTTGATACAGAACCCCGTAGTTCGTTGAATATTGAAGTTCTGAAATCATGTTGCACAAAATTGATACTTTTTTCGAGTGACGCTTTGATAGAAGTGGATTGTGCGTCCAAAAGACTGTGAACCTGTGACTTGACGGACACAAGATTTCCCTTGACGGACACAAGATTTCCTCTTGAATTTTGTAAATATTTATTCAACTTTCCATGTTTGCTTTCAGCTCGATTTGTAGTCCTGTTGCCAAAATGCATCGATTTATTACTCCAAGCAGCAACAAATTTCTCTTTATATTTATCCAGCCACACTGATTTGATATACTTTATTGCTCTTGGATACCTGGGGAATAAGTGTTCCATAGATAAGTCAATGCATTTGAACGATGAATAAGCTAAAATTATTAATGAGAATTTTGTTGATAGATACTTGTGAAATAATTGTTCGATAGATGACAACCTTGCGAAATAATCTTCAACGGTTTCAAAGTCCTCCAGATAATGCCACATGGAATTGAAACTGTCCTAGCTATTTTTGTCTTCAAATAATTTCTTACAATTCACTGCTAAATTCCTTCCAATATGCCATTTGCACAGTAGAGCAGTTGAGTCGGGGAACACATAATCAACAGCATTCATCAATGCTAAATCTCTGTCAGTCAACACCACCCGTGGTAATAAACACCCATCCACAGCAACCTTCAAACAACTTAATGCCCATGTGAAATTATCTTCTTTCTCAAATTGAAGAAATACAAATGCAACACAAAATGTCATCTCCGTAGAAGTAACACCAACAATTGCAAAAAACGGCATATGAAACCTGTTAGTCTTATATGTCGAGTCCATAAGCAAAATATGAGGAAATGCACGCAACAGATCTAATGAACGAGGATGAGCAAAAAATAAGTCTTGGACCTGGTTTGACTCACTGTCACTCCTGTACCACGATGAGTAATTGTGCTGACTTAGCAGATACATTAATTGTTGCATTTGATTTCTCCCCGCCATTTCAGCAACTCGATATTTTTGTCAAGCATTGTAAATCGTCTTTATTGTCGTCACATTTTGTGGATCTTTAGCCTTCAATGTAGAAAATATCTCACGTGGCATCACTAAATTCTGTGACAAATCAATCATTATGTTAGTTTCATCCTGTGACAATCTACTAGCATATGCATGACCTTCCATGTAACTTGCAGGAGGATGATTATGGATCCCACACATAACCTTTATACTTCAATCATCTCCGGTTTTCAACTTCATACCTTTCAAACGAAAATGACAGTTGCATTTTTTAGTACCGGTCAATTTGGATGAACCTTTTAATGATCGATACTGTCCGCTTCGCTCACATTGCAGTGTCAATTTAGGCTTCTGTCCAAAATAACCTTCATTTGAATTGGAAATAACGATAATAAATCCCAGCACACGTCCTACATCTCGTGCCCATTTGATTAAATCTTCACGGCAATGAAATATCTAATAAAAAATATATTAGTATTATTTCAAATTTAACAAATTACGAAATAAAATATATAATTTACTATTATACCATAACAATTGTAAACTGTTCTGTATAATTTGTTTGTACTTCATCATTGTCTGATTTGACTTTCATCGTACTTTGTTGATCATCCTGTTACACATTAAATAACTAAAATAATTTACAATACTTACATTATACAAAAACTTATAATCAAATGTGCATCTGAAAAATATAATTTTTACCTTGATTGAATAGCTTGACAAATGCAAATCTTCACCCCATAACTTAAAATATTCATCCATAATTATGAGATAATAATTATGAGATCACAAATAATGATTATGTGAGAAAAAACTTAAAAACTCATACAATTTTTGTGAATAACAAAGTAAATTTTCACTCCCTTTTATAGAGAAAGGGAAGTCCCCCATTTGGGTACTATTTTTGTTATGTAGACAAATAATGGAGGAAGAAAAGCAAAGTTATGATTACGTGTATATAATTGATGAAAAATGACAAAAGTTATGTAACCAATAATGGATGAAAAATACTCAAATAATGGAGGAACAAAAGCAAAGTTATGATTACGTGCATATAATTGATGAAAAATGACAAAAGTTATGTAACCAATAATGGATGAAAAATACTCAAATAATGGAGAAACAAAAGCAACGTTATGATTACGTGCATATAATTGATGAAAATGAAAAAAGTTATGTAACCAATAATGGATGAAAAATACTCAAATAATGGAGAAACAAAAGCAAAGTTATGATTACGTGCATATAATTGATGAAAAATGACAAAAGTTATTTAACCAATAATGGATGAAAAATATCCAAAGAATGTTATCTCTCAAATGAATAATCATTACCTGAGTCATCCCATCACCACATTTTACTCATACTTTTAGTGTAAACGGATGAAAGAGAAATTAATGTCAGAGACAAAAAAAAGAAAGATTGATGACATAGGTTATATTTAGCAAACACCCAATAGGTTTGTATATAACAATTGGGCAAAGCAACCCAATTATTGCTCCCCACGCTGCCCGACATTAATGATGTTGTCGGTTCTATTCTATCCAATCCAAACTTATTATCTCTCTCCCTCCAGCTAATAGGCTATCACAATAGGTCTGTATATAGCAATTGTGTACCTGCATTTAGATGGGTCCCTATTTTGCACCCTTCTTCTCTACGTAATGATTCCTAACTCCTTTTGTCTCTCAAAAGCAGTAGTGCAGTGGCCCATTCATCTTTGTCAAAATCAAGAAACACAATTATCAATCAAAAATCACAATTTTCATTAGCTCGTACATCTTGTATGTTCTTAATGTAAAGACGCAGCATCTCTAAAAATTGATCAATATAGACATATATATAGTAGTTTACCTTTCTTGACCGTAAAACCGTAAACTCATTTCATAGAGAGGGATTTAGTATTGTAAATAGACGAGTAACTATGTCTCGCTGCCTTCTTAAGTTATTGTGTCTATTAACTACCTGAAGATGAACGAAATCACTCCCAAGGAACCCAGATGTAGCTGGATTTGGACAGGTGGAGGTGACTAATTTTTTCTTTGTGGTAGGACGCCCTCGACGAGTGTTCATCTTTATAGCTTGTTGACATAGGGAAGTTGTCGAATGATTGATTATCTCCTTCAACTTCTTTAACCAACTGACTTTAACATGCTTGTCTGCTGCTTGAAATGTTCTATGAACATTTGTACATTGACGGTTCAATCCACCTTATCCTCTTAAAGCAACTCATATGACCTAGATCAAGCCTCTTCCAAAATTTATTAATTGCATCAAAAGATATAGAGTGACCTGAGCTCATGTACATGACTTGTTTGAAAGCACAAAGTAGTTCATAGCTCCTACGATGTTGACATATGCATTTTTGGGAATACACACCGACAATGTAAGTTTGCTCAAACTCGTTGAAGATCATATTCAACGCCTTGATTGAAACAAAATCATATATATCTTGAAGATGTGGTATATTGAATCAGTGTTGGAGGATATTTCTGCTTCTCTCAATGCTAGCTTTGATAGCGGTGTCTTGCGACTAGATGATCTGATGAATCCACGACACCAATCATTCCAAGTCCGATTGTGATGAGCTCAAATAATGTTTCAGCCTAGCATGCTGACTTTCGACTCTATCGTATAGTTTTTGACATGCAAATATTTATTCGTCCAGACATATATAAAAATCTTGTTATATGATGTCAATCATACAATTTTAAGATAATTCACCACAGCTGGAAACTTATGTAAGACTACCTCAAGGCATGCCAAATTGTTAACATATGCGTTCTCATTTTCATATTCAGGCATAGTAGTTCATAAAGGGTGAAATGCATCCCAAGTTCTCTGATCTTGTATCAATTGTCTACATCTGTTTAAAATACTTTGATAGATGTATCATCTACAGAGCAGTTTTATAGCATTGCGAAATACCTGAGCACATGCTTTTAGGAGGCTTAATTCTCTGTCTTTTATTATCACTCGTGGACTAGTACATAAACACATTGTTGAACCCAAAAATTCCAATGCTCAAATATAACTGAACTCTTTTTCATCGTGTAGTTATTGCATATCTAATATCATTGGATTGAAAATCAAAATAATTACAAGTAAAAATACCATATCGGTAAAAATACCATATCATAGGATTGGTAACGGTATATACATATAAAAAACCGGTAACCAAATGGTCGGCAAGTATAAATGGATAAATACGAGTACCATTAACAGTCCTACTTCACGTGGTGTTTATTAATTATTCTATTTTTTTTTTGTGAGTTATTAGGTGGGAAGCAGGGGAGGATAGACACACAAACGCATGCATATGCGTCCAATGACGTTAGAGATTGAATACTACTAAAATATGTTCATTGACTAAGTTTATTCTTTGGAACTTGGAAGATGATAAGAGGATTGAAAATAGTTGTATCTTTATCTGTATATTTATCTGAATCTTTACTTTTCTCAAGTCCATGTCTCCCACATAATAGGTATGCAGCAGTTATATTTCGTTTTAGTTGCCGTTACTATCATCCGATTTCCATGTTGCATCATTACCAATGAAAACTTTCTATTTTCTTGTTGAAATGTCTAAAATATTTCGGATCATGGTTTGAGAAAAAACCCAGTTGGGGTTCATTTAGGTGTATGGAGATTTGACGTGGTGCTTTGAGTTTTCCTTTTGGTGGGTTCTCCTGGAATTGTAAGACCCAATTTGCGATTTGGCAGGCCGGAGTTTTTTTTTTCTTACCTTAATTTGAGGAGATTGGTTGTTGGGTTTTTTAGGTTTTGCCGGGCATCTGGGAGTCTGATTTGGTGACTTTCTTGGCTGTTGACATCGTTGGTGGCTGGGAACTTGTGGATTTGAACATCTAGTTGTGTGATTTTGGTTGGTTTTTTGGAGAATTCAGTGCAAGAGTGAAGGATCAAGAGGTCGGAAATTGTTTATTGTCTCCATATTTTTTTCAATTAAGTCTACTATTGTTTTATCCGTCTCAAAACTTTCGCCATATTCATTTCTCTGGATTGCTTCCAAAGGCTTTCATTTTTCTCCTTGGAGGAAGAATCAAAGTGCTGTATTTTTTAACATAATTTGTCGAATCATTGTTTGACTTGCCAGGTGCAATCAACAAGCCATTTGTTTTCGGACACTTATATTCTTCGCATGCCGTCCCTTTTCCTCCTCTATCTTCACACAATTATGAAACTCGGTTCCCTTGCATAATCAGTTCAACTGTTCCTCTGTCATTGTTCAGTGACGAATTACCCTTAAATTCCAGCATACCGTATCAAAAGTAATTTTATTTTGTACAAGATATGGATATAAGTAATGAGGCCAGTGTCGATCCATTTTCTATTGGGCCTTCAACGATTGTTGGTCGGACAGTTGCTTTTAGAATTTTGTTCTGTAAGTCAATGTCACATTTTGTGCATCAGATTTTTAAGGTGATGTTGAGGTGTATATATAGAACTAGGGATCTTTTGGCACCAGTATTATCATGGCTGTATCCCAGGAACCCACAAGGGATTTTGGCACTGGTGATGATGATTGCTTTTCTGTTGAAACGTTGCACAAATGTGAAACTGAAAGCTGAAATGGCTTATAAGAGGAAATTTTGGAGAAATATGATGAGGGCTGCATTGACCTATGAGGAATGGGCTCATGCTGCTAAGATGCTTGACAAGGAGACCACAAAGATGAATGAATCAGACTATTATGATGTAGAGCTTGTGAGAAATAAGCTGCAAGAACTCCGCCACCGTCGCCAAGAGGGATCTCTTAGAGAGATAATATTTTGCATGAGAGCTGATCTTGTAAGAAATCTTGGTAATATGTGCAACCCCGAGCTTCACAAGGGTAGGCTTTATGTGCCCAGACAAATCAAAGAGTATATTGATGAAGTCTCAACTCAGCTAAGAATGGTCTGTGACTCAGATTCAGAGGAGCTTTCACTGGAGGAGAAGCTTTCTTTTATGCATGAAACAAGGCATGCCTTTGGTAGGACAGCTTTGCTTTTGAGTGGTGGTGCTTCCCTCGGAGCTTTTCACATAGGTGTTGTCAAAACATTAGTGGAACATAAACTGTTACCTCGGATAATTGCCGGTTCAAGTGTCGGATCCATAATGTGTGCTGTCCTTGCCACTAGATCATGGCCTGAACTTCAAATTTTTTTTGAGGATTCTTGGCATTCATTGCAGTTCTTTGATCAGCTGGGTGGGATATTTGCAGTCGTGAAGAGAGTCATGACACAAGGGGCTGTTCATGAAATTCGGCAGTTACAATGGATGTTGCGACATCTCACTAGTAATCTTACATTTCAAGAAGCTTATGACATGACCGGTCGAATTCTTGCGATAACAGTTTGCTCTCCAAGGAGACATGAGCCGCCTAGATGCCTTAACTACCTTACTTCCCCTCATGTTGTTATATGGAGTGCAGTGACTGCTTCTTGTGCCTTTCCTGGTCTTTTTGAAGCCCAGGAATTGATGGCGAAGGATAGAAGCGGAGAGATTGTTCCATATCATCCACCGTTCAATTTGAATCCCGAGGAGGGCTCAGCCACAGTTCGTCGTTGGAGAGATGGAAGCTTGGAGATTGATCTACCTATGATGCAAATAAAGGAACTTTTCAATGTTAATCATTTCATTGTGAGCCAGGCAAACCCTCATATTGCACCATTCCTGAGGCTGAAGGAGCTTGTGAGAGTTTATGGTGGTAATTTTGCTGCTAAGGTAAGTATATACCCCTTCAAACCTGCATTTTATTTATCTATGAAAGACGATAGTCTTTGCTTGCATCCGTTTTAGTTAGAGGCTTTGTTTGTTTTTGTCATTTTTATCAACGAGGAAAGCTTATAGAAGCTGTGTGTGCCTTCTCCTTAATGATTTTCTTTGACTACCCACATTTTACTATGGTCTTAATTGTTTTCAACATTAAATTGTTCGTGCCAGAATTTTAAATCTTTTATCCTTTTACAATTCCTGAATGTACTAATTCTTGTTGACATTACTAAACCATGTATGATATAAAACTGTTAGTATTTTGATTTACATGCACGACCAACCAAATAGGGATTTAGTTTTAGGTTTAAATGATTTAGAAGTCCAGGAATAGTTGGGTTAGAGTGCTGGTTTATCAATTATCAGCGCGTTTGCTTGTGGCGAGAAGGGGTCTGTTTTATATATTCTTAGTCTTTTCTATTATTTTCAGTTATCTGGCACTTTGGCAAAATGTAAGTAATCAATTTTGATGTTTTGACGTTGTAGTTTGCTCAGCTGGCTGAGACGGAGGTAAAACATAGATGCCATCAGATTCTGGAACTTGGTTTTCCATTAGGGGGACTTGCTAAGCTTTTTGCACAAGATTGGGAGGGCGATGTTACAATTGTTATGCCCGCCACAGTTGCTCAGGTATGTGTAAAATGCCATATGCGTTAGTTATTTTCTTCCTTTTTAATCTATTCAACGTGATTTTCTAGTACTTATTATTTTTCTCAAGCACTTGAAGAAAAATGTCAGAAACCTGAATGGTCAAAATACTAAATTGAATATTGGGAATTTTCATTGGGATGGAGATTTTCTTTGAATTGAACTTTCCAGAGTCAATCATGTACTAGTTAAATTGGATCTTTTTCTGTGGGATCAACTATTTGAATTTGTATGAAGTTATTTTATGACTTACTGGCCGTTTCTATTTTCCCTTCTCTATTTACTGTGGCAGTATTTGAAAATTATCCAAAATCCATCTTATCTGGAACTTGAGAAGGCAGCCAACCAAGGTAGAAGGTGCTCATGGGAGAAACTTTCTGCAATAAAAGCCAACTGTGGCATTGAGCTTGCTCTTGATGAGTGTGTTGCTATTCTCAACCACATGCGTAGACTCAAAAGGAGTGCCGAGAGAGCTGCTGCAGCTTCCCATGGTCTAGCTAGTACAGTGAAATTCAGTGCTTCAAGACGAATTCCTTCTTGGAACTGCATTGCTCGGGAGAACTCAACTGGCTCCCTTGAAGAAGACCACCTTACAGATGTTGCTTCCTCACTACAACAAGGAGTTGGTAGTTCAGCCGCAGGAGCACCTTCTAGTAGAAATCTTCGAGCACCGCGTAATGTCCACGATGGAAGCGATAGTGAATCTGAAAGTGTAGAACTAAATAATTGGACAAGATCAGATGGACCCTTGATGAGGACGACTACTGCAAATAAATTTGTTGATTCTGTCCAAAATCTGGATATTGACCCTGAATTGGCCAATACTTGGATGTCTCATCCTAACTCTCCTGGTAGTCAGATTGGTGCCGGGAATTCATATAATCAGAGCCCACGGATGACATCACCAGGTAGAATTTCAGAAAATATGTTTGAACCAAGTGATTTTGCAGGTAGAGGGCCTGGAAATGGTTCTGGCATTTTGGTTACTGAAGGTGATCTTTTGCAGCCCGAAAGGATCAGTAATGGATTTGTGTTTAATATTGTGAAGAAAGAGGACCTTGCAATGTCAGCTAATAGTCACGATGCGGAAAGTTGCAGCAATGATGTTGCAGAATGTCTGCAGCTTGACTGTCCAGAAAAGGATATGTATGGTAGCTCCTCATCTGAATTCGAGGATGATGATGATGTCACCTTAGTAAACTTCTTTCCTGCGGCCACATCCAGTGGTAATTGCATTGATCATTCCGGAGAAGACAATAGTAATGATCAAGAAGTGGTAGAGTATGGTCATGCATGAGGGTCATTTGGCTGCAACGTGTCCCAGATTATTGTCAATATGAAGTCTCAAAGAGCCACAGACTACACAAAAGTAAGATGGATTTGTGAGTTCAACAGAAGATCGACTAAAGGTGAAAGCTAAGTGATTATCTCAATTCACTACACAACCGAACTGGCCGTCAGCATTGCAAGTTGGCGCAGTTGAAATGTTGCCATTTCCAAAAGCTTCTCTCTGCGTTGCCAGACACAAGTTCCTCACTCTGAGACGAAAGGAAGGTACACTGCCCTACTTGATACTCTGATATTTTGCCTGAGAAATGAGTTCCCCCTCCCCCCTCTCTAGATGGTTGCGCATGTAAATATAGCTGATGTTCTAGACTTCTAGTTGTTCAAACAAACAGTATGCATGATGTATTAGCAAAGTTAATGAAGCACCGAGTGCTTCTACTCTATGTAAACACTTGATTAAGGAATTTTTTTGTTAGCTTTGATCACATTTTCGAAATCAGTTTCTCTGGAGATAATGATTTTTTTTCTCATTCTACTCCCTTCATAATGCAGTCAAGACTAGATGAATGTCAAGAGTATTTCTTTGTTGCAAAAATGGCGAGGCTGGTATGTTTGTTTATCCTCATTTTCTTTAGGTATTAAAACTGTGTGAATGTGGATATCGTTAGCTGATGAATTCAGTGAGATATTCTGATTGCTAGGATAAACAAAAATGATGTCGCTTAATCCTTCTTTTAGGGACCGTTTGGTAGAGCGGGTAACAACTTACAAGTTTATTTTCTGCTTAGGAGCTTATATGTTCTAATCACTCATATCAACACGCATACCAAAAAATTCCCTCGATTTCTCATGTTGTCCATGTCTCTTTGACGCATTTGTCCTTTTGTTGTTAGCCAGAGCAATCAATTCTGCTCTTGTTTCAGCTTTGAGATATTTGAAGATCGTGCTGCCAGTGCTGTTTGTTTGATGGATCTTAGGGCTTCATCTTTTCATTGGGCTCATTAAAGTCTTTTTAGTTTTATAGGGTTATTATCTTTATTGGGTTTTCTCAGGTTCTTAATAATTTTGGGCTTATTCTTTTAGTCTTCTTTGTTTATTTTTCTTCAGTCAATAAGTCAAGTGTTTTTTTTTCAAATATTGTACGGGACTATGCAGGTCTTTTCATTCAAGTAACCGTCCATTACACAGATATATACGTATACGTATAGCATTGTAACGTTAAGTCCTTAACAGTTGAATGAGAACATGTTCAAGTTCAGCTACTCTACCTCCTTTTCCTTATCTGCAAAACTAACAACACAACTGAATTAAAATCAACATTTATCTATTACAATATATGTTAGATTGTAAAAAAAAAAAATTACATGTTCAAAGCTAATGTGTAAAACTCTTTCTAACAAAACTCATATTCGATAGATTTTATTTTATTAGTAAATTATTTTATATATCCCAAGCAGTAAATTGACAATTTATACGCTATTATAAACCTATGCTCTACCAAACAGGCAAACACTACACAGTTTATACACTTTACAGCTCATACGCTATTAAAATTTACGTTTTTATGCGCTATTAAAATTTACGTTTTATCAAACGGCAAGTATATAAACATTATCTTCGCGATGATCAGCGGTCATGATCGTGTTACTTTCTTTTTACACTTCAAGCAAGTTTGCATTGTCTATGTTAGCTATGTGGGTCAATTTTCTTAGTGCATTACAAGATTCAAAAGCTGAGAGAGATGTTTTAAACTTGTTTTGTGGCCATTCGGAGATTCCTTCGTGGACAGTGGCGGAGCCAGGAATTTTTGTCAGAGGGGGCAAAAATTACACAGCAATATAACATAAACAAATAAAAGACGATTGAAGATAATTCAATAATAGTTTTAGAATGAGAGCACTCATATTACAATTGTTCTCTTCGAGTCTTCATATTTTGAAATCTCTTCATAATCGCTTCATTGTCAATCACATCAAAGATCTTCTTCTCAATGTATACAATCAAACTGTCATTCATCCACGTATCTCCCATCCTATTCCGCAGTTTGCTCTTAACAATATTCATAGCAGAAAATACCCTCTCCACTGAAGCAGTTGCGACTGGTAGAAGTAATGACAATTTAATAAGCATATATACCAATGGAAATATCAAATGCTTTCTTTTTTGCACCATTTTCTCTGCAAGACCAGCAATGCCTTTGATAGCAGAAAACTCATAATTACTACGAACATCAATAATATATGTCTCAAGCTGATCATCAAGTATCATAAGGTCTATTGTAGAAAATTCCTCTGGATAAAATTGAGCAAGGCGAATAAGCTTTTCTTTATTAAAAGCAGAGAAAGAGTCACTTGGGTTCAAACATGCCAGACAGAGAAGTAACTCTGTACCTGCCTCAGTGAAACGATCATCTAGCTACCTTGAGTGAACTAGCAGCTGTATCTGACACATGTTGAATGCCAAGAAAACGTTCAATTATATGCCCATTTTTGTCCACATATCGCAAAATAACCGCCATTTGTTCCTTGATTGATATGTCACGCGACTCATCGATTAAAATTGAAAATAATGAGTCATCAAGATCTTTGATAATCACATCAGTAATCTCATTTGCAGCAGCTTGGGTAATCTCCTTTTGAATTTCTGGAGAAGTCAATTTGTTATGCCCAGGAGCTTCACTCAAAGCAACTCTTCTAATAGCTTCATTATTTCTAGAAAGGAAACCCAAGAGCTCTAGATAATTCCCTCGGTTGCTTGAACTTTCACTTTCATCATGACCACGGAATGCAAGCCCTTGATGCAACAAGAAACACACACACTCTATCGAAGCATTCAACATGACCACGGAATGCAAGCCCTTGATGCAACAAGAAACACACACTCTATCGAAGCATTCAATCGAATTCGATAGTCACTTCGACTCTTTGTTGTTTGCTTAGATAACAAAGTCATGATACTTTGTTTTTCATTCATCAAATTCTCACATTTTAACCGGCATTCATTGTGGACACTATTTGACTTTCCAATATGACGAACAAATCTCTCATTTTTCTTCCAATTTGAGAACCCATCGCCCACAAAAGAATCACCACCACCCCCTTTTGACTTGAAGAGGTAACAATACAAGCAAAAAGCAGCATCTTTGGCTATACTGTACTCTAACCAAGTTGGATATGCACTAAACCAAGCCGGATTGAACCGTCGTAATACATTCCCAAATTGTTTTTGAGGAAAATCATGTTGTACAGGTTGACAAAGACCCTTTTGTAGATAAGCTCTTCGAATTTCATTCCTGACATTCACATGAGAGTCATATATTGGTCTCCTTAGGCCAGGGTCAGCAAGTAGATCATTGACGTTGATTTCTGTATGGTTTTTTTTTAGCTTGGATTTTCGGATGACTCCCCAACAGCTTTACGTTTGAAAACTTGTCTAGTGACATCTTAATGACTTCATTCAACTGATGAGTGATGAACCTAACAATTCAATATTTCAATTCAACAATTCAGAACTCAGTTACTCATATTAACAATTCAATATTTCAAATCAAAATATCAGATTAACAAATTCAATATTTCAATTCAATTATTCAAGTATTCTGTATTCAACAATTCATCAATTCAGAATGGCAGAAGCACACGGCACAACCAAAAGATTAAAGAAGGCAGCAATTGAAATTATAGTATTATAGAAAGTTCAAAGTTAGAACTTAGAAACTACTTAACTACTCAAACTAGTGAAACTACTGAAACTAGAAACTAGAAAGTGAAGAGACTAGATGAGATTCAATAATCAAGACACCTAAATTAATCAAATTAGAAAGTGAAGTGACAAAACAAAATCGAAATTAATCAAATTATCGACTTACGACTAGACGAGACGAGTAGACTGTAGACGACCTAAAGGCTAAAATCTAAATGCCTAAAAAATCTCTTTAAGAATTAAGACTTTAAGTCTTTAACTCACCTTCTTCTGTCGAGAGACCGGAGACGATTGAGTGATTGACGAGATGAAGATCGGAGATTTGCCTATTCGGAATCGGAGTTCGCCAAAGTCCAGAGAGCCAGAGAGTGCGAGTGTGCCATGCGACTGTGAGAGTCTGAGAGAGCCAGAGAGGGCTGAGTCGCTGGCCTAAATCTCTTTTAATTTTTTTCACTTTTGTGTTTTGTCTACTTATGACTTATGAGTCTTATGTTAGCTAATAGGTAATAGCTGTACAGCACTACAGTCTACAGATATATCATATATGTGTACTAAAAAAAAAATAAAAAGTGGGGGCCAAAAGTCTAATATATGTATAGTATTATATTAATTTTTCTTTTTAAGGGGGGGGGGGGGGGGGGGGGGCAATTGCCCCCCAAGGACACAGCTACCAGGGCAACAGTTGACATATTAACCGAGTGATGGGCAATCAGTGATGGCCAACAAATAGTAGTGGGAGAAGGAAAAAAACATAATCAGTATCACCAAAAGGAGTGGCTACAAAGGAACGAGTGAGAAATGAAATTCATTTTAAAGTTACACTATTCCTTCCACATATGATACTCGAACTCTTCGATATATCAAGCAATACTTGTGTCGACACGACATGACATGGATATGAGATCAAATCCTTCAAAAACAAAGTTACAGTTCATTTTTTTCCTCCCCTTATTAGACTCTTTAACACTATGTTTAAGAGAGGGACAAAGTGAGGGAGAGAAGAAATTGGGGATAAAAGTGAAGAAAAATTAATAGGGAGGGTGTTTAGGAAAGAGGGAGGAAAATTGAGAGTAAAAATGAGAAGTAAAATGTGCATGCCAAAAAAATTTCCCCTCATATTTGAGGGAAAAAGCTGGTGCATGCAAACTTTTTGACAGTCAATTACGTAACTATCCCTCATACTATGTATGTGGAGTTACGTAATATATATTATATACAATTCTTAAACCAATCTTCAAGTGAAGCAACACGCTCCTATGTAGATTCATCTTCGAATGTCATCAAACAAATAAAAAAAATTCAATTCTTTAATTTTGTTCAAGTACAATATTTTCTTATCTACAAAACTCTTCTTCTTCATCATCCTGATGGTGAATTAATGGACCTCTATAACAATTCCATGAATCTACGAAAGTTGAAACTTCGAAACGAAAGAGCACGTATCTTCACTACATCAAGCTTCAGTTCACATGGATCAATGGGGGCTCACTTGGGGATATCTTCCAAATCAATTAGAAAATCATATTAAAGGGATGAACAACGGTTCTTAACTCCTACATAAATAAGATACCGAAAATTTTAGTTCTCTTTGTCTTATGTTAGTCGGCTTCATCCATACTCTTTCCTTCTCTTTCATCAATTCATCAAATTGATGCTTTCAAATCATCTCATAGAAATTGTTCTTCAATTCAAAATGTTATTCACTTATTCGGACATTATGGGCAATGAAATGTTTCTATCCACTCTTACCGGATCTACGAAAAGGTAAACTAAGATCATAAGGGGAAGTGGTTTATAAATGCACATGTGATTTCATTGTTTTGGTTTCTAAATGAACCATTGGTGATGAATACAATTATTATATTTATATTTTTTGTTCTTATGTATTTGCAATGCTATTGCTATTTCAAAAGTATTAGATTCAAATCTACACACAATCAATTAATTCCAGTGGCGTAGCCACGGGTTTCAGCACTAGTTATATGCTATGAATTCTTCCTAAAAAAATCAATATATATATAAATTTATATCAACATTTCAAATCATAAAAATACACTTTCAGTTTTCATTTATCTATTTTTTGAACATTCAAACAAAATGAGGTAAAATTAACTTCTCTTCCCCTCATTTCCCTTCCCTTCATTTTTTATTCCTCTCAAAATTTTCTTCTCCTCCTCTCCAAAGACAATTATATGACTTTGTCCAAGTTCTTAGGGATGTCAATTTTATTCCACCCCATCTTGACCCGACGTGCCCCGCCCTGACACGACATTGGGACAAAGCGGGGATGGGGCACAAAAATTCAACCTGCATGTAGACAGGACTGGATCAGTAACCTAACAGGTCCCGTAACCCGCCCCCCAACCTGACTTATATATATATATACCAACTTTCTCTCCCGCGGTCCTATTTTAAGGACATAAAATATGGACTTTGTTATTCTTCGTTAGATCAATCTAATGGACATACGAGTGTCTTCCTTGTTTCCTTTGCTTTGGTTCTCATTTTCTCCTCAACGCGACCCGACTCTTCCTCTTCTTTGTTCTGGTCCTTCTTCTTCCTTACTGCAGCACTCTTTGTCACAATCATTCATCCTCGTACGACACATCTGATAACTCTTTCATCCTCACGCATACCTGAACCATCTCTGAACCCATCTTTGCCCACCTACGCTGAACCCATCTCTACGTACCTTCGCTTATAACCATGTAATCACTGCCCTCCTTCCCATCGACAACTCGTGTTTGAACCCCAATTGGTGACAAACCCACCCTTATTTTCTTGTTATTCTATCTAGGATATGAATTGCAGTGTGTTCTGAATTGCAATCTGTCTAGAATCTGAATTCTTGAGTCCACAAATTGGTAGATCTGATTCCAACAAAACTAGCAACCATAATGGGATTTTCTGTGACAGAATTGGTCTAGCAAGGATGTAGATTCTCGGAGCTACTATAGCGACATGAATGGCAGTGCATAAAATGAGAGGAGAAGTGGGTTTCGTCACAAAATTTCATAGGATTGTGAACAAGAGAGAGAGGACAAAGGCGAGACACTAGAGGCTAAGGGAGAATTGTGTCTTGATATCTACCGTCTGATCGATCGTACAGTCCGCATACAAGTTCGTAAAATCAATCCTTAAAATAAGACTACATGCATGAGAGAATTTATGTATATATATACTTTATATATAACTACATATATATGTTATCCTTATATAGAAGTTATATATATGTTATATTCTTTATTTGTTGTTTGATTATTTTGAATTTTAAAGTTCGATGTTGGATAATTTTATAAGAACTTATTTCTTTAAAGTAATATTGTGTTTAATATGTTTTTGAGTTCCAAGACGGGACAGGGCACCTCTAGGGTTGCTTCGGGGTTGGGATGAGGCAAAGAAGTTCCTTTGAAATGTTGGGTTGGGGTATGGAGGTTCAGGGCGGCCATGCCCCATTGTCATCCCTAAGTTCTTCTATATGTGACTATTAGTATATATTGATTAATTGAATAATAAAATTATTTAAGTTATTAATTGATAAGATTATTAAGCTTCATCTGATTAAAAAGTGTATAAAATAAGAAAATTATTACAAAATTATATTGAACGGAACGTAACATTTATATTATTATATAATAATCTTAGACTCCTATTACGATAACGTATTCACGTACCCGTACCCGTACCCAATTTTTGGACAGTGTCTTTGAATTTGTATCCTACTTTTTGGACAATATCTATATAGCCATGAATTTTTAATGTGATGAACTCCACACACAAAGGATAAAAAAATTAAACTGAAATTTTCACTCAAATATTTAATGTCATTTGTGTCAAAAAGTCAAATACGAGGTGATATGATGTTGAATAATTCATTGAAAAGTTTATGACCTTACAACCCAAATGTTATGCGTAGTAACGTAGCATGTGTCAATGTTATTAATAGTAGATTGTTGTCTATATATTACAAGACTTAGATATTACCGAACATGTGAGTTTAAATTTGATAAATATATATAAATATTGAACCATACATTAGAAATAGGTCTAACAAATTTTTCGGAGCCCCAAATTTTCTTTCCCATAAAACACAACACCAATATACAAACAAGGCCCCCTAACATAAATTCCTAGATCCTCTCCTCCCTCCACCATCATACTCTGTGCATAATATAACTCTACGTAGTGTTGATTTGTTAGTGATTCATGTAATCTGGAATCTCTCTGTAACCTGCTTGATGTCTTTCAAGATTTTTCATTTCATTATTTTAGTCTATATTGAATGTGAACTTATATAAAGAGAGTTTGGGTATCCAATCTCTTGAAAATAATAAAAAATTCGTTGCCTGTTTGAAGACGAAGACATGCACACACATTCCAATCTTATCAGAACTTGTCTTTTTTGTATGTATGTGCAGCTGTGGAGGAGCGAAAGAGAAGTCCAATACCAATAATGCCCACAGAAATTGAAGGATTCGAATCATCAAGTGGTGGTGGTCACAAATTCGTACATGAGAACCTCCTGTCGTGAGTTGTAGTTGTAGTTGCAGTGCAAGTGAAATGAATGTACAGTTGTTTTGTTTTTGTTTCTGTCATCTACAACGTTTCTGTGTGCTTTTAGCGTTTCCGCGTGCGTCATGTCACCATCTGTCGGCGAGCAATTGCGTCTAATGTTGGTGGGTGAATAAAATTGTATTAAAATATACAATTTGTTGAGAGTATGTCTGAGAGTGTGTGACGGATAAGTTGTGTAAGGTATAAACTATCAAATAAATTTATGTTGATTGGTAGAACGTAAGTTTTAATAGCGTATAAGTTATGAATTTTCTATTAGGGGTATGTAGATTAGTTTAATAATGAAATAAAGGTTATCGAGTTTTGTTGAAAAGAACTTTATGCGTTGAGTTTGAATATATAATATTTTTGAAATCTAACATATATTTTGAGAGATAAAATAAAAAATGTGTGAGAGAACGAAGGCGAAGGAAAAATTGAAAAAATATTTTTAGTACGTGACTAATATGATTGTTGACCGAGAGACTTAATAAATAGCTACGTCGGGGGAGGGGAGGGGAGGACTTTTAAGTGGCAGACTGGTAATTAATTGGTCAATGGAGGGGTAAGTTTCATGGGAAATTATATTGGTTGATACATTTTGTGTGGAGTCTATACAACGAAGTCAAAATAAAATGATGAAAATGATCAATCAATTAATTTTTAGTCCCATTGTTTAACCAATTAGACTACCAGCATTGATGATGATAAAAGAAAATAGTTGAATCTGTAATTTTTTACATGTATAATTGGGAGAAGGGGATGGAAATAATTTCAAAATTTAATTCCTACTCATGAACATAAAATAATGCAATTGAAATAAATCCAAATGCAATTGAAGAGTTTAACACGCTTCCTATCTTGTTATGCGGTGAACAAAGATCATGCCCATAGTATTGGGTTTTAATATATTTCACACACACACATATATATATATATATATATATATATATATATATATATATATATATATATATATCTCTGTGTGTGCTACTAAAATGTGTTCTTAATTTTTAAGATTTAAGAAAAAATTAAAAATTAAAAATTTTATATTTGTATTGCGATCGATTTTATGAATCTAATGATATATTTTATATTCAAAATAAAAATAAAATTCAAAGTGAAAAATGCATATAATTCTATAGCATTTGATATAAAACGCAAAAAACATTTCATAAACTTTTTACATTATATTTGATTTTTTTTAAATAAAAAAATATATCATTTGTTGGAAGAATTCTCAGATCCTTGTTGCAGAAATCTCGCACGAAAATAGAGAAAATTGAAATAGAAAAGTGCAACAATTACGACACAAGAATGTAACGTGAAAAACTCCAAATTCGGAGAAAAATCACCGGTGTTGTCAAAAGAAAATCAAGAGAAAAATTCTACTATGTATAAAATTTGTACAACCACATAGTCCTAATTTTTCCTCACTAAGAAATCTAGGTCAATCCCGAAAATAAAACTCATTATTTTCTCTCTGTGCTCACCGCACACCGCCCTCGAAGTCTCTATCTTTTGCACCCACAACACACCTATAAAACCTAGTAAAACACTACTATTTATAGAAGAGTTAACTCTCCAAAGTTCTATTCTACATAGGAATCCCTCCCGAAAATGTTTCTAATTACAAATATGATATCAATTATATTCATAATCAGATATCAACTTGGAAACGTATTTTCACAAAATAAGGATTCCATTTGTAGCAAAAGAACTCATCAAACTTTTTGATCAAATTCTTAACATCATTAAATTCCTAAAATTGATCAAAATATAAATATAATTTTTTAAAATTTTAAAAATATATATTTTGCACTCCAAAGTGACTCCAAAAGTTAGTAACAGATTTTAGGAGCGAAAATGTATATGTAATTATATATATATATATATATATATATATAAGAAAACAACCAAAACCCAATTATTTTTCCTCCATCATTGGTGTCTGGTGATATAGTTTCTTCAAAAATACTGCACTGTGCAATGATTGCAGCAAATCTAAAGGAATTCCAAGCCAAAATATTCACTCTGAAACCTAAAAAACAAAATCAGGTTCAATTATTATATTTGTGTCTGGAAGAATTGAAATTATTGGTAATTTTGGAATCTACAAGAATAAGCAAAATTCTAAGCTGTCTCTTTATTGTTCTCGATTGGCATATTTTCTCCCTTTTATGATCACATAATCTTTTAGTTTTCAATACTGAATTATGCTAAAACTGAGGTATATACGTTGAATTCTATGAATCTCATTCAAATATGTTGAAAATAAAATGAATTCGAAATTCAATTTTTAGTTGAGATTAATTTAAGATACCCTGAAGAACAGGTCAAGGAAAGATCTCAAAAATCTCTTTTTGCAGAAGAAAAAAAAAACTAAAAATTAGGGGAAAATAGATTAATTAGTTCCCAATATTAAAAGTAGTGAAAAGACATTACCACTGAAGAAAGACCGACAACTTTCCTCCAAGGTCGTTTCCCTTGTGGGAATCCCTATATAAAATATAAGGGTCCGTTCATTATAGCTTATATGAGTTTATAAGCTTAATTTTATCAATTAATAATTTTATCAGTTATATGCATAAAAAATTCTCAATTTTTCTTATTTTTTCTATTCTGTCAAAAATTTATATTTTTATCTATCAAAATATATGTTAAATTTTGAAAAAAATTATATATTCAAATTTAACTCATAAAGCTATTTATAACCAAATTCATATTCGATAGTTTTATTTCATTATTATTATATCTTTAATAATAAATAGACAATTTATACGTTGAACAGTACACAACTATAAAAATGCTTCCACATCACACAAAAAATCAGACATAATAGATAAGTATTTAGATAATAATAATATATTTATATATACATAAATATAAATAAAATAAAAAAGTACTAGCAAAGAGTGAAGCTTCCTGGAAGCTGCAATGGCACTCACCACACTCTCTCCATTTAACCCCACTACCTTCCTCCCTCTTTCCCCACGAACCATTCTCTCTTTCTTTCTTGTCTCTGCATTTCTTTTCCTTCCTATCAAATTCCATTTCTGGGTCTTCTTTTTTCTTCATGACACTCATCCAATTCAGCAAGCTCAGCCCGAAACGTCTATTTCGGTCCAAGAAGGACCGGTCCAAGGTCTCCAGATCCGACCCTTCATCTTTTAGCTCTGGTACCACTTCGTCCTCGTCCTCAGACAACTACTCTACCCACCACAAGCCCAGTTCGACCAACCTCGGCGCCGATATCGGAACACCTACGGGCGTCCTTCCCGAGATTTCGGGTGACTGGTCCGATATTTCGCCAGATATTTACGGGGAGCTTGTGCAGGCTTTCAAGATTATAGACAGGGACAACGATGGGATTGTCTCCAGGAGTGAGCTTGAGGCGTTGCTTGGCCGGCTCGGAGCGCAACCCCCCAGCCGAGAGGAGATGGCGACGATGGTGAGTGAGGTGGACAGTGACGGAGACGGGTGTATAAGCGTCGCGGCCTTGATGAGCAGGATAGGATCCGCTTACGAACCGGCTTGTGACGCCGAGTTGAGAGAGGCTTTCGAGTTTTTCGATACAAATCACGACGGGAGGATCACAGGCGAGGAGCTGCAGGGTGTGTTCGCGGCGATCGGGGATGATCGTTGTACATTGGACGACTGCCGGCGCATGATTGCCGAGGTGGATAAGAATGGGGACGGGTTCGTGTGCTTCAATGACTTTTGTCGTATGATGGAGCTCCGGGCATGATCAATCGTACGATCGTGATGCTCCTGATGATCATTAACCGTTCAAGTGCTTAATTGTTTTTTTTCTTGCTTGTTTTTTATTTTTATTTTTGTGTGTGTGGGTTTAGGGTGGGGAAACAAATTAGGGGGAAAATCTGAAATCTCAAAAGAGATCAATCGGACGGCTGTGGTTGACTGATCATGAGATGAAAAATTTTGCTCTGTTCCACCGTATATATGTATGAGCCGTATTCCATATTCATATTGTCAATAATCTTTTAATGATTTGGGTTTTTGGTAGGCCCAAATCCATGTGGTTGAATGAATCTATTTAGTATTTCCTTTCTTATTTTGTAAGGCACATTAAAGTGATGATGAAATGTCGACCTATCCTGTCTATTTCTAAGGCACGTTTAAAGTCTAATTACACCTAACAGAATTTTGAAAATTTTACCTTACATCTCATAAATAAAACTCTTACATTTCATGAAATATAAATACCCTAATCGTATCATCAATAAAAGTAATGAAATAACGATAACCACCAAGAAGTATCGATAAGCACCTTTCACAATGATGCTCATTGGACCACATACATTGGTATATATGAATTCTTCCAGTACTCGAGGTGGATTGAATAACTGGTTCGATCCTCTTCCATCTTTTGAGTTGAGCTCAAAAATAAATCCGTTCGGATATAGGCCCAAAGTGGACAATATCACTCTAATTAACAGGTACACCGGAATACCATATCAAGTTATCAACATATCACATGACACCGAGGATGGTTGGAATATGTTGGGAGGAAGAAAATGTGGAGGGAAATAGTAGGAGGTTTTGGCGTGACGTCCGGAATCATGCATTTAGTTCCTCGTTTGATTTCGGTGGGTGAGAAGGACCACTGGCCACCACTAGTACTACGACTAAGCAAACTCATCATATATATATATATATAACAATCACTATCTCGTCTCTTTGATTAACGAAATGCATGCCGTCCATGACAGAGATTTATCAATTATGTACTTTTATTATTTGCATATGTATCTTCTCTATTAGTCAATATTGTTTTTTCTTCAAGATACTAATTATTAATTATTCTTGTTTGGGAGACAGGAGAGAAGGAAAATCTCAACATTTTGTGTTACGTACTTGTCAATGTGCTGTAATTTTCTATTAGTCAAGCTTCGATCTCTTTTCTTTTCTTTTCTTTTCTAGGGCTGTAATTTTCCAGGAAACTTCCTCCGATCCATACCTTTTTTTGTCTTGTTTGTTGAGGATAATGCTTTAGGTCCCCACCCACTAGTAATTACGTGACAAAAAAGAAGTAAACATTAATTAGTTAATTAATATATATAAAATTAAACACCCACCTATTTACAATTTTACATGGTCAACATTTTAACTTTTTGTTTTGGAATCCTTATTTATTTATTTATTATTCACATATTCTTGTTCCGTCTAGACTTACCCTAACTTCCTAAGTGGTACATAAGTCATGGGTTAAGTACACTTATGGTCACCGAAAAATTTGAGAAAAACCATTTTTATCATCAAAATTTCGAAAGTTACATTTTGATCACCCAATGTTACTTTTTGTTCCATAAGAATCACTCGGACAAATTTTTGATTATTTGCGCAATTAACATATCGACGTGGCTCGTTGACTATTAAAAAATCGTTAAAATTTGCTAACTAGGCATGAGACAGCGTCAATGACTAACCAAACAATGCTATTTATGTGGCATAACATGGGTAAAAATAAATTAAAATAAATTTTTTAAAATTGTCTAACCTTCGCCAATCCCCTCTGCACCGCTTAGATCCAAACAATGTTGTTGTCTCAAGCTTGCTCAGATCCCTCTCCTCCACACCATTTCGATCTATTCGTTGCTCGAGCGGCCTATTTCATCTCTGCAAAATGTTGGTCTACTATTCAAGCGTCATCGAAGCCATCACACCACCGTGAGAGTATACCTCTGATTCGGCGAACTCCAACAAACTATCCATGAAGGACCCCAGTGGGTCAATCTTAGGGAACAAAAGTAACATTGGGTGATTAAAATGCAACTTTTGAACTTTCGGTGATGAAAATGATTTTTCTCAAATCTTTCAGCGACCACAAGTATGCTTAACCCCATAAGTCACATATAATTATATATCTTTGTTACGAGTCTCAAATAGTTAAGATGACGAATTTGATTATATGTAATCTCGAACCTCCAAATTCGAGCCCTACTCTTTTTTCCTTATTCAAAAAATTAGATATCCTTGTTGAAAAGACAATATTAACAAATCAAGTTTATCTTCTGATATTCATAAGCAAGAACATTATGTAGAAAATCCATCTAATTACGAGTTGATCCATTTATTTTGGATTAGACACAATATAGAGTTTTAGAAGCAAGAAGCAAGAAGCAACACAGGGCGTTTATTTGCCATATCTTTTTAACATGAAGATGCAATAAAATGGGCCTCAATCATGGGTACTTTGTAGGTCTGGGCTTTATCCAGGCCCAACATCTGACAAAAATGAAATAGACTCGAGCAGCGAAGATTCAAAAGGAACCAAATACCAGTCTCGAGGAGTGGAGGTTCGAACACTTCCTCACTCTCTTCATCGTCTCTCAAATGCTTGTGTCCGTCAAAAAGTTTTATCCCAAGTTTCCAATCTCCTCTTCATTTGGCTTCTTCTTCTACTGTACCCGAGCCTTAAACCCTATTGAGTTCAACGCAGAGTCCAATCCAGAGAGCTTCACCCAACCCCTGACCCAACCCCAGCTCAGAACTCTTGTTCTCAACCAGAGCTCTCGCGGCAAGTTCTCCAATCTCATCAGAAACGTCGTCTCTTTTCCGCCTGTCCTTCTCACTGCCTGCCAAAGTATCTGTCCCACTCACAATGCGCCGTCAGCGTCCACCATTATGGACTCCGTCTCGAAGCACTTCTCGGTTGAGGAAATGGGTCGCGAGGTTCTCGAGAATCGGTTTGACATCGATGCTTGTTGTGTGAAATTGGTGCCATTCAGAAATAAAGGTGAGTCCTTGATTTTGCCCAATTTGAAATTGAAGGTTTTGATTGAAGCTATTAGGATAGTATTGGAAATTGTGTATGATGAGCGATTTGTGACGTTTTCTTATGGTGGCCGAGTCGGTATGGGCCGGCACACTGCAATAAGATACCTGAAGAACTCAGTGGAAAATCCCAAATGGTGGTTTACCGTTTCGTTTAATCGTGCAAGCTTTGATGACGCACATGTTAATAAGTTGTGTTTGATTATAGGGGCGAAAATTAAAGATGGAATTTTCATTGATGTAATTAAAAGGTTGTTTGAATGTGGAGTGGTGAGGATTGAATTAGGTGGGCATTATTTAGGGAGGGGGTTTCCTCAAGAATGTGGGCTGTGTGCAATTTTGATTAATGTTTATCTTGACGGTTTTGATAAAGAAATACAAGAAATGCGCCTTAGGATGAAAAAACAGAATCCTAAATTTGATTCAGATGAGCTGGTTTCAGGGTCAAGTGTTTTCCATAAGCCCGTGAATATGTATGCAGTTAGGTATTTGGATGAGATACTGGTAATAACATCAGGGCCAAAGATTTCGGCAATGGATACGAAAAATTGGGCTGTAAAATATTTAGAAGGGAAGTTGCAATTGAAGGTGGACAGGATAAAGACAGCTATTCATAATGCTACATCAGAGAAGATTGACTTTATAGGTATGGAATTGCAGGCTGTCCCACCTTCTGTTTTGCATCCTCCCATGTCAGAGAAAGCCATTAGGGCACAAAAGAAGTACCAAAGGCAGAAGGATGTTAAGGCTCAAGAATTAAAAAATGCTAAGGAGAGGATCAGAAAGAAAATAGGTTTGAAAATATTGAGCCATGTTTTTAAAAAATTGAAGCAGAGTAACGGATTCAGATTTGATTTTGACATTAGCAAAGAAGTCGGACAGATATTTAGAACATGGGCAGATGAAGTGGTTCAAGAGTTTTTGGGGTCACTGGAAGAGCGTTGGAGTTGGCATCGGAAGCTCACAGCTGGTGATTTTCTCTCGCTGAGACACATCAGAAACCAATTGCCAGAAGAGCTTATTGATGCATATGACAAGTTTCAAGAGCAGGTAGACAAACATTTGTCACTGGTTAAAGCCAGAAAGGCATTGGAGGAAGAAGAAAGGCGAATAGAAGAAGAAAAGGAAAGGTGGTACGCTGAGAGGACCGTGCAAGATTTGACAATGCTATGCATGAAAGTGGAAGCACCCATAGAACTTGTGAGGAAGGCTGTTAAAATGGCTGGATTTACGAATAATATGGGTCGTCCCAGGCCAATCAGCTTACTTACAGCTTTGGAAGATGCTGATATCATTAAGTGGTATGCAGGGGTTGGCAGAAGATGGCTTGATTTCTTTTGCTGCTGCCACAACTTCAAGAATGTGAAAATTGTTGTAAGTTACCACCTGAGATTTTCTCTTATATTGACATTAGCAGAAAAACATGAATCAACAAAACGTGAGGCCATCAGGCATTACACTAAAGATTTGAAGATTTCTGATTTGGATGGAATAGAAGAAGTGCACTTCCCAACTGAAAGGGAGGTTAAAATGATGGGAGACAAAAATCTTCCAGATCCAAAACCTGTGGATGGGGCTATATCTCTGGCATTGATTAGGTTAGCCTCTGATGAGCCATTACATTTTTGTGTTGCTCATTTCTGCAGTAGAACAGATACGATTATGTATCGCGTCCGAATACTTCAAAGTCGTTCAAATGTGAGCTCATTGGATGGACAAAATTGGGTTCCAGGGATGGGTATGGTTCATGACAGTCTGAACAAAAAGTGCTTCCCTCTCTGTCCTGATCACATCAGTGATTTATACATGGGAAAAGTTACCCTTCAAGATATTGACTGCACTTTGTTTGTAGATGTTGACTGACTGTTGCTCGTTGCTCACTCCATTGTGAAGTGATTGTTGTTTGTTGTAAAAGCTGTTGTACTTCCAGCATTCCTTTCTTGTGGAAACAACTGTCAAATGTTTTGTAGGTGTTATACTCAACTGAAAGTGGGTTAGGTGATTGATGTCGGATTCCAGTTTGTGTACGTGGAGGTGTATATGCAGAAGTGTACATGTAAGGCCTTCAACGTTTTTTGAGGCCACTTTTCAATATCATTTTACATGCAAGCACGTGACCTAGTGGTAGAGCTGTAAGAGAAACTAGAGGTTATTCTTTCAAATTTTGGAAATAGCCTCTCCACATATTATGTGGGATAAATTATGCATACATATTGCTTATCCCTGCGTCCGCTCACTGCGGGGGCTTTGCATGAGAGTTTTTTAACCTTTTGCAATATCATTTGTTTTCACCAAAGACAATGCATCAATGCTATGAAATAACTTAAGACGTGAAAATTATTTATCATCTAATTTTTTATGACTTGATGGTTAAGGAATATTTCCTGAAAAGTTTTGAGTTGTGAGTGATGATTTGATTATTTGAAAACCAATGAAATATATTGATGAGGAGAATTATTCTTTCTTTGATGTTGAAACTTCAGACTTTGTCGCAATTCACTTCATTTCGTTGAACGTGTCGGTGTAGCTTCTGTCACATTTTTTTTATTTGCTTTAATATAGAATATGTTAGATCTAATCTTATGAGCTTTAATGTAGAATATATTAGATCTACATCACAAGACTAGGTGGCTGTGTCCTGATATGATGTTAATATTAGTTTACATAGATTGCTTGGATCATACCATCTGCTAAACTTATATCTGGACTATTTCCTTTGATTTTACTGGAAACTTGATTAAGATAAAGTAAACTGTTGACATCAACAGTAATGTCTTAGTTCTCTACCCCGAGAACCAGTAGTCATCCACTGTTTTGATTAAACTAATGGACTCTAAAACAGTTGCCTCCTGGTTATAATATGTTTTCTTGTTAACATCTGTTATGTGTGCCATTAGCCTGGAGGAAAGTTAATTTGAAGAGAGTTTTTTTCTTAAATAAATCTCTGTTGATCAGGTTGCTTGTTCAAGAATGCGAGTGAATTTTTAATGATATGAAGGCCTTCCTGGAGGATGATCATCATTTGTCGCTTAGTTGTATCAGTACTGCCACATCCCTTACGATGCAGGTGATTTTCTCTCTTTTGCATGCCAATTTCTTTGTCAACAATCATGGTGTGGCTGAACACGACGGTAAGGCAGTTCTGTCATGAAGTGTTTCTTTCATCTAGGTTTAAATGCAGGTGACTATTTCACTATTGCTAGTCGTAATGTTTTGGAATTGACCATGCCTTTATGCTTACAGAAGTGTATTCTGTTGTGATCTGAGTAGGGTAGGAGGCTTGCTGTTGATATCATTATTGTACGACATGTTTAGCCTTAATTTTGGCGCTAATTTATGGCTTGGCTTGGCATGTCTATTAGTGCCTTTAGGCTTTACCTTGTTATTGCATGCTTTTTAATAGACGTAAAAAAAAATGAAGCCACTGTATCTCTCCTTGTGGAAAAAAAGGACTTGATGGAGAGATCATAGACGGTAGATAAAACTTGCTGTGTTCATTGTAATCAATTCCTTAAAACTGTCGCCCGATTGGATGATGAATACTGTTTTAGGAGCTTGGGTGGCACGGGCTGTTTAATAAATTCCTTGTTAACTACGCTGAGTGTTAAGTAAATGTGTTCATCGAGAAGACTAGATGAAGAACTTAAAATGGACAAATCATCTATGCCGAACAATGTCTGTGGAGAATAATGTCTTTGTTCTTTCTTCCCTTCAATTTCGGGTTGCTTACTGTTTTGTCTTAATGATCTTATTCAAGAGGAAGCTGATCAACATTCCAAAGCAGGTCAAGTAGACACAACTTGAGCAACATCTCTTGTGAAACGCTGCGATGAGATTCCTCCATGGCTGTTGTGATATGAGCTCTGATCCGCAGAAGGCAACGCCAACAACATTTCAGCTTATTTTGGATACAAAACAATCCCCAGCTCGAGTATTGGTTGCACGCCTAAGGGGCAAGTAGCAGAGGCTACAAGGGGTGCCAATGTTGCTTAAGCTTTGGCAAGTCTTGCAAGGAGAAACGAGCAAAGTCTGTCTGGCCCCTGGTAGTTTAGGAGATGATCATAGAATCAAGTTTCCCCGGGCTATGTAAAGAATGTTCTATCGAAATTACTTTGATAACTCCTCTTTGTAAGTTTCAAATGTGGGATTCGTTTCTTAGGACGAATTTCTTGTTTTAGTTGGAAATTATTCCTTTTGAAGGGGTGAAGCAATTAACATATTGACAGACAATAAGAATCCAAGAACAGAGGTGACTCACGTAAAAAAGTGTGTCACTAACTTGTTGTATGATTGTAATAATCATGTTTCTTGTCCAGTCTCTTGGGACATATAATGTCTGAAGATAATAAATAACTCTAGTTTGGTTTGTTAAAAAAAAATGTTGCATATGGAGGAAAACTTGTATATTGATATTCTATATTTATATAGAAATAATTCTATATAGTCATACAAATTTTTAGTCCGAACATGGGCTAGTTATAAATAAAAATAAATTTTACATTGTAAAAAATAATAAATACAAAAAAATTCTATTTTACATTAAAGGTTAATATAAAATCAAATATTTATCTAAGATTGTTTGTGTTGTGTTATATTACAATGTATTTATAGAATTTACATAAAGAAAAAGCATCAAAGAGCATGCAAAATTTAAACTTGACTTTCCATATAAAAGCTACTAATGTACTTGTATTTTTTTTAACTGAGTTTATCTCTTTTATCAATGTATATACCTTAGATTCGACATGTACATTAATTAATTATTAATGTAGTGTATATTTTACGTCTATAGTGACTAAACCACTTGAACTAAGGATAAGTAGGCCAAAACAATAAATTTTGTCATCTTTATAGTGATAAAATTAGTTTGGTCTTATCATTATGACGATAGAGAAGTTTTATTTTAAATCTACAATATTTTATAAGCTAAATATTTTATACCCTAAACGTATCACCGATTTTTCGTTTATGCTTTGAAAGTTTAAAATGTCTCGTTTCTATCGTCCTTGATGTTTCAAATGACAACTCATTTATGTCTCTAGTCAACATTCCGATGCTGACTTTGGCAAAATTGCTGAGGTGGCTTGCTGACCTTGGACAAACTGTCCACATGGCACAATGATGTGTACAAAAATAATTTTTTCCCACCAGTGAAATTTTAAAAAAATCTCTTGCATCGTCTTGTCCGTATATACCCAAAGGATGAACATTGTTTATGGGTTTGCTTGCTTTTGAATCTTGGAACCCAAAGTTGGCGGTGGTGGAGGAACTCGATCGAAAAAAAAGAAGGGATTCTAGTTTTATCCAGGAGATTGGTCCCCTTCTTCGGTTCATAGATGCCTCTAAATTTTGGGAGGCTCTGAGCAAAAGCTTGGATTCAATTTCGACGCCGCCCAAATCCAGATCGCAAGCTCCAAATGCAATCTAGATCTGCCTAGTGTAATGCTCATTTGCTTGATGTTGTGCTTTATTTGCAGTTTCTAATTCTAGGGTCTACTGTGACGGAATCCCTTATGAAGTTCATAGAAACGACTGCTAAGTCAAGAACAATAGAGAGTGTCATCAAATGCATGCAATTGTTAACTCAGTAATATTCAATTCTTTAAAACTTCTACATATAATTCCAATTAAACAAGTAAATCTATTTTAGAGTCCATATCATTTGTTTGATTTGTGTTATCTCAACTTTTATGTTTTACGAGAATTTATACTCTATCAACATACTCTTGTCCAAACGACTCTATATTTTGTACAGATTGCAGGTCTTGTTGTGCTCTCATCTTACAGGTTCCAAGCAAATAGGGACAGGGTTCTTGTTGAGTTTTCCGAGCGAGCTTTCATAGTGTGGACTGCTTTCTTTCAATCACAAAGAAAACACTATTCCTCCTCTTAATGTCTCTCTACGCTTTCCCCTCTCTTCGTTTGTTACCACCAGATTGCCTTTTCTACTTCACTCCCATCACCTAAAACCGCACCACCATCGCCTTACACTTTCTCTCTCTTCTTTACCTGCTCCTTCGGTTCTACATTCATGCAAAGACCTTACGATTCTCAAGAAAATCCATGTTTCTCTCATTCTCTCTACTATTGAGTTCAAACCCATCTCGATTGCATCAAAGCTCATATCTTTGTATTTGGAATTCAATGACCTTGAAAGCGCCATGTCGATATTTAATGGCATAGAAAAACCCAGTACTTATTTGTGGAATTTGATAATAAAATCCCATGTTGAATCTGGTCTTTTTGTGGAGGCAATCTCGTTGTATAAAATAATGCGAGAGTTGGGTGTTGTTCACGATGGGTTTACATTCCCGATTATTAACAGAGCCGTTTTGTTAATGCAAAGTGGTGTAATACATGGCCAAATGATTCACTGCAATGCAACAAAAATGGGGTTTGGACTGGATTTATACTACTGCAATACAACGATCGAACTTTATTGCAATTATGGATGTGTTGTTTATGGTCATAAGGTGTTTGATGATATGCCTGACAGAGACGTGGTTTCTTGGACATCATTGATTTGTGGGTATGCTAGTCGCGGAAGTATTGATGTTGCTTTTGAGTTTTTCAGTAAAATGCGGACAGAGAACATGGAACCAAATTTTGTCACTGTGATTGTAATGCTGCAGGGTTGTTCTGCTTTTATCCAAGGAAGGTTAATGCATAATTATGTGATCAAGGGTGGTTTTTTATCTGATTGTTCTGTTCAAAATTCAATGTTGACAATGTATACAAAGATGGGTAGCGTTGGAGAAGTTGAAACTTGTTTTGGTGATACTGATAAGAGGGATCCTATAACATGGACTGTCTTAATTAACTTCTATCGCTTCAGAGGGGACATTGAAAAAGTGGTTGACAGGTTCAAGGAAATGCAGGCATACAAAGAGCTCAGCGTCGAGACTTTGACCTTATTGATATCAACTTTTGCCAAGACTGGAGATCTTCTTGAAGGAGAAAAGCTTCACTGTTTTGCTACTAAAGTTGGGATCTGTGATGATGTTTTTCAGACTTCTTTGTTGGATTTTTATGCCAAGTGTGGGGAGCTACAACATTCCAAGAGGTTGTTTAGTGAAATTCCTCAAGGAAATAGCATTACTTGGAGTGCATTGATGTCAGGTTTTGTTCAAAATGGGCACTTCAGTGAGGCCATTGAATTGTTCGAACAAATGCAAGCTTTGGGTCTCAAACCTATAACTGAGATATTGAGATGCCTCATTGATGCATACACCAATCTGGGAGCTTTGCAGTTGGGTAAATCAGTTCAAGGCTACCTCATTAGAGCCATGCTTTGTAGAACCGGAGAAGACAATGTGCAGCTGCATACTTCTATACTAAACATGTATATGAGATGTGGAAGCATTCGAAGTGCTAGCTTGTGTTTCAATCAGATGACAATCAAAGACATAGTAACATGGACATCAATGATTGAGGGCTATGGGATCCATGGCCTTGGTGGTAAAGCCCTAAATACCTTTCACCAAATGGTGAAGGAAGGAATTGCACCAAATGATGTCACTTTTTTAAGCTTGTTATCTGCTTGTAGCCATTCTGGGCTTGTAAGTGAAGGCTGTGAGGTTTATAATTCCATGAGATTGAGATATGGGATTGCTCCAAGTTTAGATCACCACACTTGCCTAGTCGACCTTCTAGGTCGGTGTGGCAAGCTCAAAGACGCATTGTCTATGATCATGAAACTGGTGGTTAATCCTGATAGCAAGATCTGGGGTGCTCTTCTTGCAGCCTCTAGAGTTTATGGTGACAGGAAAGTTGGGAAATATGCAGCGCAGAGGCTTTTAGAACTGGATCCTGATGATGTTGGATACCACACATTGTTGGGCAATATACAAGCCAGTAGAGAAAACTGGACTGAAGTAGAAGAAGTTAGGAGAGTTATGAATGATAAAGCTATGAAGAAGACACCAGGCTGGAGCTACATAGAGGAGAAAGGAAAGATTCATGGCTTTGTTTCAGGAGATATGTCACACCCTCAAGTGGGAGAAATTTATCAAGTGTTGGGCCGTTTGAATAGGAAAATAATGCAATTGGGATGAGCAAATCAAATGCAGTTGAATTTTTTGATATGTGCATTACGTTTGAATTGGATGGAGTGATGTTTCCATAATTTCTCAAATTATTACTTTTATCACTTCTTAATCTGATCAATTAGAATAGGTTTTTCCATCCTCTTCTATAGCTTCAGATAGCCAATTTAAAATCTGACTGTGGCATATTTACCAAAGTAAAGTGTTCTATAATTTTTCAGTTTTGGCATAAAAATTCATGCTCTGCTCTCTCTCTCTCTTGTATTCATATGAGACCAAATGGTATTGGTAGATAGTCCTGATTAGGTGGAACTCTAATTATGCAAGGATTTGAGATAGGTAAACCGTAAAAGCTTGCCTAAGAATAGAAGTAGTAACTTGTATTTTGAACTTTGGACAAAAATGGAGTACAACACACATGCTAAAATCCAAAATTATTAAAATCGAAACGAATCAGTTGATAGATCAAAAAAGTAGTAACTTGAGGACTAGTTGCTTAAACAAAAGAAATGAGATCACCTCATTATAATGGCTGTTAATATATGTATTTGTTTGGCAGGTGTCAGTGAAGAAGAATTTACTTCAGATACCATCTTCTTCCAAGATGAAGTTAGCCAATACTGGAAGCAGATGAGTATTCATGAAACAGAAACATCATGGGCATGAATGCATTTGTTGGTGGACTTGCCGCGGCTTTGAATGAATTCCCTGTTTCTGTTTGTGTGATGAATATAGTTCCTGAAAGAATGAACAATACATCAACAGCTATATATTATCGGGGTCCTTTAGGCGCTTTTCATGATTGGTAAGATTTATCAACCATCACACATCTGTTTTCTCACATTTTCATTGGCAACAGGGCTAGTGATATACTGTTTGGCATAATATATATGTTTTTACTCCAGTTAAGAACCCTGAAGGTTGTTGCTTACTGGAGGATATCATGCTGGAGATGGATTGCACTGTACGTCCCCAGGTAATTAGTTTGATAAGATTCGCCCTTTATTGCACATTTGGAGAAGTTGAAACAAAATGCTGTTAGTAACTGGATGTTGACATCTAAAGCCATTGCCAGATTCAGAGATTTTCCTCAAGGAATAGCCTTATAATTGTTAAACATAGTAATTCCGCTAGCTGCGACGTCACTGCCATGCTGAATGAGAATCTTTAACTGATTAGTTACATCATATACAATTCCTTCATGCAAATTTCGGCCCCTTCTTATATTATGCTTGCACTTAACAGTCTTCATGTTCACCTAGTAAATAGCCTGGAAAAGAAGGGGAGCAAGCTTCCAATTGCCGTTCAATGTGCAGAAGTTGCCTATGACTGCAGTCCACATTGCTTCCAATCCAGTTTTTCATGAAATCACTAAGCATATTGAAGTAGATTGTCACCTTATTTCGGAGATAATTGAGAGTGGTGTAATTTCAACTCCTTATATAGCTAGCAGAGCTCAGCTTGCAGATATATTTATCAACCCCTGTCTAAATCACGATTGGATTTGCTATGTAACAAGCTGGGATTAGATTAATGGAATTACTCTATAAAACTACGTCGATAGTTCCACATATTACGGGTAACTTAGGAGACCTCTCTATTTTTTCCTTGCAGAATCTTTTGAATTACCACTGCTTAGCTTTCAGTTTGTCTCTGACCATCAAATGAAATGTGACTAACCCATCCTCATCTCTTTGAAACAAGGGCCGCTTCTGGTTCTGCCTGTGCTTGAACACTTGCAGGTTACTTTCGACCTTTCGTCCTCGAATACTTTCTTTTGTGTAATGAGATTAATGTAGTAAGTTTTATAAGTCTATAATTTAGTTATCAGATGGAGGAGACTCAAAGCTCTCCAGAAACTAAGTGTAACACCACAGCATTATGCTTTCATCATTCAAAATGCACAGAGAAGAGGTTAGCTGGCCCGATGGGAAATTCCAGCCCAGATACTAAATGGGCCGGGCCTGCTTAAAAAATATATAATGTCCCTGAAATTTTCATGGCAATGAAGAAAAAACAAAATTATTCATTTTGTCCTTGGGGGGTTGGGGTGGATTGACTTGAGAGTGGAGTCCTTTGACCAAGACTATCCCACCATGGAAGTGATGAGCATGGAAGGACAAACAAGTAAATTCACAGGCATTACCAATGAAATGAATTGGGAGAGAAACTCCCTTTGGCTTTGAATGTGTGGACAGAGATATATATAGAGAGAGAGGGAAAGAGGCCACTTAAAAAGTAGTAAAAACTTTGACATGACAAGACAACCCTAGGCTTGCCTTGTGGGGCCTTGCTTTGCCCCACTTTCCACACAAACAATACAACATTCAATAATCAACTACTACTACTACTATAATATATACGTATACTTGAAAGTGTATATATACATACACTCATGTATGGGTCCTATGACACTGTCAATATGCATGGAGACAATGAAACATTTATATTATATTCAATTATTATAGATAGGAAAATTGCATTGAGGCCCATTTTATATTATGTATGAGTGATAAATAATATTTGATTATTTTAATTTTACTACTTAGTTTGGGTGCCTATTACACTAATTTCAGTATTAACTTACTTTCATTTCATCAATAAATCACATGAATGAATACTCATCAGCTTTAACACCAAGATTGACGTTGTACTGTTAAATATTATCGTGTGAGTTTATCTCTCAAAGTAAAAATTGAATACATTTCGATCATCAAAAAACAAAAATGCATTTATACAAATTAATTAAGCTTAGGGTTTATATATATATATATAGACACACACATATATATAAGCGGGGTGAGGGGGTGCTACTCAAACCCTGGTGCATCTGGGGACTAGGAAGTACCGTACCACCTTGAGGGGTGATTGACACCCAAGTAGATTTTGATAATATATGTAACATACAATTTTGGATATAAAATACAATTGAAATTTATTATTAATTAACATAGTTATCCTAATTAATCAGCCAAAAGGGCCCAAAAGTTGTGGTTCATAGGATACTAATCGCATCAAATAAAAAGCTTCCATACTTAAATTATTATATCGTGGGGTCTTTTTTTTATAAAATGAAATATCAAGTGCTAAAAATGGATATATTTATGTACCTACCGTGACATAAAACTTGGTAATTATTTACGGCGATCCTCCTTGCCTCCCGTCCAAAATTGTTTTTCAAGCGTCCCAATTGAGAGTTGGGAGCCGCTTCAAATTTTACTGCCAAAAATCATGTTAAATTGTGAGTTTATGTTTTCAAAAATGACATATTAGAGTTTAGAGGTTAGGATTTAGTATTTGAGGTAAGATTTTGGGGTTTAAGATTTATGATTTAGAGTTTAGGGTTTAGTTTTTTTCTTCAAATTTTACTATATTCTAAACTATGAAATACTCAATACTAAAAAAATAATGTAATTGTGGATGAAAAACTCGCACCGACGTTAGAGTTTCTTGGGTTGAATGCACACAAGTTAAGGAACTAAATGAACTGGGAAAAAAAAAAGCACACACGGAATGTACGTGGTTCGCCAAGAATGTCTACGTCCACTAGTACTGGTAGAGTATGTATTTTTTATTATCCTCAAAACGGTTACAAGTGGTGTGTTATTTTTATTATTCTCAAAATGCGTGCAATCCCGTTTGAATTTTGAAAAGGAGTTTCACTTGAATTTAGGAAGAGTTGAGGAGATCATGATCATCACCAGAGACGAATGAGGTTACGCAAGTTACGTTTCACACTCCAACACGTCTTGTAGCACGTCTAGCCTCCACTCTCCAGATGTCCACTGCGCCTCTGTAGCCACGTGGCATCTCGACTTGCTGCATGTTTTTATGATCCACAATAATTTAACATAGATTGGAGGGAGAATTGGAACCTCTAATCCCTCAATTGACATTTGATTACCAAATTGCTACTGCGAAAATGATGATCATATCAGAGGTCCAACATGATCGAAGATCACTTCCGATTGGACCCGATCACATCTGGATATCTTAAGGTTAATGCCGATGGATCCTGGAGTCTGTGATCCAAGAGTGGGGATTGAGGTTCAAAACCATGCAACCTGGACACGTTCAAACTTCAGGATTTCGGACTTCGGAGTGCTTCTTTAGCGGGTGGAACTTCTACATTCATGTTAAATCATATTAGGGTTTGGGGATCAACTGGCCTCAGAACATAATTTCTTCCATATTCTATTGGTGGTTGATGCCTTTAAAATTGTGATCGCTCTAACTCAAGTGAAATGGTCCCTTAGACCCCATGATTTTATTCTTGAGGACATTCAATCTCATCACATCTCTTCTCTTATATGCCTCATATTAGGGTTTGGGGATCAACTGGCCTCAGAACATAATTTCTTCCATATTCTATTGGTGGTTGATGCCTTTAAAATTGTGATCGCTCTAACTCAAGTGAAATGGTCCCTCAGACCCCATGATTTTATTCTTGAGGACATTCAATCTCATCACATCTCTTCTCTTATATATGCTCAACCACTCATCATATTTTATATACGCATTTGAAAATTCATCTATCATGTTAATATATATCATAAAAAATCATATATAATTGAAAGAAGATGAATGAACGAATTCACTTCTACTTTGCTTTGGGAAGAAAAAAAGAAGACAACGTCTACTTTGCTTTGAAAAGAAAAGAAAAAAAAAACAAAAGATAACTTCTACTTTACTCTTTTTAACTCGTACAATATGCAATTCAAGAGCCTTTACATGACATGTCTTGTCAAAATTAAAAGCCACAAAGAGTACATTCATTGCTGGTAAAAGTAACAAAGATTTCCCCAAATCTTTTACATATATTTTGAACCCATCTCCATATATAGTAGAATGCTGGCGTGTCCTGTCTCTGTCCTGTGTGTGTGTTGTATGATTTTCAAAATATATAGTAGAATGCTGGTAAAGAAATATACACACATGCATATTAAATATGATAGTGATAAATAGTGCATAGGAATTCATGACATTCCATAGGTAAACAGTAAGTATTAAATTATAAGAGAAACAAATTCATTAAACCCTAACGGATTCGTATATTGAATTTTTATGTTATAATCTAAACAATAAGCGTTGAATCATAAGAATAACAAATTCGCTAAACTCTACCGGACTCGTGTATCGAATTTTCATGACATAACCTAAACAATAAATGTTAAACCTATATTATATAGGTTTTAGGACATAAGAAGACAGCAATGGCAGAGCCTTTGAATGCAGTTAACAACCCCAATATAGATAATACAGAGATGAGACTCAATTATAGAATGGAAGAAAGAAGAGATTGATCGATGACAAAACTTAGCAGAAGCAAAGGAAAGGCAAAAAGGAATGAGCGAGACTTGTAGAAGAGACATGTGATCATCACTGCTCTCTCGCTCTCTCTCTCTCTAAATTTTAATGTAGGGTCTCTCATTGGCATCGCAAGCTAACTAGGCGTATCTTGGCTGTATTAATATACATATCACAGAGTAGAGTGCATGTAAAGCTGTTGAAAAAAATGTACGTGTCAGGTTGGTGTTGTGAGCTTCTCACACGTGGGAGTCAGTGCCTGCTACTTTGATAGGGAGTTATAACACTTGTCGACTCTACACACAGTCATTCACTCGTCGTGATTCCAAACGACATGGGTCCGTAGGGTTTTGCTTAAGCCGTTTTTTTGGGGTAAAAGAATGGACAGGGATGGTGTTTTGAAAGGTCAAGCTCATCTCTTTCTCTCGTCTTGTCATGTCATTTGGAATCACCTTAACCCGGCGTAACGCTTCTCAATTTCAGAACCTTTTTTTGTTTGTTTTTGTTCTACTTTGTACTTGTATAATGTACAATACGCACCGTATGTATCATGCAAGTGAAATCAATGTATGATGCTAATCGTATGTTCTATGTAGATAATAAAACTATTCATGTCTAGTCAATATCATAAATGACATAAATAAAGAAGAGCACCCGAAGAAAGTTTCTATAGCCGGCTGGCTTTCATGTTGGAGAAAGAATATACGTGTACTCAAGGTAAAACTATATTTTTCGTTCCTCAATCATATATTGAGCGTCATTTTCGTCTTAAATTATTTTTCTCACATCTTTCATTCTTCTTCTTTAAATTCTATGTACAAACAATTAAACCTCACCATACCTCACCTCCTCCTCCACATCTGCACGATCTTTTGTCAATAGCAGAACTTGTCGAATTCCTGACTCCACGTTAGCATCTCTCCTCTAGCACCTTCAACCTAAGATGTTCTTCAATTCGATTTCAGATGATTTATTCTTCTTCAAATTCGTTCTCCCTTCAATTTTGTAGTGAGTTTCATTGTTGAATAGGCCGTCATCTTCGAATCCTCTGTCACCGTCACTATTGTCACTAAGCTTCTTGACTGTTGACTTTCTTGACAATATGTAGACCTATTGTGAGACTCGATGGTTGTTTCTTGAAAGGGATGTTTGATGGACAACTCCTAACAGCAGTTGGGCGAGATCCTAATGATGGTACACAGCCAATTGCGAAGACATTAGGTCGAACGAGAAGATTACATTCCATCTTTTGTTTTGCTGATTTTATAGGGACAAAATCAAATGATTTTGCATGGGTTCAAGGAAAAAAATTATGTACATTATGATAGTTGAAGGACATATTGTTGATTGAGATACTTAGCCACGTAGAATTTTTCTAGCGTGTCACGTAATATTTGACCGTTGACTTTTTCATATCCAGGACAAATGTAAAACCTTTGGATATGTAAGGGACGAAAGAGGGAGAAAAAGTAGTTCAAGAATAAAAGTGAAATCTAATGTATAGTCGAGGGACAAAATATATAGTTTTATTATATCTTACCCCATCACAATTCAAACGAACATATCCTAAATCATAGAATGAACATACCCTGAATCATAGAACTTCATTCTAGACTTATTTTCTGAAAATGATTACTAACTTGAGCATAAGATTGTCTCCAGACCATGATGGGCTGTCATTCCATTATTTTGCAAGATCCTGGAGGTTCGCCATTAATGTCACAGTCTAATCACTCATGACATACAATCATGCATATTTTTGCATCAAAAATCTCTAAATTATTTTACTTTTAAGTAGTAATATAGATAGTGTTTGCTGCTTTTTGTGCAAGTGAACATGTGGCCCTTATTGGTTGGGTGAACATGAATAGTTGTGTCAGAGGCACTAAGAGCAAGTGCAATGGGGCACTTGAAAATGATGCTGAAAATTTTGGAGTGTGCAGAGAGAGTGATTTGAAAAAATTGTATTGAAAAATGTGTAAAATGGTAGAAAAAAAATATGGTAGAAAAAAGTGAAATACGGTAGAAAAATATGAGATAAATGGTGTTGATGCTTGATATTTAGAGTGTTTGTGAATAAAAATTGAAAAAAATTGTATTGAAATATGTGTTTTGTTAATATTATTGTATTGAGAGTCGTGTTTTGCTATAATAGAAGTGGGACCGCACTGGAAAATTTTGAGAGCCTACCATTGGAAATGCTCTAGCCTCTAAGACCTCAAAGTGATGATTTGAGTGAACTGGCGAGTTACTCACCAAACTTCTAAGAATCAAACAATTGTGCAAGCTAGAAAGAGATGTAAAATAACTTTGGATTTTAACTAAATTAAAAACAATTTTGCTAATACTTGAAACTTTGATTGCATTAAAATGAACTAGAAGAAATTAATTGAAATCGTCATTGAACGAAAAAATGAACATTGAGGAACAAACTAGAAAATAAGAACAAAGATGAATCATATTGACTGCAAGAATTGTCTTGCTTGAGTCTTATCTTGGATTGATTTTGGTGAGAGAGCCTTCTTTTGCCTTTGTTTGGCTTTTATAGACGTTTACACGGCAAGAAAACCGTCATTCATCACGTTTTTCTAGTCGTGTTCCTTATTTTTTGCCCTTCATCTCCATTTCTTTCACATTTTGTTGCTAAGTTGCCATATAACACAACCAACTCTGCTAATCTCCTCAAGTCTAATATTATGCATCACTATTTTTTCTCCACTTTTAATGGTCACAACCCTCATGATCTCTTGCCATAAAAACATTGTTCACACCATGATCTCTGGGTCTACCACATGTTCTCAACTGCCTTTATACTTTGAAAGTCAAGCCTTTAAGATCAATTGACCCGTTCAACTTATAAGCAACTTAGCACCTAATCCATTGATATTCTCAACCATTTCTGCCACATGTCATGCTCTTTATCTTCCAAATGTCATCCTTTGATTGTATTGTATAGTCATGATCTTACTTGCGCCAATTCAATTTTCCTATGGACTTTCATATTATGGGTCAAATGGCGGTCAAGCCTATTGGGCAAATTTTGAAGTAAATAGCTAGATTAATTAAGAAATGCTTTGCCAAAAATGAGTTCAATTCCTCATCCAAAACAGCAATCAACTAAAGTCCTAACATTCATTGCGTGGGAGAAGCAAATACCATCTACGTTTGCATTGCTTTCGTCCAAAACCTTTTTTTTTTCTTCCTTTTAATAAATATTTTAAATAAAAATCAACGAAGGAAGAAAAAAAAAACTAGCAATATATTGCATAAATCGAAAGTGGGCTATAAAAATGTTGGCCGACAAAACTAATTGATTATATATATATATATATATATATATAGTCAACAAAACCAAGAGTCCAACACATAAATACACAATTACATATGGGGATGGGACCCAAAACCAATCCAATCGAATTTGATTGCCAATAATCTAAAAAAAAACAAATATTTAATTAGAGATATGGTAATAAAATAATAGTTAAACGTATAAAGTAAGGTCTATAAAGCCTAAGCTATAAATTAACTTATAATAATAATAACTTCCCCTTTAAGTCCCTTTCTTAGAGTGAAAATGATTTAACCAAAATAATGTCCCTTTCCAGATGTAGAAAATTAAATATGTAATGTCATTTTCACTTTCTCTAATGTCCTACTCTTATAGCATAATTTAAATAATCTACTTCCGGGTCATACTAGTGCTTCGCTTAGACTTTATGCTCACCAAACTTCAATTCTATTAATATGTCATCCACCCAACGAGTCATTACGTTACATTTTATTGTGATGACTACGTACGTACACACATACATGTATACGTGTGTGTGTATATATTTCTACAACATTAATATAGTGCTTGATTAGTAAGCTTGTTCTTTGAACTATAGATATAGATCTAAATTCGGACCATCAAATCTGCCCACATAAAATTTTGACTTGATAACATGGTAGCCCCGAAGTCTACTACGGGGCTACAATGATATTGTTATCAACTAATATAATATATTATAGCACGTTACAAAATGTGGGCCAATTTAATTTGTCTTAAAGTATAATATGTCTCTTATTCCAACCTACTAATTAATTTTTGAGTTAAATAAATGGTGTTGAGCCTAGCTTGTTGGGTAGGGGAATATAACACCCTCCTAACTAGCGTTTGTTGGGAATGGCAACATATATATATATATATATATATATATTAGTATGTTCATATCACATGGGTCGATGGTCCAATTATGGTCAAAAGAACAATCATAGGGAATCAAAGACCAATTATTCAGGCGAAGACCATCTGGACTCACACACACATATATAGCACTACTTGAGAATATATATACGAATATATATATATATACACAACATGTGGCAAACAAAATATTTGTTGTCAAATCTTATATGTAAATATTGTCACTTTTAATTAGGTCGATATATATATCACAACCAAGTCAAATTAAGAACGCACCTTCCATTGAAAACAAAATCAAAAGTGAAGAGGAGGGAGATATTTTGTCCAGCCGTGGGGGAAAAAAGTCAGAAGGGGAGAGCCTTAATAGGTGCGATATATGACTGATGGATTTGAAGTCTTTGACTGCGATCCATTTATCTTCCTCCACCAAAAAACCCTAATAATATGATCCTCATATCACCACCCACTTCTTCTTCCCATTTGAGGAATTTTTCCATACACCAAAGTCCAAGGTCAAACCTCAAATATCATTGTAACCCATTCAATGATCACCATGTATATATGACCTTGTTGAAAATCTAGCACTAAAGAGAGAATCTATAGGTATGACTATATCTGGAGTTGTAATCATATGTGCAGATACTTTGAACTGGAATTTATTATATTAATCTTTGTAGGTGTAGACCAAGGAATATTAATTATTGTAGACCCTCGCCATATATATTGGAACTCTTTCGTTTTCTGAAGCATGTAGAAATGGACGTGCATGGCCACAGCTCACAAGCCTCCATGTCATTGAATCAATACAATAATATTATATAATTTTGAAAACTGATTTTCTTGATTAATAAATTTGAACTGACTGGCTTTTTGAAGGTTGAAACATTTAATTAGGAGAGTTAAAAAATCAGTTTTGAGTTTGACAACGTAAGATATTTACGAAATATTTACCTGTCTCGGCTTAAATTGAACAATAATTCAATTCATATTAAGATCCAGATAATTAAATCAGACAAATTTTTATATTTAAACCCTAATTCAATTTAAATCGGGTAAGAATTTCGTGTTTGAGCCTCAATTTTAGATATATAATTTATATTCAATATTCAAACCTGATTTAATTCGGATTGAAAAAACTCGATTATTAGTTTTGTCACTTCAACATGTTTAATGTTCCATTGTCGTACAAAATGTCCAAACTTTCTTTGTTTTCTTCACGCATGAAACATGACTAGACTTAGATCTGGAACAGTTTGTCGTTTGGGCAATGCAGGCAGGCAGGCACAGATCCTATTGTGAGAGATATATGTGTGTGTGTGAATCTCTCTGGTAGACATAAGTTTAAAGTCATATATGTAGTTGGATCTGATTGATAGGTCCATCAATACTCCTCCTCTCACTCAACCGGCCATTACTCTTAGCTTTTGACCTGACACACCCTTCTGCATCAAACCTTTCGACTCTGGACTCTACCTAGCTCTCTCACTGTATACTTCTTTTCTTCTTCTTCTTTTCTGGCTAACAAATGTTAATTTATTTTATTTTCTGGAAATTATATAAACACAAACGTGTATGGTCGTCTTTTGTCTTGTTCTACAGTGTAAATTCCTCAACTCGTAGTACACTCTAAATTTTACTAAAATGAATTAATTTATAAATATAACTTTTGAATAATTAGTTAAACCCTACCTATAGCTAGCTCTCTCTGTTCAAAGATTTTTTTTTTTACCTTAACTAGGTATCTTTGAGAAGCCATATGTGTAGGCAGTAGATAGAGTGATGATAAAAGATAGGAGAGGAGACCCTGTCACGTGGGATAGTAGGTAGGATTAGGATCGATCTTCAATTAAAGTATTAATCCGACCATAATTTTGTAGCCCACTAGAGAGAAAGCAAGCTTTACAAAACAATTAGCTATATTTGATTTCCTAATTTGGCATCTGAAAATCATATCTTTTCCCTAGGACTCCAGCTATATCCCATTATGGCAATTCTACTTTCTAGCAAAGCTCACATACTTTGAATTAATTCATTAAAAAGGTGGTGCTGGTGTTATTTATTAATATAATTTCAACGCTGCCTTTAATTGATAGGTGTAGTTCATCAAAATTTTACTAAACAATTAAATAAATTATAGTCTGAGAAGTCTAGGCATCAACTAATAAATAAATAATATGTTTTTCCATAACTACCCTTTATTGTTTATTTTTCTTCATATTGAACCAAATTGCAGAGGGCAGGCAAATCAAGGACGTGCACAATATTTGTTTTCGAAGCCATAGGATCCTTTGGGGAAGCGGGTCCCTTTGTCATGTATATATTTATATATATAGACCACTAATACTCACGAGTACATGACAATGCTTGTATACATAAAAGTGGCAAAAGTATTATACAAAGTTGTTTACGCATATACATACACACACACCCATATATATATATATATATATAATATCTAATCATCATATATAGGAAAAAAATAGAATAAAAAGGGGTACTAGTGAAGAGTGAAAAGACAAGCCAAACGTCAAATCGAGGGTCTTGAAATCATAAGACAGTCAGTGGATGTGTTGTCAATCAATGAGATTTTGATATTCATTTCAATTTTATTTATTTATTGCAATAATTATTATTTATTTTTAGAGAAAGAAAAAGAAAAAGAAAGAGTCAAAAGAAGGCAAAAACCACAGGTAATGCCGGGTATGCATGGTGTAAATTTTTTTACCTCGGATCCCGTTTTAATGATCTTTAAGATATTAAATATTTTATTTTATTTTTAAAAATTATGAATATATTTTAATTGAAATTACCAACAATGTATTTTATGTGTTAAATCTTGAAAAAATATAAATATATATTGTGAATCATTGAAAATAAATATGAAACATTCTACATTTTTTTATGATTAATTTCATATTTTTTTAGCACAAAAAATTGTCGTTAAATTTGTAATCCAAATTGAAACACATTTGTAATTTTTAAAAAATAAAATAATTTTTATTATTTGTTAAAATTTTACAGCAGACCTTTAAACACTTCAGGATGAAGGGGGTGACAGGAGACTGCTGTAAAAAAATAATATTATAGCATCCTCTACTGTAGTTTCTCTACAGCTCATAATAATTTTTTTTAATTTCAAAAAATTATATATATATATATGTTGATTGATTTTACAAATTCAACAATATTTTTTTTATCAAAAAAAATAAAAAAATCTATTCCATTAGATATAAACTCAAAATATTTAATATTTTTTTCGTGATAAATTTAATTTTTATTTCAGACAAAAAATATTATTAAATTCAAAAGGCTAAATACTATATACAAATCATTTATATATATATATAGGAATTCTCTTATTAAGGACCTAAAATAAGGACTTAAGCTTTTGGGGTACAAGACATTTTTTAAAAAATTTGAAAAAATTACGTTTATGTTTGATCAGTTTTACGAATCTAATGATATATTTTTTTATTTCAAACAAAAATCAAATGCTACCCGAAAAGTGGATGAAATGTTTTGTGTTCTATATTTTTTGTTTCATCCACTTTTCGAGTAACATTTGATTTTTGTTTGAAACAAAAAATATATCATTAGATTCGTAAAACCGATCAAACATAAACGTAATTTTTTCAAGTTTTTTAAAAAATGTCTTGTACCCCAAAAGCTTAGAATGTGTTTGGATATTATTTTCTTTTTTAGTTTTTAAAAACGATTTTGGGTATAGTTTTTAGAAACACTTTTTAGAAAGAAAAAAAACTTTTAAAAAATTAATTTGGTTGGTAATATTTGACTTTGTTTTCGGAAACTGTAAAGCAAGAAATTAAAATTGAAATTCAGTCAAATGAAATTGAAATTTATCAAAATGAAATTCAAATTCATCAAAATGAAATTCAAATTCATCAATCGGGTCAAAATGAATGTGATTTTGGGTCAATACCGGAGCAAGGCTTCCGATGGCCGGACGACGATGTCGGTGGAGAGAGGCGAGTCACCGTTGGGAGTGAGAGAAGAGAGAGAAAAATAAAATAAATTCATCTTAATTACAATTATGCCACTTGAAAATCCTACAAAATAACAAAATGTTGTTTTGGTTTTCTAATTTTTTAAAACTGAAAAATGAAAACTATTTTTAAAAATAAATACTCAAAACAAGTTAGCCAAATGAATTGTAAGCAATCATTTAATTTTTCAAAACAGAAAATAGTTTTGAAAACATCAAACAAACACACTCTAAGTCCTTATTTTAAGTCTTTATTTTAGGTCTTTATAAGAGAATTCCTATATATATATATATATATACATATATATTGTGTATCAAAATGGCTACAATGGGAGCTGTTATAATTTTAATTACAGCTGCTCTAAGGCCAAAAACAACATTAGCCAAAAAAATTGAAATTTTTTATTTATATTTTTATCGCTGTTACAAATTTAAGAATATATATATATATATATATATATTTGTCCAAAATTAAATTAAACTCAATATTAAAAATTCTTTGAATTGTTGGATATGAACTCAAGATATATGTTGTGTTTCGGTGGGGTATGTCTGCTAGGCAATACGTCAATAGTCTCTGTTGGGTAGCTTTGTTAGGACTACCACATCGGTAGATTGTAGTGTGTGTGTGGTATATATGAGATTCCATGTCTACTTAGAATTATCGATTTTAAGTAGAGGTGTGTTCCGTCTCTGTACCGTGTGTGTGTTGTGGTCTATTCAAGAAATCAAGATATATGTATATTTTTTATACGGATTTTTTTTTCAAACAATATATCATTGATCTTTTTTTAAAAAAAACTCATCGGGCTCCGTTTTGCATTTCTTCATCTTTATGATGACCTAGCATTGGCATTTATTTGTGTGAGCTCTGGCACGAGCGAGTCCCTATCACACGTGTGGATCATTAGTCCCGATACTTGAACATGAACCCTGAAGACCCGGCCGACACGGTTCCCTATACTCCTACTCTTACCATCCCTCTTTAATTGCTTTTTCTTTGGTCCACGAAATTCTAATCACATTTCTCTTTCATTTTAAGGCTTAACCACCCTTTTCTTTCCTTCACCATAATTAATTAATAAAAATAAAAATATTGCATAATCGACATATTATAGCTTGCCTAACTTTGTAGAGATCGACAAAAGAGAATGGTAAAGAGGCATCCATTTTAACCACACGCCTATTATTAAAAATCGGATTTAGCGATTTCGCAATTCGAGGAGTGTCTATAATTTTAATAATATAGTACATGTGTACCACATCACATTACACTTTTATTTATTTTTTATTTTTAAAAATTATTTTATTTCTGTGTTTATATGTTATGGAGGTAGTCAAGTATTCAACCTCGATGGCTAGATACCTTAAGGGCAACCACAATGGTGTATAAGTTGTTGGGCCATTAGTTGCTGATGTGGCTGTATTGAAAAATGTGTTTTGCTGATATAGATGAGTATGTGGCTTGACTTTTGAGTAATAAAGGTGGGATCCAGTCTTGATTTTGGTGTAAATTTGATGGGGATAGTATGAAGGATAAGAAAGTAGTTGGGTTAGATAATGGTTTTGTATTGGGAGATGTGTTTTGCTGATGTGGCAATATTGAAATATGTGTTATGCTGATTTGATTGTATTGAAAGTTGTATTTTTGTGAGATAGATGTGGGACTCAAAAACAAAATTGTTGGGTCATTAAATGGATCATTGCTGTGGTTGCTCTACCACTCTACTAATTAGATGTGGTCTTTAATTTTGCTAGATATGTTTGTATACTCATTATTGCAATGCCTCAAATGAGGTTGAATTGCAAAGTGGGAAATCTAATTAGGGATTGTTACATAAAACATATAAACTTCATTATTGATGATTTTGTTGAGCTTGTTTAGAAAATCAATGTTAAATCACTTGGTTTTCTTGTCACAAAAGTGAGTGTGGCTCCAAAATTTTATGGAAATTGGGAAGGAGCATTAGCTAGCAAGGATATATTATGATTATTGTAGAGAGGACACACACAATATCTCTTCGAGCACAAAACAAAAGTCCACCTAACACTTCTTAAAATGGTGATGCCCCCCCCCCCCCCCCCCCCCCCCCCAATTAGTGTAGTAGTCAAGACAATATATTAAGTCATGCAGAATATAATTAATGTTTCCTACTTAATATTTCCCCTCAACAATTGATAATTAATCCCTCTAATTCATGAACAACAAAAGAAAAAAATTATTCAAAATTAAGCAATTGAAACACATTACATGCTATTTATCTATTATTCTTTATAATAGCACTATTTATTTTATTAATATTTGGTATTTTCATTTTTATTTAAATACCTCAGCCGTCCGTATTAGCCATCGATATTGCTCTCTCTCTCTCTGGAAAAACAAATCCTCTTCCACAGAGAGAGAAAGATACTCTCTCTCTCCCTCCCTCTCCCTCTCTCCCCCCACCATCATCAACCTCTCTCTCTTATTAGAGGCACCCAAATAAAACCCATCATTTGCAAACTCAGAAATGGAGTCAACAATCTCTTCTTCTTCTTGACTCCTCGAACCCCCACACCCACATAGAGAGTACCATCTATATCTATATATATATTTATACACACATCAACAAACCTACAGAGACGAGAGAAATATATATACATAGAGAGAGCCAGCTATGACTCTTGAAGAGTCTTTGAAATCTCTGTCTTTGGACTACTTGAATCTTCTAATCAATGGACAAGCCTTCTCGGATGTTACTTTTACTGTGGAGGGTAGGCTTGTTCATGCCCACAGGTGTATTCTTGCAGCAAGGAGCCTATTTTTCAGGAAATTCTTTTGTGGGCAGGAACCTCCTTCTGGGCTGGACCCGGCTTCTCGGATGAGCCCGGGATCTACGGGTCGGACAGCTAGGTCTGGAGGAGGGGGAGGAGTGATACCGGTAAATTCGGTTGGGTACGAGGTGTTCTTGTTGATGTTGCAGTTTTTGTATAGTGGACAAGTCTCAATTGTGCCACAGAAGCATGAACCAAGGCCTAACTGCGGTGAGAGAGGGTGTTGGCACACGCATTGCTCCTCTGCCGTTGATCTTGCCCTTGAAACCCTCTCTGCCGCTAGATCATTTGGTGTAGAACAGCTCACGTTGCTCACTGAGGTACTTCAATTTCTTCACTCAATTCTTGATCTTTTTTTATTTTTCTTTTGAATTGGGTTTTGATTTTTGTTATTTCATGGCCAACAAGCAATTTAGTGGGTGGGATTTTGTGTTTGGTGACGGTTTGATATCTCATCAAAATAGTACTTTTTATTAGTCAGTGATTAAATATTTACAAGATTTCTTGAATTGGGTGTATTGAATCTTTGCCTGGTTAAGGTCAATCCAATCTAAATTTAGCTCTTGATAACCCCTCACTCTCTCACTCTCACTCTCACTCTCACTCTCTCAGTCTTGTCTTTGCACAGTAAAGCATACCATAACTTTCCCAAACATATATGCAACTTTCCACATTTGGGTAATTTCAAGATTTGAACCTTATTATCGTTTTCTGTACGTGGGTTACAATATCACAGAAACAATTGGCTAGCATGGTAGAGAAAGCATCAATTGAGGATGTAATGAAAGTACTAATAGCTTCAAGAAAGCAAGACTTGCACCAACTTTGGACTACTTGTTCTCACTTAGTAGCCAAATCAGGCTTACCACCAGAAGTCTTGGCCAAACACCTTCCAATTGATGTGGTCGCCAAAATTGAAGAGCTCCGATTGAAATCCTCCATCGCTCGCCGCTCTTTAATCCCCCACCACCACCACCACCACCACCATGACCTTTCTGCGGCTGCTGACCTTGAAGACCAAAAGATTCGTCGAATGAGACGTGCATTGGACTCGTCTGATGTCGAATTGGTCAAGCTTATGGTAATGGGGGAAGGCCTAAATCTTGATGAGGCATTGGCATTGCATTATGCTGTGGAGAATTGTAGCAGGGAAGTGGTTAAGGCATTGCTTGAACTTGGTGCAGCTGATGTTAATTTCCCAGCCGGACCAGCAGGGAAATCCCCGCTCCACGTTGCCGCAGAAATGGTGTCACCGGACATGGTGGCGGTGCTTCTTGATCACCATGCTGATCCTAATGTTCGGACTGTCGATGGAGTCACCCCACTTGATATCCTAAGAACCCTAACATCTGATTTCTTGTTCAAAGGGGCTGTGCCTGGATGTCACATCGAGCCTAACAAGCTTAGGCTATGTTTGGAGCTTGTACAATCAGCTGCATTAGTACTTTCACGCGAAGAAGGGAGTGCGAATGCACCTTCTTCGACGCAAATTTATCCGCCGATGAGTGATGATCAACATAATAGCGGTAGCAGTGGTGGGAGTGGTAGTCTTGGTATTCTTAATTTGGATTCAAGAGTGGTTTACTTGAATCTTGGAGCGGCTGGTTCAGGTCAAATGGGTGGAGGAGATGGAGATCATCGTAGTCACAATAGCCAGAGAGAAGCAATGAACCGCCACGATCCGACAATGTACCAGCAGCAGCAGCACTCTCACGATCATCAGTACTAGATAATTGAACTCCTCTATCTCTATATTACTTTCTTCCATCTCTCGTTCTATATATATATACGTACACTATATGATCTATATATAAGCAAACAAATTAGAGTACCATTGCATGATGAAGCTTTTTGTGGAGATCATTGGATTATATAGATCTTCTCTTTCTCAAATTTCTGTCCTTTGTGGGGGTATTTTTTTTGCTAGGATGATTTCATTTAATGGTCATAAGGTGCAAGAAAGTCTTAATGGGGATGGAATTTCCTAATTATCTTCAACATCTCTCTCTCTCTCTCTCTCTCTCTCTCTACATTTATATCTGTGTGTGTTTTTTACTAGTTCTGTATGACTGTATGTGTGATGGGATGAGATGAGACAAGGGGAATCTGAGATTTTGCGGTATTTGTTGTCGGTGTGGGAGAGGGGAGGGCCGGGGTTCAAACACCTACCCTGACAGCTTTTGTGTTGATAATATCTAATTTATGGTTTAGCCCTTTATTTATTATTTTCTTGTCCACCATCTACCACTCCAATCACCACACACACAAAAACACATACATGTATCTAAATATCTACATACACCAAGCATCATTTATTTTCATATATACTATTAAGTCTTGGTTTCTTAAGGGTCGGTGGGTTTGTTTTTATTCTTTTGTTTTTGTTTTAGATTCTTCTTGGCCTTTGTTTGGACATGGGTATATGCTATCCCATCTTTTTATTGCCCATATTTAATTTGATGGTAGAAATAATAATGATTGGGTTTTGTATGTTTTTAGAAGACAGCAGTAGATGATTATGGAAAAATTGAGGCATTGAATGATAAATACAATATCCTAATGTGAACCCTCTTCCCTTTTTTCTTTTCTTATCTTTGTTTGAACTTTGAAGTCCCCATTCAGACATTCTTAATCGCCTGTGTATTTATCGAAGTCTGTGGTATGTTGGCCTCTTCTTGATTCTTGAGAGGTACATTTTTTCTTGTTCCATTTGTTTATTGACTCTTTGTCTCCCTAGCGCTCTCTCTCTCTTCGTCTTGTTTCTTTGAATGCATCGTTGACATCCATGTTTATATGTATAACGTGCATTATTAGTATGATATAGTCGTCCTTCAACGTTAGTAACACATTGTGCATTAATTCTTGTGCTTTTACTGCATGGTTTTCAATATCGCAAGGGTGTGTGTATATATATATATATATATCATTTGTAGTACTCATTTTTGGGTGTTTGTGTATATAGTTGCTGATTTCCTTTTACTGAAAGCAGATGCTTACAATAATTATGTGAGTTGTTATCTTTAATTATCTATAGAATTCTTTTTTCTTACTGATTTTTGGGGCTCAAAATTATTGTCTTCTCAATCGATTAACTTGTTTGTGATTCATGGGAGAGGAGAAGACATGCTTATATAAAGAAAACCGTAGCTAAGATAAGTGAATTTCATCATTTTGAGTTAAATATTTGAATGCAATTGGCTTGCAATGTTGCTTAGAAAACACAAAAACTGAGTTGGCAAATTTTCATCTTTTTTTCTTGAAATATATATATATATATATATAAACGTTTAATTGATTAAGTGATACCTTACTGGAATTTCAATTAAGCTAGCGTTAAACCTAGCCATTAAGTACTGTTAATATCAGATTTTCATTTGTTGTCCCACGTACCTAAACTTTTATGAAAAATAGCACACATGAAGAATCCAATTGACATCTTGGTTTATCTATATACAATATTTTAAAGTTGAAACATTTGGAGTTTATAAGCATGAATATAAAAAAATAAAAATTAGGTGATTGTATGCAATTGTATTTGAATATCACATCCCCCTAGAAGTGTTGTATATATAGACCAATAAGTCCTCTGATCATGATATTTAACTCCATCAAGGAAAATAATTTTTTAATGATTATCTTCTACTCCTTGGAAGCTAGATCAAGACATGAACGTAACCTTATTGACAACCTTCATCATTTTTCTCCTGTTAGATTCAATCATGGTTGGAGAGAGGCGAATATAGTATGGCAGATTGTTTGGCTAAAAAGGGTGTTGAAAGGCAAGAAGGTATGGTAGCTTGGTACCTGATGTTTAATTGTTTCTTTGGTACCACAGTGATAGGTGGCCAAATGTCCCCATTAACTTTTCGTTTGGGTCTCATTTTTATTACATAAAAAGTGATCTCACGTGTTTATCAAAATTAACAAAAGACGTCTCTTATACAAGCACATCGGCAAAATACATATTTCAATACAAATTTTTCATTACCCAAAGTCAAGCCACTAAAATTATTTCATTTCTGCATCCATTTCTCACTAAAACTATTATTGGATCCCAACTATATTTTTCAAAAATCAAGTCATATATTTAGCCACATCAACAAAACGCATTTCTTAATACAATACATCTCCCAACATGGTTGCTGACTCTAGTTGTTAATGGTTGTTTGCTCTCCTTTCTTGTTTAGCCATCTTTGTTTCTTGGTCTCTGTAATCTGTATTCATTAATAAATTATATCCTTACTATATATGAAAAAAAAGAGTGTGCAAAAAATATATAGTTTACAATGATAACTTAAATAAAAAGATCAATAGTAATGGACTGGGGCACGAGTAGATATCTCAATCGTCTAACTAAGGTGTTCTCTCTTATTAAGTGATTTTTTTCCAATGTAAAAATTTTGAATTTACCATTGAATATATAGGTTACCAAATTACAATTTACAAGCTAACTGTGGTAATGAATAAATCAACAGTTTATGTGTGTGGGGGTGAGTAGGTGTCGATAAGTTTTTCTTCAATTTCTTCTGCTTTTGGAATCAGAAAATACAGCATCTTCTTTGTTATTCCTCATATTTAGTTAAAAGGCCATGTTTGACTTAGTTAATAGAATTGGGAAATGTATACTGTTTGTGTTATGTGTTGCCAAAGACAACTATAAATTTTGTTGCAACAGGAATTATAAAACAGTGAAAAAGAATAAGAAGAGTGAAGGAAATTCAAAGATAGCTATGGGTTTAATGATTGATGTGATATGTGAAGGTGATAGTCCTATAAATTTTTTTCTTGACAAGGTACATTTTGGTTCCTAGTCTAGCTATCTTCTGTTTCATCAATTGGTTGCGCTAGTAATACATGAAATATTTGTCCATAAGTTTACATGGTCTTTGTGGGAGTACATGTCACCATGTCATATAGATAAAATTTCAAGAATTATTAAAATACAAAATAATTTTCTCATTTCTCTCTCTACTTGCTCACTTTTTTTTTACCATCTCTCCATTACATCTCCAAATCATATTCTCTCCCCCTCACGATGTGATAAATCAACTGAACAATGTAATAATATTTCGGATCACCGTTTCGACTTCCACTATCTCCAAAATAATTTCTAAGCTCTAACCACCGGATTCCAACGATCAATTTTGTGGGTGTGAATAAATGAGAGTGTGTGCGTGTGTGAGAGGGAATGAAAGCGTGAGAGAGAATGGAAGCGTGAGAGAGTATTACGGATTTTTTAAAGGGGTTATTTCATAAAAGAGAGGAGAGACACAACACATTTTTTAAATTTTTTAAAAAATGCCTAGTCACATGCTTACATGTCATACCACATATACTATTGAAATTTATGTATAAAAATCCTATGTATAACTAATATTTTTGTTCATCAATTGAAAATGAGGTGGACATAATGATAATGTATTCTTCAAAGAATAACAAGTTAGCCAGAATAATATCCTTGACAATAAAGATATATATAATTGTATGCATAAACTACTCGGTTAGGGTTGCATTTTTAATGGAAACAAACAATTACGAGTCTATATAAACCAAAAAAAACAAAAACAAAAACAAAAATGACTACTTTTCATAAATTATAGTTAATTTACGAATCTCAAGTAGCTCGATTGAAGACCTCGATCATATGTAATCTTTAATCTTGAGTTCATCCTCATCCCCTTCCCTTTATTAAAAAAAAAAAAAAAAGTAAAGAAGTTGAGTAAGAAGTATTAGCCACAAAAAAGTTTATTTTTTTCAGGTCACGATCAGAGCATTATCTAGTTTGCTATCTCTTTTTAGTGCAAAATTTAATGTCTTCCATTATTAACCTAAAGAGTGAAAATGATAGGATTAGAATAAAAATCAACCCAGCACTCTCGAACTACTCCAGTGGATCATACTTGACGTTGGAACCATTTGTTGTTGTTGTGGTATTGTGACCACAAGTGAAGTTAAGACTCAAGATTGTCGCCCAGACAAAATCCTGATTATGCGGCATATAAAGGGGAGGGGGTGTCATAAATGGTTGAGAGGAACAATCTCATTCATGTAAGTTGCTCCATGGAAGTTGAAAGCACAATAACCAGTATTCACAAATCAATAAATTTGAATGAGACACATGAACTAACACATATTCGCAAGTCACACTGGTTGTTTTCATAGTATCACCTTTTTTTTTTCATTCTCGAGTAAGCAACAACGTCATACAAACTTGTCCTTTGAACATTCGATATGAACCTAAACTCAAATTAAGTTTCCTACCTAATATTGAAGTTCAATCAAAGCCAAACCCTTGGTGAGGAGGGTATTACTATCAGTGAGAATCAAACTCATGACCTTCCAAATTCTTACGATTTTACCCCATATATCAATCAAGTGGTTACATAGCATCACTGCAATATCAGTTGCTGAAAACTCTTTTCTCATGCTAGATAAGAAGAAAAGCTCAAAATCATCAGGTGTCATATATAGGAGTACCGAGAATTTGTGAATACTCTCATCTTGGGCTGAGAAGAAACGCTTACATTGCTACTATATATTTTGATGGGCCTGGTTTACCTGGGTCAACCCCATATGTTCCTCAACTCAGAGCCAGCCCAAAACCAATGGGCTAAGAGTTTCTTGACAACCCTAATTATTAATTAAGCAACAATTAGTATCTTGCAGATGCTGCCTTCACCAATCATATCCCAACACTTGCAAATAAATTTGATATAATCTACTGAAAAAAACCCTAACCAATGGTGTTTGCAAGATCACGCTTTATTTCTCCAGAGGATTCCACAAAGGCAACAATGTCAATACCGTGTCTTCTTTCAGTGTTTCCCCTTTATTCACTACCCAATCTCCTTCAAGTCTTTTTCAAGCTTTGGTCATAATATCCTTATTCTCCACTTCTGCAAGTAATGTATCCCTCTGTGTGCTTTCAATCTTATAAACTTAAAAAAGGGTCTTGCGATTCTTATCTAAAGATAGCAGTGGCAACCTTTGGACAGATGTAAAGGAATGGAAAAAGCATGAGACAGATGAGAAAGAACATTGGAAATATATCAACCAGTTTATTTATTTTTTCTAAGCTGCTACTAGTGTGACAAAGAATGAAGAGCAAGGTTGTGATCAAGTTAAAACTGCTGCACATCAGATAACGAGACCTGTTTAGAGCCTCCCCTAGGAATATTTATCTCACTGCCCCGTTGTAAACGCAACTTTAGGAATCGATTCCTGCCAGACAAAAAAGTTGAAATTCCTCTATCAAATACTTATCTCAGTTCTCAGTTCATCATGGGGTAATGAGTAAGGGCATCTATGTGTATATATATATATATATATGAGGCAGATAACCACCAATATTCTCCATATTTGTATACCTTGAGAAGAGTTTCGACACATCATTATACCATAGACTGATAGTTTCTGTTTGAAAATGAACAAACCAGAGAAGCAACAGAATCAACCTCCAGCAGGTTCTCCCAGCATCTCTCTCTCTCTCTCTCTCTCACACACACACACACATATGAATCCTGCTGTAAGGGATACTAGAGACTAACATGTGTACTACTGTTGTTTTCAAGGATATCCAACTGAGGACGCCCCAGCTAAAAAGAAGTGTTGTCCTCGGATGAAAAAGAAAGGAGAGAGAGGCTTCATTGAGGGATGGTAAGTTAATAACTCAAAATCCTTTATCATCAGTTGTTGCAGTTATCATACGTATAAGTGAAAGAAACTGGACAATTAAACTTCTGTAACACTATATCCAAGTTTCCAGTTAGTGTTTTGAAGCTTGAAATCCCATATCATATCGACACTCCTCCCATCCAGGAAAAAGGATACCAAAAAGCACAGGGGGACTACAAATCTTTTTTCTCCCCGGGTACTAATTTTGATTGTTTCCTTTTTTCTTTCTTAATTGTGCAGCCTCTTTGCTTTATGCTGCTGTTGGATCTGCGAAGAATGTTGCTGAACTTCTGAAAGAAACAAGATTCCTGTATCAGTTCCCCAGTGTCTTGTTCTACTTCTATCTGTTATTATGTAAACTAATTAAAATAGATTTGTAGTATGAAACGTCATCTACAGCTTGTATATGTGGAAAAAAAAATTCAGTCATTTGTCTCTCTCTCTGTTTTTTTTTTTAATCTTCATTAGTAACATATATTTTCATATCTTTAAATGCAGTGTGGACTATTACTATTTCAAGCATGAAGCAGTAACAGCATCCTATCCTCTACCCCACCCCTTTCTAGGAAGAAAAGTGCCTGGGTCCAATTTACCATAGCTTAGGAATATATATGTTCTCATTCCATCACATGGACTTGTGATCATCTCTGGCCCAGTTTTTATTCCATGGTACAGGCTGGAACAAGCTAATTAACCGTGAATAAAAATTTAGAACAAAGTTATAAGCACTGAACAGACGATCCATGAAACTTCGAATATAATATCCATTTCTTCTATGCAAGGTGAGAACCATAAATTGTTTTCCATTTTCACCTTTTCTGAGGGCGACTCATGGCAAAAGTCATGTGGAGGCCTACTTTTCCTTTACACATGGTTTGGGAAAGGGGGGGAAATGAGGGAGAGTATTTTTTTTGAGGCAAAATGAGGTGAATTTGAAAAGGTGAGGTGTTTGGAATGAAAATGGAAAATTTGAGGGCGAGGTTTGTGTGTAAAATGTGGTGGATCCAGCATTTTTTTTTTACCTACGGAATTGGGAGGAAAATGCTAACCAAAGAGGGAGAAATGAACCAAAAGTAGAGTATGCCCTTCTCAAAAACTCAGATTTGGTAGCACTCTCCTTCCATCTCTACCAACTTCCTCCCCTGATTTGTGCAACCTTCAGTTGGAACTTGCTTGAAGGATCGACGATCGCACTTGAGGGACTTATTAGGTCCACTTTCGACTTCCACGGCCTAACCACAGCTGAGCAAGTAATGTAAGGTTTTGTTCTTGTTATGTTCAAACTGATGATGTATTAGAATGATGGACGTTTATACACTATGAATTGTTATTATTCTGGTAGTGGATTAGTAAGTCTATTGGTAGCATGTAAATTTGACGTTTGTCACAAATTTCTATTAAACTGATTGGGTGAAAGATCACAAGAACATGTAGAATTCGGTTGTCAAAAGAGATTTATAATTTGGTTGTCAAATTTTTCCTGATTGGTTATCACTTTTTCTTCTCAATGTCACGTACTGCCATGCACTTCACACTGGTTATATGGTTTCAATTTGTGCACGGGTCATTGTGGTTTTCGATTATGTTATATAATCCACCAATTGTATACAGACATACACAAGTATATATTTTTAGCCCAATTTGGAAAAGAAAAAAAAAGAGAAGCTTCATGATTTGTTCTTAATTTTTTGTGTTATTTTTAATTTCTGTCGTTTAATAAAAATGAGATTTACATAATTTTAAATTTTGTCAATATATATAATGAAATAAAATTACATTTATATATATATATAAAGATAATTTATAAAAAAAATACAATGAACCTAGTAAGAAATAATAGGAAACATTACTTCCATAGCTAAAAGGGTAAAATGGTAAATATATTTGAACTTCATATATCATAAAAACACACTTTATCACTTTTTATTCCCCTACTTTTTGAGTATCCAAACAACATAAGGTAAAATTAACTTCTCATCCCCTCCCCTCCCCTTCATTTTTCATTCCTCTCAATTTTTTCTTCCCCTCCCCTCCATCCATCCAAACATAGCGTTAATACCGAAGGTCCAGCAACAAAGCTTTGCAAAACTCATCTAAGGTTGACGGTTATTAAAACTCAGATCAAAACTTATCAGAACTGAAACACACTACACTCAGATCATCATATCAACTCCAAATTTTAGTTGATTTACGTTATTCCAAGTCCCAATCCTTCAACCTTTTCATCACTAAAAAAAAATTATATAGCTGTATAAGCCACATGACTGCTTTCAGCTTTGCCATTCCTTTACTACCAACTAGTTGGAGTTGCTCTACAAAACTTTTGAGTTTATGAATGCTTTCCCGTTCCAAAAATTGTACCAGAGGTCAAATTTCATGACTTCAGGATGACACTCTCCCAACACTTAAATATCATCACTTACCAACAAGCTTTTGAAAACCGGACCGGTGATCGAACCGGAAATTTTTTTGGTTCATGGTTCAATGGTCCAACCGGGATTCAACCGTGGTTCGAACCAGGTTCAATGTTATTAATTATTTTATATATTTATTTAAAATAATACTCATAATAATATAGAAATACATATACATTTTACAAAATAATATATATTTTTGCATTATATACATTATAATATGTGAGATTTGCTTCTGAATTCCAATATGATGTACCATAACAACCTCTCCAATCGTTATAGTGTCTGAATCTTCTACTAATTATCTGTGTGGTCAAATATTGTAATAAAATGTTTTTTGTTATAGAATAATTGAACATTATGTCGCAGTGAGCCTACAAGAAACTAATTTCTTCGTTCTTTTTTGAAAAATGAGTAATTCATAAAGAAATGGCATTGCAGCAATATCCATGTATATAATCCCCTAGCTCTACTCCCCCCTCCCCTCATTTTCCCCAAACCAACAGTGCCATGTTCTTGATTTTCATCTCTCCTAACAATTTCCGTTCACCTCACTACCTCAGTCCTCAGCTTTCTTCCCATACTAGTCTAAATAGTTGCTGAAAGAAGGAAAAATCTAATGTTCAAGTTAAACTCCAACACTCTTTAAATTATGACCGCACAGAGGAATCTCGATTTCGACATTATTTCATATGACGTTTAAAAAACCCAGGAATCATCGCATCAGAATTCATCCAGACAACGATTCAAGATTTGACATTGAATTTAATATATGCAGGTGAAATTTGAAAAAGTTGAAATGGAACTCAGATGTAAAAACAACATCATAGTAATAACTATTAAATAGGCTAGAAAAGACTTTGAGACAACACATGAAATTGTCTCTTAAATTTTGAACAAAAGAGAAAAAGGAGCAGTAGTAAGGTTCAATCAATACCTCAATCTTAGCCCAATGTTCATAGGCAGAATACCGATCCCACAATCGACGCTGGGTCAAATGCCTGTAGTGGAAGAACTCTTCCGTTATATCTTTTCTTTGGCGTGCATTCATAGTGGGGAGATACATGATTATACCCACCTCATAAAAAAACAAAAATTTGGGATTGAGTACGAGAATATTCAAATTGATATGAATATTTGCCATAAGCTGAATAATATAATGCCCATTTCATGGAAAATCTATTTGCTCTTGCACTTGGACACATAAATTTTAATAATTCTTATCTGATGCCAAGAATCTAATGCTGAGAACTGCTTTAATGCTCTTTACTCCATTTGAAATTCAAGAACATACTACCAAGAAGAATTGTGGTCTCTTCAACAGCGGCATCAAGGGTAAATATCCTAACTAGTAACAGGCCCAAAGGAAGAAGAAAAAAAACCACTCACTACTAAATGCCATTTGAGTGACGGAAACGAAGAATTACTAAACATATCAATCTACATGCAAATGGACGTCTTCTGTCATGGAAGAAATTCTTTGGGATATCCAAAGCTTGGAGTTATGCAGCTGAGTTGCAAAAGGAAGGAGCTGTAGACGAGCTTTTGAAAAAAGAGAGAATTTACAAATGTTAAAGAATATTTGAGTGTGTAATTTATGTAGCTGGTTTAATGAGCTAAAGGCCTAAAAGTCACAATGATAGTGCAGTGTCAGATGTCAACAAACGTGTGGATGGTAGATGCTTGTACAGAGATACCTTCTTATTCATGCTATCACTTGAAAGACGAAAGATGAAAGAATCCTCATTTTATTTTGAAGAGAAATCATTCCATAGTCTCCAATAAGCCTACGAAATGAAAGGCAAGCAAAGAGGAGGGAGATAGAAATTACCCATGAGGATATGTCATCCTCTGCCGAGCTGGAAGCCGGACTCATACGGCTCTGGCTGTGAACTGTCCATCGCTGCTCAATAGGAGCTGGTGCAGGTATGTCTTCTTTCTCAATGAGCTCCTTCAGTTCTTCTATGTACTCGAGGTCCATCATACTTGGTTTCTGAAGGGTGCCAGCAGGAAAACAAATTTCCGACACCCACTGTTGGCCACCACAATCAAAGCCCAAAATTTCATCACTCTATCCCACTCTTCCTCCAGAACTCAGCCTCAGCTTGATTGATTTTCATTTCCTGGTCTTTGTTGAGCGGATCACGAGCAAGAGTTTGTCTCTTAACTCTCTGAATGAGAGCTGATCAATTTCTGGTTCTTTATTTTCTGAAGGTTGACCAGAAATTTCTCTGGCCCTGCAAATAACTAAGTCACGGGTTCAATAAACAAAAAAACCCAAAAAAAAAACAATAAATGTAAACATGAAATACAAAGACGCTAATAAGTGGATGAAATAACCAAAGATAGGAAAGAAAAATGGAAGCAAGGTTAAAACAGATCAACCAGTATGAAAGTATATACGAGAAAAATGACAGTGAAATTTAAAAACCAAAGCCCACTAAAGCTTTCTTCTAAAAAATTGTAATATTGATAGCAAAGAGTTCCATTGAAATTGTGTCTGAAATAGGAAAGGTACCAACCAAATCTCTGGAAGAGGAACTTAAGGCATAGACAGCTGAGTGTACTAAAAATGAGAAAGGGAAGTTAATTTCAACGGTACCTCTGCTAACGTGTTGGAAACTTTGGCTGGAAAAAAAAAAACAAATGAGCTTTTGAAAGCATGGAACCACAGAGAGGAAAAGCATTAGGTGACTAGTTTAACACTCCGAGTTTGTGGTTTTCACATCAAGGCAACTTAATTTTTTTGTATTTTATTCTCTTCGTACTGTCTTGGGTGGCACCCCCTTGGTGCGCTTCTACGAAAGGTTTTTCCATTCAAAAGAAAAAAAATCAAAGCCAACTGACTGCTTAATACATGTGTGTATAGTACTAGGAGTCTTTGCCAGTTGCCTGGATTGGCTTGAACAACTTCAACCCCAAACCAATAAACAATTGCATCTCCTTTTGATTATTAAGTATTAACCTTATTTCATCCGGATGCTTTTTTTTTCAAGTGTCACTGTGTGCATCATCTTCCATGGGAACCAATCAAATCCTCTTTACCATTTCAAAAGAATTAGCAGCAAGCCCAGTATGTAGCTGAATTATAAAATTAAACAAGGGCCCAACAGTCATACCTATATTTTCTGAGAGACTCAGTGTAAAGGTCTTGAATATGCTCCAGAGCTTCATCTTCAGTATATTTGGGTTTGAATTTGGGTGGACCTCTCCATTTTGAAACAGGGTTCCAAGTCAACCACAACAGAGTCAGTATAGGGAATATAAAGATATTTCACATGCTTGTTATCAGAAAGCAACTTCCTGCAATAAGAAGATTGAGAAGATTTTAGCTCAGGATAAAACAAATATCATGAATTATCTCATTTTGCTTCAATCAAGCCTTCCACTTTCAGGTCAAACCAAAGACAATAAGTAAATGAAAGAGAGAAGGTTGGGGTCTTAAAAAGGAAGAAGATGTGTATTCCAAATATAACTACGCAAATAAGGGTCTTGCAAGTTGCAACAAAGTCCCAAACAAAGTGAGTTGTTGAACATCACACGTCTATCAGAGACGCATGCAAACATGTGCCTTTCAATGGATGAATCACACATTCACACCTATAGAAAAGATCATACAACCAGACACAAAACAATAAAATTTTCAAAAAAAGCCCTATGAATTAGACTAAATATAGAAGTTTTAACTCGTAATATCAATAAATCATCCTAGAGACCATGATTCCAGATCCTAGAAACAGCCTCCTCACATTAAGGAGAAAAAATTTGCAAACATCATGCACTTCGCCGGCCACGAGCTCCACTGTGGGAGTCGTGAGCACAGGAATTGTAAATCTTTTACGGTTTTACCTATCAGTAAATAATCTTAATCATTAGCAACATTAATGTCAAAAGTGGAGCTCAACACATGCTTAATTTCAATTGAATTTTTTATTCACGAAGCAGTCTCAACAACCTCCATTGCAAGTTGCAAACTAAGTTAACTAAAATACCATATAAGGTGCTTACATCACTTTGGATGAAAGATAACTAATGGTTTTACCAAGTAAAAGAAAGAATAATAACTTGTGATTCTTCTTTAGCTCTTTCATGCTTGAAACAACTGTGTGCTCCACAAGCTCTTGCCTATTAACAAATTGTAAGGTGACCTCAGCAACTACTCCAAGGCCACCAAGACCAACACGAGCTAGATAAAAAAGCTCAGGATCCTTCTCCTTTGAGATCTCTATTGTTCCTTTGGCAGGAGTCACCAGTTTCATGCTAACAACTTGTTCATCAATGGGAGGCAATCTTGCACCAGTACCGTGTGCGCCAACCTAGAAAGAAATGCAGAAATAATGGTCTAGACTAGTAAGGAAATGGGTTTCACTACAACAGAAGATTTGCTAATCACAATCTAAAAGTGCATTAACTTCTATTTCAGAATACTGTCACTGCTTATGAGTTTTGAACACTTGTTGGAGCACAAGAAAATAATATTGAAGTGAAGAATAAGAACTATTGCTTTTCATCAATAGGGAAAATGTTCATGTATTCTTCCTTAAAATGGTTTTTTAAATAGAAGAAAGACTCCATGCAATGTCCACTTCAATTTACAACATAAACTTGGTAAGACCAAACTAATAAGTTATGTCATGATCCTTAAATAGTCATGAACCTGAGATAAAGATGGGAGTTGAAACACCATGGTAAAACATTACAACCTAGGATTAATTTGATACAATGGCTAGAGATAGATTACTTACTTTTCAAATTGACAACAAATCTTTCCACCATAAACTGCACTCAAACAACCTCAATTATAATGAATATTACATGAGTATATCTAAGCAAGCTACCATGTATGAAAGTTCGAAACAAGCCATCAGAGATGACTTTACCCATGAGTTATATATAAATGCAGCATCTAAAATGCTTCTCTCAATCCTAATTAACATGAGCTTAATTTCAATTGGTTGTTCCATCCATGTATCTTATTGCTAGAGCTATTTTGCCACAATGAGACTCATTATTTGCCGCTGATAAAGGAACACAATCAACAATCATTTTCTTCAATGTATTTCAAACGGTACCTAACTTTTTTTTTTTTTGAATGAACTCAATAATACGTAACCCAAACCCATTTGCCCACTAAAGCAGCAAACAAGTAATATTGAAAATAATATAACCAACAATCACACACAAACTGTCCTCAACCGTTAGCGTATAATCCGTATATTGTTCGACTTATCACATTGCCCCAGTGAAAGCATAAACAGTTAAATATGCGGCTTATATTTGACTGGAGAGTAACACTAATGTCTGAGTGAAAAGTATACTTGTGTAAATTCTTTGTGAGCCTATGGTATAGGCTAGGGGTGCAGGGGAAAAGTACAGCCAGTACATTACAAGGTATAGTTGGTATCTGTATCTATAATAATATTTTTGATTTAGGGAATCTGTAAAAGTTTGAGAGTTTGAGAAAATTAACATTGTAACCTTATTGAGTGACTTACTATTCTTTCCATAGAAGAAGGTTTATCTTGCATGGATAAAGAAATGGAACCACTTAAAATGCGTCATTTCTTGTTTTTTGGATCTTTCCCCCCTTCTAATGAAAAAGGAATTTAATTAAGAGTTTGCCCAGAGAAGTACCCTAAATGAGTTGAATCAACGCAGTCCACCAAAATCAGAGAGAGAGAATTATTAAACTGCACCTAAACAATGCCTCCAATCTGCTGCTCTCTAATGGTGCAAAATTTTGCAATGTAAGCCCGTAGTCCTCAATCCCATCGACCAACTGCTGCACCCTCATCCCTGCCTGCACTCTCACCCTCTTCTTCTCTTTATCCACTTCAAAAACCTTATCCATCAACGCCAAATTCACCATGCCGGCCTTAGCTAGCCCAATACCGTTGGGAGATAGCCCGAACCCAACCGGCCGAATTTTGGCCTTCTTTTCATTTGATTCTTTGACCAATTTCTCCAATTCAGATAGATTCTCCGGCTGGTGAAATTCCCGGGTTAACACCTCATGAATTCCACTCCAATTGGAAACGGTGTGGAGATCCTCTGGCATCGGAGCGTAGCGGAAGAGCTGGGCCTTCTTCTGCATAGCGTCCTCGGGGAAATAATAGTATGCAGCGGCGCCACAGAATATCATAAGCGCCACATAACCGACTTACTTGCGTACCTTGGCTTCGGTGGAAGAAGTAGGTGAGGAAAATGTGCAAAATGTGCGATTGGAGTTCGGAAGGATACGAGTAGCAGTGGATTTGACTGTGGAACAACCAGTGGCGGAGGTTAGGGTTTGGTGGTGGTGGAAGGATCGACGGAGAAACAGTGTCCTCAGCATTGCTGGTGAATTGAGAGACGATGGCGACTAGAGTAGGGAGTGAAGAGCTGAGTGTTGATGTAGTGAAAAGGATGAAGCAGAGAGGGTTTTTGGTTTAATTGATAATTGTTTTTCTTTATTATAAAGAAATATAATTATTGACACTGTCACTGTTGCCGTGTGCCACTGACAAGCCACTTGATCCGATTGTCTTTTGATGACAAACCATCACAATCTTTGCCTTCACAAGTAAGTGCTCCTCAGCTTCTCTGCAACTCCGGCTTCTCGGTCGCATCTCTTTCTTCTTCGCGGTGAGTCATTCGAATTCATAATCTCCATTACTTCAGTGGATAGCTTCAGCTCTGCTTCGGTTCTTGATATAATTTTTCGCCACAATTGGAAATAATCTGGGTGTTACTTCAATTAATTTTGGCTAATTTTTCATGGGTTTTGGTTCTTGATTGAGAACTTAATAGTTTTTTTGAAGCAAAGATTGGGTTTTTCTAACTAGCCTTGCTGACAGAGTTTGTGTTTTGGAGAGAGAGTTTAAAACCCTATTGGCAATCCATGGATAACTTACTCAAGACGCATAACAAGCTTGAATTTTTGCCCCAGATTCATGGATTTCTGCGAAATGAGGGCAATTTGAGCTCCTTAAAGCTTCAAAACCATAGCATTAGGTTTGGTTATCCCAAGAGGGGTAAAAGTGGCTGTGTAAAAGCTAGCAGTAGTGAGCTTTTGGAGCTCGTACCTGAAACCAAGAAAGAAAATCTGGATTTTGAACTTTCCATGTATGACCCATCCAAGGGCGTTGTAGTAGACCTGGCAGTTGTGGGAGGCGGACCAGCTGGACTAGCTGTTGCCCAGCAAGTTTCCGAGGCAGGACTTTCGGTTTGTTCGATAGACCCTTCTCCTAGATTGATTTGGCCAAACAATTATGGTGTTTGGGTCGATGAGTTTGAGGCTATGGGCTTGCTTGATTGCCTTGATACAACCTGGTCTGGTGCTGCTGTGTTCATTGATGACAATGTCAAGAGAGATCTTGGTAGACCATATGGGAGGGTTAACAGGAAGCAGTTGAAATCCAAGATGTTACATAAATGCATATCCAATGGAGTCAAGTTTCACCAAGCTAAAGTTCTTAAGGTCATTCACGAGGAGTCGAAATCCTTGCTGATATGCAATGATGGTGTCACAGTACAGGCTTCAGTAGTTCTAGATGCAACTGGTTTCGCTAGATGCCTTGTTGAGTATGATAAGACTTATAATCCAGGCTACCAGGTGGCTTATGGGATATTGGCAGAGGTGGAAGAGCACCCATTTGATGTAGATAAATTGGTTTTTATGGACTGGAGAGATTCTCATCTGAATGACAACTTGGAGCTGAAACAAAGGAACAGTAAGATCCCTACTTTTTTGTATGCAATGCCCTTCTCAAAAAACAGGATATTTCTGGAAGAAACTTCACTAGTTGCTCGGCCAGGATTACCCATAAAGGATATCCAGGAAAGAATGGTGGCTAGACTAAAGCACTTGGGCATCAAAGTGAAGAGCATTGAAGAAGATGAACAGTGTGTAGTTCCATTGGGTGGGACTCTCCCTGTTCTCGCTCAGAGAGTCGTTGGAATCGGTGGTACAGCCGGGATGGTCCATCCATCTACTGGGTATATGGTAGCTAGGACTCTTGCAGCTGCTCCCATTGTTGCCAATTCTATAGTTCAGTACCTTGGTTCTGAGACGAAGCTTACAGGCGATGAATTGTCTGTAGAAGTTTGGAAAGATCTATGGCCCATAGAGAGAAGGAGACAAAGAGAATTCTTCTGTTTTGGCATGGATATTATGCTCAAGCTCGATTTACAAGGCACAAGAGGGTTTTTCAATGCGTTCTTCGATCTGGAACCTCGATATTGGCATGGATTCTTGTCATCTCGACTGTTTCTGCCTGAGCTTGTGTTTTTTGGACTTTCTTTTTTTATTCATGCCTCGAACACTTCTAGATTAGAGATTATGACAAAGGGAACTCTTCCTCTGGCGAACATGATTCGCAACTTAATACGTGATAGTGATTTAAGGTATTGAGGGTTCATTTGCTTGTCTGCATGATATGTCGATGCATGATGTCGTGGGGAGATGCGAATCGCTTCATGGACAAATGGGTATGGAAGTAGCAATTTGGGCTTCTTCGTATTTTGGTGTTTGAGCTAGGCCTTTTTGGTGGAAAACGTCACTTTTGGGGCATATTCTAGCATAAAAAATGCTAATAAGTTATATACATAAGATACATAATCAATGTGCATGTCACGTTGATTTTTTGGGTGATAATTTTTTTTGCCTTCTTGTATGTAGCCTTAATTCTCGCCTATTGACAATGGAGATTTCCGCATGTCTTCCTGTTGGTCTTAACTCAACATATTATCTCTCTTAGTGTCATTTTAATTGTTTTTAGTATCATTTTTCATTTATTTTGATATTTGAGCTACAACTGTTGTTCGAAATGCAAGGAATGAAAGGATTTGTAGGCGAGTCAGAGTCATTGTTATCAAGATATGTATATGGGGGGTATGGATCGATGGTGTGTGGCTGGGTTTTTTTATTTTAATTTTTTTGTGTTTTTATCTGTGTTATTAACAGAAATTTTTCTCTTGATATGCTCCAACATGTCTTTGCGTGTATAGATAGATTTAATTTCGTTTGACTATTTCAGGATTTTTGTCTGAAGTGTTAGGCGTCAGTTTATTACAGTTGTTCAAACTATAAGATGGGATTTAATGGTTTTTGTGTTTGTTGTATGAAAATCGCGGTTCCATTTATGTTGTCTAGGACATGTCATAGGTTTTATCCAACAGATGATATTTAAGTAATGTCAATGTAATTGTTTGTGCTGAAGTAATTAAATGTTACAATGTAATTAATTTGGTATGGATAGCATATTATTATTATTTTATTTTCAATTAGATTCAGGTTGTAGTTGAAGGTAGCAATAAGTGTGTTTGCAATGTATTTAAATGTGTATATTTTTGTTTCATTGTATGAATGATTTTGTTCAAAGCCTTAAGCCACCGTGTTTTGTTACTAATTTTTACAAAGAATTATTCCATTGACTTTTGAGTACCATAACAATATAAAGTTTTCCAATGCAACAGCAACTAGTACACTCACTGTAATATAACATGATAAACATTCAATGTTATAGCATGCAAGGGACAATGTCATCACCTAAACTGTCCAGTGTCAATAGACTTGTATAGTAATTTGGCATTAAAAACCAAAAAATAATTAAATTCAACCCAACCCAACTCAAATACATCAAGCAAGTAAGTCACCAATGTAAATAGAGACATTCAAAAAGCTCGAGAGTTTTAAACAATCACAATGTAATCAAATTTCAATTTAAAATTTTCAAATAAGCACGATGTAATCCTCAAAAATCACAATGTAGCAAACCATTTATATTGAATAATAACTAACACAAACACAATGTAACACTGCAAACCCCCTGAAATAACAATTGAATTTTATTACCAACACGATGTTTTAATATCATGAAAGTGCATTTCAATAAACAGAATTTTAAAACATTTAGTGTAATTACAATTGCGCTCCAACTTGACACCGTTAAACATTATAACTATTAAACCCAAGAAAATGATTTTTCATCATCAAACTGGTAAATACATAGAAATAAAAGACACCATAATCAAGGATTGCAATGTAATCAAGGATTGCAGTGTAATATCCATAACGATTTCAAACATAGCACATTCGTAATTACAAGGACAACTTAATAACACCACCCAAATATAACTATAAAAAAACTTCCACCCAGATTGTAATTTAAATACATTAACAATGTTATAGACATCACAATACATTCCAATACCATAGTGTTTTACACATTTGATATAAACCTCTTACACTGCTCACAAAAACAAGCACATAATCAAGAAAATTATAACTAAACGAGAGAAAGCTTTAAACTATTACAATATAACTTCAATGCATGTCTACATGAAATGACACAATTTCCACCTCAAACACGATTACTTTGTTCTCGGCGAAAATAGCAATCACCAATGGAGAAAAAGTGGGTAAAAATCATAAGATTTTTCATAGCTTCCGGAAGGTGTTTTTTTAGTCCAATGTCAATTTGGTTAAACTTCTGAAGCTGGGTTTCTTTTTTGTCAGAAAATGTGCCGATAACTAGAGTTACCATACCACGGTTGAAAGTGTAATAATTACCACCTTTTGAAATTTCGAAGTTTAAAATGTCTGACTACATTGCCAACGTTGATTGCCATGTGTATTATGTACATTATGAATATCAAATCTTATGTACAACTAGTACTACCATTCTAGCATCTGGGCCTCGAAAAGCACATTTTTACCATTTAGGAAAGTTTTATTTTTAGTATAACTTTGGTTGTAAAAGTCATAATTGATTTCCGTCGATTCTAATCTTGTTTATTACGCTCAATTTGAGCATTTGTGGGTCAAACTTAACAAATTGAGCATTGCCCCTATGTTTTTGGATCATTTTTCGGTAACTTTCAATTATTAATAAAACGATTGAGCATAGCTGTTATGTTTTTTAGTCATTTTCTTGTTTCTTTTGAAATTACATAATTGAATCCTAAAATTCGCATTATATATTTTCTCTCCGGTAATACTAGGTAAATATAGAACAAATATCCCTAATGATACATAATTTTATATGGCTTCCTAGTCATCATTCCACTCACAATTTTTATTTTTTTGGGTCACAAATACCCTTTCTATTCTGACCATTTTAAAGACAAAAGCTCTCTCTTCTCTCCATTTTTGAATGAACGACTTCTCTCCCCTTTCTCTCTCTCCCTTTCCTCTCTTCTCTCTCTCTCTCATCTTCTCTGTAAGTACAAAAAAAATGAGCATATTTCAAAAAAAATTGGAAGAAGAAGAAGATTTGTGAGAAAAAAAAGCAAGGAAAACACAAAACAAGGTTTGATTTCTATTTTTCTGGATTTTCCCCGATTTGTTATGAATTTTTCTAGATTTTTTTCATTCATTTGTGTTTTTTCTTGATTTGTTCGGTTCATTTTTTGAAACTCATGTTACTATGGGTTTTTTTTTTCTTGGATGAACCCAAATCTACTTGTTCGAGTGATTTTTGAGAGGGAAGACAGAGAAAAAAGACGAGGACTATTATGGGTTTTTTAATGCACTGGTCTGAGTGTCTAATACACTGTCATGGATGTTTAATACACTGTTAGTGTATTTTCTAAGGGGGAAGACGAAGAATAAAGGGTGAGCACTGTTTTGAGTGTTTTAATGCATTGTTGTGGATGTTTAATATATTGTTATGTATGTTTAATGCACTATTTTGGGTAACACATTGTTTTTGGATTTATCACACTTTTTTGGGGTTTTAATGCGCTGTTTTATTTGTTTTTTGCTATTTGTTTTTTGCATGATCTAGCCAAACTTATTTTTTTAACAAATTGATGTCACTATCATTAAGTGCAATGCTAGTTTTTTTTGTAACGTTGGTGGAATAATATTGTGCTTAAAAATAACAAACATTAATTAGAACAAAGATAAGTACATAGAAAATCATGAGAACATTGTAAATATTATGACATGACAAATATAATAATGCAATGACACTATAATGGTAATGTAATAGAACATTGCCAAATGGTCAATCCAATATAATAAGATAATAGAAAAAAACACACGCTTTAATATGGGCGCTGCCATAACAAAACACAGTGTGATAATGCGCTGTCAAATGGTAATCACAATGTGATAAAATATAATGTGATAGGCCACTGTCATAATAAAACGTAATGTAATAATGCACTATCAAAGATAAAAACACAACGTAATAACAATGTAATAAAATATTTAGAACGGTAACAAAGATGTCACAGCATTTTAATAAATACTCAAAATAGTGTAATAAAGATCCATAATAGTGTACTAAAACTCTCCATGACACTGTAATAAGGGGCCCAAAACAGTGTACTAAAGAGATTAGATGTTATACAGATAAAAAGCATTGTTTTCAATGAACAATATAATAACGAACGATTCATTAAAAAGTACAGTCAATGGATCTTGTTGTAAAGAGTTTTGCAGGTTGATTTCAAATATGTATTTTTTCTTTTAAATCTAACATATATTTTGAGGAATAAATCATTTTAAAATTATATTTAACAAAAAAGAAAGCGATGAAGAGATAGAAAGAGTTTTGCATCTCTTAGAAAATATCTTGGAATTGTCAATTCTTTCAAAATTCTCATGTGTTATATTTTATTGATATTTATCAAATTTTAAATTTTAAAAATTTAAATTTCAAAAATATGTATGATTTGGAGCTTTTTTGTCGGCTTTCTATATCATCATCATGGTGGTCATGTTTACACATTGGGGGGACATTATCTTTTATTGATATTTATCAATTTTTTAAATTTTAAAAATTTAAATTTCAAAAATATGTATGATTTGGAGCTTTTTTGTCCGCTTTCTATATCATCATCGTAGTCGTCATGTTTACATACATTAGGGTGACATTATGGAAGCTACAATGTGTTGAGAGACGTTTAGCATTTTCCTTCTCTCTTTCTAGAGGGCTTAGCTGCATCATTTGCATCTGCTTATTTATTATTCATCTGGGGAAATTTCATTCGCTGGTCAACAATGGCCAGTAAGCTATCACAAACACAACTTCTTTTTCGCTTCATCAAAGATTCCTTTCCGTTCAAGTTCATCCAATCTATTTGCATATAAAAAAAACTCCCATAGCATACCATACCATATCATCTCATCTAAATAAACTATTGGAGAAACAGAAACCACAGAGATTACTCAAAAAAAAAAAAAAAACAGAGAAAACCAGAAGAAACACAAATGGCAGATTTGTTCTTGAAGCAAGCAAAGCAATATGCAGAGACAAGGCCAAGTTACCCACCGCAGCTTTTCGACTTCATTGCCTCAAAGACACCCATTCACGACCTTGTTTGGGATGTCGGCACTGGCAGCGGCCAGGCTGCTTGCTCTGTGAGTCCCCTTAACTTCATTCCCCCATCGTTGGAAATTATCGATTACCCTTTTCGATTAGAGCAATGAAAACACATTATTTGTAGCAGAATTAGCACTTTTTATCAGATTAATTTTGGGTTCTCTGATTCAGTCTTATTGTAATGATTTTTCAGCTATCATTGATCTACAAGAACGTGATAGGCACGGACACAAGCCAAAAACAGCTGGAATTTGCACCAAAACTCCCCAATGTGAGGTACCAAGAAACCCCACCAATCATGACCTTATCTGAGCTATCCCAGACTGTGGCACCAGAATCAACTGTTGATCTGGTCACCATTGCTCAAGCTCTGCACTGGTTTGACCTCCCAACATTTTACCAACAAGTGAAAGGGTTGCTTAAAAAACCCAATGGAGTCATTGCTGCTTGGTGCTACACCGTTCCGGAGGTCAACGATCCTGTCGACCAAGTTTTTCGACCATTCTATGCCGTTGATTCTGATCCTTATTGGGAACCTCAACGTAAATTGGTTGATGATAAGTATAGGACATTGGATTTCCCATTTGAGCCGGTGGATGGTTTAGACAGCACAGGGCCTTTTGAGTTTGTTACAGAGAGAGTGATGGAGTTGGAGGACTATTTTACCTACATAAGGTCTTGGTCATCTTATCAGACGGCTAAAGAGAAGGGGGTGGAGCTTTTGAAGGATGATGTGATTGAAAATTTCAAGATTGCTTGGAGTAAAGATGGGTGTGACAAAAAGGTTGCCAAGTTTCCCGTTTATCTCAGGATTGGAAGAGTGGGGAACTAAAATTATGTCAATCTGTCAACGCAAGCTAATAAGATGTAATGACTAGTAATTGTTATTTACATGTCAATGTTGTTTTGAAAACTTTGTTTTCTCCTTTTATTGTTATTTACATGGTTCTGTCATAAAATTTTGTGATCCCAAGCAAAATTCAAGGCTATTTCGCTTATTGAAAATTTCAATTAGTCATAACAAGACAAAATTTTAACACAATTAAGATTGGGTAGTTTACATTCGATCTTTAGGAGATCGTTTTTAGTGCCTTTGCATAGTTCGATCAATTTTATATCGTTAGATTTTGAAGTATTTTGTTGGATTTGCTCAACAAAATATGTTACCAATACAATCACATCAATAAAAATACACATTATAATTTCTCCAACAAAAATCTATAATTACATGTGTTTTTAACTTTTTACAGAGGGACTCGCACAAAACCCTAGCCTCTCTCCCACCATGTCACTCCAAGCAGCTCTACACCACTTCTACACCATTTTGTGCCCACTCCAATAGAGACGCCAATGGATTGGGTCAGGCCGGGCCAGCCCAGAAGAGGCCTGCAAATAAAGCTGTCATTCCAGCCCGTTTTACTAGTTTCGCAGGGTGGGCCCGTTTGGTAATTATATGTTCTAGGGGCAACAATAATGATGTCAAAGATAATGAGTCATCAGTTGCTGATGTGATTGAATTGAAAATATGTTTTGTTTATATGGTTGTTTTGAGAGATGTGTTTTGATGATGTTGATAAGTATGTGGCTTGACTTTTGAGTAATAGTGGGTCTCACGATTAGTTCTAGTGGAAAAAGTAGGGAGAAATGGAAAGTTAGTGGCGTGACTAATGAGATTGTATTGAGAGATGTGTTTTATTGATGTGATTGTATTGAAAGATGTGTTTTGATGATGTGGATGAGCATGTGAGAACACTTTTTGTATAATAGAAGTGAGATCGAAAAGTAAAATTATTGGAACATTAGGTTTGACAGTTGACACCATTGTGGTTGCCGTAAGGGTTGGCCCATTATATTGAGCCATTATCCTTTACTGGGTGACCTACAAGTTAGGAATGACAATAACAATAACGAAACAACAAATTCGATTCTTTCGCCATAAATTATTGCTAAACCCTTTTAATGAAACTAATTGCTAGACTTGATGGTGATAATCGTTGGCTTGAGTGAATTAGTCTCCATCTAATTAATAGGGATTTGCACCAGCTTAATCGAACCACTCTCATATTTTCGGATAACTCCCCCTAATTAATTGAGCGTATCAATGTTGCATGCAACATCACCCAAAAGACATTGCCTGATGTTCATCAATACCCCCACAACTTGGTGTGTTATTTTTCACACTTCTATAGAGAGAGAAGAGAATGTGATAAAAATTGGAGGGAATAATAATATTATCGTTGGATATTAAAATTGAAGAGAATTATATGAACCTGGCCAAAAAAAATATGTGTAACATCTGAGCATCCCGATATTATAGTATTTTGGGTTGGAATAAAAAAAAATAGTATAATCCATTTATACACTATTCCAGGCATATAGCATCCGATATTATAGTATTTTGGGTTGGAATAAAAAAATAAAATAGCAATCCATTTATACACTATTCCAGGTGCTAAGTACCATTTTAGCACTTTGGGTTGGAGTTGCTTCGAGCATGGGGTAGAACTAGGAAACCATGCCAAGGGGTTACTATTAAAATCAAATCTCTTTGATTTGGCGGGAGTAATGCATCCGGATTGTTTTTCTTTTTGACAAACCTAAGTATACAAAAATAATTTACTTATCATATTAAATGTAATGTTATGTCACCCACTTGTTTCGGAATAAGAAAAAAAATTATATATGAAATTCAAATATGATGAGAAGTACTCATATGTCTGGATTAAAAGAAATTGAAATTAAATATTGCCCCACATGCCTAAGATTAACGCGAGTTTAAGCTTGATAGTGATAGGTTGATATCTCCGTCGAATATTTCAACGTAAAAGAAAAAAATGGCATTTTCATACACTGTAAACATGAATGATCAACATGACAACACATCTATTATAAGTGATAAATAAATAAAATGAGAAATTAATTATATGTATTCTTTAAGAAGTAGAATTAAAGAATAAAGAATATGAAAATGATTAATTTTTATCGTTCTCTTTTTTTATTAGAAAATCATTTATCATTGAAATCAAGAAATAGAAGGGTTTACCACCTCATGAGCAACTAAAGCAGAAATACAATTAGAAAATTGTTCTAACCAAACTCGGAAGTAATCAAAATTCTTAAGACAATCAATCGAGTAAGAGAATACGTCTTCAAAATTCCTCTTCTAAAATTATAAAATCATAATGGTTTTATGTATTGATCTCATTTTTAGTTAATTCATACTTTATTAGAAGGAAAGCTATCACGTGTGACAAATCAAAACCATGGTATTCAGAGAGAGGGTTAGGCTTGGGCCGAATCCTGCTCTACCGAATTTTTTTAAAAAAGATAAATTACAGACTCAATTCTCGATCTCTCGCCTGTAAGACGTTCAACCTGATTCCCTCTCTCTCTTCTTGATCCCACACCTCGAAGATTAGCGTGAGAAGATTCAACTCAAAAGCCAAAGTTGTTCTTCGATTGGATCACACAATATGTGGGCACTCAACTATTTCAGTTTTCTTTTTGAATTGATCAAGTAAAACAACGCAAGACGAAATTTCCCTTCTCTATTCCTTATGGATTGCACCTTACGATAGCAACGCCTGTCGGGAATGGCTGAAGGTAAGGTAAAAGGGATCCAAACCTATTGGGATATTTTAGGCAATGAAGATTTTGTCGGATTGAGTCTGCCCAACAAGAAGTTTTAAATCATTTGACCAATCCATAGTTTCAACAGCGACAACCACAAAGAGAGACTCAAAAAAAAGGGTGTTACCTCATGAACGATGTATTTTCCAGTGAGAAGGCAGATTGCAGGCAGGGTGTAGTATAAAAGCAATGGAGTAGAGGTCAAAGGGTAAACAACTCAGTTGATGTAGTTAAATCGTTCCAACCACTTCGACCGGCCACCATACCTATACCAAATTAGATAGTGTTTATTCAATATCAGAAGCAAGTTAAGGCTGATCGAAATTGAAGGGGAGCAGATTGGGTTTGTCCATTTGAGTATCGCGAACTCGGATATAGGAGTATGTTTGGTTATGATTTCCAAAACAGTTTTTGTTTTCTGAATTCAAATTATGTTTTGAAAATTCATTTGGTTGTAGTTTTATCCAATAATTATTCAAAATTGTTTTCAAAATTTTGTTTTGAAAAACTAAAAAACAGAAACCGCCAAAAGCTGTTTCCATTTAATTTTTTAATTGGACCAATGACAATTTTGTAATAAAGTCAATCTTCTTCCACCACATTTTCTCTGTCCTCTCTCATCTCTCTTTCCACCCGACAACTTCAGCCGCGAGTGACGACAGATCTTTGCCGTCTGGCAACCATTCGCAACGTGGTTGGTGTCAAAAGTTCCACAAGGAGAAAAGCGACAAAACCCAACCAACCTCGCCTCATTTAGTCAACCATAGCTCCCAAAATCTAGGTTTAAAACTTTCGGTCATTGTGATGAAAAACGGCTCGATCCGACCACCACAGCCAACGCCGATGACATCCATCACCTCCATTGAACTCACCGTCATGAGGAGCTTCTAACCCAGTGATTTTCCGGTCATATGAGTCACCGGAAGGGTGCGACCCGGTGTTGACCCAAAATGCGTACCCAATTTTGACCCAAGAATTTGAATTTGAGTTTAATTTTGATTTATTTCATTTTAATTCATGTTTTCAGTTTCCGAAAACGTACTGAAATAACACCAATCAAATGAATTTTTTACTAGTTGTTATTCCTAAAAAGGTTCTAAAAATTATATTTAAAATCATTTTAAAAGCGAAAAAAGAAAACAATCTTCAAACACACTCGTACATGTTTTTTTTTTTAATCAAACAGTCAAAAGCGAGATTCCGCGCTGTGAGCCTAGCCGTTCAAAGAGGAGCCAGCCACATTTGTTCAAAATGATGTCCGCATGGATGATTCTTTGATAGTGATTGTTTTCGAATGATCCATTCATTCATTGACTTTCCACATTTGAGGAATCAAACAGAACTATCAATTCTGATACAGGGCAGCGTGATGAAGTAAAGCTCTGGTTACTTGACATTAAGATTGTTAGAATTGAATGGACATTTCATGATGGTAGTATCCCACCACTTCAAAGTGGTTAATCCACTACGTAAGAGGGTTGGATCAAAGTGATTAATCCACTATATAAGTGGGTTAGATCAAAGTGGTTAATCCACAGTGGGTTGGTTGTTCAAAAGTATCCCACCACTTCAAAGTGGTTAGTCCACTACATAAGTGAGTTGGTTTGGGCTCTTCTATAAATTGAGACCCAAACCTCTAGAGGAAAGATATAGATGAATAAAAATTGCTAAAAGGGTTGTCCTCTTCATCTTCATTCTCTATTCTTGATAAGTTTGAGAGTGCTATTCTAAATTGGTTCGATTGAGACCGTTGGGTATTGGAGTGTCACTTACCTACGGCATGAGCGTTGTATCTTGGGAAGAGTTTGTTTGAAAAGCTTTGACACTAGTGGCTGGAACAAATACTCTTTAAGGAGATTCGCTTAGGCGTACCTCGCTCACTCGTCTTCTAGTCATCTCCTCTAATATATTTTCCACTCTCGGTAACAAGTTTCTTGTATGATTTAATTTGCAATTTAAAAATAAACGTATATTTCATACTTATATGCTAATGTGTTGTTATTGATGCTTATGTATGATATGTCATAAATATCCAACAAAGATTACTTCAATGTGTTGATTCGACTCATTATAATAAGCCGTTCTCCATGGTCAGAGACGTTACTCTCTCTTTGTGAACTTGATGCAGCTGCACCCTGCAAAGATGGACCCTACATTACATATGACTCATCACTCATTATATTCCAATTCCAATTGAATGGCATGATTAAAATGGGTTTTATGTATATTTTAAGTATGAAGTATGAACACTACGGCTCTGCTTGCTTGACAAAATACGAGTAGCAGGAAAACAATGTAGTTTAAAAAAAAATTCATTTCTCCTGTTCCTCCAAATCTCTCGATCCAAACATACAAAGGATGGACTTTTTTTATGTTGAAAAGTAAAATTAGAAAAGCAATTTCCACAAAATTCAACGTATACCATCTATACAAATAATATTACAGGTCAAGTTTTCAAGCCAATCTCATGTAGCCAACCTTACTTCTTCAGTAGCAAGTCCGTTTCTTTATGATCGGATTACTTATCACCATGGGCCTGCAGTATTCTAAACAAACAAGAAGACAATTAACACAGGAAATCGTCATAGTTTAAGATGAAGAACCCTTCCATTCCAAATCCATGACTCAATCTCGTTGTTTATATATGCTGATCTAAAACCATAAATGATCTCTGGTTGACTCTGTGATAGTGATCTCTTTTGAATCTTATATCCTGACATATTTTGATATGATATTCGAGTTCCAGTCTTCAACTTATATTCTGAGTTATCACTTAAACAACTTAATTCCCACTGACTAAAATGCTTTCGTAGACAATCCTCGATCGGTATTCAAATATAAAATATGGTTATATTTGAATTCCAATCTTCAACTCATATTTTCTAAGTTATCACTTCATAACCTTCATTCTCATCGACTAAGACATGCATGCTTTCCTAGACAATTCCTGGTATTCAAGAAAACAAATATAAAAATGGTTCATACCACAATTCTCTTATTAACCAACAGAGAGAAGTTGAGAAAAAGTGCCACGGAAACATGTCTTTGCTTCAAAGTTCCTTGCATATGCTCACATTGCTCCTTCTATCATCGTTGTTATCATCATCAGCAGAAGTGGCAAACTCCAAGCGTGGATGCCCGGACAACTGTGGGAACCTTACCATTCCCTACCCATTTGGTAATGGTGAAGATTGTTCGTTATCTGAAGAATTCGGCATAACCTGCAATAATTCCTACAACCCACCAAGACCATATTTAGGCAATACTGGGCTTGAGGTGCTGAACATTTCTGAATATAATTTACGCATTAAGACTGTTGTGGCTTCTGTCTGCTACAATGAATCACATCCTGTAAATACTGATGAGATTTCTTCTTACGTTGGAATCAACTTGACTGGTACCCCATTCATATTCTCAGACACAGCAAACAGGTTCACTATCCTAGGATGTAATTCCATGGCTCTGTTAGTTGGTATCAATATGAGTCTGAGTGGGTGCATCTCAATATGCAATTACACAACGGATGTGACTAGTGGGTCTTGCTCAAGCTCTGGTTGCTGCCAGGCCCCAATTCCTAAAGACCTTCAGTATTTTGAACCCTCATTATCGAATGTATATAACGACAGCAAGAGCTGGACATTCAACCCTTGCACATATGCATTTATCGTTGATCAAGCCAGTTACTCATTTGAGGCATCTGATCTTCATGGAGACCTCAGCTCCCTTGAAAAGCTCAGAAATGCTCCAGTGGTTCTTGACTGGGAAATAGGTAATGAAACGTGTGAAGAAGCTCAGAGGAATTTAGGAACATACCTTTGTCAAAGGAATAGCCTCTGTCAACCAGCCGCACATGGTTATCGCTGCATCTGCAAACCTGGCTATGAAGGGAATGCTTATCTCAGTCCTGGATGCACAGGTATGATATGCTTATCCCATTAGTGGAGTTTTATTTTCACCGATTGCTCAACTAGTAAATGCTGCAATGTCTTCACCTAATGGCATGGCAAGAGAAACCTTGTTTATATTCTTAATTTTAGGAAAAGGATTCAAAATGACTCTTATACATTTAATCAATCAATTTGTGCATGATAAACACAAAATTGTCTCGCTCACTTCATGACAAGAAGTGAGCATACATTTTTTTGGGCTGACAATTCTATACTGAATATGTTCCATAAAGATATTGACGAGTGTGCCAATCCACAAACATGTGAAGGCAAGTGCATTAATCTTCCAGGAAGTTATCAATGCATCTGTCCCCAAGGATCTCAGAATAATGACACAAACTGCATTCCAGAAAATGCAGGATTTCCAATTAAGACTGCTCTAGGTAAAAACCCTATTCAAGTGTTTCTAAATTATACTTATTTTGTATTTGACAGTCACTACCATTTCAGGTCTCGGGTTCAGTTTGTTGTTTGTTATTGTGACCATCCCCGGGCTATACTTCTTCATAAAGAAAAGAAAGATCATTAAGCTTAGAGAGAGATTCTTCCAGCAAAATGGAGGTCTGTTATTGCAACAACAGATTGTCTTGTGTGGTGGAGGAGCGTCTTTGAGATGCTTCCAAAAGGCTATGCAGCCTTATGTTGTACTGTATGTAAAAATGATGGTGTGTGGAGTACTCCTTTCATGGAAACATTTCTCTCTGCATATTCTATTTCTTCTTCTTAGGGGGTGTGAGTGTTCTTGTTGCTTTAACTACAAGCAAAGGAGTTCCAAGATTAAACAGTAGTATTGAAGCTACAATGTTCTTACAGGACCTGTGAAGAAGAAGTAATCCATGGATTCTGGAAGTGATGGCTTACATGCATCTCCAATGTTTTCAGAAGAGGGGCATTATTTCTGTTCTGTGAGGATGGAACGTTGTTAAATGCTCATGATGTGAAGCAAGGTTGAGAAAGGGTATCAGTAAGTGAAATCACAGAGGAATCCACAATGCTATAGATAAAGCAGCAGAAGAAAACTCGGACTCCAATTATTTCATTATGACTCAGTATTATTTCATTTCCTACTAAATCAACAGCAACAGTCTCTCGCGCTCTTTCTTCCTATATACTGAAAGCATTATTATGCTACACCATGATCATCATCAAGCTGAACATACAAGGATACATATAAGAAGGAACACATATTCATCATCATCAGCTAAGCCTGGTAACAAGATATATCCTGAATTCGAAAATAACACATCCATACACATAAACATAAATGCAGTAATAAATAGTTCAAATTAAAGTCAGTCACATATAATAAACACTCATATAGTTGTATACTGTCAATAGACTAGAGATCTGGAAGAGGAAATTACCCTTAAGACGAACATGGAATATATAGTATATGTAATACCCCGTCCCCCAAAAAAGAAGTAACTAATTACATAAAAATAAGAAAATAAATAAGTTAAGAATTTTTATGGAATGAAATAAAGTGTACGGTAAAGAAAGAAATTTGAAAATGACTTAAAACAAAAAATGACCAAAGGAGTTATGTGGCTAAAATGAAAATTCGGAGACTTAATAATTAAAAAAAATTTAAAAAAAAAACATAAAAGAGCAGAAGGTCTTGCTTTTGCTTTTATGTTAATTTTATCACCTGTGCGCGCGTGCGCACCCACCTTCACATACAACTTGATTTTCCGGTGACTCTTCGGCAATATTTTCGGCCAGCAAGGGGTGTTCTTAGGTGAGTTTTCATATTTACTTTATTTGCTTACAAAAAAGAAAGAATATATTGAGGTAATTTTTTATTATAGGGTTGTCGGTTATATAGATTTTTGGAGATTTTTATTTCAATGGATATTTTCTTGTTTAGCAACTTAAATTAGGCTTGGATTGAGTTATATTGTTAGGTTTAAGGGTGAGTTTTGAACACATAAATGGAGAATGAATTTCTAGGTTGATTTTGGCAAACACGAGTTAAGGAAGATTTTCTTAGCAAATAATTGTTCAAATTGAGATTGATTGGCATGAAAAATAATAAATGGTGGAATTATGATATTTAACCTTGAATAATAGGGTAGATTATAAATTTTTGGAGGCATTGGGATTGTTTTCCTAAAGAATATGCATTTTCAGCCTACCATTGAATACAAATTCTACAGCTACATAATAAATATCCCAAGAGATATACGCAAAGGGGTATAATCACTATATTCTTCTCACTGCAATGATATTGATTTTGACGAAACTACAAGACGGTGAAGTCAGTCATTTTCATTTTCAAACAACAAAATTTCCAAAACAACTATAACGAACATGCTGAACGGGAATTATGAATATCTCGTGTTTACATTCCTAGTCTCCCAGGAACTCTTGTAGTTAGGTCAATTCAAGAACTAGCTGGCAGACATCAATCTAAAACTTCAACACCGATGCACCTGTTAGAGTTGAACTGTAGTTCTAAATTCTGCAGTCTTCAATGTTCAACTAGAATTTATGGAAAGATTATCCAGGTATGTGATCCCCAAACAAGTTGCAAAATTCAAAGCTAATTTGCTTGTTCAAAATTCTTTCAATTAATCATAACTCATAAAAGAACAAAAGGTCAGGAAATCCAGCTATGAAATAAAGATGCAGTCCAGAAAAACTTGTAATGTTTGTCAGTTGCACGAAACATAAAGTGGTTTGTATTCAGTTAGTCCATCACATGCACATCATCAAAAAAATTCTCAGGGAAGGGAAGTGACTAAAAGAAAATAAGCAAGACAGATTCCATAACAGTAAACTACCTGGAGGCTGGAATATCTTAACTTTAAATGAGAAGAGATCGACAGCTTTTAGGGCAGGATTTGTTATTCAATTTTGTATAATCAATATCATCTCACAATACCTGTTGTGGTTACCAGTCTGACCTGCAAGATTGCGGATCAAGTGGACTTTAACCACGCCAGGGCCGCTAAAAATTATCTTCATCTGCAATTAAAGAGAGTTCAATATTATCTATAATATACTGAGAAATAAAGTATTGCTAGTTACAATAACTTTTGCCTTTCTATTGTAAATAATTTCAAATATATATCGTACGTATTTTTTGAGAACATGACGCAGAAACCAATCATTAGTGGTATCAGGCGAAAAAATAATGAACAAAATGGGAAGAGGAAAGACACAACTAAAAGAAGTTTTCATTCCGTATCAAGTAAATAATAGTACTATTAACTAACATAAATCCAATAACAAACGTACAAATATCATATCTATATTCGATAGTAATTGATACCATGAAGTCTCATAATTTGTTTTTGATAAGAAGTTACATTAAGAGGAAAACAAATAGAAGATCGCCAGATCAGTGACTTAGGATGAAAAGTACTTCATTAATTTATAGTCACAAATGACAACGCGAGTGCAACCTGAATCTCCATAACATAGAGAACAAGAAAAAAGAAAAAATAGGTGCAGAAAATTTTGAAAAACTATCTTTAAGTTTAAGAAGAGTAAATTGAGGACAAACTATAGGCAGTGAAATGGAAAAGTTGCAGTGGTGCAACCTAGAGACATCGTGCAATTTTGTCTATCATTCAGTTCCGGGAACCAACTCCATCCCACCCACTGCGGGAAGCCCTTGTACACTCGAATTGTTTACCATTTAAATTGGAGATAAATTTGTTCAACTAAAAAAAGTATTTGAAAAATAGCTTGTTATTTATAAGCCAAACTAACTAAACTTTCACTGAAACTCTACCCGATGAAGCCACTTCAGACCCGGTACTATAAATAAAACTGATATAAAACCTAAAAAGAAGAAGAAAACCCTAGGCATCTCAAAATTTCTTCAATTTTCCACCAAGTTGTTTCGATTTCTCAGAAATTAATCAGGGTCTCACAAGATGAGCAAAAGCAAAGATGAGATTTATTACTTTTTTTACCTTGTTACCCATGGGAGGAGATATCCATCACTGTTCTCCGTAACAGAGTATCTGTGACTCTTCGTGCTACATTCGCCCATGTAGCTGCTCAGCCAAGTCCTTTGTCTTTGTGTTGCTGTAATTGTATCAAAAACTTCCTTCTTTTTAGGTTGCAAATAAAGCTGAGTCTTGCAATCCCATTTAACTAGTTTCACATGATGGGCGGCCTGGTACTGTGAGGGTTGGCCCATTAGTTTTTTAAATTATTTTATACTTTAAAAAAAATTAGCTAAGTTATATTTTATTATCAACGTTTAAGAATATTATTAGTGTCCCTTTTGAAATTAATATGATATTTATATGTTTAACCTCTTACAATTTTATTTTATTTTTGAAAAAATTATTAATAAATTTTAGGTATTTTATGATTTGTATTGTTCAATATAAAAAAAAATTACATATTTCTGAGTTATATAGATGACTTAGGATATCACATGAGTTTATTGTTGACATAAGTATATATATGAACGGTAATGATGGTCATACATAAGATTTTTTTTCATAGCCTAACGTAATTTAGATGGCAAGAGATGTCACCATGTTGAAATGATAATTTTAAAATATTTCAATTTTATTTTTGAAGACCCTCTCTCTCTCTCATGGGATTCTCTTTTCCTCTTTCACACTCTATCTCACTTTCTCTCTCACTCTTTTCCAATCAATCCTTTTCTCTCTCATTCATTCAAACACAAATAGTTAGCTTGTCAAAATCTACCGATCATTTTGATCGAAAAATTGTTGGTTCAAATGTGCCTCAACTTAAGGATTCGAATGGTGATAGCGGTGAACATATCAATGTCATCGGAATTGGCCAAATCAACCATTTTTCTTTCGTAGTGGCCACCATCTTTTGAGTACTTTATAGATGGTTTAGACAGCTTTTGGCGCTGGGTGATAGGTTGATTAGGTTGTTCGAAACTTAGAGAATCTTTTGAAGGTGGTGACAGCCGAAACAATGGTCGAACAGAGATGACTTCCTAACAGTGAAATTAAAATTCAGTGGTCATTTCGAATGAAAAATGATTGGGTAAGGTGCGGCTCATCTCAAGAATTAAAAAGGTGGTGATGGTGCACGAAGGTCTTGTCGGAGTGAGCTGGATTGACCACGTTTCTATCGCAATGTGGCTGCCACCTTTTTAGGCATTTTTAGGTAGTTTAGGCGACTGTTGGCGATGAGTGGCATGTGAATTTGGTTCTTCGAAGCTTGGGAGATCTTTTGGAGGTGGTGGAATCTGAGAAGATGACTAAACGGAGGTGACAACTCGTCACAGTGTAATTAGAACCTATGCCATTTAAGATAGTGTAATAAGCGAAAGTAACACCAAATAACATTGTAATGAAGGGAATGTGACACCAAAAAATAACTTAATAAAAACAATGTAATAAAAGCAAGGCAGTGTAATAAAACAATGTGACACAAGTGTAATTAGGAACTGTGTATTTGGCACTTTCATGAGTTCTGAAGTTGTTTTATATTGTTTCATTTTCTAATAACATTATTTTGATGTTGAATTACTTGCAATAGGTGTTTAATTATATTGTTTATTCTTTTTATTATATTGTTTGTCATTTTTTTGTCGAAGGTCGATATCATAGGTATGATTCACGGTCTCTTGCAGACTCAAAAACGAAAATCGAAATCGTAAACTTTGCTTGATCAAATTGGGTCAAATAGTGGGTATTTAGGTTCAATATGGGTTGCCAATCTCTTATGAGTATTTTGCCCAATCGAATGGTGGAAATGGTGCCTATCATCGAGACAAACTTAGTGGTGGTGATGCGTCGATCCATCATTGATGTTGGCTAGATCTAACGACTTTATTCGCAATGATAATGAGTTTTTGAGCGTAATTCTGACAATTACGGTGGAAAAAATATGTCAGGGTTCGTTCATTGACGATGAAGGGGAGAGAATATAGTGTAGGGGAGAGAAAACATGAATAATAGAGAGAAATGGAAAATATGCTGTAATAGAGAAGGAAAAAAGTGAGAATTCATTTTTTATATTTTTTTTCATTTTTTTCAATTAGTCTATGTATTATTCTGGGGTGGCATGTCACATGGACTATGAATGATTATGAACAAAAACTCTATTTCCTTATAGAAATTACATAGGTTCTATGATGGAGGATACAAGGGTAGTAGCTATGAGTTGAATGAAGAATAAGAAAATGGTTAATTTGTATCATTCCTCTTTTGAAAATTATTAAAATGGTTTTATGTATTTATCACATGTTTAGTTTATTCATATACTTAATAAGAAGAAAAGATATCACGCGTAAACATATCAAAATTCATAGCCATAGCCATAGCCATAGCCATCACCTGTCATTGGTATTCAAACTATGACTTTGCTTGTTTAAGAGCAGCCGGCCACATTTGTTCAAAATGATGTCTGGTTGACACTTTGATACAATTAAATTATACAAGTTAAGTCTTTGTAGCTATCTAATCTCTCATGTATCCAATTATTTAGCTACATTATATACTTACTTGTTCGGTAGCAAGTCATTTTCATGATCAGATTACTCATCATCTGCAGCCTGTATTCCTAAAAAGCAAGAAGATAATTAAAAGAAACAGTAATCATACACCACAAGGTCGTATAGCAGTAGAGGTAAACCCTCTAAAACTTGCTATTCGTCTGTTGAATTTGTGTTTGGTTTTCACAATATGATCTGGTTGGTAAAACCAGCCACATTTGTTGACTTGCTAGTCATATGTTGAATTTGTCTTTGGTTTTCAAATTATGATATCAGCCACATTTGTTGAGAAAATACCAACTTGTCTGACTCCACGTTCATGCCTTCAACATGATCACTGGTTGACTCTGTGCTAATGATCTCTTTGGAATCATCCTGACATATATATTGATATTATAATTGAGTTCCAATCTTCAACTTATATATTATCACTTCAAAACCTTCATTTTCATTGACTAGGAAATGCTTTCGAAGACAATTCTTGGTATTCAAGAAAACAAATACAAAAAAAATGGTTATATTTGAGTTACAATCTTCAGCTTATATTTTCTGAGATATCGCTTCAAAGTTCAAAACCTTCATTCCCATCGACTATAAGAAATGCTTTCCTAGACAATTCTTGGAATGTCAAGAAAACAAATACAAAAATAAGGTTCATACCAAAATTATCTTATCAACCAACAGAAAGAAGTTCTGAAAAAGTACCACCGAAACATGTCTCTGCTTCAGAGTTCCTTGCATATGCTCTCATGGCTCCTTGTCTCATCATTGTTATCATCATCAGCCGAAGCGGCTAACTCCAAGCCTGGATGCCAGGAGAACTGCGGAAGCCTTACCATTCCATACCCATTTGGTATTGGGAAAGGTTGTTCTTTATCTGAAGAATTCAGCATAACCTGCAACAATTCATACAACCCACCAAGACCATATTTAGACATCGCTGGGCTTGAGGTGGTGAATGTTTCTGAATATGATTTACGCATTAAGAATAGGGTGGCGTATGCCTGCTACAATGAATCACATCCTGTAAATACTAATGAGATTATTCCTTACGCTGCGATCGATTTGACTGGTACCCCATTCACATTCTCAGACACAGCAAACAGATTCACTCTCCTAGGATGTAATTCCATGGCTCTGTTAGTTGGTAAAAATATGAGTCTGGGTGGGTGCATCTCAAGATGCAATGACACAAAGGATGTGACTAGTGGGTCTTGCTCAAGCTCCGGCTGCTGCCAGGCCCCGATTCCTAAAGACCTGCAGGTATTTCAAACCTTGCTAATGAATGCAGATAACGACAGCAAGAGCTCGACATTCAACCCTTGTACATATGCATTTATCGTTGATCAAGACAGTTACTCTTTTGAGGCATCTGATCTTTATGGACACCTTGATTCCCTTGAAAAGTTCAGAAATGCTCCAATGGTTGTTGACTGGGAAATAGTTAATGAAACGTGTCAAGAAGCTCAGAAAAATTTGGGAACATACCTTTGCCAACAGAATACCCTCTGTCAATCAGCCACTCGTGGTTACCGCTGCATCTGCAAAAGTGGCTATGTAGGGAATGCTTATCTCACTCCTGGATGCACAGGTATGATATGCCTATCTCATTGGTGAAGTTTATTTTCACCGATTGCTCAACTAGTAAATGCTGCAATACATTAACCAAATGGCATCGCACAAACCTTACTTATATTCTTAATTTGAAGGAGATAATTTAAAACAATTCTCCTATATATTTAATCTATCAATTTATGCATGAAAAACACAACATCGTCTTTCTCACTTCATGGCAAGGACATTCGGCCGGGTTTAAGTCCAAAGACGTGGCCTGGATGCAGTACAGTTTCAATCTTTCTCTCTCTCTTTTTTTCTTGTCTGGAAAGTTTTCCCATTTTCAGCTCATAATTGGTATTGTATGTAAGGAAACTACTTATGACAAGTATTGCGTATCATCTGCTAAGCACATAAGAATTTATAGTTTGTTGTCATCAGAAATATATCATACATTTTTTTGTACTGAAAATTTTATTGAAATGTTCATAAAGATATTGACGAGTGTGCCAATCCAAACAAATGTGAAGACAAGTGCATAAATCTACCAGGAAGTTATCAATGCAATCCAGAAAATGAAGGATTTCCAATCATGGCCACTCTAGGTAAAAACCCGATTTAAGTATTTGTCAATTCCACTTATTTTGTAGTAGATATGCGGATTAAGATCTACACACTCAGCCGTCACTACCATTTCAGGTGTTGGGTTCAGTTTCTTGTTTTTGATTGTGACTTTCCCCGGGATATACTTCTTCATAAAGAAAAGAAAGATCATTAAGCTTAGAGAAATGTTCTTCCAGCAAAATGGAGGTCTGCTTTTGCAACAACAGATTTCTTCCCAAGATGGTTCTGCAGAGTCCCAAAAAAAATTTACAGCTCAAGAATTGGAAAAAGCTTCTGACAATTATGCTGAAAGCAGAATCATTGGCCGAGGAGGTCATGGAACAGTGTACAAAGGATTCTTACCCCAAAATAAAGTAGTTGCCATAAAAAAATCGAAGATAGTTGACAAGAGTCAGATCGAACAGTTCATTAATGAGGTTGTTATACTTACCCAGATCAACCACCGCAATGTGGTGAAGCTCTTGGGATGCTGCCTAGATACTGAAGTCCCTTTACTGGTTTATGAATTCGTCCAAAACTGCACTCTCTACGATAACATTCATAATCATGATGGCGTTCGCTTCCTATCATGGGAAAACCGTCTAAGGATAGCTGCAGAAACAGCATCAGCACTTGCTTATCTCCATTCTGCAACTTCAATACCAATCATTCATCGCGATGTCAAATCTGCAAACATATTATTAGATAATAATTACACTGCAAAAGTATCTGATTTCGGAGCATCAAGGCTTATTCCTTTAGATCAGTCTCAAGTAACTACACTAGTCCAAGGAACACTTGGTTACCTGGATCCTGAGTACTTTCAAACAAGTAAGCTAACAGATAAGAGTGATGTCTACAGCTTTGGAGTAGTTCTACTAGAACTGCTTACTGGGGAAAAGCCCATATCTTTTGAGAGACCAGAAACAGAAATAAGCCTGTCATCTCATTTTATACTGTCAATGCAACAGAATCGCCTGTTCCAGATTGTTGAGGCGCAAATTGCAACTGATGATAACCGTGAACAAATTATAGCTGTTGCAGAACTTGCGGAGAGATGTCTCAGATTGAAGGGATGCGAAAGACCTACGATGAAACAAGCAGCTGTGGAGCTGGAAAAGTTAACAGCATTTCAGAGGCACCCTTGGGAACAAGCAGATCACGAGGAAATTCTTGGCTTGCTAGATGAACATGAGCCAGTGGACTTGTACATAGTAAGAAACTCATCATTCAATCCTTACAATGGGGCATCATCCGGGCAGGGCAGTGCTGGGAATTCAGTGATATCAGAAATCACACTCCCAAGGTGATACTTGTGCCTTCTTAGTCTAGTAGGGGCAAAAATCCTCAAGCACCATGGAGATTGTTTCCGGTTAGCAAATCTTTCAATTGTCAACTGCTGCTGCTTCAAAATAATGGTTTAGTATTGGCTTGCAATGATACTGATAACTGATAAAATTGAAGAGCTTATACCTTATTTCTTTTGACATAGTTGCTTTGTACTTCAAAATCCAATAGAGGGAAAGAATCCAGCTGCTGAAAGAGTTTGCTAGAGTTCTAACATGAAGCAAGGACAAAAAAGACATGATTCCAGACATATTTTTCACTCCTGCAGCCCAGCTAAGTCACTGATTTCTAGTTTGAGCTTGTTAGTGCACTTGATTCAGAGAACTTAGATTAAGTTTGTATGTGTTAGAATTAGTCTTATTCTATGTATTTAGACTGGTAATAGGATATACAATGATGTAATTAGTAAGTTAAGAAAAATAAGAAAACAGAGATTTTGCGCTCTAAAATGGCGTGGCTGAAAGAAAAAATCGTCACTTAATGGAAGTTGCCCGTGCTTTGTTATTTCATATGAAAGTTTCCAAAGTCTTTTGGGCTGATGCTGTTAATACTGCGTGTTATTTGATTAACCGCATGCCATCATCTGTTCTTGGTGGTAGTATCCCTTACTCTACTTTGTTCCCTTCCCGTCCGCTATTCTCTCTTCCACCTCGTATTTTTGGCTGTGTATGTTTTGTGCAGGATGTCCGACCACAGGTGTCCAAACTCGATCCCCGGTCTTTGAAATGTCTTTTCTTAGGGTATTCTCGCCACCAAAAGGGGTATCGATGTTTTTCTCCCGCTTTAGGACGGTACTTGGTCTCAGCTGACGTTACCTTTTTTGAGTCTACGCCTTTTGTCTCTGATTCTGTTATTCCTGTTTTTGTTCCAGAGGATGAGTTTCTTGTCTACCGTACCATTCCCTCTAACAGTTCTTTTGAGTCTACTCACCCTCCTATTACAAAGACATTTTCTCGGCACACTGTATTCCCTCCGGTGGTCCCTGCCGTGACTACTCCAGTGGCCTCAACGCCAGACCCGGATATTCTACCTCCACCTGCTTCTTCGTCTCAGGATCCCACTCCTCCACTTGCTTCCCGTTTAGACCTGCTTATTGCTCTCCGCAAAGGTAAACGTTCCTGTACTTATCCTATTTCCTCTTTTGTGTCTTATAATCGTTTATCTCTTCTCTCTCAGTCTCTTGTTTCCTCTCTACACTCTGTGTCTGTTCCTAAATCTGTTTCAGAAGCTCTTTCCCATTCTGGGTGGCGACAGGCTATGCTAGATGAAATGGCTGCTCTTGAAGAGAACTGTACTTGGCGGCTTGTTTCCCTTCCTGTGGGGAAGCATGCTATTGGTTGCAAATGGGTTTTCACGGTTAAAATTAATCCGGATGGTTCAGTGGCTCGCCTAAAAGCACGGTTAGTTGCTAAAGGTTATGCTCAGACATATGGGGTTGATTATTCTGAAACCTTTTCCCCTGTTGCTAAACTTGCTTCCATCCGGTTATTTATCTCCTTGGCTGCAACATATCATTGGCCCCTGCATCAATTGGATATCAAGAATGCCTTTCTTCATGGTGATTTGGCTGAAGAGGTCTACATGGAGCAACCCCCTGGGTTTGTTGCTCGGGGGAGTCGAAGAAAGTATGTTTTCTGCGCAAATCCTTGTATGGGCTGAAACAATCCCCTCGTGCTTGGTTCGGATGTTTCGGTGAGGTAGTCTTTGAGTTTGGATTGTGGCGCAGTGCTCATGATCATTCAGTTTTCTATCGCACCTCAGAACATGGGTGCATTCTTCTAGTGGTCTATGTTGATGATATTGTGATTACTGGGAGTGATAGTGTGGGTATTACTGCTCTTAAATCTTTTCTGAATACTAAATTTCAGACAAAGGATCTTGGCTCTCTTTGATACTTCTTGGGAATTGAGGTGTATCGTAGTAAGAAATGAATATTTCTGTCTCAAAGGAAATATGTTCTTGATATTCTCGAAGAGACAGGTTTGACTACAGCCAAGCCATGTGATGCTCCTATGATACCAAATGTGAAACTCACAAATGAAGACGGAGATTTACTCCTGAATCCTGAACGGTATAGGCGATTGGTTGGAAAACTTAATTACCTTACTGTAACACGTCCTGACATTGCCTTTCCAGTGAGTGTGGTTAGTCAGTTCATGTCATCTCCTAGGACATCTCATTGGGATGCAGTTATTCACATTCTGAAATATCTTAAGAGTGATCCAGGCCGTGGTGTTGTTTTTGGAGATAAGGGTCACAGTAGCATAGAAGGATTTTGTGATGCGGATTGGGCAGGTTGTCCAATAGATCGACGATCTACTACGGGTTATTGTGTCTTTGTTGGAGGAAACTTGATCTCTTGGAAGAGTAAGAAGCAAAGTGTGGTAGCTCGGTCGAGTGCAGAATCGGAATATAGAGCTATGGCTCACTCGACGTGTGAACTTATGTGGGTACATCACTTGCTTCGAGAGATCGGTGTAAAGAACTCAACTCCTATACGATTGTGGTGTGATAATCAAGCAGCTATCCATATAGCCTCTAATCCTGTGTTCCATGAGCGGACGAAACATATTGAAGTTGATTGTCATTTTGTTCGTGAGAAAATCCAGAAAGGGTTGATTTATGTGAAACATATCAAAACTGGAGAACAAATAGCTGATATATTTACTAAAGCTCTTTCGGGGAATCGGGTAGCCTACATTTGTAACAAGTTGGACATGATTGATATCTATGCTCCAACTTGAGGGGGAGTGTTAGAATATCTAAGGGTATTCTAGTCTTATTCTATGTATTTAGACTGGTAATAGGATATACAATGATGTAATTAGTAAGTTAAGAAAAATAAGAAAACAGAGATTTTGCGCTCTAACAGTATGTTCTTCATGCATTACTTGATTCACAACCAAGTCTCAGTTCTCAAGAAAATGAAGATCAAGCTCTATTCCATTGATTGGCTCAGCCAAAGATGCGAACGAATTGTGAATTCAGAGAAGGCAAGTTCTCCCAGTCAAGGTTATCAACTAGGACACCTTTCTCCACTGTCAAAGGATTACAGCACTCCTGCATAGAGCATAAGTAAAGCAAGTAAATACTTGGAAGAGCACCCAAGTAAAAGCAATACAACATTCCCTATCTCAAAGCTTTAATATACACAGAACATGAGAGGACATCAATCATCTGTAATGTTCATGGTGTTTCGCAAACTTTTATATACAGGTCCAAGGCCTTTCCTATACAGTTGAATGGTGTTTATTATGGAATTTTGAAGGCTCACATGCCCAGATGAACATTTAGAATCAATCACCTATACACAGACAAATATACAAAAAACCTATACAAAGACACATACACAAATATATGTATTTATACATGCTCTGTATTTTACAAATCTTGCATAGAATATTACAGATAGAATGAGTTAATTTTCCAAGTTTTCGTCTTATAGAATTAATGAATTTGAAATTGGCTTATGCAAACATAAAAAATAAATCAGCACGGGAAGGCAATTAGAGACATATACTACAAGATATTCATTTCAAGATTATCAATAAATTTAACGTCAAAAAGCAAAATAAGAGTCTACAGTTACCCTTTAGATTATCATATTTGTCTATTCTAATGGTTAGATTTGTTAGAAGATGTTTTGGCATAGTTCATTTAAAATTTTAATATTTATTCATTCCATTCAATCTTAAGCTAATTCATATTAAATTTGTAGAAACTCCTTCCAGAAGTTGGGCCGACTCAAACATTGATTTTGTCAAATTCACTATCATTCAGGGTAAAAAAAAAATCAAACAGGCATTTAAACACTATAACATAACAACTATCATGTGGCTACAGAAAATAGATTAGCACCATGAGCTTACTAAAAGTCTGATTATACACGGAAAGCTTCATTACCTGGAGCTCGAATACTTTCAGATGAGTCAGCTGACAGAAAAGGCAATCTATACAGATTTGGAGTAGTTCTCATAGAATTGCTAACTGGAATCTTCATCTTTTGAGAGACCAGAAACAAAAGAAGCCTTTCATCTCATTTTATTTAGTCAAATGAAACAGAATCACTTGTTACAGATTCTTGAGGCTCCAATAGTTAGCAAGGGTAATTGCGAGCACATTGAAGCAGCTGCAGAGCTTGCCGAGAAATGCATAAGGTTGAAGGGATGCAAAAGACCAACCGAAAATAAAACGAGTGGCTGTGAGCTGGAGAAGTTAAAAACATATGAGAGGCACCCATGGGACAAAGCTAATCACATGAAACCTTGGGCTTGCTAGATGATCATGAACCATTAGGCTTGTACCTAGAAGGAAACTCATCCTACAGTCCTCGTTATGCAGCATCATCTGGAAATTTTGAGATATCAGCAATTACACTCCCAAGGTGCATGCTTATGCTTTGTTGTATATATGGATCAAGTCCCCACTTATTTTCAGTGTAGTTTGGTAAATAGTAAATTACTCCTGCAACTTCCAATTGATGGTTAAATTGGGTTTTTGTTTTTCTGGATCCTTTACCTGTTTCTTTCAGTCACTGGTACTTTTGCTTGTGATGATACTATGACTTAATTTGCTGAGATACTCAGTTAAGTAGTTAACCCCTACATAATTCAATCGATATTCTAGGCTTACCATAACTGTAGTCCAAAAGACCAAGCTAACATTGTTGATTGATATTCACAGGTTAAAACAAACCAGCGGGTGAGCTTATACTATTTCAGGAGTCAGGCAAATGTTTATAGGATTTCTAGCTTGAAACAAGGGAAAACAACAGATGCAAAGCAAATTTGCAAGTATACCACCGCATTCCCAAAAAAAAAATCAATAGGGAAATTAGGAACCTAGTAATAAAACACTTTCTCTCATCACTTAATATAGTACACAGTTGTGCAGCAATGAATAGGAAAGCCGATATTATTTGTGTTTAAAACATCTAACTGGATGGTGAACTCCTGTCATATCAGACTTAAAAATTCATTATTCAGTTCTCTAATGATTAATGCATATTTGCTTTGTTGATATATGTGTACTGATAGCCATATTATCTAAGATTCTAATGTTGGTCATCATACTCTTAAGGTTCTGCATTCTAGTTTGATCCAGGGTTGATTTTGTCACCATTTGAAGCAACTCTAGTTTTGACCCACAACAAGTAAATACTAAATCAGGCATAAGCCTCTCCAAGACCCAATCCCGAATTATCCATACAAAAACTAAGAGATGACCCAGGACTACGAGAGAAGTTCTTCCCAAGTTCCTCACCAGCTTAACCAACACAGTTTATGCCTTTATGGTGTGTATGGAACCTCTTGTTTGGCTACTGGAACCTTCATGCAATAGCCAAGGCAATGTCTTTGTTTTCAACAAGACTCCACTATACAAAGTTCCACAAATGAATAAGAAAGCATTTCAATAAAAGACTGAAAAAATTATTAGTAAGGCCAAACTATTGAAGTATTCATCTATTACCAAGCAAGCATTGGAGATACAGATTTTCTACTTTCACCATATAAAACTGACAATTTTACAATGGTTTCAAAATTCCTCAAGTTCCGTAAAAAAAGACCAAGCCAAAGCTATAAATATGCTTGTCTAATAGCTGCCCTAAGGCTAAGGTTACAAGACTATTAATGATGTCGAGCGGAGATTCGGTAGTTAATTGGGAAGAGCTGCAGTTCATTGATGAATCTAAAAATGGCTTCAGATCGCCACTTTCCTCTTCTGCCTTTTCACCATGTTGAATATATGAGAATCATCACGCACTATTATCTCCAATATGAGTATTCAAATTCGAGAAACTTGCAACAATAACCACCGACTACCCGCTCGAATTACATACAAATACACGTAAAACAAACTTACAAAAGACAAACCAGATAGCACTTAATTGTATGATCATCCAGCATGGAAAGCACCGATATCGCCGTGTCGCAGAGACCTAGCAAGCTCATCAGCAAGAGTCAAGCAATAAGAGACCCAGCCTGCAAAAGCAAACCCCACCATCTCTGCCATCCATAAAATCATGCTCCACGGCATTGCCATTTTTCTCTGTAACCCAATTATTTTCTTTGGATTCTAAAACATGAGTAGAATAGAACAGAACACCATTTGAGAATTTAATAAGATCTTTGCGGAAAGGAATTCGATTTCATAGTGAAGTAAAGGTAAAGGGAGGGGCTACAATTATACTAGCTAAAATTCGCTACATTTCCTCCTAAAAAAATGGGGAAATTTGTGGATTTGATCCATTTTGAAAACCATTTTAGCTATCTAACCCTCATTTTAGAATTTTTAAAATCTAACCCTTTTAACTAAGGAAATATCATTCATGCCCCCAAAACTTATTTCCCTCCAAAACATCAAATAATATTATTAAAAATAAATAAAACAAAAATATCTAACATAAAAAAACGTAAAAGTATCTTACACAGTTTCCAAACTCATTATCTCCCATCTTCTTCTTCTCTCTCTTGAAATTTATTCTTTCTTTCATTTTCTTCTTCTCTCTCTTGAACCTTCTTCTTTCTTCTGTGTTTTCTTCTTCTCTCTTGAACCTTCTTTTCTTCCATCCTCTTCTTTTCACCATTTCTTGTTTTTCACTTCAACCTTCTTCTTCCCCAAAAGAGCACGAACAGTTCAAATAGTGGATTATAATCAAGAAATGATCAAGATGCAACCGCAATCGATTGAAAAATTTATTTCAAGCAACGACTGTTGTTCATCATTTATGCTATATAAGGTCGGTTCTTGTTCGATCTTTTCTCTTTGAAAATGCATGTCCACTTTACTAGTTTACGTTTTAAGGTTTGGAGTGTGGGTGGAGATTAGCATCGATTTAATATGGCGTTTGATTGTGTTCTGAACAACAGTTAGGTTTTTAGGTAGAGGGTTTAGAAAAGTGTTTGGTTATGTTTTGTTTAGGTTTTTAAGCCAAGGGATGGACATTGTTTAGGTTTATGTTTTGGATATTTACGATAATTACATGGTGGGTTTAGAATAGTTATAACTATTCGGTTTAGAATAGTTTAATAGTGAGTTTAGAATAGTTTAATAGTGGGTTTAGAAATATTTCAGTTTTTATGTTTTAGGTTTAGAATAATTATATTTCAGTTTAAAATGGTGACATTATGGGTTTATAATAGTTACATATTAGGTTTAGAATGATTTAATTGTTGAAGAATTAAGATAATGTTTTGTATTGCAGGATACAATCAAAATCAAGTACAAAATTAAAGCTGCACACAGAATTCTCGCTAAAATTGCATTCTTTTGCAGAGTATCATAATGTTTAAAACAGTGTTACTTTCAGTTTAGAATAACGCTATTGATGTTTATAGCAATGTTACTCTTGGTTAGATTACAGTTATTTTGATATAAAATCATGTTTAGTCACGAACATTGTATTATTTTGTCAACATCGTAATTAATTAATTTGGTTTAGAATAATATCATTTTATGTTTAGAACTATTATCGTAATATAGTTTAGAACAATATCATATTGGTTTAGAAGAATTTTGCTTAGTTATAAGCTATTATCAAATAAGATTAAAGACATAAAAGTATTATTTAGAACAAATGAATATTGTCTGGTATATTTGAATTGCATTCATGCATTTCTTTAGTCAAATCCTAGTCATGGAAAACAGTAAATTAATTTGTTGAGCACTATATAAGCATTCTATGTTGTGTTCTGATTTAGAAAAGAAGTTTATTTTGATTGACAAACTATTAAATCTGGAGTATTTTGTATGGTACAATACTGATTATTATTTTCAAAAGTAATATGTTCGTGGTTTAGAATAGTTTTAATTTTGGTTGAGAATCGTGCTTAATTGGTTTAGAATGATGTTTTTGTAGGTTTAGAACGATGAAAAATTATGTGCAGAATTATATAGTGTTTGTTCAAAATATTATTTATTTATGTTTATAATTAAATTATTTTGCTTTTATAATAATTTTATATTATGGTTTAGAATAGTTCAAAATAAGATTTAAAATTTGTTTTAAGTTGTTATAAATGTTTATTATAAGGTTTAGAATGATTCTATAACAAATTTATGCTCAATTAGAAATGTATATTTAATATTATATATGTTTTATACTGTTATATTATGATTTAGAATAATTCAACATAAAGTTTAAAATGAGTCTAGAACTGGTTAAGAGTTTTATGTTTGGTTTAAAATTGTGTATTTACTATTATATATGTTTTGAACTTAACTTAATTTTTCATGAATTTTAAGTTATTTATTTAGACATACTTAAACCATATGTGACCATCGTTTCAAAACAACTCCGACTCTGCAGATTTCACTTCAGATTGTGGGGTATTAACTATCAAATTTATGAAGTTGATGAGTGCAAACATGTCATTATCAGTGTTTAAGCCAACAAAAGTGAAAATGGTTGGGAACATAAACAAAATGAAGTTTATAAAATCAAAAATTTTGGTTTAAAAGTGACTAATATTCTTTTATATGTTACAAGAAATCAAGACAAGGTTGATTAAAAAACTCTCATGATGAGTGTAATAATTTTCTTATCAAAAACATTTTTTAGATTTTTTTATTCCTTGTCGTTAGAAATTAACATGCAGTGGCACTTTGTTGCCAAAAATAGTTAACATATTTGAATCTTAACACCTTGGATTGCGGAAGTCCATCACTTTGGAATATGTAGTTCATGTCATACTTTTTCGGCCCCCCAAAATAGCGAATAATTATCCCGACCTCAGTCATACCTACAAAAATGTATATTGTGTTCAAAAATGATTCAGTTATAAATAGAAATAAATAATATTGTAAACAAAAATTATATAATTCTCAACAGAAATTATAATTGTTCTATACCGAAAAAACATCATTCTAAACCTATTAAACACCATTCTAAACCAAAATTAAAACTATTATAAACCACAAGGATATTACCTTTAAAAATAGCAATCAATATTTTTTTTAGACAAAAAATATTCTAAACTGAAAGGAACATTATTCTAAACATAATTTTACACTATTCTAAACATAAATTAACACTGTTCTAGACCGAAAAATATTTCATTAACTATAAGGTCAATCAAAATATATTATGTTTTAAACTAGAACGCAATATAAAACGATTATATAGTTTCAACATATTATCTTATTATTTCTAAACAAGTTTTCGGCAAATGTGGAACCAAACAAGAAGGACACATCAAATTCCAAAACCCCAACACAACGAAGATTTACTTATATAAATAGTAAATACACAATTCTAAACTGAACATAAAACTATTATAAACCAGTTCTACACTCATTCTAAACCTTATATTGTACGATTCTAAAACATAATATAACAGTTCAAAACATATATAACATTATATACAGATTTTTAATCGCACATAAATCTGTTCTAAAACAATACAGAGTCTTTTTTTCATTCTCTTCAAAAGTAAAAACTTCCTAGCGACACATGGCAATGTAAGTGGATTGACAAGAATAACTCATGCGTGTTACAGCTCGCCCAATTGATGTTAATTTATGTTTAGAATATTGTTACTTTATGTTTAGAATATTATTTTGTCTAGTATACAATTAATTGTTATTTTCAAAAGTAATATGTCCGTGGTTTAGAATATTCTTAATTTTTTTTTATTTAGAATGGTGCTTAATTGGTTTAGAATGATATTTTTAGGTTTAGAACGATGTTAATTTATGTTTAAAATTATATAGTTTTTATGTTCGGTTTAGAATTATGTATTTATTGTTATATCTATTTTGAATTTAATTTTCCATTAATATAAATGCATGATATTTATTGAGGCATACTTGAACCATAGGTAAACATTGTTCATGTCATCTTGTTGAGAATAAAACAAACATTTTTATAGGTATGATTAAAGTCAGTGTAATTATTCGCTAAAGGTGAAAAAGTAAGAGTATCATGGCTTTGAAATATATTTCTTATGTTCAATTAATGGATAAAATAGACAAACATACAAAGAGTCAACGCTATAGCGTCCAATCAATAAGAAAATTGATCTCAACCGATGTTTCTTCTGTTCCCAATTGTTTTGCATCTATTCTCAATGCTATATGTCTATTCTAAATCATAGCTTCTTTGTTCTCACATGAATTTATTTTTGTCTTACTAAGCAAGTAATGAAATCAGTAAATTCTGGGGCTACGATTTGACTAAAGAAATGCATGAATGCAATTCAAATATACCAGACAATATTCATTTGTTCTAAACAATATGCTACTTTTATGTCTTTAATCTTATTTGATAATAACTTATAACTAAGCAAAATTCTTCCAAACCAATATGATATTGTTCTAAACTATATTACGATAATAGTTCTAAACACAAAATGATATTATTCTAAACCAAATTAATTAATTACGATGTTGACAAAATAATACAATGTTTGTGACTAAACATGATTTTATATCAAAATAACTGTAATCTAACCAAGAGTAACATTGCTATAAACATCAATAGCGTTAATCTAAACTGAAAGTAACACTGTTTTAAACACTATGATACTCTGCAAAAGAATGCAATTTTAGCGAGAATTCTGTGTGCAGCTTCAATTTTGTACTTGATTTTGATTGTATCCTGCAATACAAAACTTTATCTTAATTCTTCAACAATTAAATCATTCTAAACCTAATATATAACTATTATAAACTCATAATGTCACCATTTTAAATTGAAATATAATTATTCTAAACCTAAAACATAAAAACTGAAATATTTCTAAACTCACTATTAAACTATTCTAAACCGAATAGTTATAACTATTCTAAACCCACCATGTAATTATCGTAAATATCCAAAACATAAACCTAAACAATGTCCATCCCTTGGCTTAAAAACCTAAACAGAACATAACCAAACATTTTTCTAAATCCTCTGCCTAAAAACGTAACTGTTGTTCAGAACACAATCAAACGCCATATTAAATCGATGTTAATCCCCACCCACACTCCAAACCTTAAAATGTAAACTAGTAAAGTGGACATGCATTTTCAAAGAGAAAAGATCAAACAAGAACCGACCTTATATAGCATAAATGATGAACAACAGTGGCTGCTTGAAATAAATTTTTCAGTCGATTGCGGTTGCATCTTGATCATTTTTTGATTATAATCCACTATTTGAACTGTTCGTGCTCTTTTGGGGAAGAAGAATGTTGAAGTGAAAAACAAGAAATGGCGAAAAGAAGAGGAAGGAAGAAAAGAAGAAGGTTCAAGAGAGAAGAAAGAAAAACACAGAAGAAAGAAGAAGGTTCAAGAGAGAGAAGAAGAAGATGGGAGATAATGACTTTGGAAACTGTGCAAGATACTCTTACGTTTTTTTATATTATATATTTTTGTCTTATTTGTTTTTAATAATATTATTTGATGTTTTGGAGGAAAATGAATTTTGGGGGCATGAATGACATTTCTTTAGCTAAAATGGTTAGATTTTAAAAATTCTAAAATGAGGGTTACATAGCTAAAATGGTTTTCAAAATGGGTCAAATCCACAAATTTCCCAAAAAAATGTGTCATCTTTTCTTCCCCTCAAATAAGGTTAGATCGTCGTCTAGTCCCTCCCTCGCATAAAAATGGTATTACGTTCTTTTTTAGACCGCTTAAGAAAATCTAATTAATATAATCAGAACATAAAATTTTACTTGTATATTTGATGATATACTCTTAATTTATGAATATATTTTGTTTATCTTTAAGAGAAGATGAAATTTTTTATAAGATAACGAAACAAATTAAATATGAATTTTTTAAGAAATTAATTACATTAGAAAAAATTAAATTAGACTATAAATTGGGACAGATAAATAAAAAATATAAGACTATCTTTACGGGACGGAGGAAATATAACGAAATGGGCAATTCCATTGTTGAATTTTCTTGATTCTCATATATACATATACACAGTGATTCTTTTATGGGCTAAAGCTCAAATAAGTTATTTGAACTGAAATTATCCTAGTCATCCGTTTCATCATCTCTAGATCTGACGGCTAGGATGAATTTTGAATTTATGTTAACGCAAAGACCACCAGATCGAGCAATAGAACCTCCGTTGAGCTCTCCTCCGCCAACTCTCTGAAGACCTCCATCATCGCGTCACCACCACAAACAACGAGATCGAGAAGAAGATCCTGGCTGTCCGAAGTCGTCGCACTCTCCTACATCAATCGAAGTCGTAGCTGAAACAAGACCAGCAACCTCATCCCAAATGGCGCTCTAGTTTGAGACTAGCAGACCTTCGTCGCCTGTAGCATCTTCTCCTCTGCCTCTGGGTTTGGCAAGAACGAGAAGTTTCAACTCTGTACGTCACATTATTTTGACATTTGTATGATAATTTGTTGTGCATTTTTGGCGTAGGCAATTGACTTCTTAGGGTTCCATTTTCGTACAATTCCAAGAGATTATGACATTTTCTATGAGATTGTCATATAATTTGATTAATTTTGTATGGAATAGATAGTTCAGAATTTTTATTTTTGAGATGTTTAACGTGTTGTTTGTTATTTTTCATTTGATTAAATGATCATAGGACAAAACAACTACCTGCCTTTTTTAGATTGTTATTTTCTTCTTTGTGTTGAAGAATGCAGATTTTTCTTCTTTTTAGATGATGTCTCTTTGAATGGAAAGTGGGATTCATCATTACTCTTTCCAGTTTCCATTCTTATTGATTTTATCATTTTCTTCCGACAAAAGGTCGATCAGAAGAAGTATTTTCTTCGATGGATTACTCTTATTCTGTTTAGTCTATTTAATTTCAGAAGTTGCCTCCATCTAGAAGACAAATTTATGTACTAATTTTTTTTGAAAATCTACTAGATTGATATTATGGTCACCAAAATACTCAATCACACAATTTAAATCATTTTCAAACATAATTTTGGCGTAATTATAGCCTATTTTAACTACAATAATTGCAGATTTCCACTTTGATAGAAAATATTCTGACAAATAAGCTCGCAACAATTGTATTTACCTGTTGCGAATCATTTTACAATTGATATTACGATTTAAAAAAAGTTCATTTTCTTATCGAAAGATTTTTTTTTATCATTATAAATCATAAACTTTCTTAAAAAAAAAAATCCTGTCTCCCGTTAACCTCCCTACTGGGGAGTTGGGGAGAAGTTGCAGCCACTTTACTTTCAATCCTTTAGTGTCTTCGGAACTCTCTTGTTTTCTATTGCAATGATCAGAATTGTTCAGTTACTTCAAATTAAGCATTGATTTTCTTGCATTTTCTGCAGGAAAATGCACAGAAGATGGCATAGTTTCTTGCTTCACATCCACAACTGAAGAAAGTAAACTAATCATGCTGGTCTTCCTGGCCATCCTGGATGGGTTTTCCATTATTCTCAGATGCTTTAGTTAGAGCATCCTTCACTACTCACTTCATTTTACAGTTTGATTCAAATCTTCACATACAAACCAGAACATCACCATAATCACAACCACCAAGACGCCACAAGATTAAACAAACCCTGTAAGAATACAACTCCATGGATTCCCATGGTTACCCCCAAAAAAAAGCATTGCCTTTTGTTGTTACTAAATTTTCTTTCATCTCCCCTAGGCTTCCTTATATCAACCATCATTCTTACATAATTCCGCCAATGAATAACTTTCTTGATACGCCGATGATCTTTCTTCAAGTACACTCCTATATCTGAAGCTTCTCCCGCTTTAAAATGCTATATACAAAGCCTTCTAATGACCTGCAGCGGAAAAAGCACAACATGCAGATCTAACGAGTTTTTTTACTTGAATTTTTTTTTAATGAAGGCACCAAGGGGGTGCAACCCCAACAGATTACACGGAAGAAACTTTAATTTTCTTTTCCAGAACTCATTGTACAATATCTTAAGTCCCAAATACCTTATTTAAGTTTTGCATTAAAATCGAGCATCCTAAAACAAAGAAAGATGGTTCTGCTCATTAACAAACACTCAAACAGAAAAAGAAATAAACAAAAAAGACTACAAAGAGTGGTACAACTGCGACATTAATATCATTATCATAGTCAAAATCAGTCTCAATCCCAAAATTCAAAATCCACTAAAGTGAATTTTTTTTTCTTTTGTGTAGCTATTATTAGCGTAGAGGATTCGAACCTTAGATCTTTCCTTGGTTCAAGTCCTGAGGAATTGAGGATAGGCTATCCCATGCCAAGAGCTCCCTTGTATTCTCAAATGTTTGGAATCGATTACAGTAACCATTACTTTATGACCATGGCCAAATATCATATTATTAGAGCAATAGAACTGCTAACCAGCATTCTATAGTAAGTTCAGTCATATGCAAGAAGAATACATTGCTGACTCCAAACTTAGGAGGCACTATAGCGCATCTTTTGGATTTTTTCAAACCTAAAAAAAAAGTTGAAATGTAGGATTGTATTATGAACCTAGCTCAACCACTACGCCAAAAGCTCCAAAGCATTGGTAAATGTCGAGATAAGCCCTCATACCCTTGGAGACGTTACAAATTCACTTTGATACGTGAATGCGGTCCACATATCAACAAACCATTCGATTTCCCTAGTCTAATTTCATATTTCATCCTACAGATCCTACTGAACATAGTATATTGTGTGGATTTGTCCTCTAGATGCAACAGTCATAGGCAAAGCCAAGGAGAAAAGAAAAGGAAAAAAAATAACATCAGCAGCCTAAACATTTTTTTCCACAGAAATCTGAAACCTCCCATGACAGATATAAGTAGAACCAAGAAATCCTAAGGTTGTCCCACATCAAATGCTTTGACAATGAGTACACTAAGAGTTACTTACAATTAATACTTCTGTGGCTATTCACTTCCAAAATCTTCATAGCTCAGGCCTTCTGATATGGTGTCCAACCTTTTATTGTCTCCTGTAAGACCAAGATACCAGTAATTAAATTTGCTATGTGACAAATATATAAGGCTGCAACTTTGTCCCCGGGTTCTGAGTAGGGGTGGCAACACTTTGTTCGACCCGGATTAAACCAAGTTTGGACATATGTTCAAAATTTGGATCCAAATGCAAATACAAAGATTTTGTCCAGTTTAAACCGAGTTTAAGTCTAAACACAAAAATCTTGTCCAATTTAGTTGTTCAGACCCTAACCCAAATTGGATTATTGCAATATTATTACTTGTCTGTATTTAAACCAATATGTATATGATCAACTAAGTATGTCCAAAAATCCAACCAATCCGGGTCCTGACATGCAAATGTTTTGTAAAAACCTATGTTGTCCAACCCGGAACCAATTTTTTGCCACCCCTAGTTCTGAGGAAGGGGAAAGACTCACCTCGGTGCTCTCCTTCACGCGAATCCAGGAAGTTTTCTGTATCTGCCGTAAGGAAGGGTGAACGAGAGTAGCTTTCCAGTATATCTGAAGATTTAAAGCAAAGCCTAAGTTCAAATTTTAAACATAATCTGACCAATAAATAAATCAATGTTACCATTTGAAAAAAAAAGAGAAATCAATTGAAATAAAATAGAAATATGCGTGCATGCAACCAAATTTCAAGTCTAGTCACCTGCACTTTGGGAGAAGTCTGCTGTCAGGTCTGAGAGACTGAAACTTCGTGGAATCTGATCTAAATATCCAAATGAAGCAGAGTCTGCATCCAAAAGTGTTTCGTTCAGGGATCTTGAGCTGGACTCAACGCTACTGAAAGATGCAACAGAAGTATCCCCAATTGGCGGGCGGGCTTCCAGGACATGGCCATCAGCATCAAACATGTAAGCAGAATTGCCAGAATAACCAGTTTCAGTTTTGATCATCCCTCCATTTATACCTTGAATCAAACCAATATTTGAGCTCCTAGTTGGAAGCAGGTTATGGGAGACATCAATCCTACTTGCATGGGTAGACATATCAATGGCACCGTGCATGTTTGTGTGTAATGAAGACCCACCATTGGTGAATGCATTAGGTAATAGGGAACCAATGCCGTGATGCACATTTTCCTGCTTCAGTGCAGGTCCTGCCTGTTCTGTGGCGTATAATGCTGAGTTGCGATGCACTGTTGGAACAAGCAGAATCAATTCATGATATGATTGCATTTCAACAAACTGTAATGTGCGTAGAATTGCAAAGAGGAGAGATTTTACATTGTGGGATATGAGACCCATTAGATGTAGGCATTGATGCAACTCCAGCTGGCTGTATCTGATGCATCAACCGCACCTGTTGCTCGAGCAGCTTGTTGAATTCAATTATTTGGTGCTTCACCATCAATCTCAGATAATAAGCCCTGAAGAAATCTCGATTCTCTTCTTCAAGCTTCTGCCAAACTAGAAAGTGCGCAAAGATATATGATCTCAGTAGAGAAGTACCTATGAAAATGCCTGAGGGCTTTTTGAAGAAGATACTACTGGAAGGAAAAATCTCAAGATAGAAAAAAAAAACAACAATATTGTTCAATTAACAAAAAGAAGGAACGGTATTGCTTCATCAGGTTCTCTCTCTCTCTCTCTCTCTCTCAATGTGAGAGTGTGAGACAGCATTGCAAATTAAGATGCTCATAATTCCAACCACCCACATTCCCAGAAAGGAAATATCTGTAAACTGTACAACAGCAATGAGACCACGCCTTTCCCCCCACGAACACAACACACACAAACACACAATTTCCCTATTGATAAACAGGATAAGCCCAGCAGATTAAGTGGAGAACAATCTGCAAGTACTGTTGTCTTCAATGAATTCAAAACACAAAAGCATAATAAAAGCCATAGAACTGGTGCCTTTTTTGCAATAAAAATGAAAATCCAACAATTAAGGCATTGTCAGAGGACATTGCAGACCTTGTACGAAATTACGAGTGGGGTTGATAATGATGGGGTGGGGGATGAGGTGATGCTGCAGGAAAGGAAGAGGAAAAAAGGAATCATGGATACCAAGTTCTGTAAAACCAGGCTCTATCTTTGCCTGCGCCAACAGAGTTTCCACAACTTCTTTCTGGTTCATGTATAGTTGTAGACATCGTTCTATAAGATTTTGCACCTGAAATCAAGTATAGATCGACCAAAATATATTAACTGGAAAATACAAGAAGTTGACTTTCTCTCAGGTTTAAAAAAAAAAAAAGGCCAGCCCAAAGAAGCAAAATATGAGCACTTTTTAAGCTAATTTCCCCAAGACCCACCTCCATGGTAGCTCCTACAAAGTTATAGCAGTTTGTGGAAACCGAATTTTCAAAATTCAAAGAACTAATGTTAACTACGAAGTCAATGCTGCAGTTTTGTTTAAAAAAAAATACATCTACAAAAACGAATCTTGAATCAAAATATTAAAAATAGAAAAACTTTAAGCTCAAGGCTACCATAATAGTCACACGCCTTTCAAAAAACTCAATCAGAAAGACTCACACTGAAGCAAAATAATATTCTTCACTGTAAACTACCACGAAGAAACGTAGCACAATAATCCTTTTGTCACATTGTAAATACAGATGTCAAAGCAATATGCTAAAAGGTGCCATATAAACTCTAGTTTCTCGGCCCATACAAAAAAAGGAATTGAAAGTGTAAGAAACTAACGAAATAAAGTCAGTTACTCCATAATATCATCCTATCCACGTGTTTCGTTCAAATTTTCCTCTTCAAATTGGCAACATTAAACCCTGCCGAATAACTTCATATAGCATGGTTTTAAAACTCAAATATATATATTAAAATATAAAACATTAAAGGAAATGGACAAAAAATCCCACATTTATATGCAAAATGACAGCACATAGCAAAATTAAACGAGCAGCATCTTACCAATTGTATATCTCTTGGCTCAACCCTTCTTACTGGTCCACTTGACATCTCTTTAGAAGTTAGAACAAAAAGAAACTTGTGTAAGACACCCTCCACAGCACTACAGAATCTTATGCAGATATGGAATATATATGACCCAGAGGAAAAATGTACTGTAAAAATGTCAACATTAACTGAAAATGAGGAAAAAGAACCAGCATCGTCTATGATATGCATTGTTAGTAATATAGAAATTATAGATTAAGCATGTGTATCTTCCCTCAAAATATTGCTCTTATGGACTAGTCCCTATCCATTATTCCTCTCCCTCAAAAAAGAAAGAGAAAAGAATACAAAGACTACAAGATATGCCAAATCTTAAATCATGTACTAGGCCCCTCCCTACTACTATTCACAACTGTTACTTTCCATCATTGATAGTGGAAACAAATGAGCCAGCTATTCCCAAGTCACCATATAGATTCCTAACGTTTCCATCAGCCCACTTCCCCTTTCACACTCCTCCAACCACTTCACTCCACATTTCATATCCTTCCAGATTTGTGGTTTATCTCATCTCATCTCATCTAAGTGGCTAACATAACACAAACTTGCTTTTCATAAAGGAGAAAACAAGCTATCTCTTGAAATTTCGGATTGTGGATTCTACCAAGCATGATAACATCATAACAACAATAAAACAGCGAAAATTTGAATTTTGAGACTCTGTATTCCAGCAATTCATCGAGCCATCTAAATTTAGCGTAAAAAATTCCCAAAAACGCCACCAGTTAAAATTCCAGATCAACAGTAATTGCTAAACATGTGAATATGCATTTACATTTCCCATTGCAACTAAAACGGAATGGTTGTTAGTTGTTACACATGCATGTGAATATGCATTTACATCTCTCCTTACAAGTGAGACAGGAATGGCACAGATCAAAGGTTGGAACCTTTCGTGAAACAAATATTTTAACTGCAATATTAAAAAGTAATCATAACATCAAATAAGATTCTTTTCGCATGCTTGTTTTTTTATCACCAGGAGCTCAATATTCTTGAGAACCAAATCGGATGCTATGAGTTTATTACTTCAACGATTCCCGTAGATATCTAATTAAAGACAAAATTGATCACCAAAAACAACAACAGATAAATATACATAGTACGAAAACCCTAGAATCAATAAAACCAAATAACCCGGGAAAGCAAGTAAACCTGCGTGCACGACTACATATCAAAGCCAAACACCTAGTAATTGCATCTGATAACAGATTACAGATATTATCACCCGATCTCACGTAGATAATTCCGAATCAATCAAAATTGATAAGCATAAAAGAATAAGTAATTAACACTGAAAGAAAACACAATTGGAGTTAAATAGTAGAGGAATTACGAAGCTCGATCTCACCTTCTCTTCCAAATCCAAGACGATTTGAGTGAGAAATGGACAGTGATCAGAGAAAGGAAATTGCTTCTTCTCTGCTCTCAATACTCGGATTCCTGTCTCTTTGGATTAGCGTTTTCGCCTTTTGTATTATTGTGAGAGGGAGAATATTATGAGGTAAGAGCGAAGAATCACACCAAGTGGAGAGTTGTGGAGCATTCGGGACCCACTTTGACGGACATCAGGTGTTGATTGGGACTATCTTCACCATCCGATTTGTTTTTTACTTGTTCAAGTGGTGGTTTGTGGCGCTGCGGGGTCAAATATTTGTCAAAACGACGACGTAGTCGGTATGCGGTATGCCTGTTAACAAGTGGATAAAATAAAATTTCCAAAACCTTTTCTTTCCAACCGATAACGAGCACACAATTTTACAAATTAAAATATAAAATGGATCTAAATTAGAATCATCAAGTTCATAAGTTAGAAATTTCTCATCTGACGCAAAATAAGTTGAGCAAAAATTTAATTTATGGCAAATGGTATTGCTCCTGCTCGACTGCTCTCAGTAGGAATCGAACTCAAAATCTTTACATTCTTAACAATTTGATCCCACGAATATTCACCCACTACCTCTCACGAAATGACACAAATTCTAATTATAGGTTACGATGTCTTATTACACTGTCTTAATATGACAATACTTAATTACATTATTTTGATTGTCGTATTGCATTGTTTTGAGTTGACACTTACTTTAATTATACTATACTCACTCAAATTATAAACAGTGAAATTAGGTTGATAGCACTAAACAAAACAATCATTATACTAAAAGCACGATATCATAATATTAACCAGTTATAAGCTCAATTTTACACATGAACTCCTATATAATACTGTAGGGTGTATCTAAAAAAAATGATATCATATGCTTATTACTTTGACAGGTCATATAATAAAGAGATGAAAAATCAAATCTTGCAAAAACACCATCACCTATATATCGGGCAATCTCATGATCACTAACGAAGAATCTTCGTGCGACCACCGTTTCGCCTGTCGCCACCTTCAAAAGAATACCAAGCTCCAAACAACTTAATACAATTATCACTCAGCATCAATAACCATCTAAACTATTGATAGATCATAATCATCGTGAGGGAAAACTGGAAAAGTGATCGATTTGACGATACCTCTGTGCACCGTCATCGTCGTTCAAATCTTTGAGATGAGGCACACCTGACCCAACCATATTCCGATTGAACAGACTAATAAATTCCGACGATCTAACTTTATGTGAGAGAGATAGATATGTTAGTATACTACTAGATTATTTCATAGTTAAAAAGTCAATTTTAAAAATATTTTTAAATTGTATAGAGTTTGTGGATGACTGGCACTGCCAATTGAGAATTATTCATACTTGAATACTTTTAACGAAAATGTTAAGTATTTCAATAAAAAACATCCTTAAAATATCTCAATAGAGTTATTATCCATAAATTTAAATTCTAAATATTGAATTTGTTTTCAAATCCTGTTGCAACATAAGATTATAAAAACTTTAAAATATAATTTCTTTTGGAAGAGAATTTGACAGTGGAATGGGCTTTCCCTGCCTTTCACTTTAGTTGCTTAAAAATGGGCCACTCAAGCCATAGCACATTAGTACTTTTAAAGATTACAAATTCAGGCCCATAAGCGTAAAGACACTCGAAGCCCATTTATTTGCATGCACAGTATAGCATTGCAACTTTGCAAGAAGCAAAGTCCAGATTTATTAACAGTGCATCATTTATTGGTCCTAAACAACGAAATTTGAGTTTCTTTTCCCCATGAAATCCCAATTTTCAGATCAATATATTGTGAGATGGCTAATTCCATAGTTTTCCAATCAGAACGTTTAAAGAGAACAAAAAAAATGGAAATATGAACACTTTAACTAAATAAACTAGAACAGAAACCAGAAATTTATGCCAGCCGATAAACAGATCTTCATAATTGAAATGAATTTATTGTTGGAAAAGAAAGGTACCCTTTACAGATCATGCAAAATTCAGAGACAAGAAGTCAGTCTTGACTCAAGAACAACAAACAATGCAGTCTCAACTCTCTTTTTTCACAAAATTTTTCTTTTGGATTTGGACTAAGAAAACCAAATTGCATTGTGTACATGAAACAACTATATCTCTACATTCCTATTAAGCCTATAAAAGGAACTGTTTACAAATGAAGGGGGAAAAAGAGAGGAAGGAGTAGCAGAGGTTATATGAATTACATTGTTAAAATAAATTTGAGTTTCTGAAAGAAAATTTAATTCCCCGAGATTATCAGACCATAGTTGTGATGTTATTGTATCTGGGTCTTGTTCTATCAGGTGAAAGACCTTCTTCAATAGTCTTCCTCTTGTTGTTATTGTTGGATTGTTGTTGTTGCTGCTGTGGTGGTGGTTGTAGTAATTGAGAGTCTGACTCTTCTGGTTTCTGTTCTTCTTGCTTTTGCTTTTCTTGTATAATTTCTTGCTTCTGTTTCATCACTTTTGTTCTCATCATATGAAATTTAAGCCTATTCACATCTGATAATGTCACCGGCTTCAAGAAAAACTCCTCTGCTCCTTCCTCTAAGCATCTGTAAATCCAAACAATAATATTCCCAGTTCGCCACTTCAACCTCAAAATCAAATATTCAAATTCCTTACAAAGATTTCCACATCAAAATTTATGATCATAGAACCCAAAAACCAGATGTTTCTCTCTAGGATTAGTGTTTAATAGATTTTGACAAAAATTCACACCAACCATCAACCGTCAAAGTAAATAAAAAAAAGACTTATTTTCTTGATAATCTGTGTACCTAGTGATCCTTGAAGAATCATTCTCAGATGACATGAGCACTACTGGGATGTTTCTCAATGATGATGACTCCTGCAAAACCATAGACAATTCTATTAACTTGTGTTCCTGTCTGTTGTCCCACAGAGAGGGAATTTCTTTTTCCTTTTTATTATTTCAGATTGAAAATCTAGTGATTGAGATGGGAAATCAAAGACAATCTTTGACATATCTATGTATTAAATTGTTTAGATTTGAAGTTAGGTGAGAAAATATACCAAAAGATTTTCTTTGAAATCTTCAAGCTAGCGGTGATAAAAGTAAAACTGAAAACGACTTATATGTGGCTTAAACTCTACCAATTTGGAATGGAGAAATCAACAAATAGAAAAAACTTTCATGGAAATCCAATCTTACAAGGAAAGGAAAATGATATGAATAGAAAACAAGTAATTGAGAAAGACTAACAGACAAAGGGAATAGAAACCAAAAGCACACCTTGATTTTCTTGAGCAAGTCATAGCCTGTCATTCCTGGCATACAATAATCTGTGATAATGAGATTCACTTCTACTTCCTGTTAATACACGAAAATAAAGCACAATCTCAGCTACCCAGAAAGAAAAAAAAGTCGGAAAAAAAATTATCACTAATATTTAGGCATAATGACTTAAAAACAATAACAAGAAAAAAAAAAACAGAACAAAACAGATGAAAAGAAGCATACCTGTTGATTATTTGGGGAAACAGAAGGTGTATTTGGGCTGATATGGTCATTTTCTTGCCAACCCAGAAATTCTAGGGCCTTGCTTCCAGAATCAACCGTAGTAACTGCCAAAAATCAATGACAAAATCAGAAACCCAACCCAAAAAAAAAGAAATAAATAAACTACCAAGATAAGAAACAATGAGATAATTCTATTTCTAGCAATGTTTCTTGGTACCTTGATATGAAGATGTCTTGAGAAGCCTCTCAATGAGTTTCCGATCTATGAGGCTGTCATCTACAGCTAATACATGAAACTGTGATTGTGCTGCTGCCATACCCATTGCCACCAGTTTGAAGTTTGATTTAAGATAAAAGAAATGTCGAGAACTGAAGGGGCAAAGATGGCAATGAAGAGGAACGTGAAGAATGATTGTATGGAGGAAGATGAGAGGAATAGGAGGAGGGGGAGGGGAGTGGTGAGGAGAGGAGAAAGTGGAGAGTCTTTGTATTGAAAATTGAAATAAGACCCACAAAAGTCCCCCCACAAAGCAAAGCAAGATCCTACCAGATTTCCTCCAAAATCTTACAAATTTTTCCAAGTCGATTATTATTATGAATTAATTACAGTGCAAGCAAGGCAAAAGGGCAAAAATATATATATATATATATATATATTATATATATATATATTATATATATATATGATAAATAAAACCCAAATCAGAAATCACCAAAATGAATAGAGTATACAAAAAATAAATATTACAAGGCGATACCAATATCTTTTTATTTGTGGGAGAGAAGTAGGTTTTATCTATAAGTAGGTGCTCTAAACGACCTACAATGTTGGATATTTATTGGGTCAATAAATAGTGTGAAAATTTATGTTTTTAATGATGTAGTTATATATAAATATGTGTTTTGGTAATATAGATCATGATGTAGCTTGACTTTTTATAATAAATGTGCTATCCAATCTTGATTTTGATGTAAATTTGAGAGCAACCACAATTATTGCTTTTTGTTGGCCCAGTAAATCCATATTTTGAGTCTCATTTTTATTACACAAAATTTAAACTACACATTTTTCAACACAGTTGCATAGCAAAACACAAATTTCAAAACATTTTATTCTCCCAATTTAGTTAAGTCATCCACTTTCCTATGTTTCATACTAACGTATCAAATTTACACTAAAATCAATACTAGGTCTCACTTTTATTATAAAAAGTCAAGTTATATCATCATCCACATCACCAAAACACATATATCAATAAAGTTACATCAACAAAACACATATTTCAATATAGTCACATCAGTAAAAACACACATTTTCACACAATTTATTGGCCTAGCAAAGTGCAACCAGTTTCGTTGCTCTGACAGTGATGGTATGGAAGATGAGAAAGTGATTGAGTTGGATAATGGTTTTGTATTAGGAGATGTGTTATGTTATTGTGCCAATATTAAAATATATGTTATGTTGATTTGATTGTATTGGGAGTTGTGTTTTAAGAGATAAATATGATAATCATTTTTTAAATTTATTGAGCCATTGAAAATCTATTATTGCATTTGCCCTACAAAGACTAGAGAGCCAAAGGTGAAGGAGAGCCAAAGGTGAAGGAGAGCCAAAGGTGAGAGAAACCCAAAAAAAGAAAAGGGGATGATTAAATATACAGTTATTTTTATTAAAACTTTGAATACTCTCGGCTATCTAATCTACAAGTCAACTTCAAATATTCTTTGCTGTTAATGAAACCCAAACCTATGCACCAAATGCCTTGTATGGGTGAGTAGACCTAAAACAAGAAAGCCAAGGTAGAGGTTGTCAGGGCATCTATTTGTGATATTCAAGTATCCAACCGACTCCACTCTCCAGAGTATAAGAGCATCAAGGTATACATGTATTTTAACGACTTGCTTGGCTTACATACCGAGTTGCAATGTTGACACAGATGTCATCTTGAGTCAAGAAATCACGATTTCATGAAAAATGTCCAAACTCCATTGGAGCCAGATCATAAAATGAACAAGCAGGGGAGGGATGATTATTTATAAATTTGGGATATTATTTATAAAATATTAAAATATATATATTTTTAAATTGATATTGTGATATATTTATGTAAGATGCGATATTTGAATAAAAATAACAGTGCATTTAATTGAAGGAAAAAAAAAACTGGAAAAGAAATTTCGTGTGAAAGCAAAAGAAAGGGGGGAAGCATATGGGACCCACGAAAATCTCCACAAAAGATACAGGTGACATCAGCAATTGTTGCTCTGTCTCTCTCTCTCTCACTAAAATGTGAAATCAGGTGAAGCTGAGCATATCTTGAGCAGGTGGGGAAGAGGTGGCAATTTTTCTCTCTCTTCCCATTTTATTCCATTTTAAAGATTTGCTTCCCATGCCCATCCATGTGCCCCCTGCCAATAAAATTTAATTAATAAATAATTTACGTCGTTCATTTAAAAAAGAGGAATAACAATATTTATCACGTGAATTGGGCATTTAATGAGTAATTATGATACTTGAGTAGTGTAAAACATGGGAGTCAATGGGTCAGATTTTGATAAAATATGGCACAAATAAAAACTTGATTGGATGATAATTCTACCTGTAAAATTCTTTTGATGGTTCGGAGAGAATGCCAGGCTAGTATCCCGACAGCAAATAAAACAATAATCGGCCCGACATAATTTGTTTGTCGAAATTTAAAATTTCCCGACAGTAAATGGAATGGATTTAATTTTTGTTTCGAATAAAAATAATAATATTAAATTTATTAAATACAGACGTTTGTAAAAATTTTAACAAATAATTTTAACTTGTGCGGAGTGGGACGGAAACGGGGACAATAAATTATCCCAAATGGCGAGATAGGACCTAGGAACAAGACCGTCGGGTAGAGACTGGAACACCCCTATTCTGTCTCCAATCACTACCACCCCTAATATTTTTTAATGCATGTTAATATTAATTGGCGACTTGCGGCTCAGCTAACATTAACAGTGCACCGGTTGAATCTTTTGACACTGGACCGGCCGTTGATCCTCTTTAACGTTGGACTACTAATAAAATTGCCCTGTACCGAAACAGGAAAAGTGGTGCCGCTGTGTTTTTTCTCCTCTTAAAAAAGGTTGAAGATTCCCGACCCACTTTATTGTATCGTACAACCGTCACGTATAATCCACGCTCGCGATTATTAAAGCATGCTTGGTGGGCTTACATTACCTATTGCCAAACATGAGATGGGGCGATCCCCTGCTTCTCACCTCTACCAAACTTACATGATGAAATCGTGAAGATTGACAAAAAAAAAACTTAATTGGCAATTATTTGATTATTTCTCTTATGATTAGGATTGTCGAATACATATATATATATGATGCTTTGTATTAATATAGGATTTATATTCATTTCACACATTCATACACACTAACAATATTACTCGCTTTGGATTATCCGATTCATGTGGATATATCGGGTCTGCAAGCTTTGTTCCTCCTCATGTCTTGCAAGTGAGCTGGGCTTAATTCACAAAAATTTGGAAAAAGATTTTGTTAAGTGTTGAAGGTGAATTTGTATGGTTTACAATTATCACATCTTAAATGTGGGATTTTACAATTTCACATAATAGTTGATCGTCACGTTTCAACAACGTTGTAGTCGAAAAACCATGGGCTTGTCCAAATAGTTGAGTCTCAAATACAATTTGGGTCGTTCAACATTTCACCTTCTCAATAAAAATGAATTATAATAAATAAATAATTTTTTTTGGGATTTGCTGAACATATGGGTAGATATGGTGGGCATTTTATCCTAATCCATAGGATGATATATATATATATAAGGACATTTTAGTTAGTTTGCGAGCAGCTTGCTTCATGTGTTGATTCCCTATAGTTAAAGCTAAATTAGATTATTATTGAGTACTCCTACGACCACAAGATTAATAATAATAATTATTATTATTATTATTATTGTATATACACACAACCTACAAAGGGTTGTATATATAGGTGTGCTTATGTTTATGGACATATTGAACAACCCCACTTGCTAAATTTGGAAACTTAAAATATATAATAATATAATACATGCCACTGAAGATCACTAAAAAAATAGGGTTTTGAAAAGGTGTTTATTTGGGGATTAGAAATAACAGAATAAAACTTTATCCTTTTTTGGGAAAATAAATAACAGAATAAAATTGTACATTTTCAACACTTGAAAAGGAATTGGTTTCGTGGAATTACACTCAATGCAATGATTTTTTTACATGGGTCGGGTAATCATGACTTATTTTATGTGTCATTTTTACATGTTCAATTATTAAATTATTTATTTTGTTTTATCAAGTAGACATAAATCAATTCCGTTGATGCTTACTAATCAAAGAAAGGTCAATTAGTCAATGGTCCTTTTAATATGTTCAATGACACGTACTAAAAAATTATACAGTTAATAAGAGCGGAAGAAATGAGTTCATGCACAATCTTTAAATGCACAAAAAATTATTTTGACAACCCGCATTGATGAAGCCAACACATTGTCAAGCCTCTCCTTCTTTTACTGTCGATGATCTATTGTTAGATTCAGTTTTTTAAATAAAAGAACTTCTTATTCCAAAAAAAAAACTAGACGAAAATACGTGTTAAAAATAAATACTCTATTTTTATTACTCAAAAACATTTTATTAGGATGTGTCATTTGAGCACATATTAAGAAAAATCTTTTTCAAGATACACCAATCAACCATATTACTTTTACGAATTGCAGTTATTAACTAATCTAACTGATTTCGGAAAAGTGGGGGGTTGGTCCCCAAAATCACCCATTCCAATAAAGGAACTTGGCATTCAAAAACAAAAGAACTTTTATAGTGGTCTAATTTGGGAGTTTTCAAGATCATGATTCTTGCCGGGTTAAGTGGGGGTCAAGGTCATGGCTTGCTATTCATGGACGTCCTGCAGTAACCCTAACTGGACGTTGATGAATAATTATTTGATGATCTTGGCACACTATATCAAACGTATGTAATGTACCAAAATTGTTAGGACGGTGTTTGTGAGTTTGTATATTTTTGAAATTTGAATTGCAAACTGAATATTTTCATTCTCAATTACCGATAGATTGTTAACAACGGCTCATAAATTGACACTACCTTATTGATTATAATATATCACATTAGGGCATGATATGATGTGTCAAGATATTCGAATAATTTCTCTCAACTCGGGCAGTTTTTTTTAATGTAAAAAAACATTAATTTGATAATAATCCAGCTTTTGAAGGGCATGCACGGAATATATATATATATATATATATATATGTATGTATGTACATACATCATGTATATATTTTGGACAAAAGGATCTGGTTACCAGCCTCAATTAAGTTGTAGGGGTTCAACAACCTTAATTAAGATGCTCTAATTGGAATTTACAGGTCACCAAGAAGATATATATATTATAGTGACTAAGTTCATGTATCATATATTTTTAAATTAGTAAATGTGATTTGCTGCAATGATAAGCATCTTATATTATTAGCTTTATTTATTTCATATTAATTTATATTTACATTTTTTTACTATCTATCTATCTATCTATTTATCTATTTATAATTTTTCTTAACCAATATTATTGACCTTCACCAGTGGAAAATAGTGCTGATTGTAAAATATCTCACATCGAAAGATGTGGGATACAAAATTCCCTTTATAAAGGTAAGCCTACCCCTAAACACTAACAAAGTCTTTTCCCTTGTGTAGTGAGTTGGGTCCAAGCCCACTTGCTACACTTGAGGAGGAACAAAGTCGTGCGGGCCCGTTATATTCATGTGAACCAGACAACCCATATATAGGCCCGATGTATCCTGTGAACCGGACAACCTAAAGCAGACGATATTGTTAATGTGTTGAGGTGTAGAATTTATAACAGTGATCCACATGTGTGGAAGTGTCCCTAGGAAGTCCTGTTAAGGACACCAAATCTTGTGCCAAAAATCCCGACTTGTTTTGGAAGCTGCACATGTTTGTGGGATATATGTTTGGACGTTGGAGTAATGAAAATATGAAAGTCATCTTTGCAATAATACCAAATTGAAATAGTGGAGACTTAAGGCTTAAGCTATAAAAGGATACCTAGAAAACCACTTTGGGGAGAGATAATTGTGATCTCGAGATCAAATCGTACCAATCGGAAGGTAAGATCGATTTTCACTAATTAAAAATACTAATATTTTTGTAGCCACTTGTTAAATATTTAGCGAGTAATTTTTATGTGCGGCCTTTCAAGCTCATATTAGATGTCTAAATAACAAACTAATTATACGATATCGTTATCGATTAAGAAACATATAATCAGACAGAGAAAAAAATGAACCAAATCAATAAAGATCTCTATTGACGTTTTTGTTAAAATTTATAAAAAACCTGGTCAATGAAAATGAACTAACCTAGCCTAGGATGTCTATCTTGGATTGTTCTAGTCCAAGTTCATGCAATAGAGAAAAGAGCTTTGATGGCGGACCAGATGAATGTGTGTACGTTTTAGTGTTTCTTTAAAGTTAGCTCTCTTTTTTTTTCAATGTAAAGTTTGTCTACCATAATGAACACACATAGCTATTATACATCTCTTCCTTTTTTGCTACTATTTATTTTTGTTAGTGCATGTACTGTGTGTGTGTGTGTATATATATGGAAAAAAATGGTTCCTGAATCACTCTTGCAAGAAATGATGGGTCATATCGAATCATTATCAGGGAAAAAAATAAAATTAATGAATCTGCCCAAGTCTTCAAGACCATATGAGTGCAACAATGAAAGTAATTCAAAGATGCTTGTTTGAAACAACTTGAAGCTTTAATAATGTCAATCTTTCAATAGTTAAAGCAATTTTTTTATTACAAGTGATTCTCTTTTTAGGTATATATATATATATATAGTCATTATTGCGAGTGAAGAAGATAAATACGAAAGTAAGAAAATAAATATATAATAAACAATCAATATCACCTCAAGTGAATTTGATTAAAGCAATGTAAGGTCAATGTTAGACTAATTAATCTGGTAGTACAACCAACGAATCAACATAATATTTTGTACTATCTCAACAAGCTCATTTCTCTTCCAAATATATTAAATATAAAAATGTTTTATAGATATGAATCATTGTATAATTTAGTACTTGTATCCCCAAATACTACATGTATAATCAATAATATATATATATATATAACTAAATTCAAGGATGGAATAAGACAATAAATAATTAGAATTAAGATGGATGATTAATATTATTACACCAATAGCTTAAATAAGTTTTGATTCCTTTTCTTTAGCTTAGTTGGATAGGTGTTTAATACGGTATAATAATAATGACCTTTAGTTATCTTCTGACACGTGACGATATAAGACCTATCAATAGCCCTTGGTAACAAATCAACGTCTAACATGTGACATCAAGGATGAGTTTTCTCTAGTTATTTGTTCGTTTTGCAGGTATTGCAATTTGATTTTGTCTAAAAATCAGATTTTGTTGCTATAATTCGGAAGTTTCCGAAGGTTTTTTTGGTCTAAAGAGACAACATTCATGAGAAGAAACGTTCTGTTAATAAAATGATGAGATTCTAGCTAGATAAGATCAAGAAGATTCAAGAGATCACATAGTTCAAAGCTTCTACGTTCTTAGTTTTTCTCGATAATACTTTTAGTTGTCATGCACAATCATAGAGCTAAAATTAAAGAACTCTTGCATTTCCATGACCAGACATTTCCTTCATAGTCGTGAAGTTTGAGCCAGAAGTCATGAGCCTTCCTTCATGCACAATCAAAGGTGATCATCCACTGCTTCAAACACTAAGAACGTGCGAATTATATTTTTTAGGGGAGTAAAACCAGTTTTGCGCATATATATTATGCATTAACAATCGGAGACAACAGGGTCCTCGACTTGAATCAACTGCAAGTGATTCACCAACATACAAGAGCCTCGTTTCAAGGGAGAGGGGATAAGTAACGCAAGAGTCGAGCTAGAATTTTAAAGCACACGTTCCACCACTCCCTACGATACCAAGATAATGCAACTAATTCAGGAGAAGTGGACTCACGAAGACATTTGAAGACCTATACGAAGAAGAAGTAGAAGCAACAACCACCCCTCATCAAATACAGATTATGCGTCTTAAAAGTTTATCATTTTTAACATGACTACGATCAACTATATGTAACATTTATATTCAAACCTCTAGGTTGTAGCCTTTGCAGCTATTCTTGTGTTTTAACTTAAAAAGCACTCCATACACTTTGGTGTTTCGCAATGAATTTTTATTATATTTTATGATGTGTTACTTTTCCGTCTTTTCAATATAAGTTCTTTCATTTAGGTACTTTATTTATACTACTGCTTGTAAGTGACACGGTAAAATATTGAAGTCATTTTCAAAAAGAAAAATCTCGAATCAATTATTTTTGTGTTCTTCAAACTGCTAAGTGCTAACAATTATCTTGATAGGTGGTCAGACTAGCGTGCAATCTCCCATCAATATTTAGACCAACAGCAAATTCCAGCACACTTGTAAAATTTGATAGTACATCACAGTCATTACTTTTATCCCAAAGAGAAAATAAACAGTTACTTCTACCTACGCTTCGTAGAAGTAACCAACAACAATGCAAGTATTTAAGACTTTTGTTTTTAATTAATAAAACTGAAACATCCACAATTTTGTATTTATGATAGATTAGACATTCTGTCTTTCTGTGGGTTGGGGGCCATTTACTTTACTACCCAGAATAATTATGTAGTAATAGTAAACTATCATTTCCTCGCACAACCCAAATATTCCTTCATAATTTAAGCAAATAAATAAAAAATAAAAAATATTTAAATTTAAGCAAATTCATAATTTTGATACTTTAATATCTTCATGTCAATTCAAAAAAAAAAAAAACTCCATGTCAATTTTGTGTATTATCTGTATATGGGCCACGAAAGTTTTCATTTTCATCACTCTTCCATAATGGGCTTCACATGCTGTGCCCAATGGGCCGAACGCACTTCCAGAAGAAGTGTAAGATGCCCAATATCCTAAGGCCTGACCGGTGACCACTGACCAGTCACACTAAGGCCCAAATAATTTTTTGTTTTTTATGAAATTGTTTGTCCTTGTAAGTTTGCAATCAGTGAAAATGCAGGCCATCGTCGAGCGTCCTGAAACACAGCAGTGAAAGAGAAACCATGATGAGCGGAAGATCGCTAGCACTAACGGCAGCTGCAGTTGCGGCACTTCTCTCAATCACCCTTGCGTTGTACCCACCTGTAAATTTCATCAGTCTCTTTGATCTTCCGACAATTCCGGGCTCGCACGACCATCTCTACACAGCCACAGTCGTCCCCGTCACCGGTGCTGTGGGCCCAGAAAGCCTCGTTTTCGACCCAAATGGAGAGGGACCATATGCCGGCGTCGCAGATGGTAGAATTCTCAAATGGGAAGGAGACGGCCGTGGCTGGACGGAATTTGCCTTCACTTCTTCCCAAAGGTAGCAACATTATTTGTTCTATTTTTTTTTTAATTTTTCTGGCTAATGATGACACTTGTTGATTAATTCCTACTGAAATTCCCTGTTTTCTTTTGGTTTAAGGAATTAAGTAATAACTAGATGTTTGTTCCGCGCTTTGCACGACATTAAATAGAAACTCTTCTCAGGTTTTCCTAGTCATCCATGAAAATTATTTCAGGGGATTAGACATTCACATTAATTGGTGTAAACTTAGATCTTCTAACTAAAATTTTGATCTTTTAGTTTCTTAGCTTGTTTACACAAAGGATTTAAAAAATATAAAGAAGGAGAAGGAAGACATGTCACATTTTTAAGCATCAAACAATATTCTCATCATGATCCAATCTTGAAGCCAAATGAAAATCTTTTGCTGTTTCTTTCAAGTGGCCCAGCATAGCCTTTGTCAATCCTCTAATCGGGGTTGATTTAAAGTGTATAAATTAGACCTTCAACTCTAGTCACTTAGAGTTCATACACAACATATGCAAGCATGGCATAGTGTTAATTCTAAACCTGTGTCACCATATTCTGTTTTAAATGTTGTGGTTGTTTGGTTCAATTTTTACTGGTAACATTTATGTTGTTTCAAATACTGTGATAAATTACATACATGTGTATTATACAATTCATTAGAAAATAAAAGCAATCAATTATCAAATTGTTCCACATTCCAAGCGAATTAGAGAGTACATATAGATACTATATAAACAAATAGTTGCAGGGTAATTCTGTCATATAGCTGAAATAGTTGGCTAGTTTGAACATTTAACCAGCAAAATCCTTAAATGTTCTTCAAATGCTACCAAAGGAAATAATTTGGAAATGGTAAAAAAATGCTACTTTAAATACTGATCAAAATTTTCGTTTGGATATGAGAACGAGGGGAAAGTATAATGAATTTAGGGAGGTAGAAAGCACGGAAACAGTGTATGTTTCTACAGTAATGGATGATGAGTTGAAGAAATTGATAGTGTATGAGCTGTAATTTCGCTCAGTGCTCACTCTCTTAATCCATGTACCTTATTTGGTTAGATAAAATTCGTTTTTCTTACAATACTCGACAATTTGAATCGGGTTGCTGAGATGGGGCCTCTTGAGTATCAATTAATTTGAAGATTATTATATTTCTTCCATCAACCTTAAGTGTAACCATTGGAGTCATTGGAATATATACTCTAATATTTGAAATTCAAGTGTATGTTTTTTAGGGTGATCCATAAGAGGTAGCATTTGCACTTTGTAGCTATTAGTAGGCATGAGAAAAGAATCCAAGCTCGAAAGGGTTTTGATTGGCTTCCTGTTCAATCATCTATCATTTGAATGCTCTCCATTAAATATGAGATCCTCATCAATAGAGGTTTTAAGATTTAATTGGACTAAATTTGGAAGCTTTTGGACTATAGTAGAGAGGAGGTCCTCGTCCATGTAATTTTAAACGATGTTTGTTGACTTCTGATAATATACCACACAGAGATTAGGATGAAGTTTGCAGGTAAACCAAGAGTTGAAATGTTGAATTGGATGGAATCCTAAATGTAATCTTGTTCAAGTCTGCTTGAAATAGGTGTTTTTTTTTTGCCAACTAAACAAGACTGGATTAGGCTTTACATGTTCCAGCTGGGTGCTAGGCCTTCCTTTTAGTTTAACATCTCCTTTTGCAAAGAACTGTTACTATACTATATCTTAATCAACTGGAAGCTGTATTTTCTAGGGAAGAATGCGTTCGTCCATTTGCACCAGAGAAGGAGCATGTATGTGGAAGGCCACTAGGTCTACGGTTCGATAAGAAAACTGGACAGCTCTACATTGCTGATGCCTACTTAGGGCTCCAAGTTGTTGGTCCAGCAGGAGGTTTATCTACTCCAGTGGTCACAGAAGTGGAAGGCCAACCTCTTCAGTTCACCAATGATATGGACATTGATGAGCATGAAGATGTGATTTACTTTACAGATACAAGCACAAGCTTCCAAAGAAGGTATCTGCAGCATAAGCAAAAACTTTCACAAATGTTGCTAATACAATCTTTTAATAGCCTATTAGGTGGGATGGCATAAATTCTTTTGCAGTCAAGGAAATTTTGTTGTTAGACTGTAAATTTATCTATAGAGGAAGCATATTTACCTTCATTGAATGCTGTAAAGAATTCTCTCGCAAAATGCATCTCTCATATTTACATTTTCTTCTTCTTCTTGTGTAATTGAATTTGGGGTTCTTCCATGCCATTTTGATGTTATTAAATGCTCTTATTAGAAATCATTAGTCATTTGCTTATTCGTGACTAATCACTACTCCTTGTTCCTCGATATGTATCATTGGAACTTATTTTCTCATGTCTGATCTCTGAATGGTAAAGTATAACCAAACATTTGCTTGCAGGCAATTCATTTCGTCAGTCTTGACCAAAGACAGCACAGGCAAGTTACTGAAATACAATATAGAAACCAAAAGAGTGTCAGTCCTGTTACGAGGCCTTGCTTTTGCCAATGGTGTGGCTTTGAGCAAAAACTGCTCTTTTGTTCTAGTAGCAGAGTCCACTTCTTGTAGGGTTTTAAGGTATTGGCTTCGTGGACCGAATGCTGGGAATTTTGACGTCTTCTCTGAGCTTCCAGGCTTCCCCGACAATATTAGAAGAAACTCGAAAGGAGAGTTCTGGGTGGCCTTGCATTCCAAAAAGGGAAATTTCGCAAAGTTTGTACTTTCAAGCTCATGGATTGGGAAAACATTGTTGAAGCTTCCTCTTAGCTTCAAGCAACTGCACTCACTGTTAGTAGGAGGGAAGCCCCATGCAACGGCTGTCAAGCTAAGTGAAGAAGGAAAGACTTTGGAAGTATTGGAAGATATTGAAGGAAAGAAACTGAGGTTTATCAGTGAAGTGGAAGAAAAAGATGGGAAGCTGTGGATTGGATCAGTTTTAATGCCTTTCATGGGCATCTATAGTCTGTAGTTATATAAGGCTTCACATCATATGACTATTTACTTCCTAGCTTGTATGTGCACTTGAGCTTGATTTTTTTTTTTGTTTTGTTTGCTTGAATTGATGTGGATAAAACTGAAAATGAAGTATCAAAAAGGGAGCCATGGTGGTATTGAATACAAGATGAGATGAGGGTTTATGGATTTGGTCATACTTTCCCAACTATAATGGTTCAATAATTCATTATGTAGGGGTCGAAAAAAAAATGTTTTCGATCGGATAACATATATTTTTATAAAATATTTGCATGTTTATACTCGAATTGATTTGAATTTTTTGACGTACTTAATTTATAATATCTCGATTGGTTTAAACACGACAATTATTCAATTTGGATTAGAATTCGGAGAACTAAATTGGATGAATTTTTTGTATTCCGAACCGCCAGTCGTTGAGTCTATATCTTTTATTTGTATAAAGTCTATAAACTAGTAGTGTGTACTCCCTACTGTGCTACCATACCTTCCAAAAGGACTAGTCGTTGTGACTTTTGACTTGTGCAACCAGAACCATAAAGACGAAGGTGCATGCATGCATAACAAATGGTGTGGGCTCAAGCCCATATGTGTGTTTTAGCACTGTGGTTTGTGCCTTTGTGGGACTCCGAGTCCAGCCCATTGAAAACATGATCGCATTCTTTAAGATTGTGAATCTCTAGATTTTGGAAGTTGGAAAAATGGACGGTTCAAGATTATTGGAACATAATGTAGGAAGTAGGAACATAGTCGTTCATGCAATTATTGATCCATAATGACAATGGACTATGGGGAATTGGGGATAGCTCATAAGCAGGCCCATCTCTGATCCTATGAAGTGAGTTTCTCCAACTTTGAAGCCCATGTTGGTCCCCACTTTTTTTCTTTTTTTGAAAAATTTGAATTGCATTGGTCCCCAGTTTAGAAGGTAGTCGTTATATATATATAAGAAAATGAGTAATGCTACAGATATTCAAAACATCATTCTAATTTATCTCAAATATGTTTTTGTGTTTTAACTATTAATTATAAGTTTAACTATTAATTATAAGTATACGTGTAAGGATCACTTAATATCTATCACTTCACATTAATTAATTGAGATCAATTGAAGATCACATATTTTAGGGTCCCGAACATTATTCATAAAAATATATGCAATCCTACATTATATTAACAAGCAATAAAGAATCAAATTTAATAAGGATAATTCTTTTGACTTTGGAATCATTTATATAAGCCTTTTCAACTCTATTTTTTCTCACTCGTAATGATATCATGCAAACTTATTTTTGGACATTCGATATGAGATTAAACTCAAATTGTCAGATGTACACGCATATTTTTTTCCATATAATAACAATATAAATTGGGCTAAAATTCAACACTTGACTATAACAAAAGAGTATTTCATCCATTCAATCAAGATTACAAGCACATGTGAACAATTTAATTAATTAATTAATTAATACCAAAAATCCCAATAGAATCTCCTTTTATATATTAAAGCGATTGATGTCACCCTCTGAAGTCCAAACTACCACATACACCATTAAAAAAAACAAGGAAAGAAGAACCCAACATACATGTTGCCCTCTCTGCCTCTATAAGTAGTTTACAAAACCATCATTTTCTCAACACTCTCCTCCTCCTCCTCCTCCTCCTCCTCCTCCTAATTAATCTCTATAAAGATGAAATACACAAAGACCACCTTCATTGTAACAGCAACAACAATTGTTCTCTTGGTTGCAATAATAATTCGAACTGGGTTTCGTTGCGATGAGAAGGAGGAGAGACGTGATCATAGGGAGGTGGAAGTTGTTCCAATTGTTGATGCGGTCGGGCCTGAAAGCTTTGCGTTTGACCCGTTTGATGAAGGTCCATATAGTGGCGTATCGGACGGTCGGATAATAAAGTGGCAGGAAAATGAACGACGGTGGACTGACTTTGCTGTAACTTCTCCTCTGAGGTCCGTTGTTTGTTTTCAGGGTTAGTTTGGTGCATATATTGTTGTTATCTTAAACGGAATTCTTTTTTATTATATCATAATATCTATTTTCAATTAAAGTATTTGAGGTGGAGTTAATTGCGGACATTGTACGGTCTTGATAAAAAAAATATTTGAGGTGGAATATTTTAAATTGTATTTAAACCAATTTACATACAATTTGTTACTAAAACTCTAAATCTATATCTCTATATAATAACAAAATTTACATGCATGCCATACTAATCTTCCATATTTTTGCAATGTTTGCCATTGATTTTTTATATTTTTCTTTTCTTTTTAAAAAATGTTTTTGAGAAATTTTTCTTGGAAGAAATTATATTTTTCCTATTTTGGGCTGAAATTTGATTTTTTTTTAAAAAAAAAACTTCTAGATATATCATTTTTTTTGCTATATGGAAAATTAAAAAACTCTTTTTTTTTTAATTTTTTCCCCCTCATTTAGGAAAATTCTCTATCAATTTTTTTGATTATTCTACTAAATTTGTCCAATTGCCATATTTAGTAAAATCTTCTTCATCCAAAAATTCGGTGAATGTGTGTATATCCATCAAAAGAGAAACCCAATTAGGCCACGCAAGTCTATTAATTCGATGTGCTAACTTGACCCGCGCCCGTAGATCTGGCTGTGAAGGGCCACACGATCATGATCCAACGGAGCACATTTGTGGACGACCATTGGGTTTGCGCTTCAACGAACACACGGGTGATCTCTACATTGCTGATGCTTACATGGGCCTACTTGTTGTGGGCCCCAAAGGTGGTATGGCCAATATTATTGCTACGCGTGTGAAAGAAGTTCCATTCAGATTCACGAATGCCTTGGACATTGACCAAAACAGTGGAGCAGTTTATTTTACAGATAGCAGTACACGGTATCAACGGAGGTACTTCATGCACCTTATCCTCACACTTTTATTATTGTTTTTCCAAATGAGAGTATTTTTTTGCTCTAGTTAGATTCTAAGTTTGATTTTCTCATTAAGTTGAGTATCATGATTTCCGTGTGGTAAGTAGTATACAATTTTGACACAACTAAACATAAAACCGTAAGACGGTGGGTTATGTCCCCATCCATTTGTATAAATATCAATCATACGGAATCCCCAATATCTTTTTTTTATAATTATTTAAAATATTGAGATGGATACACGTATTTTTCCATGAGATGTGTGAGTTTCATGAATTTACATAGATCATGTGCGTATATCTCAAGATTTTATATGAATCATGTGCGTCCATCACAACATTTGGTATAGTTGGGATAAAAAACCTAGTGATCCGGAGCATTGTTGCTATATTCATCACTTAATTTTCTTATACTGAACTGATGAAAAACTCTATATATTCACATTTTTGTAGGGAATTTATCTCCGTAATTTTAAATGGAGACAGAACAGGAAGACTAATGAAATATGACCCTGAAAGCAAACAAGTGGAAATTCTACTCAACAACCTATCATTCCCAAATGGAGTGGCACTAAGTGAAGATGGAAGCTTCATTGTGTTTGCAGAGACAACTAAATGTAGAATCCTTAAATATTGGCTTAAAACATCAAACGCTGGAGTTGTTGAAGTTATTGCTACTATGCCAGGATTCCCAGACAACATCAAGAGGAGCCCTAGAGGAGGCTTTTGGGTTGGCATTCATTCAAAAAGAACAAGTTTTTTTGAATGGGTTGTTTCAAATAATTGGGTTGGGAGTTTATTGCTGAAGTTGCCAATTAATGTTGTGAGAGTGCACTCAATTTTGACCAAGTTTGGGGGAAAGAGTGGGATGGCTGTGAGGTTGAGTGAGAATGGTGAGATTTTGGAATTGTTTGAGGACAAAAGTGGGAAAAGAGTAAAGTCTATAAGTGAAGTATTGGAGAGGAAGGATGGGAAATTGTGGATTGGGTCAATGAATATGGGTTTTGCAGGTCTCGCTGATGCTTTAAATTACAGTAATGTACCGTAACTCATATACTACCATACTCTAATTACTATATTTCATGTGACAAAATAAAATTTTCTGCAATTAATCTTTATTTTTATATTTCTTCTAATATATATGTCATTATTATATTATTATTATTGTTTTTTATGAATATATAATTTTAATTTGAAATTGATTATTTTTAACATATGGGAGGATTCAAACCTTTTAACCTATTAAATTTTTAAGAAATAACGTGAAATACGGCTTGAAACAAGTAATGAAGCTACATACATGTTTTGGTAAAAGGGAATGGGGACTCCATGAAAGTTCATTATCTTTGCTTGATCTGTTTTTCAAAGTGAAAAGCTCTTTGATTAGGATTTTATTTGTCCATTTTGATCTATCAATCGATTCGTTTTTAATAATTTTAAATTTTAATATTTGTGTTGTACTCCATTTTTGTCTAAAGTTCAAAACACAAATTATTAGCTCAAACTAGGAGAGCTCAAAACCAAGAGAGAATCAAGCCCGACCAAAGCCCAAAATTCAAACTCGAGAATATCCAAATTGATTAGGGTCAAGCTTTAACCCAAGATAGCCCACCTGTGCAATTGTATTGAGTTTATCTCAAATTCAAGCTTGGGTCCGACCCTAATTTGAGCCCAATTAAGTAACTCAATAGCCCAAATTATTGGCCCATTTTTCCTTTACTTGCAAAATCGCAAGTTTCCTTATGGAAGCTTGAATTACATCGGTGAAGAGAAGAACATGGGGGTGGTGGCTATGGTTTGGAAGGAGATTAATCAGTGAGAGATTTGAGAGATGTATGATTGTTTGAGAGAGAAAGAAGTTGGGTTAGAAAAAGAAAGAAACCCATGAAAAATAAGTTGAAATTTTCTAGAGATTACCTTGAGAGGCTTGAAGATGGAAAAAATTGTAGGTTGAATTTGGCTTAAAACGATGGAAGAAGTTGTGTTGTTGTGAGATGAAGTGGAAGAGTTGAGACCAAGTTTTCTTTTGTTTTTACAAAATGAAGAAGTTAAGAATGACGTGTGGATGCTGGACTCACGCCACTTTCCATTTTTTTTTTCTGTTTTTTTTAGTTCATTTTTTTTATATTAACAAAAACAAGTAATTTTTATATATATTAAACATTCTTAACATTTTTATTTTACTCTATATTTTTTGAAACCCTTAACTTGTTTTTTTTCATTTTTTTCTGGGGCGGAATTTTACGAAGCCACCAAGAATTTGATGGAACATTAACTAGATTGGATTCAAAACAAACATGAGCTAGAGAAGTACCTCATCCTTATTATTCTTTTGTAGCTAAGCCTTAAATTTGGGACAACTTTTCTTCATATGACCTTGTTTCTTGCAAAAGAAACACTTGATAGGCTTTCTTATGCCATCCTTAGGATTGTGACCTATGCCATGTTTAACAAAGTTCTTACCCTTATTAGAAGTATGATACATAGGTTTCTTCTGTCCTAAATTTCTAGGTGTAGGATTTGATTTGGGGTGTGAGACTAACATGACAGTAGCTAAACCCTTCCTCTCAAGTTCTTTTCCTCAACATCACACTTAGAAATGAACTCAATAATGCTCGAACTTTGATTTTGAGTGTTAAAGGCAGTCTTAAGCTCACTAAACTTAGAAGGTAGAGAATTGAGTGCATGGTTAATAATGAAGCTATTAAGGATAGGGATTTCAAAAGATTTTAGCGTATCCCTACACCAATCACCCACAAAATATATGCTCTAACCCCATTAGCACTATTGTAAGACATACTAGTCAGTTTCATCAGAGTCTCTGCCTCAACAATTTGTACCTTTTGTTATAGTAATGAGAAATTCTTTGTCATCTGTAGTCTCTAGGAGTTGTTTGGGAGGTATTTTGGAATAGTCCCTCATATCGCTAATAAGATCATGCGATTAGAACGCTCCCACTTAGCAAAGTAATCCCCTTTGGCATCAGTACTAGCATCTGTAAGATCTGCGGGCTTTTCCTCATGAAGAGCCATGTTGATGTTAGCTATCCCTAGAGCAAAGTCGATTTGCTTTTTTCACTGTTTATAGTTGTTACCAGTCAAAATATCTGTGGTAAACATGTTTTTGTTCACCGAGAATGTCACTAATTTAGACAAATTAAATGCAACAATTAGTTCACCAACATATTATGATCATGAACCTCGATGGTTCATTAAAAAGAGCTGAGGCGTATCATTACATACTCCCCTTTGGGTAGAGAATGCAACATACAATACAACCTTTTTTAGTTGTTGCATTTATATAAAGAATTTTAGGAATCGAAAATTTTTATCACCTTTGGGTCGATAAAATTTTGAGACTGAAACACTCTTGCGTTTATGCCACAACACATCTCCAAATCCTCAAAAAAAAAAATACACAGACACCTTTTTTGGGTAGGAAAATATATATAATGAGTGGGGACAATCCTGTAAACTTTGAATGAAAGGAAAATTTGCAAATATCTAGTGCATTGCCGTAATACAATACATAATGATTCACAAAATTTTCTCTCAAACTGGGAATCCAAAAAACATGCCACATACCGTCCATATGAAGTATTGTATCCAGATGTACATTCTTGGATATTTTCCTTATAATTATTGTTGTAATTTACCTTCGGTTTGAATCGAAACAACATGTAGCCTAATAGTGGACATTTAACATGCACCTAAGATGTAGTTACATATATGACCTATTTAGAGATAAAACTAGGGAGTGTGACTATCACCAATGGATTTAGAATACCGATTTACATTTAATATTAATTTTTCATTATTTTCAAATAATCTTTGATATTTATTTGCCATTAATACTTTTTCATGTCTTAAAATTCATTATAAATCGAAACAACATCCAAAAATTTTGAAAATTTTACATTAATTTGAGATCATGTGCTGATCATTCTATTAAAATTTTGTATCAAATGGACCACCGTAGAGTGTCGCATGCGCCTCATGCTCGACTACAAGTGGGTTTACACTTCATGCGCCTGCATTTCTTCTTCCTCCTGCAGTCAGGTATGTTCGACCCAAACGTAGAAAAACGGATCGAAAATTCGGATTTTTTTGGTTTTCAAGTCAAGAATGGTATTTTTCCGCCAACTTGGGTGTGATAAACTTGATTTTGGGGTTGAATTTAACCCAAAACGAACAAATCTCCAACTTTTAAGAATCCCAAAAGTTAGATTTGTGGGTATTAGTGTTGGAGTTCATAGATCATATTTATATTACAATTTCAGACTAATTAGAGTATGATAATCACAATTTCAATGTCCAATTTTGCAAATTCCAAACATATCTACAATTTTCAAAGTGTGCATGTATCGATTTTGAGACCCAAATCCAGAAAAAATCAAAAAACACTTCAACCATGTTATATATCATCCGATCTAGCTTTCGCGTATGTGGATTCATTTTCAACACATGATCTAGATTTGAAATACCAAAAATCACAACTGAATCACACATACATCATGCACATATTATACACGTCAAGATACGATCTCAAAACATGCATTCAATCCCTCCGATACCACATTTACGAAATAAATCATGTATATTGCATGCATATAATAAAACACATATAGACATGTATTGAATATGTGAAATTAAGCGGAAGTGTACCCTATTCGACCATGGATTGTTTCAATGTAGAACTTCCAAAACAAATCAAGACAAACATGAGATAGATCAAGTGTCTTGGGAGAACGATGACCCTTATATAAACTTGAATACCCTTAATGGACCTACAATTTGTTTTGCCCAAACTCATACTTTCACACTAAATTGAATATTGACACATTACACAGTGCCTTTGTTCAGTCACTGCTCTACTGCCTTGTTTCCTGATGGGATATGTGCCGACAAGTAAAATAACTTTTCGTACTTCACAGGGAAAAAAAAATACTTGAAGAGAGGGGCTATTTCGTAAATCGATATACCAACAGCAGCTCAAGAAGACAAGTTTTATAGGCGGTAAAGTAAAGCCAGTTTTTTTTTTTGAAAAAAAACCCAATTACGATTTGGAGTTCCGGGACTGCAATCCTCGCTACTTTCACACTTTCCTCAAACGATTTGAAGAGAAATAATGGAGAGGATATATGTGACTGTAAGAGCTAGGCCACTCTCACCGGAAGACGACGACGGCAGTCCCTGGAGAATCTCCGGCAACTCGATTTTCGTACCCAACTCCTCCTCCAAGTTTGAATTTGGTATACTCTATTTATTCATAATCACATGTAGATGCCACATTTCTTAGTTATTTATAAACTTCTTTTGTTCTTACTTGTTTTTCTGATTTGTAGATAGGGTTTTTGGAGAAGATTGCAAGACTACGGAGGTTTATGAAGCTCGCACCAGGGATATTGTTTCTGCCGCTGTCCGTGGTTTCAATGGTACGCATAATTACAGTCGAACTACTGCTAAAAAGCTCTGATCTCCTTTTCTGTTTTCTCTCTCTTTTTGCACAATATCTGCCGCAATATTTATTAAACTGATTGATAATGAATTTAATTCATTCAATGTGTATAGAATACAAAATTTCCTAGACATTTATTTCGTTACATGTTGAGTACATTTTTTGATGCCTCTATTGTCAAACTCAAGTTATAAACCAGCTGTTGGCGCGGTCATGGGTTCAAGGTAGGTGGATTAATGCATCTTGAGTTAATTGTTGATGAAATCTTACTATTTTCTATTGTGATGTTGGGGTTTCATACTGTTAGCACCTTTTCGAAGTAAACTGGAAGATGCTTGCTTGCTACCTTGTAGGTACGGTGTTTGCTTATGGACAAACTAATAGCGGTAAAACGCACACCATGCGGGGATCAGCTACTGAACCTGGTGTCATCCCACTTTCTGTGCATGATTTATTTGACACCTTACAAGAGGCATTTATCTCTGACTTTCTTGTTGTTGTGCACTAGGTCTCACACTTAAATAGCCCCTTCCCTGTTCATTCCGAGTACAATGTTTCTGTTGCATGCAAGTGTGTTGGTAAAGGATTGGCACTTGAAGTGTACATTGAATATTGAAAGAAACCTAACCAAGTTTACAGTAGTACTGGTAAATGTTTAAAGTGGGGGGTTTATTGTTTTCAATACAAAGCATAGATCATAGTATCATAGATCTGTTAAATTATCTGTTTTACTAATTTCCCTTAGAAAAGGAAAGTTGACAATTCAGTTAATGACTGTATAAAATGAAAATTGTACACAAGTTTGTTAATTCAATGTTATCAATTGCAAGGTGCTATGTCCAATTTTAACAACCAGTTTGAGGTATTTGGACTATATGTTTGACTAGTTGACTCCAGAAAATGCAATCAACAGAAGAAGTCATCGAATTTTGATGCTTCTTCTAGGTTTTTAGTTTTTACTGAATTGAACAGATTTGGATACAAAATTGTTGAGTTGTTATGCCTGATGTGTATTTCCTGTTTTGATCTAGAATTCCTAGATGGCTAATATGAAGGATGGCACATATATGGATCAAATGAGTGTTTAGCGTAATTTCATAGTAACATCGCAACAGTTTTTGTCATGTCTATTGTCTAACCAATTGGCCTCGTTGGGGCAGAAAGGAAGTAATTGTTTATTGCTTTTCCGTTCATATAAAGAAGTTACTCACTTTGCAACAGAGGCTTTTGATTACCGGAGGTTTAAATTGCTAGACTTTTATACACAAGCTTACTTGGCACTTTTGTTTGATATTCATTGCTTAATTTTCTGGACATTGATCTTATTCCAACTCTTCTAGAATTCAGCAAAATAATCTCTATCCCTCCAGCTCTGCTAGTTGCTTTTTTCAGACAATGCTAACATGAAAAAAGCAGTTTATATTCAAGATTTTCTGCTTGGATTGCATGTATTTATCTATTTATTTCTGTACACAATTATGCTTTCTTGTTCTTTAGGATGTGGACCGCGAGTTTCTTTTGCGGATGTCCTATATGGAAATTTACAACGAGGAGATAAATGATTTATTGGCTCCTGAACATAGGAAACTGCAGATTCATGAAAGTCTGGAGGTACTAAACGTTTATTGTGGTGTTACCCTTTTTTCGTATACTTGATGTTCATTGACATTCTTTCTGGTTCCCTTTTGTAGAGGGGGATATATGTAGCTGGTTTACGAGAAGAAATTGTTGTCTCTCCTCAGCAAGTTCTTGATCTCATGCAGTTTGGAGAATGTAATTCTCTTATTGCTCTATTTCTTTGACTTGTTATTTTCTCGTAGGCTTTGATAAGAGCATTATTCTATTAGCTTAAGTGCTTAACAGAGTTAGCTTAGTCTCCCTCTTTAATGATTTTAGATGGCATGTCAGTGACGTTGAAATATAAAAGTATTTTCTCTGGGTCAAGTGTACATGTAAGAATTCGAAACAACTCAAATTTTAAAATTCTATTCCTGTGTGGTTCCTACAATCTCTCTTTATCTTTACATGTCACCTTTCTCTGTCCTATTTTCTTTGGGATTTCTTATAATTTTTGAACTCCTCCCACTGCATCCCTCTTTTTTCCCCTCATTCCAATCTTCTCCTTTATAATTCTTGATAGGACTTGATTCTAGGACATATCTTAATTCTTAACCACTCTATCCCTTTTGCTGCAAAACAAGGTGCTAGGAAGTTGTGAAATTGATGTAATCTCTCTCTCTCTCTCTCTCTCTCTCAATATGATGTCTGTGCAGACCTAATTAGTGATTTTTATCTTATCTAATATTTCAGCTCATCGCCACATCGGAGAGACGAATATGAACCTTTACAGTAGCAGGTCCCACACTATATTCCGCATGGTAAAATTATTTATTTTTTTCCTTAGCCCTTTTTTTATATGTTTTTTTCTTCTGTCTTACGGACTTAGTTGCATAGATAGTCGAGAGTCGGGACAAAAATGAAGCTGAAGATATTGGCAATTCTTGTGATGCGGTCCGTGTTTCAGTGTTGGTATGTTATTAGCCATAGTCAATGTTAATTTTCATTTTTTTTTCTGTTTGTTTCAATATATCTTTACTATTTTTTATTTATCATTGTGTTGTCTTTTCGGCTGTCATAACATGCCAGCCACCTGTATTTTTCCTTATTTTATTGGTTGTTGATTATTCTTTGTTCCTAGAATTTGGTGGACCTAGCCGGTTCAGAACGTGCTGCAAAAACTGGCGCAGAAGGTGTTCGGCTCAAAGAGGGATCACACATTAATAAAAGCCTGATGACACTGGGAACTGTGATAAAGAAATTAAGCGAAGGTGCTGAAAGCCAAGGGTAGGTTTTCATATAGTTTTAGGACATGAGAGGAATTATCGTCCTTGGATTTAAGTGACTATTTAACATCATTTTTGAATTGATGCAGGAGTCATGTCCCATATAGAGATAGTAAACTTACTCGAATTTTGCAGCCTGCATTGGGTGGAAATGCAAACACAGCCATAATTTGTAATATCACTCTGGCACAGGTATGAACTCATTGGCGCTTTGCTTGATTGTTATGTTTGAATGTATGTGTATCTGGCCTGAAATTTTGACGGATCTAGTTATTACCATTTCCTATCAAGAAGTGCTTGTTACTACACAAAATTAGACAATGCACTTGGTTTCGTAATATGTGATGGGACTGTAATCAGTTGGATTTTGTGTGTTTTTATTTTCTCCAAAGAAATATCCTTATTTGATTGAATGTGTGCATTTTTGGCCACATGTGTGTGTTAAAAGGTTGAATCATCCTTGCATATAATTTAGTTCTCTGTATTTCTAAGCTCTATTAGATCCAGCTAAATCATCAAATTCACTTCAATTAATATCTGCACTCTCACCACCCTTACATTTCTTCAACAAGTTACGAGCTGAGGAAGAAATTGCAGATGTCTAGTACAATAATATTTTAGTTCTCATTCTCTCTCATGCATAGTTTTTTTGTAGGTCCTTATGAATTCCCTATAAATGAGTAGAGATGCAATCCCGTATTTGGTTAATTTGGTTTACTATTTGTAGTAACAGTTTGGCTAATGTTGATATGAATTTAACGTTTCTATTTGTCTTGATGGGTTGTTCTCTCATATTTATTAGGTGGAAACTAAATTTGCTCAGTGGAATTATAAAATTGAGACTAAATGATGATGTATCTTTTCCATTTATATGGTCCGACAAACTAGACTTGGGTGCCTGTCTGTGTCTTGGAATTAGATTATTCTATTTTACAAAGGTTTTGGTTCAATTTTTGCAATTAAGTGATCATGCCAACTCTCATGCTGGGTTGATATTCAAATTATACTGTGAAAGCTCTAGTTAGTAGTTACATCTTTCCCTTCCCTGATCTTGCATCCACTGAGCCTATGCTTGGTAATTGTATACTTTTATGATCTGTTCATGCATGAGGCTTCCGTTTGTTTATTTATTCTTTCTTCTCAAATAGTGCCAATTGCGTACTAAAACAAGAATGCAGGGATATCTCTGAACTTATTAGTTATTAGGTTTATGATTTTATATTACTTGTTTTTGTTATGTGCAACATTTAGGAAGCACGTGTCCCAGTGGTAGAGTTGCCGGAGTGTAATCTAGAGGTCACAAGTTCCATTCTTAGAAATAGCCTCTCCATATTATATGGGAGTAGTGTTTGTCTACATCCTGTGTTTCCCACTCCTCACACCATGGGAGTTTGGTGCACGGGTGTTGTTTACCTAATTACTGTTTTGGACTATGATCCGTGAAAAACTTTAATCACATATGCTGCAAAGCTTCTCTGATTAATGATTTTTCTTTTGTTTGCTAAGAATACTGTTGTTTATCATTTGGATTAATCATACATATTTAATGGCAGATTCATGCAGATGAAACTAAAAGCAGTCTTCAGTTTGCAAGTAGAGCATTACGTGTCACAAATTGTGCTCGTGTGAATGAGGTTTCTCTCTATTCACCTTACACTTTATAAATGTTCTCACACTTTCGCTTTCTTTCTTCAGAGTATGTTTAAATGCTTATTTCAAGGTGTTCTATAACTGCCTCTATTTTGCATGTCAAAAACCATCCATTCCTTTGCACATTGCAAGTCGTGTATTGTTTTTTTTTACTTATTGAATATTTGATCCTCTTTCTTTCACCACAGATTCTTACTGATGCTGCTTTGTTAAAGCGTCAAAAAAAAGAAATTGAGGAGCTTCGAGCAAAATTGCAGGTTGGTCTATTTGTAATGATAGATTTACTCATTTATAGCTAGTTATCTTAAAATGATCTTTCTTCCTAGTTTTGAATTGTAAGTCATCCTTCATTGCAATTTAGGGCTCCCATTCGGAACATTTGGAAGAAGAGATTCTCAATCTGCGGAACACATTGTTACAGGTTTGACATAGTTCTTTAAATTTTTCATCATATTTAGACGAATGTGTTGGCAAATTAGTGAACTTGCAAAACTGCTTGGCAGTCTGAATTAGAAAGGGAACGCATAACTTTGGAGCTGGAAGAGGAAAAGAGAGCCCAGGCTGAACGTGAGAAAGTGCTGCAAGAGCAAGCCCAGAAAATAAAAAACTTGAGCTCGATGGTGTTGTATTCAAATATGGACGAGAATCGTGAGCAGTATAAAAAGGTTTCCATCTATCTGTCATTTATCTTTCTGTATTCTTAATGCATGGTATCTATTGTAATACAAGTGTACAAGGGTACTTTGGTATTTACCAAAAAGCATGTATAGTTGATATACAATGAGTAAATTAGGTCTTCTCTAAGTTAAGAGAGATGAACCTCTGTAGTATGATGACTGGATTCTCTGTGTTCAATATGGTATCAGAGCTCCGGTTCTGTTCCTTTTAGCCTGTTTCTGTTTTGGTTCTTGCCTCCGCCTCCACTGCTCTGTCTATCGCGCTGACGCGATTTCTGCCTCTCGCGCTAACGCGATACGAGGTCTCTGCTGTGGCGCGATCAACGACTGCGGCTGACGCGATCGACGACTGCGTCTTTTGCGACCGGCGATTGCGGCGTCTCTGCTACCAGGCTTCTTCGGCGTCTCTGCTACCAGGCTTCTTCTGCCCTTCCAGCTGCTGCCAGGCTCCCCTTTCAGCTGCTGCCAGGCTTCTTCTGTTCTGCTGCCAGGCCTTCTTCTGTTTCAGCTGCTGCCTTCTTCTGTTCTGCTGCCAGGCCTTCTTCTGTCAACCTGCCTGTAACTTCCAGCTTGTGCTATTTAGCTTCCAGCTTGTGCTATTTAGCTTCCAGCTTGCTTCTATTTCCATTGAAGCCTCTGGTTATTGAACTTGAGTTCCCGAGTGCTATTTTTAGCTTCTAGCTTGGGTCTTTGGGGTGTTACAATTTTCAATTGCACTTGTCAGCTTGTGGTTCTACTTCTCAGACTTGAATTTGTGATTGCTGGTGGTGCTTTGTCAGTATGTCTGTTACTACTACCGGCGAAGCCTCTGGTGTCAGTTCCAACACGGCTAAATATTCTTTTGATAATCCTACTCTACAGATTAGTCCTGTTAAACTTGATGGCACAAATTACTTGACATGGTCTAAATCTTGTATGCTTTTTATTAAAGCTAGACGTTTGTATTCTTATCTCGATGGGAAACATAAGCGACCAGCCCTCACTGATCCGGGTTTTGATGAATGGGATGCTACCAACTCTCTTGTTCTCTCATGGCTCAACTATTCTATGATACCTAGTATTTCTAAAGGATATTTGTTGTTTGATGAGGCATGGAAAGTGTGGAGTGCAGCTGCCCAAACATATGCTAAGCTTGGCAATGACTCTCAGGTATATAATATTCGTAAACAGCTTCATCAGTTCAAACAAGGCTCTTTCTCCATCACAGAGGTTTTTACTGAAATGAGCAGTTTGTGGCAAGAGTTAGACTTTTATCAGGATTTTACAGCCGAGTGTCCAGCCGATGCGGCCAAGTTTCAGCAAATGGTTGACAGAGAGCGAGTCTTTGATTTATTAGCTGTTTTGAATGAAGAGTATGATCCTATTCGGGTTCAAGTCCTGGGCAAAACACCGTTTCCCTCACTGAGGGAGGCATACTCCTACATTCAGCAAGAGGAGAGTCGTCGTGGTGTTATGCTTTCATCGGGTTCTGTTGAACGCTCTGCATTGCTGGTCCATCCTCAGCCTATTGATCCCAAGCCTATCTTGCCACTTCCTGTCACTAGTGTGCCTCATCCCAAAGATCATCTACATTGTGATCATTGTGGACGCCCCAGACACACTCGAGACTCTTGCTGGAAACTTCATGGTCGTCCTAGCCGTGGGCGAGGTGGTCGTCGCCCAGGTTCTTCTAGGCCTTGGGCCAATGTTGCTGATTTTTCTGAGGGCAGTTATCCTAGTTCTACTTTATCTCCTACCGAGGTACAGTCTTTGAAGACTCTTATGTCCCGGCTTCAGCCTCCTTCATCTAGTGATGGTAGTTCTTCCACTCCCGCAGCTCCTACCATGCCACTTCCCAGTTAGACAACTCAGGTAATTTTGCCAGTCATATTGCTACTAGCCCTTGGATTATTGATTCTGGGGCTTCAGATCATATGACTGGTATCTCTAGCAAATTTGTCTCCTACTGTCCTTCTTTAGGTAGGGACAAGGTTCGAATAGCTGATGGTTCTTTTTCTTCCATCTCCGGTCATGGTTCTATAACTTGTACTCCTACTCTTAAGCTAAATTCTACCCTTCATGTGCCTAGTTTTCCTAGTAATCTTATTTCCATTAGTACTATTACTAAAGATCTTAATTGCAAAGTCACTTTCTTTTCTTCCTATTGTGTCTTTCAGGAGCTGAAAACAGGGGAAACGATTGGCTATGGTAGAGTTCGGGACGGGTTGTATTATTTGGCTGAGCCTCCATCAGTTCCTCCATCAGTTTCTCCAGTGTTGGGTCCTTTAGGCCTTGTTGCTGCAGCTGCCCCTTCTTCTGCAGCCTCTATTATGCTTCTGCATCGGCGTTTGGGTCATCCATCTTTTGTTGTCTTGAAGAGAATGTACCCAACTTTATTTTCTCAAGTTGTTTTTGCTACTTTAGTGTGTGATGCTTGTGAGTTTGCCAAGCACACTCGAACTTCTTATCCTTCAGTGGATAGTAAAAGTACTGAACCTTTTATGATTATACATTCTGATGTTTGGGGACCTAGTGAAGTTTTGTCTTTGAATGGTTGTCGTTGGTTTGTGACTTTTATTGATTGTTATAGTCGCACTACTTGGGTGTATTTGCTCCAATCTAAAAGTGATGTGTTTGTATGTTTTAAGCGGTTTCACAAACTAGTGTCTACACAATTCTCAGCCAAGGTCAAGGTCTTGCGTAGTGACAATGGTGGTGAATATGTGAATGGTGGCTTTAGTTCTTATCTGACAGACCATGGCATTATTCATCAAACAAGTTGTGTGTATACTCCAGCTCAAAATGGTGTTGCTGAACGGAAGAACCGACATCTTCTGGAGGTTACACGTGCCTTGCTCTTCACCATGAATATCCCTAAGTCCTATTGGGGTGATGCAGTTCTTGTTGCTGCCTATCTTATTAATCGGATGCCTTTAAGGACTTTATCCTTCAGGGCCCCTCTAGATTTGCTCCAAGGCACGAGTCTACATCGAGTTCCTCCCAAGATTTTTGGTTGTGTGTGTTTTGTCCATGAACATCGCCCCAATCTGCGGAAGTTGGAGCCTCGCTCTATCAAATGTATCTTCATTGGTTATTCTGCGACGCAAAAGGGGTATAAATGCTATCATCCTCCCACGAGAAAGGTCTTCGTTTGTATGGATGTCACCTTTCGTGACTGGGAGCCCTATTTTTCAGCTCCTCTGTCTTCGGAAATGTCCCTCGGGTGTGAGCCTTCAGCTCAGTTTGACTCCATGTTGAGTTTGTCGCCTGATTCCCATATAGTTGGTACACCTCGGATTCCTGTTAGTGAATTGGATAAACCAGCCAGTGATGATAACTCTTCTAGTAATGATCATCCAGTATATCAGACTCCTATGCGACTGCAAAAGGATGATTTGTTACAATATTCTCGGAAGAAGCCTTCTATCTTGCCACCTGCTCCACTTACTCTACCTAGTCAATCGATGCACCCTGAGTCAGCTTCCACCACTACACCTGCTACTGGTAACATCTATTCTCCTTCAGTTCCTGATTCCTCTAATCTTCCTATTGCTCTTAGAAAGGGTGTACGGTCTTGTACAGTGCACCCTATTTCTAACTTTGTTTCCTATGATAGATTGTCTTCTCCATATCGAGCCTTTGTCTCGTCTGTTTCTATGACTTCTGTTCCACAGAATTGGAGGGATGCCATGGCTGATAATCAATGGAGACTGGCCATGACAGAAGAAATGCAAGCTTTAAAGAAAAATGGAACATGGGAATTGACTACTCTTCCTTCAGGGAAACGATTGGTGGGTTGTAAATGGGTGTATACCGTCAAATACATGGCTGATGGTTCTATTGAGCGTTTGAAGGCTCGATTAGTGGCGAAAGGCTTTACTCAGACTTATGGCATTGATTATGCTGAAACTGTTAGAGAAGCAGAAAATAAAAAATGTTGTATATTCCATAATCCACAGTTAACCATTACAGACATACTATATGATGTAAACCTAATATCTAAGGAATGTACACTACTACCCTTATCTAGAAATGTTAATACAAACTCATCCCTCAACACTCCCCTTCAAGTTGGAGCATAGATGTTAATCATGCCCAACTTGTTGCATAACTCACTAAATTGACTTTTCCACAAAGCTTTAGTAAACACATCTCCAAGTTGATCTTTGGATCGAACATACATCGGATGAATCCTCTTTGTCTTCACAACCAAATCCCTAATAAAGTGACAATCAACTTCAATGTGCTTTGTACGTTCATGAAAAACAGGATTCGATGCTATACATAGCAGCTTGATTATCACAAAACATTTTCATAGGAGAAAGAGATGAAAACCCTATCTCACTAAGCAAAGACTGAACCCACATCATTTCACAAGCAGTATGTGCCATAGCTCGATACTCAGCTTCTGCACTAGACCGAGCCACCACATTCTGTTTCTTACTTTTCCAAGTAACCAGATTATCACCAAGAAAAACACAATATCCTGAGATTGATCTTCTGTCAATACAATCTCCAGCCCAGTCAGCATCACTAAAACCCTTGATTTCAAAAGATTTAGAACGTTTGAACCATAAACCCAAACCAGGAGCACCTTTAAGATATTTGACAATCCTACAAGCAGCCTCCCAATGCTCTATACGAGGGTCTTGCATAAACTGACTTACCACTCCAACTGCAAAGGAGATATCAGGACGAGTAACAGTCAAATAGATCAATTTTCCTACCAAATGACGATATCTCCTTGGATATTCAAAAGGTTCACTGACATCTTTGCCAAACTTTACATTTGGGTCCATAGGAGTTGAGACAGGTTTAGCTCCCAACAATCCAGTCTCCTGTAACAAATCAGTTACATATTTTCGTTGGCATAAGGATAAGCCATTTTTGGATCTAGCTACTTCAATACCCAAGAAATAACGCAATTTTCCAAGATCCTTCACACTAAAAAGACTGTTAAGAAACAATTTGAGTTTCTGAATACCTGATAAGTCACTGCCAGTCACCACAATGTCATCCACATAAACAACAAGAATAATACACCCACTTGCTCTATGTCTCACAAATACTGAGTGGTCTACAGCCACCTGTTTCATACCAAACCTTAACACGGCATTACTAAATTTTTCAAACCATGCACGAGGGGATTGCTTAAGACCATATATAGCTTTGTGTAAACGACATACCTTCCCAGACTCCCCCTGAGCAACATAGCCAGGAGGTTGCTCCATATACACCTCTTCCTTCAAGTCACCATGTAAAAAGACATTCTTGATATCAAGTTGGTACAATGGCCAATCCTTGATGGCAGCAACTGCTAAAAGTACACGAACAGAAGACAAGCAAGCAACGGGAGAGAAAGTGTCAAAATAGTCAACTTCATAAGTTTGAGTATAACCTTTAGCAACCAAGCGAGCTTTGTATCGTTCAACCGAACCATTAGGTAGATATTTGATAGCATAAACCCAGCGACATCCGACGACACTTCCCCCAGGTGGTAAAGCAGTAAGAGTCCAAGTCTTATTACGATGGAGTGCAGCAATCTCATCATCCATAGCACTCTTCCAGGGAGAGAGAGTAACAGCTTCCTGGAAGGAAGCAGGGATACTAGTGGAGGACAAGGAGCTAATGAACGAGGTATAGGAGGGAGACAAATGAGACATAGAGACAAAGTTAGAAATAGGATGGTGAGTACAAGAGCGTTTACCTTTACGAAGAGCAATAGGAAGATCGGGAGAGGGTGGCTCAGGAACTTGCAGAGATGAAGATGATGGAAGGGGGTCGGGAATAGCTGGAGAAATCCTGGACCAAGTACCACGAGTATACACCTGCAATGGAAGAGAGGAAACATCCAAACTAGAAATACAAGGTGGGGGAAGGGGTAAAGGAGGAGAGGATGAAACAGGAGGAGAAGGATCCAAAGGAGAAAAATAGGGCACATCATCAAAGAAGGTAACATCAATACTAACACGATACCGATGGGAGATAGGATCCCAACAACGATACCCTTTTTGAGTACGAGAGTACCCAACAAAAACACATTTGTGAGACTTGGCATTCAACTTATCACCACCATGCTGCAAGTTCTGAACAAAACATTGACTACCAAAAACACGAGGAGGAAGAACGAAAACAGGGGCAGAGGGAAAAAGAATCGAAAAAGGAGATTTACCACCTAAAACAGAAGAAGGCATACGATTAATTAAATAACAGGCATTCAAAACAGCATCTCCCCAATAACATTTAGGAACATTATATGAAAAAGTAGAGTACGAGCAGTATCAAGAAGATGACGATTCTTACGTTCAGCTACACCATTTTGCTGTGGAGTATGAGGACATGATGTTTCATGAATAATGCCTTTAGATGCACAAAAAACAGAAAGAGTACCTTTAACATATTCAAGGGCATTATCAGAACGTAAGATACGAATAGAAGTAGCAAACTGAGTGAAGACTTCATTATAAAAAACAGCAAAAACAAAAGCAACATCAGATCGACGTTTTAATAAAAACAACCAAGTCATCCTTGAACAATCATCAATAAAGGTGACAAAATAGAAATAACCACATAAACTAGGAATGCGGGAAGGGCCCCAAATATCAGAATGCACAAGTTCAAAAGGGGCTGAAGGTCTAGTAGTAACACATGGAGAAAAAGAAACACGGTGATGTTTGCCTAACTCACAAGCCTCACACTCTAACCGAGACACAGATGCAGGAACAGAAATCACTTGACGGAGAAGTTTCAGAGAAGGATGCCCCAATCTAACATGCCACTGAATAGGAGTTAAAGACGAGGTGGTGGAACTGGAAACCAAAGCAGAACTGGAAACCAAAGCAGTAGGGGAATCCAAATGATATAAACCAGCCCGTTCAGAACCCCCACCAATCATCTTCTTCGTCTCCAAGTCCTGAAAAATACAATGAGAAGGAAAGAAAGTGACACTACAGTTAAAAGATTTGGTAAATTGACTCACTGACAGAAGATTAAAAGGAAATTTCGGAATATATTGAACACCAGATAAAGAGAGAGAAGAGGTAGGAGATACACTACCACTCCCCAAAACTGGACAAGTACGACCATCTGCAACAGTAACATTACGAGAGGATGTAGGATGAAAAGATGTGAAAGTATGAGATTGACCAGTAATATGGATAGAGGCACCTGAATCGATGATCCAAGAACACGGATTAGAAACCTGAGAACAGGAGGAGTTACCTGAAGATGTGGTGATGGCTGCAATATCTGAAGAGGATGATTGCTGAGAACGATGTAGCAGAGAATCATACTCAGCCTGAGATAGAGTAATGCTGGAAGAGTCATTCACTAGATCATGAGATGGAACTGCATGTGCAACATCAGATCTTGGAAACCCAGAAGTACCACCAGAAGGTTGTTTAAACGGAGTATTGCGTTCCCAGGGTTTACCATGCTTATCAAAACACCTATCAACAGTGTGATTATCCTTGCCACAAAAAGTACACTTCCGAACACCTCCTCTGCCACGACCACGTCCACGAGAACTACCACGACCAGAGAAACTACCATCACGATATTGACCTCGTCCAGAACCAATAAGTGCGGAAGGAGCATCCAACCCGACATTGTCACTTGAAGAAGAAGAATGAGTTGCTCTAGACACACGAGAGTAAGTAGCAGAGAGTGATGGCAGAGTGCCATCACTAGCTAAAATTTGGCTACGAATAGCCTGATACTGAGGATCCAGAGAAGTTAAATACATGGAAACACATAACTCTTCTCGCTGCTTCTTCAAAGTAGCCAAATCAGTAGTCAATGGATGATAAATACACAACTCATCCCACATTCCTTTAAACTGAGCATAGTGTTCGGGAGTAGCACGACCATTTTGTTTTAATTGAAAAAGTTGTGCATAGAGTTCAAAAACACGAGAGGCATTACCAGCCATAGAATAAGTCTCTCTCACCGATTCCCACACTTCTTTGGCAGTATCAAGACACATAACATTGGCTGAAATATCAGGGTCCATACTTGCCCATAACCAAGTTAAGACAATAGAATTATTGGAAGACCAGTCAGAGTAACTCTTGTCATCAGTATCAGGAGGGTTCGTTTCAACAAGCTCGAATTTCTTCCTAGCACGCAAGGCAACTTTCATGGCCTTTGCCCATAAGAGATAGTTCCGACCATTTAAACGCACGGAACAAATTTGGAGACCCCCATGATCACGCAACAAATCAGAACTGGATCCAGACATATTGAAGAACCACAAAACACACCACTGAATAAGGCAGCTATCACCAATGGACTCAACTCCCACGCAGCAGATTGAGAACTAATAAAAAACAGAACCAGAATACTCCAAAAACAATCCAGAAGAACAAATAATCCAGCACTTTACTGAATAGATCAATTCACAAAATGCACCAGATCAGTAGCAAACCAAACTTGGGAACAAAATATTATCCTCTGACAAGAACAAAGTAGACCCAGCAGCTGGTGCTGGAAAGATACAGCTCATGGAACCAGAAGTTTCTCTTTTCTGGAGAACTTGTAGACAGAAGCACAGTTTTTTTTTTTTTTTTTTTTTTTCTTGGTTCTGGTTTGGTTCAGCAAAGAACTCTGGCGAAGCTCAAGCAAATCCAAACGAAACTCGCATTGGTAGACGCGCGAACAGAAAAGCCAGACGAAAAACACGAAGCGGAGCGATCGACCTCAACCACCTAGAACAGATCGACTCCAGAGCAGAAGAAACCAGATCGACTTCACGCTGGTAGACACGCAAAGACGAAAAACAGAGCCGATCGATCGACTTCAACCACCCAGAAAAGATTGATTTCACAATCGCACACATGAGAACGAAGTTTGTGCTTCCATAATGCAGAATGAGTTGAAATAAGTCAATCTCTTCCACAGAGCAACTCACATACCACCACTGTTACCGGCACTAGATCACCTGAACCACCACTGTTACCGGCACAGATCACCGGAACCTCCGGCTCCGATACCATGTTAGAGAAGCAGAAAATAAAAATGTTGTATATTCCATAATCCACAGTTAACCATTACAGACATACTATATGATGTAAACCTAATATCTAAGGAATGTACACTACTACCCTTATCTAGAAATGTTAATACAAACTCATCCCTCAACAGAAACTTTTGCCCCTGTTGCCAAGATGAATTCCATTCGAGTCATTCTTTCTTGTGCTGCTAATCTAAGTTGGAATCTAAGTCAGCTGGATGTTAAAAATGCTTTTCTTCATGGGTTTCTTCGTGAAGAGGTGTATATGGCTATTCCTCCGGGCTTTGAGTGTGTAAAGACCGCGGGTAAAGTTTGTAAATTGAAGAAGGCTCTTTATGGGCTCAAACAATCGCCACGGGCTTGGTTTGAGCGATTTCGCCAGGTTTTATGTCTTGCTGGATATATTCAGAGTGAGAGTGAACACACATTATTCACCAAATGGGTGGATGGAAAAATTACTATTCTTATTGTCTATGTGGATGACATCATTCTTACTGGGAACAATCCCGTGGAAGAAGTCAAGATCAAGAAAGTCTTGGCCACGGAGTTTGAAATTAAAGACTTGGGGCCTCTCCGATACTTCTTAGGTGTTGAAGTGGCTAGATCGAATGCAGGGATCTTCATCTCTCAAAGAAAATATGTTATGGATCTCTTACAGGAGACAGGTATGCTTGGTTGCAAGCCTAGTGACACTCCTATTGAAGTTAATCATCGTCTTGGCCGTAAGGTGGGCAAGGAAGTTGATAAGGAGCGGTATCAACGGCTTGTTGGTAAACTTATTTATTTATCCTATACTCGTCCTGATATTGCATATGCTGTGGGTATTGTCTGTCGCTTTATGCATTCTCCTCAAGAACCTCATATGGAGGCTGCCTATCGAATTCTTCGTTATTTGAAAGCAACTCCTGGTAAAGGCTTATTGTTTTCGAAGACTGATCATCTTAATATTGAAGCCTATACTGATGCGGACTGGGCTGGTTGTCCCATTGATCGCCGATCCACTTCTGGTTATTGTTTCTTCATTGGCGGTAATTTAGTTGCTTGGAGGGTAAGAAACAGGGTGTTGTGGCTCGGTCTAGTGCCGAGGCTGAGTATCGGTCTATGGCCCATGGTGTGGAGGAACTTCTATGGCTTCAGAAGTTGATGTGTGACCTTGGTTCTACTTCTGATCAACCTCTTCGTCTCTACTGTGACAACAAGGCTGCTATAAGCATTGCCAACAACCCAGTTCTTCATGACAGAACAAAGCACATTGAACTGGATCGAAGCTTTATTGAAGAGAAGATTCGATCTGGACAGCTTTGTATTCCTTTTGTGCCCTCTAGTGATCAATTAGCTGATATTTTCACTAAAGGGCTCGATGCAAAGACTTTTCATGCTCTTCTTGGCAAGCTGGGCATGATGGATATTCATGCTCCATCTTGAGGGGGGGTATTGTAATACAAGTGTACAAGGGTACTTTGGTATTTACCAAAAAGCATGTATAGTTGATATACAATGAGTAAATTAGGTCTTCTCTAAGTTAAGAGAGATGAACCTCTGTAGTATGATGACTGGATTCTCTGTGTTCAATAGTATCATAGTTTATATTGTTTCGCGGATGACATTTATTTTTCCTGTACTTCTATACATATTTAACCTAATGATACAGGTTGAGACTTCTAACGCATTTATGTCATTTACTGTGTAAAGAAGTAAAAGTTTTAGCTTCATATATTTTTGTTCGAATATGAAGGAAGTTTTGAGCAATTTAATTAACAATATATGGTACCCAAACGAATAATTGCTGCCTGAATCTTAGGTGCATAGAATGGAGAGGAAATTCCTTGATAAAAGAAGAACAACAAAATAATCCTTGATAAAAGAAGAAGAACAAAATATCCAAGGGCATAGAGAAAAATAAAGCATTGAAGATATTCACGTAAAGCTGAGGGACAGATTTGGGGCAGTTGACACTACTTGGAGTAATTTTGTCTGGGTAATTAATAACGGTTGCATTTAGCCAGATGTGGTTGGTCAGTTCGACAGTTTCCTTGCAAGTTCTGTACTAATTCTTCATGTCGAGTGGTCTAATTTCATATGAAATCATGCTTGTGTCCAGGCTAAACATTTGTGGTGGATTTGAAACTAAATTTTACTTTCTACTTGATGTCGTTATCAGCAATTTGCAATACAAAGTTTTTCATTCCTTGCCACTTCAAAGTTGTTTGTTTGCTCTACAGGGGAAGAGGCGGGATACATGGTGTCCTGGTAATCTTTCACGGGAGAATCTTGAAGAGGTACTTTTTGTTCTTACAAGTTACATGTTGGATTATTTACCCCGGTTTAAAATCTTTAAAGCCATCTGTTTATGATATATTTAATTTGAGTTTGCAGAGTAAATTCTTTCTTTAGCTTTCTATATCAGTGTTTGTGCATGTGTATACATGTGTGTTTTGAAGTTGAATTTGACTAATGTTTGTTACATTAACCAATTAGGAGTTTTCAGGGCTATATTCATGAAATAAAACAAAATTTAGATGGATTGTACATACACAGCAACCAGAGTGTTCTAATGCAGGCTCATGTGCGTAACAAATGTTTTAGAGCAGAAAAGATTCTTTTGCCAGAATGCTAGTAATTTTTGCTCAAGATAGAAACAAAAGTGTGTGTGGGTTTGGGGGGTGTGGTGGGGAGGGGGGTGATTAAGAGGGAAAGGGGTGAAACTTCCATTAAGACATTCATATTTAGTTCCATAAAGTTGCTGTTTCTGAGACCCATGCCTGTGTGTCTATAGTTCAACTAAGTTAAGTCATTCCAGCTTAATTTATCACTTCGTGGCTATCTACCAACAAAAAGGCGCATTTTAGGGTTATTTGCTTCCAAGTTTCAAGTTGGCTGTGTTCTGGGGGCTACAAGTAGGCCAATAAGAAAGCACTCAAGAATGTGATGAGAGATTTTCTGGCCTATGATTTTTAGAGGCAAATATCCTTCAAAAAAGTTTTCTGCAGCTGATCTTGTGCTTTGCTCTGTAACTATTTAGCTGTCAACTATCAACATGCATAACATTTTAAAGATAAAAAACTTCCAGAACTTCCTTTTGATCAGAAAAGATATTATTACTCTGCCCATTTTTCTATTGGACAAATTGAGATGTCTAAATTCAGGGCACTGCTAGGGCAAGAGGTGCATTTGAAAAAGAAAAAGTTGATTACAAGGGATAGAGTACTTGTAAAGCTGACGTTAAAGCAACTTTGTTTAAGATTTTGTCAAGCTGAACTCTTTTTATACAAGTTTATTTTACTATGTCACTTTCTTGCCCATTTCTGTCTCCAAATTAGATATAATACTGCTGCAAGAAAGTTTTTTCTTTGTTCGAATAGGTAATAGTTTGAATTTCTTGGATGAATACTAATGCCTTTTGCCTTATTTTAGGTGTATTCCAATGCGAAATCTAGGGCTTCTACTGCGAAATCCACAAGAGTTGAGCGTTATGTGGGACCTCTTGTTCCTTTTGAAAAATTGGTAAATGAAAATGAAGTTGTGGATAACTGTTCTAAGCCGTGCAAAGATGAGAAACATGATGTGGCTAGAGACTGCACTCTCCCTGAGCCTCGTGCCTTATTGCATGTAACAAGCAGGAGGAAAGCTCCCCCTCGGAAGAAAGACCCCCCTGTGGTTTGTATAATTTCTTTTGCTCTATATCTCCTTTCTCTGAACTTCTAAGTTCTAACACCCTAGCATGTGTTATCTCTCAGGACGAGAATGAACTACTAGAAATACAAGCGGAATATGAAGATCTGATTCTAAAATATGAGACTGAGGTTGTTATGCTTTCTCTTCTTTCTGATCCTGTAGCTAGTAATACAGTCTGGTCCTATTTATTTGTTCTTTTCTTTATGCAGAGAATTATGGGTGAATTACAAATTGATTTTTTAATGAGGCAGCTAGCAGAGGTCACTTTATCTGACCACTTGATGCACAATGAATGCTCTATATATACTGCCAATAGAAGCAATGTTTATGCAGACAACAGCATGAGCTTGAGGGAGTCTGAGGCTATTTTTGTAATTAAGCAACTGCAAGAAAAGGTCTGTGTGATTTCTTTTGCGTATTAATCACTGTTTTTCTAATGGAGTTTAAGATTTTTTTATTTTGTTTGCAATGTTTGTTGTATGTGTTTTCTTTTTCACTCGTAGATCAAATTGTTGGAGTTGGAATCATCTTCTAGCCAGCAAAATTTGGACAATATTGTTAATCTAGCAACAGAACAGAATATATGTGCGAAAGAGAAGCTTGAAGAGGTAACCACAGTTTCAGTAATTGGCAACTTTTCTGTGTACTTTAATTTATGTTAGGTTTTATTTTTTGTCCTTCATAATGGAGATACTGAACTCTCCACAGATGAATTTCAGTGGTCACAAGTCATATATAATTGGTTAATCACATGGGGTTTGGGTTATTACAATTTCTGTTTGCTTGGTTTTATCTTATTCTTTGTGTCTGGGTTTTTGTTCATTGCAAAATAATATCTATGAAAGATTTATGAAGCGTTATTTTTTTTTAACTTTTTTGAACTGCCATATTTTTTATGCGACAAGTAGTAGCTCTACCATGGGGTTTGTGCTTGCTCTTCCATGGGGTTTTAACTTTTAGGTCTCATACGATCTTCTATTAGCAATGCATTATTACCCTCAGGATGCTGTTTTTAGTTCCTCCTTCGTTATTATCTTTTAGATGCACAAATCAAGGAATCTGTATTATTCACAGTTGTTTTAATCTTATTTGAAGCCCTTATTTTTTTTTAAACTCAGAACTTTTTTCTTTTCTTTATGTCCTTGGCTGTTTTTAAAATTATCAATTGATATATATGTTACAATATTATTAGCTCCATGAAGAGCTTCAAAATGCATGGGATGAGGCCAGAATTGTTCATGAGCAACTTGCTTCTAATGAATCTGCTGGAAGAATGGATGTATGTATCTTCTACCCGTCTTAATCTCTATGAAGATTTTTTTTATGTTTTCTTGTCTATGTTACTATCATTTTTGTTCATTGTTTCAAAGCTTTTTCAGTAAATGTATATATGCTATCAAAGCTTCAGAAACTGATTTTTAGTTTTTTCATTGCCAGCTTAATCTTGACTCATGTGTTGAGCTTTCAATGGAGGTGCAAAATATAATCTTTGAAGTTCAGAGCTCAAAAGAAGTTCTTGAGAGTGTCACTTCACTCAAGCACGAGGTTTTCCAGAGTCTTTCTGCAATATCTAATGTGTTTGTTGTGAGTACTCTGGCAAGAATTTGCAATGATTACCCCTGTTTCAAGGCATTATTGTGTTTTAGGACAAATACTGTTACTGTTAACATTGTTCTTATATTATATAGATGTATCTTTCGTTTAGGATTTTTTTTTCCTGACGTTTGCCACTTTTACCTTCCATTGTATGATAGTCAGTGCATGTAATGCAGGATTTCAGAGCTTTTTTGCACCAGATCTCTAAGGAACAAAAGTTGGTCATCAGTGATCAGGAAAAATTGCACCTTTGCATGAGCCAGAAAATTACTGAACTGGAGAACGAGAAGGTGTCGTCATCTCAACATTTTCAAGAATTAGATAATAATCTCTTATGGTATAAAAAAAAGATTGACTTGCACTTTTACTGTAATTGCAGCTTGTTTTGTACAATCAATCTGTTGACTTCCAAAAACAAATGGAAGACCTAAGGCTAGAAGCTCAAAGTCTTAAAGAATCCCTGAAAGTAAGGGTTCTTTCTTTGATTCTTTTGTTTCCATATGCATCGTTTGTCAGGAAATGAGCTATTCTGACTTGTTTCATTTATTGAAGGCACTTTCCGACCAACAGAACATGGAAGAGGGGGAATTGCATTCTTATATTCAGATTCTTGAAAATGAGATATCATGTTTATCGTCCAGTTCGCTGGCTAAGGAGAACGAAAGCTTGAGAAAAGATCTGGAGAAAGTTAAAATAAAACTGAACGAAACCGTTTCCAAGCTTAAGAATGCCAATCAGGAGAAGACAAAACTTGAGGTTTCAATGTTTCATCTTATATCTATTGCCTTACATATCAAACTTTTCTTTGCTGATGCAAGTTCTCTTCTGCCACTTAACGTATTGTAACTTGTTCAGGGTGAAAAAGCATATGCTGAAAAGGAGGTAAAACGATTGCAAGGCCAAAGGGCTCTTCTTGATCATGATAGTAACAAACGTGAATCACTTGCTGGTAGAAGGCGTGACTCGGTTATTGACAAGAGTTCAAAGGTTTTTGAACCAAAAAAGGCCAAGGGACCAGGAGTGCTTTTCGAACAGACAATGCAGGTAATAATAATGGTTATATTTATTACCTGCAGCTCTGTTTATTAAAAGAATAATAGGCAATCAGATTCTTTGTGCGAAGTTATTGTAGTAATTACTGAGTAGTTTGGGTAGGAGTTATCAGGGATGAGATTGAAAAATAATATATGTAATTATTATGTATATCATATAAGTACATATGTTACTTACTTCAGAAAAAGTACTTTTCAGCTTGTATATTTGGATTGCTTTTATACCTATTAGAGAATAGCTGCTCCTGGAAATTTTGTTCATACCGTGGATTTATTACACAATGAGAATATAAACCTAAAAAAGAAATGTAATATTTCAGACTCTTGGAATCTGCATTGTTCTGATTAAAACTCTGAAGCATATGACTTTATGAATAGCATGCTACACATCCCACATTGGAAAGATGGGATGTGAAGTGTTATTTATAAGGAGGCCAATGCCACTTCTTAAGATGTCCAATGAGTTTTCACATGATAGAGATGAGCCTTGATTGTGGAGATGATAAGAACTCACAAAATAAAGGAAAAAGACTGAACTTAAATTGATTACAAAACTAGAATAAGGCAAGGCAGTTCGAGAAGCCAAACTTCTCTCCCTTACAGTTTTCTAGACAAAACAGGATACTCGATAATCCTAAGAACAAAACATAACAAAACATTAAATAGGCAAGACCTCAGCAACTCAAAAGTCTTCGTAACCAGACTTCATGCTTCCCTCCTTTCCCGCCAACCACTTTACTGCGCCTAGCATAGGCGAAATTAATCGGGGGCTTATCAATACCCCCCTCCCAAAAAGTAACCTTGTCCTCAAGGTTAAAGTCAGGAAATTGCTGTTGAATGAGTTCATACGATTCCCATGCGGCCTCAAAAGCTGGTAACTCTTTCCATTGAATCAAGACTTACAAACAAGAGCCTGAAGCTCCTTGAACCATCCGTAACCCAAGCACCCTAGCAGGTTCATCTAAAATTTCTCAATCATCAACTAACTGTGGTGGCAAAGCCTGTTGGGCAACAATCGAGCCAATCATTCTTTTCAATTGTGAAACATGGAACACCAGATGGATTGTGGCTCCAATTGGTAATTGCAACTTGTAAGCAACCTTGCCAATTTTTGATATCACCCAGTACGGCCCAAAGTAACACGGAGCCAACTTCTCACATGGACGTGCGACGATAGGGATGGACCTTAAGATAAACCATATCCCCTATGACGAATTCTTCCTCACACCTTCCTTTATCTGCCTGAACTTTCATGTGCTGCTGCGTGTGATTTAAAGTTCGCTTTAGTTCTTCCAACATTATGTCCCGGTCGTAGAGTTAGACATCGGTCTCAGCATTGGTACTGGTTCCTTGTCATAGCGCAACAACAGTGGAGGGTTTCAACCATATATCACATTAAAGGGAGTTGTTTTAATGGAAGTATGATGAAGTATTATATGAATATTCTGCCAAACCTAACCATTTGGCACAACACTTTGGAGGTGATGTAGCAAGGCAGTACATATAAGCTCCTAGATCCCTATTGACAACTTCACTTTGACCGTCTATTTGTGGATGGTAAGCCGTACTCAGTTGGAGTAATGTACCCTGCAATGTAAGTAACTCAGTCCAAAAATTACTCATAAATACCTTGTCTCTGTCTAACACAATAGACTTGGGAAACCCATGCAGTCTCACAATTTCTTGTAAACAAACAGCCGCCACTTTCCTTGTAGTATAGGGATGTTTTAACCCAAGAAAGTGCACGTACTTAGATAGCCAATCTACCACCACGAGAACAGTATCAACCCTTTCATATTTCGGTAAGCCCTTTATGAAATCAATAGTGATTTCTTCCCATACCAACTCCAAAACTAGCGGTGGTTGGAGTAGTCCATTTGGAGCCACGATAGAACTTTTATATTGTTGACAAATCTGACAGCTTGCGACATATCTTTTGATGTCACCCTTTATGCCTTCCCAATACACATTGGCAGAAATTCGTTTCAGGGTCTTCAAAAATCCGGAATGTCCACAAATACAGCCATCATGGAACTCTTTTAGCACCACTTGCACCAAGGGTGAAATGCAGGGAAGAACGACCGGCCCTTGCATAACAGTTGGTCCTGCCCAATAGTAAATCCTGGGAACGTGTGTTAGAACATCCTCAAGAATTAGGAAATGGGGAACCGTGAATGCTAAAAGTGCTACAAAATGGGTTCTGAGACGAAGCATCCGCCGCCTTGATTTCTAAGATTGGTTTATAAACTATATCAAAGCTGTAACTCATAAACTTTGTCTACCATTTTTGATGTACCATAGCAACCATACGCTACTCCAGTAAATATTTTAAGCTCTGCTGATCCGTTCGAACCACAAATCAATGCCCTAGAAGGTAATGGTGCCATTTGTGAACAACAAACACAATCCCTATCAGTTCTCGCTCATAAACAGACTTTAGCTGTTTGTGTGGGGTTAGAACTTGACTGAAAAATGCTACTGGGCGTTGCTCCTGCATTTAGACAGCCCTCACTCCAAAACTTGAAGCATCCGTCTCTAAGATAAAAGGAAGAGTAAAATTACGCACAACTAAAACAGGGAGTGAACTAGTTAAGTCATGGCTTTTTAAGAGCGAGGAAAGCAACATTTGATTCTTGATTCCAATGGATTTTTTTTTGAGAAGGTTTGTCAAGGGGGCAGACTATCATTCCGTAGCCTGCCACAAATCTTCGGTAGTAACCGGTAAGACCCAAGAATCCCATAAGCTCCTTCAAAGACTTAGGTATGGGCCACTATAACACAACAATAATTTTTGAGTAATCAGCGGCAACTCCTTTCTTAGAAATGATATGTCCAAGATACTCCAATCTTGCTTGTCCAAAGTGGCATTTTTTTCAGTTGACATACAACTGTTCCTTAGCTAAGATCCCCAACACACAAGATAAATGCTTTCGATGCCCCTCCATGGACCTGCTATAAAAACAAGGACGAGTTTTTTAGTACGCTCTGAATATTCATGAGTGCTTGAAAAGTTGACGGAGCATTGGTAAGTCTGAATGGCATCACCTTGAACTCATAGTGTCCTTCATGAATGCAGAAATCCGTTTTTGGTATGTTTTCGCTCCTTACCCTGATTTGATGATATCTCGACTTCAGGTCTAACTTTGAGAACACAGCTGAAACATGTAAATCGTCCAGCAGCTCATCTATGATAGGAATCAAAAATCTATCAACAATCGTAGCTTTGTTCAAGATGCTATAATCCACGCAGAATCTCCAACTCCCCTATTCTTTTTTAACCAATAACACCGGACTGGAAAAAGGCTAATGTTGGGCTATATGATTCCGGACGTCAACATCTCCGACGCCAACTTCTCATTTTCTTCCTTTTGCATCTGAGGGTATCGATAAGGCCGTACATTGACAGGAGTTGTACTCGGTTGAAGTGTTATAGTGTGATCTCTCCTCCTCGTAGGAGGAAGGCCCTTCTGATCTCTCCCCCTCGTAGGAGGAAGGCCCTTCTGCCATTCAGAGACTTTGTAGTACTGTTGAATGATATCTTTGTACTTTTCCAGCACTGAACTTTCCCCTTAGTTACTGATTGCTTCTACACTGCCCAATTCAATGAGAACTCCCTCCCCTTCTTTTCAATTTGCCTTTTCCATAGCTTTGAGAGAAACCAAATAATTGCAAAGGCTTGGGTCACCTTTTATGGAAACACTGACCCCTTCTAGCTCGCATGGATAATTTTTTCCAGCTCACCTTCGTTTCCCCGAGAGTTTCCAACCATTGCACGCCCAGGGTGACATCTGCACTACCTAACTCTAGGGGAAGGAAGTCATCAATTATCTCTACACTTGGTAGAGTGATCACAACCCCTCGGCAAATCCGCCCTCGTTTCACCGACAGTCCAGTGCCCATGGACACTGTGTAACTTGTTGTTCTGGCCATAGGTAACAACAATTTTTGTACCAATCTCTTGTCGATGAAGTTATGTGTGGCTCTGCAATCTATCATCACCACCACTTCTTGCAACCGACGGCTCCTTTTACTTTCATGATCTTTGAAGTAGTAAGACCAATCAAAAAAATTATTGGTAGAGTTAAAATGAGTGCAAGAACTGAATGTAAGTGAGCAGTAAGCAGTGATCACAGAGAAGGATAGAGAGAAGAAGAGGTTTCACAAAATTCCAACTACTTAGAATACATGATAGAAGCCTAGATAAACAAGTCTAAGGACAAAGACTAAAATACCTTTACAGAAATATTCAACTCGCCCCTCAATTTGGAGCATACAAATTGAACATGCTCAACTTGGTACAAAATTTATGAAAAATAGATGGAAACAATGGCTTAGTAAAGAAATCTCCAAATTGAGATGAAGAAGAAATATAAGGTGTACGAGGATCTCCTCTCAACAGTAAATCTCTGATAAAGTGACAATTCACTTCAATATCTTTTGTACGCTTATGGAAAATTGAATTATTTGCAATATAAATTCCTTTGTTATCAGAGTACATAGGCATGGGACGAGAAACTTTAACATTAAAGTCAAAGAGAATGAAAAACACCCAGAGCATCTCAGATGCAGTGTGTGCCAGGGCGCGGTATTCTGCCTTTGCACTCGAACGAGCCACCACTTGTTGCTTTTTAGAACGTCAGGTCACCAGATTATCACCAATAAACGTACAATAAACAGATGTAGAACAACGATCAGAACAAGACCTAGTCCAATCAACATCACTATACCCAGAGACCTGAAGAGAGGATGCTCGATAGAGTAAACCACACCCAACAGTGCCTTTAAGATAGCGAAGAATACGCCAAACAACATCAAAATGCGGAGAGCGAAGGGCATGCATAAATCTACTAACAATATTGACAACATAGGCAATATCGGGATGAGTAACAATTAGATACATTAACTTCCCAACTAATTGTCGATAGCGACTAACATCTTTGAAAACGGTCCGAGTATCAGGATCAAGTTTGGTGGTAGCATCAATAGGAGTGTTAGCTGGTTGACCACCCAACAACCCTGTCTTGGTAAGTACATCAAGAATATACTTGCGTTGGGAGAAAAAACAACCACTAGATGTTCGAGCCACTTCAATACCAGGAAATAGCGAAGATTCCCCAAGTTCTTAGTACTAAACTGACTATGCAAGTAACTCTTTAATTCACAAATGCCATCCAGATCACTTCCAAAATCAACATAAACAATGAGAATAACACTTCTCGATTTTTTATGCCGAACGAATACCGAATGGTTAAACACCGATCTTGTATAACCATAATCTACTAGGGTCTTGCTAAAACGATCAAACCAAGCACGAGGAGATTGTTTCAAACCATACAGGGCTTTTTGCTAGCGACAAACGAGATTTTCACTTCCAGAAACAACATATTCAGGAGGTTGATCAATGTAAACTTCTTCTTGAAGATCACCGTGAAGAAAAACATTTTTGATGTCAAGTTGATAAAGAGGCCAAGACTGACTAACAGCCACTGCAAAGAGATTACGAATTGAATTCAACCGAGCTACAAGAGAAAAGGTTTCCATATAATCCACTCCATATGTTTGTGTATACCCCTTTGCAACCAGTCGGGCCTTGAGATGTTCAACAATATCATCGGGAAGGTACTTGACAGTATATACCCATCGACACCCAACAGTAGGCTTCCCAGACGGAAGAGCAACTAGCTTCCATGTCTGATTTTTATGAAGAGCACTCATCTCTTCATCCATTGCTTGCTTCCAACCCGGAGACGATATAGCTTTCTGATAGGATCCTAGAATAGAAATATCAAACAAGGAACGAACAAAGGAATGGAAACAATGAGAGACACAATGATATGAAACAAAGTTAGAAATAGAATGTCTAGTACAAGCACGCTTACCACGGCGAAGGACAGTTGGCAAATCATTGATGGGATTACTTCAGGAGCTTCGGGAGCAAGGGACAACTTGGATGGGCCATATGAGACAACTTTCCTCTTTAGAGTCCGGCCAAACACTTGTAATGTAGGATCTTTCTGAGAAGTAGAAGCATTCTGTGAAGTAGGATCTTCATGAGAAGGGACAGTTGCCCCCTCCTCACTGAGAGAGGATGGAGCATAAGGCACCTCCGCAGGAAGTGGAGGATCGAGAGAGTGGAAGAACTGGAGCCATGGAAGGTGAAGGCAATGAAGGCTTCGGTGAAGTGTCAAAAACAAGAGAGCAACCTTCAGCAGAATAAAAAGAAACAGTTTCAAAGAAGGTAACATCAACACTTACCAAATGACGATGAGAGGAGGGACAATAACACTGATAACCTTTTTGAGTATAAGAATAACCAAGAAAAATACACCTGCGAACCCGAGGAGCAAGTTTATCCAACCCTGCATCCAAAATATGATCAAGGCAACACATCCAAATACACATGGAGGAACAAAAAAGGAAAGAACGAGATGGATATAGAAGAGAAAAAGAAGTTTGGTTACCCAAGATGGAATTAGGCATACGATTGATAAGATGACAAGCAGTGAGAACCGCATCTTCCCAAAAATGTTTGGGTACTTGTATGTGAAACATGAGAGTACGAGCAACATCTAAAAGATATCAATGTTTGCATTCTGCGATGCCATTCTGTTGAGAAGTGTGAGCACACGAAGTTTGATGAATAATATCCTTATCCACACAAAATTTAGAAACAAAATTCTGAATATACTCAAGATAATATCTGAACGAAGAACATTAATACGTTTCTCAAACTGAGTCAACACTTCATTATAGAAACTAAACAGAATAGAGGGTAATTCAGAACGATGTTTCAATAAAAATAACCAAGTCATACAAGAATGATCATCGACAAAAATAACAAAGTACAAATGACCAGAAGTACTATAAACACGAGTAGGACCCCAAATGTCAGTGTGAACTAATGCAAAATACTCAGGCTCACGAGGAGCATTACGAATAGCAAAGGAACTAGGATGATGTTTGCCAAGCTGACAGACTCGACACAGAACAAAAATCAGGAAAAACATGCTTCAACTTTTGGAGAGATGGATGGCCCAATCGACAATGCCACTGAAGAGGGGTGAGAGAAGCTGTCAAAAACGATGATGAAGATGAAGCAAGTGAGCTGAGAGAATCCAAATAGTACAAGCCATCACGCTCATGACCCAAACCAATCATCTTCTTGCTCTGAAGATCCTGAAAAACACGTGTAAAATTAATGGAACAGTTTCAAGCACGAGTTAATTGACTAACTGACAAAAGCTTACAAGGAAAAGATTTAAGAAAGAGACTACTTGGAAGAGAAAACAAGGGAAGAGGATGAAGAACGCTTTTACCAGTAACGGGCTGAGTAGAGCCATTCGCAAGGGTGACACTATGATCAATGGAGCTTAATTGTGTAAAGAAAGATGGATTACCAGACATATGAGTGCTTGCACCGGAATCAATGATCCATGGAGATGAGTGAACATAACATGCAACATTACCTGTTTTGGCAAGATCAACAGTCGATGAGGTCGGGTTGGAAGCACGGAATGTCTGAAGAAGCTCACTAAGCTGAGTGACAAGTTGGTCTAGAGTACTCGAGACTGGAACAGTAGGCATGTAAGAGCTAGATGATGTGTTGATGACACGATTAACATGATCAGGTTTTCTATATTTGACCCAGTAATATGGTTTAGTATGATTAGTACCACCACAATGGGCATATTGTTTATCAACCCGACCTTGAGAACGTCCAGCCCCGCGGCCATGACTACTACCATGACCGCGAGAACCACGGCCACGTGAAAAAACAGCACGCTGGTTCGAAGTAGTCAGCATAGCAGCAGCATCAATCGTAGTATGTGTAGAAGGAATATGGCCCAAAGAAGAGCGCAACAGCCTAGAATAGGCATTGGCAGCAGTAGGAAGCCTCTCACTAGCTAAGATTTGATCCTTAAAACTCTTGAAATAAGAATCCTAGCTTGCAAGTAGAGACGCAAGCATGGATTCCTCCCAGTAACGTTGCTGTTCAGAAAGGTTGGGAGTAAATGGACGATGTTGTAAGAGCTGATCCCGGAGACTCTTAAGCTTACTATAGTGATCAGGAAGAGTTGCACCATTTTGCTTAGTAGAGAAAATAAGTTCGTATAATTGATAGACCCGAGAAACATTTGAATATTGAGAATGAGCACTAGCTAGAGTATTCCAAATTTGTTTGGAAGTCTCAGCAAATTCAATAGTGGAGATAATAGTGGGTTCTATACTATGCCACAACCAACCCATGATAAGAGAATCTTTACTCTCCCAATCAACAAAATTAGGATCCTTCTTCTTGGGAGGATCATCAGTAAGGTACTTCAATTTCTTCTTGCCACGAAGGTGGACTTTGACAGCATGAGCCCATGACATATAGTTGTAACCATTAAACTTCTTGGAAGTAATTGAGCGAGGAAGCCCATCATCACGAGATACAATATCTTTAACAAGAGCTAGACTCCCAAAGGCAAACATTCTGATCAATAAATAGGCTAGATAACTAAGTAAAGCAAGCATTGACAATAATTGCCGTTAACAAACTACAATTAGAGCAAGAGGTCAAGCAGAACTAGAGCCAAAAAATACAGCAAGCATATCATATTCTGAAACCTAGGGCAGCATATATCCAGAACAAGTCATAAGCAACTCAAAGAATCAAATAAAGCAAAACGCGAGTGGTTCAAATTGATGATTATATGAAATGCCAGCTCAAGTACACGACTGTCACACAGCGAAGGAAGATGACAAAACCACTTTCGCACATAAAACTGTCAAGAAAATCAACATAAATTGTCGCACAGAGATCGATCAACTGCAGAGAAATCGAACGAAGATCGAACCAGCAGAACAATGCAATCAATCATTGACGAAACAGTCCAGTCATTGTCGCGAGAGGCAGAACTCCTCGATGACTCATGGACTGCGCAGGGTCATCGGAAATAAGAAACAGGCGGACCTCTGATACCAAGTTAAACTGAGTGCAAGAATTGAATGTAAATGAGCAATGAGCAGTGATCACAGAGAAGGACAGAGAGAAGAAGTGGCTGCGTATTTTTCACAAAATTCCAATTACTTAGAACACATGATAGAACCCTAGATAAACAAGTCTAAGGACAAAGACTAAAATACCTTATAGAAATATATAAGGACGAAGACTAAATTACTCTTACAGAAATATTCAACAGATAGCTCGGCCACTCCTCCAATTTCGTTCATTTCCTACTCCTCTTAGTCATTTTTTTTTCCTCTGTGAGTAACTCCAGCTCGTCATCTTCCTGTACGACCAATACTTGAAGAGTCTTCTTCTTACACTGATGCCCTATGGAATACTTCTTGTTACACTGAAAGCACAAACCTTTCTCATGCCTATGTTGTAGCTCGGCATCCGACAATTTGAAAATAGTTATTAGGTTTTTTAGTTGACGGTGCTATTGTGGATGTAGGCTTTGTTCCCTGTAGTGATTGAGATACCGGATTTGGTTTAGTGGAGCTGGTGGTTGGGCCTAAAGTTTTATGCACAAATGGAATTGGGCCAATAGATTGACTCCCCTAAGAAAGAGGGCTGGTTATGGCATGATTAGGCTTGAGAGAAGTAATCCTATCTTCTATTCTTTGGGCTAGCTCCATGATTTGACCCAACCTAGCTGGTTTCATCATTCGGACCTTAGCCTGGACGTCATATTTGAGCCCATTAACAAAGGCACTCTCCAATACAAATTCTGGCAATTCATCAATCGTTGCTGCTAAAGCTTCGAAGCTCCGTCGAAAATCACGTACAATGCTGTCTTGCTTCAGAGCCAACAGCTTCTCACATGCAGTCCCTTCTTGAGTTAATCGGAATCGATCAAGGAGGTTTCCCTTTAATCCAACCATGAACGCATTCTTTGTCACCTATTTTCCCACTAGAACCAGGCTAAAGCCTCTCCATCATGAGCGCATTCTTCGATGCCTATTATGGCACCGTACTACATTGAGATAGCTTTATGTGAAATTTTATCTCTTGTTTTCATTCAATTTACCATGCCCTGTGTTCTCAAGTTTTATCTCTTGTTTTCAGTCAACTTGGCACACCTGTGTCCTCAAGTTTTCTTTTTCTTGGAATAATTCCTAATATTTGTTTTGCAAAGACTACAAATTTAGAGCAGGTTGCAACTTCAGTTCTGATATATCTTTCCCTCAATTCTATTTGCCTGCCTTTTTTGTTGTTCAGGAAGACTATCGAAAGTTGGAAGTTCTTGCTTTTGAAATGGAGACACATATTGCTTCTCTGGAAGAAGAATTAGCAGCTGTATACAAGGAGAAGGAAGACGTTATATATAGAAATGAAGGTCTGGCCTTGCAATTGGAAGTGTTGTCTGAGAAGTTAAACGTATCAAACTCAGAACTGAAATTGTTGCAGGAAGACAATTCAAGACTTGTAAGTTCTGCTGTATCATAATCTTAAAATTCTTTGGCTACATGAAAATGAAAGTACATGGATATGAAATTGATGATTGATTAATGTGCATTCGTGTTCTAACTCTTTCAATTTGGCACCTTATTCTCTCTCTGTATCCAGAGACTCAGGCTGGAAGAATCTAAATCTGAACAAGAAACAATGGGAAGCTCCATCAAGTTATTGTTAGAAGAAAAAGAAAATTTGGCAATGGTTGTCGTTTTAGTTGTGAATGGAATTTCCTTGCGTTTATTTTATTGGGATAGTGCTGTTACTTGTTACCCAATTTTATATTTGGTTTTGCAGAACCTCACTGATTCACTTTTGGAAATCGAGGAGGAGAAGGCCATCTGGTCTGCTAAGGAGAAAGCTTCTGTTGAAACCATAGAACTGAATGTAAAGCTATACAATGCAGAGATCAAGATGTTAACTGCTGGAATGTCAGAGGTAAATGCCACCTTGTAAGAAATCTAAAGAGTTAACTTGAGTTTATCCAAAAGTAGATGTCACTGCTTTTTCAATCCTTTTTTAGTTTGCAGTACTTCTCCATTCTTGAAAGACTAATTAGATTTTGCTACGTTGACCACAAGACACTGATTATATTTTTGCAATATGCAGTGTGCTTGTTTGGTTTACATGTGTTTCGTATTGAGCTTGTTACCTAAGGAGAAAAAAAAAGATGCATGAAAAGAGGGGCATTATGCTTTTGTTTTATTCATATGAACATACTGGAACAAGCGAACATGTTGCCTAGTCGTAGAGTTGCAAGGGTGCAACCTAGAGGTTACAAGTTCAATTCCTTGAAACAACCTTGCCACATATTATGCAGGGTTAACTGTGTACATCATGCCTGCACCTGATCCCGCCCACAGTGGGACCTTGTGCACGGGAGTTGCCTTTTATATTAAATACAAATATACTGGAATTTTAGTTTTCCTTGCATTCAATGTGTGTGACGATTCCTCTATCAGTTTACTAGCAACATATAAGTAGTAGTTGCATTGTCCAATCCTACAGTTGAATTACATATTTAAGTGGACTTATCTTGTTACACATCTAGGTTTACAGTGTCTGTTGCTCTCTACTTTCACTATTATTTAAGTGAAAATTTGCTCTTAGTATTTATGAAGATAAGTCAACAAAAGGATTTTGACAATTTTAGGACAGAAACTTTTTGAATTTTTTTTTGGTGAGAGGTTCTATTTAGCAATTCTTCTGCCACTTTATGGAATAAAAAATTGAATCACGAAGCATGTGTAAGTGATTTGTAGGTTGGGGTTTTATTATGGGTAAATACCTTTTGTTATGTGAAATGATCTTGCTTCTATGAAACTAGAGAATAATTCAAACATTCATTAGGATATTTATCAGGAGCTTCATGCCTCATAATATTTACTAAAAACATGTTGGGAATGGCTGGTGAAACAATCAGCTGAAGGGGACGAAGGATTCTAAACAACCAAAGAATATCAAGCATATGAGTGATGCCATTTTTATCTGAATATTAGCTACTAATATTGCAGGTTGCCTTAAATCCTGTTGAATTAGCTCTCATCTGAGTTATACCTTATTTTTCCTACTCTGGTGTTTGACGTGTTGTCCATATGTTTATGTAAATGTCTTAATTATGTCGTGTATGTCAGGTGAAGTCTAGTATGCTTAATCAAATTACTTATGAACACTTCTCAAATTTTAGGTGAAAAACGAATTAGAGTCCTGTAAGACAGAATGCAAGGTTCTCAGAGAAAGACTGGCGTGCTCGGAGGAAAATACAAAATTGGACAGGAAGAGCAGGTTCATCTTGCTGTTCCTTTTGCTGTTTTATTGTTTGATAGAAAATTTTCATTCTGGTCCATAATTGTGGCTAACATTGTTAATGTATCTACATAACTATTAATTTATATATTGTTCCTGGCGTACTATGAATACGGGGTTGTACGTTTTGCTTTGATGAATCGCAACAAGCATAGTGTGGTTGAGTTATTTTGACTTTTTTTTCCCCCCAGTTTTTAAACTACGGAGAACTTTTGGGTGATTTGTTATGCACAGATTCTGGTGGTTTTGTGGATCTTTGTCAGAGACAATATAAGAGACTGAAAGTCATAAATTTGTAAAATATTATCATATATTGTCAACAGCACTAGCGGGATGATGGGTACTTGAACGGGAGATGTTGGACTTTCAGTGGAAATAATGAAATTTCACCTGTTCCTTGTCTATATCTTTGAATATATTGGTTGACTGTTCGTATTTTATGAATACATGACATATATAATCCATTGGCCCATATCCACTACCCCATGAAGATTAGATAATTCCTCATTCATTGCTAGTCATTTTGACTTTCATTTTCAATTTTACTGTCATATATATATATATAGAGGTCATAGTTTTATACTATTAGATCCATTACCTTTCTTCAATTATTGCCGCAGTGTGGAGAAATCCTTGGAGATTGATCGGCTAAAAAATGAACTACAAATGGCTGATTCAGAGGGCAGCGAAACTCATACAGTTAGTTTTCTTACTCTGTTTATTTGTGCTAAATTTCTTGTTTATGAATAAACGCAACAATGACTTGCTTGCACTGAAAAGAAAATTTTAACATCCTTTTCTGTTCAGATGTTGAAGTCAAATATACGGACACTTTCTTTCCAGCTTCATCAGTCTCAAGAGGAAGCAGATACACTTCGGAAGGAGCTGAGTTTCATCAGCAAAGAGCGAGAAAATTTGTTGGCTCAAGTTAGAGAGTTGGATACAGGAAAATATCAATCAAATGACATTCAGGTTTAATAATTAAATACAGTATCATGAAGGAAGAAACTAATAAATAAAATGAAATGCGACATTTGCGATATTTTACCCTCAGCATGTATGATTTTCGTGTGTTTGTCAATGACTTTCTTTTGACAGAATCGTCAAAACCAGCTTCTCATTATGACAAATGAAAGGGATAAGCTAATGACTCAGATTGGTGAGCTGCAAAGCCATGTAGCTGAAAGGGAACTTATGAAAGAAAATTGCAATAACATGGTATGTTAATCTGAAGTTCAATTTTCTCATTTATCTGTCCATGATTATCTGATGCCTTGTCGATAATTTCACTGCCAGTTAATGGATGCCCAAATTCAAGTTGAGGAACAGGCAAGAAGAATTTCCAGCTTGGAAGCCAAGATGCACAATGTAAGTGTCGCCATTTCATGTTCATTTGTGGTTAACCTCTCTGTCATCTCATTTAAAAATTGAAACGGAATATATATATATATATATTGATGATTTTTTTTCTTTTTTTGCATATAGACTTTTAAAAAAAAAACTATCAAAGGAAAAGTACACATTGTTTTAATAACAGAAGAAATCCCCTCCTATCAAGATATGACAGTGTGGAGTAATGTACTATAATGTTATGTAGAAGCTCTATTCACTAGAACATAGTTAGGTGACAAGTTAAAATGCACGTTTTCAAGTGACTGGTGTATATGGTATGTATCACACAGTACTATTCTGCGTTTGTGCATTCTATCGATGATGTGAACCATGTGAAACATACATGCTGGTCCTTAATGGGTAACAACATGATCACGAACGCCATGCTGTTGATGCATACAGTAATTAAGAGATTTATCTCACAGATTCTTTCGTATATGCTTGAACAGGATGAAGTCAACAACAAGAAGGAGAAGGCGAAGCTTAGAATGAGGCTCCGAGGGACACAGGCAAGCTTAGATGCCCATCGTTACAGATACATGGAAGCAGTGAATGAGTCGGGTTTAATGAATAGAAAATTTGAGGAGGCTTCAAGAAAGTTGAAGGACCAGTTGGCATCGTACGGAATTGAGGTTCTGAACCTCAAGAAGCGGCTTGCTTCTGTAAAATGCTGAAGGGTAGTGAATGAATGGTGATGCGATACATCTTTTTTTTTTAGCTTTTCTGGTATTTAACATGCAGAATTAGGGCAACTGGAACATTGAAAGCGTGCAGAAATAATTCTAACAGGTGAATGAAAGTCATGCCTCCAGTAGATAAACCTAACTCTAAATCTTAAACCCAATTATCCTATAAGTTATTCACGTGACTTGATTCTTCTTAGACTGGATGCATTGTTCATTTTAAGGTAGTGCTCAAACTAGTTTCCAAGTAATTGATTTCCAAGTTAGAAGTGATGTATTTGAATTTTCAACAACATATGGAGAATCTCTAAGAACATATGTTTGTATACTCATCAATCTCCATCATGAAAATGATAAAAACAAGCTACTTCACCAAACAGGTGCTGTGATATTAAATTCAACCACAAACACATATTATAATTTTGATAAATTTATAGTCTTGCTTAACTAATGATTTTGGTTAGTTCCGACTTGGGACCAATGCTGTAAATTTATAAGATAATTTATTTCTAAAAAATTACATAGATCCCACTTGTGATATATAAAATAATAATTTCTTTTTCCATCAAAATTATATATATACATCACTCAATTAGGATTTAGGGGGCTTTTGTAGAATATTACTCTAATATTACTCGTTTATTTTCAAATTATTGTTTGATTGGACTTGATCTATAACTTTTTTATGTGCATTAAAAAGGAAATAGATGTTAGATATATACCACGTCTTGTTTGCGTGTATATATAATTAATTATTATCTTAAAACAACGAAAAAGATACTTGTTAGACATAGGAACACCAATCGAATCCACGTGACATGAAAGCAAGGCACGTGGATTTTCACTTCCTCTCTCCTTTCCTTTTAGATTTTTTCTCTTTTTTGATCACTTTTTTCTTTTCTTTTTTGGATATCTTTTTTCTCTTTTTTTCGAGATCACTTTTTTCTATCATTTTCTTTGAGATCAATTTTTGTTTTTTTTTTAGATCACCTATTTCTCTCCTTTAGGTCCCTCTTTTATTTGAGATAACATTATTCTTTTTTTTTTCCATCTCTATTTTTAATGTTGTGTTGATTTCTTTTAAAAAATAGCAATTGGTATGTGTATCATTCATATAACATATAATAATACATAATATTATATATAAATATATATAGAGCGTTGCTCAAGCGCGGGATCACGCATGATAAATCTCGTGTGGAATCCCGCGCTTGAGAATATCTATATATATATAATCCTTTTATGAACTCATCATCATCTGACCATTATTATTGCTATTTAGCACACATTGTTTCATAGAATTATCCATCAAACCAAAACAATATTTTGGTAGCATCACCACCTATGTTCTCAATATCTGGATGGCTGGCCTTTAAAGGAATATATAATAAACAGTTATGAAACACTTAAAAGGAATGCTACAAAGAATTGAGAAAGTGCTTTGCCATTTTGTTTGGTAGAGAAAGCCCTTTGATTCAAGGAGAAAGCTTGTAGCTCATCTGTTCCATCACAAAAAACTTTTGATAGATCTCTCAAAATTTCACGAGTCGTAGCTAAGTGAATATAGAGCTTCATGATTTTGGAGGTCATGAGCTGCAATAGTAATCTCTTAACCTTCTGATTATCCGCATACCATCATTCATAGCCATCATCCAATTCAGTGGGAGGTATGATTTTCCATCGGAAATAAGAGAGTTTATCCCTTTTAGCAATATGCATCTCTATCAATTGACCAAACATCATAATTTGATTCGGTAGAGTGCTTCCAATATTGAACCTACCATCGAATTGAACAATAATGTAACTTGAGGGGATTTTGATTCAAATGATTCAACATCCTTTTCGGCTGTGGCTGGTGGTTTCGATATTTCAACCGACTAGCTCTGATACCAACTTGAAAGGAATACTACAAAGAATTGAGAAACTCACGTTCCTTGTTATATTTCATATACAAAAGTATCAATTACTTATACACAAGTAAGGAGATAATCCAAGAGATATTCTAGATAACTAAATCACTAATTTACAGTAATCACTTTGATCCTATAATCAATAAGAAATTATTTATCATATAATCACTCCTATAAAAATCTTTGACTTTAACAGAAACAACTCCTGATGATCTTCAGTCTCTTATTGATGATCGATATGTTGTATAATTTTCTTCTTAGTTAATCTTGTTTTTAGTTATTCTTATTGGTTGCCATATCAACATTGGCTTTTGGTTATTATCTAAGGTTAGTATGGTCCTTGTGTAGTTGGGATACTATGTTGTGTTCTTGGCTTCTCCTTGCAAAAGAAGTAATGTATGAAAAACTCTAAAATCAAAGCAAGGGTCTTTGAATGAAGTTATGGATCTCCAAAAGCTAATTGATCGTGTGTGTTATAGATCTTATAGCTTACAGTGATATTAGAGCGAGATGTTTTGATGATGTGGATAAGTATGTGAGATCACTTTTTCTATAATAAATCTGAAATCCAAAAATAAATTTAATGAGGACATTTGCATGTCCCATTGTGATTGCTTAGTGACCTAGGATGCTCAAATTAGCGTCTCAAAAATCTGCCATCATCATCATTATTATTATTTTTTTTTCCTTTTCATTTTGTTTGAAGCAAAAGTTCAAGTTAAGAGATAATATTTACTAGAACAAATTAAGCATGACCCGAGATACCAAGCTAATAATCATCAATACATTTAAACTTAGGTCCGTTCCAACACCTGTTGTCATCTTAAAATTGAGTGTCTTGCAATGTCTCTTGTTTCCAAAATAAAAAAAAAAATCAATTTTTTGTTTATTTTTTCCATTCCAATACTTTATATTTCATTCCATATTTAATGATGATCCGAATAATTCTTTAAATCGTAGCACATTTCTCATTCGTGTACCATTTAATTCTACCCAGTGAATAAAAATTAATCAAGAGACGTATGACGTACCCCGTTCTTCTATCCGTACCATGGCCCAGAACATACTGAGTTCATAAACTATGGAAAGACGAAGCCCATTGTCGGTGAAGCCCAGTAGAACGGTTCTTTTAGTGGCACTTCCTTTCATGAAGTTTTTTTGGTGACAGACTACCTATTCGCAGCCCCCATGACAGGGAATTAGGATATTTTTTCCACTTTGGTAGAGAGGACTTTCTAGATGATTCATAATTCCATGCATAATGGATTCGTCTGTCTTGGTCTTTTCTGTCCTTTGGTTCTTTGAATGGACAATAGAACTCAAAAAAAGCACAGGCAACATGCAACAAAGCCATTATGACCAACAGAGAAATATATAAAAAAAATACCAAGTCAAAGATATTTCCAGCCCACCAGATTCTGCATGAAGGCCATCATATATAGCTGACTGACTAGGATAAGGATATCAAGGCAGAATCATAATCTAGTCCCTTTTCATTCGGTGGGTATTTAGGCAAATATTAGTGTAGATGATGTTATTGTCAAATTGACGACGAACGACTTCTCTGTGACTATGGTGTTGGTTTCTTTGTGATCATAGTTAAATTGTGACCACGGTCACAGTGGAACCGTTGATCGTCAGTTTAACACTAACAGATGTAAGTAAAAAATTAGCTGAAATCATCCTCATAAAGCCCAAATCACGAAAAAAGAAGAAGGAGACTTACAGAGTTTATTAGTAAACTGGAAAAATGAATAATTAAGGAGTAAGTGCTAATAAGAACACGGTCGTTAAAACTTATTTCAATAAGTACTACTGGGAAAAATAATCATTAATAAGGACAAAGAATCAAGATTGTTAAGTTATCTATGTAGCCCTTTTCTTTCGAAGAAATTACATATCATATATAATGATGGTCTCTCTCACCATTTTCTCCAGCATGCATGACATCATCCGTTTTATTTTTTATTTTTTAAAATAAATTTCAAATTAAATTTATTTCTCAAAATACATGACAAATTTTTTAATAAAATATATTATAAATCAAAGTGAAAAGTTCTTCCAAATAAGATCAATTGTTGATATATTCTCAATCGAATTTTTTTTATACCGATCAAACTTAGTGTAGATAAAATTTAGCATAGATAAATTTAGTGCAAATAAAATTATTTCAGATACATTTAATGTGCAGATCAAACTTAGCATGGATAAATTTAGTGCAGATACAAATAAATGCTACCTAAAATTAAAATAAAACTTTAAAACCAACATATATGTTGTTTTTCAAATGTTTTACAAAACAAAACCATACTAATCATAACAAAATCATAAAATATAACTAATGTTAATAAATTTAGTGCGGATAAATTTATTATAAATTAACTTGATGCGGATAACCTTAGTGCAAATAAACCCAGGGTTGAGTGAATGGATCAATTTGTCCCCAAAACTTCATTTTGGATCAATTTAGCTCTTTCACTTTCAAGATAGTAGTCTGTCACAATTTTCTCCATTTTGACACATGTCACTTTTTGGGTCAATTTACATGGATTTTAATAATTTTTGAGAGAGTTAATTTACCCCTAGTACTTGCAAAACTCATTAATTTTAGCCCTTAAAATTTTAAAACCCTAAACCTTATATGTGTGTATTTAGTATTAATTAGAACGTTGAATGTTTTGAACACTTTTCAAATATTAACATATTAATTTGATTGACAACACTATCATCTCATTATAAAAATGACTACAAAAAAATCATATAAAGAAATATATAATTTCAATTTTTCTTTAATTAACTCTAAATACTAATTAAATATATAATTTCAAATCTTGGATATGTATGTATATATAATTGCAAATTGAATAAGATCTCATGAAGAAGCACCAACAAGTACAGCTTCGGTTCACTGTTTTTTAAATGAATAAGTTGAAACCTTTTAAAGGAACCTAGTAAAGTTTCTCTTTGCACAGATCCAATTTCCATTCGGAAGACAAAGCTTGTCTAATAAGAATTTACCAGTCTTTATCATCGAGAGGGAAACAATCCAGATCCTCGATCCTTTTTACATTTTACTGAGAAAAGAGAGAAATTTATGACACCCTCAATCGCTACGAACGTCCCCGATCAATACAACAAGATCTGTCGTCTATTTATTCATCTCTTGAATCCAAATGTGGAAGCTAGCTGTACAAATAAAATTCATTCATTTGAAATAATTAGCACCATATGTTGCATTTCTTCTCAGTATTACTATAATAAGCTAGGCATAGCATGACCCCAATGGACTGACTGACTGACTAATATTTTGGATTACTTAATTAGGACTAGATGCATGAACTCATGGAAAATATCTGCCTACCTACTATGCATCAATATCACAAGTTGCATTACAATTTCAACAAACGCTATAAATGTTACTATTATTATTATCATTTATATCAAGAAGGGATAATACCCAACAGAAACAATAAGGCCCAACGACCGGTGGATTACACAGATGAAGGTAACCCTCTCGATCCCTTTTACAACTCTAACCATAATGGAGATAAATCTCACTCAAATTGGTAGAAAGAGATATTCGAACACAAGACCTTCCAATTTCTACACAGTAGAAAGATCAACCAGACTACCATTTGTTCGTACTTATTATTATCATTTTTGTTTCTTGAAGAATTATATATATAAGTTTTATAAGATTCATATGGGGGCCAAATCTACACACACGCATGCATGCATGTCCGTGTCATGTATGTGTATGTTAATGGACAAACCCTGAGGAATCACCCGAAACCCTGAGGAATCACCCGAATTAAGAAAAAATCAACAAAAGTTGGTTAGAAAGATAATTAGCACTCACTTTAGCAATAAACTTCCATTATAAAAAAGAGACAATTAAGAGATGCATTGTATTGCGTACAAAGTGGTCAAACATCAAAGCGGTCGTTGTTTCTTATCATACCCTGTGGGCCCTGCCTTGGCCTATGTCGTCTGACGTGTCGGATTCCGGCAAACAAACACAACAAGGCTGCAAGCTACATCGAAGGCCTTGATTCCGAGGGAGTGCGTCGTTTAAAATTGCAGTAGACCACACAGATCTGGCCGTCCATAACACCAAATGAATTAATCAATGATCAGAATCAGAAGCACTTCTAGTTCTGGAGTAAATATAAAAGGAACTAAAAATTAGAAAAATTTAAAACCCAGTAGATACCATATATTTATGATTAATTAGGAGATATCTCGATAAATGAAGGTCCGTCGGCAATATTTGATACTTGAATCCATATATCTAGCCACACATTTGAGCATTGAAATTCTAGACCAGTTTCATCATACATTTTCCGGGAAACTCTTTTGCTTTGATCTGAATAATTTCTCCAGTTATATTCACTTTCTCTTGATATTGGAGAAAACCAATCATACAATATTTTTGTTGAAATTTTCAGAGTGCTTGGTATCGTTGATTGGCCGATAGAGAGATGAAATCTTAATTTCGTGGACCTATATATATATATATATATTGTGTAGACTTTTTTTTTTTACTCAAGTCAACTGAGATGCAATAGAGCAAAGTGTATGGATTTTGAGTCTAAACTAATATGACTATTTATAAAAGTTAGATTCTATGTACTTGGTGAGTATTATTTACGTACATTTTAACTTTTGAGGTTCTATATATGTACATATTAATTGTTGATTAGTGATTTTCATTTATAAGTCTCTTGGGAAAAGAAAATATACACTATAAACTCCGTAAATTAATTATCACGATTAAATAAAATTTTGTCAGGTCTCGACTTGGGACCAATGTGATAAATTAATAATTTGTTAAATTTATAAGATAGCATTTTTTTTTTAAAAAAACACACACATAGGTCTCACTTGATATATAAATTAATAATCTTCTTATGCATCAAAATTATATATATACGTGACTCATCGCTAACTTTTTTTAGTGTATTAAGAACCTTGGGTGTAGTGTTCTCGTATCATAGATGTTTTTGCTTGACTGAATGTTCATAAAGTATGTCAATTAAGTATGTATCTAATATAATTTTAGTTTGTTTTAAAAATTGATAGATCACGACTTCGATTTAAAAAGACTAATTACATCCATGATTTTTTTTCCGTTAAACAAATTAATTAAGTATACGTATAGAATAATGGTAATTCGTAATTTGATAATATTTGCATAATTACAATACATATATTAAGTTTAATATTTTGGAAAAAAATAAACAATACCTTGGTAATTTTTTTATTAATTAATATAGAAATTAATAAATTATTAATTTATCAATTAAATAATATATATATCGATTAATTAATAAATTTTTATAAAACCAAAGGTTTTAATTTTTAAAGATTTAACTGTAAATGTACATGTATATATATGGATCGATAACATAAAACTCCTTATAAATTAATAAATATTAATTAATGAATAAATTTATAATTTATTTATTTATCCACAATTAATTTTCTTTATGGTAATAATTGTTCTTAGTCCCAATAACATTATTTTGTAGAGCTTTTATTATTCTAATGGGATAATTAACAATAAGTCTTTCGCAATAAATTTGTATTTTAATAAGGACACAAACATATATATAGAAATTCTCTTTTCATATAAAATATTCACATAATCTTTTGGAGTGCTAGATATTTTTTAAAAAACATAAAAAAATTAGGTTTGTATTTGATCAGTTATACAAATTTAACAATATATTTTTTGTTTGAAAAAAAAATCAAATTAAATATGAAAAGTGCGTGATAATTCTAGTCCGTTGGATATAAAACACAAAACATTTCATTTACTTTCTGGGTTGCATCTCATTTTTGTTTCGAACAAAAAAAATATCATTAGATTCGTATAGCCAATTAAACAAAAATATAATTTTTTTTAAATTTTTAAAAAATATCTTGCACCCCAAAAGATTAGATGTAAATAACAAAATTTTCACATATATATATATACAATCCTTCTCAAGTGCGGATCTGCGTATGACTTCATTTTACGGGCTTCATTTTGCAACCTTTGGATCAATCGGACGACCAGAATTAAAAGCTGGAAAAATCACTTATTCTCCCTCTCTGCTCCCCTCTTCTCCCGTGCGTACTCTTCCTCCCGTGCCCTAGAAAAATCATCCCCTCCCCTCCGCCAGCGCCTCACCATCCCCTCCGCCAGCGCCTCCACAGCTCCTCCGCCTCTACCCATCTAGACACAGCAGCCCCTCCGCCTCCTCCCGTGTTCTCCCTCTCTCCTCCCCTCTTCTCCCGTGCCCTAGACAAATCATCCCCTCCCCTCCGCCAGCGCCTCACCATCCGGACGTCCGTATAAGAGCAAGTTACGGACGTCCGTATAAGAGCAAGTTACGGGCTCAACTTTTTGTGTCTACAAAAAGCTGAGCCAGTGGGGCCCAAGTAATGGGTCCCACTGAAATTCACTTTGCAGCAGTCATTTTGTGCGGGGTCCGTAAATCAAATATTTACGGACGCCCGCACTAGAGACTGCTGCTATATATATATATCCATGTAGATGAAGGATTAGTTGAACCCAGACATGTATAGGCACGCACGATGACATATAATCAAAACTTTCCAATACATCCCCACCTTTAATTTTTGACCAAATCTCTCTCTGTCTCTCTCTTTTCTCTCTGTCTCTCTCTCTTCCTTCTCTCTGTCTCTGTCTCTCTCTCTCTCTCTCGTGAACAAGATATCATATTTTTCCAATCAAGCCCCCCTGAGCGCTAGCTAACACAACCAATTTTCTTATAGTTCATGCATTAATCAACGGAGGAAGATGTTGTGTGATCCATCGATCTGCCTTGGGAACTAATTTTGGTAGCTCTAGCTGGGTCTTGTGTTTTTCGTACATGTTTTCTTTTTTGATCTACATATATATTTTTGCATGTTAAAGGAGTATTTCAGCTTCAGGTGGGTGATGGTGATGCTTGTGTTGACTGTATCCCTCCTAGTATTGCCGCTGGTGTTGCCACCGCTGCCGCCGCCGCCGATGATCCTACTGTTTGTACCACCCTTGATCATGACCATCCTTGTCTTGCTGGCCTTCTCTTCATCAAAACTACCCCAGACAAGTACTGCATAAGCAGCACCAGTTTGATGGTGTGTGTCTATATATCTAAATCTATATCTATATATATATCAATTTTTGTTATTTCAATAAACAGGTTTCTGCAGAATCTACTAATTATTAATTTGTTAATTGTCTTTTCTTTCTGCCATTAATGTTTGATTAATTTGCTTTTCGTTTCTTATATATATATACACACACACACACTAATTACAAAATCTACTAGAAATATCGTTCCATTTATAATATAAGAGCCATATAAGCGTTCATGCACACATTAATTATTTCATTTCAATGAATATAAAATTTTATTTTTTAAAGAACTTTTATTAATGAAATATATATTAATTATTACATACTGTACGAGAACACAAAAACAAATCTGAAATAGATCTCCTCGATCAGCTCTTTCAAGAAAACAATCCATCAACCTCGGACAACTTCACATGCTATGTACCTGGGATCGAACGATAATGCTACACACACGCATATAAATAATATTGTTGATTGCTTCTTTGCGGGGAGAAGATCAAACCGACACTTGGTGGATCTAGCTCATTGGATGTGCGGATAACTTGACATCACCAGATGGACTCCTAAATACTTTGATTCCTTTTGCATAGGGAGAAAATGTAACCTGATTATGGTGCAACAAAACTATAAATGCATGTATGATGTAATGAATTGTGATCGTGTCAAAATTTGTTGTCAGTCAAAATGTTGGTGTTTGCACTGAATCTGACCTTCAACTAGACGTCTGTGTGAAATTCGAAAAACACATAAAATTTTGGATCTGGGCTTGCCTTCTTGAAAGGAGATCAATATTTACTAAGTGTCAATACAAGCAATAATGGAAATCAAAGCATCGAAATGAAAGAGTTTCATTGAAATGCATAAAAATACATTGAAGTGCATGAGAAAGCGTGCTTTACAAGCTAAAACTAAAAATAGACGCATAGATTACCATCCGAGGGTGTTTGAACTAAGCTAGTAGCTAAGTAAAATGATAAATAACCAAATTCGTGCGAAAAATATATAGTTTTGAGGCGTTGGATTTGTGTTTTACAAGGGATGCCTATTGCTTCTACTAATGTTGCTTTTTATAGGCCTCTTCGATGGCAATGGTCATCCTGGATTCTTCACATGTTCTTCAATTTCGCGAGAGTGGGAGATCGTGAGATTTTGAAAAAAATATTTGATCATGGTGTTTCTCTATCACTCTCCCCTACAGACGAGGATTGGTAGTCCACCTACAACTTTCTTGAATCATAGGGTAAGCTCCCTAGACTTGTTGAGACATGATTTGTACTGGGTTCATCCCATTCCCCTAGAGAATAGGATATGCACACATTCTTCACCTTGAGAGTAGTGGATGGTCATCTTGGCTTTTGAATCGACGACCAAGGTTGTCTTTAGAGAGAATTTCTGGTCATACTGGTGTAGAAGCTTCTTCTTTTTCGCCTTAAGTTGCAAGTAGTGGTTGGTAACGTGTTGGAGACAATTTAGGCATCTTGTGGGTCACAATGTCTTGATTTTCTGGTTTTTTTCATTCTTATCTTCCAGATATCTCGTTGATTTGTTGTTGAGTTGACCCATTTTCAAGAGAACGCGGCTAACATTTGAAATCCCTAAATTTAAGATCATTTCTCCAAGTTAGGACATTCTCCTGATTTCTAGCCTTTAATATATGCATTTCCATGTAATAACATGAAAGAGATGCCCCTAAAATTGTCTTAGATATTTAGGCCAAAAGGGTGGTTGAGGCTCCCTATGATTTTTGTGTGGATTCAATTCTTTTCATTTTGAGGGATATTGATTGTAATGTAGTTTTCAGTGCTAGATCTAACAATAGGATTGCAGATTCTCTTGCTCTTTTGGGTGTGAATTCTAGTGCTCTTGTGTGGAGCATTGGTCATGTCCCAAATGTTTGTATTCCTTCTATTGATCTTGTTTCTTCAAGTTAATGAAATTAGTCTTTCCTTAAAATAATTAAAAAACTCCTTTAAAACGGTAAAAAATTAATTAAAAAGCTCACTTGAATCTACCATTTGTCATTAGTCATTTTTGGGCCCACTGTGTCACGTGTCACCCTCTGATTGGTTGGTAATTTTAGGAGTATATATATTTATTCTCCTATGAGGTCCTAATATAAGGTTCTAACTTTTGAATTCACTTTTGGGATCCAAAAAAAATTTAAAAAATTATATTTGTCTTTTGATCGACTTGACAAATCCAACGATATATATTTTAGTCGAAACAAAAATCAAATGCAACTTGAAAAGTGTACGTATGACATGTTTTTATTTGATATCCAATGATCCATAATTATCATGCACTTTTTACATTGAACTTTATATCGTTGAATTCGTAAAATCGATCAAATGCAACTATAGTTTTTTTTTAGATTTTTAAAAAAATTTGGACCTCAAAAATTAGGATCTCATAGAAAAATTTGTATATATATTACTATTAGTTTCGGACCCCACAATTGAAATCCTTAATAGATTGTGGATCGATCCCATAATAAGCTGTACCTTTACTAGCCTTACACACCACGTTGACCCTTCTCTCACTAATATCCTTCAACATTCGTTAGTAAGCTACAGTTTCATACTTTGCCTTTTTTCAATCATTGTTACTAACTAAACATGTTTGTGTTGTTCCTTAAGTTTTCTACTCTTGTATGATCACAAATGTGGAATCCTAGGACTCTAGGAGTGTTCATGTATCTCTTTTATTTTAATGAATGAACGATTCGATCGTATGATCGATGCATGAAAAAATCTATAGGATTAATTAATAAATGATTTTAAAATTTTAGACGAGTAATGGAGAGGTAAGTAAACTTTTGGTAACTGAAAGATTGAGAATTTTCTAATTTGGTCACTCAAATATCAAATGTAACATGTGAATAATCCCAAAAAAAAATTGTGCTTATTTGGTAAGTCGCTCAGTTTTAGAAAATTTTGAACAATCAACGTGCTAATATGATAGATTGACCGTTAATGATCCGTTTAATTTTGAGGAACTGCCATCACGATTTCAATATATGTGCACACGTCTATGACTTGACATAAAATAAAAATTAAAAATTAAAAAAGACACTCATTTCTTACATTTAAAAAAAGGAAAATTATAATTTAGCTCCTGAACTTTTACGTTTGGATCAAATTACTTACTGAACTTTCATTTGTGTATATCGTTAGTCTTGATTGTCAAAAACCTTCCTTTTTAACATAAATGACGACATGGACAACTTAAAACTCGACATGTGACAGAACATAACTTTTCAACCACCAATTAATTTTTTAATGAAGTTTTGAGATGTGTTTTTAGTAGTGAGAATTATATGTGTATTGTTAGAAGTTCTTATATCTTATGAAGATCTGCAGCCTAAGAAGAAATCATTGTAGCGCGATATCAATGCCAGCCAAAATTGAAGAACCTCAAATCAAGCACTCACCGTGAGGCCCTCAAATCATATAAACCCATACGACAAATCAAATCAAAGATTTTCTCCACCTCGATTTAACTCCACGATGCAATTCACTTACCTAATCCTCGATTTAACTCAAGTCGCGATTGATTTGGTGAGGAAGAACATGAGTGCGATCAGGATTCGGGGCCATAATCGATCTAGGGAGAAAACTTATAAGATAAGTTTTTCACTGGTGTCACCATTTTAATTTGGACGAAATGTGTGCTTTCGGAGGCAAATTTAACGAACTAAAATCTTAACCATTGGTGAGATCTAACTGCTGAGATTTTAGTCCGTATATGAAAAACTCCTTTTATATATATATAAATAAAGGAGTAATTGACTTAAATGTTAGGCCCTTCTTATATTTCAAATATATTTATTGAATGCTTCCACTAAGGTCCGTTTGGATCAGAGTATGTCTCATAGAGTATAAACTCTCGTAAAGCGTAAAAACTGAGAGTGTCTGAAAATATGTGTGACAGAATATAAATTAACTTATATTCTGAAACAAACGGAACCCTATAACCTGTCAGTTGCTTTATCAAGGGTCTCTATATTTTTGGGAGTGCTAGTGCTACCCTATGCCCGTACTTTACTCAGTAGCTACACATCTGTGAGAAGAGAATAAAGACAAAAGACAAGATTTTTGAAATTAAAATATTACAGGTTAGATATATAGGACGATGCATTCGCACTGATCCAAATGAACATTATTGTTTAAAACACATTTATATAATTGTTTGGAGTATACAATTGTTGGCATTTCCAAGAGAAAAAGAGAGATGCATTGTACCTTCATCAAACCAGTCATACATCGGTTCCTTGTCAATAACCAGACAACGCATACGTGCACACACGTACGTGTGGGAAAACCCTCCAATTAGATTTGGTTTTGGTAGAACCCACTATTCAATATCATAGATTTTTGTTTTTTTCTAATGCTAAATCCGGCTTTGGTAAGAGCATTAACATAGGTGATATATGATTCTAATTATTAAAATATCACCCCCAAATTCAAAAATCATCACTATAAGAGGAGTGCTGAATATGATTCTAATTATTAAAATAGTACCCTAAATTCAAAAATCATCACTACAAGAGGAATGCTAAATATGATTCTAATTATTAAAATAGCACCCCAAATTAAAAATAAAAATCATCACTACAAGAGGAGTGCTAAATATGATGTTAAACTAGTATTTTTGTGTGGTGGGTTGATATACATAGCACTTTCGAAAGAGAGAAAAATGTGTGATATAAATGGAGAGAAAGTTAGTCAAGAGAGAGGAGGTTGGATTTTTAATGGATTGGCTCAAAAAACCCTTTTAGGGCTTGTTTGGATAAAAAAAAGGAGGGTTAAGTGGAGTAGTGTAAGGGAGAATTAAGTAGGGTAGAGTAGAGTAGAATAATCAAATGAAACTCTACCTTGATTGGATAGACTAAGAGCTAATTAAAGTATAAATTATTAACTTTGTTTGGATGAGAGGTGGAACAAGGTAGAGTAAGATAAATTAAAGAATTAAAAAATCTAAAATAACTTATGATTCTCTACTCTACCCTCTTATTGGGGGTTACAATTATTACTTAATGAGAGTAGTGTGGGAGATAATTTATCCCCTACACTATCCTCATTACCCCTCCTCATCTAAATCCAAGTAAGATACATAATTACTACTCCACTTAACCCTCTCTACTTAACTCTCCAAACCTCCAATCCAAGCATGCCTTTAGGATCCTAATTAATTAGCAACTCTCATTGAAGTAAAAAAAAATTTACCAAATCATTTTGTCGCTATTCATGGAAGTATAATTCAATTATAGCAACTCAATTTACCAACTCTCCTTAGAGTTGCTCTAAGTGTGGATGTAAAATTATGCACAATTCGTATGTGAACGACGAACCTCCCGAATCTAAAAAGACAAATATGAGATAAGACTCTCTTGACTATATTAACATCATCATTTATTTTGAGTCGTGATAGGATCACTTGTTGATACACGATCATCTATTGAGAAAGGTTATGATCTTGAACTCTCGACGTTACGAGTCACGATTATTATCTTGAGCCTTGTGATTTATCTTGGGAGTTACAATTTATCCATTTTTTTGAATTAACTCTTTGATTCTTTGATTGTCTTTTTTGGAAGCCATATTTATATAGTTTTTTTTTCTTGTGCCACCTGTCCTGCCTGGGCATGATTAATATTTTTCATTCGCAGACAATATTTTGGTGGAAGCCTAATTTATTGTTGGGTACATATATTTGGATCGAGTTTCTAATCTTGTCCAGTTGGATGATGTCAACATGCGTAGAGACGAAAAGGGACACTGTAGATAAACGAGGAATAATGTGAATGATGAGGATAATTTCGTCAATAAAAATAAACAGTCGAGTTGGAGATTAACATGTACCAAATGGTGATTATTTATGTTAAATAGGAGAAATCAACACACACAACACAATTAAGGCTAACTATATGGACCCACAAGCTAGCTTCTAAATTCTAATGTCGAGGTGAGTGAGCTGAATCAAGACATGAGAATGGGTCTGGACTCTGGATTTCAAACTGGGTCCACCACCCCCTTAACCCATGAAGTCTCAATCAATTTCTTTATTTTGTCATTTTGTGTGTATATATATATATATATTGATACATACATACATATATGATTACTGCGTTTTCCAAGACTTCACCCTCACCAAGAACAAAAATGAAGAAGAGCAATCGTCGGTCAACATTGGAGGGTCCGGTCAATGAATGATGATAGAAAAAAATCAGAAGATCTGAAACAACAATATTGTTATTGTCCACAAAACTCTATGTGGATGACCGGCATCGTGGTTATGGTTCTTCTCACGGCGTCTCTTCTCCTGCTGCCGCTGGTGCTGCCGCCGCTTTCTCCGCCTCCTTTTATGTTACTGATGGTTCCAGTTCTTATCATGGCTCTTCTATTATTCTTGGCATTCTCTTCCTCTCAACCACCGCCAGTGGCCACAGCCTCCGCAGCTTGAAGCCTCTCATCGGTGTTTTAATTACTTCTCTGTGTCTTTTCATATGTATATGTTATTAAGATTTTGTGTTTGGTAATTGTTAATTCAATTTTTATTTTTATTTTTAAATTTTGAGTGGATTTAGGGTGAATGAAGAATTACTTCTTGTTCTTATTTCATTACCATGTAGATATCAATTTTTATTCCGTTTGGATCAGTTTGTGACAATCATTGTTGATCAGCTTTGGATTAACATGCCTAATTAAATTTTTTTGTTTCTAATTTATATTCTAATATTAAAAATAAAAAAGATTTTCATTCACTAATTTTCTTATAAGAGATGCAAAATACAAAGTCTGCTATCTATTGAATCCTCAGGCACAAGGTTCTAGGCAGTTTTTTTTATGCTTTTGATTTAATTTAATTTATATTAATTTTTAATTATGGAAAATTCTGTTAAAAAATGAAGATTTTTCTCTCTAAATGCATTGTACTTGTACCTCGAATGTCATTATCGTCGTAGAAAAAGTGTGTGAGAATTTATTGAAAGTCCAATTTATATGCTTTCCCACCGTATAAACAAAGAAAAGTTCAAATTCCAATTAATATTATTTTGCATGGCAGGTGCATAATCATACTTTAATTTTCATTTTTCTTAACTTAATTCACATTTAATTTTACTTCAATTTCTTCACAGTGTCATGTCATTATGCCAAGTGTCAAGCATTTCTCATTTTGGATCCTTTTTGGTTAAAAGGAATCACCATCTTATATATAAAACCTCAACAGATCATTCGATCCCCACCATCAACTTTACTAAATTTCTATTTTAATTAGTCTGCAATGGATCCTAAGTTCCAGCATGTTGTCACTAGGAGTGTCAACGGGACGAGTTATTCCTCACCTGCTTGTGGGTCTTCCGTTAAAGTATTGGCTCAAACTCAACCCGTTTAATAAACGAGCCGAGCTTGGCCCTTTTTCAACTCGTTTAGATTGCAAAATATTACATGAAATGCATACTTCATTATACATGCAATTGATCTTTACACTACTAGAAAGCGTACAAAAAAGTAAAGCACAGAAATTATGTATAGAAGTAACCAAAGAATGACGAAGATTAACCAAGTTGATAATAATTAAAATTATAATAAAAAAATGAGATCAAATGGTGGCTTGACAACCATATAAGCACGCGATTCCTGGTTTGTCCGAGAGGACCGAGACACACAGAGATCCAGTGTATTCAGAAGAAAAAGACTACTATTACCAAAAATATATGAACCCATCGTCGTCATTATTCAAATTAAATCATGATTTCATTCAGTACACAGAAAAAGCCAAATGCAGATTATACAGTGGTTAAAACTAATTAATTTTAAGTATCATTTTATCTACAAGTTGTGTGTGCATGGTGATGATGGTGTAATTAACAAGTCCAATTAGTTTTATGATATAATCGTTTACTATTACTACTTCTTTTTAATTATGTTGCAAAAATGGATACATTTTCAGACAATTATACATGGATTTTTTCGCCGGCAATAAAATTGACAATTTCATATCCAACAGCTACTAGACTCTAAAAATTGAGATTGTAGAAAAATATAAAGATGGTGGTAATTAAAATAATAATCTACATAGTTTCTTTATATATATATATATATATATATATGTAGTAGTTCAATTTGATATACGTAATAATCTATTTCCACCTTCGAAAGCTCTCTCAATTACATATTATAAATCATGTAGGTAAGAGAATACAAAGAAATAATTTCAAATAAATCAATCAAATTTATTTTATTTTTTTGTTAATTTGGATGATATGATAATATTGCGTAAATTAACATTAATATTATTCTCTAATAGAAATTAGAGCGAAATGAGGTTTTGACGATGATCGCAATCGCAGTGGAGCCTTCATTTTCTTATATCCAGAAAACACACACAATGATGGTCCAAAAAATCGAATTAATTTATAGATGTACTCACAAATTTACATGAAATATGTGTGTGTGTGTGTGTGTATATATATATATATATATATTATGTGGCTGTAGTGAAGTAATCATGTTTATGGGAAATCAAGGTTTTTTGAAGGAAATTTAAAGTCAAGAACAAGTGTAAATATTGAACAATGTATATCTATAGATCCAATTCTCTCCATTAAGTGAATTAGGCAGTCTCACTTCAACCATGCATTCTCGAATGGTTGGGCGCCTCTCAAGGTTGAGTTCTTCATTTGGTGAGTGTTATGTGGGAAAATCGATACTAAAGATAAGCTTCATAGAATGGGGATTTTGGAGGATGGTAAGTGCAGCTTTTGCCTTAGTGTCGATTAAATAATTGATCATCTTCTCTTGCATTGCAAAGGAGTAAGCGCGATTTGGTACAACATTCTGGGTTTGGTGGGGAGTTGCATTGATCCGTCAAAACTCTCCTTGAATAATGGCCTTCATTATTTTCGAAGAGTACTCATCAGAGAAAGGTTTGCTATATGTTGTTGGCAGCCACCATCTGGACATTGGCTTGAAAGAAACAAAATTATTTTTGATGGTAAGGAGGTGGATTGGTCTAATGTGAAATATCTTATCTTTATCACATATGGTCATTGGTTGAAATGAAACATGCAGGCTTGTAAGAACTCTCACATCGATAAGATGTGGCAGGTTAGCTCTTTTTATCAGAGCAAAGGCCCACCTCCACTTACAATAAAGTCTGCCTAACTCATTTACTACACTTGAAGAGGAATAGAGCAATGCAGGCTCGTTGTATCCATTTGAATCGGACAATCCATATATAGTCCTGATATATCCAATTAACCGGACAAGCTAAAGCGGACAATATTATTGATGTGTGGAGTTGTGGAAATAACAACAAGATTTTCATACCGCCGTATAGTGACCTGAAGTTGATGAACTGCAGTGAAGGTGTTAAATTCAGTCTCGGTATTCAGAAAATTCGTAGACCCATCAGTCCATCACCCTCTGGAACCCTGCTTTCCCGGGTTATTTGATTTGGAATATAAATGGGTCTTATCGCTCCAACATGGCTGGCACTGGGGTTGTTTTAATTGCAAAATGAAAAAAGTGATTTTCTTTGTGTGTTTTCTGGTGGGAGGTCCTAACTTTCGAGGCTATTTTAGGGTTCAAATTATTTTAAAAAATTGAAAAAGTTATATTTACATTTTGATCGATTTTACCATTCCAATGATATATAAATTGTTCAAAACAAAAATTAAATTCATTGTGATTGAAACATCTAATGTCTTGAGTTTATATTTGACGGTATAGAACTATCATATTTTTTTCATGTTGAATTTGATTTTTTTGAATAAAAATATACCGTTAAATTCATAAAACCGATCAAAATACAACTATAACTTTTTAGATTTTTATAAATTATTTTAGGCCTCAAAAATTAAGATCTCATTTTAGAATCTTATAGAAGAATTCGGCATGTAATTTTTTTTTCTTTTTCTCTAATGATATACGTATTTAGCCGCCCACGATATATGGTGATTGGTCAGCTTTTAGAGCATATACATGAGAATCAACCAAGAGAGACAAGCTCGAGGGTGGTGTTTGGAATAGAATCTAAAGAAAGTACTAGATCCAATAAAATTGGTCCAACATATATCACGGGTTTAATTTTTGAAAACAAATCGCATCCTACATTTTGTGTGTTAATTTTTTTCTTCTTCAAAATAAAGATATTGGAATCTAAGAACATTCTCCATTGATTGATTAAAAAAAAAAAAAAAAGCCTTGCAGGTGCATGAACTGATGCACCTTATATATATATATATATATAAGTGTTCTTTTATATGCACTTAACATTTAGATTGTTAAAAAATTTAAAAATTTATTTGTGTTTGATCGGTTTTACGAATCTAAGGAAATATTTTTTACTTAAAAAAAAAATCAAATGCTATTTGAAAAGTGTATGCAATATTTTGTGTTTTATATCCAGCGGTATAGAATTATCATGCATTTCTTATGTTGAGTTTTATTTTTGTTTTGAAGAAAATGCGATCTCAAAAATTAGGTGCACATAGACGTGTATATATATACATATATATAATTTAATTAATTTGGTCTTGTGTAGGATATATTGCCAAGATCACTGGAGGAGTATAACTCTTTAAAATGAGGAACCACTTCTGCTTTTACAAGAATGGGATCTCCAGTTCTGCTCAGAGAAGTCATTAACTCCACAATTCTATTATTTCTGCCACGAATATTTGCAATTGTGTGGAAGAAGCGTGTATTCCTGTCACCCTCTATAATCCAACCAACATGGGACTAATTTTGTCTCCACAAGGATTCGTGAAGTTTACTTTGAAACCACAAAGAGGCCGTCGGCGTAGAGTAATCTGTTGATTCAGAAACATCAAGATTCCTGACCTCTTTCACTCTCTCCAATTCATAAATATCAGCCTCAATATAGTTAGTTTTGATCTTATCATTGATTGATGTTGCCAAACACCTACAAATTCCACCTTGTAAGCCTCTGTCTCAGCTTGATCAACTTAATTAATATATAGCAATACTAATTGCTGGCAGCTAGCCTTAGTAGAAATAATCTAATCCCACTGACTAGCTAGCTCTAAGAACATCACAAGATTGACCATAAATTGAAACTATATTGCAACTAAAGTTATGACTAAGGATGACCCCTTCAACGACTAATATTCTATCCCTTATCACAGAAGACTTAAAGGGAAAAAATACCATAGGATTCCATACATACACACAAAATGTCACGAGAAACTGTTATAAATCCACACCTCCATACACATTAATAATATTGTCTGTTTTGGGTTGTTCGATTTCTGTGAATACATCAAACCCGCATGACTTTATTCTTTCTCGAGTCTTACAAGTAGGCTGAACCCAACTCACAAAGACTTATGAAAAGATCTAAGTGTTGGAGGTGGATCTTGAACTTATAAAATACTTCAGAAGCACACCGTCCGCATCACACGCTCCCGCTCGAAAACGTCAGAACCCCATAAGGACTTGACGATTCTACTATCAACATTAGAACACAATTTCCTTTCATTAAATTTGAACTTAAAATTTGGGTTATCTTATTCTTCTTCTTCTTGTTCATATTAAACTATATAAAATCAAAAGAATGACCAACCAATTTCACACTCTCAACGATCGCAAGCGATCTGGCAGTTAAGCCAAAGAATTAACGTTATAAAATAATATGAAAAAGACGTGGGAAAAAGAAGGATCAACGTATGTAGGTAAATTAAGCATCAACTAATCAAGATTAGTAGGTTACAATAATAATAATAATAAAAGAATGAAAGATGGGTCCATGAAAATGACAATATTTGAGCAGAAACATTCCCCTTCACAGTATTATATATTATATTATGCTATTCGATGTACTCTGTAGTAAGAAAATAAAATAAAATAAAAGAAAAAAGAAAGAAAATAAAATAAAATAAAATGCCAAAGGCAAATTTTTGGAAGGGTAGGCAACATATGTCAACAAGATCGATTAAGCAAATCTTGGGAGTTGAGTGCTGCTAGCTACTTAAAATCAATATAGGTTATGCAAGACTTGATGCTTCTATTTTTCCTTCTCTCTTTCTCTTACTCATTCTTTCTTTTTCTTTTTCTTTTTTTGAGAAAAATAAAATTAATAAGTTAACGGCATTTTAAAGCCAGTGATTAATTAATGTAAATGTCATTACTTATGTAGGTAAGCATACACTACTTCAAGAGACTTGAATCAGGACATAAGACTGGAACTGAACGTTATGTGTGTGTAATAACTACTAGTAAAGAGATACACACACATCCTTCATATCATCACTAGTATTGCTGGCCTTAACTACCATATATATATACGTGCCTCCAACATTGTCGAGTCATGTAGATTGCTCACATTAACAGCCCTCTCTATTGGGTGATTAAATATAATACGTAACACGTTTTTCCATTGAAATACGCAGCCCTTCGACATTCAACCAAAGCATAACAACATAACTATATATATATATATATATATATATATACACACTAACACTTGAAAATGGTCATGTGATTTGAGTGCACCAGTACTTTTTTCTTACGTACCTAGTTAATGAAAAGCTCAAAAAGGAAAAGTAAAAGGAAAATGCCATGTGGACGCAACTAGTCTTATTCAAGCTCAAACAAATGAACTAATGAAGGGTTTGAAAAAGTCGGCAAGGGGATTTATAAAACGTGGAAATCGCATGCATCTGAGTACATATGAAGAGAATCGATCCAACTGTTTTAAGTTGGTTGTATGTATATGTCTGGCCTTTAATATCCAACATTTCACATGAGTTTTGAGTGGAATATATAGAAATTGTAAATTGAGGGTTTCAGGCAGCTTTCTTACTGTATTTCTATATATTTGCCCAAAAACAAAAATGGAAATTAAATCTAAGGGATCGACGACCACCTAAAACGTGAAAATGGTTGTTCAAAAATTTGTACACGCATTTCCATTCACGGTAAAGTTGTGAATTAGGTAATGCTCTTGCAAAGCGCACATGTGACTATAATCTAGCTAACTTTAAATGACAAATTTAATCAAGTAACTGCAGCTTGTCTTTTGCTTTGCATAATTTCTCACGTGTTTGAATTGTTCTAGTCTTTCCAAACCATATTATTCAACTGTCAATTTATTTTAATTACTAGTTGTTAAAATCGGTTATATATATACATCCACCCAAATTGTGACCCCTCATTTTACTCTCAAATCTATGCATCAATATGTATGTCTTAGTAAGAAAAGCACTTGCGAAAAGGAGACAATGAGAGAGAGTGTTAGAGAGAGAGAGAGAGAGAACCGGTGGACCAGAGAAGGTATTCTCAGTTCATCATCACTACACAATGCCGTCCCCACTGCTTGCCATGCAGACTGGAACTTTACAGATCAAACACCTCCTCCCTCTCTTCATGCTTGGCCACAACCATTGCAAGCTGTTTATCCCTTGTCCACCCCAATCGAGCACGCCACCACCCAAGCACAACCTGTCACTGGGGACCAACCCAACTCTGTCGCTACATCAGCCCCTCAAAAACCTTCATCATATCATGTTCTTAGTCACCACTACGACCCGAATCCGAAATTCCAAGCTTTTTATTCTCAAAGACAGAGAGATCCTCGAATGGCAATGCCTATCCCAAACCTGACTCCCATGTCACCAGGTCTAACTTTCTCTCCCACTTCCTTACCTCATCTCCATAACCAACGTTCATCCTCATCCTTACCAAACTACCGTCCTCAGCCCCGGAAATCACCTCCCCTAAATACCCAGTCCTTCCCCCAAAACAACTTTGCATACTCTCTTCCAAGCTCCTCAAATTCTCCCATTCTCATTCAAGAACCACCTCACAATGCCGAAAAAATAATTTCACAATCTAACATGACAACTTCTCAAGAAGAAAACTGCAGAGTTTATTTTGAGAATTTTCCGGAAAGGGTGACTGCTGATATCGCCCGGCGAGTCTTAAGCAAATATGGTACCATTCAGGATGTTTTCATCCCCAACCGTCTGAATAAGAAAGGATGTCGATTTGGTTTTATACAATTTCAGGGAAGCAAAAATCAAGGCTTGATTGACGCAATCAATGAGTGGAAAAATCCTCAAGTATTGCAAGAGTATTCGAAAGGCAACTGGTGGATGAAAGGCCATATGCAGCAGTCGTTAATGGAGCTAGTACCAAAATTTCTACTGCTACCAAAGTTCCAGGTGTGGGAGCAAGTTCTGAAATAAATGAAGTGCTGGTCGAGGTTAATGAAGAAGATAGAAATTGGCTAGAAAGATCGGCTGTAGGTTATGTTCATGATTTTGATTGCTTGCTGAACATTGGAGAGATATTACAATATCAAGGGGTCTCCATCCAAGCTAAACCTATGGGGGGGCATCAAGTATTGTTAACCTTTGAGAACAAGGAGATTATGGGAAAGTCTTTGCAGGATGCTAATTGGCTAGGAGAATGGTTAAGGCTGGTGAAACAATGGGACCCTCATGCAACATCCACTCAAAGATTCACGTGGTTACGATTCACGGGAGTTCCACTTCATGGATGGAATAATGATGTATTCATGGAAATGTGTTCTATCTGGGGAGATTATGTCACTACAAGTGAAGAAACAATAAGCAAGCATCGTTTTGATATGGGAAGAGTGCTTATATCTACAACGATAAAAAAAATCAATTGTTGGGACAGTCCATTTGGGAATTGGTAGGGATAAGTTCACTGTTCATGTAACGGAAGAGCCGAGCCAGTTTCTTTTTAGCAAGCCTTTTGAGGATAGACCTATTGTCCCAATGGTAGAAAAGGGAGACAAGAATCAGCTAGAAGGCAGTGCTTTGGCCGGTAAAGTTCTACCGTTGACGGAAATAGTCACCGTTGATGACCCTGCTATAGATCATTCAAGAGAGAAGAGAATTCAAAATTCAAATTTTCAAGCTCAACCCATGTCAGAGGTAGGTGCCGAGCTAGTTATGCTTGAAAAAGTAAAAGCTGTGGTGCAGCATACTTTATGTCAGGAGGTAGACATGTCTCATGAAGCGACATGGAGTGCACCTAATGCTGTACGGTGTCAGGATTTTGTGCAGAAATCACGGGTCCAGCATGGGGATACATTGGAAATTGTGGAATGCACGATAGGCCCATCTCATAATGGCCCAGTTGAAGTGGTAATGGGCCTACATGTGTCTGATTCTATACATACTGAAATTGATAAGTTTGGTAGGAGTGATAAAGCGGGATCATCTTCTCCACGCTCTACGAATGGTGATTCTACAACTGATATATCGAAGCCGCCTCCTGGCTTTGAACATATATCACCCATTGTTAAACGAAGAAGGGGAAAAGGCAGAAATCACATGAAGAGGAATTTTTTCAAGCATACGTTGATAGCTCAGTGTAGGCGAGCGACGGAGGAAGGTAGGCTAAAGAAGCAGTCAAGGAGGAACACTATTCACAACAGCTCAAATTCCGGAAATTCCACAACGGATATCAGTGCCACTGCAACTTCTTCAAGAAACTACATCTCTAAGGAAGTTCAAGCTACCTTGGAGGTATGGGATAAGTTGGAGTTGACTAGCTCTCAGACTAATGATACTTTGATACAGAGTAAGTTGGCTGCAGTTATCTCCAATGAGGTCCTAGAGGCTAATGAGAGACTTGGCAAAGGAAAGAAAATTTGAACTGGATTGCCCAGTCATGGATCAGGAGTCTGTGTTTTTATATGATCAAATTTCTATGTTGGAATGTTAGGGGATTGGGTAGACCATTAAAACAAAGGGCAGTTAAAAGGTTAGTTCAGGAAAAAAGGGTGGATTTAGTTATTGTTATTGAAACAAAAATTGAGCTCATCACAGAAGCTTTAATTAGGAATTGCTGGGGTCAAGGGGTTGTTCAGTGGAGTGCGATTGGATCTCTTGGGGCTTCAGGGGGCATACTCATAATATGGAATCCAAGTTCTTTGCAAGTTCGAGATGTCACTAAGGGAGATAGATGGATTTGTTTAGATGTCAAAATATTGAGTAATGGGTTTGAATGCTGTGTCACTGCCATAAATGGTCCAAATGAAGTCAACTCTAGGATAGCTTTATGGGAAGAGTTAACTACAGTCCACTCCCGCTACAATCTACCTAGTTTATTACTTGGGGACTTCAATGAAATCACTAGTTCATCTGATAGGTTAGGAGGGGTAGTGTCCTCTAGAGGAATGAGGGCTCTCAATTCTTTCATTAATAAAGCAAGTCTATTTGAAATTCCATTGCTAGGTAGGGCGTTTACATGGAGAAATGCTCTCAGCCATAGTAGAATAAACAAATGCTTTGCCTCTGCTGAGTGGTTTAGAGTATTTCCTAGTTTAAAATTATGGGGGCTATCAAGAGGAATTTCGGATCATTCACCTTTGCATTTGGAGTCTGGCAAAGAAAATTGGGGAGCTAGAACATTTAAGGCCCTTGATTGTTGGTGGCAACACCCATGTTTTCTAACAACTATTGAAGTTTTTTGGCAGGAAATTTCCAATCATCTTTTCGGCGGGGTCCAGTTAATGCAAAAACTGCATGTTGAAGATTTGGAATAAAGAGGTCTTTGGGAATATTGAATCTAAAATTAAATCATTGGAGCTACAGCTGGACAAATGGGATCTTGTTGCGGAGCAAAGAGATTTGAATAATGAGGAAAAATGTCAAGTACAGGTGCTAAGAGGGGACTTGTGGAAAGAGTGTAAGAAGTCTGAATCCATGTGGAAGCAGAAGTCTCGGGCACAATGGCTAGCTGCAGGTGATAAGAATACTCGGTTTTTTCATGTCTCTGCTTGTATTAGAGGAAGGATGAACCAACTGACTTGTTTAAGGAAGGCAGGGAGGCTTATCACCGTTCCAGGTCTAATTAAATTGGAAGTGGTGGATTATTTTCAGAATGTTTTCAAGGAGAAAATGGTGCCTATTTTGGACTGGGAGGGGCTGGCTTTTAAATCCATCTCAACTGCACAGGCAAGGTGGTTGGAACATCCAATCTCTAATGATGAGATTAAAAAGGCAGTTTGGGACTGCGAAGGCTCTAAATCTCCGGGACCCGATGGTTTTAATTTCTTTTTCATCAAAAAGGCATGGTCGGTGCTACAAGAGGACATTCATGCTTTGGTGCACAACTTTTTCACAACTGGGGTAATGCCTGCAGGAGTAAACTACTCATACATTTCTCTTATTCCAAAGAAGAAGGGTTCTTATAGCCTTTCAGATTACAGACCAATAAGTCTTGTGAGTAGTGCCTATAAGATCTTATCCAAAATTCTTGCAGCCAGATTAAAAAAGGTTATGTCTACTGTGATCAGTGAATCCCAATCTGCTTTCATTAAAGGGAGACAAATATTAGACAGTGTGCTTATTGCGAATGAAGTTCTGCATTTGATTAAAAAGAAGAAGAAGCGAGCCTTGTTGATTAAGCTAGACATGGAAAAAGCTTTTGACACTGTCAATTGGAATTATATGAACGCAGTGATGCTTAAAATGGGATTTGGAGAAAAGTGGAGGGCTTGGGTAATGGAATGCATTAGAACTGCAGCGGTATCAGTGCTAGTTAATGGCTCTCCAACATCATATTTCTCTATGCAGCAAGGTATTCGTCAGGGAGATTCTTTGTCTCCATTTTTATTTAATGTGGCTGCGGAAGGGTTACACATGCTATTCTCCAAGGCGGAGGAAGTTGGTTTGATTAAAGGTATAACTGTGAGGAAGAGAAGCCTTAGCATATCTCATATTCAATACGCTGATGATACACTTGTGTTCTGCAAGGCCACAGAAGAAAATTTGCAGAATGTCAAGAGGTTGCTCAGATGTTTTCAAGTGATATCTGGCTTGAAGATCAACTTTGCTAAAAGCTCGATTGTAGGATTGGGTGTAAGTGTGGAGTGGGTGGAGAGTGTGGCTGCCAATAACAATTTTAAAGTTGAAAGTCTTCCATTAAAATATCTAGGATTCCCTTTAGGTGCAAACTTTAATCGAGTAAAGACATGGAGGCCGATTGTTGAGCTTTTTAGGAAAAAACTTACCTCATGGAGTGGGCGACACCTGTCAATTGGAGGAAGAGTGACTTTGATTAAATCCACACTGTCAAATTTACCCATCTATTATATGTCTCTCTTTAAGATGCCCACCACAGTAGCTAGAAAATTGGAGTCAATTCAAAGGAGTTTTCTTTGGGGTCAATCGGAGGATAATAGGAAAATACATTATATTAAATGGGAGCAGGTGGTAAAATCCAAACCTCTTGGTGGCTTAGGTCTTGGTAGCCTTTTGACAAAGAATAGTGCTCTTCTAATGAAGTGGATTTGGAGATTTATTAATGAGGATGGGATGTTATGGAAAAAGGTAATTCAAGAGAAATATAGTTTCTCCCGCCCTTCTTCCATCTTCCAAATACCTCTCTCCTCGTCTCCCTCTCCTCTTTGGAAAAATATTCAGATCTTGATGCAAGACGAAAATGTCGTGTCTAGCAGGCTTCTCAAGGCAGGAGTGAGAGCTTTAATTGGAAATGGGCATAAAATCTGTTTTTGGAGAGATACATGGATTGCCGACTCTCCACTGTGTGAGTTGTTTGCAAGGTTATTTAGTGTCTCAACTCAGAAAAATTATGTTGTGAGTAGCATGGGTAGATGGATTAATCAAGAGTGGGTATGGGAGTTCCAATGGAGGAGGAGGCTTTTTTCTTGGGAAAATGATGTTTTATCAAGTCTAATGCATCTACTAAGGCAGGGAGTTCTCAACCATAATCGCCAAGATAGAATCGTATGGAGGTTTAGTGTGGATGGGAGATTCTCGGTTAAATCAACCATTGAAAAAATCATAGAGTTCTCTTCCAGTAATAATGCTAATCCTACACCAACTTTTTACAAACTACTGTGGCAAGGCTTGGCACCTCCAAAAGTAGAAGTTTTTTCGTGGATGTTGTTGCACAAAAAAATCCCAACAAGGGGAGTGCTTGCTCATAGAGGAATATTGGCTGCTGCAGAAAACTTTTGCCCGTTTTGTAGTAATGCTATAGAATCAGTTGACCATCTCTTTTGTGAATGTGTTGGTCCTGTCTCTATTTGGTACTCAATAGCAAAATGGTGGGGATTTTCATGGTGTTTTCCTAATGATATCAGTAGCCTCTTTGTGCAGTGGTGTGCTATGGTGACCAACGGAAGTCTTCAAAAGAAGATCTGGAAGTTGTTGTTTTATGTTGTGGTTTGGTCCATATGGAAGGCTAGAAACGAGTTGGTGTTCAGAGCGAAACAAGTGGACTGGCATGAAGTTCTGTCAATCATTTTCATCAGGTTGCATAGTTGGGTTTTAAACATAATTTCCTCGCTCCCTTATCACAGTTTCCAGCTTGCAATTTCTGCAGCCCCAATCATATCTCTTTCGAACAAGAGAAAGTCAAGACCTCCTCTTGGTGTTCAATGGATTCCTCCTGATGTTGGCTAGAGAGAGGGTGTTCATACAAAAATGGATCGGATAATCTGGTTTTAAGCAAGCTGGCTGCCCTTGAGTCTTTTCATTGCTTTCTCCTCTCCCTCATGTACTCTCTTTGCATGGCCATCCATATTGATGCCCATTTGTCTTCTCCCCTTCTTCTTAATATATGTCTCTGTTTATCAAAAAAAATATGTATGTCTTAATTTGCTAGAGAATGAGATAATCTAAACCACATGGGTCAACCTATATTTAGTACTTTCAAATAGGGATGACAAAAATTTGGATTCGGATCAGACAATATAGGATATTTAAGAGATTTGAATTTTCGGATGTACTTAATTGATCATAACTGGAATAATATTGGTTTAAATATGTATAAGGAAAGCAAATAATAATTCAATCTGAGTTAGAGTCCGAATAATTAAATCGAACATGATTTTTGTGTTTGAACCAAAAAAAACTTACGTCTAAACTTAATTTAACCCGGATTAAACAATCCATCATCCGTATCCGATATAATTTTATCAACCCATTTTCAAACACGTTGTTTTAATGTTATTAAATACATGGTAGAATTTTTTTGATATTTTAAAAAGAAAAGAAAAGAGAGTAGTTTAGGGGAAGTGGATACATTAAATACAAAGTGAAACTACTGACAAAAGCAAAACACATATACGTTAATGGTTGGTTGAACCAGGACGCCCAACACGCGTACGCACACTCTTCTTTCTTCTGTCTAAACCCAAACCCCCGTCCCCCCCCACTTGTTTATAATAAGGACAACCTCCACCGCCTGATCATTAATTAATTGATTCTCCTAAGTTTAATTTCGTCCATTTATTTATATATGAAGTTCTTTGGGTGGAGATCGATTTTGTTTCTGGTTGTCGTGGCGGTTCTTCTGGTGGTGTTGCCGCCGTATCTTCCACCATTGCCTCCTCCACCGACAGTGTTGCTCTTTGTTCCATTGATGATGATGTCTCTTCTCTTTATGCTCGCTTTCTCGCCCCCTACTCCTCGGATGATCCACGTCCATGTTTGATTGATTGTTTATTTTCCTTAAATTTTGCTGTTTTTGTCGTTGTAGTTAAGTTTTTAGTAACTTCTTTTGTTTTAGGAGGTTTAATTCATCTTTCAAAATGTACCTTCTTGGAACGAACAATGTTGATTTGGCCCCTCCAATTCTTCCATATTTGCTAGCAATTTTTTCCCATTTTGTTTTTCCCACATCGGCTAGACACGATCTCAATAACTTGAATATACGAAGAAGCTTCGATATTTTCCTCTATTTAGGCTTTTTATGAGGTGGCTCAAAAGATCTAAAATGTTAACAAGATATTAGAGCACGGAAACTAGACACCATGGATGAGACTTCACACTTACAACCTCCATGATAGGGCATGTAGACAATGTGATTAGCCCATGTGTTAAGAAGAAGAGTGTTTGATGTTTTACATGGATTGAACGTCCGGATTCAATAACTTGAATATATGGAGTAGCCTCTCTCTTAGACCTTATAGGGAAGGCTCAAGGAGCCCAAAATATTAACAGTTATTTTTTAAAAAACTATATATTTCATTAATAGAATTGATCGATAATCAAAAGAACCTTGGATAACAAACCGAGAATGTCAAAAAATAAAATAAAAAATTCGACCGTAATTCATCGAGAGGAGAGGCGATTCATGTATTGTGTACGTTTATATAGAATCTTTGCTTTGAATTGAGTCTAAAAAGGAGGGTGAAAGGAAAGAGGAGACACGTGGGAAGGAGAAAGACATGCAAGCACACACGTGGAGGTCACTTTCATTTCCCTTTTTTGGAATTTTGAAAGTGAAAAAGACAGACAGAAGGTTACAAATTGACAGGAAATTAACATGTGCGTATATGAATTGAGATATATATATATATATATATATATATATATATATATATATTTGGATTTCATGAACACTTGATTACTAGTATTTCTTTAGGTTTTCCACATGGAAAATGATATCATGTACATGAACACATGACATGACGTGGTAAAGTCCTATCTGGTGCCCGTAGGCCACACATTATCACTACCCTTCATAATTTCATATACATAGAAAGCAACCACTACAGGGAATCAATACAATTCAATGGAGATAATCAAGATTCAAGATAATAACACCCTAAAGTGGAGGAAAAAAAGGGACAAAAGAAATTAGGTGACAGTAGATTTTTCTTTCTTAAATCCATCCCTAAAAGAGTGAATACAATCTGCCTCTCTAATGTAGTGTTTTTTTTTATATTAAAAAAAAGGTGCTTAAATGTGTTTTTATTCTTTCAGAATATTCGATCTAACAGGCACGAATGAAGATGATGGTGGATGGACAAGAGTGTAGAAGGACCCAAAACAGTCCCGTGAAAGTGTATAGACAACTTATGGATGCTAAAATTTTGTCTTACTCAGATGATCGATTTGTCCAACCTATATTAAATCAAGTTTGTACATAAAATATTTGTTTAATATTTAGATCCAAATACAAAAAAATTTCCAATTTAAAATAGTATCGGGTCTAAATAAAAAAAGACTTGCCCAATTTAGTTAATGTTCAAATGCTAATCCGAATTAAATTATTGTCTGTTTTACTTGTCTAGATTTAAAATCAATATGCCCAATTTAGTTAATGTTCAAACGCTAATCCAAATTAAATTATTGTCTGTTTTACTTGTCTAGATTTAAAATTAATCTAAATATTATCAATTAAATACATTCAAACATTCAAAAAATTACACCCTCTATTCTCCGACCCTCGCCCAAAATTGTCACCCTACCCAAAAGGGTACTTGAAAAGTGGAAAAGTTGAGATTTTAAGATGATCGGTGAACTTTGAGTTTGTGGTGACATGAGAATTGTCTTTCATGGAAAATGTTCTTATTTTCCGAGTAAAATGAATCATCAGAAAAATACTATTTCATAAATGATTCATCTAGTCCCTAAAAATACTCGATTAAACCTTGTGATGATTATGATCTTGACAACTTAGGTGAACTATAATAAGGATAACTTCGCAACTATCCTAACACCAAAAAAGTGCGTACAAATTTTAAATGGCTCAAAAAGGATATTTTACCCTCTAGTGAATTCGAGTACCTTTTAACATTATCTCCCATGCAAATTAATCAATCAGCTGAGCATCATCTCCACAAGATGCATCATATCACCAGAAAATGGACATCAATTTCTTCAAATACAGGCAAACTTTAGGCAAAAATAATTTATTAGTAAGTAATGATTGTGAGTATATGTACATTCCAAAGCGTGAAACTAAACTGAATAGATGGACATAAGAGAGAGACAGTATTCTAACTTTTTGTAAATGACTAGATGCTCTTACTGAATTTCCCCAGACGAATAGCAGACAATGCCCATTACAGTACACAAGTGTCATAGACCACCACAGGCTTTTCACAAAGATCAGAAAATCCCAGTTTACAGAAGTTACATTTTCTGCAATAAATCACTAAGCCGATGCTGCTATGCTATACTACACATAGAATGACTGTTTGTCAAGATATCGGGAACGAGCTTTGTGCAAAGAGAGAACCCACCGACCATGAAAACTTTTAGCCAACCGGCAATACTTGAGTGCCTCAGATCTCCCTCATAAGAAAGGAATTTGAAGTTAAGAATCCATGTACCTCTGATCCTCCAGTGCTGTTGCTCGTGTCTGTAGAACCATCAAAGTATTACTATGCCGACTGTAACGTCACCTGGCCAGTGCCTATTGTCTGATACTCTGCACAAGCCTCTGGGGTGTCCTCTTCACTGGGTGGAACCAGTTGCCAAAAAAGTGGTAGATATTTGTCCCACTCCCTAAGAATGGCAGAGCCTTTGCTGCTCCCAGTTTTTTCCTTCACCAAAAGGGTATTTATATTATGTTGGAGAAATGGGATAGTGCAAGTCCAATTGCACATTCCATCAGCTTAAATTCTGTTTTAGTAGACATTGGAAATAAATTGAAAAGCTTGACGTGAAAGTGAATATCATAATAAATCACAAGCGAGATGAAATCTGCAGATGGCAGGCAAAATGATAAAGTTGAAAACCATTCGGAATTGCCTGCACATAAAAGTCAATCGCAATTGAAAGACTTAACGTGCATGCTCATGCTCATGCTCATATAGTTGAATGGGTGAACTTACAACATGGGTTTCAATAAGGCTCTTTAGCTGCGTCTGCCCCACAGGAGCAGTCACTCTCTGGATCTTCACAATTTCCTTATTTATCTGTTCACGATTATACACGAAATAATTAAACTCTAAAACCAGCACTTAGTTTGCAAATCAAATGATAATAGAAAAAACCAAATTATCAGAATAGTTGATAAAATCATGCTTCACCTATAATTGTAAATCTGCACATCATGAATTTAGAAAGCAAAAGAATTCTACAGTAAAACATTCAAGAACCCGCAAGAAGAATTCTACACCAAAACATTTAAGAAACCCACACTGAATCCAATTGTTTTCAACTCCCAAAAGAAGCAAGCAGTAATTCAAGAACACATATGGTACCATAAAAAGCATCAACTCAATAGTGAATTGGCAGATTTATTAATTCTGCAAGACTGCAAATAAAGGATAAAATGGAGACATACAGCAAGAGTACAAACCTTGGGGATGAGAGTATCATCCTCGTCAAGCATGTATGCCAACCCTCCAGTCATACCCGCTGCAACATTTCTACCCACTCTGTCAAGAAAAGAAAAGATATATAAGTTACAAAAAAAGAAGTTAGGGCAAGGTGTTGAAGCTTCAACCATGAACATTCCATCAAATTTTTGACCTAAATGGAACTTTAAAGGTTGAGATAGTACTCACTTTCCAAGCACAATAACACAACCACCTGTCATGTACTCACAACAATGATCTCCTGTGCCTTCAACTACTGCTTCAGCTAGTGAATTTCTAACAGCAAACCGTTCCCCTGCTTTTCCTTTGACAAAAATTTGGCCACCTGTTGCCCCATACAAACAAGTATTTCCGACAATAGTTGCATCCTCAGGGCAAAAACCTGTTTTCTCCACAGGAGTCACAACAACCTCACCTCCAGCCATACCCTGAAATATTTAAACCCAAATTTAGAAGCAAGTTATTGAAAGTTGAAAGTTGAAATTTGCAAGCTATGCTAATTTAGGAGTCAACAGCAGCAAAACTAGTTTAGCTAAAGTTCGTTCAAGACTTTATATTACTGAACTGACAGAGTTGAGCACTAATGCTTTGACTATTTGTTGAGCATTTTAGCATGTGCCTCACCCAGGGTAACCAAATAAAATCTCAATTGAAGATTATAAATGCAAACCTCGCAACTTTATACCGAGAGATGAGAGTAATTTTTTGATGTCTCGAATAAAAACATCCTAAAACAGTGCACATCATGAATATCAGAAGAACACCTTTCCCACATAATCATTAGCCTCTCCTACAAGACGAATGTTCATTCCAGGTGTCAAAAAACATGCAAATGACTGGCCAGCACTCCCATTGAATCTGTAAACATGAAGAAGAAGACTGTTTAGCTTGCATTTTGGACAAAAAGAAATCAACCTACACATTCTTAAATTAGTATTCTTGAGATAAATCCACATCTTACGTTATGTTAAGTTGCCCAGCGAAACCTGCATCCCCATATTTCTTTGCAATTACACCTGCTATGCGACCACAAACAGCACGGTCCACATTGTATATCTTTATGTCTTTCTCGACTACTTTTTCATTGTTAATAGCATCTATTACCTGTGTAGCCATATGAATATTTTTCATAAGAATAACCGCATGTACCAATGCATGGAGAGACTTGCAAGAACTAACAGATTCTAATTCTACACATTTTTTTGGAGCAAACAATAACTGCAAAGTTTCCAGAAAGAACGAACTACAATTTCCGGTGAGCCTGCTTCAAGATAATTTATTTTAAAAGTCTTGTCCATAGCTTTTCTCTAGGTCTAAATGTTGATGAAGTAAAACAATATTGTATTATTTCAAAACGACACATCCACCAGTATGCCCAAAAAATTCATTCATAAACAACATAAATAGATAGAATCAATGCTATGAAATGAGTATGTTGGCGTTGGATTTCAAGTAAAAAAAACAAGGACGGGATAAGAAACAAGGTTAATATAAGCAACTCTGCTCAAAGATGAGCAAATATCATCAAAAATAGTTTATGCATATACATTGTTAATAATCCATGGTGTACTGCAAAAAGTTGAGAATTTATGTAAAACAAGAGAATAAAAAAAGACTACGATGGAAGAAACATAAAATGATACTGGCACAAACAGTTTCGCATGGAGGGTGGGTCGCCTTATTCAATATTAAGTGGCAAATGAGAATCCACTAGTGCATTCAAAATTTGTATTCCATACTCAAGTAGCGGATCTGGAAATAGATGAGACTAATGCTTTGATGAAAATGAAAGAGCCAATGTAACCACTATCATAAAAATCAAGAATATTGATATGATACACAAGCAATTTTTAGACACTAAATGTAATACCACAACCCCAAATGTTTGCAATTTCATTTTTATCGTATCACAATACAATATTAATTGGGAGTCGCAAGCATCAGCCTTTATCAGTAACACAAAGCAAGTCACAAGAGGTATTAGATAGTGTTACCTCTGGATCAGTGAGTAAAATTTCATCAAGAACAGGACCATTAGCATGAACATCTTGATTCCTAATAGCAGTACTACTCCATTTTGGCAGCCCAACACTCTGAAAAGAGAAGTAGAGTTCATAAATATTAGAAAGAAAAAAGGCAAACTAATTATAACAAAAATTTGTAACTGTTACATCTAAATGTATACCGAGAGAATATAACTGAGATCTAGATGTTGAGTTTTCACTAGTGATATATCCCTCGGCCTTAACAAATCTGTCCGTCCAATTATATTGTCCAACTTCTCATAACCCAATTGCGCCAGCATTCCTCTTACCTATATGACAAAAAGACGATCATAAAAAAATTAAAAGAGAAATATGTGTGATAAATCATATGTTATAAGATGCACCCTGTGCTCAGAAGAAAAAATCCAGGTTTTGGCCAAGAGTTGAGCTAAGGAACAATGAAAATGGACGAAAAGTTCCAACAAATTATGGATACACTGGAAAATGATTACCTCCTCAGCAACATATAGGAAAAAATTGACAAGATCACCAGGCACACCAGGAAATCGAGCACGTAATTCCTCTCTCTGAAGATAAATCAATGAAAAGTTAGATTACAGAGAAAATCCCATCAATGGGAAACGGTGCAACAAATGATAACACAATCTGGAACTTAAGGCTCCCCAAATACCTGACTAGCAACCCCAACTGGACAATTATTTGTGTGGCAAATGCGGGCCATAACACATCCAGTTGCAATCATAGCAACAGAGCCAAATCCATACTCATCAGCACCCATTGCAGCAGCCATCATTACATCAACCCCACTTTTGAAGCCACCATCAACTCTGAGAATGACCCTTTCTCTGAGCCCATTTTCAATTAGCGTCTGTATAAGTAATGGTTTTTTAAAAATCGGTCAGAATCATGAGGAGCAACTTCCATCAATTATTTCATTGAGGCAATAAACGACCTGGTGTGTTTCTGTAAGTCCAAGTTCCCAAGGGCCACCGGCATGCTTGATAGAACTTACAGGGCTAGCTCCAGTTCCACCATCATGTCCTGATATCTGCAAACGAGAGATATTAGTCACAACTTCAGACTGGTCCTAAGGAGCGTAGAAGAAAGTTGAATACATAATCTTTGAACTTAATTTTGCACATATTCAATTGGTATGCAATACATTCCAAGACATACAAGATTGAAATGACAATTCAATTAAATTATTTTCCCTATCACCAATTGACAAACTTTGTCTGCACTTGCCGGTCTCAAGCCTGGATGAAGGAGAAGGGTTGTGGTTGGTCAGTAGTCGGCGTAAAACTTTGTCAAACCTACCGAATGTGAGCAAAATGATAAATTGTTAGCCATACTCTACGCGTGACGCATTGCATCAGAACCTATGTACTGTGATACATAAGCGAGGGCTGAACAGGCGTACGTCAATAGCTAAGCACTGCATCGGACCCTAGGTGTAGTGATAAATGAGCAAGGGCATGCTAGGGCATCCCCCGCAAGCAACATGCTGCATCAGTACCTGGATGCAGTGAGAAGTAGGCAAGCGTTCCCTAGTTATAGACGAGTACATTTCAATAAGTTAGTCTGTGATTATAGGATTATGATAGGCAATTAGAACATAGGATCACTTACAAGAAGATTAACTAAACTAATTGACACCATGATTAACATAAGGTTAACATAATGAGTGTATACAAGAGTCTAAATGGGGGGTGAAAAATCCAGAGAGAATGAAAACATATGTTATAATTATGGTACAATAAAATGGATAGAAATAGAAATGGGTAGGACTAAAAGATGATGTCGTAGAGGGAGAAAACAAGCGGTAGGATCTTAATGGCTAAATTGATGCTAGGGAAGGAAATAACTAATGTTATAAGCGTTTACATCCTGAAAATAGGATTGGATAAAAATACCAAGAAACTCTTTCGGGAGGAACCAGATGAGATTGCTCAGGGCTTTCCAAATAGGGAGAAAATATTTTTAAGAGGCGACCTAAATGGACATTTATGGAAAGATAGTGATAACTTTCATAGTGTATGTTAGAATAGTTAAGTGTACTAAAGTCTTTCTTATATGTCTATGTTTGTATATAGAGTATACTAAGCCTGTAATGTGAAAGTAAGTGTGAAATACAGAAGATTAAGAAAATGCACTTCGTAACATGGACATGTATCAGACGCGACCTAAATGGACATGTATGGAAAGATAGTGATAACTTTCATAGTGTACGTGGAGGGTATGGGTTTAGGGATAAAAATGAGGCTGGAGAAACCCTTTTAGAATTTGTTGTGGCGTATGATATGTGTCTAGTAAATATCTGTTTAAAAAGAGAATTACATTTGATTACATGTAGAAGAAAATCCATATATATTTATTTCTTATGCGAAAGATAGATAGAAGACTTTGTAAGGACTGTAGAGTGATTCTTGGTGCGCCATCATATGAGGAAATGTGAAGGATACATGGGTGGCTACAAGATATTCAGTTGCAAACTTCTTGGTGCCCTATCATTTATCTTCGATCGGGTTTTTCAAGAGAAGCATAGTGGCAAAGGAGTTCCAAAGATGATACCAATGGAGCCCACAATTTTTGCTTGCTAGCCATAATAATCAATTCCATGCTCAATTTTTCTAAACCAACACTATAGGACAAGATTATCGTTAAACTTTTTACCCAGCAGAAATCATTACAACATTACTGCTCAGCAAAAATTATATATTTAAAATGGATTAGTTTATCAATAAATTACGTGGAATACACGACATTAATGGATCTCAAAATAGTAGACATATATCAAGAAATATAAGATATATCATCAACATATAAGCAATGTTTCTGCACACTGTGTGTAATCAACCAAGTACCTGTATAACGTCTGCATTGCCCTTTGCTACCCCTGATGCAACTGTGCCAATTCCAGCTTCTGCCACAAGCTTTACAGATACCTTAGCTTTAGGGTTGACCTTTTTTTTTGGTCAACAACATCATGTTCATTCTTGTTAGCATTCTAGAAGTATATTGTACTTTAAAGAATATAATAAAGATCCTTACAAATCTGCAATCACCTGATGGAGGTCATAGATCAGCTGAGCAAGATCTTCAATAGAATAAATGTCATGATGTGGAGGAGGAGATATGAGTGGGACTCCAGGTTTCGAATTTCTCAACCTTGCAATATATGCACTAACTTTTTTCCCAGGCAACTGCCCACCTTCTCCCGGCTTCGCCCCTTGTGCAATTTTAATTTCTAACTGATCGGCATTTGCCAAGAATGTTGGGGTGACACCAAAACGTCCTGAAGCAACCTGAAAGGGAATAGAATTTTCCCCCGCTGTAGGTCAGTTGTTATAGATAGAAAATTTCTGGCTTATGAAATTAGAATGGCTTCAAAAGATAGTAATCTCTCCCTTGAGATTGGAAAGTTTTACACTTGACATATGAGCTAACATAATAAAATCTGCTATGTTCTAAAAAATATACCAACAACATTATATTGCTTCTTCGGTAAGCCCAACATCATTTAGCTACTAATGCAGAATTCAAAATCCAAAGGCATGCACTTATTTACTGCAAAATTTCAGTAATATTACCTGCTTGATAGCACTGGTAGCAGTATCACCATTTTGGAGCCCCCTGAGATGTGGCAGTGTAGGTGAGTACCCATCAACAACATCTTGAAGTGGGCTCCACCTAATAGGATCCTGCGCAAAATAAAAGAAAGAAAAATTCACCAAATATTTTTGGCACTTCTGGAGTATGCACCAAAATGATAATTTTAAAGCAACTAAGCATCACAAGCCTAAAGAGATAAAGATTGAGCATACCTCACCACCTTCTCCAGAATTAGACTTCCCAGCTAATCTATTCATTGCAATGGCAATTGCTTCATGAGTCTCTCTTGATATGGCTCCAAGTGACATCCCACCAGTGCAAAATCTTTCAGCAATAGCTGATGCGGGTTCTACTTTTCCCACGGGAATTGAAGTGCGATCACTCTTAAACTCAAGAAGATCACGAAGAACCTACAGTTAAAATGATAAAAATACAAATTATAACAAAGATTCAATGAATCTATTACAATAAAAAAAATAAAAGTTGCTTCGTTAGTGCTCTCTCGAACAAAATCATGCACTTAAAAAAGGGAAAATGAAACACCCACATTCACGGGTCGGTTTGCCAGATGCTGCTGATAAATTGAAAATGCACTCTCACTCTTTTGGCGAACAGCTTTGTGAAGCAATTTTGACATCTCTGGGTTGTTTCCATGATATTCCCCTGTTAAAGAAAATATCAATAACACCAACAAAAATGAAACTTTTCAGAAAACTTCAGTAGGGAAAAATATTCAACTAAAAAGTCGGTGCAAGCTGCCAACCAGGACCAAAAATTTGTGAATTAAAATTCAACATTTCAGTGAAATCTAACGATACCAAATAACAGCAAGCCAATTCACTCAACAGGGATCAAGGATAAAAAAATCCCAAACACATTCTTCTCATCAGCTTTCATGAGCTAACAAAGTGTCTGTTAACAAGTCATACCTCCTGGTCTGAATTGTATAAACCCAAAATTTTCAAGCCTCTTAGCCGTGTCCTCAGAGAAAGCCTTCACCCAAAAGGATAAAGTCTCCCGTGCCAGCTGCAACAGTAAGATTTTTTGCAACAATAATCAATGTCACAGAAGTATATCAGTACAAAGTATGCATCTCTTGCGCAAGCAGCAGAGCAGAAAGATAGAACAGAAAAAAATTTCAAGAAGAAATCAATCGCAGCACACATACATCTATTCAAAACTGTAAGGCGAATTTGAGGATTTTGAAACCGAAGAGATTGATGAAACCACTAAGAGTGTAAATTGTGACCTTAAGCCTTTGAAACATTCACCCTTAAATCTCAAACAACATTATAATTGCAAACTGGGTTACCCACAGCAAGCACAATGACTAAATCAGCTCGAAAAGAAGAATATCAAAACTCGAGGGTAAACCTTTTTGAGATCTAACAACAAGGAGCTTTTAGCCTAGTGGTAGCCTACTCTTTAGGACTTGAGCCATGGCGACGCTCGAGTTCCCGTCTCATGCAAATAATGTTAACAATAATAATAAACATGACTTATCAAAACAAAATCTTTGTGGGGTCTTGGAGGAATTGACGTAATAAGAGCTATTGATCCAAACCAGCTATACAACAAAAATTTGGAAAATGAACTATAACTAGTTTATTCGAGGCAAAAGCTGTATTGTTTCTGTGTTTTTGACCCAGGAGCTTGTCATACGTCAGTTTCTCACCTCATCAAAAGTCAAACCACCAATGCTTGACACACTCCCACAAAATGCAAGATCAACAACCTCCTTCCCTAAGCCATAAATCTCGAATATCTGTGCACCACAATAACTAAAAACAGGGAAACAATGAGATAATCTAACAACGTGACATGAAAAATAATTGCATAAAAATGATTTTAGACAAATACGGAAATTCAAACTTAGAACTCATACCTTGAAAGCAACGAGATACCCATCTTGGAGAGGATTTTGAGAAGGCCATATTGAACAGCCTGGATTAGAGAAAAAGATCAAGGTCACTTCATTTTACAATTCATAAAAGACCATGACAAAGCATGAGATAAAATCAAATCGGACAGGTCTCAAGGCCAGAGTCTACAGATTATATTAGCCCCAGAACTTTTTATGTCAGAAACTATAAGATCGAAGGACCAGGTAACACAATCGTGATATAGCAAACAATAATTTAGATGTAATAAGGCTGTACCATGTGATACGGAAAAACAGACTTAGTTCTTAACTTCAATGCCAACAAATCAAATAATATAATACATTATATAAAGCTAATCACTGGAAACAAATACAAGGGACATGCTAGAATAGATGACAAAGTTGAACCACCCCTTAATCGGAGGTGCTTCTGTTGGAGAGTATGCCCTAAAGTCAATCATGTGATGATTCTTTAGAAAATTAAAATTATCATGATTATTTTATTAATAAAGACATTTTACTTATTCCAGTTATTTATATTTGTGTAGAATGAATTATTGTAATAACGTCCCTAGATATAATGTATATTCTTAAATGTCCATAGCCAAGTATTATCGTCAATAGGGACAACAATAATACGTAGAAGCTAATATGTGTTTGATTAATATATGATATTAAGTCAACACATAGGTACATGAATTGAAGAATCTATGTATTGGAACAATCCGTCATGAAATCATTATATGGATTGTGTTATAACTGTCATAAATGATTTCATAGTGATGATGGTGTTTTGTAGTCCTTTGACCTTAGATCACCATTATTATTGGCATGAGAGATTGTTCATTTCGACACCATCAAACGTCGCCCTTAACAAAGTGACTATAAAAGGTGGTGATCGGGTGTACAATTAATCATGTAGAAGGATGTGGGCGATCAAGATGAAATTTATCCTTCTCATAACACGAGATTGATATTTAAGGCCTCTTATTGAATAGAGCTAATAAATGCATAGTCATGCTAGAATGAGTTGATATAATGATATCAATATCATTTGTTTCGGTTAGCTTATTTGGGAATCAAAAAACATTGATTGAGCTATACGACAGTGACATATTCATGTCTCGTGTTCGATCAAGATGTCGAGGACAAATGGAATTTTACAACACGGTAAAATTAGTCACAGTAAAGGTTGAGTCGAAACATTGACTTCCTCGTAATTTGGGTAGCAATGATGTGTTGCTAGACACTGCTCACTACTTGTAATTCTAAAATAGGATTTTATAATTACTACCAACATTACGGGAACTTACAGGGTCGCACACTAAGAATGGTAAGCAATTCGGGACATAAACTTCATAAGATGAATTTTATATTTTAATGTGAGCATTTTCGGAGTGTCCTAGTTGGACTAGGATAGTATGACTTTGGTATTAAGATAAGAGGTGTTTTAGAAAGCAAGTGCAATATTTGAGTAGGACTCAAATTTTTTGGAATGATCTTATCTTGTATGTGTATGTATACATATATATATATAGATACATGTATAGATATATATATATACGTGTTTTGTATTGTAGTTAATATATGTTACATAAATACATATATATGAGCACGTTTTAATAGATATATATATATATAGGCATATATGTGTCGACGTTTGTGTGGTTGAGAACAAAAGGAATTCAAATATAAAGTAAACACTATTAGGAACATAAAAGGAGGCTACAAACGTGAGTAAAGGGTGGTTCTTCCTTTTGTTCCAGAAATAAAAGCCAAGGTGGCCATGTGTTTCAATAGAGGAAAAACAAAGTTCCAAGTGTGATTCCAAGTGTGTTTTCTAAGAGTGAAAGCCAAGCCAAAGTTCTTCTCCAATATTGCTCACTAATCTAATTCAAGGAGTTGAATCGGATTTGATAATGACGGACTCAATTCGGTCTAGCAACCTGAGAGCTCGTTAGTTTCGTTTGTGTTCGTGAGACGAATACGAAGATTGCACCGTTCGTGTGGATACCATATAGACATGATCAGAAAGTTCGTGTTCGTTATATGCTTTGACAGTACGAAAGGCGCGCTACAAGGGTAAATATTCTAAACCCATAATCGAATGTTAGTTTAAAATAGATCCTCGGATTAGGAATCAAAAAATTTTAAATTATTCTGCTGCCTGATTGTTGTTCGATTCCTATCAGCTAACACATTGTTTGCCAATAAAAAATACATACTAAACAATAGCAAAACACAAGTGGCCCAGTAGTAAAGTCGTAGGGATGCAACTTGTAAACAATCTCTTGTCTGCAAATATGTCACATGTCCCCAACCCCCCTATAGAGACTTGAGCACGGGCATCGTTTACATTTACTAAACAATAACAAAACACAATATGTAGACAGACTATTCTACACTTTTCCTTTAAAATATCTCAAAACATTTAGGATAATTATCTCATTTTAAACTGGAAGACAACACTAAATTCATAAAATATTTGGAATTCAACTAAGGCTGTTGTCTACTTAAAGGACCAGACCAATAATAGAATTTCTAGTAACGAAAACAAAATTTCTTCAGGACAATCTATAAAACAAGATTTTTTCTGACTTGTCTTACAACATAAGGCACCGCCATGATCAGCAGTAAGACCAAAGAACCTAATCCCCGTCAAATCTCAGTTGATAAATTATGGTCACCAAAACTATGTGTCACTAGACTTCAAAGCCACGTGCAAAAAAAAATTAGATCAGGAATAACAACTCATGTTACATTTACACAACATAAAAATAAAAAATAAAACAAATAACTGAACGTACGAAACATACAAGTGTTACAAAGCAAGCATAAAAATTGATGAAAGATAAAGCTAGAATAAAAAAAAGTTGGTTGCAGATGTACTGACCTTGCAAAAGTTTTTCTGAGCCTGTTCAATTGTTACAGTAGGCATCTTTCCATTTCGCATCATATTCACAGTTCTGTTGCTCAAACGCCACTGCCGGCATGTCTCCAGGGCCAAGTATGGACACACAGCACTAACAAAATTTTAGACATCAAGATTTACGTAGTTAGATGGGAAAGGGGACAAAAGTTACTTTCTTTATTATAAGCATAGCATCCAAATGCAGGCAAGAACCAAGAAAACTGAAGCCACACGAAACAACAAAAGTACTGTTTATGAACAAGCATATAGAATTTTTTTATATTCCAAAAATAAAACAGATGAAGACAATTATATGATACACAGACCAAAAAAAATGAAATGAGGATCCCACAGCATCACCAAATTTGGGCAAACAATAGTCAAAAGATAACCACATTCCTAATGACTGTTAGTTCAATGAGCAGCATATCAATATAAAGACTGGCCATAAGTAAAATGTAAAGTCTTTTAACATCAACAATCTAAAAGTATTACTCCACAATTTGTAGGCAGTACATTACTACTTTTTTGTGCTAGTGCTAGACATGATAAACCATTAAGGCATTAACCATGCACAACAACAATGGTTTAGATAATGAAATGAAAAATTAGATATCCACCTTGCTCGCAATACAGAAATGTTATTTGTCATGATTACATCAGAAAAATTAATCCAGTTCATCTTAGCATTGATATAAATTAAAAAAGCATCATAGTAAAAAAGGTCTTTGATAAGATAAGAAAAACAACCTTGCACCGTATCCAATCAAACAGGCAAACTGATGAGTGCTAAAGCACTGAGCAGTATCCACGATGATAGAAGCTGACATTCGCAAACCATTTTGAATAAGATGCTGATGAACAGCACCAACAGCGAGAAGTATTGGAATGGCAGGCCTAGTTGGTGCCTGCATTGGAGGAAAGTGGCATTAGGAATAAGCTCCAGATTACCTCAGAGGCCAAAAATAACAAGACATGAGGAAAACAACAAACAAACTAAGCATAACTCAATCTTACTACACCTCGAAAAGAGAAAGGAATTTCAGCAACAGGCAAAATGGGAATGCACACATATCTCAATGTACATGCACAAATGTGTGAGTGTGTGTGTGTGAGAGATAGATAGAAAGAGAGAGAGAGAGAGAGTCGCAGCAGGGGGCTGGGGGGTGGGAATAGAGAGTGGCAACCATAAAGAATCCTGTTCCATATGCAAACTAAAAGTATTGGATACAGAGGCATATCCACAAAAACATTTTTCCTTACATTTATCACATAGTTTTCAGTGAAGTAACATTGGCATGAAACCTTTCTACGTTCCAAATAGCTAAGTAATTTGATTGGAGCATGTCACAATGTTCTAGCAAGAGCACTACACCAATCACAAAAACTATATAGATTATGGAACTACATACTACAGAAACAATGGAAAAAACATAATAAACTCAAAATTAACAAAATAAAGTTGAGAATACTATTCCTTGTCAATGAAAAATACACAGTAAATACGCTGAGACAGTCTAACCCTGTTTGTTTCAGAGTGTACGCTAGCGTATACTCTGTCACCCATACTCTCAGACACTCTCAGTTTTTACGCTTTACGAGAGAGTATACTCTATGAAACATACTCTCATCCAAACGGATATATATTACACTCCACATATAAGCTGGAGTTATCAGAATACTTAAATACTAACAAAATAACAAAAGTTTAATGCCTTAAAATGAGTTGAAGAAATGAAAGCGCTAAGTGAAACAAGAGATGGAAAACTTACTAGCTCATCAGAGCGATCAGACAGAACAAGCACTTGGGAGCCGTTTCGAACAGCTTCATCAGCAGCCTCACAAAGTTTATTTAGTTTCTTCTCCAAAGAGCCCTCAACCCCTTTACGTATATCAAAAAAGGTTGGTAAGACCTGTGGCTTAAGATAGGGATCCCTCAACAAGGACTCAAGCTCGCATTCATTCAGTACAGGACTAGGCAAAATAGTCTGGTCACAACAACAAAATAACTAGGTCTATAACAAAACATTCATTTTGAGAAACATTTGAAATGCCACTAAATAAACAAAACAGTGGAGAAAAGAGAACACAAGCAAACCTGAGAAGCATTTTCAGGTCCAATCTCCAATATGTTTCTTCGCTTCCCAATATTTACCTCAAGAGACATAACTAATCCTTCTCTAAGAGGATCAATAGCTGGATTTGTAACCTACATATAAAAAGAAAAAGAAAATTGTAAGTTACAAGTTTAATGTTACACTGACATCAAAATGGACAGGCAAGAAATGGTTTTCATCCATTGCAAATGTAATGACTGATAGCAAACAAACTATAAGTGCCGTAAACATCACTTGGAACAAAGAAACTACTGTGATACTACCTAAAGTCAAAACTTTTGACAACATATCAGAGTAACATAAGGAAATTTAATTCAGGAATATCTCACCAAAGGGTTCGATATACATGTTTGCTAGACACCCCTAACGTGACTCTACATGAGCAGATTGACAATACAAAACATAAACACTAGTGCCATTTCCTCCATGAAATGCGACAAAAGCGGAGGACTTTCTTTTAGCGATGCTATTGCAAATGGTCCATCAAATAGGCCTCCTTCAAGAAAGGATGTATGGAAGCCACAGAATCATCATCTCTATCTAAGACAAAGACCCTCCATATACTAGTGACATGAGAGCTGGACATGTCCACATGAAAACAGCGACTGAATGGCATGGTCCTAATCTCTTTAACAAACAGTGTAATCAAGTATGTCCTTAGCATTGATGAGCTTGAGCAACTAATGAGGCAGCAAGAAAAAATTGAACACCCTGGTTCCAAGTCCTACCAACTCATAATGCCATATAATAGGGCATGAATTAACCAGGCATACTTCATGAATTCACGGAAGCTACTTGGAAAAAGGAGAAAAACAGTCATGATCCTAAAGAAAGTATAGTAAATTGCAGCTACATGATTATTCGTTTTGGAATACCTAATCACCACCGCTACAATACAGCCACACTCAGTGCTAAAGTCATAGTCTAACCTGTGCAAACCGTTGCTTAAAGTAATCATATAGCATATGTGGCTTTTGAGACAATATAGCCAATGGAGCATCATCTCCCATGCAAAATGTAGGCTCCTTCCCCTGTGCCGCCATATTCTCAATAACCATTTGGACATCCTCACTGGAGTACCCAAATGCCCTGAAACCCGGAGAGGAGAAAATAGTGATAAACATGACAACAACAAATACTGCAATATGAGTTATAAAAGTAAAACCTTCAGCAGCAGAATGTTATCTAATACAACTATATACTCATTTTTCTTAAAAACATAGATAGCTTTTAAACTAGCAATGATGGCACATGTTAGTTTAGTCCTCTCTGATTTCCCCATATTTTAGTTTGCATAGCATAAAAGTTTGGAACCAGTTCTGGCCTCAGAACAATTTACTGAATTAATGGCATAGTAATTATCAAAAAACGTTCCTCAAGAAAGATTTTATATTTAGCTTTTGGAAGCCAAAAAGCAAAATCTGTCACACTGGGTTTCTTAGAAACTACATATGAGAACAAGCACCTGCAAGCCATAAGCAGTGCAGAACCCAGGATTTGAACAGAAAAAGACAACTATACGGTCTCACACCTTCAGAAGTAAAAGATAAATGCTTTCAGGGTTTGACTTTCAATCAAGATATTCTCAGGCAGAGTAGATTGTTGTAATGCATGAAGTAGCTTTAAAAAGATGATGACATGCAATTAAAGACAAACTTACTTAAAAAGCAAATCACTATACATTTGCCACCTTTCTCTTTCTTTTCAATGCCTAATTAGAGTGCGAGAGTAGTAAACATAAAAGAGGACATGTAATACTTACTGTTGCCGTCTTAAAGCCGCATCATTGTCCAATGTTGGCGCTGAGAGGAAGTTCACAGGCTTCATGACTCGAAGGTTCTCACTAATCCATTTTGCATATGGATTTGATAAAGCAACTCGCTTTTTAACCTCTGTATTCTCATAAACCTGCAAACTTGGATGTTTAAATGTATAATTATAAAGCTTTAGATCCTTGCAGTTGGATGCACCTCAAACAAAGAAAGATGAACAGTGAAAAAGAAAATGTAGATCATGAAATTAGAATCCCTCGCAAAACATAACAGATAAAAGACATGTGATAAATCCCAAGCCATTAATAGGTGTTATGAATATGTAATGTAAGGGTAGTTTCGTCAGTATACTGTGTATGTAATATTGTCATTATAAGTAATGAGAGACTCTCCAACGAGAGTAACAAGCTGTTCTGGAACCCTAATGTTGAATAACATGGTATCGGAGCTCTTCTGTCACCCACCCTTGAGGCTCTGCTTTCTTCTTCTAGATGCCTAGATGGGAGTCGACCCTTACCATTAAAGTGCTTCATCTGCTTTTGGTCTCCATCTGTGGCTTTTGGGTCTCCATTTGTGGCTCCTGCTTCTGGTCGTCGGCGTCTGTTTCTTACAGAAGGCTGCGCAAGGACGTCTGTTACTGGTTTCGGACATTTCTCGTGGTCTATGTCTCACTTCTGGCGCTCTCTCTGCCTTCTGTTGTTGATTTCGGAAATTTCTGGCGCTCTCTCTTCCTTCTGTTGTTGATTTCGGCAATTTCTGGTGGCCTGTTTCTCGTTCAGGCGCTTTCGGGTGGCCTTGGTTCTGACTTTGGCACCTTCAGCTAGCTCGTTCTCGCTTTGGCAGGTGTTTTTTGTTCTGGCTTGTGATATTATGTTGCTTTTCAGTCACTTCTATCTTGTGTTTGGGGTTTCCAATGATCTCTGACTCGGTTTGTATCCTGTATCCCTATTGCTGAACTCTGTTTGGGTGCTTTCTGTTTTGGTTTGTTCATGTGATATTCTGAATTGAGTTGGTGCTGCCTCTTTGCATAAGTGACCTATTATTAGTCATCCAGTGTTCCAATTGCTTTTAATTGGCTGGTTCTTGAATCGTGATTATGGCTTCTTCAAATTCTGACTCGAAGACAATAGTTTCTGAGATTGTGTCTTCCTCCACCAAATTAGTGAACAAGTGTTTGGATGGTTCCAATTTTCAACAGTGGAGAAAATTAGTCCAGCTTTCCATTCGAGGGTTGGATAAGGAAGATCACTTGACCGACGAGCCCCTTGCCTCTACCACAGATTCTACTATCAAGAAGCTTTGGCTACGTGATGATGCTCGGTTATACACTCAGATAGTTAATTCTATGGAAAGTTTGGTCGCTGATATGATTTCACATTGTGACACAGTGAAACAACTCTGGGATTATTTATCTCTGTTGTATTCTGGCAAGGATGATATTGATAGAATCTATGATGTGTCTCAAACCTTCTTTCGTCCTGAACAGAAAGATCAGAGTTTGGCCGAATATTTTGCTCATTACAAACGAGTGTTTGCCGATATGAATACTCTTTTACCTATTAGTGCTGATGTAGCACAAATGACAAAACAGCGAGAACAATTGGCTATTTTTGCATTCTTGAGTGGTATGCGACCCGAATTTGAGACTGCACGTGCTCAAATCCTTTCTAGCAAAGAGACTTCGCTCACTGAGGCATATGCGAGAGCTCATCGCTCTACTGGTCCGATTTCGATCGCCAGTTCTGCTTCTGAGCAATCTGCTTTGGTTGTTTCTGTGAACCGTGGTCGTGGTCGAGGGGGCGGTCACGGTGGTAGTGGTGGCCGCCAAAGTCGCACTGCTGATGGCCGACTTATTTGCTTTCATTGTAGTGGTGTCGGGCATACTCAGAATCGCTATTGGAAATTACATGGTAAACCACCTGTCAGTGGCTCAGCTCATACTGTCACTACTGTCGATTCTTCTGCTAGTCCTGTGACTCTGTCAGCTGAGGAGTATTCTCGCCTACTTGCGAATCAGGCGCCATCTGATGCTATCCCATCTACTACTTCTGAGCAGTCAGCATATTTGAGTATTGCTCTCCGCCAATCTTGGATTGTTGATTCTGGTGCGACGAACCATATGACTGGTGACACTGGTATGCTCCGTAATTATTCTTCTCTCATTAATTATCCCCCAATGAAGGTCGCTAATGGTAATCTTGTTCCTGTGTGTGGTAAAGGCACTGCTTCTCCTACATCATCTTTTGACCTATCTTTTGTTCTATATTTACCTGGTTTACCATGTAACTTGCTCTCTATCAGTGGTCTTACCAAACAATTGAATTGTCGCGTGACTTTCTATGCGTCTTGTTGTATTTTTCAGGATCTTTTGACGAAGAAGACGATTGGTAGGGGGCGGTGTACTCCAGAAGGCCTTTATGTGCTCGATACGGATTGTTCTATGTCATATGCATTGATGTCTACTTCTCCTTTAGATCTGCACTGCCGGTTTGGTCATCCTAATTTATCTACTTTAAAACGTCTTTGTCCGTCTGTTGCGTCAATTTCTGAGTTGTTTTGTGAGTCCTGTAAGTTTGCTAAACATCATTGTGTGTCATATTTACCACGACTTATTAAACGAGCCATAGCTCCCTTTGATATTATTCATTCTGATGTTTGGGGACCTTGTCCTGTTCTTTCTAAAAATGGTTTTCGTTACTTTGTTACATTTGTGGATGACTATAGCAGGGTTACTTGGCTTTTTCTTCTACGTGATCGTTCTGAGGTGTACAAAATTTTTTGTGACTTTTTTGCTGAGATTCAAACTCAATATTCTGTTCCTATTCGTATTTTGCGCAGTGATAATGGCCGAGAATACTTTTCTTCTCAATTTCAGTCGTTTTTCTCCACTCATGGAATCATACATCAGTCTTCTTGTCCAGATACACCCCAACAGAATGGTGTTGCTGAACGTAAAAATCGGCATCTCATGGAGGTGGCTCGTGCCCTTATGTTCCATATGACGGTGCCTAAGCTATTTTGGGGTGATGCTGTTTTGACTGCCACTTATTTGATTAACCGCATGCCTTCTTCAGTTCTTCAAGGCGACATACCTCTACATACTCTTGCCCCCAGCACGATACTCCACTCACTTCCATTACGGATTTTTGGGTGTACTTGCTATGTCCGTGATATTCGTCCTCATTTGACCAAACTCGACCCAAAGAGTCTTTGTTGTATCTTCTTGGGCTATTCTTGAACACAACGGGGGTATCGATGTTATTCCCCTACTTTGAGGCGCTATCTGGTATCGGCTGATGTATCATTCCATAAGTCATCTGTTTTTTCCCCGCGTGTTCCCCTAGGTGATGTGTCTATTCCTCTTGATTCCCTCTTTCAGTATGATCTTATTCGTGTTACCACCACTACTCCGTCTGCTCTCCAGGTATATTCTCGTGGTCCGTATTCTATATATCAATTCGCTGGTGTGACCGCTGCCCCTACTGAATCGCCTCCTTCGACACTTGATCCATCTCCCGATTTGCCTATTGCTCTCCGCAAGGGTCGACGGACATGTGGTAAATATCCTCTTTCTGCCCATATTGCATATACTGGTGTTTCTGCTCCTTTGCAGGCCTTTAATTGCACCTTGGATTCTGTATCTGTGCCCAAGTCAGTCCCCGAGGCTCTCTCCTCTCCGGGCTGGCTACAGGCAATGCAAGAAGAACTGTCTGCTCTTGATAGAATCACACTTGGGATCTTGTTTCTTTACCTTATGGTAAGAAGGCGATTGGTTGCAAATGGGTCTATGTGGTGAAAATGAATCCTGATGGTTCTGTTGCCCGTCTGAAAGCTCGTTTGGTAGCAAAAAGCTATGCTCAGGTTTATGGTTGCCAAATTTAGCTCTGTTCGTGTTTTTATTTCTCTTGCAGCTTCTTATGGCTGGCAGTTACATCAGCTAGATGTTAAGAATGCTTTCTTGCATGGCGAATTACAGGAAGAAGTCTATGTTGAGCAACCTCCTGGGTTTATTGCTCAAGGGGAGTCTGGTAAAGTATGCCGCCTACGCAAGTCTTTGTATGGGTTGAAGCAGTCTCCACGAGCATGGTTTGGACGTTTCAGTTCTGTTGTTGTTCAGTTTGGACTCAAGCAATCTGAGAAAGATCATTCGGTATTTTATCGAGTTTCTACTGCTGGGAACATATTCTTAGTGGTATATGTTGATGATATTGTCCTTACTGGAAGTGATAGTGCGGGGATTGCTTATCTTAAAACATTTCTTCAAGCCAAGTTTAGTACGAAGGATTTGGGATGTCTACGTTATTTTTTGGGAGTTGAGGTGACACAAAGTAAGAAAGGCATATTTCTATCTCAACGCAAGTATGTTCTTGACTTGTTGAGAGATACTGGTATGAGTGATGCAAAACCGACTGATACTCTTATGGTGTCTGGTGCAAAGTTGTCCCGGGGCGACGGTGACATTTACTCTGATCCTGAAAGGTATCGACGGTTGGTAGGAAAGCTTAATTACTTGGTTGTTACCAGACCGGACATTGCCTTTCCTGTGAGTGTGATTAGTCAATTCTTATCCGAGCCACGAGTTTCTCATTGGCATGCTGTTACACATATTCTGCGATATTTGAAGTCTCATCCTGGCAAAGGCTTGCTATATAAAAATCATGGCCATGTACGTATTGAAGGATTCTCTGATGCAGATTGGGCTGGTTGTCCTGATGATAGACGATCCACTTCTCGATTTTGTGTGTTTGTTGAAGGGAATCTTGTGTCTTGGAAAAGTAAGAAACAAAGTGTCGTAGCTCGTTCAAGTGCTGAGTCTGAATATCGAGCACTTGCTAATGTTACTAGTGAGGTGACGTATTTGCGGCACCTTCTTAAGGAGTTGGCTTGTCTGATTTCGAAATCATCTCAGTTATGGTGTGATAATCGATCTGCAATTCATATTGCAACTAATCTTGTATTTCATGAGCGCACAAAGCACATCGAGGTTGATTGTCATTTTATTCGACGAAAAATCCCAACTGGAGAAATAGTTTTAAATCATGTGAAAACTGGCGAACAATTAGGAGACATCCTTACTAAATCATTGTATGGGAGTCGAATTACGTATCTTTGTAACAAGCTGGGCATGATTGATATTTATGCTCCAGCTTGAGGGGAAGTGTTATGAATATGTAATGTAAGGGTAGTTTCGTCAGTATACTATGTATGTAATATTGTCATTATAAGTAATGAGAGACTCTCCAACGAGAGTAACAAGCTGTTCTGGAACCCTAATGTCGAATAACAATAGGCGACAACAATATTTGACAACTTTAAAAGATAAGCTGCAAAGTGCAAACTTGGATGTTTAAAATCTATAATCATAAAGCTTTAGGTCCTTGCAGTTGGATGCAGCCTCAAACCAAGAAAGATAACCGGTAAAAAAATGTAGATCATGAAATTTGAATACCTCGCAAAACATAGCAAATAAAAGACATGGTAAATCCCAAAACCATTAATAGGCGAAGCACAACAAATACTTGCCAATGGCTTTAACATGTAACCAGCCAAAAACGTTTGAGAGTATACAAACCTGACCACCAGGCAAATCAACAGTTATCATCATTCCTGGACCTAAACGACCTTTCATGGTAACTCTTGATTCATCCATTGGTAACACACCAACCTAGATAAGAATATGCAAGAAAAAAATCAATATATTTAAGTAGAGTGATTCTAACTCAAAGTAGACTGCTACAATGAAACTACCCTAATAGCAAGACACAGACGATTTTCAAAATCAGCAGCGTATAACAAAATTGTTACATTTGATTTGGATGTTCAAAATCTAGGGGACATGTTAAATGGTACTGGATGCATCTAGTTTATATTGTGATTCGCCATTAAATTCAATTATCAACAGGATTTTCAATTCAAATTCCACCTTTTCAGATTGGTAATCAGGGCATAGGTATTTATTTATTTCTCATTGTATGGAAAATAGAGTTCAAGTTTCAAAACTTTCCAACCTAGTACAACCAAAAATCATCAACCTACATTAATATGAAAGAGAATAATATACAACAAAACAATAATATGTGAGAGGCGGATGCTCTATCATAAGTCAAGCCCAACCACTAGATCAGTACTGTCCAAATTCGACTACAATGACAAGCAGACACTTCAATAATACTTCAGATTTGAAATCCCGAGAAACAAACTGTTGAGGGTATTTGAAATATTAATAACTCAAGAAGCAAAGAAATATCCACTCTTTCATGGTGTTTTAAAAAAATAATAATAATTAAAAAGATCTGTAATAACTCAACCAAGTATGGTTGACTTTAGCCTTGATATATGGCGGCAAAAACAAATGCACTTTTTCCAGTAGCTTGGGTTCTCATTAGTCCAAGTCAAGCCCACCACTTGGCATGAAAATGGGCCAAGGAATGATCCTGTGAATCAAGGCCCTACAAAATTAAGCACCAGTATTCTTATACTGGCTTATCAAAGCGGAACAATAACCGATCACCAGGCTCCAAACCAAAGCCTACTACAGACGAGCCACAGATAGTGGTGTTACGACCATCCACACTTCAATCACATTTCAAAATTCTAAATGGCTTCCAGGTCATAAAGAAACTTAAAACACACCTCAGATGCAACATAGACAACATTGTCTATAGTTCGCCAATACCTAGCAGGACGAAGTCCATTCCTATCAAGACAAGCACCAACTGTTTTCCCATCACTGCATCATGGAAATTGGAAGCTAAAAGTCAGGAACAGAAATGAAAGCATCAAGAAAACTCCAAAAGCAATACAATAAAATAATACAGTTGCTCATGAAGGAGGATAGTTACTTTTGTAAACAAAAGAACTTGTGACAAGAAAAAAATTCATGAAAATAAAGTCCCTCTCTGTTTGAGCTAGCCTCTATGACTACTGTTTCAGCTAGAAAGAAAATTATTTTTTTCTTCTTTTTTTCTTTTGGAGACCGTAAAACCTCTCCAGTGCAGGGCCACATTGGCCCCACCATGCAAGTAAACCCTAGATACCAACAGTCAAGAAACAATAGAAGGTTGCTCAAGTTGATTTTCATCTAAGGTGAGAACATTTCATACTCATGGACATTCAACAATGATCTGACTAATGAATCAACTCCACCTTCCATTAACCATTGCTCATAAAAAAAGTATTAGGAACCTTATGCTTTGGCTCCCAGCCCATAACGTTAATTTTCCATCAGAAAAATTTGTATTTCGCTAAAATCAATGGTTTTCAAAAAATAACTCTGATGAAACAAAGGCCAGGTTGTCGCCAACTTCCATAACTGAAAGCCCAATAACATGAATCAGAGAAGATTATTAGTTGACTTTACTGCACCTACTTCTCCTTTAAAATAATGCAATTTCCTCTGATAGTGTTACCTGAATAAAAGTAAGGCAGGTCCATCCCAAGCTTCCATCTGACCCTTGTAATAGTCATAGAAATCTACTGCCTAAAAGAAAAAATAATAAATTTAGTCCCCATGTGCCATATAAGTCCCAATAAACTGATTGATCACTGACATGAAAGTTATCTACACTCAAATTAAACACAAAGATTCAAGTATAATACATAACACCGGGAAAAAAACAAAAGTAGAAAACAGCCAAAGACACAGAGATTAGAGATCATATCTCCTCATATTTGGCGGCAAATTATGGTTGTGGTCTAACTTCAATTCTAAAGAGAACCATAATCCATAACCCCATCTCCTCTCTGCAAATAATACGATATATATAGTCTTTTGCATGGTAATGCATCAAAATCTCTTCTACGAAACACGCCCATATGCTTTAAAGCCTTCATGGGTCTTGAAGTGAAACCTAATAGAGGTGGTAATTATACCACCACCTGACAGCCATTTTGGGGAGCGTATGGACGCCATTTAGCTAGTGCATGTGGGAATGGTCCTAGCAGGGATAGTTAAAGATATGAATGGGAGCCCTCCATGTCTCTTTACCAGCATTCTCCATTCTTTGAAGTGATTTTCGTTTTTCTCTCTCAAGCAGCCAACAAGAACTGCATAATTAACATTCTGGGTGTCCCTTGCACATTATTGTTTGGTTTTAATGGATCCAAGGTATGATTATAGAAGCAGAATATTTGTCAAGCAACATAGGCAAATACGAGGATTGTTGGACAAATCACTTAGTGGACTTAATAAAGCTTTTCTAAGAAAAATGTGATGGGCTTTTTCAAATTCAAAAATCACATAGTGCACTTGACAAAGTTCTCATGAATCACTCAGTAAAGTACATTATCCTTCATTGCAGATGCAAAAAGAGTTTGGAAGTATGCTTTAAACATTATTGGCATATCTAAGGCGGTAATCAGGTCAATGAAGAAGGAATTGAGCAGTTAAGACTTTTTCAACCATGCAAGAAAGGAGTAGAAACAAAATATTAAATCAATACCATCAGTTCTTCACTGGATGTTAAAGCAGAAGAGAAGTTAAGCGAGTTTTGACTTTTGACAGAAAGAAACCAATGTCGAGTGAGTTAAGAGATAGCTGGCATAGTGGGTAAGGCAATACTGATAAGACTCATAAGAGTGATTAAATGTAACTGATTTATTATCTTGTAGAAGGTAGTAATTGGATGGAACCTCCTCGGTGTTTTTCCTTCAACAAATTCTTCAAATCCTTAAACAAAATGAAGAACTATAACAGATTAACAGTGACAAAAAACACCAAAGTTTGACATGCAGCATAATCAAATAAAAATGTATAATAGATGCACCACAATTGTAGATGTTGATTATCACTATGAAGTACCTCAGGATATTTGATCATCAGAGTTGGATGGTTCTTGTATGCTTCTGGGACAAGAATCATCAGAGACTCCTCAGGGGTACGGCCACTTCTTATTAACAACTGATGAAAACAAAAATTATTGAGAAGTCAAGCTTGAAACTGACATAAATGCACCTAAGAATATAACAGAAAGCGTATGCATTTGAAATGCAAAATAAACAAAGTGAAAGAAAGGATCACCAAGAGACTTAGACACGACTTTATAGAAGAAAAAAAATCTGAGTTTCGAATCAAACAAATATGAAGTGCCAAAGAATCTGATTAGTACATGGATTGACTTCAACCATTTTACCTAAGACAGGAGTCGGACCCAATCTCCACTTACTGCAAGACAACTCTACATGAACGATCCAGTTGAAGCCTAGCATTGAAGCAAAATTACTTATTTGCACACACAAAAAAGTACAAACTGATATCATTGACATAGTTAATATTGTATCAGGACATCACCAGCTAAATATCCCAAAACCTTCTACTTTTATATGCCATGCAAATGATTGTAAATGGGGAGCACCCCCTTGGTGCAAGAATTAATATATAGACTCATTTTTACTGCTAACAAGAACACATTTTCAAGGAAAAAATACTCCAAATGTTTCAAGTAGGATAAAGCTTTGCCTCCGTTTCCAGAAGGATAATTAGTCTGCTCAAAGCACCCACATGCTGAGGCAAAAAGTCAGCTGGTTCTGAGTGTTATTTGCATAACTGTCATTCCCATAACAAGCCCATGTGAGATTAGAAAGAAGGCACACTGAAGTACTAATCATCCAGAAGTCATTTGAGGTTTTTCCATTTAATATTATATTTTCGGATCACTCGTTAGAGATGATTATCATTGAGAATTCTCATGAAATAAAATAACAAAAATTATAAAGGTGAGAGAGTTCATACTTCTGCTGCACTATCAAGGTTTGCAGAGTCTGAAGCCTTTGGATTTCCATAAGGACGAATTTCATTTTCCCTGCCGCGCCACACAGGAGACTTCAGCGAGGTTTCTCGAGATTGCATCCAGTTCAAGTTCCCCTGCATATGAATCTCAATGTCAAATTAAAAATATTTAAGAATGAATCACAAATGCATTTACAAAAAAAAAAAAAAAAATCAGATCAATTGGAGTTATAACCTGTATTGTATTGATTTCTCCATTATGACCAAGAAATCTCATCGGTTGAGCAAGAGGCCATCTGGGACTAGTATTTGTGCTATACCTCCGATGGTAAATGGCAAAAGGGGATTTATAGAGATCACTTTGAAGGTCAGTATAAAAGAGCCCAAGAACTTCTGAGCGAAGCATTCCTTTATAAACAATTGTTTGACTGGACAAGGAACAGAAATAAAGCTCATTTCCCCAACTTTCTGAGTTCACAGCCCTTTCAATCAATTTTCGGCAGATGTACAATTCTCGTTCAATGTCATCAGCATTCTCTTCTTTAATTACTCTAACAAATACTTGTTGTATGTTGGGCATGGTTTCTTTCGCGTAGTAACCAACTATTGAAGTATTTACAGGGACAGGCCTCCATCCAAGCACCTCAAGCCCCTCTTGGCTAAAAGTATTTACAATAACTACAAGAGGGAGGCAACTAAAAATCAGTCAAATAACAATTCAAACCTACACGAAAGAGGCATCACCGGACATATAAGAGTATAGGTGCAATGATTAATTGCTAGACAAACCACACACAAACAAACAAATAAGATTTAATATGAATCATAAGTTGTACTTACGATATAACTTAAATAAACGGAGTAACATTGCACACCAGCTACAGCATCAAAGATTCCAAGACCAGACAAATATGAAACTGTAGGAACTTCTAGGCAGACTGACTTCTGCACCTAGCAAATGTAGATGGTGGGGATAAACTCTTCTGGTCAGAAATTGCAGTATCCACGGTCCACGACTAATGCCCACAAAGCATGCAAAAGGGTACAATAACGGAAGGACTAAACAAATATACTCCAATAAAATAAAAGTGTTCACATTTGAAAGAATCAGTTTTGCCACAGAAAGCAAAAGGGGCCAAGAAAAACAGAGAATGTCCTTCCCTCCTCCATACAGACCAAAATAGATCCACTAATGCAAGTCAAATTTGAATTTATTACTTCCTTTTTATTAACCTTACCTTTGCTTAATCATCATGGTCTCTACATAGTCTTTACTGTAGAATCTTTAATGAGGATACTTTTTTTGGCAAGAGAACTGACAACAAACCAAGGATTTTAGAAAAAAAATAATTAATTATGGTGCCCTATAACCACTGTTAAGCCATTTGGCAGCTTGATATCTAATAGGGTCCATGGCAATGCAGCCAGGTCACTTGGTTGATGCAGCCCACTGGGCTAACTTGTCGGCTAGCTCATCTACTGAACTATGACCCTTTACAACTTACCATTGTTTTATTTTCTTCCTCTCCTCCCTGATATCTGCACCCACATTTTCCCATCTCCAGCCATGAGGATACTAATGAAATGTCAATATTTTCTCTCTTTTTTTCCTGCGATGGAATGCCAAAGCAATTGTTGCTTCTCCTCATTGTCCTCAAACTTCTTAAAAAGCACACATTGAGGGTGGAAGAATATGGGATAAACATGTCCGTTAAATTGAAGAAGAAAAAATCCCTCCAAAATTATCATATATAATTGCACACAATTCTTAAATGTCCATGATAACTTTTATGAAATGATGGCAGAGACACAAAATAAGCATACAAAGACGTGGTCAAAGGTCATTTAAAACATCAGAAAAAATACAAGTTGAAGTCCAACTTGATTCAAACCTCTTTAAATAATCACCTTTTTTGGCTTCATTCATGAGGTATTCTTCCCTAGGAAGAAAAACCATTCCAACACCTGTGTGGAGATTATCAAAGGAAGCAATCCCTTGCTTTTCAGCCCAACTGTCAAAAAGTTCCCATGGAATTGAGGTCATCACTCCTGAACCATCACCAGAATCATTATCTGCTCCACAGCCCCCACGATGTTCCATGCAGCCAAGAGCTGTAAGAGCATCCTCAACAATCTTATGTGATGCTTCGTTTTCCAAATTAGCAATGAATCCAACTCCACATGCTCCTCTTTCTGATATAATGTCGTTCAAGTTTGCAACCTGCCAATCAGATCATGATAATAGGCACAAGCAATAAAGTCCAATATTTCATTGACATGCATAGCTGAACGATAAAAGAACAGACCACATTGGTCTGCTTTTCCCGATTTATCTTAGTAACCCAAAACATATTTTAGTTTGGAATAGGACGTAAAAAGGCATTAACATTTTTCCAACTCAGTCAATGATACTAATATCCATCAGATTATAGCTGACATCAGTGCAAAAAAAATGAAGCACTGCACAGGTTGATAATAGGGTGCAATAAGAAAGTAATGCCGACCACAAAGTCTAATGCCACAGAGAAAAGGTAATAGACCACAATTAAGCAGCACAAGGTCAACAGTGTATACGATGGGAAATGCTAACAAAACTGACATATTTTAGGGACCACGGTGTTTAGGGTTTAGGAACCACAGTGAACTCAGAGCATAGATTTTAACCAAATGCATAGGGACAACACTGAGCCAACCAAATGCATAGAGAAAACACCGAGCCATAGGGGTTCCCAGGGAAAAATAAAATGCTAGCGTCAACTTTTCTTAAGCCATGAATTAGCATAATAAGTCAGAATATTATGCATGGCAATAAAACTCGATACAATATTGACCAAAAGAGTTTAATAAGAGCCGGTTCACAATCCATAAGATGGAGCCAAGTTAAGGATATGATGGTCAATCTTGTCAGTGAATTGCCACTAAAAGAATACTCATTGATCATTGACGAGCTTATTAGTGCAACTTGGTCTAAGTATTCTTTTTTGCTTTTCTTTTTTTATCCCGAGTTCATGAACGCACAATCGGGAGCAAGCCCTGAGGAATTGTGAACAACCTTTGGTTTCACAAACAAGTTTGCAATTAAGCAGCACAAGCTCGTAAAAAAGTAATTGACCCAACTTGAACAAAAATTCCAGAGTTAAATTATAACTCATGCCCAGCTTTAAGCCAATTGAGGGCATAGTTAAAAAAAAAGTCAAACAAGTATCCTGTAATAAGCCAGAGAAAAGAAATCAAAAGCAACAGATCTATTTACAGTTGTCTAGTTCAATGTCCTCATTAAATGAGATTTATATGTCCAAACCAAACCAACCATACTTACAGCACCGTTAATCAGAAATAAACTCTGATATACGGTGAAAGAAAGTACGTGAAAAATAATAAAAGTGCGCGTTTGGCTCTAGTTCATTCGTTTTCAATTTTCATAAACCGGCATTTAAATTTAGCCTAACAACGTGAGAAGAGGACCGTTTCAAGAGAATCTCTAGTCTCTTTCTAATCAAAAAAGAACGTTCACAAAAGCATTATTTCAACGACAAAGAACATATACGCCCTTCACTTGAGAATCCAACTCCAATTACTTCTAATATTTTAACAAAACAAAAGTCACACCTGAGGCTTCAAATCGGATTGAGTAGTGGCACCGTTATTGATGCGCTCATGATCGAGAATAGCGTTGACTGACAGAGAGTCCTTCTGTTTCCTCACCGGGAACTGCGAGAAGCTCCTTCTTGTAACCGAAGAAGTGCCGATTCTCCTCCTGGTCCGCTTCGATTTACAATACAGTCCGACAAAATCAACAAACAACGTGCTCTTACGAGATGCAAGAACCGAGCTCGGTCTCGTGGTGGAGGAGGTGTCATTGACAAGCTGAGGAACAGATGACAGTGATTGCAAAGCCATGAGAAAGAAAGCAAGGAAGAGTCAAGAGAGAGCGATCGAGTGGAGACTGAAGGGGTGAGGAAATATATTGTGGATATATTGGAGATAAAACTTAAAAGGCAAAGAGGACGGGAACCACCCGCCTCACGCTGGCGTCTACTTCTTTCTCGTCTTGTTTTCGTTTTCTTTTTCTTTTCTTTTGGAGTGTGTGTTTCCTAATTCCGACCGCAGAGAATTTTCAAAAAGTCAATTTTCTGTGGCGCGATGCAGTTAGTCCATTTCGCATCCACAAATCTTGCTTTATGGTCGTTGGATTACGACGGCTTCTTGATTAGAGACGGTTTTCAGAGACGGTGAAAACCGTTCTTCTCCTAAAATACGGGGTTCCCGGGTCCTCCCATTTCGGGCGAAAAAAATTATTTTATTTTTTAAAAAGTTACATGTGTTTTAATCGAAAAAAATATATATATATTGTTAGAATCGTAATAATGATTGAAATTTTAAAATCAGGGATGATAACAAGATAGGACACGATCATGGCCGCCCCGTACTCCAATGGCCCTGCCCCATCCCGCACTTCGGGACAAGTCATTTGCTCCATCTCCGTTCTGAATAACCTGTAATGCTCCATGTGTTGACCCACCCACCTCGCAAAAAATTTAAAATATCTTTTCATTTTTTAGATTTTCCTTCACTCAATTAATGTATCCATACGTGTCTCACTTCTCTTTATCATCTTCATTCATATTAATATTCAAATCAATATTAATATTAATATATAGGAGTAGAACAAAACAAATTGGGGATTCAAAAGAAATAACAATTGCATCTTTTAATTGAATCAAAGTAAGCTTTGATGTAAGACTTGATTCGCATGCTTATGTGTGTGCTCACCCTTTTTTGTTCTTATCTACCCATGGACCTTTCAAACAAATATTCAATATTTTCCACTATTGGGTTTTTGGAAGTATATATGTCAACTAGCGTCATGCCCGCGGCTTTGCTGCGGGTGTTTATTTTATATGCGTATATTTTTATTTTTTTGTATAATATTGTTTGTGTATGTAGTAGTTGTTTTAGGTCCGTGAAATTGAAATATCTAAGTAATAGGTATTTGTTTAATCATGGTTATTTTGATGTTGTTAATAATCTTGATTTTAAGATGAAATTGGTTTTGTTTCTACATCATGTATTCACCACCAGTGCGGATTGCGGGCCTGAATTATTTGTTTCTACCATATCATATGTGAAATTAGAGGTCGGAGGAGTTGTTGTAGAAATTGTGTTATGTAAAAGTTTTAGCCGGACGTATAAATGCAAGTGACTGAGAATAGTAGGATTGCTATGTTAGTTCGAAATCCATCAAAAATACACAGTAAAGCTAAGAGATATGTCACTGATTTAAATAAATAAATTATAGAAAAATAATAATAAATGGCATGAAAGAGAACTAACACATGATTATAAGCTAAGATATGATTTAAATAGACAGCATGAAACATATTTAGATGAGAACTATAGCAAAACACATCTGAGAATGTTATTTATATTGTTACATGAGTAGCTAAAAAAGTAGGCATTTAACTAACATTTAAGTAGGCTAGAAAAGTAGGCATTGCCATCTTCGTCAAGGAATCTCCATCTGCATTCTTGTATATAGTGTTTCTTTCTTGAATTGCTATGTTCCTCAATAAATCTCTATCTGCATTCTTCTATATAACAGGGTAAGAGGGGCTTGCTAGGAATAAAAGTAGTCCAAACTCCTGAGGAATGAATTCAAGAGCTATAATTTCCAAATTAATTCATCAAATTAATTACTAATAGAATCATGAATCACATAATTTAAACATTGTGTAATTGCTCTTTTTTAAAAAAAAAAATGGAGCATGAAAAAGAGGAACATGATGAGAATAAAATAGTTTATTATAAATAACTCTTTTGACATAAATACTTTCATATTGGTTTTACCTTCAAATACAGGTAATCTGAAGGAAAAGAGTCAGGTACATAACCCTATGGAACTGTAAGCCAAAAAGTAGATCAGATAAATTGGAAGAATGGACAATGGAAAAGAGGAATATGACAATAGCAGAAAAGCAAACTTTGTAAATTAATCACATTGTGTATATGGCATTTTACCTTGTCTTGTTAGTCATCATGTGCAAGTAATTCCAAAATCATCATATTTTGTTCAATGTTATCGATGAGGACTGTGAGGCTTCAACTAAATAGGTTACCTTAATCGGGTCTGTCATCCTGCATGTGATAAATTCTTGTTAGTCATATAACATGTAAACTCTATTTAAATAAGACCATATTTTATGCTTCAAATGACTCATTTACAGCGGAAGTACTATGAACTTGTCTACGTATACAGTGCAAGGAAAATGATTAGTAAAGGAATCTCAAAGACGTGAACATGAGGTTGTAAGAGGAACAAATTAAATTTATTAATCAACATTTTCTGTTATTTTTGTTGTAGTTTGAGACAAATGATGGCCAAAAGCCATTTTTAATGGGTTTTGTTTCCATTACATCATACAGTCGCAGATTCACTTCAGCTACAATTGTAAGCTCTAATTAACGACATTAAAAATTATATACAGATGTTTTACAACTTGGTTGTGAAAAAAGAACAATTAAACCGCAAAACTAACCTTTCATATAAGCCGTTGAAGCACACATTTTATGGTTCGGCCAAGAGGGAGAGTGGATTGAAAGCTAAAAGCTGCAAAGATCTGTTTTTCCTGACCTTTTCCGTCCTAAATGAGCAACTGAAATCAAAGAGAGAAGAAGCAAAGCAAGGTTAAATGTTTTGGTGCTTCTGTGTCATGAAAGTGAAATACAAAAACACTCCAGGAAAAAAGGCAAGCTCTGGCAGGGTCCTTTAAGGACTTCAAACATCAGAAGAAGTAAACTACAGAAGAAATAGGGACATAAAAGCACTTGTGATAAACAAAAACCATGTGATAAAAGACCTGATGGAGATCAAACTAAAGATAGAAATAAAAAAGAATATGATAGTGAATTAGAAAATAATTAGAAGCAGATATCTGGATCAGATTTGTATGAAGAAAAATTAGTTGATTAGGTCAGGGGAAAAAACACAAAAAAGATTCGGGACAGTGGGGAAGGGGCATAAGATGTAATAACAGAGAAGATGAGGATGGTCCTAAAAGCATGTGTAAATGATTGTAATAACAGAGGTAGTGAATCAGTTGAGCTGACCTTTGCGTGACGGGAGTTTGGAAGACATGGCTGATAATGATTTCATAGCTGTGACGGTTGAGAGGAGATGAGGATGGTTCTAAAATCAAGTGTAAAGCGCAGATTCCTTTTTGTTAACATGTTATTAATCAAATTAAATAACACATTGTTTATAAATTTGTTAATAAAATGAACTCTCAACATAGGGATTGTTAATAAAATGAAATCTCACCTAGGAGAAGAGTGTCTCTTGCTTGAATTGCCATCTTCCTCAAGAAATCTCCATATGCATTCTTCTATATAGTGTCTCTTGCTTATATTTCCATCTTCCTCAAGAAATATCCATGTGCATTCTTCTATATAACAGGGTAACAGGGGCTTGGTAAGAATAAAGGTAGGCTAAACTCTTGAGGAATGAACTCAAGATTTATAATCTCCAAATTTAATCATCAAATTAATTACTAATAGAATCATGAATCACAGAATTTAAACAGTCTGTTATTGCTCATATATCTTTAAAATGGAGCATGAAAAAGAGGAACATCATGACAATGAAATAGTTTATTATAAATCAACTAATTTGACGTAAATACTTTCATATTGGTTTTACCTTGAAATACAGGTAATCTGAAGGAAAAAGTGAAATCAGGAAAAAGGTGAGTCAGGTACATAACTTTGTGCAACTGCAAGCCAAAAACGTAGATCAGATAAATTGGAAAAATGGACCATGAAAAAGAGAAATATGACAATAGCAGAAAAATCAAACTTTATAAATTAATCACATTCTGTATATGGCATTTTACTTTGTCTTGTTAGTCATCATGTGCAAGTAATTCGAAAATCATCATATTTTGTTCATTCTCATCGGTGTAAGTGTTTGATGAGGGCCGTGAGGCTTCAACCAAATAGGTTACCTGAATTGGATCTGTCAACCTGCGTGTGATAAATTCTTCTTAGTCATATAAAATGTAAACTCTATTTAAATAAGAGCATATTTTATGCTTCAAAAGACTCATCTACTGCGGAAGTACTATTAACTCGTCTACGTATACAGTGCGAGGAAAATGATTATTGAACTCGTACTAAAGGAATCCTAAAAACGTGAAAATGGGATTGTAAGAATTTATTATGTAGCTTAGATTCTGTATACAATATAATTTTTTCATTTAATGTGTATATTCTGTTTCAGTACCTTACCCGTATAAGATATGATAGTGATTGATGTCAGTATTGTGAGCAGATGGTGTTTGGTTTGTTCCTTGACAGGAGTAGAAACACAGAGCCACTGTTTAAATTAAAGCATATAAGAGCAACAAATTAAATTGACTAATCGTCATTTTCTGTTATTTTTGTCATAGTTTGAGACAAATGATGGAGAAAAGGCATTTTCAATGGGTTTGGTTTCCATTACATCATGCAGTGGCAGAATCACTTGAGGTACAATTGTAAGCTCTAATTAATGACATTAAAAATTATATACAGATGTTTTACAACTTGGCTGCGGAAAAAGAACTTAAACCGCAAACTAACCTTTCATATAAGCCATTGAAGCAGACATTTGAGCAAGAGGGAGAGTGGCTTCAAAGCTGAAAGCTGCAAATATCTTTTTTTCCCTTTTTTTTCCTTCCTAAATAAGCAACTGAAATCAAAGAGAGAGGAAGCAAAGCAAGGTTAAATGTTTTGGAGCTTCTGTGTCATGAAAGTGAAAGACAAAAACTCTTGAGGATAAAAGGCCAGCTCTGGTAGGGTCCTTTAAGAACTTGAAACATCAGAAGAAGTAAACTACAGAAGAATTTGGGACATAAAAGCAACTGTTATAAATAGAAACTATGCGATGAAAGACCTGATACTTGTGGGTAATTTTTATACCTGTGTATTTAGTAACAGGAACTAAAGACTCATCATTGAGAGTTGTATATTTTGGTGTTGTGAATTCCACTGGCTTGCAAGATAGCATCTGATCTTCTATCGCCAGTCGCTGAATTGAAGAACAATTGTGCGTGTTCGATGTAGTTGTATCAGCAGTGAACCAGCTTAAAGGAGGCTTATACTTTGTTTATGGCCACGGTGGAACGGGAAAAACTTTCCTTTACAAAGCAATAACTATTGACTTGCATTCGAAGGGAAAAATAGTTTTGGTAGTGGCGTCTTCGGGTATTGCTTCACTCTTATTACCTGGTGGGTGAACACCCCATTTAAGATTTAAAATCCCAATAAATATACATGGAGAATCGAGCTGCCATATCAAGAAAGGAACTCATCTTGCAGAGCTTTTAAAAAATACAAGTCTGATATTGTGGGATGAAGCACCCATGGCACACCTTCATACTTGGGTGGCTAGACAAAGGGTTTGATAGTTGCAAATCAGCTTTAGACGCACTCCTATTTTAAGGATTCCCCAGTTGAATGAGAGAAAATATAACAACAGGAGTATATATAAACTCACCAAAAATTCCTACAAACAAAATTGGGGAGAAAAAGATGGGAGTATTAAATCAAAGAAATTAAAGGGAGATGACACTCACTGGAATTCTCAATTTATGACGGCGATATAATAAATCTATTTAGTGTAAATTTTCAGGTGGAGTGCATGAAATTAAAATAGGTGAGTCACTATCAGTGATGATGTTGCAATTGGGTATTTTGCTTATCTAATAGTGGCAGTGTAAATTTGAATATAGAATGAAAAGGAGGTACGTGACCATAAATATAGAAACCCAAGTAAAACCATATATACATCTTGAGAAAAGTGTTAAGCCCAGCAAACGTCATAAATTAATGATTTTAAAGCAATTTCCCTTACACGAAAAGAACATATTTGTAATAGATGTAACTGTTATTTTCACCCAGCTATTGATAGCTCCTCCATCCTTCACAATTCTGTTAATTACAATCACAATTTAACTGTGAATTGATCGATACAACCTAAAACCCAAGACTAACTATTAGATGATCCAAAACTTCAAATGGTACAGTGCGATCATCACATAAAGACTAACACTTATTAAAAGGTGGAAACAATCTAAATTGAATGGAAGAATCTAAATAGCCAATCCACAGAGTTAAGAAAAAGGCAACTCATCAAAATTATGAACTTAGGAGAACTCCTCAAATCACCATTCAAAGCAATCATAGGCGAAGGAAAATAAAAAGCTTTAAAAACAAAGAAAAAGGCAATCATAGGCGAAGGTCAAAGGAATGGGTGAAAGATAGGGTAATACATAATACATAAATAGAACTACCTAGGAAGAAGCATGAAGAGGGAGAGAACTCTCAGGCACACCAAATTTGAAGGCAGAAGTATAGAATCAGCTAACCTCACGGATGCGTTGCCACAAAGCTCAAATCGAACACAGTGGAGAGATGCCCCTATAAGCCACACGAGAACGCAAAAGTAATGGATGAGCCCAGAAGACTTCGATTGCTGACTAACCCAGACTGGATAGAACATGCAAAGGAAATAACAGAGGCTTCCCAACTGCCCAATCAAGGCACAACAGTAACAGGCGACATAAAGATGGAGTAGGAAAAGTAGATGGAGGAAATAAGAGGCGAAGAAATGGCGTCGGATCTAAGCGTGACGAAGGTATGAAAGAGAGGACGGAGTGAGAGGTTCATAGCTGGGGTGGTGAAGAGATAAGGATGAGAGAAAAAGGAAGACGGTGGGAGAAAAAGCAAGACGATGACGTAGGGGCAGGGGCGAAATTGAAGCACACGCACAGAGTAAGGGAAGGCGGGCGAGGAGGAGGGGGTTTTCAAAACGACGTCATTTTACGTACTGCGTCGTTAGCGAGGGAGAAGGAAGGCGAAGACACCACCGAGAGGAGCAGTTGCGCGAGTATCGCGTAGATGGGGACTCGCCGCCTAAGAGCCCGAATCCCACGAGGTTTAGAGTAAAAAAAAAAAAAAAGTATAGATAACCTAACATCATGTACATAAGCGCGTGTGTAGAGAGAGAGGGTTAGACAGTTGCGTTCCTGAGATTTTATGGGTCCTAGACGAACTTCATGGAAGGGGTCTTGGACGAACTTCCTGAGTTTTTTTTTTCTTTCTTTTCTCATATCCAGACTTATATTTTTAACTATTCATTATGCTTAAATTGATAAATTAATTATCAATTAAACAACGGAATCAAGTATCAATTAACACAGTCACAATCCACACAGGCACAAAGGCAGCAAATCAACTAATCAAATGATCAACAAGATAATATAGCAGCAAATCAACTAATCAACAATGCAGCAAATCAACTAATCAAGTGAGGATTGAGGAACGAAAACACCTGAGCCCAGCAAGGCAGCACCGTAGGCTGCAGCAACCACTACCAGCGCCCACCGACCACCCCCAAGGCCCAGGCGACCCAGCGACGGCCCTGATGGTGACGGAGCGGACGATGGACGGGAGAGAGGCAGAGAGCTCAGAGTCAGTGATAGTGACAAAAAAATAAAGAGACGTTAGAGAGACAGAGAGTGGAGACTTGGAGTTAGAGACGAGAGAGAGAGAGATCAGTCCAAAAGATGCAAATTAGAGCTTGTAGTAGTGAAATTGAGCCTTATAAGTAAGTAACATAAGTTTTACCTTTTTACGTTTGGACTTGAAATTGGAGGGCCCAATTTAAGTACCAAAAACAAGATAAAAAGACACAGGAAATGTTGGATGTCAAGCTAAACCACCTGTCTTCAAAATGTAAAATAATAAGTGTGCCGCTAGACCGAAAGTCAAATAAGAATACAATGACTGTAAAAATTAAATTATATATATAAATATATTAAAAAATATTAGTATTAAAAAAAATTGGGGATCCCCCGAATTTTGGGGGCCTTGGGTGGCCGCCCCTGGGGGCAGGTTAATTGTGAATATAATTTTTAAAATACATATCGGATAAATCAAGTCATTAATGGGTTGAAATTCACATAATGTTACTCTTCCAAAAATAGAATCACGATTTTGATGCGAAAGCTGCCCTGGTAATTTATCGCTTCTCCCATAACAGTATCGTTAGGTTCGCCTATTATTTAATGTTATATACACTGAAATTAAAAAATGTTAACTGATGTATTTTTGTTTACATATTATAGGTCTTAACCATATGATGCTTGAAAACCCTAAAATTTCTTCATGACAATTCGGTGATTTGCATCAAAAGTAATGAATCCATCTGCCTCTTCTCCCACTATAGAAACTTACTCAAAAACACACGAGTAGTTTAAACTAACAAATCGACTTCACCTCTTTGTAGCTAATTATGTTTTACTTTTCATTTCTAAAGTATGTACTTTATGGTATTTGTAATGAAAGTTCCATGTTGTTTGGTGACAGTAAAACTACTAACAAACATAATGTCCTCATTTTGAAGATAGTTTAGTGGGATGCGTTTGATAATTTTTATGACGTCTATAGTTAGATATGTTTTTACGCCAATCCTGTAGAACGTATCATTCTAAGATTTGGGGAGTTTGAAAAAAACTGGAGTTTTGATTGAGCCGGTCATGAAAGCATCCTTAGGAAGAACAAAAAATACCCTATTGAAGAATATCATTTTACAAGAATGCATCCACGACATGGCGAGTTGAAGTATTTGTTTGGCACTTACAATTACTTTATAAAAAAAAATAAACCTCAAATTCATAATGTATCTTCCATCGATCCTTATATTCACTTAAGATAGCCTCATTCTCTTGCATAATCTCAAAGATCATTAGTCAATTTTAAGGGAATTTTTATGTCCATAGATATTTATTTATTTTATTTTTTATGAAGAGGTTGTAATGGATACTGATTTATTGAGATGAGATTTCTTGCAATGTTTGTTCAACATGATGAACTCACAACTGTATAAGCAAGTTTTATGCCTTTTCATAGCAATTAAATCCAAATTATGCTATAATATAGTTTAAAATTTAAATTACAGTAAAGTTATAATATAATTAAAAGCAAAAATGTTATACCGCGCAACGCGCTGGCATGTCCCCTAGTTGACATAAGACGTGCGGCGTAGTGAAATCGAGAAGCTAGAAGTCCGAGTCCTACCTGGGTCGTAGCCGCCTAGACCGAGCCCAGGAAAGAAAAGGCCCATCAACGACGGCTCAAATAGCTTTTTTATATTTATAAATTCAAATAGAAAAAAGAGAAAAAGAGCGAGATCGTCGATATTGTTCTTCTCCTCAAGGCATTCAAGAGCCCCAATCGGCTTTCTCTCTCGCAGATCATTGCAGTTTACTGGGTTTTGCGTCTGGGGCTTCTGTTTTTTCGCGTATTGGTTTCGATAAAGGTAATTAAATAGTGTTCCATTTAAATTGGTTTACGTTTGCTTGGAGGATTGGTTTTCTCGGTGGATGTTCCTTCTTTTTTTGGATATTGGATTACGATAGGGGTTTCTCAAGTGTGTTATGTAGTTTTCCGTGTCTGCTTATTTGTTTTGTTGTTTATATTCAATGATTTTTTTTCCTTGCGTGCTTTTGTTGATTCTTAATTTTGTAAATTAGGTTTCTCGTTTGTGGTTTGATGTTAAATATCGCATGCGGTTTTTTGGAAGATTCGTTTTTGAAGTTTTCGCCATCATGGGAAGCTCTTGATTGGCGTATATATCAATTAATAGTCATCACTGCTGTGGTTAGATTTAGTGTTGATTTTAGATACGCACATACTGCGGTAGGTTTGAGCTTGTGTGTGATGCGCATCAGATGGACATGGTAATATGTTAGAGGGATCGTTGGTTGGTTAATTTTTTGGGATTTTGTTATTCTCTTGGCTTATCTTTGAGTGAATGTTTCTATGTGCTTGTTGTTGGACAGGGGGCATGAAGGAACAAGAACTACTGTCTGTGGTGTTATTGGAATATTTCATTTAATGAATCTCTTTTGATTGTATATTGAAGTCTAAGTTTCTTTAATTATACAGTAGTTTCCTTCTTTCTGGAGAAAAAAGTAGCAAGCTATATTGATTGTGCCTTCATAGATTATACCCATTTAGTCAGGAGTGTAGAAGTAGTTGCTACATGAATAAATTTATTTTGTATTTTTGTGTTTTTCTAGAACTCCAGACATATTAGTAATGCATATCAAAACTGTATTTATTAAGCATATCTTTGGTTCAACATCACTCCTGACTGGTTGCATCTATTCTCATGTAAGAATTGTATGCCCCATTGTGATAGTAGAGGATGGCTTTGGAGTTCAAGGGTATGATTTTTCTTCTTCTTTTGGTTTTTTATTATTAAAAATCTAGAATGTTCATGGTTTTGTGCCGAAGCACCTTCCATTATTCATTTGGGAGAATAATGTTAGGCATTCTTTACTGCTTTGATACTGATTGATTAAATACAGTGGCTGAAATTGTTTGCTGATTTTGTTTACTGTACATATTCTTTGATGACGATTGAGTGCATTGTGCATGTTAATTTATATGATTGTAAAATGGTGACAACGATCCATTAAAAGTATCTGTGGTCACATCTCGCGCAGCTACTTTTTACAATCAATGTTGTGTGGATGTTGTGGTAGCTTATTGGATGATTGCACCTACTTTTGAATGTGTTTGTGCCTACTAAGAAAGGCTGGTTGCATTTCAAGCTTCTTGCTCTTATTCTTAAGTTGTTTTTTTTAATTATTGTATGCTCAAGCACAGTTTCTTTGCAGGTCTCATTGTTAAATTTTGAAGCTCAAGCTTCTTTAGTGTGAAATTTGATTGACATTTCTGTCATGGATGATGACTGTTCCGATGAATAATTCTTTGGAACTTTCATCTAGGGAGCGTGTTCAAAGTCTTTTCCACAAGGTATGTTGGTTGCATTATGATATTTTCATGTGCTCTTTTATCATCCAGGTTGCTGTAACTTAAACGGATGGTTGGCTTTGTTGTTCAAGAAGTAATAGTCTCTGGCTTTTCCTAATTATTTGATACGAAATTTATTATCTGTAGATGCTATAAATTTAATTGAAAACTTTATCAATTATAATTGGATAATAAAAAAAGAGATAAAAAGTAAACAACTCCAGAGCACAAGGCTCATGCTGTGGGCGAGGTGGGGGACATGCAAGGTGTACGCAACATTCTCTGTCCATAATATGCGGAGAGGCTTTTTCCAGGGTTTGTGTATATCCTGCTTGTCTGCGACACCACTCACTGCGACACCACTCACTGCGGGACTTTGTGCACGGGAGTTGTTTTCCTTTTACCTATTTTTGGGTTTTATCTTGTGACCTCTAAGTTGCATCTTAACCATTGGGCCACATGGTCACCTGGTAATAAAAAAGAAAGATATTGGTGTAAATATATATCACGACAATGTTAGCAGTTTCATTTCAATAAGTGCACTTTTTGTTGTTTTTGCAGATATCTCTCCCCGTTGAGATATGTCTGATTAAGTTGTATATTTCTCTCACAGTTGAAATATAATTAAGTTGTTAAAGGGTACTACATTGCCACATTTTAAACATAGGGTATTCATTGGTTTTCTATTGGATATTGAGCATCTTATAGCTTCTGGCATACTCTGTTTAGAATCAATATCGACATTTTATTGGTTTGACTACTTTTTTTCCTGACCATATAGAATGTTGAGTTGGAGAATAGACGCAAAAAGGCTGCACAAGCCAGGATTCCCTCCGATCCTAATGCCTGGCAACAAATTCGAGAAAACTATGAAGCCATTATCATTGAAGATCATGTTTTTGCTGAGCAACATGAAGTAGAATATGCTTTGTGGCAGTTGCATTACCGGCGAATTGCGGAGCTTCGAGCACACCTCAATAATGCTCTTGCTTCATCTCATTCAGCCATGCCTCAAGGTGGGAATGTATCTGGTCAACCTGAACAAATTAATAAAATTCGTTCGCAGTTCAAAGCTTTTCTTTCTGAAGCAACTGGATTTTATCATGATCTGATATTGAAAATTAGAACCAAGCATGGTCTACCTCTTGGTTTCTTCTTTGATGGTCCTGAGAGCTGGAGTGCTGTGCCTAGAGATGGGAATAAATCTACTGCGATGAAGAAAGGCATGATTTCCTGCCATCGGTGTCTGATTTACCTGGGAGACCTTTCACGTTATAAAGGTTTATATGGGGAAAGTGAGTCCAAAACCAGAGATTTTGCTGCAGCATCAGGTTACTATATGCAAGCTGCTTCCCTTTGTCCTTCAACTGGCAATCCTCATCACCAGGTACTTGTTTCGAACCATTGGTGGTTCGCATGAATTTCACATTATGGTCATGCAGACTTTAGATATTTGGTTTAGTTTCATCTTTGACTATTAGTTTTCTTTCTGTGAAAGCATTTTCGTCTTGTTTGCAGCTTGCAATACTGGCTTCCTATTCAGGGGATGAATTGGTGGCAATATACTGCTACTTTAGGAGTTTGGCAGTTGATAACCCTTTTTTTACTGCAAGGGACAACTTAATAATTGCATTTGAGAAGGTATGGCTACACGTCATCATGCAGTTTTAAAATTAACTTTATTTCTAGTCGTCAAGTTGAACGGGTTCTTACTTTTATTGTTCATTGGAAAATCTAGTTTTTAGATACGTAAGACCTAGATACTTGTTCTGTTTAATGGAAAATAAAATAATTAGTAGAAACTTGGGGATTCTATGTTATAGATCTACCTCATAACTTCATCCTTTTAATTTTGGGTAGAATCGCCAGAGTTTTATGCAACTTCTTGAGAGTGCAAAAGCTTCACCGGTTAGGAATGCATTGGTGAGAATGAATGGAAGAGGAAGAGGAAGAGGCAGAGGGAGAGGGAGAGGGAGAGGTGCGGCGACTTTAGTGAAAGATGATAAAATGGGGGCAAGTGATGTCAAGGAAAATCCATCTAGCACGCCTGAAATTCTTAAAGCCTTCAGCACTTGTTTTGTTCGACTAAATGGGATTCTATTTACCCGCACAAGGTATTTAACGTACAACATTGATAGTTTTTGATATATTTAGACATTATTTTGTGATATTCACCGTTTTAAGTGTTCTTTTTTGTCCCCAGCTTGGAGACTTTCATAGATGTTTTGTCTATGATGAGAGGAAATCTGCTTAAACTTCTCTCATCTGGGTCGGAAGAAAAGTATAATTTTGGTTCTGGTGCTTCAGATAATGGTCTTTTGATTGTTAGGCTTGTAGCCATGCTTATTTTCACTGCTTACAATGCGAATCGTGAAACTGAGAATCAGTCATATGCTGAGATTATACAACGCCCAGTTCTACTTCAAAATGCCTATACTGCCATTTTTGAGGTCATGAGGCTCATTGTTGAGAGATGCATGCAACTACAGGATCCTTTGACAAGCTTTCTTTTGCCTGGTGTGCTGATCTTTCTGGAGTGGTTGGCTTTTCAACCTGATATTGCAGCTGACAGTGAAGTTGAGGAAAATCAGGCCACTGCTATATCATCTTTCTGGAAGAGTTGTGTGTCTCTTTTGAATAAGCTTCTGACAAGTGGGCTTATGTCAATTAATGAGGACAAGGACGAGACGTTTTTTTCCAATGTAAGCACCTATGATGAAGGTGAAACAGCAAATCGGCTTGCACTATGGGAGGACTTTGAATTGAGAGGATTTGTGCCTCTTGTTCCAGCACAACTAGTTCTTGACTTTTCAAGGAAGCAATCTTCTGAAAATGATGGTGGAGATAGGGAGATAAGAGCTCGACTTCAGAGGATTGTAGCAGCTGGGAAGTCTCTTGCCAGTGTGGTTCAGGTTGGGAAGCAGCGCATGTATTTTGATTCAAGAGTGTCGAGATTTGCAATTGGCGTTGAGCCGCAGTCAGGAAAAGACTTTGATTTTGTGCTGTCTAGTTCTTGTGAAATGTCTGCACGTGATAGGGTGATGAAGATTGAACATATTGGTGAGCAGAAATTGAGTCCGGAAGATTTACAGCTGAAGTCACAGTTATATACAGAAATGGAGGAGGAAGACGAGGTCATTGTCTTTAAGCCTTCTACGACAGATAAGCGTGCTGATTTTGAAGGCTCCACAATGTCTTCTGTTGAGGTTTTTGGGCCTAGTGGTACTTCTTCACAAGGTGATTTGGAAAGCTGTGTTGCATCGATGTCAGCCTCGCAAGATGGTCTTGTAGTGCTGAATGATTTAAGCTCAAATGCACCCATATCTACTGCAACCATTTCCCAGCATGTGCCATCACTGAATAGTTTCAACACAAGGTTCTCTGTATCTCTTGCTGCTCCTCAGGATTTTCATTTGCCATCATTTTCAATTGATACAAGCTTGCGTCCTCCAGCATCTCTTGCTAACCTCTCCCAGTACGTGCAACCAATCCAACCAAGTGCTTCGAAGTGGCTGCTGGAATCTGAAAATTTCATTGCCAATGGGTTGGGAGAGTTGAATTTAACGGAGAATGGGCTTGCTACAAAACCTCAATTGCAAGAAAGCTTTGGAGTTTTACAGCCTTCAGCACTCCCGGTCCCGTTTCCACATGCTGTGAGTCAAAGTTCTGGAAAGGCACATCCCATTCAGGTTTCTGATACTGTTATACATTCTAAATTAGATTCAGTCATGCCTCTCGGAGCCAGCGTTAATAGTCTTACGTCTTCGGCTTTGCCAGCAAGTAAAACGAAAAATCCAGTTAGCCGACCAACACGACATGTTGGTCCTCCACCTGGTTTTAGCCCTGTTCCCCCAAAATATGCAGATGAGTCGTCTGACATTGGTTTGAATTATAATTTAAAAGCGGATGATTATAGTTGGCTAGATGGATATCAGTTGCCATCATCCTCAAAAGGCAGTGGGTGTACAAATTCTAGCAGTCTTTCGGCTCAATCCTACCATCATTTGACAGTGGGCAGTAGTCCGACTGGGGCAACAAGCTTCCCATTTCCTGGAAAACAGTTTCCGTCTTTGCAAGCTCAATCAGAAAATCATCGAAGTGTTCAGGACTATCAGGTTCTTGATCATCTGAAACTTTACCAGGAGCAGCAGCTACAACATCAGTTACCTAAGAAAGTAAATCACCAATCTGATCATCCGCCAGAGCAGTATTGGAGACAGCTTTCTCATGAAGGTCGTTTCTTTGTGTGAGATCACTATGGAGGATGACGGTATGTCTATTATTATTTCCATTTTCAGCTTTTTGAGCCCAATTGATGTTGCCGCATATTCTAAGATGATGTTAACTGGTAATGCCTTATTTACTTTCACATATATATATGCACACAGAGTTCGTTGTGTTACTGATTTGTCTTTTTTGTGGTCATCAAGAATCTTCTGCTGTGAACATCATGTGGCATGACACGGCTAAGTCTAGTCTCTGCCTTTGCCTGCCAATGCCATTTCGTTTTTCCTGGAGCATGGATTATCTCAGTTTGTTGCGGGCACCTGCATTTGAGCAGGTATCTCTCTGCAATTTGTCACCTCCATACACCTAGTTTTGCTTGATTCTTTTAATGCTAGGGCTTCTTTCCTGTGGGAAAAGTTGCTTGCTATACTTGAATGGTGCATTGATCTTTTACGTTCTTGTGCTGAATAAATTCCTTTGTTTTTGATACAGCTTTTCTGAGCTCTCTGGTCCTGGAGAATGGTGATCACTGGTGAAGAAGTGCAAGATATTTGATGATGAATCACCTTCTGGGTTTTGGATGGGGTTGGCATGTAACGTGTCTGGAAGGCCATGGACCAGTTTGAAGCCAGGTGGAATGAATGACGAGAAAGTGTGCAGCTATTCTAGTTTAATGTGAGGGAGAGGTCTGCCCGAGGGATTCTATAATTCATTATCATAGCTGGAACATGAATAGTTCTTGGGGATGAGACTGCTTCCTCAGAGTCGTATTCAACTTTTGAAAGTTTTATGGTCGTCGTTTTGAATGTTTTGTGGACGCAAGTCTACTCAATCTGGAGTGGGTTTGTGATATTGGCTGATAAAAGGAGTTTAGTAGTTGGGAATGCCTTCGGCAATTCCAGATATTACAGTTTGTCTTCATTTTATTGACTTTCTGCTGAGATGGGATTCTATTTTTTTAATTTTATTTTGAAAGTATCGGCTCCTCTACATTAGGATTGTTTGCTTTAGAAGGTTTAATGGTCATTTAGGATGTAGAATTGATCTGATCTGTTATGTTTTCTTCTTTTCTACGTTTGGGAGGCTGGTCTAGTGTGAATCTGTTGCCTTCTTTCATTTTTTTTTCCGCACATGTAATACTTTGACAAAGGAGAGAATTCATTGTCTAGCTAGGTCGATTCAGCATGTACCAAGTGCATAAACCACATACTTCTGATCCTTCTCCAAATATCGAATCCAAGTTTTTCATACCCAAAAGAGACGGGACAATTCTGCAACTAAAGAGGCGAGAAGCGGTCCTTGGATGATTGTCATCCCATCTTCAAAACCCTTCCAAAGCAGAACTTAAATCAATGAACTCCAAACACGGTTACACAAACAGCATTTTCAGTTGAAATACCATACCATAAGAAAATTTTTGCAATTCCAAACAAAATAATGATCCAGCAGTGCCATTCAACAGTATCAATCGACAGGTGAGGCATAGGAGTTTCAGGCGCGCCTCCATGTGAGGCGTGAAGCGCACCTGAGGCGACAAAGGCGTACTAGGCGTCCATTGTTAGATGAATTTTCTCTGAAGTGGGCGTGAAGCGCACCTGAGGCGACAAAGGCGTACTAGGCGTGGCCGGTGAGGCATAGGAGGCGTAAAGCCTCTGGTGTTTTTTTTTAACAAACTCGCAAGGCTAAAACAACGTCGTTTTAGCCCTAATCCTAAATAATTAAAAAAAAAAAACACGCAGCTACATATTGAGAATGCCCTCTCCTTCCTTCCTTCGTTCGTTCACTTCATCAGTTTGTTGCTACTTGCGAGGTTAAGAATCGGAATCATCTCCTTCATCAAATCGAATCATCTCTGTTTGGGCTTCTGGCTTCTCGTGATATCAATTGTCCTGCTATTAAGGTATTGTATGATACGAAATTAATTTTGATTCACCGTATTTATATCCAACTAAAAACGCATGGGTAATGGGCATTTCTTTATTAATTGGAGTCTGTAGCAACGTCAATCAAAGCTTGATGTTGATTTGCCTCTTTAAAGAGCTTAGGACCTTGAGCTGATTGTCATTGCTGTTTTCTTGATGTGCATTGATAAAGTTTGTACAATCAAGAATTAGCAGCTGGTAGAAATTACGAAACCGCCTTGATTGATGGATCAAGGTGTCTTTGATTGAACTATGCTGGACCAACCAACATGTAATGAAGCAAATTTCTTTGATATGTATGTATAATACGCTATGGTTAATGATTTTTAATAATTTGAGTTATATGATTTAGTCAATTTGTTTTGTTTCATAATTTTTATGCATTATATGCTTATTTTAAATATATCTAATTTTTTTGTATTATCTAAAAATTTGCCACAAAAGACTTACACTTGAGACTAAATTATGGTCTCACGTTGCGCTTTCACATATTAAGACCACATATTAAGACCACATATTAGCCTTTGATTCACTCCAGCACTCAGAGTTGATAGCATAGGAAGCCTGATAGCTTGCAGTCTGCTATGATTCCACAAGGTTCAGATGACAAAAAAATATAATAATAATAAGAAAAGTATTCCATAAAAACCATAAAACAACCTTACCATAAACAAATATGATGAGCAATCGTTCAAAGTAAAGAACAAGGCACACAGCCTATTAAGTTCACACAGCACAAAGTTGCAGCACAATAACTTGGAAAATAAAAACATTTTAAATAGCATAATGCGTATCTGCTCGCATACTTATTTGCAATTTGACATCACAAGCCCAACTTTACATGAACCACAAGATCCTTCTGGAAACTCCAAGGCAGGAGCACAAGCTGCCCCAGTGACTCTTACCTTTGGTGCTCATTTGACCGTAACAGCAATCATTGACTAGTAGGGTTATGCCATTCCCCTCCAACATGCCTTCACCTCTCGTTTAAGTAGAGAATCCACTGTTTCTTTTCATTTCGCCAGATAGCAAACAATGACGACCACCCAATGCTTCCAAAATACTACATGGGCAATCCACCCATTCAGAAAGGCGATGTATCATTCATATAAGTGCCACATTTTAAAGCCCTAACCAGATAACAACCACCATTCACTGTGACTGGAAAGCTCAGCAAAAGCTGCATGACAAGAAATTCACCCAAATCATAAGAAATGGAATATATAGTGACTTCTTGTACGTATTGATTAACTTAAAACGCTGCCATTCTATTTTCTAAAAAATTCTCAAATATGCACATGGTATGTTAAAATTGCCCCACAAGTGTGACAGAGCAAAAGGTCCTATTGAGATGGTTCTAAAGACAGGTCACAACTGGATTTCCAAACACTGATAATAAAATTTAATATTAACAAGAACTTCTTACAATCATCTTTGACCATCCGTGTTTAATGTTTATCAATCATAACAATTATGTGGACAGCATGAAGTGTTCCATAAGCTAATTTCACAAGATCAAGCTGCTTTCTAGGCCTCTCGCATCCATATGAAATTCAAACTTAATGGATGCTCAGCATATCTGCTACTCAGAGCCAACCTAACACAAATCCAAATCTATCCATCCATTTGAAAATACAGATGTTCAATGAAATAAATGTGTACTAGACAAATCACTGCCCCAATCAAACTAAGAACGCATGCAAGAAAACTGCAGACAGCATCCCCTCAATTAAACAAAAAAATGACAAATTTTGCATAAAACGACATATTTGAGCAGATAAAGAAAGATACCAATTTGGACGCAGGTGCCCGCAACACCAAGATTATCCAACAAAAACTACTTAATATTGTCAGGGCTGCAAAGGCAAAGCTGAACCAGGTCGTGACAGTCTGCAGGATCTTCACTGCAAAAGATTCTAAAAAAAATGAAAGATGGATTAGCAAATTAATTGAAGAACAAAAAAAAGAATAGTTACACAGCAGAGAACAATTACAATTACAAGCAGAAAATGGGGACTCGTGAAAACTAACCACCTACATCTTCATAATGATCTCACACAAAGAATCGACCTTCCCGAGGAGGAACTCCCTTAAACTGCTCTGGCAGCGGCATAGGTTGCTGCACTGTTTTGCCATGTTGTTGCTGCAGCTCATGGTATAGCTTCAGATGATCAGAAATCTGGTAGTCCTGCTGAATTATATGGTTTTCAATTTGAGGTTGCATAGTTGGGAGTTGTTTTCCAGGGAACGGAAAACTTGACCCCGACATGTTGTTGGTCACATTAGCATGAAGGTATGATTGAGTTGTGTGATTGGCATTATTTGTAAACCCCATGCTTTTTGTTGATGATGGCAGCTGATATCCATCTAGCCAGCTATAATCATCCATCCGCATATTACCATCCACACTACCAGACAGGGACTCATTTACAGGTTTTGGGAGAACAGGGCTAAATCCAGGCGGAGGACCAACACGACGAGCTGGACGGCTCACAGGATTCTTTCCGGCGACTGCTGGCAAGGCAGATGACGACTTCACATGCAGACCATCAAAATTTTGTTCTGAAGGCATGACAGAATCAAGTTTAGAAGGTATTATAGAATCAGAAACTTGACCAGAATACCCATTGTGAGAAATGAGATCCACAGAGGGTGGGAGGGGAAGAGAAGCCGCAGCAGACTGCATAACTCCAACATATTCTTGACACCTATTCTTCATGACAAGCCCACTCTCTGACAAATTCAAGTTATTTAAATTATTTGCAACGGAAACTTCAGATTCCATCAGCCACTTTGAAGTGCCAGGTTGGATTGGTTGCAAAGGCAATGGAATTGTAGAAAGAGATGCAGTTGGCCACCTGTTTCCATCAAAAGCATTCATCATAAAACTACCATTATGGGGGACTGCAATATTACCAACAGAACTCCCAATATCACCCAGTGAAGCATTAGAAGAACTTCGGGGAATCTCAGAACACAACAAGCCAATGCAATCAGGTTGCTTATCACTCACAGTAGGTTTGAAAACAATGACCTCATCCTCCTCTTCTCCATCCATGTGTAACTGCGACTTTGACGGTAAAAGTACCAATCCCATTTTCTGCTTACCTGAAGGTTCTTCTGTAAAACCATTTGAAACAGGAGCTTCAAAAGAATCAATCAGCTCATAATCAGCTATTTCAGGCTCAACACCAACATAAAATTTCTTCCCCCTTGAATCAAAGTACATGCTTTGCTGCCCAACCTGAACAACGCTTACAAGAGCCTTTCCAGCCGCTATAATCCTCTGAAGACGTGCTCTCTTTGCCTTTCCACTACCATCACTTCCAAGGGATTGCTTCCTTGAAAAATTAAGAATTGATTGCGCAGGAGCAAGGGGAAGGAATCCTCTTAACTCAAAGTCCTCCCATAATGCAGGCCGATTCGCAGTTTCACCATCATCATACCTGCTCATGTTGAAAAAACATGTTTCATCTTTGTCCTCCTCAATTGAAACGACTGTATTGGACAAGAGCTTATTCATAAGTATGATACAGTTGTTCCAAAATAATGATCGTGCAGCAGCTTGCTTTTCCTCTACTTCTCTTCCAGCTGCAATATCTGGATGGCATGCTAACCACTCCAAAAATATCAGCACACCAGGCAATAGAGAGCTTCCAGAAGCATCATGCAGTTGTAGACATCTCTTGACAATGAGCCCCGTAAACTCAAAGACGGAAGTAAAAGCATTCTTAAGCAGAACTGAACGTTGTAAAATGTCAGCATAGGATTGATTCTCAACTTCTCCATTCACATTATGCACTGTGAATATGATAATGGCTATGAGCCTAACAATGAGGACTCCAACATCTGCAGCACCTAAGCCAACTTTGTAGTTTTCTTCAGGCCCTGACGAGAGCAGCTCAATCAAATCACCTCTAACCATAGAGAATAATTCTCCAAAAGTCTCCAAGCTGGGAAAAAATAATATTAATATGGTAAAAATGACCATGCCTAAAAGATATTGACCACAGTTAAAATGTCAATGTGAGGTACCTTGTGCGTGTAAAGAGAATGCCAGTCAGTCGCACGAATCGAATGCTGAAAGCTTTAAAATCTTCAGGTGTACAAGACGAATTTTCCTTCACGGAACTAGCTTCCACTTTACTATCTTTCAAGATGGTTGTCCCAACTTTTCCTCTTTCCTTCGCATTCATTTGCACTGGTGCACTCTTTATCGATGTACCATTGGCATCACCCATAAGCTGGGAAAAGTTCTGACGATTCTGTTAAAAACGTACAACATGACATCATATGTAAATCATGTAAACGCCACAATTTATCGCATACCATAACTTCTCCACAACATAAATTTCAGGAGTTCTAACTGCTCAAATGAAAGATATGGACTGGCAAAAAGGCAAATGAAAATCAAGAGTTAATTAGCAAGCCATAATTAAAGAAAAAGTTACCTTTTCAAATGCAACAATTAAGTTATCCCTAGCAGTTGAAAATGGGTTATCAACTGCCAAACTCCGAAAGTAGCGATATATTGCCAACAATTCATCTCCAGAGTAGGAAGCCACTATTGCAAGCTAATGATAAGAATAAGAAAAAACAAGTTCACAGTAACCAAAATTACAATAGGAAGGCTAGAGGAATACCAAACAGGTTACGCAAGATCATCAATTATAAGTCAAATAGAAAACCTGGTGATGGGGATTGCCACTTGAAGGCCAAAGTGAGCAAGCTTGCATATAGTAACTTGATGCTGCTGCAAAATCTCTAGTCTTTGAATCACCTTCCCCATATAAACCCTTATAACGCGAAAGATCACCCAAGTAAATTAGACAACGGTGACAAGAAACAAGCCCTTTCTTTGACTCGGTAGATTTATTCCCATCTTTAGAGAGAACAATCTGAGTCTCTGGTTCATCAGAGAAATATCCCAGAGGTAAACCATACTTTGCTCTGATTTTGAGCATAAGATCATGATAAAACCCTGTAGCTTCAGAAAGAAAGTTCTTTAACTGGGAACGAATTTTTGCAACTCGCTCAGGTCGGGCAGAAACTTTCCCACCCTGTGATGTGGCTGAACCAGTTGGAGCAAGAACAGCATTGAAGTGTCCTCGTAGCTCCTCGATCCGGCGGTAGTGCAATTGCCACAAAGCATACTCAATTTCATGTTGTTCAGCAAAAGCATGATCTTCAAGGATAATTGCTTCATTATTTTCCCGCATCTGTTGCCAGGCATTAGGATCTGATGGAATTCTGGCATGGGCTGACCTTCGACGCTTACTCTCCAATTCAACATTCTAATGAGAGTAAAAAGGAAAAATGTGATACATATGATTTTCTCTTTTAGCTATTTTTTCCTTTATAGTCTTTTGGTAGGGGGGAGGGTGCAATTTTTATTCCAATGACATTATAACTTTTGAAAGTCAGATAAGAGATACCATATCTGAATACAATTAAAATAAAATGTGAACAGAAACTAATTATCTACACACTGGTGCCGCAATCCACATAATCAGATATACTTGTGTCCACATATCTTGTACAGATAACTAGGCATGGCAATGGGGCGGATCGGGCACGGATCAGGGGTGATCTGCTACCGCCCCGCCCCTCAGATCAGATGACCCGATCTGCCCCGGTCTGCGGGGCAGATCGAACTGATCCGCGTCTGCCCCATTGTTGATCCGCGGGGCCCCGACCCGATCCGACCCGGTAACAATTTTTTTTTTTTAAAAAAAAAAAATACAAACATTATATTCATATCTCAAAATGACATGAATGAAGAGGTCCTGCAAAGTTAAAAACTTTTTCAAGAGTTTCAAAGCTTCATAAATTATAATCCCATAGTACTAGAATGTAACAAAAATGAATGGCTTGGACATGTCTTTTCCCCGGTTTGCTAGGTCTTATGTTCTAGAAGATGTCACATTAATTTACATCAAAAAAATGCTCTGCTTATGAGAAAATGAATGTTATTAATCTAAACTCCCTGAATATTATATACTAGGTTTGCTGTTGGAAGATCAAGTTGATTTCCCATATCTGATTTCACAAGATCCTTCAATTGGTCTCTTGGGGTTGAGATACACATATGAAAGTTTCATTAACCCAATAACCCTTTGTCCTAATTGCTTACCCTAAACTCAAACCCTAACCTATAGTCCATAATCATAAACTAAGAGAATCATAATTCACAACCCTAAAGTGTCCCAATAATCCTTTGTCCTAATTGTTTACCCTATTACTTATCCTAATCTTTCCTAATATTATTAACATAACCATAACTTAAGAAACTCACTAAGTCTAATTGTGTATCCTAACCCTAAAGTCAAAACTCAAACCTTAACTATGAAACATGCTACATAAAGTATAAAGCCTATAAAGATCTCATGATTAATAACATCATTAGTCATTTAGTCTATAAAATTTTGATATTAATACAAATATTAACTATAATACTACATAAGTAAACTACATGTGTTATATACTTATATTAATATATGTATAAATATCTTACATCCCCTAACATATACATATTACATATCACAAAAATATATATATATATATATATAATATATTCGGGTCGGATCGCGGGGCGGATCACGGGGCGGATCAGATCACTGATCCGTAACCGCCCCGATCCGCCTTCGGGTCAAAAAATTTGGACCCGTAACCGCCCCATTATTAGCTCGGATCGGATAATATCCGGGCGGATCGGGTACAAATTGCCATCCCTACAGATAACCCAGTCACAATCACTCGATTTCAAGTTTCCAACATATAGAACACATTATAAGACCTCTTACCAGCAACAACTAAAAACATGATTAAGAGGAACATAGAAACTAGCCATCCATGCAACTTAATAAAACAGCACATATAAACCAAAAAAATTGGAACATGGAGATGTCATATCTAAATACCTACACACTGGTGCCGCAATCCACATAATCAGATATACTTGTGTCCACATATCTTGTACAGATAACCCAGTCACAATCACTCGATTTCAAGTTTCCAACATATAGAACACATTATAAGACCTCTTACCAGCAACAACTAAAAACATGATTAAGAGGAACATAGAAACTAGCCATCCATGCAACTTAATAAAACAGCACATATAAACCAAAAAAATTGGAACATGGAGATCTCATATCTAAATACCTTGTTGTAAAGGCGTTGAGCACGCTCTCTTGATGAAAGATCAGCTGAATTATCCATCTTTATCGTCGTCATCTATAGAAATACACATAACGAAGCTCCTCCATGAAGAAAGTAGTTTTGGTTGCAATATGCAGCATTTTACCTGTAAACAGCTGCAGAGCATAATTCTTGTATGCTTAAAAGAAAACGAGATGGGCTTATGATGTGACAGTATGAAGTATGGCAAAAAACTATGTAGATAAGTGAAGAACTTCAAACAACTGATGGTACTTCTAAGCAAGTATATTACTTGATTAAAATCGCAGTAGCCATATGCTCAAAACTGTACTCCTAAAGCACATCAACAGAGAATTTCTAATAACATTCCCGGCAACATGCCAACATAATTTACAAGTCACAGCAAATTCCCAAAGGGGGCATATATGTTTCAAAATTGGAAAACTCAACCTCTTCCATCTAAGTAAAAAACAAAAGAGCACCTTTTAAGATTTACAAAACAATGCTTCTACTTCATAATGTCCAAACATCGATGCAAATGCTTGGAAAAAAACAGAAAGCGCATTGTCATGAGTTCTACACAGCTGTTAAACAAGAAGGTATCAACATATCAAAAACACTTTCCAAAAATCACTACACATATTCATACTACCAGCAATTCTTTAGTAAACCCATCAAATTCCACAACTAATTCGATATAAGGTACAGCAGTGCACCTATAACAACAGAAATGCCTACGAGACATTCCCTTTTTGTATCCATATAAACTGCACTCGATCAGCTTTCAAGCATGGCCAAAAATATCAAAATCCAACTTTAAAATCACGCATCAATATGCATATGATATACATCAGGTGCAACAAAAATCGAGTTCAACATTAACGAAACCTACAAGCAAAAACTTGAGTCAACGAGCTCAAGAAAAAGCACAGAACGATCAGAGAACAGTAACGCAAGCAATCAAAAGCAAATCAATAGAGCACCAAAACAGAATCCCCAATCCCCTCAGAAAGCACCTAAACCCACCAAAAAAATACAAAATCTAAAAAGACAAAAATCAATACTCGTACCCTACCAGATCGGCGAGGATCCAGCAGTGGAATCGCGACCCAGAAGAATGGCGAGGAAGCGGAGAGCACGAGAGAAAGTCGGAGAGATTGATGTGATCTAGGGATTGGTGCAATTGAGGGGCAATTTTGGGATTAAAATTGGATTTGCGTATTGAGGTGCAATATTGGGTTTTGGCGTGTGGGCTGGATCATTAGATTAATATTTTAACTTTTAATTAATAATTTCACATCTTTTATCTTATTATAAGAAATTTTTGTTGTTAAAATGTTGTAGGTAATTAAAATACCGTAGAGAAAATTTTCGTTGATAATTACAGATGAATTTTTTCGTCAGTAATCCATTGATAAAAAGTTAAAAAATAAATTTCCATCAACAAAAAAATAAATTTCGATTGTAATCCGTCAGCAGAAAAATTAAATTTTATCGGTAATCCGTTAGAAAAAAAAACCATCAATAATCCATCGATAAAATAATAAAAAAAGTATTATAATTGCTCTGTTAAGTTTTCCATTAATAATAAACTAAATACTCATAGTTATTTTTGTCATATCATTTTCATAATAAAATTTTGAAAAAAAATTGAAAATCATTTATAAATGTTGACTAAGTCAACGTCCACGTGTCGTCTAGTGACCAGACTGAACACTATTAAAACCCTTGACGTTGTGGGTGTTGTTAGTTGTTGATAAATTTTTTATGGGATTTGGTCCCAAGTGGCCGTAACACTCTTCTTTTATTCTCATACGTCTACTCGACCCATTGACCAAATGGTCTCACAGAAAGAAAAGAAAAAGGAACAAAACGAAGACATGAGCCCAAACTAATGGTGATGTCGTATAAGTTATACCCCATTTCAGGGATGGCCTATAATCTTCTGATCATTGGATCGTAACAAAAAACAATCAATAGTGACCCTCAAAATTCTTTTAAAGACACAAATCATTTATTCTGCCGCCAAGAGTCAAAATCGGGTCAGCAAATATTGTGTGATATTTGTGCAAATACATGTAATTAAAATGTGTGTATTGTAGTGATTAAAATCGGGTATGAACTACTTTTTAAACGATGTCAAAGTCTATTCATTATTTGACCAAGTCAAAGTTTGGTCCAAATCAGGCCCAACAGATCCAAAGTCCAAAAATTAGCCTCAAAGCCCAAGTATCGAAAAGCCCTAAGTAGGAGCTCGCCTGCAACAGCCACATTAGGACCCTGTTGAAGTTAAAAGGTGTATCTGCTTTATCCCAATAGTCAATCTGATGGACTTTGCCAGGCTCAAGTAATCATACCCTCTGTCCTACTCATTTAATGCATTTATACTATTTTATCCTTTACGAAAAAGACCTCTTTTTCGATTACTTTTTGGAAAGTGAGTGTCACTTCACACAAATTATCCTCTATCATATGTCAAACCCATCAGATCAATCATAAAGACCAGAACGATATTGCTATATTTAGCAAAGGGGACTTTCATAGGTCAACTCATGCACTATAAAATAATAGCCCTCTCCTTCTTCAAAGAAGGGGATGCACATTTGACTATAGAGCCAAATTATTCCAAAACTCTCTCAAATTCTTCAGCCTAAATATTTTTAAATCTTTAGTTCTTTCGAAAAATTAAACCTATTTTTATGGTCACTATCACAGTAATCGTCTTTTTCGTTTTGTTGAACTGACTTGATCATTGGAGTCCCAATAATTGGTACCCCCAAATTCAGTCTTAGCTTCTAATGACTATGTTGTTGGAGATGTCTACAACAAAACTCAATTTCAAACTCAATGATTGTCAAACTTAGTGATTGTAGATTCAGACATCTACATGTACATTATCATCTCTCTTTGTGAAGACAATTTGGGTTTAAGCTAAACCATCTGTGCAAGTCATAGCCTATTTCATGGATGAAATCAAACACTCAATATTGACTCATAAAATTCCCTTGCGATTAAGAGAAATAAAAAAATGGAAAAAAATTCTCTGCCACGATTCAAACCCAAAATTCTTTCTTTAAATTTGTCAATTATGCTACAACGAATATTGATTGAGTGATCCAGTTAGCTTAACAATTGAGCCAATCTTGGTATCAAACCCACTTGTCACTAGAGATGGTTCCAATGGACAAATCGAGACCTCCAAACGAAGGGTAACAAATTAGATTATTTCATTATGATCATGTAAGATGTAACATCAAATATACATATATACAGTTCCATGTGAAAGAAAAACGAAGTGGCCAAATCCCCAGGAAACCTTACCATATTTTCCTAGAAAATGAATTGAATTAAAAAGGGAAAAAATAATGATTTCTAGTGAAGTTCTACAATTTGGAGTATACCTCCCAAGTGAACAGAAGAAAATCAAATTGAATAAGTTAGAGCTTAGAATTGATTTCCTATGGCAATATCTTCCAATGCCATGCTATATTTGGGAAGCTAAACAACACTGTAAAGAAATGCTGATATGTTCAGCTTCAATTATCTTCAGAAAATACTTTGAATATGAAGTCACAAAAGTGCCTCGAGTATTGCTTGGGATCAACTGTTGATATGGAAGTTGGATCATACTAGATGGACTTGTAAGCATGTTCAAGCTTCTTACTGATATCGTAGCCAAGAGATGATCCTTTCAAGTCAAAGTGTCTATGAATGGCATATTCTGAGCAGAATAGATTTCCCATGATAATGAAGTGTACCTAGTTATTCATTGTATTATATTAATTATGGCTAAAAATGCCTTATTTACTAAGTACTTCATTTGTAGTAAGGAATTTGTACAAATTTCAATACTGACTACGGAGAAAAGATGATGAAATTTTATTAATTTTATACGAGATCCAAGCACAAGCCTTGAAGGATTCATTGTGTGCAGCAATCTTAAGTGCATACCTTCTTCTGGATAGGGCCAGTTAACTTCACACAATGCAGACCATAAAATTGTGTTACTAGAGTGTTCTCAAAGGCTCAAACATGGTTATAGTAGGCTGCTAGCATCCTGATAAGAACCTATACCATTAAACCAACATCAAGCCAGACCAGAATGGTCAATAACTAGTGTTGTTTTCTAAAAAGAATACTTTGAACATGCTATGTAATACTCACTTTCACTTCCAATCTCTCCATTGCCTTGATCATGTAGCGATCATCATTAGTTAAATAAAAGAAGCTGCCACTTTTTACTAGAGATGAAAGTTCACGAAGGGCATCATTCCGCATATAGATATCATGTAATCTGCAAGGTCCACCTTGAACAACTATCTTAGAGTCCTGAAGTTTATGGGATAAAAAAAATTAAATAATCATTTCAACATCTTTAACATGGGGTCTTTCAACTACCATACAAAGTTATGTGGATAATGTGATACGAGAACATAAAATATGATTTTATGAGAAAGAATGTGAATTAATTTATGTTTTTCCTTTTCCATTGCAAAAAAAAATTATATGTGAGGTTTTCATTCTTAGGAAAAATTAAGAGCGGCCAATTGAATGCAATATATATTCAAGTCAATACCTAAAAACTAAAAACTAATGGACAATAGTCCTTCCATTTGAATTCACATGATTAGTGGGGTGGAGTGCATTTGGTTCCCTCCGGTAGAAATCTTGTCCACACTTTCTCCTTGGGATCAAAAGTTGTAGCCTTCAAGTCAAGAGATACAATTGGAGTAGGTCTTCCAACAGAATGCTTGCAAGTCATAACTAATAATGAGTTTCATGTAAATCAAGCAGCTTAAGTCTAAAAAAGAAAACAAAGTAAAGCTATTTTTTAAAAAATAAATTAGTGCAAAATCTTGAAATTCCATGCACCCTTATGGTGTTTATTCTTGATTACTATTAGCATCTTGAAATTTATGAAGCAATTCCTAGAGAGTAAGTTCCATCTATAGAATTTGTGTAAGACTTTGCCTAATAGAAAATAATATGGTTCTGCTAAACTATTAAGCAATCAAAACGAAGGCCAATGTTGATTGATTTCTACAGCTAAAATGATGTGAATATGTCGAATGTGAATTATGAAACATTCCAACAAACTATACTATCTACAAACAACAATATTTACCTAATTCTCAGCTGTAAGTTAAGCATAAGTTCATAATTTTTATATCATTTGCAAATTGTCTCTCCTTGTATTTTCACTGTTTTTAGTATTCTTAATGGAACCCCCCTTGGAAATGGACTACCACTCCCTTGTTCATGATCACCATATAATTCCAACAAATCATTATCACCCAAATCTCTATTCCCATGATCATTGGCGCCATCAAAAGCACTTTTATTGCCATACCCCCCTCCCACATATTCATTTTATCGAAGGCCTTCTCTAAGAATACAATTACCTCCCGTCAATCGACATCCTCTTGAGCTTATCCTCGCCCTTTGATGAATTCCACACTGAGAGTTTCCTCTGCGATGGCAATATTGAAATCTACTCTCCTAGACAAACAACACAATTTGCCAAATATACATTGTACACATCTTGAGGATTTCATTCAAGATTGTCCACCAAAGATGACCCTAAAGGGTAACAAGTCCCATTTTGTTCATTAGATTCTTACTCCAATTTCCTACATAGAAGCTCTCATTAGGCCACTTTCAGTCCCTTGACTTTTAGGCACACCATCTTCTCAATACCCATCATTTTATTCCCATTAGTCCATACAAAAATTCCTTTCCCACAAATTTTCCCAATCACCCACATAATGATTTCCATCCTTCCATTGATATTTCCCTTGCCCTTCTTGCAACCAGGGACGAAGCCAGAAAAAATTGTGAGGGGGGTCGTAGTTAAGCGGGGGTTCGGGGGCAGCGCCCCCGAAATTTTTTTTTGGACTATTAAATGTATCACCACATAAATTTATGTTTTCACTTGGATATTATAATAATCACTTATCAAATTAACCAACTAATCAACAGTCGTACAATATATTTTTTGTAAAAAAGAAATACCTGGCTACAGTTGCGATCGACGTGGTCTCATTGTCTGAAACCGTTGAATGATAACTTCATTATCAATCCCATCCAAAATATCTTTCTCAATATAAGCGACTAAACAAGCATCAAGCCACTCATCTCCAATACGATTACGCATCCGATTCTTGACAATTTTCATTGCAGAAAATGCTCTCTCCACACTTGCAGTTGAAACTGGAAGAGTCAATGCCAAAGTAATCAACATATACACCAATGGGTATATTGTATGTTTTCGTGTTTGCACCATTTTCTTTGCAAGGCCAGCTATTCCTTCTACTGATGAGAATTCTGAATTACTTCGAACTTCAAAAATATATGTGTCAAGTTGATCCTCAAGCACATCAATATCATAACTAGAAAACTCCTTCGGATACATTCGAGCAAACTTGATAAGCATTTCCTTGTTGAAGGCAGAGAAACCATCATTTGGATTAAGGCATCCCACACACAAAAGTAACTCAGTATCTGCCTCTGAAAAACGATTGTTTAGCTCCATAACTTGCTTATCTATAACAGTGTTGAACAACTCAAAACGAAAATGATGTTTATTTGTTCTTTCTTTAACTCCCCTTCTTGGACGACCACGAGCCACATACTTATCATCCATGTTTGGAACAACAATTTCATGTGTGGAACAAAAAGTGGAAACCTTTTCCAATAAAGAATCCCATCCATGATCTTCTCTCATCAAACTCAAGCGTTCCTTTGATATTTGCACTAACCGCATGGCATTCTCAATCTCCTGCTCTTTCTTTTGTAATGCAAGTGATAACTCATTAGTAATGGCCAAGGTACTCTTTATGAGATGCATTGTGAACACAAAATCAAATGTTTGTATTGCCTCCAACAACATGCATGCTTCAACAGTTTGTTCAGATCTAACACCATCAACCATAATAACTTCAAGTACTTCAACAATAGAAGAAAACATGGATATAAGCCTAAGCAAAGTATTATAATGTGAGCTCCATCAAGTATCACTTGGCCTTTGCAAATTAATTTCTTGATTCAAGCCTCTTCCACTGAGTATCTCTCCTTTCTTGAGTGCTTCAATAACTTTGTCATGTTGTTTAGCTCTAAGTACCTCTTGCCTTTTACAAGATGCTCCTACAATATTCATAATCTTCAAAGTAATTTCAAAAAGAAAACTAACTTGGAAGTGATTTTTTGCAACATCAACAAGAGCCAATTGAAGTTGATGAGCGAAACAGTGAACATAAAAGGAACATGGATTCTCTTCTAAAATTAGTGCTTTCAACCCTTTATACTTTCCTTGCATATTACTTGCTCCGTCATAACCTTGACCACGCAAACTTAATAAACTTAATTTATGACGAGCAAACATTTGATTAATAGCATCTTTAAGTGTAGCAGCAGTAGTATTGGCGACATGCACAACCCCAATAAAACGCTCAATTATGAACCCTTTTTTGTCAACATACCTCAAAGAAATTGCCATCTGCTCCTTGGTCGATACATCTCTAGACTCATCAACCAAAATAGTAAAAGTTGCATCACCGATATCCTTGATAATAGCATTAGTGACCTCAGTTGCAGCTGCAATGCAAATATCCTTCTGAATATCCGAAGAAATCAGCTGAGAATTATTAGGGGCATTTTTAATCGAAACCTTGTTGATGTCTGCATTATGTGCAGCAAGCCAATGATAAAGTTCCAAATAGTTTCCTCTATTCGATGACCATTCAGATTCATCGTTCCCTCGAAATGCTAGCCCTTGTCGTAAAAGGAATCGAACACAGTCAACAGCTGCAGTCAAGCGAACTCGATAATCAATTTTATCTTGACTTGACTTTCCAGTGAACATCGCATCAATTCTTCCAGAAAGATTCTGATTCATTAGATCCTGACATTTCATCTTCGCTTGATTATGCGCACTATTATGTTTCCCAACATGTTCTTTAAGCTTCATTTTTTTTTCCAATTTCTGAACCCCTCACCAACAAATGAATCACCGCCACCCTTTAAAGTTTGCGGCCGAAAAAGATAGCAATATAAGCAATAAGCAGCATCTTTTGCTACGCTGTACTCTAGCCAACCATTATATTCTTTAAACCACTCTGCGTTGAACCTCCTTAAGACATCCACAAATTCTGTTTGTGAAAAATCATGATTTTCAGGTTGAGTAGAACCCTTCAAAAGGTATGCTCTTCGAATTTGCTCTCTATCATTAGCATTGTAACTCTTACTCCATATTGGAGGTCGATGCCCTGGATCTGCAGGAAGATTTGTTAAATCAATCTCCAAACGACTTTGCTTCATTGTGGGCTTGTTTTGATCATGTGATTGAGAAGAATCACCCACTATAGACTTCCTTTTGAGAAACTTATCCATATCAACAATCCAGCCAATCCTACAAATTGAATGCATTTATACATTATAACATGAATACATAATACTGTATGAGACTCTGAGTGGCAGAGTGTCTACACTAAGTACACTTTGTGCAATTCAATATGTCTAAGTTGTCAACATTACAATTTACAAGTCTTAAAAACCCCAAATTCGTATACAACTGCATATATATATTCCAAGAAGGCAATAATCCAAATTTCACTTGGCTAGCTACTTGATTTTAGGGTTTGATTCTGCATACTAAGACTCTTGCTGCCATAAGAGAGAGAAAAGGAAAAGTAACAAGAAATTGAGAAACAAACCTGGAATATCGCAAGAAAGATTGTTGATTGAAGGATTGGGACTGCAAATTGAAGTGGAAATTGCAAGAGTCAAGAGAGATGGATGTGGCCGCCGTGCTTGTGGCTTGTGCAGTTGTGCGTCTCTTGTGCGGCACTACAGCCAAAGAAGTTTTAACTAAGCCCAACTATTTAAGTTTTAATTGGTGCAGGCGTGCAGCACTGCAGTTAAGTGGATTCAATTTCACAATCAGCCCATTCCACATTCCACTTGAGCCCAACTATTTAAGCTTTAACTATTTACAATTCAGCCCAACTATGCAAGTTTTAACCACACTTAACATTCAAGTTTTAAAATCATATATAAGTATAAGTATATATGATTTTTTTTTTAAAATTTTCCAAGGGGGGTCAATTGACCCCCCAAGGCATAGGGTGCCTTCGTCCCTGCTTGCAACCCTTTTTTTCATAACCCATCATACCAATCACCATTAACATAACTCTTTACACCATGCCCATGCTTCAAATTCATCACCCATTGTCCTCTATAAGTGTCCCCATTTGACCCAGTATAGGTCCCAATCCCATCCATATGCCAACTCTTATTATCCCCTCCATATGTAGCTCCACCTGGGCAACTAAACCTCCCTTTTCCCATTGTCTTTCCCTTGTGCTATTGTCCGACATACATGCACCTATCTGTCCACAAATACTTGCCTTCTCCATTTCGGAAATTGTTGTACCATTGACATGTGTAATAGTCCCCATTTGGGAGTATTTATTTCTGTATGATATGGCTCCAATTTGGTTGAACCACTTCTTTTTCATCATCTGCGTGTGTTGTAATTTTCATACCCCCACACACCAACAATATTGTCCGCTTTAGGTTGTCCAGTTCACTGGATATATCGGGCCCATATATGGTTTGTCCGGTTCACATAAATACAATGGTTATGCATGACTTTGTTCCTCCTCAAGTGGGCTAGGCTCAACCCACTATACAAGGGAAAAGGCATTGTTGTTGTGTGAGGGAGGGCCTAACACTTATCAAGCGCATCAAACCTCCCACATCTACCGATGTGGGAGTTCTTACATCGTGTGCGATTGAAATTGTGTTGAATATGTTGTTCGCTATCTTCTTTGCGACTTGGTTTTGCATATTGTGTTCTCTCATGCCTTTATCATTCCATTATCTTCCTTGCTCATTGTGGACTTTTGTCGAATACCAAGACATAACAGGATTGGAAGACACAATTTTTTTACAAAAATCATGAATACCTAGATTGACAAAATGCGTAAAAAATGAATGGAAAATCAAAAGTAATCAATAACAGCCAAGAAAGAAATGACTTGTCAATGCATTTCTCTCTCTGTTGTGTGTGTTTGGCGAGCAAGAAGAGCGAATGAACCAAAGAGGGCCTTTTTCATTGACAACTCTAAAAAACTTGTCCTTTTTTTCTTCATTCAAATTTTTATCTTGTTGTGACATATTTTGATAAGTGTGTGAAACAAAGCATAATTTCCTCCTCCTGTGTTTTTTTTTCTTTCTTGTTGGATTCAAAGATCAAAAAAATTTCTTCTCCTACAACCTCTGAACACCACGACATTTGTAGAGACCAGAGAAACTTTGATCGATATTTACTATTTTCAGTCTCACTTCACAAATAACTTTTTTTCTTTCTTCAAAAATTTAAAAAACTAAAATAGAAATAGTAATTTATCCATTGCATTCAATAATCAGACTTCTATAATTTCCATTTATTGCAATGATAAAATGAATTAAGTTTATGCACAATCACTTACAAATCATACACAATTAGTTATGATTGTTTAAAGCTTGTTGAGTTTGGAGAGAAGAAAGACAGTGGCAGAGGTGACACCAGGAATGAAAACATCATTAGGAAGTGCTCTTGGAGCAACTCTATTCTTGATAAACAGAGCAGCAGCAGGAATTCCAAATATGTAGAAGAACACATCTTTTGATCCAAATCCAGTAAATCCTGTGTTAATCATCACATCTCTAAGTATCATATTGAACTCTTCCTTCTTCAGACTTTTCCCTTTCCCTTTGTGATGATCCTACGAAAACACAACAAGCACAAAAACATATAATATCAAGCTTTAGGGATAGTCACTCAACTCAATGAGTTAACTTATTGAATTTAGACATTTCACATCACTTCTACATATTCTAACAAAAACATGTAATAAAATCAATTCTTACTTTATATGCCTTCTCGAGTACCTCGACACTAGGTATACGAAATTGGGTGTTTCCAAGTTTTTTGTTGATTTCTCTGTTAACATGTAACATAACAAGGAAAAACAAATTATGAAAAAATATTTAAGCCTAAAGAATATTAAAATAAAAAAAACTCTTTTGTATAAGCTTCCGTATTAGATGGAATTAGGGACATGCAAGATATAATGTGTATGCATCCTTCCCTCGCATTATATAGCGGAGAAGCTATTTTCAGAATTTAAACTTGTGACCTAACGCTAGGGAACATGATCGTCTATTAAAGAAAAAATAAACTTGATTTATGAATGTTAAGTAGTACTCCACAATTTGTGATATTGTTCTACAGAAATCTGTGAAGTTCCATTCTTTATCCTTCGCTCCAAAGTACTCATCGTAGCATTCGTCTATTGTGGCACCTATTTCTTTATCTTTGTGTGCTTCAGTTCCTGCATCCAATAATCATATATTATATATGCACCATTATAAAATTATAATTAATAATCATGTTAATTCTTTGACATTAATCTTGAATATTGCTTGTATCTCATAAAAATTGTGATTTTTTTCATCTTTATTAAATTGGTTCCATTTCTTACTTTCTTCAATGGAGATTTCTCCAATTTCTTTATCTAACACTGAGAATAGGACACGCCATTCATCTGCAGCTTGATATGCTAAGGCAAGTACTTTATAGATTGGATTTGATAATAAGCCTGTAAAAATTATAAAAAAAAACTGTATATATATATCTTCATGGTGCAGCTAATCTTGATCAAAAATAATTATTCATATTAGTCAATATACAAGAAATTAAAGTCCCACAAAAGATAAATAAATTCAAAAATTCAAATAAATAGTTTTTTTTGGCTTATTTTCAAATTATTGAAATTTAAAATGCATATGGGTGGGTGAATACCTGGAGTAAGCTTCATTAGGGATTGACCCATGACTGTCTTCAATCTCCTTTAGAAAGCTTGGGCTAATGTGAATATGGTGGATCAATTTGTTACACACACACACATATATACACACACATGAATACATTGTTTGGAATATATGCTTCATGGGGCAAAGAAGACTTGCACGTTGGGCTGAGAATATTGATTTTCTTTGATAGCAAGCAAATTAGTGAATAGGTTCACCCTAAATTAGGATGTAAGCAACGACATGCATTGAGATAGAGAAAATGTCTTGTGTAAGGAATGTTTTGGATTTTGTATTTAAAATTAGTGCAAAATATAATTTGTATACTTTTTTATCCAAAATAATTGCATCCTTCAATATCTCACAGGCTAGCTAACATCAATCAATACTATTAACCAAGATGGAGAACTCAAATGTTATGTAATCATGGACTGTCATGTGACATATCAATTGATTTTAAGAGAAAAATTTAAAAGAATAAATACTAATAGAGACACATTTATTCACATATTAAAAAGATGCATTCCTTCGCATATTATCAAGAGTTATGTACCAATGAGAAAAAAGAATGGGACAAAGTTGAGGACTTAAGTTGTTTTGATTCGCATGTCATCAAAAATTGTGTTTCTATCCTCTTTTTTTTTTTTAAATTGACGTTTCAAAGTGTGATACTCCAAATATTGTGTTTGATGACATATTAACAAGACTTTTAAGAATCAATTTTTTTAGAACAATTAATAATTTTCACAAGGTTTCGATGTTGGTTACTCCAAGAGTTCACATTTCTTCTTATCCGAATTTAAAAGAAACAAATTAAACAAATCATCACTATATAATACATTATACACATGTGATTTTGATCTTATCTAAATTTTTAAAGGGGAAAAAAACAAATTAAAAAATGTGGCTTCATGTTTGAAACTTTAAGAATCGTGCCCTTATGTATTGTCAACCTAATAGGACACTTTTCAACTGTTGGGTACAAAAGCTACCAACATTCATTTTAAATACAGTGTACCCTTTAAATACTCTTACTGTGAAACATTGAATCCACAAGTGCTATGATATTTTGTATGACACCATGCTTGATCATGTAATCTTAAATGCAATAAGAACTTTTAGATTTGCTAGGATCCATCTTAGATGAGAATGTATGTTAGGATCTGCTGATTTGAAGATCTATTTTCTGCAGAGCTAGCATGTACCCTACATAGAATCTAGGTAACCCTCATGTAGCCTGCATGTGCATCAATAATTAAAATGTGTGTTTCAAATTTTCATCACATGTTTTCATGACGTGATTTTTAGATTAGTTTTGATAAAATAATTGATTCAATTAATTGATTGATTTGAACAAAATCGGGGAAATTTTTAGAATTGATTATCTTTCTTTTTAAAGATTTATTTCTTTCTTTATTTTAGAGATAAGGAACTTATTTTATTAAGAAAGTCAATCCTTATTTCTAGAACCTTTGTTTTACTTAATTAGTATGCAATCTTCACCTAATTTTTAATGACACAATTATGCATATCTTTTAGGCCGGTTACTAGGGTTATCGAGGTGCATATGCATTATGTATATGCTAGGAACCCTAGTAAATACGCTTATACTGTATAGAGTTTGCATATTATTTGTAATTTCTACTCTTTCTTTCAACTCTTTCTTTCAACTCTTGAGAACTCGACTAACTTGAATATAAAAGCGTCAACGGTGACCATTGTCACTCTTTCGGTAACATTCTTTTGAGTTTTTTTCAGGTTTCAACAAAGGACACATGGATGAGGCCAAATTCAACCTTACAATTATCATCATCATCATAATAATAATAATTTTATAATAAACTTATTGTTAGTTACAAGTTTTTTTAGCTTATATTCAAAAGATAATTTAATGGAAAAAGAAATTTGAAAGGTATATATTATTGTTGACAAAAAGACAAAAAGATAAGATCACACGTGCTGCCTTTGCATGAGACATGTGGAGCTGTGTAAGCAAATTACTGGCAAGAACATCTCATTCGGGCGCGTGCGGAGTAATCCCAATTAATATTCAATAATTAATATTTAATGGATTGTCCTGGTAGGGATGGCAAAAAAAACCCGATCCGCACACTATCCGTAGGATATCCGATCCATTTAAAAACCGAAAACCGATCCTATGGGGTTTGGAAACAGTTTTGATTATTTTTTTAAAATCCGTCACGGTTTAGGGTCAGTTTTGATATTTGATGCAGGGTTTAGGGTACCTGAACCGATTAATAAATGGTTAGGGTCCCCGAACCGAAACCGTACCCAGAACCATAATCGACCCGACCCTACCCTACCCTTAATTACAAGTAAATTCTTAAAAACATTAGTACATATGTTAGAGAAAGGATTCGAACCTTACACGTGTATAAAGAAGTAAATCACTTAACCTCTAGTTTAATTCTAATTTATTTGTCATAAACTTTCATAGTTTATAAATATAAATATTTGAGTATGGATTTTGGTTGTGACTTTTACTTTTATGAATATAATGTATATGAAGATTAAAAGTTTGATATCATTTTAAATAATAAATTAAAGTGTTTAAAGAAAAAAATTAAAAAAATACAATAAACATTATTACGAAGCCACGAACCCTAATTTCTCTCTCAAAGAATCCATAATCTGAAATATACTCGTTAACACTATACCGAAAAAAATCAAACAGACTAAATATAAACTAATAAAATTTGAATTTATTACATGAATCTTGTTGTCTTGTTGATGCACTGAAGTGATTAATGTCTAAGGAGTAATAATATGATATTATCACGTAGTTCGTCAAGACATTGAACTTCTTTCTATTTCTATCTCATTGTATTATTTAATATCTTCATCATTAATAAGTATTTAAGACCTGTCAAAAAAATATTATTGATTTCATTTTTTAATTGAATTAGTTAAATGGTAAACGAGTATCCGGCGGTAAACGGTTATGGAACGGTTCCGGTTTTGGAAATCTAAATAATTTTTTGAACGGTTTTGGAACTGTTTTGGTATAGGATACATTAAATGGTAACGGTTTTTGTATTTCTTAAATGGAAGGTATCCAACCTGTTGACATCCCTAGTCCCTGGATCCACTTACGGAAGTGTTTTACACTCGCTCTCAGTGGCGCGTGCGATATTGGATACAAAATCATCGTCCACTGGTAGCGTGACATGTTTGTACGTTGCGATCGGTATATAAGAGGCCTTCACGACGTATCGGTTTGGGACAGAAGTCCAGAACCGCCTTCCCGGATTTGCGTTATAGGCTTCCATTTTCAGCCGCTCAAAACGAATCCTAATTGCAGAACACAAAAGCAGGAAAAGAAGAACTAAAACAAAACAAGTCCAACTGATTCTGATCAAAGTACGTCGATTGTTGTACAATTAATCGCACACTTCGATTATTGTTTTTTTTGTATTTTTGTTTGGTATATTCACACACACATATATATTGGATTTCAGGAGGTTTTGGGATTTCTTGGGGTTGGTTGGTTTCTTGTTTGAGGTGGGTGTTTGGAGACATGGCAGCGGAGAAGAGTACTAATTACAAGGAGAGTGAAAGCGAGTTTTTCTTGGAGAGTGGTGTGGATGATGTGGAAGTGAACGAGTTTGAGAGTGGTAGTACTGTTAGCAGTTGTGGTAACAGCAGCGATGGAGATGAAGCTGAGAGGGGTTTGGGTTCTCCTTCCGGGACTTTTACTTCACAGCAGTGGCCACAGAGTTACAAGTAAGTTGTACCTTCATACAAGCACAAGTATTTGATTCCTACTTCTTTCAGGAATTTTCGTGAACACTTAAGTTCATCACACTGTTTGCCTTTTGTTTTGTTTATCATAGGAAATTGCATTATAATAGATTTTCATGCTCATAAATCATGATGTCAAGTGCTTGTAGGATTGTGTTCATGATTCTTCGTTCTTGTTTTGGTTTTTGGGAATTTCAGATAATGAATGGCAGTTTTATATATGCAATGCATAACAAGTTATATGTGTTATACTGTGTGAGAAAATCTTGTCGACATGTGTAAACTCAGGAAAAAGAAAATAAATGAAGGAACAATAGAGAGTGACTTGAGTTAGTTGATGAAGTTGCTGACTCTGATCTTGATTTTCATCAACTGTTAGAAATAAATTATCAAAACACTTACTTTTAACTTGAGGTGGCAGTAGATTAGCGTAGTACGTAGAAATCTCTTTTTTCATTCATAATTTTAGTGAAGCAGTGCATATTGACAGGAAAATGTTTTTAAGGACTGAAAACATTCAAGTGATTCATGTTTGATTGTTCTTTTAATTTTATATACTGTTGTGACAGAGAAACTACAGATTCTTACACAATTGCAGCATCTCCAAATTTTGGCATTCTTCAACATACACCAAGTCTGAGATATTTAAGCTTTGGAAATTATAGTAAAAGTAGCTTAGAACTTGATGGAAAGACTCCTTTACTTTCTGAGAGTGAAATCTCAGCTGTGGGGTCATCATTTTCGGGGAAAATTAAGCAACCAAGTGGAGAGTTGCCCATCAGTCATGGATGTAACCTCACTCAAACTGTATTCAATAGTAAGCCTATTCTTCTAACGTTCTGCTGCTTTTATTTCTAAAATTGTTGTCTTTTTTTATTCTTTAACATAATCTATATGATCTAAATCACTTAGTTTTCAATATTAGTGTGGGCAGCATCTTTAATTTAGACATGTCCCCTTTGGGATGATTTCAACGAGCAAAATTTTATACATACTTCTGTTTTGATCTCTCTTTTATCCTCCTCCTCCTGATTAATGCGTTCTTGAAATCTCGGCCATGTACATATATACTAACATATGTAGTTTTGCTCCTTGGTTTTGCCTTTTGTATATCTCACAATGCACTTGTCTTGGAGCAGTGATTAATGTAATGGTCGGAGTTGGGCTTCTCTCAACTCCTAGTACCATGAAAGAAGGAGGCTGGGCAAGTTTGATAGTGCTACTGTTTTTCGCAATGGTATGTTGTTACACAGCGACTCTCATGAAATACTGCTTTGAGAGCAAAGAAGGAATCTTAACCTATCCAGATATAGGAGAAGCCGCCTTTGGAAAAGCTGGACGTCTTTTAATATCCGTGAGTTGTTCAAATCTTTTAATTATAATAATTTGTAGTAATTTAAGCATGACAAAGGGTTGGTCAAACTAAACTGAGTTTTGTTCATTTTATTGGACTCCAGTTCCCAGTTCTGGTTATCATGAATTAGCTCCCCATTAGTTGGTTTCATTTCACCCATGTTGCTAGGCCAACTCATAGTAAAACCTCCTGATACTGTAAACCTGATGAAATGTGGATACTAGAAGTTGGTCTGGTTGTACTTTCATTTTATTTCTACCAGTTTTATAAGTTATAATCTTGGGAATAAAGAAACGATGAACATGTTTAATTTCTTTTACAGTATTTTTATTCTTATCATCTTCTTATACTACTACCTTCTTGGGATTTTTTGCAGATCCTTCTGTACATTGAGTTATATGTAAGTAGATCGCTGACTTTGATTTGCATTCTTCTTTAGCCATTTCTTATTCATATTCATGCAGGGAGTATGATTTTTTTTTTCTTTTCGTATTTGCAGTCATATTGTGTGGAATTTATCAATTTGGAAGGAGATAATCTTACCAGGCTATTTCCTGGGGCATCCTTGGATTGTCCTGGCTTGCAGCTGAAATCCAAACACTTATTTGGAATTCTAACTGCCATTGTTGCCTTACCGACTGTGTTGTTGAGGAATCTTCGTTTGATATCCTACCTTTCAGGTATTGAAAATTCTTTTGTGTGGAGAACTTAATACAGGATTTAGTCGAATATTGTTGATGATTTTTATAATGTGTTTCATTTGAATTTCTTGTGATGTGTTTTACAGCTGGCGGAGTCTTTGCATCAATTTTGATTATCCTCAGTGTCTTATACCTTGGTACATTAGGTGGAATTGGATTCCACCAAAGTAGCCCATTAGTAAATTGGAGTGGCATCCCATTTTCCATCGGTGTATATGGCTTCTGTTTTTCTGGGCATTCTGTGTTCCCGAACATCTACCAATCAATGGCTGATAAAAGAAAATTTACCCAGGCAACAATAATATGGTAAGGAGCTTTGTTATGTTTTAGGAATTTAGGCATACATTTTTTTTCTCTTTGTTCTTCATGCCTCACACCTTCCATGTCTTGCAGCTTTGTCCTCTGCGTGCTATTTTATGGGTCTGTTTCTGTCATGGGATATCTCATGTTTGGTCAATACACAGAGTCCCAAATTACATTGAGTATGCCTCCACATGCCTTAGTTTCCCAAGTTTCATTGTGGATAACAGTAAGTACAATATCTGTATTCCCTGTCATGTTTTTTTCCAGAAGGATGGCTTTGTCTTCTGGGGTTGGTAAATCCTTTTGTAGATTCTTAGCATTTCTCTCTTTCTTTTTGGCAGGTTATCAATCCTATTACTAAATATCCTTTTACTTTATATTGTTGAATTATGACAACATAAACAATGTAGATGCTTCTCTGATGTTCTGTGAGCACATTCATTAGTTTCCTTAACTTGAATACATATGCGCTTATGATTAACCCATTGGCCAGAAGTATAGAGGAGTTGCTTCCACCCAGACTTTCAAGTAGTTTCTGCTGTTTTGTTCTTCTCAGAGTAACATTAGTGGCTTCTTCCGTCTGTGTTGCTTTCCTTGTCCCTTTTTTTGGTAAGTTTTGAAATCTGTCTTCAAATCAATTTCTTGCCTTTTTGTTCATATTCCTTCACAGTGAAACACCTCAGAAAATTCTGCAAATTCATCAACTATTGGATGTTGAACTTGTTTCCTCCCCTTCCAATAATATATGTCTATATGATATCTTTATTTTTGCGATTAACTTGATGATAATAAAAGATTTCACTAATTACTAGGATCACTGAACTGTGCATTAGACTTACTAGACTCTAGTGCAGCTTCTTGAAACAGCAATGCTCAGGCAAATAAGAGACACCTGAGAAAGATATGTTGAGTCTAGCTTGGTCAGTGTAAAGCGTAAAAACTGCATTGTTTTTTTCTACAATCTGTTTCTATTGAGAAGTAACTCTTTTTAAAGTTTTCAGAGCTTGGTATTTCGCTTCCATATGCTTTTATAGCTATTCCCCCTACGTTGTTAGGAAATATTACAAGTTTTCTGGAAGTAGTGGACATTGACTTGTCTTGTAAATTCATATGATTGTAAGCAATTGCTCTAAGCCTCTAACTTACGCTGCTGTTGAAAGGTTTTGGGATTCATGTCATCTTTTTTGGGTTGCAGGTCTCTTGATGGCCCTGATGGGCTCAGTTCTCTGCATTTGTGTGGTAAGCAGTCACCTCTGATATCTGTAAATGCAGTGAAAATCTGAAACTTTGTTCTTCTCTGGATAATTTCCTTGGGAAGAATAACGGAGTGATCTGATGACGGGCTGTAACTGTCTTTGGTCATACTGTTAACTTTTAGGGTTCATCCGAGAGTAACATATGCTACTTAAATCGGAGAATTTGTCTATTGGAAACATTTTTGCGGAATGAAATGCTAATCAAGCATTCTCTTTTTGAGTGGATTGAGAAAATAGCTGTTCGCAACACTTTAAAAAAAAAAAAAAGAGCTTTTATAAAATGAAGTTTTCTTAGAACAAGATCATGAAAACATGGGCGTTTTATATTTCTGGGTGTAGTTTTCTTCACACACATTTTGCGAATGTGCTTCGTGACCCTCATCGTTCCTAAAGAATTACTGCCATTGCAACAGAATCAAGCTCTTTTTCTTTGTTATTCTTTTTGTTACTTTAACATGCAAGGATTTCCATGTGAAAGTTGACATGCTTTGATTTCAGGCAATCGTAATGCCAACTTTATGTTATCTCAAAATTAAGGGGAAGAAAACTACAAAAACACAGGTGAGCGAGCAAACTCTTGTAACATTTTTGCTTGTATTTACACTATTTAGCTAGTATTCCTTTGTTTTTTCCTCTATGTTCACACGACTATTCTTTCTGTACTCAGATTACTATCTGTACTGGAATTGTTACATTGGGCGCCATTAGTGGAATCTTTGGAACATACTCTTCATTGGCTGACATAATAAAGCAATACTGACGTATTCAAACATTTTTTGTGGCTCCTCGCTGTATTGAAGAGGAACACGTTCATGTGGATTTTAGTTGGATTCATGTGTAATTTTGATTACTTTTACCCCACATTTGGTCATGGTGAATAAAAGATTTGGTCATGGTGAATAAAAGATGAGCTAAGAGTATAAGCTTTCTCAAAGCTCATTCCCTTTTTTTGGTTCATATAAAACATGGCATGCTCATGGCCCCTATGACCCCTATTCTCCCAAGGAGTAAAATAGGCAAGCTCACCTTTTCATTTTAAAATTATCAATTTACTATAAAAATATAATATTTTATCAAAAAATATTGTAAAATGATAGTAATATCTTTTTATCTACATTACAATTCATTCAAATCAAAATTCATGTTCATTCTCACATTCATTCGAACATACAAAATTTTATCTTTAAACTCATTCATCCCTCACTATCATCTCTTCTCAATAAACTCATGCTCGACTCATCTTAAACTCATTATCACCTTAAATTCACCCTTAAGCAAGTGAGGTTAGTTCTATATGTCGAAGTCTATTAGTAAAAGTAGTCTCCACATTCTGTGCACGATGAAGCTTGAGCATGGAGAGAATGAAAAAGTGTCAGATGAGACGCCAGTAATGAAGACATCAGGCTACTCACTCCTACTTGAGGCACAAAAGGACAGCAACATATAAATTTATTTTGGACATTCAATCCAATAAAATGTAAATCGAAAATCGAGCTGTCAAATTTTTATGCATAGAAGTTTCTCATTCTCCAGATGAAAATTAAACTCAAAATCTTTTGATTTCATACGATTTCGCCTAGAAAGATCCTATTAGCTAGTGGTGGTTGAATTCCTAGTTATTCATACTATCCATCTCACTATCTATAATAAGAGTCATGGTCCAGCAAATAGTAGTCTAAAATGTCATAAATCTATATGATAATGTCAAGAAGACATATGATGTGACAAAAAAAAAATCAATTGCATAGTTTTTTTTTCTTCCTTAAATGATATTTTAAAACACTTTAGCTCTCAAAATACATTTTAGATTTCGAAAAAAATTACATATTCATAATAAGCAAGTAAAAATATTTCCAACACGATCCATCATCGATAGGTTTTATTTAGTCATTCTTAATTACATTGTTTTTTAATTACATTATTTTTTTAGTAATATACTAATGGATAGTGATAAATAGCCTATATTTTAGAAGTTTATATCCAAACAATAAATATTAAATCTTAAGGTGAATGAATTTGATAAACCCTAACAGGCTCGTGTATCGAAATTTTTTATGTTGTAACCTAAACAATAAGTGTTAAATTCTAAAAAGAACGGATTCACTAAACTCTAACAGACTCGTGTATCAGATTTTCATCTTGTAACCTAAACAATAAGTATTAAACTCTAAGTGTAATTAATTCGCTAAATCTTACGGGCTAATAATTAATTAGAATACAACCATAAAATCAAATAAATACTAAACCCTAACAGGGTCGGTACTCTAACATAATTTCAATAAACATGCAGAAAATAACGAATATATATTCTACTATCATGGTGTAATAAAAATTCAACTCGAATATACAGTCTACATATAATATATATGAATTACATTGTAATTGAAAAAACGCAATAAAAACTATCGACAATGAGTCTTGTTAGAAAGATTTTTACGTGCTAAGTTCGAATATGTAATTTTTTTCGAAATCTAACATGTATTTTAGAGAGAGAAAATGTTTTAAAGTTTCTTTATAATAAAAAAGTGTCTAGTAAAAGTAAATGAATAAGTTAACATTGGACATATTTTCTAAAATGTCCAGGCTCGCCACCTACATAGCGCACACATGAATTTGGGCTAATTTGGGTTCGTTTTTGCCTTTTTGGCTCCATATCATTTTCCTTTTCTAAAATGCCCAACCTAACCCACCTACATGGCGCACATGGGGATGACAACGAGTCGGGTACCCTTCCAATAAAGAAATATCAAAATCGTTATCATTTAATGTACACTATAACAAAACCGTTTAAAAAATATATAGATTTTTAAAACCGAAACTGTTCCATAATCGTTTACCGTCGGGTACCCATCTATCATTTAACTTTGTCAATGTTTTTCATAATTGGTTAGATAACCATTTTCAAACACGTATACCCTAACCTGAAATCCGAATTGTGCATTAAAAATATATTTAAAGATATAATTCATAATTTTTTTATAAGTCTAAGATACTTATTAATAATGAAAGATATAATAATACAAATAGATAAAAATAAAAAAGCGTCCAATTTTCAGACGAAATACATAATAATATTATATTACTCCTTCGACATGAACAATTGAACAAAAATAAAAAATTGAACTAGTGGCTAAGTGATTTAATTTAATTATATTCACTATAAATCCATGTGACATTTATGAAGCTATTATGTTCAACCAAATTTCATACTCAATATATATTTATAAACTATGAAAGTTTATAACCAAAAAATAAATAAATTAGACTAGTGGTTAAGTGATTTTTTTTATACACATGTAAGGTTCAAATCATTTATCTAACATATTTACTAATATTTTAAGAATTTACTTGTAACCATTTATTAATCGGTTCGAGTATCCCAAACCCGACATCAAAACCCAAAATCGTGACGGGTTTGAAAATAAAAATCAAAACAGTTTCCAAATTCTATAGGATCGATTTTCGGATTTTAAACGGATCAGATACTCTGCGAATAGTACAGGATCGGGGTTTTTTTCCCCTCCTTAGGCAGACGCATAAATTTGGACTTTTTTTTTTGCCCTGATATCATTTTCCATATTATAATGCTTAACAAATGACTATAAAATAATAACTACATGTGTCTTAATCACATCCGATTTGGATACACGTACGCATGATTAGTGTCTAATTAATTCATTAAGGGCAGCATGAAATGAACGGACCCAGAAACTACACAATTTTTTTTTCATGAAATTTAGTGAAGTTCTTGCAGCATCAAATCAATCTCTCTCTCTCATCTCAAAAAAAACTAATCAATCTCTCTCTCTCTCACCCTTTTCTGTGCTTTACATCAAATCATTAATTACATTTTAAATAAAATAAATAGACAATGTCCCCAAAGACAAACGCGGACCAATGAAAAAATAGAAAATCCGATAAAATACTAAAATAGTGTTTCTTTTGTTTTTAATAGGAGTAATATTAAATATTATGAGGTGCTAAATGTTTTTTATTTTTGTATGCAGTTTTTAATTCTAGAATTAGCGATGGTATCGACGGACTCGTCACAGCGTCATCATCGTCTTCAGATTCTCTCAAAACAAAAACAAATAACAAATAACCGACTTTGACCCCACACGCGCCGCAACATCTTCACCAAGTAACCCGCGTCTCTGCCCCTCCTTCACCTTCCCTCACGCTTTTAATTTCGATCTTTAATTTCTTTCACCGGCCACCGACCCTCGGCCTTGTCGGTTTGACGGTGCTGCATGGAGTAATGCGCGCTTCGAGGAAGAGAAACCGGTAGCGTAATTGAAACAGAAGATCCACTGTGGAATTGAAGAAGAAAAATTAGGTGTTTGATTGGGGAATTTTCTTTTTTATATATATAGATATGATTGTGAAGGTTCTGACTGAAATTGGCGACTTTCATTGCAAAATTGGGAGGTTGTAGTTTTTGTGTTTTGTTTGAATTCGGAAATGTCTGAATTGGTGGCTCGTACCGGTCGCCATCAGCAGCGCTACAAGGACGGTTGCCGCCTCGTCGCTGGGTACTCTTTTTTCAAAAATTCAATTCTTGCTTTGCCTGTGCGCTTGTTTTTTTTTTTCCTTTTCTATTGTCAATTTTGGAATCAAATTTTTTTTTCGAATGTCATTTTCAAGCTATCCAATCAGGTTATTAAAATATATGTGTTGGGTAAAATACTAAATTTAGGTTTTGTTTTCTTTTTACTCGAAAGAGATTATACATACGGCTTTTGTGAAAATATAATTTATTTCTGGTATTTATTGTTGCAAATATGTTTGCATCGTTTGGTTTTGAGGCATTCATGAGCTATCATGCTAGCATTCCTATATCCTGCATTGCCGCATTGAGAATGCAGACGTTATTCTTATTAACTAATTTCCATGATCCTAACTTGTCTCGCTGGCAGGTGTATTCCTTTCAAGTATAGAAGTTCAGATGATAATGATGATGGGACGTCGGAGAAGGTTGTGGAGGTACTAATGATCAACTCCGCGAGTCGACCTGGTCTTCTCTTTCCAAAGGTACAAATTCAGTAAATATGTATCCAGGAACTGCATATATTCTAAAAGATTTCTTCTTTTTTTAAGCTGGGTCATGAGAAATGCAGAATAATATGATTAAAGGGCAAATCTGATATGAGAGTCTTACTCATCTATTGATGTGATAAATATTCATTTTTCTATATTTGCTCTCCAGCCTTCAATCTACTTGGAATTGTAATTGTATTCATAACACGCAGAGAAATGTGATATATGAAAACACTTGAGATTGATTTGTGGAACCTTACGTGATATTCAGATTTTATTTTCATTCAAGGGCATTTTAGAAGGATAAGAGGGTAATGGTTTATGCTTGTATTCACAGAGTTTCTGTTTTATTTTATCACAGGGTGGGTGGGAAAATGATGAAACTGTCGAGGAGGCAGCGTTACGTGAAGCTGTAGAAGAAGCTGGGGTCAGAGGTGATCTGATGGTAAGCAGGAATTACTTACATTGACTTCTCTTGAGTATGGTTTTATTAATTCATTCCTTATTCCAACCATACTCAAGATATTTAAGATGGGTAAATGCCTAAATGGCCCTTCACAGACTGTCAGCAGTTTGCAAAGATACTACATGCTTGATTAATAGAGATCTCCCTTAGTGTTTGAAAGAAGAGCAACGTTTATCTTACAAGTGATTTTGATCTTTCCTAATCCAATTACTTTGTAATTGGTACTCTAGGTTAAGCTTGGTATCCCTGTGAGTATATGTGGAAAATTGCAAATGGTCTGTATATCTTTTGCAGAGATTGTGATTCTTTATCTCTTGCAATTCTTGGTTGTACATTTAATTAAGGTGATTCTTTTTTCAAGAAAGTGATGGATTCTGTTATAAAATTTCCATCACTTCCTGGTGTTTGTAGGTCACTTGAAGTTGTGCCCTTCTCACTTTCATATATTATTTCCCCTCACCTTTCTTCATTTCTCTGTATATTTTCTTATTGCAGGCAAATGAGAGAAATTTGAGGTCATATTTGTCATAGCGAATTTCTCAATCTTTTCTGTCTCTGGCATTTTCTCCCATACATTACCAGTGTAATGTATTGGGTGGGAATAGAAGAAAAAAAGTTTTATTGTGAGCATGGTAATGATGAAAATCCTTTTGGAATGAAAATTCTTTCTTCTTGATCTTTATGTTGTTCAGATCTTGACCATCTTAAATGGGTTGGCATCAACTTAAGTATATGGCGGTTAATTGCCATTTGCCACTTTGCTACAGAATGTCTAGCAAGGACACTGCAAGTTGTGTCCAGCATATGTCTTGACACTATAAATGTAGATACCTCTGCCAATCTGATCAAATACCCCGAAGTCTCAGATTGTATTGTTTTTTCTATGAACAGAAGAGGATTCCCATAACCCAAAACCATAATTAATGCATTGAAGGAAAGAAATTTCACAGTTGTCCTGTATTTTTATCTTTACTTTATAATTCAGTAGATAATGAGGCAGTTCATTGGTGAATGTACAAGGAAGAGTACCATTCAATAACAGATAATCAATTCCGGCAGTAGCTATCAACCTTTCTTTATGTGCTGTCACCACCTTGACGACAGTTGAGATGCTTTCTTGGTTGCTACCTCTTCTAAAAAATGTCTTTCATTACAAAACCAACAACTAAACCATGGATATTGTTAGTCCACTAATTGTGATATGGGTATCTTTTGATTACACAGCCATATAGTTGTTATGCTTCATATTGTACGTCCTGCTTGAATTTTATGAATGAGAACCCTGTCAACCCTTTCCAGTTGCAGCCCGTCTCCACCTTTTGCTTCTGCGAATTATCAATTTTCAATATGTCAAAAGAATTGCCTCAGTCATCTTCTGAGTATTTATTTTTACGGACTTGTCTTCTTCTTCATTCCAGGGTTGATAGATAAATGACTTTATAAATAATGCGTCTTGTTGCGCACCTGTTGTGCATGGACTTGTCATAAAAGTATCCTTAACATGCCCTCCATTTTTTTTTTCTTTTCTCGGACTAGTTGTTCCCCTGTGACATTGTTGTTTATTTTCTTTTCTTTTTTACAATGTAGATCCCGGTCAGTTGTTTTCTCCATGCACTGTGCATCCTAGTCTTTATACTTACCAAGTGACTTGTTTGGTCAGCAATTCAGATTTTAATAATGGGGCTACCCTATTTTTCAGCATTTTCTGGGGCATTACTTGTTTAAGAGCAAAACTCTTCAGGATGAGTTTAGTCCAGAAGGTTTATGTAAAGCTGCCATGTTTGCTTTGCTTGTGAAAGAGGAGCTCAATTCTTGGCCCGAACAGAGCACTCGTCAGAGAACTTGGCTAACGATTCCTGAAGCTTTAGAGTGCTGCCGTCATCAATGGATGCGAGAGGCCCTTGAGGAAGGCTTCTTGAAGTGGCATGCAGAGCAAGTGGTGAACCCTTCACAGGACCAGAACCATATAAATTCCTCTTGATTCAATGCAAGAGCTGCGAAAATAGTTCATTGATAGTTGCAAGGAGCCAGTCTGAAGCTGATCTTGGCACCTTAGGTTTTATTCTCCTCTCTTTCCAGGGTTAGGCATAGGAGATGCATGGACATGATGAAGGTTTGTGCGCATATCGCTGTTTGCCTTCATTTTCTTTTGCAATTTTTATTTCTAGTTGTTAATTTCATTTTGCATTTCTCATTTTACTGCATCAAATGGTTCAAGTTGACTGGGAAAGGAAAGGGAAAAAAAAATCAGCTTAGAGCAATTTTGTCTGTGTTTCTTTTTCAAGGCTTAACTCTAATTCTTTGCCAATAAAGGTTTATGGGAGATCTTGTAGTGTGGTTCTTGCCTTCTTGGGGTTTTTAGAGTTTAATTGATTTACAAATGATTTACAGTTTTCAACTGCGTAATCGACACCTTCCGGCTACATTCGATTGCTCTGCTCTTGAAATGGGAATGTGATTACATATTTTTTGGTTTGCTCTGCTCTTGAAATGGGAATGAGATTAAATATTCTTTGGTTTTGTTAGTAACTAAGGGCAACTCCAACAAGGGTTCCCAAATTTGGGTTCCTATTAATTGTATTATAGGAACTTATTTGTTCTTTACATACTCTTTTGCATATTTTCCATACGATACTATTCCAACAGTGAGTTTCTATAATTTATCAAAAAAAAAACAGTGAGTTTTTGCATGGACAAAAAGTGCCCAAAAAATGTCAACTCACTCCAGAATTTTCACCATCAAGTTAGACTTCCCTCCAAATTTTACAAACTCATTCTTGTTTCTCAAATTTAGGAACCCATCTTGAGTTACCAAATTTGTATACTATGACACATTCTCCATTGGAGAGCAAAATCTTGAATTTTAGAATTCAAATTGACAGTTAAAATGTATTGCATACTCAGTTGGTTTGTTGGAATTGCTTTTTAGTTGTTAGTACCGTTTTATGTTCAAACGTAATTTGTAATGTTTTTCTCTACTCAATCACTGATAAACCAGTACTCTGATAAGTTGTTTTGAAGTGGGCATTGGTATTCCGTGGAGCTTGATTCCTATCCGAGTGTTTTTTCAATGTATCATTATTCAGATAATTAATTAAAAAAATAACAATGATTTTTTTTTCAAAAATGTTATAGAACCCAACCTTTAATAGCCCAACTCAATCCAACTCCACATGACAATCAATGTAGGCGGGTCATGTTGGACATTTTTCAAACATCAATTAAACATATTTTTTATTTATTTTTTCATAAACGAAATTTTAAAGCGTTTTATTTCTCAAAGTACATGTTAGATTTCGGAAAAAAATTACATATTCAAATTCAGCACGTAAAAATCTTTCTAATAAGGCCCATTGTCAATAGTTTTTATTGTGTTTTTTCAATTGTGTTGTTTTTAAAAATAATGTAATTCATATATATGATGTGTAAACTATCTATTCGAACTAAAATTTTATTACGCCATGATAGTGAATATATATTTGTTATTTTTTACTTTTTTATTGAAATTATGTTAGGTACCCGAACCCGTTAAAGTTTAGTAGTTGGGACCCTAGAGTTTAGCACTTGGGACATTTAAGATTTTAGTAGCGAGAACATTTTAGGTTACAACATGAAAAATCCGATATACGAGTTCGTTAGGGTTTAGCGAATTCGTTTCTCTTGGGATTTATAACACTTATTATTTAGGTTATAACATGAAAATTTGATATACGAGCCCGTTAGGGTTTAGCGAATTCGTTCCCCTTAGAGTTTAGCACTTATTGTTTAGGTTATAGTATAAAATCGATATACGAGCTCATATCAATACCTATAAATAAACACTGAAATCTATATAATTCACATATTAGTACAAAAAACAATGTAATTAAAAACAATGTAATTAAAAATGACTGAATAAAACTCATCGATGATGAATCTTTTGGGTAAATCTTTACTTGTTGATTTTGGGTATGTATTTTTTTTTGAAATCTAATATATATTTTAAGAGATAAAATGTTTTAAAATTTCGTTTAAGAAAAAAAATAAAAAAAATGTGCAATGAGTTTTCAAATAAAATATTTTATTTTTAAAAAGTTTAATTTTCCATGTCAGACGCTTATAAAGCATACCATGTAAACTTTGGTTAATGTTGGGTTACAAAAACTTGAGCTATTTAGCATCACCATTTTTTTTAGATATAGCAATACGCGTTATTTGCAATAACGTGATTTCTTTTGTGATTTTTTGTATTGCGTTATTGTCAATAGCATGATCAATGTTTTGAAATTATGTATTACACATATTGTTGCCAACAACGTGTAATAATTTTTAAGAAACACCCTCTTCCAAATAGCATGACTAAGAAGACATAATTTTTTCAAAGAAAATTGAAACAAAACAGAAAGAAATGCACTTATAAAATAGTAGTTATAGAAATAATAGTTATAGAACGTACACATCTAAAAGGCAATAAAACAACATATAATTAAAATCTGAAGACTAGTTCGTCGTGTTCTAATCCGCGTAAGTGGGGTGGATGATGGATCATCCTCGTTATCATGTCGTCCACGCGGTGCCTGACTGCTAACCTTAATTTATTCTAGTCGATGACCTTCACCAACATTATTCAGGATGTCACGGCACGTGCAAAAATAAAACTAGAAGTGTTGTCGTAATGGACTCATGTATAACATCTCGGAGTGCCATGGATGCTCAACAAGCGTCGATAAGGCCGTCAATGCCTAGAAAAATATTACATACATTCTTGTTAACTGCGTGTATAATGTAAAATTTAAAAACATTGATGACCCTATCAGCAATATCACAATACAAAGAGAATCACGCTCTTGCCATGAAAAGAAAGACGAGGGAAAAAAGAAAGAAAAAAAAAAGGCTTCCAATCCCCGTCAACTATCACAATCAGTTCTGGGAAATTGTGCAGTATGTTGCCAAAGAAGACTTGAGAGAAGACCCCACTCCCCTGTTGTCATTCATTTCTTGGAATTTCATGCTTGTTTGCTACTAAAAAAAAATCATTTCGTTTTCTTTCTGAAATTTGTAAGAGGTATGATAAAGTTACTGCATGTAATCATTACTCCTGTAGGACTTCGTACAGCCCTGTGAGGTGGCTCTATTTGTCTCGTCATTTCTTCATTTATTATGTTGAAGTTGAGCTTGCATCTTGGAGTTTTTTTTTCAATATATCATTTTTCAATAAATTAATTATAGGTATAATAATTGAAATTTATTTTACACAAATGATAATATACGTTATTGTCAACAGCGTGAATTTCATTAGCATTTTATTAGTGACTTTGTTGGAAACAACGTGATTAACTTTTACTTTTTTTACACTAGTGACTAATTTTTACTTTCTTTTTTGCATCATGCTATTGAAAGTAAGGTTTGTATTGCCATGGGACATAGAGACCACCGTGTGTGGCTCTCGACGCCCACAACCATCCAATTGTACGATGTGCAAGATCGCCTGGGTTACGACATACATAGCAAGGTTGTTGATTTGCTCATCAATAAGGCCAAGGCAACCATTGACAAGCTTGCCAAGCTCCCGGCATGGAAACCGAGTTGTGCATCAACAACGAGACTCATCGCAACAACACTGACTCGACAACGGCTTTCCCTTCAGTTCTTGCAGGAACCAATGGTTTTACAAGCCCACCAAGAACAACATAATAACAATCAAAATGAAGAGCAATTACTATTCTCTGAAACAAATTGTCATATGAATCATCCCCATCAGCATCATTTGGGATTTGATGGGTCTTCTGCTAGATGGATAGAGCACCACCAGAACCATTTAGCATACATTGATAGGTTCCAGAAAATGGTGGCTTGGAATGCTAGTGCTGCAGATAAGACTTCTATTTTTTTTATTTTTTTTTTTCACTAATCACGCTATTGTGAATAGTGTGACGAATGTAAAAAAAGTAACAAGTCACGTTGTTGCCAACAATGTGACTTTCATTAAAAAGTTAATGAAAGTCACGCTGTTGGCAACAACGTGTATTGTCATTTGTGTAAAAATAATAATTTAGTTATTATATATCTAATTAATTTATTAAAAAATGATACATTGAAAGAAAAAAAAACTCTGCATATACTAAGAAAAATCCTTATATATATATATATAGTGGCCGTCCATGATTTCAAGATGATATTTGTTTCTGGTGGTAGGGCGGTTTGTCTGCTTATGGACTAATTTAATTTTGTCGTCGCGGCTATCAATAATCAAAACGATTTTCCAATTAGAGAAGGCCAATTAATCAATTAAGCTTTTGGCATTGTACATCATCGTCGATCCTTGGTACATTCAAAACATGAGTAAAACCACCACAAGGCTCTCTTTCAAACTCCCAAACCTTAAAGTTCGATAAGACAGCGAGCTCTTCAATTCGTCTTCTTCGTGAGTTGAACCGATCCTATCCCTTGACTCGTTAGATATATTGTAAATGGATATCGACTAATTCTAATCTCAATCGTTGCATCTCACCCTGTCTTCCTCAAGCAAGACTTGAACACCAACGATCATTGGTTTATTACTCACAAAATTGCTTGGAAGTCGCAAATCTCCAAAACTAAAATCGCTAGATTCGATTCATTGAGTCGCTATTTATTGACAACCGATACCAGTTGGTGAGATCCAACGACTGAGATTAGAGATTAGTTAAAGTTTATGGGTGTACGCACCTGAGAATCCAAGAATCAAAATTACAAAGATTTGAAAGCTAACTAATTAATAAGATAAAAAAAAAATTATACAATATGATACACACATGTATATATCACACATATGGTACAGGCCTTGGAGAGCTAAAGTAATTGTGTGTGTGACATATAATATACACACAATTAAGTAAATATTACTCACATTGCATCAACTCCTCTGAGCAAATCCACAAGAGAAAAAATCAGAAAATAGACACCCTGCAGAGAGAATATTGATATTATTCTCAAACATTTGATGATGATGATGAAGTGGCATGAAAGCATCATCATATTCGTCGAAGGGCTGGTCAGCCAACAGTAGTGGAGGTAGAGGAGGAGGATCATGGCTCTCTGCTGCTGTAGATGATGTAGCGGGTTCCAATGAGAAGACCTCATGATGGACATCATCATCAATCTTCGACCCAGAAATATTATCCAACGACGACGCTGTCTGATCTGGAGGCTCATGATGATGACCGACATCATCGAAGAACTCGGGGTCCAAAAACTTAGTCGGATCGGAATCCTGGCCCGTGAGTTGTTGGACCAAGGCTCTGAATTCAGTGGCGCTGGTGTTGAACTTCATCGGGTTGGATATGTAGACTACTTTTATGGGCTGCTTCTTCTTCTTCGTGCTGGTGTTGGTGTTGGGCTTCTTCTTCCTTGCTCCTCCTCTTTGGTGCACATTCGCTACTACTAGAATATTCTCCATCTCTAATGTATTGGGATGATTAAGTGAAGGGGAGGAGAGGGTTTTTGAGGGGAGGAGAGAATCTGATCCTGATGGAGCCAAGCCCACTAATGGGCCGGGGCTTCATATACTGATCATCACTCCCTATCGACGGGGGAGAGATGTAATTGCCTAATTGGTGTATCAATGATTCTACCACGTGACTTTTTTAACTAGAAATCTTTGTAAGATGTCCTGACGTCATCACCTGCAGGCTTCATGACGACAATTTGCTCAACGGCCAAATCTGTGATTCTCATTCGCTCGGCTCGGCTAAGAGAAACAAGTTTGGCATGAGTGGAGTGGTTTGTGCTATAATTTTTTTTTATATAATGTATCATTGTAAGAGCTCTCACAATGAATATGTTTTTAGCGGGGAATGTATAATATATGAGAATGTGCATTTTTATTGCTGTAATTATATTGAGAGATATTTTGTGTTGGTATGACTGTGTTGGAAGATATATTTTGATGACTTTGATGAGCATGTGACTACTTTTTGTAAAATATGTGGGACCCAGTATTAATTTTGGTGTAATTTTGTTGAAAAATGGATGAAGATTTAATGGAAGAGTAGATGTTTGAATTTTATTAATAAGGGAAAATGCATAAAAATTTATGTTTTGCTAATTTATTTGTACTGAAAATGTGTTTTATTAATGTGGGTGGGTACGTGGTTTTAGCTTCTTTTGAAAGAGAGGTGGGTCCAACAAAATATTGCTATTTTGGTTTCTCTAATAGCTTTTAGGCACTATTTTTTTAAAAAATAATTATAAATGGATAGTATTTGATTTAACAAATCAATTTTTTGTTTGAAATAAAAATTAAATTAAACATGAAAAATGCAATGTTAGTTATAGACCCTCTCGAATACAAACTCAAAATATCTTACGTTTCGATCATGATGGATTTGATTTTCGTTCGAATAAAAAATATTATTAGATTCATTAATTTGAATACGACACATCCTAAAAATAAAATAAAATAATTGGGGTTGCTATATGTTACAATAGACTCGGCACCAGCATGGAAGATTTAATGTTTGCTTACAATTGAACATGCACACAGAAGGAAGCTTTGACAACCAAATCAAAGGGGAAGGGGAAGGGGACATTTGTCGGTCATCACCAGAGGGTTCGTGTTTGTGGTCAGAGATGGAAGATGAAGTGAAGTACTTGAGCAGCAGCTAAGAAGAAGCTATTTTCTCTACGAAAATATCTCCACTTTTAGTTGACTACTGTAAGAAGGTGATGTTTGGTAATGGAATAATTAGGGAATAGGGATGGAATAAGAAATGACTTGTTCTATTTCATCATTTGGTATGCTATTTTTTGGTGGATTTCATTCTCTCTCTTCGTTCTCATTTCATCTCAATTTGATGAAAATACATCATTCCACATGAAATTGATGCAAAAATGACTCTAATGTCCCTCTATTTCTTTCAAAAAGTACTTTTTTGCAATTTTTTTTACATAATTTTTTTCCCCGGGTTTTTTTTGCAATTTTTTTTGACTTATTAATAATATAAAATAATAATGTAATGAATATAAAAAATATATTTTTTGGAAAGGGTAAAATGACACTGCAAATATTACCAGTAAATGACATAATTGACAAAACACATATTTCATTCTCATTTTCAGTTTTATACATACCAAACATGATAATTAAAATCTCATTCTCACTCTTATTTTTATTTTCATTCTCACTAAAACAATTTTACATACCAAACGACCCCTAAAGATTGCAACAATTTTTTTTTTTTGGATCTTAGCTTTTTTGGTTTTTATTTTTATTTTTAGGTCATTAATTTTTACACACGTCATTATATTATTAGTCCAGGCCAAGTGTTTGACATGTAATTAAATTTATAAATTAAAAAAAACTCAAAATAGAGAGGGTCGAATGACCCGTTTTAAAGTACATGAGTTTGATCAACCTCTCTTTTGATAAGTAGAGGTATCAAATTGATACTTATCCCCTTGTTATCTTTTAAGCTTGTTGAATCTTGCATGTTTGTGTTTTAGTTTTTTTTTATTTGTTATGCCACCTAGTATCAACTATCCAATTTGAAAATGTTGATTTTTTTTTTAGTCGGGGGAATTGGGGATTGGGGAATTCGAACTCATTCCCTATTAGAATGGGCGATCCTTACATGCATAGTAATTGCCGCTCAACCGCAGACTCACTTGCATTTGAAAATATTGATAGTCAATTCTTTGTAGATAAATATCTATAACGAAAAAATCTAAGTATACAAGTTCTAATGACGGATGCACGGTTTTTATTGTTATATTGTATAAACTATGAAATATCATTTATATATTTTTACATAACGCGTTACTTTATATGGTATGATTACTTAGACTACGCATGCTCTATATATTTTTGTTTTTGTACAGCATAATGGGTTAATGAGGTTCGAACTCGAGACCTATATGAGATATTATATGTATGAATATCATCTGAACTATTCATGATTCTGACTCTGACTCCATATCTTGTTTGTTTCTTGAATTGAATATATATATGTAATATTTTTTTAAAATAATTAGCACACAAACCTAGCCTCGTTATATTCAAAACAAATCTATATTTCAAAATGAATATTTACAAAAAAACGTCAACATTTATATATATGGATGTTCTAGATACTTATTTAGATACTCTCTCTCTCTAAATAAAATCGGAGTGACAGAATTTACGGGATATTTGATTGACATAATGACTCTGCTTGGATTGAGGGGGGAAAATAATGAGAGTTAAATGAAGGAACGTTAAGTGAAGGGGAGAAAAATTATACTCATAATTCTGCTTGAATTGAGGGGGAGTTAAGTAGGGTGTATTCATTATTTGAATTTTCTTTGCTTGGATTGAGGGTTTTGAGTGAGGGTAACTAATAAAAGAGTTATAGTTACTAAAATACCCTTAAAATGTTATTTACTAAAGAATATTTTGGATTTTTTAACAAATATGTATCTCTTCTTCCTCACTGAACCCTCTAACATCCTCCTCCTAAACCCTTACCCTCAAGCAACTTCTTTATTTCACCTCACTTAACTCCGCTCACTTAACTCTCTTAACTCTCAATTCAAGTAGAGGTTGTGCTTGGATTGAGGGGAAAAAATAAGGAGAGTTAAGTGAAGGGGAGAGAAAATTATACACATAATTTTGCTTAGATTGAGGGGGAGTTAAGTAGGATGTGTTCATTATCTCTTTGCTTAGATTGGGGGTTTTGAGTGAGAAAACTAATAAAATGCTATAATTACTAAAATACCCTTAAAATGTTATAATTAAATTGTTATTTTCTAAAGGGTATTATGGATTTTTTTAACAAATATGTATCTCTTCCCCTCCTTAACACCCCAATTTGAGAACTGAAGAAAATAGACAAAAAATTAAAATATTCCCCTCACTTAACCCTCTATCATCCCCTCCTAAACTCTTATCCTCAATCCAAGCAATTTTTTATTTCACCTCACTTAACTGTCCCAGTCTCCCTCAATTAACTCTCTTAGCCCCCAATATAAACAGAGTCTTAGAGAGAGAATGTGGCGAGATGAGGGTAAAAATCACTCATTTCCTTGTTTAATTGAGTTTAGAAATGTAGAATCTCAAATTCATCTCACCTTTGTTATGTCCTTATATATGTAGTAATAATCAAGTTCACCAAAATGACGGGATCAACTAAGAGCATTATCAGCAGTTCCTCTATAACATCCCCTATCCCCATATTTAAGGATTATATGAAAAAAATACTAATCCAGTAGGTTCTCTATCCCTAAATAATTCTCTATCCTAATCCTTATATCCAAGTTGAGGGAGCTGCAAAGACCGGTCCCTATCCCATATCTGCCTCTAGTTTGCTGACACGTATCATGTTTTGACGGAACAAAATTTCCGTAAAGAAAGAAACGCGCTCCTCCCTCTTCTCCCGCTCGATCTTCTTCTCCATTTCTCTCTACTGGGCAGGTCGATCTCCGTTCACGACGGGCGAGCATAATCGAGCCTCTTCTCCCTCTCGAGCCACTTCTCCCTCATTGTCTCTACTGGGCAGGTTGATCTCCATTGACGATCGGCAACCATAATCGAAGGAATTAGGTAAACTATGTGTAATTTGCTATTATTCTTCTATTTTTGATTTATGTGAACGCAAATGAACTTGGATTTTGCTTTTTCATACCACTGTGTCTGCGCATGTCCTGTGTGATGTCAACTTTGATAGACGATTTCTCAGCTTTTCCTTTGCGTTTTCCATTGGTTTGTTCTTCAACACCCTCCTTGGTATCAGTTTGATGAGTAGTAGTTTTAGGCACCCTTTCAGCCTCATCCTCAGAATCAAATGAAAAACCATCCAGTGTCCCTATATGTATACTATTGTGTTTGTAATCCTAAAATGAGTTTATGTTTTTCCTAGGATTTTAGTGGTTTATTTGGATTGTAGTGATGAAAAGGAATTGCTTGCACAACAACCGTTCGACAAAAAGCCTCATTGGATTTGCAAACCTGTTATAATGAACAATGGATTTGCATTTAGCATTCTGTTGCTTGCCTCTTTTCATTTTCTCATATGTTACTCTAATGATAGCCCTTGTGTGTGCTTGCGAACTAGTTCTCTGCTTCTCTCTTTCATTTACACAAATACACTGACATAGTGCACTCTAATTACATTCATGTGACATAGTGAACTGCTCTGAATTTTTTGGACATAATTCTGTTTTTGTATATTATGTTAATTACATTTTATGCGACTCTTGAAGGCATATTACTGTTACACATTTAAATTTTAAATATCAAATTTCAAAATTTAAAATTTAGGGAACCAATATAGGGACACTGCTGGGTGCGTATAGCTGAAACTGACTCCCTATCCTGAAAAGTGATCATGTAAACTGTTAGCATAGGGATAAAGATAGGGAAGCTGCTGAGAGTGCTCTAATCTCATTCATTATGGGCAAGGAAGAATGAGTTTTAATGTTTAAAATATTTATTTAACTCCTTATTAACAAGAATTATAATATTCATACTTATTACTCCTCATTTTATATCAAACATGTCATTTCATCCCATGCTCATTTCACACTTGCATTTATCGGATTAACAATTTATAAATGATCCGTTATACCAGAGCGAAAAATACAACGTGAAACAATAATCCATACCCAATGGGATGGGAGGCGCTGCAATCCACATTGTATACAATGTGTCCTTATTTTGAATCAAGACCATCCAATGATGCTTTGTACTTGATGCATTGTCCTTGTTTTCAATCACTTGGATAGTGTTGATTGAAAATAAGGACACATTGTATACAATTATATTGCAGTCCCCCTTTTTCCTACCCAATCGGGGCGACGGCTATGTTTTTGGCGTTTGGCGGCTAAAAACACAAGCCAGAAATGAAAGGTAGTGGCCAACTATATACTTTAGGAAGCGATTAATGACCAATTGAATGAGAGGGGCCGACAGCTGTATACAGCAACAAGTGCAAGGACACATCCACAATGGATTGGGGTATGTTGCTAATCTAGCAGCCCCTCCTTTTGTTTTAATCTCAGCCATTAAAATTATCAAAGGGTCAAAATAATTGACAAGTCATCAATCCAAACCACCAATTTCAAAGCCCAAAATTTGTTCCCCTTCTTACATGCGTGCATTTGTTTGGTAGAGAGTATGTCTGACAGAATATAAGTTGATGTAGAGTGAGAAACTGAGCTTATAAGCTTAATGTATAAGCTAGTCTCGTTTATATAGTGAGAAGACTTCTCCACCTCTCATCCTATCGTGTTCCGAGCTCTCACTTCGTACGCTTCGGTCTCCACTAGATCCATCTTTGCCTTGACAGAGACTCTTTCGACCTCTTCGTCTCCATGCCCGTTTACTAACATTCTCCCTAATTTCAACCATCATGGCCGATCACGTTCCGACTCCATCAAGACCACCGAAGCCAGTTCTTGCTTCCAATCAATGTGAAATCTTGTTGGATGAAATGAAACCAAATATGGGGTGCAACATTTGTACAACCATGTTAAACCGAATGTGCACGGCTAACACAACCAATTTGATTGTAACAGGGCTAACTCCCCATCATTGCAATTTGACATACATAAAGAAACAGTTCAATTTTTTATATTATCTATACACCATTGCCATTGAAATGCCTAGAAGTACTATTCTGATGCCACAATAGGTTGGGAGGTTTGGTATTGTTCTGGGGCTAAGTGGAGTTTCTGAGACTAGCAATTGACGAGCTAAAAAAAGGAGCCACCATTAGCCCATCCGGCGAGAGTATTCGTCTTGGATCCACCGGAATTTCCATCCGAGTCGTCCATTCTTAGTCCCCCGATCTTGGGTCGATTTCGAGAGAGAAGCAAGAGAGGGGAAAGAGTTTGGATTTGTTTGATTCGAAATAACTGGATTAAAGCAATCACAATAGCAAATTTTTACTGAGCCAGCAAAATTATATATTGGATCTCATTTTTATTATATAAAAAGTCAAATTATATATTTATTTAGATCAATAAAATCATATTTTAATAGAATTATATTAACAAAACACAAATTTTTATACATTTTTCATTTTCAATAAAAGTTGAGGGTCTACTTTTATATTCATTCATCTAGTTTATAACAAAATTACACCAAAATCAATATTGAATCCCACATCTTTTATAAAAAATTAAGTCACATATTCATGCACATCACCAAAATACAGTTTTCAATATAGTCACTTCAACAAAACACATCAGAATTTTGGATCCGGACTTGGCTCGTTGTTGACCCTTAGATTAGAAGGTAGGTCGAGATTAAAACAAAAGGAGGGCTGCTATTTTAGAGAGAGAGATAGCAGCATACCCAATACCATCAGAATAGTACAAAAATGACTAATTAAATGACATTTTTTGTTGAATTAATTAATCATTCATGACGCGCACTGTCTATCCATTGTATATTAATTATCTATATTTATATGTTTACATATACAAGACTAAACAAAGATTTGACTGAAGAGCGCGTGCCCTGCACTTGCACAAGGTGAAAATTGATGATGTGTACCTTCGCTCTCATCTCAATATGGTATCTGAGTGACAGAGTGAGTGGTTTAGGGCATTGCTGCTGTTGCAAGTGTCTCTATTTCGATGTACATGCACATAGACAACCATGTGCTCTAGGCCGCCGATAACGGGTGATAGCCCACTCGTGCAAATACATTTAAGCTTATTTGTAAGCTTATCCGCTACACAGTTTATACGCTGTCAAACATACATTTTAGAGAATTCTTCGCCACACCCCTCTAACACACGACCTCTATGAATGGTGGTGGTACCAGGAATTCAAATCAGCTTGACCTGAACTCAAAATTTTATAGTAAACAAATCAATAAAATTCATCATTTGGCTCATGTGATACAACATAAACTTTTTTTCACCAAATACGATTTAGTATTTATGCATTGCATATATAAATAGTGTTTTCAAAAACAACCAATAGAGAATGACAATATATATAGTGTTTTCATCTAAGTTGAACTCTATAGATCTTCAAAGAATAAAATTCGTCTATAATCAAATCAGAATCGATAGTCTTTGAAATTTCTCTTTCGATATAGATGACCGTTAAATCCGTAAAAATTCATCTTCTATCTTATTACGAAGAGTTGATTTGAGATGCTTCATAGCTGAAAATGCTCGCTCGGTGGTTGCAGTAGAAATAGGCAGAGTCAAAATGAGTGTTATTAACCTGTCTATCAAATAGTAAAATTGTGTCTTATTTGTTTAGACTAATCCCTGACATAATTCAGAAATAGTGGTCATATTCTGAAACTTCGCATGATGAAGAACATCGACACTATAATGCTCCAGCTGAGTTTTTAAATAATGCATTTCTTGTTTGCTGAAATCATGAGGATAAAAATTTTCCGCAAGTCTACAAATATGATCAATATGAAATAATTTGAAATCATCCTTAGGCTCTAAAGCAGAGCTAAGAACAAGAAGTTCCACTGTGTCTTCATTAAATCTACTATTTAACTCTTCTAACTGAAGATCAATTGTTTCATTGAATATATCAAAATGATAATGATGCTCAACTGTGATTTGATCTCTTTGTTGGCGGGAACGTCTTGTGAATCCTTTATAAAGAGCATCCATATTAGGTATGGCAAAATCTTAGTCTGTGCAAACTGATTTCACTTGCTCAAGCAGAATTTCAAAACCATCCTTTCGCAATGTTAAAAGTAATGATTTCGTAGAGGAGACTAAATCCATTGCATTCAAGATATCAAAAGATTGGGACGCAATTCTCGACAAAGCATATATGTGATACCCATAATTTTATGCATGAGATGCAATATGAACATAAATTCAAAAGACTTCATCACTATCAAAGAACCATTAGCTTCCCCGTGAATAGTGTTTGAAGATCCTTCATTTACCATACACTGAAGCACAATAATGGTTGCAGCATACATGTCTATTATGCTACAAATAGAAGCAAAATGTGAGCTCCAATGAGTACTTCCAGCTCGGTGCAAATTCCCATCTGATTAGCACTTCTACCCATCTCACGCTCACCGATAGCTACCATACTTGCAACATCAATAGCTTGAGCATATCGTAATTCAGTGTGCCGCTTAGGAGAAAGGCTAACGAGATTGACAATACATGTCAATTTCGGAAAAAATTTCCCATATAGAAACCTCATTCTCTGCAGTTGCAACTAATGCAAGTTGTAATCGATGAGCAAAACAATGAACATAATATGCATACGAACAATCTCTAAGAAACAAAACTTGTAATCCATTCCATGCACCACACATGTTGCTAGCTTCATCTGAAACATGCACAATTGCATAAAAATGTCACCGTAAGAATCCAACAAACATCAACAAATCTAAAAACAATAGCCATCTGCTCTTTATTGGAAACATCTTTTGTTTCATCAACCAGAATGCAAAACTTGGCATCTCCAATTTTGGTACGAATTTTCTTTCTCACTTCATTAGCGAGAATATACAAAATCTCTTTTTGAATAAAATTTGAGGTATACTTTGCATTCCTAGGAGCTTTCTCTAACACAACATCATCAATCTCAATATTTAAACTTCTCATAAGCTTTATCAACTTTATGCAATTGCCATAATTATTAGAATCTATTGATTCATCGTGACCCTTCAATGCACACCCTTGTAATGTAAGCCAATGAACGATATCAATTGTTGTTCTAAGACGCAATCGATTCTTCTTAATTTCTTCTTAACTTTGTGCACATATGATTTTATTGATATGTTGAGTTACATCCATTAATGCCTCAACAGACTTTGCAACCTTATTATGCGGTGAAGTAGGACCCCCAACATGCATCAATAAGGCACACTTAGCCCCATCATTCACCCTCTCCCAACTTCTAAAACCGTCAACAATAAAAGCAGGATGTAATGGTTTGCCATTTTCGAACAAAAAACATGGTAAGCAAAATATAGCATTCTTAGAAGGAGAGTATTCTATCCAAGGAAATTGTTTGAACCATGATTTTTGAAATCGCCGACGTTGATTACCATATTTAGACCATGGATACTCAGAAAAGATAGCCTGAAAAGGCCCCATTTTAATATAAGCACGTCTGATTTCATCACGTTGATTAACCAGTTGCTTCCTAATAAGAGTACGCAATCTAGGAAATATAGCATTCTTAGAAGGAGAGTATTCTATCCAAGGAAATTGTTTGAACCATGATTTTTGAAATTGTCGACATTGATTACCAGATTTAGACCATGGATACTCAGACAAGATAGGCTGAAAAGGCCCCATTTTAATATTAGCACGTCTGATTTCATCACGTTGATTAACCGGTTGCTTCCTAATAGGAGTGCGCAATCTAGAATCTTGTTCAAGCAAAGAATTATCAACTTCAAGACGTTGAATCTTAGCAGGAAGTTCAAGTTCTGTATTAGGTATATGAACATCAATAGTAGATGCTAAAGGTGTTTGAGTTGTCGATGATTCTTCTCCACTTCTTGGTTTGAAGAACGAAAAAAAATTCCTTGTCTTTTTTGTTTATTATCCATTAAAATTACAAGAAAATGTCAAAAAATGTTCCATAAGAATTAAGAAAACAATCCACTAATAAACAAAAAAGATACAGTTATCAAATCATCAAATCAAATTGAGCATATTAAATTATCAATAGAGTAAGCAATGCAGGGTGTAACAATAATCAAAAATCAAAATCTCAAATCAAAATACCAAGAGAATTAGAGGAAATAAAAAACCTGAGGAAGTGTCGGCTTATGCTGAGCCTGAGAGCCTGAGACTTGCCGCCAAACGAAAATCTTGAGAAGCGAGGGCTGCCAGCTAAGGTTGAGACCTGAGACATCAACAAAAAATAATTCGACATTCAAATTCAATTATTCAATAGACATTCACATCACATGACTCAATGACTCATGATTTACGACGATCGAACACGGAACTCGAAAGTCAGAAGTGACTCAAGTGAAGTGAGTAAGTGATGAAGCTTTGTACCTTACTGTTGGAAGTCTGAAACTAAAGTCATGAACGAATGTATGGAATCGAAAGAGTCTAAGAGACTAAGAGAGGCAAGTGCAGGCCGCCGCACGTCGGCAGCAATCCAGTAGAGTCATAAATTTCAATCACAGAGTTCAGAATCAGAGAGCCCTAAAGGCTAAAGAGTTGAATTGTTGTCCATGACTCATGGGTGAGCTGGGCTATTATATATTCATAATCATTGGGCTATATCATGGCTTGGCTGGGCTGTATGTAAGACTAAGTATAAAAAATTTTCTCAAAATTTCACCCGGGTTGTAGCCTAGGTGAGCCTACCTTTAGTATCGCCCTTGTCTATGAATAATTAAAATGCATGGTAGATGTCAAGATTAAAAGTTGCTTATTGCAATTGCTCTCATTTGATTGTCAAAGCAAAATGATTAAGCATATGCAGCTAATCTTCAAATATTCCACTTTTTTATTTTTATATGAGAGGATGATACCTCAGTTTATCAATATTCTCGCTTGAGCCGGAGGAAAATTGAGATTACAGATCGAGAAAAAAGAAAACCAACAACACTTGCCAACTTAACAGAAGGAGGAGAAGAGAGCTCGCAATGGCATACACGGGCAAAACAAGCGACCCAAACTGCACATCCTTAAACCACAAAACGATACTTCCACAGCTACCATCATCTCAATGATAATCCTCCGCTAGCCACGCAGTGAATAAGGAATCCTATTTGATCCTTGCTTCACTAGTACGTTCGCTATCGCATTTGACTTGTTCCATATGTGAATCAAATTAATTGGAGATAAAAGGCGTGAGAGATTTTTGATAACATTTAGAACCTAATCGACTTCCAAGGGTTTGAGGAACCATTTGAAATCTAGTTTATGACATTTAAAGAAACTGATTCAACTATCAACACCCTTTTAGTTTGATCTTCGTGAGAAAGAGAAATTTCCAAAGCAGTTCAAATAGCCTGCAGTTCTGTTGAGTTTGAATCAGAGCATAAACAAAGGCCTGAAAATATACATACAAAATTACCCTCCGCATCTCATAAGACTTCACTCACCCTGCCAACATTGTTCCTCTTCCACAAGTCATCCACTTGAAGTAATATATTCGTAATCGCACGTTAGATTTTGATCCAACTTATTTGTTTGTCAATTCATGAATTTCTATAAACGGGAACTTCACGGTCCAAATTTAAACAAATATTAAAAACAAATTTCGTGTATTTAGGAAGAAAAAAAAAAAGACTTGTCACGATTCACATAAATAAATATAGGATTGGGTGGTGTCGTGTTTTTTTTTTCTTCTTTCCTTCTATTGATGACATATAAAATGTGACAGCCACCATGTAATAACGTCCATATGATTACTACTATGTAACAACTTTATGGATGGTCATGTCGTCCTTGTTTTGATAAAGAGTGCTTCTCCAATACTTTTTATTCAATCCTAATCTCTCCTTTCACACTTTAAAAATCCGAGCCAAATTATAAAAAATAAAAAAAACCAAGGTAAATATAAATTGTTTCCGAAATAACATTACTAGAATATTCGTTAGAGACGGCATAGATATCAGATAACTGATTTGTCTTATCGGGACTAAATCAAGTTTAGACATAAATTATATTTCCAAAATACTGTTCAAAACACAAAGATTTTATACAATTTAAAATCAAATTCGGGTCCAAACACACAAAAAATTGTCCGATTTAGTTGTCTCGATCATAACTCGGATCGAATTATTTTCCGACTTTCTTGTCCGGATTTAAATCAATCCGGATATAATCAATTAAATACCTCCAAAAATTCAAATCAATTCAGATCTAGACATGCAAATATTTCATAAACACTTATATTGTCCAATCGAAAACTTTTTTTTCCACCCCACCATAAATATATGTACATAAGCAGAAAGCAGTATTGTGTGTGGGCTTTGAAAAGTGGTTTCTTGGAAGAGTTTCGGTTATGCCAATTATTCTTCCTCTTGGTGAATGAATGATCCAGAGTTTCATTTTGAAATTTGTTGGGTTATTTGCGCACTTCCTGTAAACGGGCTCAGCTACGAAAGCCCATACATTTGGCGTGTTTTGGAGTCCCTTGGGCCTAGTGACATAAGGGTATTTGCAGCAAAATTTTCCTTCCCCATTAGAATCATTTTGAATCCCACATTCATTACATAAAAATTTAAATTATATATTCATTCACATCATTAAAACACGTTATTCAATACAATCGCATCATCAAAATACAAATTTATATATATATATATTTTTTCCTTTTCCATTAACAAAAATATATACTCTTCCATTCCATCATTCATTCCTCAACAAAATTACACAAAAAACAATATTACGTCCTATTTTTTTTTACAAAAAATCAAGCCACATACACATTATCAAAAATACACATTCCTATACATTTTCTCTTCCTATACATTATCACTTCCCCCTTAAAAATCTCCCAATGCAATTGCCCTAAGAGCAATAACAATGGTATGGGTTTCACTTATATTACACAAATTTCAAATTATACACGTCTTTCAATACAACCACATCATCAAAACATGTTTTTCAATAGAACTACATTAGCAAAACACAAATGTCTAAGTATTTTATTCTTCCAATTTTAGTCAAACCGACCACTTTCATATCCCCATATTATCTCTATCAAATTTATATCAAAATTAAGACATGTCCTACCTTTATTATAAAAAGTCAAGTCAAGTCACATCATCATCCACATCACCAAAATACATATCTCAATACAGCCACATAAACAAAACAAATCTCACAATATAACCACATCAGCACAAAACACACATTTCGACATAATTTATCGACCCAACAAAATGCAACCCTTGTGGTTGCTCTAAGTAAGGGACTAACTAATATTTAGGAGAAATAATTAACTAAACAAGTTTTGTCATTTACTTGTTTGGAAAACATGATTTAATATTGTTTTTATCGATAAATTGAGGGATTACGTATATTTAGAATTTGTAGAGAATAACATAATTTCAGCCAATAATAGAGGAAGTGTGCTATTATTGGGAGGGAAGAAAGTTGACTTGAATTTCGAATTTTATGAAACTTGACTTTTACTCCGAAAGGGTATTAGGGTCATTTTATAATGTTTATAAACAAACGACTTTAAAAAGTGAAATTGCAGGCTGCGATTGACTGAAGAACTTAAGAAATCAATGCATAGTTTTAGACTTTAGTTCTTCCGCGAGTCAATATTTACACCAACTCATTCTCCAATAAGAGGCATCGTTCAATGTATCTTATTTGTATGGAGTAGTAATTTAGTACCTTAATCAAGGTTCTATTTTTAATAATGAGGATTCGTGTGTTTTGGCCTATGCAAAATTTAAGCATGAATTGCTGCGCATTAGTACTTAACCTATGAATTTTAGCCCTTCAAGGTAAGAATGACAACTCAAATAAATACTTCATCCGTCTCATTTTAATTGTTTCATTTATTTTTTTACACAGTTTAAGAAAATATTTAATTCTCTTTTAATTTGACGTTTATACCATTATTTATAATGTGCGTGGTTATTGAGTTAATTGTTGAGCTTTTCAAATTAAGGGTAAATAAGAGTAAAATGAGAAAAAAAAAAGTGAAAAAATAGCTTTCATTAATTGAAATACCATGCATTTTGAGACATCTCAAAAAGGAATAAATGACAATTAAAATAGGCTGCTCCCATTTTAATTGTCCCTTTCAATTTTGCACATATTTTAAGAAATTGTATAACTCTCTTTTAATTGTGCATTTATACCCTCATTGAAACAATTAAAAGCTAATCAGTGTGCATAGTTATTGAGCTTTTTAATTTAAGAATAAATAAGGGTAAGATTGAAAAATGGATAAAATTAATTTTAATAATAGAAATAGCCATGCATTTTGGGACATCCCAAAAAGGAATTGCAGACAATTAAAATGGGACGGAATGAGTATCTATTAGTATCGGTAAAACTAGGAAAATGCTATGTTCTCATATATTCACTAATATATTAGATTGTGTTTTGGCGTGCCTCGTAGAATTGCCGTGTAAAGACACAATCGCCTCTCTTCACAATATGTCTACTAAATTTAAGACTCTCAATTTCATTACATATATAATTTAGTTTCACTAACTCCACGTTTAGTTGAGAGTGAGTTTAAAGTGGAAATAAATTTAAGATGAGTTGAACATAAACATACTGAGAGAGGAATAGAGATGGGTGAATGAGTTTAAAAATAAATTTTTGTATGTTTGATTGAGTGCGAGAATGAACACGAATTTTGGTTTGAATGAATTGTATAGTAAATAAAATGACTGTATTATCATTTTTTTAAAAATTGATAATTTAATATAAGATTTAATAAAGACTAAATTTGTCATTTTAAAAAAATGTTATTCTACGCATATGAAGAATAGGGTCCATGGGCCCATACAACCATATTTATGATCCATGTTTTATATAAACCAAACAAAGGAATGCACTTTCTCACAGTTTATTTCCTTGCCTCACCTACTAATCTCCCCAAGTAAACATGGGGTAAATATCTTATTTATCATGGAATGGTGGGAGACGTTTTATTTCCTCAACCATCTCCAATCAAATATTTTACTATTTTTAGGCTGGATTAAATGTTAAATTAGTTTAATTGACTTTAATTTACATTTAATTACCAGCATATTTAATGAGTCTAAGTTTATATATTTTAGACTAAGTTTGGACTTTTAGTATGGAAAGAGACATCTGGTTTTAAGGGGGTGTTATCTATCAAGTTCACAATTTATTCATATAATTTATAATTATTTTTATTTTTATAATTTTTTTTAAGGGGCCGCCACTCATAGGGTGCAGCCGCCCCTACCGATACTACATAAAACATGACACCCTAATTTCCACCACTGTATACCCGAATCTATTTTTGTTAAGAGTTGGGGGTCTACCTGGATCCCACATAGGGATGGCAATGGGGCGGGGCGGGGCGGGGCGGGGCCGGATCATGGTCGCCCCGTCCCCGCCCCGCCCTTCCATACCCCGCCCCGTCCCCGCCCCGCCCCGCTCTTCGGGGCAAAATCTTTGCCCCATCCCCGCCCCGCGTTACCTACGGGGCCCCGCGGGACACCCCGCCCCGCCCCTAACAGTATAAAACTTATATATAACATATATATAAAACTTATATATAACATATATATAACTACTTATATATAGGTTATATATATGTATATAACTACTTATATATAAGTTATATATATATATAGCTAGTATAGGGTTATTAGCCTTTCGGGGCGGGGCGGGGCGGGTTGATGGACTGACCCGTCCCTGCCCCGCCCCGCATGCGGGTTAAAGTTTGTCGCCCCGTCCCCGCCCCGTCCCACTGTCGGGTCGGGGAAAACCCGCTCGGGGCGGGTCTGGGCACTTCGGGGCGGGCCGGGTCGGGTGAAAATTGCCATCCCTAATCCCACAGGCTACAACACGTGGCTTAACGTGTCCAGCTCTAAATCCGGTCTATTGAAAACATATACGTACCATTAGTTACTATATTCGTCTACGAAAATGTTAGGTATCTCAATAGAAAGTGTCATAAAAATGTGTTAGTAGATATATAATCTATGAATTTAAATTTTAAATCATTAATATACCTATAAATTATGTGATGTTTGTGTTACCACATAGTGTTATGAATTTTTTGTGATGTTTTCAATTGAGATGACTAGCACCATCGATCCGTTTATTTGATAGATTCATTTGTTTTTTCACATAAATTAAGAAAATTTTATTAATATTATTAAAATAATAAATTTAATTGATTTTCTTCTTAATATATCATTCAACTACTTCCCTCGCCCTTTATTGCTAGAATTCAATGTCATTTGTTAATAAAAAATGCACAATAAATGATGACAGATTAGTAAATTAGTAATTTTTTACTTATTTTCAATAAATAAGTGAACTTTAATTTGGGAGAAATCGAAATAGAAATGTAACTATCTAATAGGGACGGAGGGGGTTATAAAAAAGAAGAGATTTTTTTGCTCCTGAGAAGAACAATTAGAGAATTGGTTGTATTTAAATTATCAGGGTTTAATACATTTATGGAGAATGGGTTCGTATGTCATTACCCACCCCACCAAGTTGACTTAAAATGTCATGAAACTAAAGCATGAAATTACAATCCTACCCTGATTTGGTGGAGATATTGACAACAATACCCTACTTGTCTTTGACTATATAATTGTCCATAAGTATGCATGCAAATAACTTAATAAGTCATCATATTTATTGCCGGGTTTAAACTTTAATTCAATTTTAATAACTTCAATTGAGTTTCAAATTAAACTTGGATAAAAAATGTCACAAGATAACACTTTTTTGGTTAATCAAATCACATGACATTTAAGAATAAAATAAAAAAAAGGAATTAAAGATAATTATAAGTAAAAAAGAATGAGAAGGAAGTTATTTTTTTTAGGGAAATAAAATTACAACATAGAAAGCAAAAAAAAAAAAACATTGAACTTCAAGAAAAAGGGAAAACGGGAACGGATAAAAGAAAGAGAATTAAGAATATAAAAAGTAAAAAAGAAGGGTAGCTTTGTAAGGGCAATCACAATGGTTTCACATCTAATGGTCAACAATTTTGTTTTTGGGTCTCACATCTATCTCACAAAAACACAACTCTCAATACAATCAAATCAGTATAACACATATTTCAATACTGCGACATCAGCAAAACACACATTTCAATATAAAACCATTATCCAACCCAACTATTTTCTTATCCTTCATACTATTCCCATCAAATTTACACCAAAATTAAGGCTGAATCCTATCTTTATTACAAAAAGTTAAGCCACATCATCATCCACATCACCAAAATACAAATCTCAATACAATCACATCAACAAAACACATTTTTCAATATAATTACATCAGCAAAACATATTAACTTTGTTGACTCATTAACCTTACAATATTGCAAGTGGCCTAACAAAATAAAAAAGAAAAACTTGCAGGCAGCAGAAAAGAACAACAGGTTGGAAGGATCTGTACGTCACAATTCTTCCACTCTCTTCTAAAACCTTGAATGGGAAAAAAAAATTGTCTCAATTTTCAAGGAGTTTAGAAAATTCATTGTATACGTACAAAAAGTATATACATACAATAATACCCATCAAGAAAAAGTCAAAAAAGATTCAATTTTTAATCATCAAGAAGAGTACAAGACCCACTGGTTAGGGTTTTTGTTGTTGTTGTTGGGCTCCTCCTCAATTTCTGCTTCTGGGTATTGCTCAATTGGAGTTAAGATTCAGTACTTCTCAAGCTCCGACTCTCTTGGTTGTTTTGCGGGTTTATTTCACTACTGGATTCTGCTGATTTCAGCTCCAAGAGAAGAGTGTGTTGTGAAGTTTGTTTCAAGAGATTTCTGCGTCTTCTTTTGGGTTTGCTTAGCTGGACGAGCTTTCTTTTGGGTCTGCCTTTTGGTTTTGTAATTTGTTCTGGGCTTTTGTTTGTAGAGGTATTTCACTATTTTGTATTGTAAAGCTTGCAAAATTTTCGCGTTGAGTGAGCTGATTAGAAAGGAACCCGGTGAAGTGAAAGTTTTGATTTGAACTGGAGAAGATACCGATATAGTTCATGATTTAGAGATTTGGCTACCGGGTTTTGGTTGATTTTGAGGAAGGCAGCTGGTTTTGTTTGGCAATCAAGGTTGTGGTGGTGATTATGCTGATTCATGGGTAGTAAAGCAGCAGATATTGGGGCAAAAAATGATAATAAAGCTGTGACCGGCATGCCGAGCTTCGTTCCTCCAGTGATTCCCTCTTCAAATCCTATGTATGTACTTTCCTGTAAAGCGACTCCGTTATTATGGACTCTGTTCTTCCCTTTCTAGTATCATACCCTGTACAAATTTTCTTTCCAATTCCCTCCTTTCATTTTGTTTGTTGAAGTTGTGTATGATTTACCATGTCGTTAGGTGGATTTTTTATGCTTTGATTTTTTTTTTGGTTGCCCTCACGTTCTTTTTTTCAGTCCCAATAAACAAAATCCTGCTTTAATGGTGTCTAATGGATGATCGCTTCTGCTTGCGCAGAGAATAGCGACTGCGCTTCAAAATCAAATCATGTTAGCATCTAGAGACTAGAGCAAACCAAAAAAGGCAAAGAAGATGGGATTTGAGAATATGCGTATGAAATTAAAGTTTGAATTTTAAAACTTTTGTTTGTTCAGTTGTTTTGGGCCTTGAGCTGAGTCCGATACTCCCATATAGCTGAACCTAACAAAATTGTTTGGTTTTCTGGAGGTTAAGTTTGTTTTTTCTCCCCGGAATGAAGGTTCTATATGTCCTTGACTCGAAATTATTTGGTTAATAATTGATTTGACCCAGAACTCATCTTTGTGGGTTTATTGTAGTGATTTTGATCAGCACATGAATGATTTCAACCCCGGAAACATTTTAAAATATTATGAAATAATGATTGGGGGTATTGCAATTTACATAATGAGTAGATTATAATAATAAATCAGAAATAGGATGGCAGTCACTACAGTTATTATGGTAGGTTAGCATATGGCCTGCAACAACTGTTGAAGCCTTGCATTCTTTACTAAATGATTCTCCAACTTGTATATCTTTTTGCTTAGCCGATCGCATTCTTCTTGTCTACTATGGCAGTATTTTTTTTAATGTACATATCTTTTTCACAATATGAGTTTTTTCATCAATATTTGTGAGTTTTTTTCATCAATATTTATGAGTTTGATCCTTCGGGATGCTGAATTAGGTTTTGTATTTTGTGATGGGAAGGATAGATTTTGTAGGTTTGTGTAATTTTGTGATGAAAGGGAATTATTCCTACTTTGTACATTACTATCTGAGAATATACAATGGTAGAGTTCATTCATAACTTTTTTGAACTGACAGATGGTATACATTGAATTCACTTGGATTTTCCAACCTTTTGGCTTAGTATTTTTGTTTCAATTTTATTATTAACGATTATGATGATCTATGGTTTTCAGTGTTGCTGAAGAAAACAATATCCGCTCCTCTAGAATCTCAGATTTTGCAGCACTTGAGCAGTCTCTTGGATTTCGTATAGAAGATGCTGTTGACCTTAGTCGAAGTATGTAGTTCGGATCTTTACTTTTCTTCATCTTTGGTGGCCATTTTGTTATTTGTCCTTCTTCAAGTTTAGATTTCATTGACGTTTTATAGGTTTTCTTTATACTATATGTGAAATCTCTTTCTGTAACATTAGTCAAAGGTTCTTGACTGAATTTTTGTCCAGAGACTGTACTATACTGTTTGCTTTATTTTGTTCTTTGAAGTAATATAATGGAGGTATCTCCGTGTAGGAGGTAATTTCACTAGTTTAAAAGCCTAACAAAATAGTTCTGAGTCCACTTACTTTTCAACATTTCCCAACAATCTGTAATATGTCTCTAATGTTTTTTGGACATTGTGAATGAGACATTATTAGCACAATAACATTTGTGGTTGTCCCCTTGCTCTGTTGCTCAATGTATGAAAAGCACAAAGTTTCAGAGGAGTTGCTGCAAAATGTGTGCCTCAAATAGGTGTTATAAATACGAATGCTTATGCTACTTAGAATGACTTGTATCATTATATTATGATCTTATGTTAGCTTAGCTTATCAATTCTGTCCATTGAGAAGAACTTGTTCTCTCTTTAACGTTCACTTTTTAATGTAAATATTGAATCACTTCATTTTTTGTTCCACCATGGTTTGACTCTATTTCTTATTCCACCATGGTTTGTCTCTAGACACTAACCAATTTAGCGTTTGATAAATCTTTTTAGATCCAGTGTTTAATCAACTAAAATCAAGCAGTCAGGCAGTAGGTGCCAATGCTCAATTTGGTGCTCTAAATAAGGTGAATTTTGTATTCATTATGTTTTAGCACTGTCAAACTCCAGTTAGTCTCTCTCTCTCTCTCTCTCTCTCTCTCTCTCTCACACACGCATGTTGTGGTCAGCAGCTTGTACCCACATATTCAAACTTCTCGGCTGCTACTGTGGGTTCCCAAGCATTAGCACCACAGAAGGAAATGCAACCAAATCTGGTTTCTATGCCTGGCAGTCATCGTGAGAACTGGGGAGAGTCCAATATGGCAGATGCAAGTCCTAGAACTGATACCTCAACAGATGATACGGAGGAAAAGATTCAAAGGGTGATGGTTCTTACTTTCTTCATTTTGCGTACTCTTTTCCATGATCACATCTTTGATGTTGATCTCTCTCGCATATGAATGGGAGATACTGATTCTGGATCTAATTTTTTTTTATTTCTATGTCCAGGGTGACAGGGGTCAGTCAACAGCTATTGTGGCATCTGATTCCAGTGACAAATCTAAGGAAAAAGCAGGGGATCAAAAGGTCAAACTAGAAAGCTGAATAAGTTATTTCAAGCTTTGTAAAGCATGGCTGTAAATTAACTGATTTACTGGTTTCAATCATAATGTTGCAGACATTACGTAGGCTGGCTCAAAATCGTGAAGCTGCCCGAAAAAGTCGATTAAGGAAAAAAGTAGGTTTTCTCTGATTTGGATTATTTTCATACCACTTATTTGGTTTCATTGCTACAATGGGGAGATGGTGGATATGGTTTAAATTTCTTGTTTGTCATTGACAGTATGATGCTCATGGTGAATATTGTATCTTTGAATTTCCTTCATTAATGTTTCTATTTTGCTCCAGGCATATGTACAACAACTAGAGAGTAGTCGATTGAAACTGACCCAACTTGAGCAAGAGCTCCAGCGAGCTCGCCAACAGGTTTTTGTTTGGAGTTATCATTTTCATAAAATAGTAATGTAGATGAGTGGACACAGTTTTGCATTTTATACACGTGTTCTTACATTTTTATCAATGCAGGGTATTTTCATTTCGAGTTCTGGAGACCAGTCACACTCAATGAGTGGAAATGGTATGAAACCTAGCCCCCCCCCCCCCCCCCCCCAATACTCCTGAAAGTTGAAACAGGTCCTGAAAATCCCATGGTATTCATAATTTGATTTTGAATATCAATCTCAGGTGCATGTGTAGATCACTAGATTCGATATCCAACTTAAGTTCTTGTTATTGGCTGAATGTTGTTACTGTGAGTGTTTTTGTGGTACGTTATTATGCATTTAGCAAATGCACCTTTAAAATGGTTGTTTTTGTGTCAACTCTTTGGCTGTTCATTGATTCTTGGGCTACAGGCTTTTTCTATGGATTATTCTAATAAGTGTTAATCTATGAGTCCGTTTGGATCAGAGTATGTGTCATAGACTCATAGAGTATAAGCTCTCGTAAAGCGTAAAAGCTGAGAGTGTCTGAGAGTATGGGTGACAGAGTATAAGCTCGCTTATACTCTGAAACAAACGGAGACTATATGTTTTGCTGTTATTGCGCACATGGTCGATGCCTACTTTTTTTGCGTTTCTTAATTTCTTGGTTCTACTTATAGCTATTATGGCCACTTTGTGTGCAATGCTATGAGAGGTTGTGTTTTAATTGATTGCTTTGGTCTTCAGGTGCCTTAGCATTTGATGTAGAATATGCTCGGTGGCTAGAGGAACACAACAGACATGTCAGCGAGCTAAGGGCTGCTGTCAATTCACATGCGGGTGACACTGAACTCCGCACCGTTGTTGACAATGTCATTACGCATTTTGATGATGTTTTCAGGCTTAAAGGCAATGCAGCAAAAGCTGATGTCTTCCACATCTTGTCTGGAATGTGGAAGACACCAGCAGAGAGGTGTTTCATGTGGATTGGCGGCTTCCGCCCATCTGAGCTCCTCAAGGTAAGGTTTTGACGTTTTTTTTTATGTTCTCTTGTCCTCCATTGTACATTACATTTTGGAAAGTGACTAGAACTGGGCAGATACCGAGGATACTAATTTGTCAAAGTTGTGTCCACATAAACAAACCCTATGCATACCAAGTCACTTGGTATCCAGTAGTGCCAAAACAGACAATACCCAGGCCTTTAACCCTTTATGTTCTTGTGATAGACCTCTTAGTGGTGCTAGATTTTAGGTTGCCTCAAATAGAGAAACCAAGGTTTGTCATATCCAACATGATTTCTTGAAAGAAAGAGTTAATGATTCACTTGCAACAAATGTGTGCATGCTAGTGGCAAGAATGCAGTATTTGGGGGGTTTGGGAACATTGGCTCTGTTCATGGATCTTAACATCGTGAATCTTGACATAATTATTGAGTTGTTTTTATATTTGAATCCAGAATTAAAGAGTATTTGTTGGTCTCTCATTTCAGTGGTCTTTCAGAAAATGCTCTGAAAGCACCAGAAAATATCTAAAAGTTATGATTCCGTTTTGGGTTATTTGTTCTAGTGATTATTTTTTGGGATTTTCATTCATTCTCGTTTCATTATATCCCCTCCCCCTCCCTCCCACCCTTATCTGTAACTCTGTTTTTAGTCTCTGTTGTCATTGGGGTTTGAACTACTTATTCCTGATAAGTGAAAGCCAAGATTTAGTGTCTATCTGATTCAATATCCTGTTGAGAAAAATAAATTATATTGCCGTTCTTTGTAAGTGGCCCAGGATCCATTGATCATAGAATTTTCCTCAACACGTAACAATTGTAGTGAGGTTTTATTTTTTATTGGCCTTCCTAATGAATTGAAATTGGTGCAGCTCCTTGTTACTCAATTAGAGCCTCTTACTGAACAACAGTTGATGGCCATCTACAACTTGCAGCAATCATCCCAACAGGCTGAAGATGCTCTGTCGCAGGGGATGGAGGCGTTGCAGCAATCTCTGGCTGAAACATTAACGAATGGCTCACCTGGATCTTCATCTGGGAACGTTGCAAACTACATGGGTCAAATGGCAATGGCCATGGGAAAACTGGGAACACTTGAGGGGTTCCTTCGTCAGGTAATTTCCTTATAAATTTCACATACCGAAAATGAACTTCCTCCCTGGAAGGATTGGCAAGTAGACATATGAAATTACGGAAATGGTCCTTATAAGTTATAACTGGTGTTTTGGCGTGACGTAAAATCACACTAAGATCATGACAAAAACCGTCAAATGTGGCCAACTGTTGTTTCATACATGGTGCTATTCAACTTGGCCTTCTTGTCGAACCATTTTCTGGTTCAAGTCCTAGGAGTAAATGCATAGTTGATTTTATCAAATATATTATTTTAGGCCAAGTGCTTTTACAGTTAATCTGATGAAGGTTTTTATAGCAGTTAACTGAACAATGCACAAGGAAACATGCTGCTGCTAGTTCAAAAAACATGCTGCTGCTATTTCAAATAAAATTAAGCATTGTTTTAACCTGCCGGCTGCAGCCTAGTAGTAAAGAAGTTCACCAAAACTTAGGTGTCGTGTTCAAATCCTTTCAATAGCCTCTTCACAATGCGCTCTGCGGAGCAAGCCTGTGCACAGTTTGCCCTTTTCTAGACCGGGCATCCACTGTGGTAGCCTTTTACATGGGAGTAGTTTAACCTTAAATTATCAAGGTTTTTTTTAGTGTATATGCGGGAACATATTTTGTTTGTCTGCACCTTTGTCTCATTGCTGTGCTGCTTGTGCAATCACCAGGCGGACAATTTACGTCAACAGACGTTACAACAAATGCATCGTATATTGACAACCCGGCAATCAGCTCGTGCCCTTCTTGCAATAAACGACTATTTCTCTCGACTGCGAGCCCTCAGCTCTCTCTGGTTGGCTAGGCCTCGCGAGTGAGCAGCTGTAGATTCTCCCTTTATGAGATCGTCTTGAAAAGCATGACCACCTTATGCTGATAGGAATAATACATGTGACCTCCATTCTGTTCACCATCACCCAAGTACTCGCTGGGCGACTCACCTTAATGTAATTATAGGCTTCCCATCTTGTAACATTAAATTGGCCTTAATGTAATTATAGGATTTCGATCTTGTAACATTAAATGTCTCTCTTCCAGGGTTATTGCATGCTAATCTGTGTTGTAAAACAATTATGCTCAACATTCTGGTCATTGTGGAAGTGCTGGTAATTTTTAGGGTACAGCTAGTATCTTGTATACCATTTGTTAAATTAAATCAGGGTTTATCACTTTTGTGTGCCTAGATTTCTGCATGGCATATATATGAGCATTTATTATCAATAATTTTCATGTCTTATATATATATATATATATTAAGATAATGGATTCATATAACATAGTCAAACAAAGAAGAGAAGTCAAATTGTAAAGGAGATTCATAGCAGGTTTCAAGAAAAGGGAGTTGAATTTCATGATAAAATCAACTAAATTATCAAAAAACACAGGAGGAACCACTTTGTCTTAAAGAAACCCAATCTTCTCCTTCAATTGTATTACTCTTTCTTGTATCTTCTTTCCCTCTTTGTCCACCATGAGCCTTCTAATAGAATTCTCTATGTTCTCTCTCCCCAATTCAAAAACCCAGCTATTAATGGGTGTGCCAAGACTTCCTCTTGTGGTGCCCAATCCGTGAATTTACAAGGCCTTCTGGACATTAACTCTTTGGGCAATATATCAACAGCATTCAGCCCATTTGAGCCATGGACTAGCCCTGGCTTAAGCACCCACAAAAAGGGTTGGTCGCTGTTGGCTAGACCCCAACCCATTTCAATGAACTCATTCTCACTTGGTGTAGCTAAACTCCAAAGGCTAAAATATATGACTGAGTGTCTAACCAAACAATGCCCAGGACGGTGATCTTCCTTAGTAAACATAGGCTTCCATATGATTGCTGAACCATTCATTATTCAACTATGTATTTTTTTCCCCAAACAAATATTAAATTCATCACAAAAGACATCTATAATATTTTGAATATATATTCAACTAAGGGTTTTATAAAAAAAAATTCATGTTCAATTTAATTTTTATTTGGAAAACAAATATATTATTGGACTCATAAACCCAATAAAAACACATTCCTGATAAATTTTTTTATATTTATTTTGGTGGCCCTGCAGCAGAGCCCGCTCAATCTAGGAAAGCAGGCTTGTTCATGATCCACATAAACGTGTGTTAAAATCCATCGAAAGAGTACATGTTTGATGCTTTACATATGAATCAGATGTGTTAAGTCATCATTAACTACAATGATTCATATTATGAATCGGATGTATTAACTTAAAAATCTCATCATTAACTAACATGATTCATATGAATCAACTGGATTAACCGCCTTTTGTCCCTAGATACATGCACACTAATCATCATTCTTTGTGACCTCTCCTATCTATTCTCAGTTCTTTCCAAGGTGAATTTCTTCACTTCACAAGAGAGTTAATGATCAAGTCATCCTTTGTTCAGTTAAAAGAAGTTTGTTTATAGATTTTTCATAGCTCACTTTGACATTGATGACTTATAATGTTGAGAGTAAATAAAAAAATATGTACAATTAGGGGAACCTACGGTCAGTTCTTTACAAATGGACTACCTGAATGGCCGAGGTTGTTTAAAGAGACTGAAACAGGAAAAAGAGTAGGAATCAAGACAAGACAATCCATCTGCAGCTGCCGGTTGCAAGACCATAGAATCCAGAGTTGCCCTTTTTGGTTATTTGTGTGTCATATGTGTGGATTGCCTATGGAATTCGCGTGTTCCTGATACAAAGGACATATATGTTAAGTACTTGCGTCATTGTATCCTCGCCAAAACATATCTATATTGCACAAAATCTGCTTGATTTTCAAGTTATCTACGGAACAAAGTTCAGATGTAGCATGATTATGGATGCGCAAACCATAAAATCTATTTCACTAAACAAATGCGTCAAGGGACTAACCATTTTGGTAGAACATACCCTAGCCTATTCTAACAGAAAATTGAGTAGGTGATGGTTGAAACTCTAGATTGTATTCCAGGATAAGAAGAGTAGTACCTTGCAGAAAGTAGCTGAGAACCTCTAGGCACACTGGTTCGCCGTGTCCTCTGATCATGCTCCTTGCTAACTCGCATTGCAGTGACTTCCTTTCCCATGGCAGCCACTTCCCTACGCATCTTTTTCGCTTCTACTTCCATTGCTTTGTTCAATGTTTCGACCTTCTTCGACAACATCTGCTTGGTCAACATTTAGTACATAAGAGCAAATTAAGCATCAAAAGAAAATGTGGCGAGGGAGGCTGAAATTACTGAACAGAAGGGGATTTTATCTGACCTCTATTGCATCATCCTTGTCTTTCAGGCTTAGATCTTTTTCATGGCAGGATTTCCTTAAAACTATAACCTCTTTCTGCAAAATGTCATACAACACCCCTGAAACATGATCTTCATGTGCTGTCTTTGATTTTCCATTTGCTGTTCCATTGGCACTTTCATTATCTGTAGCAGCTGTCTCTGTGATTTGGACCTCATTGGTACTAATATGTGCATTGCCATTCCCAGTCTCCACGTGCCTTGGCATATCTTTATCTAGTGACCTACTCCCCCCATCAAATGATCCTGATGACATCTTCGCATGTCTTACTAATGTGCTAGCACTGTTGGATCGCAATAATCTAGACTGTGAATTCGACAAATTCTTAGATAAATAGCCATTGGAGGATGGGCGTGAATGATTCTCAGCCCCTCCAAGCGATTGCCGTCGTGAGCGCCCATTGCTTATACTTCTTCCATCGGAGGCAACGCGGGAATTACTATTAGATGATTTAAGCTTTTCTTCCAAAACCTTAAAACGTAGTTGGTATTTTTCCTGAACAATCAATCAACAAATGGGATTAGCATGATTATGGACAGGTAGGCTGCAAAATAACAAAGTATGTCCACTTACTTTCATTTGGGCTTCAGCCTTTGCTGTGCGCTCAGCAACTGCCAGCTTATCTTTAAGTTGTTGCATTTCGCCCTAGAAAATATGCAAGGTCACATCAAGTCCAGTATGGAAAGTCAACAATTGACAATTTTCTTTTTCTTCTCCATTTACATTCTATAGCAAATTGCTGAGTGTCTTTTATTCTTCAACTTCCTGGCACTCATTGATAATAAATCAGTTTTCAATGGATATAAAACAGTCAGAAATTAGAACCATTGTGACTTGTGACTAAGCATCAGTCACCAGATGCCTCTCCAAGATAATCGTGTCCTTTTTACTGGACAGGTGTACGTTAATTTTTTTCGGAAAACAAACAAATGAGTCAGGATCCCATTCTTCCATATGAAATTGCATTATCCCCATGGATCCTTCAAGGCAATTGAGGGTTCATTTCCTATCTAAGGATAATCCACTGAGTCAATTAACACAAAACCAAAGTGTCACAAATTCACAATCATTATCGTAACAGGATGATCAACTGAAAAAGAACGCGAAATCCTCTCTAGATTGATCAATTTTTGTCGGGGATTAGTGATAACCTAGGCTTTCTTCAAACTCATGTTTGAGGTAATAATTTTTTTTTTGTTATTATTGATAGTTGTACTATGAGCCATTGCAATGAGCATACATAACATAAGGCGCAAAAGGAAAATTACAAGAAGTGATAATTTCTAAAATAAAACACCTAATATGAAGAAAAACAAGCCTAAATAATTGACAATTAGCCAAATAAAAAGCTGATCAATTAACCACTAATTTGTAGCTAAAAGATTTTCATAGAGTCGGAGCAGATGATGCCCATTAAGTATTTAAGTGTACGTATGCAACAAAAGCAAAAATCTGGTCGCCCTGAATATCAACAGTGAAAAAGCCATGTAATGACCCAGTACTATATATAGCAGAAAAGCCACAAAATATGACCAGCTATTATGATGCCAAATGGTATAATACTACAATGGACTTACAAAAGGTGGGGTAAAAGGTAAACAATTTCAGTGTACAAGACTCTCGTAGTGAGCAGGGTCGGAGACAAATAGAATGTACGCAGACCTTACCCCACATAGTATGTGAAAGATTGTTTTTAGGTTGCACCATTGCAACTCTACACAAAGTCTAGTCAATAAAATATGAACAGAAGCACTAATGTCATAAAGTACCTGAAAAAATTTTCTTTCTTCAAGCCACTGCTTTACCGGCATAACCTTGTCATTGCCATCTTTCCACTCATTTGCAACCACAGTGGCAACCCGGTTTGCAGAAACCTTTGCACGAGCTACTTCGCGCTCCAAAGTTTTCCGCTCCTCCTGTTCATGCTTAGAAGTCAGAAGCAGTTTTGAGAACATATGAAATTCAGAATTAAGTACAAGGAAACTAAAGATCCAAGAATGAAATTCATTACATTCATTTCTTGTACTTTCCGTTGGTAATCACGCACTGCATTAGCGGCAGCCCCTCCAGCAAGAACAGCCTCCTCAAGCTCGCGAACAGTCAGGGTTAGTTTTTCAACCTCGGCAACCTTTAGCCGATGCATTTTATCCAAGATTCTGTTTTCCTCCTGGAACATAAGCAAGACATCAAATGGAAATTGTTGGCTACACAGGAATACCCAGTATGATTTGCTCTCTCAAATCCTGCAAGCCAGCAATGCAAGGAACTTGAATACAAACCTGGCATATTTCAATCTGCTTGATTAGCTCTTGATTTTTGTTTTGCAGATCATCAACAAAGGAAGCTTTTGCCAAAGCAATCTCAATAGTTCTCTCAGCTTCAAGTAAAGCAGCTTCTTTAGATTTTGTTAACCGATCAAGGGCTCTATTGTCCTCTTGCAATTTAGCGGCCTAGAAAGCGGAAGAGAATACATAGCTGAGAAACATCCCCACATATAAGTCATCATGAGCATGAAATAGGCATTCACAGAAAAGGATATGACTATGAATCCCAATAAGAAATCCAACATACTATAAGTTTCCATACTCTTTTACCAAGATTCTGAGGAGTAAGAATGGATGACAACTATGGTGCATGTCGTTGGATAAAGTAAGAAATCACAAAATAAATGAGAAGTTCAATGTCACCTCCATTCTAGCAAGTTTAAGCTCCGCTTCCAAAGGAGTGATGATGGCTTCAATAGGAGGCATCTCATCATCTTTCTGTGCAGCATGAACTCTTCGAAGTGTGGCTTCTGCAGCAAATTGTGCGACCAAAGCTGCCTTTTTCTCATCATTTATCTTCTTAAGATCGAGGTTCTGCAATTTCAGAATGCTTATTACAGTGCACAGAAAATTGCTTTTCAGGTTTGGCTATGGAGAAGAAAGCTCCAATCACAGAAATAAAGTCCATACAATACCTTGCTCTCCAGAAGAGCTTCATTTGCTTTAAGCTTTTCGTCCACCTTTGTTAACTCATCTGTCAGCTGATATCATACATGAGAAGAAATAAATAAGCTGCCTCATAGAACTTGTATACAGTTAAATGTCTTTAACACTTGAATCCCTACCTACATCTATATTTTCTAGAAGGCAGCAATGATTGTTTTCCAAAAAAAGGGGATAAATATAGAGGGGTTAAAATGAGGACATAAAAAGATTTTTTTGATATATTGTCACCATTTCAGGTATTATCAATATAGGAATAGTATAAGCAGGCGTCAATATTATCCGTAGAACTATTCAAATGTTTGAATATAAAATTTGCAATCTAAGAAGGAAAAGAATAATGTACTCAAGTCAAAGCCAAAAAATTGTACTACTGCCGCAGAAAAAAATTATATGGCATTCCACACTAACTTACCCAATACCAAATGTCAACAAATTAGAGAGGAGAGCTACAGTTCATCCTGCTGGGAATGAAGACCATGAATAGTTGAATAACTAATGTGTAATGATAAATTACCCCGGCAATTGTTGACAGGCTAAATTTACATAATTGTGCGTCAATTGCATTAATGATGATATATTGACATCAATGATCAATCATATGGCCACAACATGACATCCTCAAATATCTTGCACTTGCTACAGTACTTTTCGAATTTGGATCAAATTGACATGCACAATAGTTGCAGCGTCCCTAGTAACTCCCAAAGAACTTGCCTACTTCAGTATATGCATCTTATCTCATATAGAACCCATGTCATATAATTAGTGGAAAGTTCCATTTGAATGATGCAATCAAATAACAGCGGGCATGTAAGTTGTAACTGTAAAGGGTAAAGAGATGGTGATTCTCAACTACATAATCTGAAGTGAGAGCTAAGATCACCTAAAAACTTCATATGCTAATCCATTAAGTAAACTCTCTAGCTTCCAATACCCATCAAAACTTTCAATGTATCGTGCTTAACCCAACAACAAGGCATACAGAAGACATAAGAAAATTACAACAAAGCCTCAATGAGAAAATCGTCCTCTACGCTTTTATTTTTATTTTTATGTTATACAGAACAAGTCCAAGTCCAACTATAGACTAATGCATTTTATCTTCAATTTTACCACTCTACGAGTACCACATAATTGTACTTTATCTTAAGAAAACATGCTTCACAGTTTGATAGAAGAGCTCACATGCTGCTTAATTCCCTAACAGGACAAAGGGCTCAAGCGTTAACCTATCCCACAATCACAAACAGAACATAGATACTAAAATCATTTTTTTCATACATATCGAAAATGCTATACAAAACAGAGATAATTTGAAAGACGTGACTAAAAGTCTCAAATCCAGCCTTCCACTCGAGGCTTACAAGAAGAACTGCCGTAATTTCCTAGTAGAGAAGCCTTGGAGTTAGTCTAGATGGAAAAACTTCGAGAAATCCCAATACTAGCAACACAATCAATTATCGGAAATATGTAACTATGACATATCACTGACCAAAATTTAGAACTATAGTAGTAAAAGAAGAAGAACAAGGAAAATCCTTATGATAAGCTTCACAATCAAACCCCAATAAAATCAAACATACAAAGTACCTCTTCAACTGCCTTCTCTTTGAGCCTCTCTGAATTCCTCAAGGACTTGATTTCTGCAAGTGCCTCTCCGAGTTCCCTATCTTTATCTGCATCATTAGCATGACAAAAATCATCAAAATGCATCACAACTACCTCCATTCTGCGTTCTGTAACAAACAGAAGTCCTACATTTTCTCTTCACTTGCCCAATAATACAGTTTCCCGGAATATAAAATGAGACAGAAAATTCAAGAGCCTCTAACCTCGGACATCGTTCTCCAGACGGCAGAGCTCGACGCGGACGGGATCGGAGCCGTGGAGGAGAGTGACAATATCATCGACCTCGGAGCCAGCTCGGGAGACGGCTGAATAAAAGCTCGGCTTCTGCTTTCGCGCCTTGAACGAAGCCGAAGAGCTCAGCGCTGGCCTTGGGTGCTCAGATTCCGCGCCGGTTCTTGTAATGTGGTAACTTCCGTTCGCCATCGTCGGGAAAGACAAAGATCCGGTGCTTCCGAACTCATATAAAACTTCCGTGAACTCGGAGAGAAACGATGAGTGAATGCTTTAGAGACCGTAGACCATAGTTAGTTTCAGGCATTTATAATGAGGAGGATCAAATTGGAGGTTTAGGCGGGTGTTTAAACTCTAAGGACGGAGATTATTCAAAAAGCTGTGGAAGGTGAAGAGAGAAGATACTGTGCGTTAGTTACCACAGTACCGTCAATCAATCACATTTCGTTTTATTGGGAAAATCAAGCGAACGTTGGGACCCACCGAATATTTAAACTTTTAATGGTAACCCGGATCCGCTCGATTTTGTCGAAAAGGTGTGCTTACTTATAGAATGATTCCAAGGAATCAATTATTGTGAGTTGATTAGATTATGAATTTCCTATAATCACGTACATAAAACCTTAAAATTAAAAATCTACCCGTTGCAGTGGTGGGCCTGGGCCATCACGCATGTTGATCTTGACTTTTCTGACGATGACGATGGCAGGAGCTTCAAAGCAATGGTGGGCGTCGAAGCAGGGAATGATTGGTAAGCGAAAAAGCAAAAGCAAGATGAGAGAGATGGCGGCACATATGTTTTAATTAAAGAGAGAGCACGAATGGGACAATTGCACATGCGAGCGGTAAAGCGTGGTGAGCATGTGACAAAGCGTGAAACCAACAAACGGTGGGTCCTTTTTCTTTCTGATATTATTATTATTATTATTCGATCTCATTCTTTCTTTAATCGCCTCATCCTGTTTACCACCACGCGCTACAAAATCGATCCAACTATTCAACATTAGAAGAAGGAAAAAATGATAATCAGAGAAGAACAAAATATATATATTTTTACTTTAAATAATTGACATGAAATAAAAAATTAAACTCGTGGATGCGAGAGTATTGTTCTCAATGGACTCAATATTAACACATGTCAAGGGGTAAATTGAATCAAAATTCAATACACGTGTTACCATAAAAATAATATTGATCTCGATATACTCAACATCAACGCATGCCAAAGGAATAATTTGAGCTAAAGCCCAACACCTACCTAAGAGTGTCACTCAGGTGGGCTCAACATTCACACGCGAAATTATGAGATTTTACAACTCAGAAGATGCAAGTTTTTAAGAACTACCTAGAACCGATGCATTGAACGATTATTCTTATTAGATTGATGCATGCTACACAAATCCGTTTGGTAGATGTATTTAACACCAATTGGATTCTCTATCCATAATTATTAATTAGTAGCATTAAAAATGTCACCGAGGAGAGAGATTGTTTTCATAGTATTTACAATATTCTAAAATTGTCCCTTCTATTCTATGTTTCAAGTCCAACCATAATATCTAGATTCTGAACACGTGGCACAAGCGAAAAGTATATAATATTATAATATAATGTAATCAGACGGGTCCAGGTTGGACTGAGGCTGTATCCCCGCAAACTGGTCGTTTCCAGTTTTATTACGTTAAAGATTGGACACAGACAGTTGAGCATCCTCATAAGCGAATGACACGTGAGCAATCCTTCTTCTTTATTTTAATAACTTAGCTCATAAATAAAACACTCTAGGGATGTATTGATATGCTAAGAGTAACTCCGGTGGACATTCTCCAAAACAGTTTTCAAATTTTGTCAATTGGATCTCCCCTCTATTATATAAAAACTCAAACCACATTGTTAGAGACTTAATAAATATATATATATATATATATATATATATTGAAATTCTCCACGCAGACCAACTATTGTAAAATATATGTAAATAGAAAGAAAACACTTGACGTGCAAAAATAACACAACAGCAATAGCTCAAGATACATCTCCAAGTGACATGAACTACAACTAATGCAATGTAGAAAAGACGGCTAACAGAAGATCAATAACTACACTGTATTTCACTTCAAGGAACAACTTGAAAGTTGGCCAAATACTTTCCCGTAAGCTTTTAATAGGTTAAACATGAGAACAATGGTTTTCAATCTGTGAATGCCCTCCCTTGAAGCAAAGATTTCCCAGGTTTACCTAGATAGAAGATCATAACCCCACATAGCTTCAAGCCAACTTCACTGAGATACCAAATAAAGTTATTATCAGGAGTACACGTGTTTTACTAAACCCATATAACTGTAAAGACACCACTGGTGAAACTACCACTGATACTAGTGCAGGTGGGGTATAATGCATCACATCAAACCCAAAACAATTATTCACTTAAATGTTTCGTTATACCTTTAGCCATCCAAAGAGGTTTCACGAGTGATGCAAGTCAATATTTTGCAATATGTAATTTATGAAGTTTTTAGAATGGGAAATTGTGAGTTGTGATATGTAAACCATTTCCATAAAAAATTTGGTGCAGCATCTCACATATATCAAGTTCTAAAATTGACAGGTATGATTCAACAATTTGTAGGTGGACATGAAGATATTCTTATATTCAAACTTACTTTTCGCTCAATAATCATAAGGAAAACAGCTACTGCATATCAAGATCTAATACAAATGTGCTAAAAGTGGTGTTGACTTAAATATTCTGACCTCAAGTACCCTTTAGCGTGGTGGAGAACCATTTCCTAAAGCAGCTTCACGATCCTGTCGGCGACGTTCTCTCTAAAAAAGATTCAGAGTAAGCAATGGGAACATAGGTAATAACAGTCAAAAATACTGTCCAATCAGTCTATCGAAGCAAACAACTTAAACATATACATTTTATATAGCAAAAATTCAAATACATATTTAAAATTCATTAGGCATAAGTCAAGCAATTAGCAACCAGAAGGACTAATTCTGATTTCTGACAACTCTGAGTTCATCCCTTGAATTATTACTTTATTAGCAACATTTGCGATGGAATTCTAGTAGCAAAGAAATACAACTTACCCGTCTTTCCCAGTAAGGAAGGAAGCACACAAAATCATACACTGGACCAATGGTTGACACTAAAACTGCATTGATTCCCGTAAATACCAAAAGTGCTGTCATAGGCCGGGTTCTATGCGGCATCTTTCTTTATGATTATATCTTAGCTCTGCAATCAGAAAAAATACAGTCGAGGAATTAGTTTTGCAACATAGAGTATATTTGTATGTGGTAGGTTAGAGGATGAGTACTTTAGAAAGAGAAAGAAAGCCTGCTAAAAGATCACACAATACCTCCTTATCACAGGAGTTCAAAATCCCCATCCCCCTTCCCCAACAAAAAAAACCCTAAAAAGAGTTGAACAATAAGAAAAAATCGCCAAATAAACTTAGGCCAATACAACCAAGAAAGATGACCTGCAACGTCTATAAATGTACGTGGTTGAGGCAGAACATGTCCAATGAAGGGATATATAATATTAACAAAAGGGAGCAATAAGGAGGAAAATGAGCATGATTATGGCCATCTAAGAGTAACCAAGAAAGAAGGGAAATTAAGAAGAAAATATTGACAAAAAGAGCAACAAGGGGATATAGAGCATGATAATGGTCATAAAATAATAAATTCAGCCTAACACTAATTTTGATCAGAATCTGCCTGACAAAGTGGTAATAATGAGCAAACCACCAAATGAACAATGCACAAAATATGAGAGTCTGTAAAGGAAACTTCGATAATGTGGTAATAATGGGCAAACCACCAAATGAACAATGCACAAAATATGAGAGTTGTAAAGGAAACTTCGACAATGTGGTAATAATGAGCAAACCACCAAATGAAAAATGCATAAAATATGAGAGTAGTAAAGGAGACTTTGACAATGTGGCAGACTATAAGGCTTTTTAATTTCATTTTTCTGAAGTAGCAAAATTTTACTGAAACAAGCGGGACCAGATACTTTCATTCTCAGTAAGGAAAGCTATGTACAAGATAAAAGAGCAACAAATTACAATGCTTGGCAGGAAGCTGCTTTGCGTAATAGAGATTCTAAAACAAACAAGAAAGAAATGGAAATGCAGTATGAAAACACATTAGAGCAAAAGAAACCATAAACTATGCAAGAGAAATAAAATGCATTATTAATCAATGGGAATGGTGCCCCAACTAAGCACATTCTCAAAAGTAACCAATATGCTCATCCATGAAACTCATGTTTGTCTGTAGTTACCGCTTGAAGGTTTGACAGGTTGACCCTAAAAATCTTAAGGAATACTGATTGTGAACAAGAAAATACCCAGGACTTAAATGAAACCTAACACTGGACTAGGTGCCAACCTCTGCCTCAGCTTTATTCATGTTTTTGCTTCAGTACGACACAAAGGAGTGGTAGCTCAATTCTTCAAACAGCTTCAGCAATACATAATTTCTTGTAGGAATTAACAACAAACAACAAAAATAAAAACAAAATTGACTCAAATGGATTACAACTGAACAATCTATATCCTTCACGGATAACAGGAAGCAAAAAAAGCCGCTATTAACACTATAAATTGAACCGAATTTGGAGCATTTAATATAAAGAGGAAAACGGTGTAAAGAGAACCAATAGCTAGCACACTCTAATCCGTATATGAAGGATATTCATTTAACAGGCATTTCGTCGAACACATACCAGTCATAATCTAAACCTCCGAATCCTCATATTTGACAATCATGTATACTACAGAAAAAAAATACTATGTGATTGAATGGAAAACGTGTATAAACTTAAGATTACTTGCTTACATGAAACACTGATTTCTCGTTGTGCTTCCTTTGCAGGCCTGGAACTGGAACCGCAGAGGAAGCAAAACTGCACTGCAGCAAATTCGCTATTCGGGGAGACTAACAAAATAAATAAATAAATAAATAAACCACTTCAACGTCGATCTTCACCGTTTCCTTTGTTTGGATAAAGGACCACGTGGACGTGTTGGGGATAACGATGATTTGAGGGGTGCTTTGGTAAAACAATAATTTTCTAAAAATGTATTTCAGTTTCTTAAAAAAAAAGAGATTTTTTATAAGGAAATTTTAGGGAGTTATAAAGTCCCTAATATTACCAAAATAGCCCTACCAATCCAAACATGATACGTGTCACTAAGGGACCTAGTTTAGCAATGTCTGAACCACCTCAGTTGGCATGGTAGGTGATCTCAAAGATATTAATCACACTATCTACTTTGATCATCCCGTTCTAGAATAGCTCGACCATACTCACCTCAAAGGTTACCTCGGTCAGCCTCTATAATGACGCTTTAGTATCAATCAATGTCCGTCATATAATAGGAGACTCAACTTTCAGGAGTCCAACTCCTAGTAAAAGAAGAGTCCCACCAAGACTATATCTCCAATAAACGTGCTTAGGGATAAAGGAGAGAGAGTTTTACTCCAAATATAACAAGTACTCTCCAACTCCTATAAAAAGGAACCTCAAGCACTAGGTAAAAGCTTAATCACATCTTGCGCTATTATTGTTTAAGTTGAAAGAGCTCCCAAAAGCCGAGTCCTCACAACTGCGAAGTATCGTATTGACTTGACCGTCAGAGTGGTCCCTTTTGAGAACACCTTGGGTTTTTCATAGCTCATGTTTGTTTACTATGTCGGCTATCCAGTTCAGCAACAGGTCTGACTGAACTAATCACAGTACTGAACTAAATCAACTAGTCATATTCCAGTTCAAATGCACAATTTTTGACATCATTAGTCTTGTGTTGTTGTTTTTATAGAAAAGTCCAGTAAACCTAGACATTGTATTCAAGTAGAGGAGCAAGCAAAACTTACATATGGTACACCCTCTCACTGTACGGAGAGCCTTTGTCAATAGAAAAACAAGAGTTTACATTACAATGGAAGAGAGCAAATGTTGAGAAAGCCAAAATTAGGCAGAAAAAATTTACATGACATCAACTAACATCTACTGCAAAAATTCTGGGTGTTCCCCTACCCATAATCTAGACTCATTCATTTTTATGGCTATCTTGGCAAGAAGGTGAGCTACTTCATTATCAAACATGAGAAAGGCTCCACCATTCAAAGTCCTATAAATTACTTTTAATGTCTCTAGAGAACCCTCACCAAGGCAATAAAGAATCATCAAAGACTTTGCAACTGCAGTCACCCTCGAGATGAACTCAATTGAAGCCCAAATCTTGAGCAAAAAATAGCTACCTTCAAAGCTGACTCTTACACAGTTGTATCCAAAACAATCGGTCTAGCAAAAGAATTTTCTGCTATGAAGCTAGGCCACACCATTCGGCTCGTCGACTTAGGACCAGCCCAATACCTTGTGACATTTAATCTATTCAATGCTTGTATGAATCTTATATATGTACCTGGTACCTCACATTATTGATTAAATATGCAGTAATTTCTATACATTGAATTACTAAGGGTGCTTTTGTTTCACATTTCACATAGGTTAAAGTTGTGGGGCGCTTATAAAATACTGTGTCAACCAAACGTCAAATTTTGTTGACAGCTTAAAATTGTGGGTCCCACAGCTTTAATATCTAAAAAGCTATTCTTAAAGCTATGAGATTTTACAATCATATTACATAATTATCCCTCCATATCTTAAAAGTTTTCAAATTTTTTTTGTAACACTTTTTTATTATTTTATCTACAAAAGACTCCACAGCTTTTTACACAACAATTTTCATAACTTTAAGCACAAAGAGATGTTTATGTCCTACAAATCAAAGAACAGCTCTTTCTATTGGTTTCACCACATACGACTGTGTCTACAATTCAACTATCAATTCCAAAGCCACCAAGTTTAAGGCTCTCATTTGTATGTATGATTATAGCACATCATAGTTTCTCAATTTCAAGTATATAAGCCCAGGCTAGAACCGCACGGCCTGTGCCCATTAGCCTGAGTCTTTTAGGCTTGGGTTGAGGAATTTCTCTTAGGCCCGGCCCAATCTCGACCTCAAAGCTCGAAGAGGCTTTTTGGGCCTAGACCTCAAATTATCGGGCAGAATCAGCCGTGCCCGATGCCAAGGCCTATATGAAGCTTCCTTTGCAATCACAAATAACACCTTTGAATATGGACCTGTTTAAAGAAGAGCAAATGCCTACATCCCAATTAATTTTGACAATTTCCTCCTCAGGTGGAATCCACGCAACCATCTGCCAAGATTATAGACTTGTGGGCTGTTGTGATAAAAGACTCGAACTGCACAGAGAAAGGAAACTAATTGCTTAGTGGCCAACTTATTCCAGATGAATGAAATCTTGTTGAACAACAGAGGAGAAACGTAATTGCTAGACTATTAGTAAAGTAGTCGCTAGAATTTCCAAGTTCTTACTAGAAAAATGATCCACTGCAGCCAACCAAAATTGTTCAAAGTTATGGAAATTACACCTAAATTTATGGATATTGGTAACACTATTGCCAAAGACATCCATTGAAGTCTTGAAATTCCATAGGATATGCATGCAGGATTCCTCATCAATGTTGCACAAAGGACATCGAGCATCTAAGGTAATTCTCCTCTTGCAAAGGTTTAAATTCGTTGGGAGAGCATTAAGGAGAACCTATCAAAATAAATGACTGAGTAGAGGCTTCAGATTGCAAAGAGCAAACAGACTTTCATAAACGACTCATGTCAGAATCGAAGAAGCAGCTACAAATTGATTAGTGATGGCCGAAATGTTGGAATATGGGAGACAATTGGTTGGGAGAAACAATGACATGGAATGAATCTTTGCACATCCAAGAAATTGGAATTTTGGAAATATTCTAGTTTCAATATACACCCGCATGAGAATAAGGGTTCTTGACAAGATGTTAGCCTTGTTTTGCAAGGAGAGCTTCGTTAAAAGTTGAAAACAACAAAACCCAAGTCCATCCTCATCTTTGGATTGGCAAATCATGTCCCAAGCACCCATTCTGTTTTTGTACGCTCTCCTACTGCACCACTCCACCAAAAAGACCTTGTCGCCTTATCAATCTCTTTGCATAATTGAGAAGGGAATTTCTATATTTGCATTGCATAAGTTGGGATCGATTGTAGCATCGATTTAATTAATACTTCTTGCTCAGCATAAGATAAGAATCTGAACTTCTAATTATTCACCATTTGTTTTACGCAGTCCACAATAAATTATAAGGCTTTCTTTTTTTTATCTCCCTACTAAAGACACAAACCCTAATACTGATTCTCATAAACTTTAATCTCCTTGACCCGAATAAGGTCTTTTATAGCCTTTCTGATCTGTTAAGTGGCTCAACTCAACCCTCTAACAAGCTCAATAGAGAGGGGAGGATACCACATAATAAAGCATTTCACATGGGGATAATCCCTCGATGTGAGATTCTCTAACACTCCCCGCACGTGTGTGGGCTTACACGAATGGGCCCAACACACGTGGGCTAAGAGTATTATCCAAAGAAGTGCAAAGTAGAGTCCAATAATCGTCACTCTAATACCATCTTAAGTGACCCAACTCACCCCTCTAAAAGGCCCAATAGAGGGGGAAGGATACTACATAATAAAGCACTTCACATGAGGATAATCCCCCGATGTGAGATTATCTAACAACTACTAATATGTGTTTACTGGAGAATACTAGAATAGGGCAATTTTGTCAACATTCAGCTTTTGATCGGATTGCATTTCATACAAAAGAAGAGAATATCACAGATACATAAACAATCTAGATAAGTTCGACAGAATAGCAAACTATCATCCACAAAGAAAGGATGTGAAATCATCCACGAAAACCATTTCGATCCATGGCTTGTCTCAAATAAAAGTTTAGCACTTTAGCACAAATTACATAGAGCATTGGAGATAGATGGTCACCCTGGTGAAAGCCTCTAGTGGGAACAATGATGTCTCAATGTTATTCTTGTGTGAGATTTTTTTAAGTAAATTGGATTGACATGATGGAAATTAATAACTTTAATTGGATCCAATTATTGAATATAAATGTAAGTGAGTCTGCGGTTGAGCAACAATCATTATGTATGTAAGGATTGTCGTTTCCAATAGAGAGTGAGTTCGAATCTCTCATCCCCAATTCCCTTGATTCAAAACAAATTATTGGATATATATTGAAGAATCATATCATATATTAAACCAAAAAATATATATTTAAGTATTGTATTATTTTATTGATAAATAATTTCTTTAAATACATCTTATGACTCAAATGGGCAAACGGCACGTGCATATTAATCACAAAAATTAATGTGGGCCAGCACGTTCTTAGGGAGAGGTTCGGGTTCGGATCTCACATTAATTTGTGCCCGAATAGGACATTGTCATCCGATATCTAAACAAAATATAATATTGTAGCTCGATAATACACATGCAACTATATCTCATACAAATTAATATATATTTGAAGTATATCATGCCATCATTTTTGTTTTAGATACTGTAAGTTGTACATTATTTCACATAATCGCCATATAAAGATATCAAACCATATGTCTCGACAATAACATCTCATATATATAAAGAAAAAGACTATTCCAAGATCATGCATGAACATCATGAAAATTAAATTATGCATTGATCGAGTCTCCATTGAATCCACGCTCAAGAAATCCAACACCATACAGATGGCTCACATCGCTCCACGATTTGATATCCCAATTCCCGTTAGAGAAATGAAGCACATTCACCGACGCATTTAACAGTTTTCCAGCAACAAGGGCTTTTGTGATGTATAAGTAAATCGCTCGCAGCACTCCTCCGTGACTCACAACGATCACACGCTTCCCTATAATGTATGCAGTCAATGATGATAAAGTTCTCGATTACAAATATTGAAGAAGAAAGAAGAAAAAGAAAAGAAGGAGACGAACCTTTGTGCAGAGATGCAATTTTCTCAATAGCCTTCATTGATCTCTCTTGAAGCTGCTTAAAGCTCTCTCCACCTCCCTATAGTATTGGAAAAATATTGTATATGATTACGTAAATCCAATTGAATTCAATATCCAAGTGGAGTTAGTAAACAATTCAATCTTACAGGAATTTCAAGATCATCGTGAGTAGAGAAAAAGGCACGATAGGCTTCAGGTTCCTTCTCTTCCCCTTCTTTCCAATACAACCCTTGTAAGCTCCCTACATGTCTCTCCTTCAGCTCCGGCACCACTGTAACCTTCCCCCCACAAAAGATAAACCATAAATAAATAATTATTTTATTATTTATACAATCTATCTATCTATATATATGTATGTATGTACATGTGTGTATACCTTAGGGCAAAAGCACTTCTTGGCAATCATGTCAGCTGTGTCTTTGGCGCGTTTGAGATCAGATGAGTAAACAACGGCTGGTTTCAATTCATTTGCCAGCCTTTCAGCTATCTGCAAAATTTATTTAAATTATTATTGTGGAAGTTGTGTTACAATTATTGTCTGTAATTTATTAGCTCAATTTTCTTATCATATAGTCTAATTAAATGACCAAAGAAATATAAGATTAATAGAAAATGAATCTAAAAATGATCTTAACTGCAATTGCTTGCTTTTGTCCCACATCGTTTAAGGGTGATTCCAATTGTCCCTGTGTACATAAATATAAATATATATTTTAATTTTTTTGAATAAATACATATATATATATATATTTAGAGAGAGAAAAAACCTGAATCCTTCCAATGGAATTCCAAGTGGTTTCCCCATGACGAACAAGAACAATTTCAGTGGTTCCACAAGGGATCTCATTCAGGGCCTCATTCCCATTCACCCCATTCAAGCTATGATCCAACAAATTAATTATTATACATAATTAGTGTTAGGTGACAATAAGAATAGTCAAAAAGCAAAATTAATTATGAATTTAATCAAAAATATGTAAAATAAACATATCAACACTTGAATTTGAACCATGTAAATATTAATGTAAGAAGCAATATATATATATTAAATAACAAATTAAACCAATAGCAATAAATTGAACTTGAACTTGTTTTCAGGGTTTACATTGCTTCACCAGAAGAGAGGACAACAGCAGGAGGAGCCATTTGAGAGATAGAGAAAGAGAGAGAAGCTAATATTAATGTAAGAAGAGAATTGATGGAGGGCTAGCTATGTGTGTCTATACTTATACTTATAGAGAGGAATGTTTATAGTTATAGAGAGGAATTAGGAAGAAGAAGAATAATAAATGAAAATATGCAAATTAACTTGGAAAGGATAACATATATATATATATATATATATATATATATATATATATAGGTTTTCTAAACCAACACATGTTAATTAATTGTTTCTCCATTTATGGTTTGGATTTTCTGGTATTATCTTTAATGGCCATCATATTATTTGTTGCCTAACCCCATTAATTGAATAGGTTGAAATAATTGGTGCTCCATCTATTTTTCTTTCCATATATGTTTTGATTTGTTTCCTTACCCAATTAAATATATTCTCTTAATTGGAAAATGCAATTAATTTTACATCTTCTGGATTTTGCCATATGCCTCTCAACTAGACCTTTTCTCCATTTTGTAGTTTTTCTTTTCTAAATAAAAAAAATAAAATTTTATTAATTTAAAAAATAATGAGATACTCATTCATTTGATACCCTTAATCTAAAAAATAGAAAATTAAAACTTAAAAAGTGCCATTAATTAATTTACATCTATCTAACAATATATATAATTATAAATAAATGCTTCCAAAAACTACTTCTCAAATGAAACAATAACCCTACAATAATGCCAAAGCAACATTAAAGCACCAAAATACAGTTACTTTTGGTTTGTAAGTGCATGTGTATTACTATAAATACGAGAAAAAAACCACTTTAAATTTAAATACTTATTTAGAACCTTTCTCGGCATCCACAACACTCGCGTCAAACATTGCCCGAAAACATTATACATCTATTTAACGTCGGTGTGAATTTTTGCATCGATAATTTTAGTAATTATGAAATTGTGGAATCAAGTATTAGCCAAGAAATTGGGAATTCAATTATTGGAGCATTGACTAGTAATCAATTAGTAAGTTTATTGTTTTAGCAACGCACATGACATTTGATGCCAATAATTGTGAATAATCCACATGGGAACTTGTCTTCTTCCTCCAACCATACAAAGATATAGAACACCTCACCACTCACACCACCTCTGCTTGATTAATTTGTTCTTTTGTTTTTTATTGGATGTGTTGAGATTTTCCATATATTAATTAATCAATTATTATCATAATGTTAATTAAAATAGGACCTACGTATCATATGCGATGTTTTTTCTCACGTGTGTGAATAATAATAGTATAAGCTGACTAATACCAAGCTTTCAGGTTGTTCCTGCCGTCATATTTCTTAAAATAAATTATTAGAAGTCTGGTTTGATTGCATAAATGTTGTTTTAAAAATTAGGGCTACTTTTGGCTAGAGCGACTTGAGGTATTGTGCGCTCTGGATCTGACGAAACTCGCACGATTTTATCTTTTAAAAAAACTCTTGAGTGTTTAAGGCTGGATTCATTTTTACCAAATTAACATTTTTGTGAGTTTTTTTTTTTTTTTTTAAATGCTGAAAGTGTTGGACTGCTTATATGAATTGATATGAGGAAGATGTTCGCCCGTTTGGTATAGAGTATACCAGCTTATAAGATAAATAGTTTATAAACTCAATTTCATTGGTCAACAATCACATTAGTCACATGACAAAAAAAATCCTTCAATTTTCTTTATTGTCTCCGTTCTCTCACACATTTACCCTTTTATCTCTCAAAATTATGTTAGATTTTGAAAAAAATATAGATATTCGAACTCAACTCATAAATCTCTTTCCAACAAGACCCATATTAGATAGTTTTTATTTCATTATTAAATTAATTTATATATCCTTAATTGTAAATTGACAGCTTACGCTCTATTAAAACTTACGCTCTTTCAAACAGCACACATTTTTTGTCAGCTTATATCACGGCTTATCCGCTAATTTATACGCTGTCAAACATGCTCTCAACTAAACACACACGTTATATTTATATACATAAAAATTGGTGCATTAAATTAATATTGTTGGCATCAAAAATTCAAAATGATATGTGAAAAAATAGAATCAGTTATCTCCAAGAAAAGATCCACTCACATAAGCTATTTTAGATGGAGTCGCACAACTCATTATCATATTTATTTGGAAAATCTTTTACATACATAACTGGATAAACATTTTCTAGAGGTATTTTGGTCTAAAAATAAAATACCAAAAAATTCTAAACTTTCATTAAACAGAGGCGGAGCTAGAAAATGACGATGAGGAGTAATTATTACTACTAATAATAATTTTTTTTAAGAAGCTCGAAAAGTTTGGTGGAGAATTTTTTTAAGGGATGTTTACAATATTGGAGCTTAAAATCATATTAGAGAAATCACAATTGTGGTATTTTGCTGGGGAATAGATAATGCATGAAAATGTGTGTTTTTATTGATGTGACTATATTAAGAGATGTGTAGATATTTGTTTTGGTGATGAGGATGAATATGTGGCTTGATTTTTGTAAAAGATGTGAGAATTAATATTGATTTTAGTATAATTTTCTAAGGAAATAAATGAAAGAATGAAATAGTAGATGTTTAACTTTTATCTAAAATGAAAAATGTATAAGAATTTGTATTTTGCTGGTATGACTGTATTGAGAAACATGTTTTGCTGATATGAATAAATATGTGTGGCCATTTTTTGTGTAATAAATGTGGGACTCGATATTCATTTTAATGTTGAATGAAAATATGTGTTATTATGGTTGTTCGCAATGAGTATTGATTTGAACTATTTACACTCCACAGATTCTCTCGGGCACCCTGATTTTTAAAAACTCCGATTAATATTATCTAGTTTCCTCGTGCCACCCCTATTATCTAAATTTTTTTTTAAAAAAATGAAAACACCCCATAAACAATACCACAAGAAGAGGGCTGTCTGTAGCTTCTTATGCTTATCAAAAAATCTCTTAAATGGAGACGAGGTCATATTCTGTGTGGAGGGGCCGTATTTGTAGGCTGAGAGTTCCTCATCAGCTGCTTGTTGCTTAGGAAGCAAACTAAGCTTTGCATGCCTACAAAGCAGGGAGTAAAGAGCAAATGTACCACCTAGAACGATTAAGAACATATTGGTTAAAAGACTATCAGTCTATCATTATCTGTATGATCGAAGGAAGCATCAAATAGCATAAATTTCTATCTCATTGTACCTTCTCCATTATCATCTGCACTCAGCACAATAAGGACATACTTTATTAGCAAGGGAATGAAACAAACGTAAAGAGGTGAAGTTCTGATCAGATCTCCGTATACAACACCAAGGCTTTGATATGCTAATAATAGATTCTTGGAAGTCGGAATCTATGACAAGTCATCGTCGGCCATGGTGAGATGAAATAGAGGGAGAGAGAAGAGAGTGAATAGGAGAAATAAAACTGACAGGTTTGCGTGGGAGGGGTGGAAGGCAGACAAGTTTTTTTTAGGTCTTTCGGGGTGTCCGGGGGAATATGTGGAGTGAAAATAGTCCGAACCATTACTGTTAATCTTGATTTTGGTGTCATAAAATAACTCAAAAGATTAAATAAATACATATTCATGTTGATGAAAATTAAAGATCATATGCAACCAAACAATTGTTTTTTTTTCCTTCTTCTTGCAGTGAAACTTGTCATTGACTAAAATAAATTATAATTAGGAATCCGTATTTTATGCAAATAATTTAAGGAGAATGAAACAATAAATTCATTGTTAAAATAACATCGATAGATGTAACTATGTAAAAGTGCTAAATTTACAATAAAAAATTGTTGATGAAGGCCGCAGCAGCAGTCTTGCAAAAATCTCAAAGATGTGAATTGCAAAAATCTCAAGGTTTGGGTCGTCACAATTAAGTCAATGAGTGAAAAATTACAGAAGGCTCGGTTTAAAAGAAAAAATTTAAATTATCATAGATGAGTAATATTTAGTATAACGAATCTAACGATATATTATTTTACAACGAGGAGGTATTATCCCTTCGACATGTCATTTGAGATTGATGAAGAGATTTATGCGTGAAAAGCACTCAGTGAAATCCCAATCTTGGAGTTCAATTTGAACAATAAAGTGACGAATCCAATGTCATTTGGGCTTCCAGTACTTAAATTAATGAAACAATTTTTTAAAAGAAGTCGCTCTGAAGCATAAAATCATGCTGGAACGGTTTGCATCCAGCTTCTTTGCATTCTACATTAACTACCTGTAAAGCCCTTCCAACAGTCGACGTTTCCGAAGATTGAGCGTGGCAAGTCCCGACCCAAATATTTTCCTTCCTCCACCCACTTATCAAGAGCAGTTTGAACAGATAAACCTGGGGCAGCCATGATGACCTTAAAGAGTTCCAAACCTTCATTTGTCCTTGATGCTACTTTCTCACCCAACTCTGCTTCAGTTTCTGATAATTCCAGTTCATTTTGAGAGGGCTCATCAATATTTTCATCATCAGATAGCTCAGGTTCAGAAATCACTTCGCCCTCATCCCCTTAGTTGGATCAGCGCTAGCTGCAAGTTCAGGGAAACCATCTTCCGAGTCACTTCCGCTTTCGGTGCTCTCCACCCCAGCTTGGGAAGAAAGAGCACGTCTCCCATAGTAGAAGTTTGAAAAAACATCATTTGTGCAAGCCATCTGACATATAACAGACTGAGGACACTCTGCAACGATATCAGAAACCTCGAAATCTTCATACCCAGATAATATTTCCAATTTAGAATAACAAGCCCGGGAGATTCCTCCGGTCAATCCCCTGTACCCCAAAAAATCAACATTTCAATACACCATCCCAATCATCCTGACCAACTCAGCAGAACACCCACATTTTTGTTCATTCTCAGATTCATCAGAATGTGATAAAAGAAAACAAAAATTCCCTCAATGACTACATACATAGATACAGATAACTACATTTATAAACACAATTAACAGACAGAGACAGATAAATACTTGAGGGGGTTAGAAATTCGACCAAGAGTCTACATAGTAGATTAAGCAACTCCGGTGGTGGTCCAACTTAAATTCATAATTCAAGAAAGAAAAAAGACTGAAAATTTTCGAAGAATTAATGGTTAGAAATGTTGAGTGTGAAGTTTGGATTCTATGTCTATCCTTGTATATTTTGCTTTTTCTCACCTTATCAAGAAAAGTGAAAAGGAAATTGGCTTTGTAGGATCAATAGATAATGTTGGCTTTCCAGTCCATCGGCTTTCTACTCATTCAAATGAGGGAGTAGTTAAAGAAAAAGAAGTTGTCTCTAATGAGATGAGACGAGATTCAAAATGACTAATCTCTTAAAATCCTTGCGGAATGAACTGATACAAGTGAAGAGTATATGAACAATTATACCATTAATTACACCAGGTAAATTCCCAGGAAAGATTGGAGGGACACACTGGTCCACTTAAATATCAATCTCCTTAGACAGAATTTTCCTAGACATGCAATTAATAGCACAATATATCATAACAACTTACTTGATCGAAAATACACCGAGGAACCAATAATAACGACACCAGAATTTTTACGTGGAAAACCCTTCACAGGGAAAAACCACGGGACCGTCGTCCAGCTGAAAACTTCCACTATTAAATAATGGGTACAACAACCTTCCGTAGTACACACCACTACAGGATACAAGAGTGAAATAATATTTTGGAATCACTCACCCAAACCCCAAATACACCTAGTGTATCACTCACTCTCACTCTCTGCAACAACACGATGCAGGAACAACTCTCTGCAAGAAACTACTCTTTGCAGACACTCTCCAAAACTCTCTCAAGTTTCCTTTCTTCTTCACTTGAGTTGTTGTGTCAATTACAATGAATGCTCATCTATTTATAGATGGAATGCAAATTGGGTAGTTGCCTAATTTGCCTAACTTGCCTAACTTGTCTTGACCTTATACTAATTCCATCCACCAAAAAAGACTACCAATGTGAAATGTAGAATATACCACATGAGGTGTATATTTACCTAACAAATCTCCCCCTACAACCTCATGTGGGAAAATGCAGCAAGTCTGTAACCTTGCTACTCACGGATCATTTTTTTTTTTTTATAACGGTGTAACTTTCTCTTGTAGGTACCACCCCACCATAAAAGTGGACCAACGAATCTCTTCTTTCACATTGGAGGCTCCACCAAGCCTGCGATGCTTTTGCAAACTTGGAGCTTTTCCCGCGGTAACGCCTTGGTCAACATATCAGATCCATTATCATCTGTGTGCACTTTCTCTAACTGTAGAAGTTTCTGATCAAGAATATCACGTATCCAGTGATATCTTACATCAATATGTTTTGACCTTGAGTGAAAAGTCGGATTCTTACACAGATGAATAGCACTCTGACTGTCACAATAAATGACATACTTCTCTTGCAACATTCCTAACTCATGTAGGAATTTTTTCAACCACAACATTTCTTTGCAACCTTCAGTAACTGCAATGTACTCAGCCTCAGTGGTTGATAATGCTACACATTTTTGTAGCCTTGACTGCCATGACACTGCTCCCCCAGCAAAAGTAATTAAGTACCCAGAAGTTGATTTTCTGGAATCAACATCCCCTGCCTTGTCTGCATCGGTGAAACCATCTAGCACAGTTTTGTTAGTGCCAAAACATAAGCAAACATTCGAAGTACCTCTGAGATACCTGAGAATCCATTTCACCGCTGCCCAATGTTCTTTTCCAGGATTTGAAAGAAATCTACTTACCACACCAACTGCGTAAGCAATATCTGGTCTCGTACAAACCATGGCATACATCAAACTACCAACTGCGGATTGGTAGGGTACTTTCTTCATTTCAGCCTTTTCTTCTGCACTTTTGGGACTTTGGCTAGAGCTTAGCTTGAAATGATTTGCGAGTGGAGAGGAAACTGGTTTCGCTTTGTTCATAGGAAACCTCTCCAACACCTTTTCAATGTACCGTTCCTGAGATAACCACAACTTTCTATTCTGCCGATCTCTGGAAATTTTCATCCCAAGTATTTGCTTTGCTGGTCCTAAGTCTTTCATAGCAAAAGACTTGTTGAGCTCCTTCTTCAACTGATCAATCTTTGAAGTATCTTGACCAACAATTAACATGTCGTCAACATATAGCAAGAGGATAATGAAATTACCGTCAGAAAATTTCTTGAAATAAACACAGTGGTCAGAGGTGGTTCTTCCATATTTATGATCCATCATAAATGAGTCAAACCTCTTGTACCACTGTCGCGGTGCTTGCTTCAATCCGTACAGGCTTCTTTTCAACCGGCACACCAAGTGCTCTTTGCCTTTAGTTTTGAACCCTTCCGGCTGCTCCATGTATATCTCCTCTTCTAGATCACCATGAAGGAATGCAGTTTTCACATCTAACTGCTCAATTTCAAGGTTCAAACTGGCAGCTAATCCGAGTACAACTCGAATTGAATTCATCTTCACGACTGGTGAGAATATTTCTTCAAAGTCAATTCCTTTATTTTGACCAAACCCTTTCACTACCAGTCGAGCCTTGTACCTTGGCTGATTGCCTTCTTCAGTTTTCAACTTGAACACCCATTTGTTCCTGAGTGCTCGTCTTCCATTAGGAAGTTTCGTCAAATCATAAGTATGATTTTCATGCAAGGAATTCATCTCATCTTGCATGGCTTTGAACCATTCGTTTTTCTTCTTATGAGCCATGACTTCATCATAACTCTCAGGCTCTCCCCCGTCAGTTAACAACACATACTCACTTGCTGGATATCTTGTAGAGAGTTGACGTTCTCTACTAGATCTTCTTAAATGAGGTTCTTCTTCTGGAGCTTCCTCATTTTCATCAACTTGTTGATTTTGGTTATCATCAGCAAGATTATCTTCTTCAGATTCTTGTTCAACTCCCCCGTAATCATCAATCACTGTTGGTAATGGTACTGGATCCAAATTAATTGGAATTTCAGCAGAGGTTTTAGGCTTTTCAGCCTTCTCAAAGTCTTGAATCGTCTGGTCTTCAAGAAATACAACATCTCTGCTTCTGATAAGTTTCTTTTCTATCGGGTCCCACATTCTGTACCCGAACTCATCATGTCCATATCCCAAGAAAATACATTGTCTAGCTTTATTATCAAGCTTAGACCTTTCATCCTTTGGGATATGTACAAAAGCTCTACAGCCGAACACTTTCAACTGGCTGTAGGAAACATCCTTTCCAGTCCAGACTCTCTCTGGGATATCTCCATCCAAAGGAACTGAGGGCGACAAATTAATTAAGTCAACCGCAGTTCTTATTGCTTCACCCCAAAACGGGTTAGGCAATTTCGCATCAGAGAGCATACACTTGACACGTTCACATATGCTCCTATTCATTCTCTCCGCCACACCATTGTGCTGAGGTGTTTTAGGCACCGATTTCTGAAGTCGGATTTCATGACTTCTACAGTACTCTTCAAACGGACCTCTGTATTCACCACCATTGTCAGCACGAACACACTTCAATTTTCTTCCTGTCTGTCTTTCCACCATGGTATGGAAATTCTTGAATTCTTCCAGAACTTGATCTTTTGTTCTGAGTGCAAACGTCCACAGCTTCCTTGAGTGGTCATCGATAAAAGTAACAAAATATAAACAACCACCAAGAGTTTTCTCCTTCATGTAACAGACATCGGTGTGGATCAGATCTAGAATGTTTGACTTTCTCGATGGAGGGAATGATCGAAATGCAACTCTATGTTGCTTTCCAGTCAAACAATGAGTACAAGTCTTCAACTGCACATCTTTGACCTTAGGCAAGAGATGCTTTTTGGATAGCATCTGAAGCCCCTTCTCACTTAAATGACCAAGTCTTTTATGCCAAAGTTCGACACTGGCATCTTTGACTGTATTCAGCTCTCCCTTCATTAAAGATGCTTGCATCACATAGAGAGAATTGATCTTCTTCCCTCTGGCTATCACTAAAGAACCTTTAGTGAGTTTCCACTTTCCATCAACAAAGTAGTTGGTATAGCCTTCATTGTCAAGTTGACCAACGGAAATTAGGTTAAGGCGGATATCCGGAACATGTCGCACATCTTTCAGGTGCAACTTACAACCGACATTGGTTTTCAGATAAACATCTCCCATACCAATGATTTTAGCAGCTCCATTATTTCCCATCCTAACTAGGCCGAAATCACCACTAGTATAGGATGAAAAATAATCAACATTCGCCGTCACGTGAAATGAGGCACCTGAATCAGTGACCCAACTGCTACTGTCTTGGCATGTGAGGTTAATACTACCATCATCACAGACAACGACTATGTCTCCTTCAGCTATAGCTGCAGTGTCATCTCTTTCGCCTTTGTCTTCGCCTCTTTCTTGGTCCCTTCTGAAGATTCGACAATTCTTCTTCATGTGGCCTTTCTTCTTGCAATAGAAGCATTCAATGTCCTTCCATGACTTGGACTTGCCCCTCGACTTGCCTCGGTTGTCATTACCTCGATGATCTCGATTTTGGCTTCTCTCTCGTCTTTCTTGTCCTGTGTTGACAAGAACTTCTGCACCTCCATCTTTGTGCTCAACTCGTCTCATCTCCTCATTTAGAAGACTGTCTGAGACTACATCAACACTCAGCTTTCCATTTGGAGCTGAGTTACTGAGAGACACTACCAAGGTCTCCCAGCTATCTGGCAGTGAACTGAGCAATAGCAATGCTTGTAGTTCTTCATCGATCACCATCTTTAGTGTAGTTAATTGATTTACTACACCTTGATAGTCACTGAGATGTTCTGACATACTGCGTCCATCTCTGTACTTCATGTTGACCAACTTCCGCACCCACCGAGATTTGTTCACAGCATTCTCCCGTTCACAAACTGATTTAATTTTCTCCCACAAGACATCTGCTTTGGTCTCTTGGGAAAAAAGATTGAAGATTCTTTGATCAATCCATTGTCGAATTGCCCCAACACACTTTCTGTGAAGTATGTTCCACGCAGCATCATCAATGGAGGTAACTGTCTCTTTGGATGTACCTTCTTCCTTGATGATTTTGTGGGGCCTGGCAGAATCGCCTAGGATAGGCAAATATAAATCCTTTGAATAAAGGATGTCTTCCATCCTGGGCTTCCACATCGAGTAATTGGAAGTAGTCAATTTGATCATGCCGCCTGCTGATTCCTCCATAATGAACCTCGGCTTCGATACCACTGTTGAGAAATGAAGCGATACAAGTGAAGAGTATATGAACAATTATACCACTAATTACACCAGGTAAATTCCCAGGAAAGATTGGAGGGACACACTGGTCCACTTAAATACCAATCTCCTTAGACAGAATTTTCCTAGACATGCAATTAATAGCACAATATATCATAACAACTTACTTGATCGAAAATACACCGAGGAACCAATAATAACGACACCAGAATTTTTACGTGGAAAACCCTTCACAGGGAAAAACCACGGGACCGTCGTCCAGCTGAAAACTTCCACTATTAAATAATGGGTACAACAACCTTCTGTAGTACACACCACTACAGGATACAAGAGTGAAATAATATTTTGGAATCACTCACCCAAACCCCAAATACACCTAGTGTATCACTCACTCTCACTCTCTGCAACAACACGATGCAGGAACAACTCTCTGCAAGAAACTACTCTTTGCAGACACTCTCCAAAACTCTCTCAAGTTTCCTTTCTTCTTCACTTGAGTTGTTGTGTCAATTACAATGAATGCTCATCTATTTATAGATGGAATGCAAATTGGGTAGTTGCCTAATTTGCCTAACTTGCCTAACTTGTCTTGACCTTATACTAATTTCATCCACCAAAAAAGACTACCAATGTGAAATGTAGAATATACCACATGAGGTGTATATTTACCTAACACATAGATGGATGAAGAGCTCGATCTCCAATAATAAATATATATCATAAATAGTTAACAGTATCCTCCACCGGAGAAAACCGCAAAGTATTTGGATTCTTTCCTCAATATCATGCATAATTGCAATGCAGTGATGTTCAAAAGAAATGTTGACAGAAAAGTCCATACTTGTCCAACAGGAAATATTTATATATATCAGTGCAGCAAACCCGATGCTGGTGTCTTTCTAAATGCATCAACCAGCTCCAGTTGTCCTGCCAAACCCTCGTCCGGGAATACGTTATCCGCCCTCATTCTGTCTTTCATTCCATATGCTGGAGCTTTGGCATTAATGTAGGCCTGCATTAGAGCATTGAACATCATAACCCGAGAAACATATCCAGCTTGCCTAATCATATGAAACATCTTTTCCGCATTGTGGATGTCTCCACTCTTAGCATAATGATTCATAACGGCCATGTAGGAACTGATCTTCAGCTTGATCTGGTTCTGTTGTGTTGTTGCTTTCTGCAAGATAGAGTCCGCCTTTTCAACCTCTCCTGCTTCTACATAGATCTTTACAAGTGCATCCCAAGCGAATGGGTCATTATGACCTCCACTATCAGCCATGCGCTTAATTAGATCCTTGCCCTTGCTCAACATCTCGTTGTTTGCACAAACCTTCAATAATGAAGAATATTGTCTAGAAGAGAGTTTTTTCCATACCTTTGACATCCTCTCCAAAATTGCTTCAGCTTCATCAATTTTCTTCAGCCTTCCCCAGGCTTCAATGATAGCCAAGCAGTCATCAAATTTGGGATTTGACTCAAAGTCAAAAACCTTCCAAACTCTCCCAACTTCATCAACCTTTCCAAGTGCCGCATAAAGAGGAAGTAACACCCGACAACCCCATCGATGCTTGTTTAAGTTGCCTCCTTCCATCTCTTTCAAAAGAGCCTCAGCTTTTTCTTTGAAACCGCCAGAAACATAGCGCTTCACCAAGGTAGCCTTAATGCGAACACTAGGTTCAATGCCTTGGGCCTTCATTATCTCCACAATTCGATCCATCCCATCAATATCATTAGCTAGGCCTTTGGTATCTATTAGGATTATGTAAGTCAATATAGTAGGCTTGATATTTTCTTTCTCCATTAATAATAATACATCTGCTATCTTCTTCTTGTCGACCAGTGTTGTCAATGGCGAAAGGCGCACTCAAGGCGCATGGACCCTCCTAGGGCCTAGGCGCAAGGCGCATGCCATGGCGAGGGCCATGCGTTCAAGGCGCAATATTAAATAAATAAATAAAATATAAAATACAGAATTATAATAGTATGCAGAGTTTACAATTTCACACAACTCAAGCAATTAAGCACAAATGCATAACAAAATAACATAACTCAAAAGTCACAACTTAAAATATCTCAATTCCCAAATCATAATTCATAACACAAGTTGCAAAATCAGAAAATAAAAAATCAGAAGTCATAAAATAAAAATAAAGAAGAATAATCAACTAGTCTTCATCATTCACCACATCCTCATCATCATAGTCATCACCATCATCAAACTCAACAATAGCATCATCACCACCACCATCATCATCATTGAAATTCAAAGTCAAATCTGTAATTTCATCTTCCTCCGATTCTTCTTCAAACTCTTCCTCTTCATCAATCATCCTCAATGGTTGAGATTCTTGAGTTGTTGAAACTTTTGACTTTCTTTTTGATTTAGCCTTTCCTTTCACTCCCCTCAATGGTTGAGGTTCTTGAGAAGTAGAAACTTTTGACTTTCCTTTTGATTTAGAGCTTCCTTGTTGTCTAGTCTTTCTCTTTTCTCCAACTCCAGAAGCTTCACCTACAAGTCCCCAATTCAAGGTATCATCACCAAACACATATTCCTCTTCTGCATTTGAAAAATCACCCATTTCTCCAATCAACCACTCATTGCCGAGTGTTGAGCATCCATATCTAAATGAATGAAGTTTACGAATTACAAATCACAACAAAAACTAACAGAGTAACAGCAAAAACTAACAGCTGAACAACATATATAAAAATTACAGAAAAAGATACATATTACAAAAATACAAAACAAAAAAAACTAACAGAGTAACAACATGTATACAATTTACAGAAAAAATAATACATATTATGAAAATACAAAGCAAAAAAAAAACTAACAGCATATATAAAATTACAGAAAAAAAATACATATGCAAAAGATACAAAGAAAAAAAACTAACAGCATTTAGACAAATTACAGAAAAAAAAACATATTTCGAAAATATGAAAAAAATAACAGTATATACAATAACATAACATACCTATGAGAGAAATGAAGTAGAGAAACAGATTCTACAGTGAAGAAGAAGAGAACCAAGATATGAAAAGCTAGGAGGCAGAGACAGAACTGAAGAGCTGCTGGGATAGTGAGTTTTTGAAGAAGGCGACAGAGACATTCTCCATAAACTAGGGTTTTTACTTTTAATTGATATATTGGGCTTTAGTTTTTAATTGATATGTTGGGCTTTAGTTAAGTTATTGAGTATTGATTTATTGGGCTTAAGAGCAAAGGCATGAAAAGCCCAAATTTTACAATTTCAATAAGGCCCAATAGGCGCTGCGCCTTGGCTCGCCGTGCGCCAAGGAGGAGGCGATCGCCATGGCCTGCGCCACGCAACACAGGTGCGCCTGAGTGCTGCCCAGGCGCGGCCATCTCGCCTTGGTAGCCTAGCGCCAAAGGCCCTCGCCTTTCTCGCCATTGACAACACTGTTGTCGACTCTCTTATAGAATAGGAGTAACCGGTTACAAGAGGACGATGTGATTGTCAAACCTATGTCCTTCATCTTATTGAACACCTCCTCCGCTTTCTTCACATTGCTGTCACTAACATAGTTAGCCAACATGGTGCGGGAGATCAGTTCCTCTCTACAGGATTGTGGAATCTTTGTGATATAGCTCTCTGCCTTCTGGATACCATGCACCTTCGCAATCAAGTCAAGGCGAGAAGCATAGTCTCTCTTGGCAAACTCAAGATGCTTATTTGACTCTAACCACTCTGAGAACTGGAACATTGATAACACAAACATCAGAGTTGTCGGATGAGAAACACCAAAGGAAATATAGTAGCTATTGTCCAAATAAACACTTGTACTTTCTTTTCAAAAACGAAAAATGTTAGTTATAAATCATTACTCAATCACCTCACCACTTTCTGTCCGCAAAGAAAATACACACTTCCTATTTCAAAGCGACGATGGAAATAAATAATAACAAAAAATCCAGCGCAAAGTAACACTAATATGGATGCCCTCTTTTCCCCCTTACCCACTCGCTACGCCGAAATAAAAACAAACATAACCCACTCATTAGTTTAAGAATGAGGCTGTCCTCCCAGAGAGACAGACGGTTTCTAGGGGTGGCTGCTTTAGCGGATTATTTCGACGCAGTGTTTATATCAGCAACCTCGGAAATTGTTGATGGACATTATAAATTCATAGTTCCACAACTTTAATCAATAAGCTAGGAGAAACAGAGCAACGTTAACTACCTGTAAAGCCCTTCCATACATTTGACATTTCCTCAGATTAAGCATGGCAATTGCGATCACTCCCCGACCCAAATATTTTCCTTCCTCCACCCACTTATCAAGAGCAGTTTGAACAGATAAACCTGGTGCATCCATGATGGCCTTGAAGAGTTTCAAACCTTCCTTTGCTGGTTTCTTACCCCGCCCTGCTTCAGATTCAGTTTTTGATAATTCCAGTTCATTTTGAGAGGGCTCGTCAATATTTTCATCGCCAGATAGCTCTGGTTCAGAAATCACTTCACCCACATCCTTAGTTAGATCAGGATCAGCGGTAGCTGGAGCTTCAAGTTGAGTGAAACCATCTTCCGAGTCACTTTTGCTTTCGCTGCTCTCCTTACCAGCTTGGGAAGAAATAGCACGTCTTCCGAATGAGAATTTTGAAAAAACATCGTCTGTGTAAGCCATTTGACATATAACAGACTCTAATTGAGGAAACACAGAAATGATATCGGAAACCTCGAAATCTCCATATCCGGATAATATTTCTGATCTAGAATAACAAGCCCGTGAAATTCCCCCGCTCAATCCCCTGTACCCGAAAATTCAACATTTCAAAACACCATCAGAATCATCCCAAATAACTCAGCAGAACACAAACATACATTTCCTTAATTCTCAGATTCATCGGAATTTGCATAAAGACAAAAAGAAACCCTCAATAACTAAATAAATAGATACATATATATATATATATATAACTATATTTATAAACACCATTAACAGAAGATAAGAAGATAAATACTTGAGTGCGTTAGAAAGTCGACGAAGAGTCCACATATAGATTAAGCAACTCCGGCGATGGTTCTGATATAACTTACTCCTCAAACGTGAAGTGAGTAAGTGAATTCCCTCAGTCTCATATAGTCTAGAACGCTCTTAAACCCTAAAAATTCCTTTGAGTTATATTATTTTTCGTTCAGAGAATCCCCATAAAAATTTCCTTTACTCCTTAAATAAGCTTCGGCTGGTCCAACTTAGATCCATGATTCAAGAAAATAAGAGTGAAAATTTTCAAAGAACAAATTAATGATTAGAAACTTTAAATGGGGAGAATGAAACGGGTGGGCTGCTATTTTCTCCCTAAAATCACCCTCAAATTAGTGTTTTTCTAGTTTTTTTTTGTGTTATTAAGATTTAGGGTTTAGTCTTTCGTTATTAAGGTTTATAATTTATTTATTTTTTTTAAAAAAAAACTTAATACTTATTTAGAAGAAAATCAACCTCTCATATAAAATATATCTTAAAGAAAAATAATTAATAAAAAAATAACTAAAAATTTTATTCAAAGAGATTTTAATGTTATGGGAAAAATAATTTCTCAAGGAGAATAAGGGAAGTTGTTTTCATCTTAGAGTCTTTATTTTGAATTGACTTATTATAAATTTCCATTGATTAATTTTATTTTTTTTATCATCAAACACAATAAAATTAATAAAATATTTTCAAGAGTTTAATTTTTCTCCAAACAAACGTGGTAAATTAGGAGGATAATTCCACATAGAATAATTACAGTCACTATCCTTGCATATTTTTCTTATCTCGCTTCATCAAGAAAAGTGGAAAGGAAACCAGCTTTCTAGGATAGATAACAAAATTTGGAAACTAAAGACTCAGGCTTAGATAATCGCTTCAAGTCCAACAGGTAGGGATGAAGAGTTTGATCTCCAATAATTATATAGGTTAAAACAGATTCTGTACTGGAGAAACCCAAGAGTTTATGTATGCAATATAAATATATCAATGCAGCAGATCCGACGCTGCTGTCTTTCTAAATGCATCAACAAGATCCAGCTGTCCGGCCAAAACCTTGTTCGGGAATATGTTATCCGCCCTCATTCTGTCTTTCATTCCATATGCTGGAGCTTTGGCATTGATATAGGCCTGCATTAGAGCAGTGAACATCATAGCTCGAGAAACATACCCAGCTTGCCTAATCTTATGAAACATCTTTTCCGCGTTATGGATGTCTCCCCTCTTAGCATAATCATTCATAACAGCCATGTAGGAACTGACCATCGGCTTGATCTGGTTCTGTTGTGTTGTTGCTTTTTGCAAGATAGAGTCGGCCTTTTCAACCTCTCCTGCTTCCACATAGAGCTTTACAAGCGCATCCCAAGTGAACGGGCCAATTCGACCTCCGCTATCAGCCATGCGCTTAATTAGATCCTTCCCCTTGGTCAACATCTTGTGGTTTGCATAAACCTTCAATAATGAAGAATAATGTCTGGAAGAGAGTTTTTTCCATGTCTTTGACATCCTCTCAAAAACTGCTTCTGCTTCACCAATTTTATTCAGCCTTCCCCAGGCATCAATGGCAATCATGCACTCTTCAAGTATGGGATTTGACTCACAGACCTTCCAAACTCTACCAACTTCATCAACCTTTCCAAGTGCTGCATAAAGAGGAAGTAAAACTCCACAAATGCTTCGATGCTCCTCTAAGTTGCCTCCTTCCATCTCTTTCAACATAGCCTCAGCTTTTTCTTTGAGACCGCGAGAAACATAGTGCTTAGCCAAGATAGCATGCGTGTGAATATTAGGTTCAACGCCTTGGGCCTTCATTGTCTTCACAATTTGATCCATTCCATCAATGTCATTTGCTATGCCCTTGGCGTCTATTAGGACTGTGTAAGTAAAGAGAGTAGGCTTGATATTTTCTTTCTCCATAAATAATAATACATCCACTATCTTCTTAATGTCAACCCTCCTATAGAGTTGGAGTAACTGGTCACAAGAGAACGATGTGATTGTGAAACCTAGGTCCTTCATCTTATTGAACACCTCCTCTGCTCTCTTCACATTGTTCTTGAGAACATAGTTAGCCAACAAGGTGCTGTAGATCACTTCCCCTCTAAAGGATTGTGGAATCTTTGTGATGTAGCTCTCTGCCTTCTGGATATCATGCACCTTGGCTATCAAGTCTAGGTGAGAAGCATAGTCTCTCTCGGTAAACTCGTGCTGCTTGTTTGACTCAAACCACTCTGAGAGCTGGAAAATTGGTTACACACACATCAGAGTTGCAGGATGAGAGACACCAAAGCAAATGTAGTAGCTATTGCCTAAATAAACACTTGCACTCTTTTTCGATAAGGAAAAATGCTAGTAATGAATCATTACACATTCGCCTCCCCATTTTACGCCCAAAAAGAAAGTAAACACTTCTTGTTTGCAAGTGACAATGAAAATAAATAAAATGACAAATAATCCAGTGCAAAGAACACCGATATAGATGCCCTTTCCCACACCGAAATAAAAACAAACAAAACCCACTCATTACTCATTAGTTTAAGACTGAGGCTGTCATCCTAGAGAGACAGACAGTTTCTAAGGGTGGCTTCCTTATTTGAATGGCTGCTTAGCCAATGATTTTTACACAATGCTTCTTATATTAGCAACCTCAGAAATTGTTGATCGAGAGTATAAATTCACAGTCCCCACAAATTTTAAAATCAATAAGCCATGAGAAATAGAGCAAAGTTAAATACCTGTAAAGCCCTTCTATACATTCGACGTTCCATGGCAAGTTTGATGACTTCCCGACCCAAATATTTTCCTTCCTCCACCCACTTATCAATAATGGTTTTAACAGATAAGCCTGGGCCAGAAGTGATGGCCTCAAAGAATTCCAAACTTTCTTTTTTTCTTAATTCCGATAATTCCCGTTCATTTTGAAAGGGCTCGTCAATATTTTCATCTTTAGATAGCTCATGTCCAGAAATCACTTCACCCTCATCCTTAGTTGGATCAGCGATAGCTGGTGCTTCAAGTTCAGCGAATCCATCTTCCGAGTCGCTTTCGCTGCTCTCCTTACCTGCTTGGGAAGAAAGAGCACGTCTCCCAAAGGAGAAGTTCGAAAAAACATCATCTGTGTAACCCATTTGACATATAACAGACTCTGCTTGAGAGAATACCCGCTCAGCAGTGATATCGAAAACCTTGAAATCTCCATTTAGATATAAAATTTCTGATCTAGAATAACTAGCCCGGGAGATACCTCGGCCAAATCCCCTGCACCTGAAAAACAATATTTCAATACACCATCAAAATCATCTCGACTACCTTAGCAGAACACACAAATTTCCTTCATTCTCAGATTCCTCAGAATTTGAAAGAAAAAAAAAATCCCTCAATAACTAAATAAATAGATACAGATAACTACATTGATAAACACCATTAACAGACAGAGAAGGAGATAAATACTTGATAGGGTTAGAAAGACGACGAAGAGCCCACATAGTAGATTAGAGCAACTCCGGCACTGATTATTTACCAGAGTCTCGAACGCGCAAAACCCTACAGTTTACGTTCCATTGCCACAATTTTTAGAGAATCCCCTAAAATGCCCAGAAATAATCGGTCCAACTTTCATCTCAAAAAAAAAAAAATCGTTATTAATTATTTTTTAATATCGTATTTCCCAATTTATTTTTCAGAGTTCACACATTAAAAGCTTGTTTGGTAGAGAGTATATGTGATAGAGTATAAGCTATCGTAAAATGTAAAAGCTAAGAGTGTCTGAGAATATATTTAACAGAATATAAGCGTATACATTAAAAGCTTGTTTGGTAGAGAGTATATGTGATAGAGTATATGTGATAGAGTATAAGCTATCGTAAAATGTAAAAGCTAAGAGTGTCTGAGAATATATTTAACAGAATATAAGCTAACATATACGCTGTATCAAACATGTTTTGAAAACAGTTTTAATAAATTTTAAAAAAAAACAACAACAAGGTAGGAGTAATTTTTAAAGAAACCATTGCTTCTTGTAATTGACTCGCAAGGAAAGGTGGTGAAGTAGAACGCAATTTAGAGCAAGTGCAATGCTAAACCAATTTAGAGTGCTGGAAATTTTGGAGTGTATAGAGAGAGTGATTTGAAAAATTTGAAAAAATTGTATTGAAAGAAGTGTAGAATGATAGAAAAAAGTGAAAAATTGTATAAAAATATGAGAGAGATGTTGTTGAAACTTGATATTTGGAGTGTTGGTGAATGAAAAGTGAAAAAATTGTATTGAAAAATGTGTTTTGTTGATATGATTGTATTGGGATATGTGTTTTGCTGATGTAGATAAGTAAGTGGGACCCAATTATGTGTAATATAGGTGGGACCCAATATGACAATTTGGAGTGCTTGAAAAGGATGGTGCATTGGACTTGCTCTTACGGGTTTGCGGGTGGGTTGTACTGTAAAAAATTTATAAACTAATATTTATTGTATGCATTAAAAAAAATAAGAAAACGCATTTTCTGGATAATTGTAAATGCATTTTGATTCAGATTACGAATCGATTTTTTTTTTACCAAATGAAAATCAAATGAAACGTGAAAAAAACATAAAATTTTAGAACCGATAAATATAAACTCGAAACATTTATTCAAGTTCTATTTATTTTTTATTTGGGACAAAAAAAAAAACCTATTGAATTCATAATCCCAATCAAAGCACATAAATGTTTTATAAAAAATAATTTTTTTAATACATATAAAAGTGTTGTATTGTAAAAAATTTACAGTAGACGCCCTCAAAGTTCATTTTTTTCATAGATCTAGGGATATTTTTCTTTTTTTTTTCTTTCGTGGTCAGCATTATCGAAATACAAAATATTGTTTTTTAGGAACAATATATTATATTTATTCAAATTCCTCTCAAATATATTGAAACTAATTAAAATATTTGTGGTTTATTATATTTTGTTTATTCCCAATGAAAATTTATTGGTGAGTAGGTTGTTCACACTGATGAGCGGGCTCCATGTTAATGGAATGATGAGCGGGTTGTTCACACTGATATTGCAAATCTGTCGTCTCTTCCAAATGAAAGTCCTGAATCATGGAAAAATTTCCTTATGATTTTCAATTTATTAGATCTTGAATATTTTTAAATATAATTTTAAATAACAGATGTAATTAATTTGACATTGTAAATTTGATTTAGGGGCTTGTTCATCTTTGGGATGGATCGAGATAGACTGTTGCTCGTATCATATATAATTAATAATCAAATAAAATTAATGTGATTTTTATAGTTGGTTTATAATTACATTTTTTCCAACTTACATGAAAAGTTATCTTATTACTCTTATTGAGCTTTTAATGTTATTAAGGAATAGCTCGAGTAGGAATTTTCCCACTCGGGATTATGTTCAGTTGAATTTGTGAGATTAATCCTCGCCTTTGTGGCTGCTCGAAGCTCTTACGTAGGGTAAGTGGAGAGAGCCACAACCACTAGACCAAACTTTGGTTATATTCTTTGATCCCATGCCTGCACTGAATATATCTCATTCTCTCGGCAATTACCTTATCCCTTGCCTAATGCGTCGTCATTTTTTGGGTTTGTAAGAAAAATGACCCCCTTTTGTATAATTTTTGGAAATCTAACCCCTCATCTAATAAAATCTATATTATGACCCATTTCTCAAAGAGAAAGACGAAGCTCCCCTTAAACATTAAAAATCCTGCAAATATGAACAATTACTGTCTCGGGTTGCGGTTATACGTAATTTCAAGAGTTTTGTGGTTGGTTTACACTTCGATTCACATTCTTCTTCCTCTGGTTATTTTCTTGGCGATTTTTCCGGTGGGTATATTTACTTCACGACCAACGAAAGAGACCAAGAAAGCAAGATTAGTTTCAACTACTTCATTTCTCTTCTGCATGTTACGTTGTTGCTGCTAGTTTTTCATAAGTTATTGCCTTTTGTTGATGGGTTATCTACTACATTTGGTTTGGAAAATCTACAGTTTTCGATTAGGGTTATGAAGCATGTTCATTATTGCATGCAACATGTACGTGTTTTAGGATTTCTCACTACGTTTTTTAAAGCACGCGTGTTAGATTTTTGTATTATTAAAGCTTCCTACTGATGAAAGACAACGATGCTTTATGAGTGAAAGTTTTTAATTTTTTGTTGGATCGAGGTATTGTTTTCAGGTATAAAAATAAACATATTTTCGTTGATAACTCATATTTTTCGTTGATAACAGTAATAATTTTAGATTGATAAAAGGATTTGAATCCGACTAACTATCACACAAAAAGTTTGGGTGAAATAACAGTATTACTTTATCACTATTGCGTTAGTTGAACTCAGCCTCTTTAACTGGCAAGAGTCATCCAAACTTTGTTAGTTTTCTTTAAAATAACTTGACATATTTGACCTAGAGCATCTGTTAATGTGGTTCATTATATGGGAGTGTGCCACCATCCTTATGTAATACATAGTTAATCAAGGCATTTTTGTCTAAATAACATATGTATCATTTATGTATACTTAGTGGATTGAGAGAATGTGTATAAAAATGATGTATTTCAAGTATGAATGTACATGACTAATGAGGTGACCTTGAATCTGATCTGGTTTACAATTTTCTGAACTGTTCATTAGGTCAAGCCTTTAATTTCTCATGCACTCTGCTTCTTCTTTAGAGTAATCCAAATAATGTTTATTGACAATATATAACTAATCAGCAACAACTTCTGAATCTCAATATGCTTTGGAGCATGCTCTTGCAAAGAGGCAGTTGGACTTGTAAAATCTGGAATGGTGATTGGACTGGGGACCGAAAACACAGCATCTATTGCCATTGAAGAGCTAGGAAAACCGATTAGACAAGGCTTGGTGTGAATCTATCAACTTTTCCTCTATTTGTTTCTTAATTAACTTGTGACGTCTATGAAGCAAACTAATTGGAGACACAATATCTTTTTAATTTTATGAACACTGTTAGATCAACAACTTTAAAAAATTAGGTGTTGATGGCATTACACTTCACTAGTCAAAAGGCCTGTGGAAAGTATGAATTTTCGGACGCATTTTGTATTTGCATAAACCAAAACAGGGTGTAGTTGATTGCCAACTTTTGCATTCCAAATAGTATTTTTTGTAAGATTTGTTATGAGAAAACACGAGCCAATATTCATTAAAACTTTTTCATTCATTCCATCACACACGCTCACATGCACAAAAGCATATCATGGTTGTTTTTCTGTACATACACTCTCAACCATATAAGAACTTATCTTACCTTCATAATCTCATCCAACCCCCCCTCTTCCTGGATGTTTCCCTTTTTATGGCTTTTGAAATCCTTATATGAATCACACAAGATGATGATGATGATTTAGAGCGTTATTAAGATGCTTAAGAAGTTAAGCATATGCCAAGTGGGATTTGGTAACTGATAGAACCAGTATTAGTCAAAAACAAAATGTGAGGACTGAGTAAGTTCAGTTCGTGTTTCCATTAAACTTGATGAAGGCCTTTTGAACAGGTTTCCATGAACAAGTTTAGCAGGTTTTGAAAAAGCTAATGTATTTTTTAGCTCTATGACTATAGATTATTCTCTTATTTTGTTTGTTTTCCAACGACCTTTGGTTTACTTCATATGGATTTGACATTGTCCTAGAAGGGCTCAAATTATTGGAGTCAAGAGATATATATATCCGAGTGCTAGTGACTTTTCTGCTTGGTTCCGGTCAGTTTGGTACTTCATATGGATTTGACATTGTCCTAGAAGGGCTCAAATTATTGGAGTCAAGAGATATATATATCCGATTGCTAGTGACTTTTCTGCTTGGTTCGGGTCAGTTTGGTTCTTTATCTTTTCTATAAGACATGGACCAAGTTCTTTGTTCATTTAACGTTGTGGTCTAGATTTTCTCCCCCACAAGAAGAGGATAATTACCACAATGAAATCTTTGGTTCATATTAAACCAGAAACTATGATGACAGAGTTCATTGTTACTAGTGTAAGGCAATCACTTAGAAGGCTTATGAAAATGTCTCAACATGATGCAGAGCAATTTTAGTTTGACTTCATGATCAGTAACAAGATCATGAAACAATCGAATGTTTACTTTTAAATATCATCTGTCATAATTTGATGATTTCTCAGGTAGAAGTTGTCCCTCCTGAGATATCACCTGTTCTGAGACAGCTTGTTACTCTTGGAGGAGGTAAGTTTATACAATGCTAACTGTCTCCAACCTAAGAGGCAAGCCTATTTGTCATTTGTTATTGTGGTTTCTCAGAGCCGCTTCTTCCATTTTTCTTGTTGTTCACCTGATAATAGTTGTTCTCAAATAAAACATAAATGTCTTAGTTCCTGAAATTCGATCGGCCTTGAGGAAGAATGGTCCAATGATCACAGATCAAGGGAACATTGTCATAGATGTAAGGTATGGATAAACATTAATTTTAATGAAAAGTTCAGTTGTTGAAACTTGAAATTTTGAAGACAGACGAGACACGCCCCGTATTACTAATTAGCATTTGGTAATCTACCTTCAAATTTGTGAGAGTCATTTTAGCTGCAAAGCTACCAGGTGATTCTACCTTGTTGCTCTTTTAAGTCTCAATGATTGGTTGCTCCATGAGAAAAAATGGTTGGTTGGCTTGTTGCCAAGTATCCGGTTTTGTGTAAGATATTCTTGTCTACTTTGTTTTTTCGTTAGTTGTATGCCAATGATCTTTAATGATTGTCATTATAAAAACTCAACAAATGATGTCTCTCTAGAATCTGGATACAGTGATATTAGAGTCCAACCAGTACACCCCTACCTCAGGATGGAGAAGAACAACGATTAGCAGGAAAGATCATCGAGAAAAAGACGACAAAGCTAATGGCTTTAATGATGGAATTAGAAAGCTATACTTGTAAGCTGAGATTTCGACGTGAAAATTCCTCTTGCTCGCCCAAAAGAGAGCAAGAGAACGAGAAGGAGAAACGGGAGATACGAAAGTGATGCAGGAAAAAAACAACAGCCGCTTTTATTAGGCCATGTTTTTCGGTTGATTTTTTTTATATTTTTCCATTGACTTTTTAATTTTCTCTAAACAAACACTTGGAAAACACAAATTTTATTTTCCAATAAGTTAGGTATCGTTTGGTTTACGGAATAAAGAGAGAGTATAGGGGAAATAGGGAATGAGTCATTTCATTCCATTATTTGGTATATTAATTTTTGGGTGATTCCACATTCTCTCTCAACCTCTATTCTCATTTCATCTAAATTTGGTGGGAATGGTTCATTCCCCATTGAATGGATCATTAAATGACTAAAATGTCCCCTTATTTTTAGATTTTTTCTAGAATTTTTTCCCAAATTTTTTTTCGGATTTTTAAGCATATAAAATAATAATGTAATAAGTAAAATAAAATATTTTTCTAGAAATGGCACAATGACACTGACATATTATTAGTAAAAGGTAAAATGAAAAAACACATATTTCATTCTCATTTCCAAAACAAATTTTATGCATACCAATTGTAAGAATCAAAATCTCACTCTCATTCTCATTCCTCTTCTCATTTTATTATCATTCTCATTCTCACTCTAACCATTCTACAAACAAAACTAAACCTTAATTTTCTTGGAACAAACGGAGCATTAATAAACATGACTTTTGTTAGTGAGGCTATTCTTAGTAGAATCCTTGACCTAGTCTTATGTAAAAACTCTCGAGGTCTTATTGTCAACATTTTGGCCAATTCCAGATCCTGCATGCAGTCAAGGCAGTTCATCTTGACCAACCATATGTATGCATGAAAATGGGTGAGGTCCTAGTTCAGCTCGTAAAGTAAAAGAGTCGAGTTGGGGCCTAATATTGAGCTTGTTCAGAGTTTAGAGCTGAGCTTGGACTCGAAGAAGTCCGACCCTAAAGTCCTCGGGTCCATATATATATATAATACATATAAATTATAATAAATATGTGTATACCATTTTATGTATTTATAAAACATGTGTAAATATATATATCACATGAGGGATCCCGCATTTCACATTCCGTGTGGGATCCCTCTCATGACCATTGGATTAATCTGACGGTCAAATTTATTTATTTTAAAAAATAACCTGCAAACCCATTCTCTCTTCTCCTTCTTCTTCTCACAGACCCACTCAACTTTTCTTTTTCTTCTTCGTGCAGACTTGCCCCTCTCTTCTTCTTCTTTGCGCAGCTCTGTTTCGTCAAATCGTGATCGATCTTCACCCATTTTTGATTCAGATTCTTCTCAAACCACCCAACTTACCCTTTTGCACAAACACCCTAGATCTACAAATCCACCTTTGATTTCGATCTGACTGAGTCCTACCTGTGATTCCCACTGAGTTCTTTAGAATGAAATCACTCATTGTTATATGGCTTGTATGTTTGTGATTGAGAGTATCATATTCCAGCGGAGACCTCATCTTCATTGTTATACAACATCATTATACGACTTGTATGCTTCAGCCCCCTATGTTTCTAGTCTTTTTAGAATCTTTGCAAAGATCACTTCACCTTGCCCTTCATTCTCTCGATGTTAACATTAATGCTACTGTGAATCACAAAGCAAAATAGTAGAGTCAAACCTGTTGATTTGATCGGGTATCAGGTTTTTTAAGAGAAAAATTGATCTGATCGAATGGCCATTATCAGGATCCTGCACGAATTGTCTGAGCGCAGGCATAGAATTTTAAGCCAAGCTTGAGCTTACCTCGAAATAAAAGGGCCGAGCCTAGGGCCTATCAAAGGTCATTGCCCTGCTCGGTCCGACCCTATTTCATCTCTACCCATATGTATATTCCTACTTAAACACAAAATCATGTTTAAAACTAATCAAAAGAATTAAAAATATTTATTTTTGATATAATAACAAAGAATAATTAAAATATGACATTTCTATTTTTAGAGTTTAGAGTATAAGCATGATTTGCCAGTTTGACACAACACAAAAGAGTTCCTATTTTATTTTGGGGAGAAATATTGATTTAGTCCCTCTACATTTAAAAAAGGATCGTTTAAACCTACTTATTATTTTTTGGCCTTGAGCCTATGTTGTATGGAGCAAATCCGAAGCCAATTTTCTGTTATAACGATGCACTTATGTGGCTGTTAAATGCAGACGTGTAATTTTTTTAAACTTGTTTTTCACAATTATGTCATGTGTACATGACCAATACAATGAGGACACGTTTTTATCCCTTCCTTATCTTCTCCCCAAATGAACCCTAGGTCATAACCATTAATTCCTACCCCAGTTATGACGGAGATAGCGGCTCCCATATAAAATTTGACTCGCATATCTCACTCCAAAAAAGAGAACAACTACCCAACGATTTGGAAGGCGATGTCTATTAGGAGTGGGGGGTTTCTTCAACAAAGAGTGGTGATTTGTTGAAAGGTTTGGTGGAAGGTCAAGGGAATATAAATCAAATATGGAAGGAAAAGTTGAGGAAATACCTATCCTAATGGGTTGATGGGTTATATAGAGTGAGATAGTTTTCTCTCTTTTACAACTCTCATCATAATGATGATAAATCTCACTCAAATTGATAGTAGGAGAGATTTGAATATCACTACATTGTATGAAGATGAACGAAATTTATATGTATATTAGAGGGCTTTAAGATGCCCAAAATAATAAAAGAATTTTAAATAATTATTTTTAAAATTAGGTAGACTAAGTCAAAACTTCTCCCTTTAATTTACCCTTTTCGGACATTCCGATAAAAATTTAAATTTGTTTTGGGAAAGCAAATGAATGGTCTCCACGTATGAGCTCTCACGTGTACCTTATTTCACCTGATTAGGCATCCCATGCTCACATAGTCACATTTTTTAATTAAGCTATCTTTGGAAAATATCTTGAAATTTCACCACCCGAACAAACCCTAGAACTAGCAAAACCAAGAATAAGGACCAATGATTGCATGAATTCATTGAAGCTCTTCTCAATTTAAGAACGAAATTCCTCTCACAGGTTCCTTTTCTCTCGTTTTTGTTATTTAAAATTATTATTTTCATGTACAATTTTGAATTTATCATAGCTTACTTAAATTGCCTTCCGGAACCCTAGATATGTTGTTGCCTCTGATTGTGCCGAGAAAGCGTTATGCATAATTCTTGAACTCGTGCTTTTAGTGAATTTCGTTAGGCCTGAGCTGAGCCAATCTGAAACTCGGCTTGATGATTTTTTAATAAAATATTCGTCGCCGTTGCTAATAATTACCCTAAAATCGAGATTTGTTATGAGATAAAGGAAGATTCAGATGGGAATGATTGAGTGTGAAATAGGAGAAGCACGTTTTTCAGAAAGGTGGATGAAGACGTAGAAATCATTATATGTGGAAATTTTTGAACGAGGAAGCAATCTTTGTTGGTTTGCTGGTGAGGAAGATTGAAAATGAATTTTGGGTCGGGCATTGATTCTGTGTGTAATTACAACTATTTTGAAACTGAAGCTCCATTGTGGTTAAGCTGTTAATTTTACTTGCCACTTTGGAGCAGTTTGAAGTGCAAATGAAAATTTGAATTTAAGATTTTTAGCTATGACTAGCAGACTTGGGTTCCTTTTAGTCCAGATTGCAGCATAAAGATGATGTGCTCATGTTTTTTTTTGGTTGAGTTTTGTATTGGCGGTGGTGAATAATTTAAGGATTAATTATGGTTGTGCTTTATGTCCTGTATGCGGTGCACGTTTGTTTTTGTACACCAATGCATGTGCTTGTACACGTGAGTTTGTGTGTGCCACTCCTACGTGGTATTTTACTAGTGCTGTTTTTTTTGGGTGTGCGCGTTTGCTTATGTTGGAATATCTGTGTTATCTGCTTTTAGGGTTCATGGATTCAGATTTGCAGATGCAGCCACATGCAAATGCTGACAGTAGAACTGCATTTCGTAAGCCTTTAAGTGATGCGGCTAGTAGGAAGTATCGTCGGCATTCTCCAGTCGGTGGATCATCGTCATCTGATGGTTTGTTCTTAAGAAATTGCTAAAGTTTAAGAAATTTGTCCTTTTTGTGGTTGACAGGCATCCTAATCTGAAAGGCCTGTCGGCTGGTTGAAGTGCTTTTGCTTGCGTTTTTTTCTTCTTCGTGATCGGTACTTATATATGGGGTGAATATATACAGGGAGTCCTAAGCATGGCCATAAAGATAGTCCGCCATCTCTAAGTGAAGATCCTGCGAAAGTCTTGGAGAATCGACAAAGAAGCAAGGATGACAGAGAATTAGACAAAGATTCTGGTCGAAGCCATTATGGCAGAGCTGCTTATTCACATAGACACTCTGATCGTCATTCCTCTAGGAGTTCCCATGGTTATTCTAAGCATGATGACAATATCAGACACGACAAGCGTGAAGATGATGGAGAAAAAGATAACTACAGGTTAACTTCTTATACTGGTCGAGAGTCTAGAGGCAGTATTCGTTCTGATTATAAACGACAGGATAGTGAGTATGGCAAGTCAAGAGACTCTGGGGACAGATATTCTCATGATAGATATGATAGCTCAGTTTATAGATACAAGGAGAAAGATTCGTCTTATGAAAAGCAGAAGTACAAAGACAAGTATTCATCAGCTGATAGAGCTTCATCCGGTAGAAGACATAGTGGCTCAAATTTGGAGAAGGAGAGGGAGCTGCATAGGCGAGATGGTCGTGATGAGAAAAGAGATTACTACAAGAGATCTGGGGACTACAAGAGTGATCGTGCATTTCCCTACGATGAATCCCGGGAGCATGGAATTGAAAGGGATCGCTATAAGGAAGGACAAAAGGAAATAGAAAGTAAAAATCTTGTCAAAGAGGAGAGGAAGACGCGTGATGAGCGAGAAGCTAATAGCGACAAGGATGGGCATGATAGAGCATCAGGGGAGAAGCGTGAGAATAGGCTTACATTTGCAACTGAAAATCGAGAATCTTCTGCAAAAAAGCCAAAGTTATTTAGTCCAGACAATGCGACTGATAATGATAAAGATGGTAGCCTCTCATTTATGTTTCTTCATTTTTTTTTTATTATCTCAGATTACTGTCTTAGCTACTATTAGATGGTTATTTAATATGTTATGATTTCATTACCATTCCAATAGCTACAGTTGCTGCAATGGAGTCTTTAAGTTCAAAGCATATGCATGAGATTGATGGTGAAACCCAACGGCAGGCTCGGGCTAATGTTGCAGAGGCAGCTCCTAATTTAGACGCTGCAAAGTTTGCTGCGATGAAAGCTGCTGAGTCAGGTACATATCACCTCCATATAAATCTAATTTCCATATGACTTTAATGTTTAAGATGGGCTTGGAGCCTTGGACATCTTAAGCTACCGATGTCTATAGTAGTTCTCTTTCTTATTGTTTGGTACACTTTTAGCATGAGCTTTGTGCTTGAGCATGTTGATTGTTTTAAGGAAAACAACATGTTTCTATTTTCTGGTCAATGGTTGGCTTTCATGTGATATGCTCGTGATCATTTTGCTTGCAATAGAAATGGGCAGTCAAATAGGGTTATTTTTTGGCAGACTGGTGTCTATTAATAAAAAAGGTACATGATGCAAAATTACACCCCACATCAACATTGCCTCCCACATTCTGGAAACAAACCTTAGCCCAGATATTGAAGCGTGCACACACTTTCACAGTTAATGCAGCACTCATGGAGGCTGGAGCGCGGCCCTTTGACCTAGATCTAGGTCCTCCCCTTTTGGGTACAAAAGATTGTATATCAACTGGACAAAATATGATCGACCAAGGAAAAGAATAATAAACAAAAAAATAAGATTTGGGGTTGATTTGTAAGCAGCAACTGAAGGGAGTAACATCCATATGATCTGGGTTTCAAGATCTACATGTTGCACCATCACCTTCTGCCAATTCCTGTGAAGAATACCCATAACCTACCATTGAAGCTCCATACAAGAAATACTCCGGTGGATGGCTGAAAAGGTATTTATGCAGTTCGCATCACCTCACTAGGAGGCCAAAAAACATAACCTCAATAAAGGCAGTAAAGCTTATTGAAAGGGCTTCCAGCATAAGCCATTGAAGAAAAGCTATGAAATATATAGAGAATATAGTAGAACAAAGGAGGAGGTGGCGGTGGAGATAAGCAATACCACCGCCGCCTCCTTGAGATGTTGAAACGGTGTCTTTAGAGAGAGAGCTGAGTGTTTAGAAAGAGTAACCCTTTTCCAATGGGAATGCTGATATTATATGTTAAAGGAGGACAGTCAAGTAGGATTGAAGGATCTAGGTAAAAGACTTATGTTTTATGTTAAATATTTGGGTTAGAAGTTAAAATGGGTGGAAAATTATCTTGAAATGATGTCTTTTCTTATGATACAGTCTGGGTAAGATTCGTTTGCCATGGGAAAGCTTGCTAGTCGAATTCATTTGTATGTGGTGTATGATTTGAACCTTTTTTGAAGCTGTATGGTGGCTGGATTGATGTGGATAGGTTGCCCTCATCATGCATTATGCTTAGCACCTTTTCTGCTTTGCCTGGGGTTGATGTATCGTTGTAGAGAGGATACTTGCATTTCAGTTCAATCCACTGCTTTTTGTAGTGCATCGGAAGCATTCCTTCACAGGCTTCTCAGTATGAATAAATTTGTTTCTTGTGCAATTGTACAGATGACTAGAATAAGGATTAGCAAAATGGCAGCTGTACTGCTATTGACTGGATAAATGTTTAGTCATTTTGGATTCACTTTTTCTTATTGCTAGTTCCATGAGAGATGTGTAAACAGTAGTTCTATTGCAATGAAGTCATGTCCTAGAAAATGTTGCCTCGAAGCTCGGTCAAATAATTGATACTGATGGAATGAGATAATGATAATGTCACACCTCCATCGTATTGTTCTCGATTAAAATCTTTTTTGGATGATACAGTTAACAGGAACCTTGTCGGATTGGGTGTTTTGTCTACTGACCAAAAGAAGAAGCTACTCTGGGGTTCGAAGAAGAACACTAATGCAGAAGAGGTATTTTAATTGAGTTCATAATTGCTTCCTTGTTGCCATGTATTGTTTTGCTGTGGTTCTTTCTGAGGAATTGATTAAATGTCCTTTTGGCATTTTTAGCATTCTGCCCATTGTTGGGATGCTCCACTGTTTGGAGATCGTGAAAGACAGGAAAAATTCAACAAACTCATGGTAAATATTATTTCTCTTGTCCTTTTAAGTTTCCGTTCCATATTTGTGTGGTTCGCATTGCTCTGTGAAATCAAGAGGTAACCAAACTTCACTGAATATTCCTTCCTATATAGATCATTCTCCACACTACTTCTATAAACTTACTAACACAGTTTTAGAGTCTGAGGTTGCCTTGGTGCCTATGGCCAATTGTAGGGTGTGAAGGGCGACTTCAAAGTGGAGCACAAGCCCGACAACCAGGAGGGTGGCGGCCTCCTCCAATCCGAAAAGCAAAAGGAACTGCAGCTGGATTTGGAGAAGCAATATACTGCTGGACTTCGAAGAAGAGATGGCCGCACTGTTGGTCTAGGCCTTTAAGCATCTGTACTTGTTCTTCCTGTAATGTCAAAGATATTTCATCACATTTTGTTGCACTATTCTGCATGAGCATGTTTCTTGCTATTTTTTGCTTATTTCATGTGAGGACTTGCTTTGTTATTGGATATATCAGGTTTTGGCAACAAAAAAAAAAAAAATTGGACCCTCTTGTGTGTTCTATGACTGCCTCAATCTCATGGCACAGTCATTATTATTGTTTTTGCTTGGCTCTATCTTCCTACGATCTCCAACCCTAGTGATTGGAAGAGTTAGATTTATTTTCATATTGACTACAACTGATTATATCTTTAATGCCATACGTTAAATTTTGGTTTAAATCACAATTTGCTTACATTTGTTCAAACTAATGCTCGGCATTTTGGGTGGGACTGAGCCAGGCAAAGTTGCGAGCTTGATATTTTAAAGGTCAAATTACACCCCCAGCAAAAAAATACACCGATGAGAGAATTCCATCCATGAGAAAAACCTGAAAGAATGAAGGATTTTTTTTGGCCTATTTATAAGTTTATAAGAATAGATTCACCAGTGATGCACTTCCTTTTTGGCGTGGCAGAAAAATTGGTTTCGAGTCGTACAGTATTGGTAGTGTTTAGTAAATATTTGCTTCACGTATCTAAATAGGTTTGGATTTTTCAATTTACTAATTGATCGTATCCGGATTTATTTGAATATAGAAAAGTGAATTGAATAATAATTCAATCCATTTTAAGATTCGAACAATTAAATCAAACGAGATTTTTGTGTTCAACTCCAAATCGAATTTTAAATTAGTCAAAATCTTTAAATTTATATTCAAATTTTAAAGATATAAAATATAAATTATGTTTAAATTTAGTTTAATTCGGATAAAAAAATCCAGCATACGTTTCCTTATTTATTATTTGTTGTTGCTTTTTGCATAAAGTTGCCTTGGTAATGGATTAGGTGGGGGACGCTGTATAATGTATGCGTACGTATGGAGTCAGAAAATGAATAAAAAATATTGTTGAGTAAATAAATAAATACAGCTATCTAGAAAAGGGTTTAGGACTACTGGTTGGGAATTATTGAAGGCAAGAAAACAAATTACAGAGCCAAGAAAAACAAGAGAAGACGGAGGAGAAAAGGTCGTTGCTTCTTCGCTCTTTCACTCCTGAAAGCGAATAATGAACGGCGGCCCCTCTGGTTTCAGTGCGTACTTTAAATTTATTCATCACGATGTCTATATATGTGTATATGTACGTTATCTGTGTGCGTTTAATGCTTTGATCAAGTTTTTCTCGGGTTGTCCGCATCACAGACAATGCTCCAGTATCGAGGGCCTTCGTTATCGCTTCTGCTCTGTTCACTATATTCTTTGGGATCCGAGGTCGCTCTAGTAAGCTTGGATTATCTTTTCAGGTACTCACTTTTTAATATTGGTTTTCCGATTCAAAATTTTGACACAATTGTTTGTTTGTTCTTTTTTGGGTTGTCGATGAGTATTCTAAACTGGGTTAAATTTTGTGCCTCGTTTCAAGCCTGGGTTTGATCGATCAACATGTCATATCATTTTGTTATGGTCATTTCCTTAGAAAAGGTGAATCAGATTTCATCTAGAAAAGTTGGTAGTAAATAAGCGGGTTTAAGTCATGGGTTCTTCTAGTAGTTGGTTTTATTAGGGGTTGCTTTATTACGTAATATTAGTGCATGTAATGCATGTTAGTATTAATTCTGTTTATTAACTACATGCGGTTAGCATGGAATGTGGTCTGTGGCACTGTAGGGTTGCTGGAGGCCAGGACCTATAAATATAGTACTGTCACCAGAATGGAAGGTATCGAAAAATGAAATGAAATGAGTTTTATATATCTTGCATCTCTTTATCTTTTGGTTCCATAGGGTTTTTACTCATCGTTTTTGGGTAACAAGAAAGCTGCCTCTACAGCTACAGCTTGTACCAATACACCTCTTCTTTCCGTTGTCTGACATTTGGTATCAGAGCGGCCACCTCTCCCTTCGTCATGGCTCCGAAGGCTGTTAATGAGCGTGTCGGAGTGTTGGAAGAAACCTTGGCCTATATCCAACGTCAGTTGGATGAACAGCGTTTGCACAACGACCAACGAGAGACTGACCACCAACAAAGTTTTACTGCCTTGCTACAACGATTGGATAACATGGATCGTCGGCTGGATTTAATATTGAATCCACCAGCTCCAGATGTTGCCATCAACCGAGCATTACCTGTGGAACCACTGGTTCCAGAAGCTAACCGTGTGCGACCTGTACTCCGACGTGGTGATGCTCCAGATCTATTTCAACCGGGGGTCCAGGGACCTAAACTAGAGTTTCCAAAATTTTTTGGCGATGAACCAGTCACTTGGTTGAACAAAGCGAATCGTTATTTTACCTTCTATCGTACGCCTCTACATCACAAGGTCTTAATTGCATCTTGTTATTTGGAAGGCAGGGTGGCTAATTGGTTCCAAGAATGGGAGCTCTCCGGTGTGCCGGTGGATTGGGACTCGTTTTCAGAGGCTATAGTCGCTCGTTTTGGACCTAGCTTTTTGGCATCTCCCATGGAAGATTTAGATCGCCTTTCACAGACTGGAACAGTGGAGGATTATACCAATTTGTATGAGGAGAAGGCTATTAAGTTACGAGGGTTGACAGAGGAGCAGAAGTTGGGGTTGTATCTTTCAGGTTTAAGGGATGAGATTCGTCTGCCGGTTAAGGTTCTCCGCCCCGCATCGGTTTCCATGGCACAGTCATTAGCTCGGATGCATGAGGAGAGTCACTCCTTGTTAACCCAACAACATAACTACTACCCATTCAATTCTTCTCCATCACCTTCGCAAGTTTCCTCTCCTCAATATTCTAATAGACCCTCTCCCTTAACAGGGTCACCACTTGCCTTACCACTCACGTATCCTGGTTATGGGTCTCCAAAAAATTCTAAGGTCAATATTGCTTCCTCGGCTACCATTCCTTCACCCAAGTCAACCACTCCGGTCTCCACCAAAAAAAAATCCCAGTAACATGGATTTCCAATCCACAACATGAAGAACGTAAACGCCTTGGGCTGTGTTTTTATTGTGACGAAGTCTATGTCAAAGGGCATAAATGTGCTAATCCGAAGATATATTTGTTGGATACTCTAGAGGAAGAGGAAGAGGGTGAGTCTTCCGGCTCATTATTCTTGGAGAACAAGCAAGCGGACAAAGGCAAGGGTAAGGTAGAACCACCACCTTACACAGAGGACCATTACCCGGTAATATCTCTTCATGCTATCACTGGTTTTAATCCACATCAAGCTATGAATTTATATGGTACCATAGATGGCCAACCTATGTGGGTGTTAATTGACACGGGATCTTCTCACAATTTCGTTGACCCCCACTTAGCTTCCAGAGCTGCCATGGGAGACTCCCTTACTCATTCTATGTCGGTCAACTTAGCAAATGGTTCCACCTTGCATAGTTTGGGAGCTTATTGCTATGTACCATTTACTTTACAAGACTTTGTGTTCGTCTCAGATTTCCACATCCTGCCTCTAGGGGGCTATGATGCTGTTTTGGGCATTCACTGGTTACGTGAACTTGGTGACATCCAATGGAATTTACAAAGTCTTACCATGCGATTCGTTCATAGAGGTACCCATTGTATCTTACGTGGAGTACCCAAAAAGTTGGCCGAGTGGGTTCATCAGGGGGAGGACTTTCCTCTTCAATATAATGACCGCATAACTTCTTTACATTATGCTCTGGAGGAGGATAATACTCAAGTCAAGGAAGAAATACTCCCTGAAATAGCTCAAGTCTTGGCTCAGTTTGAGGAAGTTTTTCAACTACCACACGGCTTACCTCCCAAAAGGTCTCAGGACCATGCTATCACATTGAAGACAGCTGCTTCACCAGTCAATCTTAAGCCTTACAGATGCCCTCATAGCCAGAAATTGGCCATAGAAAAGATGGTACAAGAGCTGGTTGATACAGGATTGGTTCGCACCAGCCGAAGTCCTTTCGCTTCGCCGGTCATATTAGTTAAGAAGGCTGATTGTACATGGCGCCTATGTGTCGACTATCAGGCTCTTAATCAAGCCACCATCAAAAACAAATTTCCTATACCGGTCATTGATGAGCTTTTAGATGAGCTTCATGGGGCTACATTTTTTTCAAAGTTGGATCTCCGTTCGGGATATCACCAAATTAGGATGAAAGAAGAAGACATTCATAAGACCGCATTTCGAACACACGAAGGCTTGTATGAATTTTTGGTTATGCCATTTGGTTTAACAAATGCTCCCGCAACCTTCCAAGCTTTAATGAATGATATTTTCAAGCCGGCATTGAGAAAATTTGTGTTGGTATTTTTTGATGACATTTTGGTTTATAGCAAAACACTTTCAGAGCATTTGGAGCATCTTGGCTGGGTACTCGGCATTCTTCACAAAAATCAGCTGTATGCTAAGAGGTCCAAATGTAAATTTGGTACTTCTTCCATAAGCTATTTAGGGCTATGATACCTGGACTCGGGTACGGGTGTCGGGTATGGGTACATATCCGTGTGTCCGGTTCTTCAAATTCAAAGCTTGCATAGAGGGATGCTAGGTAAAGTGAAGAATCCGGGGATCATAGCAATACCCATATCATGCATACCCGACACCGGTACGGCAGAGTAAAGTGAAGAGTCCGAGTATCATAGATTTAGGGCATATGATAGACAGTGAAGGGGTAAAAACCGATGCCTCCAAAGTTCAAGCAATGTTGGATTGGCCCACTCCTCAAACAATCAAAGCTCTTAGAGGATTTTTGGGATTAACCGGCTATTATAGGAGGTTCATTAAAGGGTATGGCACCCTTGCTCGACCTCTCACTCTACTGCTCCAAAAAGGAGAATTTCATTGGAATGATGTTGCTGAGCACGCCTTCAAGAAGTTAAAGGAAGCTGTTGCTTCTCCACCCGTTCTTTCTCTACCCAATTTTGAAGAACCTTTTTTAGTAGAGTGTGATGCTTCGGGAGGGGGAGTAGGTGCTGTTTTAATGCAGAAAGGACACCCCATTGCTTACTTTAGTGCCGCTTTAAAGGGGAAATCACTCCTTTTATCAACTTATGAAAATGAGCTTTTTGCATTGGTTTCGGCAGTGCAAAAATGGAGGCATTATTTGATGGGTCATGCTTTCGTGGTTAAAACGGATCATCACAGTCTTAAATTCATTTGGGAGCAATCATTGGGAACGGTTACTCAACAAAAGTGGGTAAGCAAATTATTTGGTTATGATTTTATTGTTGAGTATAAGAAGGGGAAAGATAATCTTGCTGCAGATGCCTTATCAAGAAGACATGAGGGTCCCGTTGACCCTCCCATATACTTTATGACTGTATCTATTCCCACTTGTGAGGTCCTATCCGAAATACATGCAGCTTATGGTAGTGACAAGGGACTCCAAGAATTATTGAGGAAGGCAAGGAGTGATGAAGCTCTTCCTGAACACATATCTCATAGCCAGGGTTCCTTGTTCTATAAAGGGCGACTTCTAATTGGTGATGACCCACTCCTCAAAAAGAAATTATTGCATGAGATACATGGTACTCCCACCTCGGGTCACTTGGGTTTTGTGAAGAGTTTGCAAAAGGCAAAACAGAGTTTTTATTGGAAGGGGCTTAGAAATGATGTGAAGAAGTACATTCGAGAATGCCACATTTTTCAGACCACGAAATATCAAAATAATCATCCCCAAGGTTTACTACAACCCCTGCCCATTCCGGAAATTCCTTGGACTGAGATTAGTATGGATTTTGTGGAAGGGCTTCCATCCTCAAACGGCAAGACAGTTATCTTCACGGTGGTGGACCGGCTGTCTAAATATGCACACTTCATGTCATTACATCACCCTTACAATGCAGCTAAGGTTGCTCGAGTATTTCTGGACCATGTGTTTAAGTTACATGGCATGCCAAAGAGCATAGTTTCTGACAGGGATGTAATCTTTACCAGCAAGTTTTGGAAGGAGCTCTTCGATTTGCAAGGTACACAATTGAATTTTAGTAGCTCTTATCACCCTCAAACTGATGGACAATCGGAAGCGGTTAACAAAGCGGTTGAGCAATATTTGCGATGTTTTGCATCCCATCATCCAAAGAGTTGGAACAGCTGGTTGTCTCTGGCAGAGTATTGTTATAATACTACTTGCCATGCAAGCACCCATATTACACCCTTTGAGGCAGTATACGGGGTTGCTCCTCCAAAACTGTCAACCTACATTCCAGGGACAGCTCAACTAGAAACTGTGGAAGATGAGCTCAAGAATCATGAAGACATTCTGGAATCATTGAGGCATAATTTACACAAGAGCCAAGCCACAATGAAATTTTTCGCGGATAAAAAAAGGGTGCATTGTGAATTTCAGGTGGGAGATCTTGTTTTCCTTAAGTTGCAGCCTTATAGACAAGTAACTGTTGCTCAGAGGAAATGCCTCAAGCTCTCTCCTCGCTGGTTTGGGCCGTTTAAAATTTTGCAAAGAATTGGGTCTGTGGCATACAAGTTAGACCTTCCTCTCGCCACCTCGATTCATCCCGTAGTACATGTGTCACAGCTGAAAAGGGTTCTTGGTACACACATTCAGCCCTCTACCACTCTGCCTCCAGTCAACGCACAAGGACAAGTGGTGGTTGAGCCTTCAAATATACTCCGTCGTCGTTTGGTGCAGAATGGTCGATTCCCTAGGGTGGAGGTTCTGGTACAATGGGAGGGACAGAAGATTGAGGATGCCACTTGGGTGCCATATACCAAATTGCTGGAAGTTTTCCCTCACCTTGTGGGCAAGGTGCTTTAAGTGGAGGGGTTTGTTATGGTCATTTCCTTAGAAAAGGTGAATCAGATTTCATCTGGAAAAGTTGGTAGTAAATAAGCGGGTTTAGGTCATGGGTTCTTCTAGTAGTTGGTTTTATTAGGGGTTGCTTTATTACGTAATATTAGTGCATGTAATGCATGTTAGTATTAATTCTGTTTATTAACTACATGCGGTTAGCATGGAATGTGGTCTGTGGCACTGTAGGGTTGCTGGAGGCCAGGACCTATAAATATAGTACTGTCACCAGAATGGAAGGTATCGAAAAATGAAATGAAATGAGTTTTATATATCTTGCATCTCTTTATCTTTTGGTTCCATAGGGTTTTTACTCATCGTTTTTGGGTAACAAGAAAGCTGCCTCTACAGCTACAGCTTGTACCAATACACCTCTTCTTTCCGTTGTCTGACACATTTTCGTTGGGATTTTTCATTTTCTAATTCTAGAATTGGGTCATGCGTTTTGTGCTTGGGCATAGTGGCAGCTCGAAAGGGTTCTGGATTTTGGTGCTTTTAGTTTTATTAACTTTAATTATTTAATGTTGGGCTATATTTTTCATGCTTGTACGCCCAATAATCTTCTTGATGGTTTCACTTAGTTGTGATATGTGGCGTATAATTTTGATGCAAATTTAGCCATTGCTTTCCTTTTAATATAGTGAAGTATAATTATGGAAGAAAAATGCGTGTATTTTTGGTTCTGTGGTTCACTATTACGGATTCTGTTGATGTCAAGTTACAGAAGATGTAAGTTAATGATTATATGCTAATTTCTGGCTGGAACACTCAAATTCCTTAAGATTCATCGATAAAAATCAGGATTACTATTGGCTGAACTTCAGAGAAAAACTAACTTCCTGGAGAATTTTGTTATGATATTTGTCATAAGAAACTTAGTATAATAGCGAAGAAGCAAGAAAGAGGTGATCTCCTGACACAAATCCTGGTGATATTAACGTTAAGTATATTGTTTTACATCCATGTATGAAATGCCACAGTTCCCCATTGTCACTTTTGGAGTACATTCTTATTTTTCTTATTTTGGTCCTCGTGGCAGGATATTTTTGGCGGGCTTCATGTTTGGAAATTAATTGTATCAGTTTTTTCCTTTTCTTCTACACCAGAGCTCGTATTTGGACTTTATCTGCTATACTACTTCAGGGTATTTGAGAGACAGATAGGTTCAAATAAGTATTTGGTGAGTATTTTTATCTGCTGCAATAAAGTTATTCCAATTTTCAGGTTGTCTAATTTTGGTAGCTGAAGTAGTAGTTCTGTTTTTTATTCATTAGCTTTGTCCTGTATTAAGCTTTAATGATGGATGAGAGAAAGAATTGAGATATGAGACTTATTTTCATTGATTTAGTTCTTTGTGTTTGATTGCTTGATAAATGTGCATTTACAGGAACCCCTTTTATGTTGTCGTATCTATTGTATTTTTAATTAATTGGGGCCATTGGGCTCTCTCTCTTTCTCTCTCTGCATTTTTTGTTTTATTTTCTGAATAGAAAATTGTGCTCAAGGGAACCAAGTTATGCTATATTAAAAACAAGGGAGAGTTGGCCATCCACTGTATAATTTGAAAATGAGTTTCTTTCTCCTAAAATGCCTTGGTGCTTATGTGTTTCCAAATAATCCATGATATGAACTAACGGATGGAGTTCTTTTGTGGTTACTTGAAGATTGGTAAGTAAATAGAGAGTGAGAATAAGGAAATCAAAGTGATTTGGGTTAATGATTCATTGAAGATCATTAAGACAGTTTGAGAGCAAATTGAACTTAGGCATGTTGGCGTATTGAATGAAAAATGATTATATTGCTGAGGAAGGGATGAAAAAAACAAAATATAGACAATAATGGCGTGATTTAAAGTGTTGAGGAGGTTGGAACATGACCTTGGATAGAGTATTGGAGGAGAAGCTTGGATACAAATTGCAACTGGATTGGTGTCACTCTTTTTCCTATTGAGTGAACTATCAAAAGTTATTGAGAAGCGTAACATGTCCGGTATTCAGATTTCAATGTGATTTACATATTTATCTTTTATTGTACCCCTGAAACTCTACCACTGGGTCACATGTACGCTTCTTGTGATTGCGTTTAGTTTGCTTTAATAAAATCAATTGTGAAAGGTTATCCTATCTGGTTCGTTGTGCTTGCATTTGATCTTGACCACTCTTACTTGGGTTGGGACTTGGGAGTGCGTACAGTGCATGTCAATGAGTTACTAAGCTGTATAATGTTTTATGATTGTTATATGATCCATACTTAGAGATTCTACAGTGTTGTCTTCTCAGCATTGGAGTATCGGAGTATTGGACACATCTTTGGTTTGTTGATAATAGTTATATTCCCTTTTATCTTTTTGAATCAGGCTATCAAGAGTCAAGCATAAATTAGATGATTGCTTTACTCTCCTGAAAATTGTTTATTTCTGTTATCCTTACTTTAAAGTTGTCTACCTCAATACAGGTCTTTATCCTGTTCTCTGTAGTAGTTTCGCTACTCCTCGAGGTTCTAGCTTTAGCACTCCTGAAAGGTATGTGCCTGCTGCGCGGTTTGTATTAAGTTAAATCCTAATTTTTGATTCAATCTGTTCCTGCTCTGCTAATTATCAGTCATTTCTTTAAGTTCTGGTTGGACCTTAGTTACATTCATTTCTGAAATATCTGGCAAGAAATGATTGGGGAAAATGAGTGAGAAGTCAAAGCCTAGATATTCTTTTTTATTAGTTTTATTTCCAAGAGCTTGATGCCTCACTAATATATTTATGGAAACTGGCTTGGTGTAGACTTGGATCAATTAGATTGCCTTGTCCATCATTTTCTAATCTCTTTCCACAGACTCTTTCTTTTACTGTCTCATTGGAACACGGGGGATGGTAATCCATTTTTCTTCATTTCTCTGTGAAATAGACTTGCCAGTTGCCTACTGCATACCCTCTTAGCTTAACTAGGGAATGCCCTATCTCGCATGCGCCTCTCCCCAGACCTTCATGTCCTTGGATTCTTTTGCTTGCTCTATAAGGAAAAGGATGCTTTCTGCATTTGTGAAACTGTATGAAAGCTGGGCAGATTAGCAAGTCCTCCTTGCTTATCTCTGGAAATTGCATCAGCCTAAATAAACGGTTTTTTTTCTCAAACTTGTGATCAAATGTACTTTGGCATTTCTTATTTTATAATCAGAGAGTAGCAAAAATTACATTAGAGAGGATAGTAAAGAGAATGGATAGCAGTCGTCGCAGAAGGCTCACAGTGATGGTGAGGTTGGAAAGCTTAAATGAACATTAGAGAGGAACAAATTCCTCTGCTTATTTGGGAATTATGTCGAGCTTGGAATAAAATAGTGTTTAGGGTGCGCAATTCCGAAGTGAGTGCTAAAGGGTAGATATATCATATATATTAGTTTTTTTTGGTATACCAGGGATGGATATGTAAATGAAAATATGATTTTGGGAGTAGTAGATCCTCTCTTAGGTTATGAGGTTGCTAAGTCATGTTGGTTGTGCCAAATATATATCTGACTGCTGATTTTATTGGAAATTTATTATGTTTCTACAACAATGAATATCTATGACTGTTGATTTTACTGTAAGCTAAAGGATCCATTTAGATGAACTGTAAGTTGAGATCTACAGGTGACTGATCTACATGTGGACCTGTGGTTAGTGATCAGCCTCATTCCAGGTGCAGAATTTAGAACCCAAAAAACTTATATGAGGTTAAATTCTGCACAAGGCTCCACTAATATGGTAGGTTCTGGAAAGGGAAGATATACGCGGCCTTACCTACACTGCGTAGTGCAAAATGTGAAACAAATTATAAATAATGATGATTAGAAGGCATTGGATATGTGCTATTAGCTATTTCCAATAGTGCTTGTCACGTTTACACTTAAGAATACAAGACATTGCTGAGTGTTAGAGTCTGCACCTTTTTTTGCTCGGAATCCTTTTGTTTCTGTTCCTTTAGAATAAAAATACTGGCTTTTACCTCTATAGTGCTTCGTCTTTTGTATTAGGGATTCAGTACATAGTTGTGTGGCTCTGTGCATGTGAGAAGATAGAATTAGCATTTAATAGATTTTTTTTCTTGTACTTTGATAGTCTGTAGATCAAGAACATTGTACAGCTGCAGCATCCTCGTGATTAAAAAAATGCTTGTGTATGTTAAAAAAAATGCTTCTGCGGATTTTGAGACTTGAGTATAATTTTTGTAAAATGCACATATTATTATGCAGATTCCGCAGGGAGCCTAATCACATCTGGACCCTATGGCCTAATATTTGCTTCATTCGTGCCCTTTTACTTCCACATTCCAGTTTCAACATGGTTTCATGTTTTTCATGTGCGCTTCTCTAATAAGTCTTTCATATATCTTGCTGGCCTTCAGGTAAGGGGTGCACATACTTTATTTCCTAGTTTGTTTCTCAAGATTCATGGATCTAATATAAATATAATCCTGGCAGCTTCTATTATCGGCCTGGAAAAGATCCATTTTACCAGGGATATGCGGCATTCTTGCCGGTTCATTGTATCGTCTTAACATCTTCCGTATTCGTAAAGTGAAGGTTACATTTCACACTTGATCTTTGAGTAAAGGGGAATTGTTGTACCCAATTCTTTTTTCCTTTGTGACTTTAAGGGTAAACAAGACTCCTGTAAGTTGTTTTCAATAATTAAATTTGTGACCTCAAGGTTGCACTCTTGCAACTAACGTAAGTTGGCGAATCATGAGTGCATGTTTATGAATTGGAATGGAAGTTGGGATAGAACCATAAAAAGGGGTGCTAGGTTGACTTGGATCGAATTTCTTTTCTTTAAGAACTTTCAGGAGCATTTTCTCGGCATGATATGCTTACTTGGTGTGGCCAGTGTTGCTTGACGGATGGGATATATGACTTATGTTCATGCTTACATTTTACGTTAGTTGTGGATACATTAAGTTTAGGGGCTGTATTTGAGAGATTCTTATGACAAAGTTCAATATCTAATTCTGTTGTTATCTCCTGAGTTGCAATTTGAATCTTTGTCTAGGAAAGATGTTAACTTTCTTCTTTTTTGCCAATAATTCACTCTGACTTTCAGTTTCATTTTGAATAAATATTCAACCTTTTTGGATTCTCACCTTTTTTTTCCCTTCGTATTTTCACTGACACACAATTTTTGCATGTCTAATTCCTGCATTCCAGTTCCCAGAGTTTTTTGCTTCGTTCTTTTCGCATTTTTCTTTGCCGTCCATGGGGAGTTCACCTGCATCAGCAAGTCGAAATGTTGTAGGAACTGTACCATCCTACCCAGGTCGCCATGTGGAGGCAAGTATCTCTACTGAAATTTTCAATTTATCATTTTCTTCAGACATAATTATCTACTAATTGGAATGATGATAGGTTACATGGGACAATTGTGTTCGTTGTTTTCAAATTTCTCATTGTGTTGGTTTAAAATTGTGTCGATTTTGAATAGCTGAAGCTTGCAAAATCATTGAGATGAGTAATCCTTTAAGATGCTTCTGAATCCCAAATCATTTCTGCCACTTACTTCTCTTGTAATATTTTTGAAATGGGTTTGGCCTGTGTGGACTGATTTAACAAGCATCTACTGGACAACCCAACTATGCCTGGATTTGGGCTGAATTTAAACCTTTTTTTTTCCTCGTGGCTTTTCTTCTTTGATTCAGTTGAAGTGTCCATATAATCAAATTTGAAGTTCATCTCATATAACCGCCTTTAACTTAATAAGTCTATGTTTGTACTTTTATTTTATGTTTGTGCTTCATTGCCTGACGACCCATTCTCTCTGTTCATCTCAGAGAACCTACCCCGCGCCTTCAGCCGCAGAACCACCAGAGGATGCCATTGCCACCCTTGTCTCTATGGGTTTTGACAGGAACTCAGCCAGGCAGGCGCTTGTGCATGCTAGAAATGATGTTAATGCAGCTACAAACGTTCTTCTTGAATCACAGTACCACCACTAATATATCAGGGCCTTTAGAGGAACTGAAGACTGGACTGCTGTGAATCAGGGGGACGAGATTTATTAAGATTGAGGATTCTTATCAAACTGAATCTCTCATTTTGTTCAGGAGCAACTGGCCTTTTGAAATCCATGGAGTCATACAAGGTATCATGGTGAAGGGTTTCTTTGTTAATTTTTTTTATGCCGGTTTCTTTTGGGTTTCGTAGCTGCCCATTTCAAAGAGTAGTATTAACACATGAAACTAATTAAAGAATATGAGCCAGTAGAAATTGTCAGAAAATATGCAATCTGGGGTAATGTTGCTTTCTCAAGCATCTAAGGTATTTCTAGTTGGTAACTCGGTTTCTAGACGTACGATGTAATATGGTCCATTTAGCCAGATTCTTGGCATTTTGTAGATATTGTCTTCTTCTACAATTGGCTTTCATTGTTTTTATTCCCCCCCGTATGGTCTCTTCTCCTGAATGCAGATATGCATAATCTGCCACTACTTTCCACAAGCAGGTTAGCTTGTCATGTTGGTTCAATGGGAATCAAAGTCAACCCCTTCCCTTCCCTTCCCAAATTATGGTCTTATTGACTTATTTGTCGAAAGAGGCATCTAAATTGGATGCAATTGCCCCATACGAAATACTGGAGCCGGAGCATCAGGCTTCAGTTTTTGATTCATTCCATCATGCCCATCGCAAGTAATTTTGAATGAGTATAAAGAAACAGATGAAAAAGAGGAAAGGGTGGCATTTGAAATTTCAAAACTGAACCTTTTCATTGTTGTGAAACCATACAGTTTAAGACAGATAAAGTAAATTGAACTGCAAAATGGGAACCAGTTAAAAGGGAAGTTTGTAAGCTGCAAAAACAAGGCTATTCACTATGCTTTACAGCCGCAGACGTTCAGTATAGACAACGTCCTTATGCAAGGAGCAGCAAAGGTTTCTTTGATGCATTTTTTTCATATAACAATGGCATCTCCATGGCAATTCCTATTCCTTAGCATATTTATTTCTGCAAAGGATGGGAAATTCTTTGGGGAGGGAGGGAGGGAGGGAGGGATAGGCTCTTGCCACAGCATAATTTAAACAGTGCTGATGTCCACTCGGCCTTTGTGAAGCTGGAAGGCTGGGGTGATCCAGCTCCCGCAACTGCATTGGATGCCTGACCAGTTGAAGTAACCTAAGCGGGCATCACAATGGGCACAGGAAAGCTTGCCCTCCAATGCACCTTCTTCAACTGGATGACAATGAAGAGGTATCATTACAAAAATCCGATAGACTTAAAGCATGTCCAACGAATTTAAAACATAGCTGAAAAACAGGCCAAATTTGGGTGGAGACAAAAATATAGACAAGAATTTTATGTTAAAACTTTTTAATGTCTTACAAGATAACCTCTCATTCTTAATCCAGAAGTAGCTAATCTTAATTCCGAAAAAGTTTAATACACTCTCTACTTCAAAGTTCAAACAGTCCCAAACTTTTTTTTTTCTCGACTTATTTTTTTATTTTTCCTTTTCCTTTTACCCATTAACTCGTATCAAGCTCTTACCCCAAAAATTAGTGAAAGGATAAATAACTGAATGAAAATAGCAAAATACTTGTTTCAAATGCTAGGCACCCATTGTTTGTTGTAATATTCCGACTTCTTTCCTTTTGGATTTTTGGGATATTTCAAGGAGAACATGGGAAATGGGAAATACAGATGAGGTGATGTTAAGAGTTTCATAGGCAGCTATAGAAAATTCAGGACTAGCACAAAGACACCAGGAATTGTAAATTGTATATATTTACCTCCAGTCATCCACTTCAAAGGCTCAACGAAAACAGAAGAACACTCAAATTCATTAGACTTGTTAAATGGGTTGCTACTTCTCCTGTGCCATGCAAATGATGTCTCGCCCTCACCTGGAACATGTTCCACAACATTTTCCTGCAATGCAACAACTCTTCGGCATTTCTTGCAACGGTATGCCAGCAACCTGTTTTTTCCTCCAACGGAAGATTTTTCTACTTCTGCAGGAACTTCTGTGGGCGAGCCAGGATCAGCCCCAAACTTAGAACTATCTATTTTCTCTCCACGATTATAAGAATCACCTGAAAGCCAAGAGACATGATCTTATAGTATCAGACTCGTAGCTCAGGTTTGGTCCTTAGATGATGCTTTTCAAATCAGGAATAAAGAAGAAGAAAAAGCAAAACATTAATGCTCAGTATTTCAAAGAAAATTAAGAACACACACATTAGCATGTAAAACATTAAAGTTACAGCCAATGCTTTTATAACAAACAGTTTCATTTAAATGGTAAGGGTTTTCTTAGAACATTATGAAAAACAACAGTTACCATTTTAGCCAGCAAACATCTCACGGGCAGCTAATAAAATTACCCAAGTGCAAAGAACTACAAAGCCTGCTTTTTATCCCAAGAAAACACAAGCATGACGACATGATGAACAGCATAGTATACATATTTAATTCTTCTTTTCCATTCCTTTTACTGTTTTATAAGGTGAAACTTCAAGAATTAATTACATAATGGAAATAGAGAATGGTGAACTGCCCCGTGCATGTAATAGAAGAAGAGCTCCATTAACTAAAAGTAGAATGATGACAAAGGTATCACCATGGCTCAGAGAGCTGGCGTGTGACAAAAGAGTACAAAAGTTGACAGTTAATGATTTAACAGGCAATTATATTTTGCCTGAATATTAGGAAAAAACAATATATTTTCTGACAAAGTACATCACAAATTGCAATTCCTTTCAATTCGACACGTGGGGCTTGTATTGTCACAATAAATTCATAATCAAATTTCAGATAATAGTGTCTAGTTTCAGATGAAGTAGCAGAAGTGAAAGACATTTCCATTAATTTGATACTCCAAACAGACAGACAAACTCTCAAAAACTGTAAGGTAAAAAAGACTCGCCATTGAGGCGAGTCACATTATATAACCAATGAACAAGCCATTAAAAAAGTTCTAAGACTGGCAGACAGATGCCACGGGGAAGAAGTGGCGTCTGGAAGGAGATGTTTGTAATCCTTTTTATTTCTAGATTAAGGAGCTGAATTAACAGAATTTTAAATGTATGCTATTAAAGTACTGCACCTTAATATATATTGAATGGTAAGGAGAATGCAGGTTACAATTTGCAAATCATACCCAATACTTTAAGGCGAAATCGCTTGTATATGGGGCTAGCGCGATCAACTTTAAAACCCATTTCTTCAAACATTTTTAACTGCAACATGATAAAATGATGACATATAAATTATTTCGAAGGATTAGATATGGAAACTAAAACATCTAACCAAAATTTAAAGCCACCTTAATATCATAAGTGGTGATAGGACTGCCTTACGTCACCTGATCTAAAAAGCCATCATTAGGGCAGACCATCTCACGGCTCTGTCGTAAGGATTCAAGTGCATCTGCATAAATGCATCAGAAAAAACAAAAAGGAAGGGGAAAAGAGAAATACATTATCAGCCTGAGAGAAAAATAAAATATAACAAAAGGAAAGAGGAAAAGAGAAGTACAGTATCAGCCGGAGAGAAATAAATCTAACACTAGCAATCCATCAAAGGCGCATTTATGTTAGAAGAAAACAATGACTTTGTTCAAACCTTCCAGAGACAACTGTTCGGTTTTCATCAAGTATGCCGTAATGATAGCTGCACTGCAATGAACACACGCAAAGAAGGGTGTGTTTTTAGAAAACTGGAAACTATTACAATATGGGCCAGCTCTGGGAAATTCTGGCACACATCAATAGAGTGAAAAATGGCAAATTACTCAAATGCATGTATTAATGATAAAATTCTGTTTCAAAAATAGGAAGTAACTGGTGTCAACCAATGAGAAATTAGGAATATTATTGGCGAAGGCCATTGAGCATTATGTCCAAAAAGAATCTGAAGGATGCATCAATTCAATAAAATCATAACTTTTCTCACATCTCCATTTAGATATGCAGGGAAAATACAAGAAATACAAAAACTAAAAATGTACATATCTTCAGATTTCAATAAATGTAAAAAAAAAAAAAAAAAAAACCCAACTACATTGCATATAAATAGCAAAAAATCAATAGTCAATTAATGAGTTACTACTGAAACAAATAATAAATAAGAAGGAAGGATAAAAAACAGTGAGAATCAGTGAACAGACTATACCTGCGTGAGACTCCTGCGAAGCAATGCACTAAAACAGAACCTTCCTTGTGACTTTCTTCAATAAATTTCAAGCACGCATCCAAATAATCCAATAAGTTTTCACTCTCCATATCTCTAATAGGCACAGCCATCCTCACCAGCTTCAAGTCCTTGCCTGCATACTCCAGTGAATACAAAAGCTTCTCCGGGGACAAAGAACTCTTTGATCCCTCAACGGAATCCTCATCAGAAGTTGAGGTACAGCCAGACCCACGCGCATAAACCCTTTTAATCTCTTTTGTAGGGAAAACAAGTTCACTACGCCATTCGGAGAAAAATGATATTGATGCAGAGCTCAACACGGATAGAATATGAGTGATCTCATTTCCGCCATTTTGGAGAACCTCAGCAGCATCGCTAATGTCACCTATGAATAGATTTTCACGAACAAGGTACATGACCGCCCACAATTCAGATTGCGGCTTCTATTATAACCTCAAAGATCCTTTTTCGCCTTTTGATCTGCAGAGGTCACTAAGTTAGTTCACACCGTTTGAAATTATTGAGTAAATTATGTTGACAATTCAGCTTCGAGGAAAAATGGAAATCAACTATTTAAATTGCCCAGGAGACAGAGTAAAAAAACAAAGATATAGAAGATCAAATCAACTAATTTGCAATCGTACCTCAAGTAGAAAATGAAAGCTTTAAGAAATAATTTAAATTTGGGCAATAAAAAGGAATATATACTACACCAGTTGCGCATTGAGACAAATTCTATGTAACCAACAGAAAGTCATGTCATTTAATGCTAGAAGTCAAAATTCTTACACAAAATTCAACAATTCAATTTAATGAAAACTAAAATAAGGCGTCAGTATGAAGTTCGACAAATTGAAACTACTAAACGACTGAAATTCAAATACTGGATACTAAACATATTTCATTCCGTTCACTTTCTCTTACTTATTGAATAGAAACCACAGCAAACTCTCATTCCAAATTGAAAAAAAATCAAAGAAAAAAGGAAAAAGTAATAACAATCGATCTCTCATTAACTTCAATTCAAAACTAAAAAGTAGTCTCTCTCGAACACCAAAGTATTGCTTAATCAGTAAATAAAAACTCCCCTGACCTGAAAGTCTGGAATATTCCGGCGATGTAATCTACGTCGGGTTTCTAGGGTCTCTGCTCTGATTATCGTCTCGTCTACTATACGCAACGATTATATAGCCCCCCACTCCCTCGTCGCACGTGAGAATAACGGCAAGATGTTGTGGCACGTGCGATACACTGAACTCGTCATCTCCACGTGGCGACTTTAAAATGGGCAATTTGGGCCCCTAGTTATCTTTCTGTTGACGTGGAGGATTATACTACTTTGTTTCCTTTGGTTGGACAGTGATTTATACTATTTATATTCACTAAAAGCTTATTATATATATTGGATAAAAAAAAAACACTTATCGTAATCGTATGTGTAATTGATAAAGTAAAAGCATATGCTCTAAAAAAAAATTAAGGTACAAAGCATATGCTGCTGGCAAAAAAAAAGTACAAGCATATGCTTTTGTTTGCTTTAAGTAAATACAAAATTGCACTTTTTTTGGGAGGATATTCATTCCATAGCCCCTCTTGGGTAAGCCTCCCGGGACGAGCCGACGAGTAATAGATTGCGCGTAATGTGTTAAGCAAGTCTATTAAAAAAATATGCATGTGATGAATCCTGAGTAGCTCAGATGGCGACTTGTGTTGTATGTAATCTTATACTTTAAGTTCGAGCCTCACTTTCATTTTGATTAAAAAAAAATTTTAAGTGTGCTTATTTTTAGAGGGAGTTGAATCATGATGGGAGCACATGACTATCCAATTTATTTTCATTTCTAAAATTGGCTATTAAATTTTTTTAAATATTTTATTTACAATATTAAAGAATTATTATGACAAATATATAAAATCTTACTAGATATTTTATTGGAATTCAAGAGACGTATGCATCAAAACATGGGTGTGATGTTGGCTTTCACATGGGTACAAGAATCACAAAATGTCCATCATTCTGATGGGTCAACCGGACCCATGCTGGTTGTTTTTTAATTTTAATTTTTTTTTTTGGTTTGATCTAGGTTGTTTCTTAATTGGAACCATAGAACAAAACGCTAGTAGTGTAATATTGGGATGATTCTAACCTCTTAAATAATTTATTAAATGTCATGGGAAAGACTCAAATTTTGTTTCCGACCAACTCGATCAGTCAAAAATTACTCATTGGATGAGTTTTGGCTATGTATAATACTTTTTTTTTTTCGTGACCAAGAAAATCTCAAATTAATGTGTTATTTTGTGACAGCAAAATTAGATTCAAAGTTGGAATGATAACACCCTACTTACAATGGACCATCAATTTAATCTTGAATCAAAATTCAGTGGGCAAATGAGGCTCTTGACACCTCTCATAAATCAAGATCATGTCATCGATTTTTTCCCACGAAACCTAAAAACATGCCCACTTTTCGCTAGTTTGAATGTTCGACCTCAAACATGAATCAATCATTCATTTTAAACCCTACGATATAACTAACAAAGCTATCACTATCACGTAACGTACAATCATACTAAGTGTATGATAGTTGTGGCTATAAACATAATCCCACCACACAGGAAGCAATTGGGCCAATGGGATACTAGCTGTTTTGGTGGCTTTTGAAGAATAAGAACCAGAAGAATCAAATTCCAAACACAAAAAAGCAAGGATGGGGAAAGACCCCCAAAATCAGTTCCAAGTTCCAACTACCAAGTATATGGAGTTTCGTCTGAAAATGATTGCCCTCCTTTCTTTGTGGAATTTAAGTTGCTATTGTGGGATACACTGCATGTGGAAAGAAAGGATGGGCCCGACACCAAAGGCCCAACATAAAAGTGCACTTGGATTGGAAGCTGATTCCACAATCATGTGGCTGTGGGGCATGATATTGACAAGCCCAAATAATTAGAGTCCACTTTCTTTGCACCCAATGGTCAGATTGGAAAAGAGACTTGTGCCGACTTGTGCCGAGTGTGGACTCTAGGGCCCTAGGCAACGCCAGGGTCTGTTGTTTTTATGTTTTATAAAAAATTTTATTTTATTTTTTAAAAATTACAATTGTATTATAATGAGAATTACAGATGTTTTTAGTTTTTTTTTTGTGCCAAACATACAAAAATTAAATGGATAATTGAAAGAATGTCTTTGAGTTTATATTCAACAATTCAAATTTTTTCTGTCTTCATAACAATCTATTTCATTTTTTTTCACAAAAAAATATATCGTTAAACTCGTAATTACTATCAAAACACATTTGTAATTTTAAAAAAATAAATTAAATTTTTTTGAAGCCTAAAAATCTATTTATAGCAGACCCACTGTAAAAAATTACCACCAATCTCAACTTTTGGACACCCAACTTTAAAGTTTAAACCCAACTCATCTGGGTCAGCCTTCTTGGTGAAAATCTTATTGGAAAATTCCTTGGCCTCCTAAAATTAAAAATTTTATTTGGAAAGCATGTAATTCTAGTGTTCCTGTGGCTGAGCAATTATTTCTTCGGCATGCATGTCCTTCTCCTATTTGTAGACTTTGTGGTGATGCTTCTGAATCCATTGAGCATGCTTTATTTCATTGTTTTTTGGCCAAAAACACCTGGGCAAATAGTTCTCTGGAGCATCTCTTTCCTCCTCCGGGAGAAGCTTTTTCGATGATTTGCTCCCTAATTTGTTACCAACAGCCTCTTCCAGTTTTTCAAATGTGGTGCATGCTGGTATGGCATATTTGGTTGGCAAGGAATAAAGCCTATTTTGATAATAGATGGATTCCTCCCTCACAAACAGTGTTCACAGCCTCTGCTCATTTCGATGAGTTCATGCTTGTCCAAAAATCTGTCTTCAATTCCAATCCAGACTACTAGCTCAAACAATTCAGTCATATGGAAGCCTCCTGAGTCTGGTTTTTTAAAATCAATGTAGATGGTGCTACTAAGATAGACGCTGGCAAGGCGGGTGTGGGGATTATTGCGCGAAATGCCACTGGTTGTTCTCTGTTTGCAGTGTCCATACCAATAAGAGGTTTGTGCTCTGCAGAGTGTATTGAAGCTATGGGGTGCCGATTGGGTCTCCAATGGGCTCAGCAGCAGGGTCTCTCTTATGTTGTTTTGGAGAGTGATCTCTCCAAAGTATTTCAGCTCTAAAGTCTACTTCACAGATGGGTGGTTGTGCAGCAGTTATCTTAGACGATTGCTAATCTTTGGCAATGAAATTCCAATCCATTTCTTTCTCTCATGTTCGTCGGACAGGGAATAATGTATCTCATTGCTTGGCACGTTTTGCTTTAACAATCTCATCCGAAGTGTCTTGGTGTAACTCTTTCCCTCCTTGGCTAGTTAAGGCTTTGGAGAAGGACTGTAACTCTGGTTCTTAATGTATGAGAGCTGTTTTCTTTCTCAAAAAAAAAAACCCAACTCATCTGGCAAACAGTGAGTGAATTGTTTTAAATGCAAGGGCCCATATGAATCCTCTCAATGCATGCCAGTATGCCACATGTGTTGGGCTCAAAAGTTGGGTACCCTATCATTACTGAAAAATTACAGCAGACCCAGACATTTCACTTTCTTTGCACCAAAGGTAAGACTGGAAAAGTACCCAAATTTACAATGGCAAAAATCAGTAACACCCTCATTACAATTGATTCTCTGCTCAAAAAGCTTTGTATAGTGTAAACTGCATGCTTGTATTTTGATTCCATGAATGGCTGCAAGCACAAACACTTCTATAATGTTCTGAATGTAAGATATATATGAGAACTCTTACATATGCAGTTTCAGCTTCCCTCTTCGTCCGTCGTATAAACAGGTATTTGCCATATCTTGGTATTCTTCTTTGGATCATCAGTCAGGCTGAGATCTGTATCGTCTTCTTTGTACGTTGTAATGAATGTTTTGGCCCCCATCATGATTAGCCTCTCGATCATGAACAACTGGTAATTGTTCTCAATCAAGGAATCGATTATGTGGCTGAAATTCGACGAATATGCCATCTTCACATCTTGTACGTGCAAGTAAGGTTTTTTTTTATTCCCAACTATTCGGATGAGAATTTCGAGAGATAAATTTCAATCTGAAATGGGAAAGAGCGAGAAAAAAAAAATACAATAAATTAATTGTTATTGGAACTGATCAATGTCTCAGGATTAATATGAAATGCAACCGAATCAGCTCATATTTTTGGCCCAATAGAAGAAATAGAAATCAAACAGAGACACCCACCTTATGCTATCAGATAGCAATTTCAAAGGAATCCCATATAAGGTTACATCAAGGACTTCTCATTTGAGTGAATTGTTCAACTTCAAAACGAGCTGCAGGTGCCCTCGTTAGCAAAAGTTCAACTAAGCCCTGTCATTTTTCCACATGAAAGTAGATTCCCTCAAGATGATAAGGTTAAGGTTAAGGTCAAGAAGGTTGTACAGAAACAAATATGCATCAACTGAATACTTCCTGTTAATGAATTTTCAATCACTAAATAAAATTTACAAAAGCACCCGGCATAAGCATGTGATATCCTGCAGTGACACCTATTTATCGGGCCCCTATCACATCTCCAATTTACTTTTAGGCAAGCACAATAAATTATTTTTAACAAGTACTCAGTATTACATACAATGCAGTGCAGTGACAAGTGCAAACACTTGCCCAGCCCCCAGTATACCTCCAGGTTAACTATTTGTGCAGGCACAGTAACTGAAAAGCATATGACCAAGAGATTGGACTGAATTTGGCTTAATGAAATGGGTTGCAAGTTAAATATGTGTGCGTGTGTATGAACAAGAACGTAAAAGAGCACAATCTGCAGAAAGGGGAGGAAGGTGTTGCATCAAAAATAAATTCTTTTCAAATGCAACAACACCTCACTACCAATTAGTAAGGACAAAATTAAATGATGTTACATATCACAAACCTTGTTTGCGGCATCCCTTAATTTGGGTGCTGCCATAGTAGGGAGAAATGAATATGGCAACAATTTGGAACTGCGATTCTTCCGATCCTTACACTCCATAAACCTGAACGGCCATCAGTTTTAGTGCCTATGTCAAAAAGAGAGAGGAAAATGTAAAAATAATAAGAAGTTTTAGCTGTTCCATACATAAGTGCTGAAAAAACAGTACTAATAACTAATTAAATATGAGAACCATGCAACAAGCAAATGAACTTCCGTTCTTTGTAAAATTATATGCATATATACAAATACATGATCAGAAAAAGTGTCTATTATTATCGCTGTCCAAAACGGGACAACCCCTATGATTTATATAAGTTCGTGTAAAATTTAAACCAAATGGATACAGAAGCTGCGAGTGAATTGAGAATAGACACTGAAGAAACTACACTTATTCCAGTACCATGTATTAAGAAGCCTAGTTCATTCAAAGTTTGACCTTCAAAAAACATTGAAACAGTTAACAAACGAACATCTTAACACTCCAGTGAGACAGATTATATATTAACTTCATATAAATGTGGAAACAAGTGCAAAATCCAAAAGATTTTCATATATGAGTAAACTAAAATTTGAAAATACAGCAAAATACTATCTAAAACTAAGCCAAATAGCTTGAGTATTCAAGTATATTAGTATCCCAAAGACAATTCGAAATTTCCCAGTTTCACACGATTTCCCACTATCCACAATCTAAACATACCAAAGCAAAACAGGGAACTTCTAGTCTAGAGAACCAAATAGAACAACATTATGAAAGAAATCAACAAACACGATAAAGTCAAAACAATGTGAACATTCACCTGCCTATTTAAGAGCATAGCCTCTTCAAGGGCGTACCTGAGGCTAGATTCTTGATGACCTATACCTTCACAGGACTGGCAATGCTTCCAGGGCAGTCAATTCTGTTTCCCCAGTACAATACCTTGTCAGGGAATATATGAGTTCTCGAATTCTTGTAGAAGAAAAGACCCCATTAGTGGAAACCGGAGAAGACAACAAACAGAGCAAGGCAATTGCAGCAAGGAAAATCGAAAGAGTGAGAATTGGGGATCTGGGTTTTCGTTTAAACTTTAGGGTTTTGTTAATTGTCGCCATTGGAACCCAAGATGAAGAGACGGAGGGAGAAAAAGAGAAATATTGAGCACTCGACAATTTGAGCATATCATTAATCATTATTAGTTTGAGTCGACAACCCCTTACTTAATTTCTCCCTCACTTACTCTCGCCCCACTTAACTTTCTCATTCTCAATCCAAGCATAGCACATAAAGGAAGGTGCTCTGTTGAATCATTTGTAGTTTTCATTTATTAGATTTCGTCAAATGACTAGTAAGCACAAGGCTTTTACTTTTACGAATAATGGCGGATCGATTCATTTTTGTGGACTTATTAAGATATAAATCCATTCACAAAATTTATTTGGAGGCAAGCACAATCCATTGCAATTTTATCGTTTTTTCATAAATAAAATTTTAAAATATTTTATCTCTCAAAATACATAATAAATTTTAAAAAAATAATAATTACATATTCGAACTCAACACGTAAAATTATATCCAATAAGACCCATTATATCTAAACCTATTATCAATAGTTTTCAATATACATTTTTAATTACACTATTTTTTAAAAATAAAATTAATTATTATATATGATATGTAATTATTTTTTTTACTTACTGTAACTTAAACAATAAGTGTTAAACCCTAAGGAAAACATATTCGCTAAATCCTAGCAAACTCGTGTATCATATTTTCATGTTGTAACCTAAACAAGAAATGTTAAACCCTAAAAGAAATGGATTTACTAAACTCTAACGGGCTCGTATATCGTATTTTCATGTTATAACCTAAATAATAAGTGTCAAATCCTAAGGGGTACAAATTCGCAAAATCCTAACGAGCTCGTATATCGGATTTTCATGTTATAGCTTAAACATTAAGTGTTAAATTCTAAGAAGAACGAATTCGATAAACCCTAACAAAATCGTGTATGCTTGGCATATTGATTAAGACAATAAAATAATTAATTAAAAGAGATAAATTAATATATTTTTAAATTAAATTTTCTTCATTTAATATATAATTTTCTTAAAAGTCTACAACCTGGCCATGAATCTAGAAAATCAAAGTCAAATTAATTAAAAAAAACTAATAATTATACTTGGATACAAATAAATTTAAATGAGTGATTTTACTCTTAATAAGTCTCATAAAATAAATCTACCTATAACTTTGCCTTACTTTTAGTCCATGAAATTAATACAATAAAATAATTTAATCTATAAAATTTTTCAACTGGAAGTAATACATATTTATTTGATTAAAAAGGTGAAATTTTCCGACCATTCATGGATAGCATATGCATTTATGTGTGTGTTGCATGGTTTCTGATCAGTTTCTTGTAGTAAAATTCAGTTAAGTTATGAATGAAAAATTACATATCCCTTCTCAAACATTCTCAATTATCAGATTACAAATAACTCAATTTGCGAGGTGAGCTTAATCATATATAATCTCGAACCCCGAGTTCGAGTCTCATTCTCTTTCCTAATTCAATTTTCTATTATTATTAGATTACATAATTCTAGCATTAGTATTTGCAGCATCACTGTAGTTATACTTAAACCAAGTTATCTTGATATTCCAAGAAAAAGCACTTGCTCATCATCATAACTTCATGTGGTTGATGATCACATGAAGACTTCATTATTAAAACTCAAAAAAAAGAAAAAGAAGAAAAAAAAAGAGTATGTGATGGGTACCCAAGAGATAAACCCATAAAATCACCCCACTTCAGTCCCAATCTATTTCCTAAACCCCCTAGAATACATTTTCTCATTCTAATCTCATCTGTACAATCATCTAAACAAGCAAAAAAAAGGAAAATTAAGGGAGGGAGAGAGAGAGGGAGGGAGGGAGGGAGGGAGCGAGAGAGAAAGACTGTGGAAGAAAATGCCGCTCACGGTGCTGATAGTGAATGCATGCAGGCTATAACTTGAACTTGCACCACCTCTTAGTTGTGATGAAGATGTAGCTGACTTGTTTTGGATCACACGGGGCATGCTGTCTCTCCTTGAGAGATTTCAGCACAAAGTAGAGTGATAATAGAAGTGGAATTAATAGTATGCTTAGCAGGGCTTCAATTTATGCCTTCTGAAATGTGCGTGAGGAAACACCGTGAAGAAGTCTTACAAATCCCAAGAAACTGAGCTTTCCATCTGAATGTCGTATCCAGTCTTGAAGAACTACATGAACCGGTACCGAGGGGCTCAGCCCAAGTTCCTGTAATGCACCAAAATTAACGGAAAATCAGTATCGCGACCAATTTGCAGATTTAAGAATACATTCTTGCTTCAGGTTTTATATAATTGCTGATGCAGAAATGGAGAAATTTTGGATTTGGATCCCATTCTCTCTTAGAGCACTGAAAAAGAGCATGATCATGGTATTCGAGTGTCTACTTCCACCATCAACTTGAAAGGGACTTAAAAGTAAAAGACCATAATCGAGGGAGAGTCGGGGAAAGGAAAAGAGCATACCGAAGCAAGTTCTTCTATCATAATGGGTCTGTTACCGTCTTTCTCAAACAACTCATACGCACGCCTTGCATGTTGCTCCCAACAATCCATTCCTTCCAGCTGATGGACACTTATGGCAGCTGCACAAAATTCTTCGAAATCCAGTTTTGTATACTGAATGGAACCAACCTGGAATGAGTAAGGATGGACAATCAGCTAACACTTTAATTGCGACCAATTGCAATGAATGAGATTGAATTACCATCTGGACATAATCAAGGACCCGGGAATCCTTCATGGCATTCGTGGAGTTCGTCACTACTGCCTGCTTATTCCATTGAGATTTAGAATGATGAGAAATAATACAACTATTACATAAGATGATGACAATGACACAGACAAACAAAAAGATACATAAAGAAAACAAAGAAATCAAGCTAACCGTTTTAAAGTTCTGCATAGAAATGAAACCATTTTTGGTTGGCCCCAACAGTCTAAACTGTTCCCGGAGATAGGCTAGCTGAGAAACGGTTAAGGTCTTTGCAAGAGCCTGCCACAATAGCAGAAGCTTACTCTATGGAATTTCTTGCACCTCCCAAAGTAAAGTTTTGGACATGTAAATATGATGACTAATGAATCATAAGTAACCTCAAAATTTTGCAAAACCTTCCTCAGCATCGTATTTATTTATTTGAGGCAATAAACTACTTACCCCAAGCGCTGATTTTCGTAAAGAAGATGAGCATGTATAAGTTCTTGCAAGCTTGAAAACTATCATGTCCAGTGGTATCTTTAGGTCATGATGATTGGCAAGCCATGGATGACCTGAACACAATCCCACACACCGATATTAGAATCATATTATCTTAGAAAGATGTGAGTACCTATTGTCAATCGTGTTTCGATAAAGAAAATCAAAGTACTGTCCTCCATCAATTAATTATCAAATTATATGAAAATCCAAATGAGTTTGCAGGAACAGAACAAATGGTGGAAACAATGGTTGGCAATCTAAAATTCCCAGGATAATGCATGCAATTGTATGGCTTCAGTCACTTACTGAGAGCCTGAGCGGCAGTTAGTCTCTTCCGGTAATCCTTATTTAACAATCTCTTCACAAAATGTATTGCCTCGGGGGATAAAGATGGCCAAGGAGCTTCATCAAAGCTTGGATCTGCCTTAAGGACAGTTCGGAAGATGCCAGATTCCGTCCTGGCCCAGAAGGGTCGGCTCCCACATAAAAGAATATAAGCTATCACACCAATACTCCACATATCTGCCTCTGTACCATACGATCTATGCAGAACCTCAGGAGCTACATAATATGCACTTCCCACAATGTCATTCAGCCTTTCATCTACATAAACTTTCAACAATCAAAATACTACATTTTTGTAAAGAAAATGGGTATCAACAGTGTAAGGAGGAGGGACACGGTCATCATGCTATAGGTCATACCCGGCTTAACATAGTCAGAGAGTCCAAAATCAATTGCCTTCAAAGTGGAATTCTCCTCTTTGGTAGTAAAAAGAAAATTCTGAAAATAAAATGGAACTCATTATGATTGGAAAAGTAAATCGCTTCAGAAAACACCACTTATAAACTCCGATCTATCATTTCTTTAGCAATGGAAAATCACAGAACCGTGTGTGAAATGCAACCGGCCAAAAATAGAAATCAAAGCAGAATGTAAACCAAGCTTTAATGTGGTCATAATAAGATGTTTAAAACTTCCCATATTGGGTGGTGCATGTCATAACTTTAACGCGATCATTATCAAATAAATACATGAAACATAACGTAGTGTAAAAAGGTAAAGATTCCCATGCACAAGGCGGCAACGCGGCAAGGCCTCCACAATAAAGGTGGGGTTGGGAAAGTGCAAGATGTACAAAGCCTTACCCCTGCATAGCAGAGGCTGTTTTCCATGATTAAACAAGAAAACTCTTAGTTGCCGAGTTGCAGTGAAAGAACAGCAAAAAAAGGGCAAAATTCTCAATGGGAGATTTTCAAGTTGTAAAATTCCAAGAATAGAATCAATAGGGTTCATGCCATTCTTATTATCATTCTACTAGTTTTTCTAATTTTATTTACCTAACAATAGGGTCTTCACTATCTTTTAACCCTTAAAAGCAATCATTCGAGGTTTCAAACAGTCATGCTTAGATTTCACAAACATGCTGGCCTGCCCTGGAATTCGTGTCCATGAAACAACGTCGACAGCAGCACATATCAACAAATATAAAAGTCAATGATCTCTATCAGTCAATTACCTCCGGCTTGAGGTCACGGTGAACCACACCTTGGAGATGACAGAAGGCAACAACACTTAGTATTTGAACCAAAACAATCTTTGCATCATCTTCTGAGTATTTTCCACCTCTTCATAGAATGAAAGAGAACTAAAGGTTACAAAGGAAGGAGATAATTAACCATGAAAAAAGAATTGTGACAGTACTATCCCCATGAAAAAAAATATTGTGACAGTATGAGTACCTCGACAGTATTCTATCCAATAGTTCACCACCTTCACACAACCTGAAAATCGTAACACACATTAGGGGGTTAAGATCCAAAAAGTGTCAACCACTGCTACGACTTCTTTGCTTGAGAAATAATTAGAAAAGAATGTGTCAAACTAGGAGCCACAATATGGAGTACTTAATTATAACTTGGAGGTGTCAACTTTCAAACTTACGAACAGGCTTTAACTGTGGCTGGATACCTTGTGAAATCGCTGTCTATCCCAAAAACCTTATAAGAAGCTAAACATTTTATTTTTCATATATTAATCCGAAAATGAAAATTAGATAAACTAAACAAGTGATCATGTACTTATAGAAATCCCAATATCTCTCAATGAATCTAAGGCCAAAGGATCTATAATTTGGCCATACATAAACAATCTGGCAGGTTTGTCTTCAATTTCAAACAATATATGGGCTGCTACCATGCCACAGCTGCTCAAGAATGACTCAGTGCACATTGAGTCAAATAACTAGGGCTGTTATGGTACCGGTAAAATACCGTTACCATACCATTACCGAACGTTTGGTATACCGTTTTACTCAAAAAATGGTATACCGTTACCAATGACAGCGGTATGGTAATTTTACCGACAAATTGGTAACGGTAACGGTTTCAAGCTTTCAACCCGTCGGTATTTACCGTTACCGATAGTATTAATATAATTCATTATTAAATATAAATTTTTATTTGTGTTAAATATTAAGTATTAAGTATTAACCATTAGATTAGTCTGATTAGATATAAAAAAAGCCTAAAGAAAGTAACAAAGCCTAAAGAAAAGTAAAACATGATGGCAAAAGCCGAAAGAAAGTAAAACACGATGGCAAAAGCCTAAGGAAAGCCTAAAGAAAGTAATAACAAAGATTTTTAATAATTAAAAAAATAAAACAGCAAAAGAAGGCAAGAAGCCCTAGAAACTAGAAAGTAGAAACACGATGGCGCAGGCTGCGCAGCTTCAACCTTCAATTTTTCCATCCACCAGCAGCAGCTTCAATCGATTCAGTGTATTTTCTCTCAATCCAGCAGCAGCTTCAATCGATCGGCCTCTCCTTCTCTTCCAAAGTCGATCGGCCTCCTTCTCTTCCAGAATCGAGCCCGCTGTCCCACGCATCTAAGCAGCTCGCGTGGTTCACCGGTTCCACCGAAAACTCTCCAGAGGGAGCTTACGGACGGGCCAAGCTCTCCAGAGGTTCGATTGTTCTCCATCGATCTCGTGCATTCATATTTCTTGATTGTTTTACTTTTTGATAGGATTCAATCAATGAATAGCATAGTTCTAGGGCTGTATTTTTTGAACTTTGATATCAAGATTTCAATGTCTATTACACTATTACTCTGTAATCTTTGATTTTTTTTGCATCTTCTGCCATGAATTTTTGTATTGTAGGTTATATGGAATCTGCCCACTCTTAATTTTTAGGATCGGTAAATTTACCGATTACCAGGTTACCGTTACCAAAAAATTGGTATACCGACCAACGGTATACCGAAACTATTGATAACGGTAACGGTATCTATTTTTCCATTACCGCCATTTTCGGTACGGTAACGGTAACCAGTCATTGGTAACGGTTACCGTTACCATAACAGCCCTACAAATAACATAGAGCTGCCTAAAGCTCAATGTTGTTGGTATTGTATCACTAAACTTTGATTTCAACTATGACGCACAACTAATTAAGTAAAATTCAGCATGCCAGTCACATCTGCGCATTATCGTCAAGTCTAAATGTCAGAATCTAATCATCATTGTGGATATGATTAGCTAAAGAAAAATGCAGTAGAAGTGTGAAAGAGGTGAAGCAACTCAAACTTACTCCATTACAATATAAACATTCTCATCATCCTCATAGGCATCATAGAACTGTACTAGGTTCTTATGTCCTGTCAAAGTCCGTAATATCTTCACTTCCCGTCTTACATCCTCAATGGCAATAGCAGTGGTCATCTGCCATACAGGAACATTTTTCAGAAGAAGAAGACAAATTCTTCATGGATATCCACAATTGACAGCCAAGAAAAAAAAAATTATTAATAAATGTTCTCTCGTACTCAGCGCAATACTCAAGGAGAATTAGACCATCCTATTAAGAAAATGACATTAACATCATAGAGAAACAAACGAAGTGCCTTTTCTGGATGGAGTGAATGATACAGTCAAAAATATAACAGCATTAACTAACAGCTAATTTTTGCTAAACTAAGCTGAAACAATGCTGAAATCATTAGGTCAGCATCAAACAAAGTGTACAAAGCTCCATCATTGTTTCCATCTTCAAACTTCTTCATTTTTACATGATGCTGATCATGCACGCATCCATAATTGTCTTCATCAATATGGCATGGTATTAGAATTTAGATCCACTTTAAGCCCTGCCATAGCCCACCACTCTCCTAAGAAAACAACACTAACTGGTAGACTATTACCAAGAGCTAGTATCCTCATACAACAATGACATAACAAGAGAAATCAGAATGCAAATGGGGGTAAAAGGATGCCGCCTCAAAAAAAAAAAAAAAAAAAAAAAAAGCAAACAGACCACATGATATCCTGTCCAGATCAATTTCTCCAATGCAGAAATTTGCATCACATATATTATATAGAAATACAGTATATATTTTCGAAATTAAAGCAACTTCTGGATCAAACCTTAGATTTTGGGATAACTTTGACTGCCACATCCTGGCCCTTCAAGTTTCCTTTCTTGCCTCTGGCAGAACAAGTATACCCAAAATGCCCACGCCCCACCTCCTCACCAAGCTCATAATGTGACACAAACTGTTTAGAATACCCAAAATTCTTGTCCAATCCGATGTCTCCCTCATTTCCCTCTGGGATTGATGCCTCGTTGGGCTTCACAGAGCCGTGTCTTCGGGCAAGCAATGCACGTATGTGCTTGGCCGGAGATGGAGGAGGAAAGGGACGTTTAAATAAGCGTAGAGGAGTGGAGGTCAAGCTCGATATCGCCGGCGAGCTCTTGAAAAGGCTTGGGAGAGGACTTGGGCTGTAGAAGGGGAAGTTTGAGGACTTGTTACCGCGGGAATTCGATGGTGGATCACTCTCAATATTGATTGTTAAGTCATTGGGTTGATTTTGTGGGTGTTCGATGGGTTTTCCATGACAAAGTCCCATTGAAACAGAGAAGTAGAAAAAGAAAGAGAGCAATTTACAGAAATTTTGGTTAAAAAATGTCAAAACTTTGGACCAATGATCTAAGGATGTCAAGACGGATAGAGTGAGAATTCAAGGAATTGAAGTTCATGTAAGAAAAAAAATTAAATGAATTTCACAGCTTCATGAACAAAACCCACAAAGGAATAGCACTAGAAACTGAATTCAACAGCTTTAATAAAGCAAACCCACAAAGGGAATCGCACTGTGAATTCTATTCCAAATCAATTTCCAGGAAAATCACAAAAAGTTGGAAACGGAATAAAATGATCAAAGAGTTAAAATCAAATGGACGAATAAAAAAGGGACAAGACTCCGGTGTCCAAGAAACAAATCAACAATGCCAGATAGATAGAAAGAGAGGTAGAACAGATTATAGGTGAAGCCATAACCCATAAGAGGAGAGAATGAGAGGAGCCAAATACAATGAGAATAAAACCCAATTTGTTTTCCCTGTTTTTTACCTCAAAGGGAATGGAAGGCAAAAGCACAGGGAAAGCAAAAGATGCTTAGCAGAGGCAGCAAGAAAAGTGATAAATAAAAAATAAAGAAAGAAAACCAAGGGAAGGCTTCTTTTGCTTGCTTTTCTATAAGCTTTTTCTGTTTAATGGTTATTCGAATGTATAATGTGTATTGTGCATTTTGTGTTTGTTAGAGAGAGAGAGATGTTGATTGTCTTCTGCCTCTCGAAATAATAATGGAAGTGGGGTTGGAATTTGGATCCTTCCAGGCTGTCCTTATTGATCCCAAAAAACTTGAAGAAGATATATATGTGCAGAGTGCAGTCGTTGTTTGATATGTGAACAATCCATCATCAAAACAAGAAAGAAAAAAAAACCAAAAAACTTGAAGAAGATATATATGTGCAGAGTGCAGTCGTTGTTTGATATGTGAACAATCCATCATCAAAACAAGAAAGAAAAAAAAACCAAAAAACTTGAAGAAGATATATATGTGCAGAGTGCAGTCGTTGTTTGATATGTGAACAATCCATCATCAAAACAAGAAAGAAAAAAAAACACTGGAGAACTGCTGCCATTCTATTGTCTTGTGTGTTCCAGCTTTGACCTGCTTTTTTTTGGGCCTCTCTCTATATTCTAGTGCTTCACAATCCAATTTATTTAACAGAATTATATATATATATATATATAAATGCACACACACCTCCGAAACATATTGCCATATAACACCAATCTTGCCTCAACGTGTTGAAATTTGGATGAGACTTTTTGCAACCCTAACCTTATTGAAGATATCACGCAATAACTACTTTCTTATTTTCTTCATGTACTTCCTGCTCTTTTTGTTCATATGTGAAAACTACACACACACATACAATAAACATTAAAGAATGCAGAGAAAATAAAATGTTGATGAGGATCTCAAACACCGCTTATTAAAATCCAAACACAGTGCTGAAGTGGTAGATGTGGCCATTTATTTTTGTGGGGATTTGCAAAAAAAAAAAAAGTAAAAAAAAGAAGAAGAAGCAGGTGCATCTACTTTTACGTGTCTTGAATCTTGATTAATGAAAAAGGACAAAAAAAAAAAAAGTTGCAATGTCTCTTTGTTCCTCTGCTAAACCGAGTCAACACAATTGTACTAGTTGGATTCCTTTGTGCAATTCATTGCCTCAAAAAAGCATGACTCAAGCAAATCACTATTACATATACATAATCTAATCTATATTTTGGTAGTGGATAAACGGCTAATTTGCGTAATTATTGTTAACAACAAAAAAACAACACCACTTTCCTTTATAATCCATGCATGTATCAAATTGAGTTGACTTTTGTTTTCTTTTTTCCTTCCCTGAATTTATTGGAATTTGAAAGGGTTGTAAACTATAAATTTATGGTCATGTTATTAACTGTTTTGTTAGGGAAACTCCAACAAGAATTGGAAATGGACATGTATATTCATAATTGTTGATACGCATACTCATTTCATGGTTTATGTCAAGCCAAAGGAATTTGCAACCTCAAATTCGGTTCTCATTTTCGCGATTTCAAATATAAGAGAGAGAAGGGTTGCAAAACGACTTTGTGAAGACATAATTGTTGGTCAACAGCTATGAAAAATGAGGAATCAACCATAAATTTATTGATGGGGTATGTTCTTCATCCAACGAATATTAATGTTGTTTCACCAACTGGGTTCATCCGCCTCAGTTGATCCTCCTTTTCTCTTTGCGTTATGATGATTGTGATTTTTTTGGGTTGTTTGCTTTGAGATGGGATTTAGTTTTTGATTGTTTGCTGGATCGATTTGATTTCGATTTGGATTCTAAAATCTGATTTTTGATTTGAGAGGGGTTTGTTGGGAAATTTGGATCAAATGGTATAATCTCAAATTCCCCTCCCAGGAACTTCTTTAAACAAAATGTCAAAGAATAGAGAAATAGAAAATACACAACACAAGAATTATAGTGGAAACTCCAAACCGGAGAAAAACCACTTTTGTTGTCAAAAGACAACCGGAGACAATTTTACTATGTGGAAAATTGTTACAACCACACTCTCAGTAACTTTCTCACACACCCAAAAACAAAGAAAACAATTACAAGCCCAAGAGGATTTTCCCACAAAATTCTCTCACTCAAAACCACTCATACAAGTTTTTCTCTCATTTTTGGATGATATTTAGCACCTAGTGAACTACTCTATTTATAGATACATAAAGTTCATCATTGGTACATATTTTCAACAATGGCATTTGCCAATCATTCAACAATGGCATTTGCCAAACTTTCAACCATTCAACAATGGTTATTGGCCTAACAAGCTTGAATTCAACAACAATGGTTGTTGGCCTAACAAGCATGCATTTTGCATGTGGATGTTACTAACAAACCAATATTATTTTTCATCAATCACAACAATCTTCACCTTGATTAAAAATAAACATAGTTACTCCACAACACTGTCTACTCCAACAGTCATAATTCTCTGCACCGAGAATTATCATACTCCACCATAAAGAGTACACTCACTTAGAATTAATCACCAATTCTAAGAATTTCACATCGGCTCATGTCGAAAACTTACTGAAAAATTATGGTACAACTCCCACGTTTGGCTTTCCCGGAAGTTCATCAGTCATGGACAAATATTTTCCACCACACACCTTGCATCAATGCCAAACCAATGCCTGTGTGCAAACTATGGATCCACTAGCAGTAACACATCCTCTTTCATGGCAACTAGTGGCATGCCATGAGGATTTACTTGCCTTCACACAACATCAACATCATTTCCCCCAACGAGAGACACTGTTAGCGTCACCAGAGCTACTTGCCGAACCAGCTCCACCTTTTGGACAATTTCTTTTGAGATGTCCAGACTGACCACACTCCCAGCACACCACCTTCTTTTTCATGGAATTCTTCTTCCAAGATTCAGCTACTATTGCTGAGTTTTCTGCAGGTGGAACATTATTTCCACCACTCAGCCTTTTCTCTTCAGAGAAAAGCTTTCCAGTAACTTCTGAAAAAATTATTTTTTCAGCTCCGTTTTATATCCCATGGGGTTTATATCCCATGGGATCCCATAATTTATTCCATTGTATAATATAATGGAATAACAGATTTTATTACAGTGGAATGGGTACCATTACAATGGAATATATTATTTCACTGTGCTAGAATATCTTATTTCATTGTGATAATACAATGGAATAACATATGAGATATTCCATTGTAATAATACAATGGAATAACAGGTTCTAGTACAGTGAAATACATATTATTACAATGGAATACGTTATTCCATTGTAATAAAATTTGTTATTCCATTGTAATAATACAATGGAATAAAATATGGGATCCCATGGGATACATATCATTTTCCTTATTTTTTCCTTCCCATGAATCAATATAGGTTTCATTTGCTCATATCTTCATCATCCATCTTAACACCAATAGACTCAAGTTCAGAGACAATCCCATTGAGAACACTCAAATGATCTGAAATCGTGGTTCCTTCACTCATACGTAATGTATGAAATTGCTCCTTCAGGTACACACGACTTGAAATACCTTTTGACTGATACAATTCTTCAAGTTTTTCTCAGAGCTCTTTGGTTGTAGATAATCCATGCACATTAGCAAGAATATTTTTAGCCAAACACAGTCGAATTGTGCTTGCAGCTCTTAGATCAAGATCTTCCCAACCATCATCGATCACAGCAGCTTTAGAATCACTACTGGAATCAATGACTGATTTCCCTTTCAATGCCTTGTGTAACCCGGATTGAATTAACACATCTTTGACTTGAATTTGCCATAAGCCAAAGTTGATTCTCCCATCAAACTTTTCGATACCAAATTTAACGCTTGTCATTTATGCCTTAAGAAACCTAGAACCTGGCTCCGATACCAGTTGTTGGGAAATTTGGATCAAATGGTATAATCTCAAATTCCCCTCCCAGAAACTTCTTTAAACAAAATGTCAAAGAATAGAGAAATAGAAAATACACAACACAAGAATTATAGTGGAAACTCTAAATCGGAGAAAAACCACTTTTGTTGTCAAAAGACAATCAGAGACAATTTTACTATGTGGAAAATTGTTACAACCACACTCTCAGTAACTTTCTCACACACCCAAAAACAAAGAAAACAATTACAAGCTCAAGAGGATTTTCCCACAAAATTCTCTCACTCAAAACCACTCATACAAGTTTTTCTCTCATTTTTGGATGATATTTAGCACCTAGTGAACTACTCTATTTATAGATGCATAAAGTTCATCCTTGGTACATATTTTCAACAATGGCATTTGCCAACCATTCAACAATGACATTTGCCAAATTTTCAACCATTCAACAATGGTTATTGGCCGAACAAGCTTGAATTCAACAACAATGGTTGTTGGCCTAACAAGCATGCATTTTGCATGTGGATGTTACTAACAAACCAATATTATTTTTCATCAATCATAACAGGGTTTTACAGCAAAGACCAAAGCTAGTCATAGAAATCACGTTCTCACACTTTCAGTTACTCCAAGTCTAGGTCATCATGCCATTATCAATATGTATGAGGAACTTCATTTTACTTGTAATTAATGATTACAAGTCCTTATTTGGTGGAACTCAATGTTGTAGTAGAAACATGTTTGTCTGAGTTCATACATGGAGCTATGAACTATTTCTATAGTCTAGTGGTCGTCAATATAATTGCGATGAACTATTCTATTGCTTGAAATAGAACCATGGTGGCCAGTTTGTCTCCTCCCATTTGTTTGTTGGTCATATGTATCTCGTGTAGAAAATTACTCCGACACATCTTCAGAGTCGAAAATAAGGAATTCTCTCAAAATCTCATAACTAGGACTTGGGTCATCCGTTAAAAGTTTGAGAATTAGATTTTTGTGTGTGCATGGCTTAGTGAAATAAATGAAAAGTTCAACATATTTATAGAAATAAAACATAGAGATAAATAAAATGGAAAGGCATTTTGTATACTCATTGTTGTAGTTGACTACAATCAAAATATAAAAATTAATTTTGCATATCACTATTCAAGTATGTAAATAGAAGTTTGCATACACCAATATAGAGTATGCAAAATGTGGAAATTAGTTTGCATATCACTATTCAAGTATGCAAATAGAAGTTTGCATACTCTATATTCTTTGTTGGTCTTTGTTCGAGTTACCCTTAGGAAGAGACAGCATGTCTTCTCCAAAAGAAGATGGGGGTGCAATTGCTAATTCGAATCCATACATGAAAATGTGCTTGTTTGGTATGCATCGTTTGCGATCTATCCACTGCACAATGAAAGATTGTGGTTATGGTTACTATGTCCAAAACAAAAAAGGCATAATTGAATTCTGTAGAAGTATGAACTATGTGATGTATGGACTATGAACTTCTATGGGCTTTGACCACCTCAATGTACTTTGTTTTTCGTGGAATGAAGCCCAAGGAAAGTTAAACTTTGTGGGCTTTGGCCCGTTTAAGTTTGAGTTTTGAGGAGCCATATCTGGTATTCTGGGCTGAGTTTAAACATTGTGGGCAAAGGCCCACTCAAAATCGCCCAATCAATTGAAAAGTTTGCCTTTTACTGTTCCGGCTCTGCTGGCTGCTTCATTCGTATGATTTCACGAAAAAACCCTCACAATGTCCGAGTTATTACCTGTACTGTCGTCTTCCTCGTCTTCTGATTCTGAATTCTGATATTGCGAAATTATGCTTTGTGTTTGATTCCCTAGTTGATAAGATTCTTTTGTAAATTGGATTCTCTATTAGGGTTTTGTTTAAGTTGCTTGGTTGCTGAGATGCTCGGGGCAAAGGCTATGGATAAGTATTGGCAGCGTACCACAGTTATCCTCAAAAGCTTATCTTCTGGAACTTGCATGGCCATGGCAAACGAGATAGAACGTAGCAGCAGTCGAGAAATCGAAGGTGCCAAGTAAGCACATTTATTGCACATTGAAATTCGACATTAATTAACGAAACCCTCAATAATTCAAAATCAAATCACAAGAAGACTAAAGTGGGTTCATTGATGGGTTTTCATTTAATAATAGTTAGCTTTGGCTTCTTCCTTTTCTTTTACCGTTTAAAGTTATTAATTTTTTCCCAACTCCGCAGAGATGGGTATACTAAAGAGTCGGTGTCTTGGCGGAGACAGGAAAGGAATGTGAATCAGGAAGATTTCTTGAATCACAAACATGGGGGCTTGACGTGGAACTGTAGGGCACCTGGTAATATCGGTGATTCTGGGTATCGGTCAATTCGTCAATATAGTTCATATTGCCGTGATAGATTTACAAGTAAGGTGAACATCAGACGATTATAGTTTCTATTGCAATTTATGTACATTAGCTGAAATACTCTAGAGGAGAGGAGCGGATTACTGCATTTCATATTGCAGTTCTTTTCTGACTCCTAGTCATGATACCCTAGCAAGTCTAATTTTAGCTAAGTTCGAGATTTCCTCAGAATGGACGTAGTTCTAAATTTCCATACTGGATTCGTTACGATTTCATTGTCTATTTTTTTTTTTTTTTTTTTTTGACACTGGAGAGTTCTAATGTATTTTATGATAATGCAGCTTTTAGGAACCCTTCCTGGATATGTGAAAATAGTCGAAGTTGGTCCACGAGATGGATTGCAAAATGAGAAGGAAATAGTGCCAACGGCTGTAAAGGTTCAGTTGATAAAGATGCTAGTTTCTTCAGGGTTGCCTGTTGTTGAGGCTACAAGTTTTGTCTCGCCAAAATGGGTACCACAGGTATTGTTGTTAACAGTGAATAAAAATGTTCCTGCGATGTACTTATTAAGTTACGTGGGTATCTGTTCTTAAATTAGTTGTTTATAATTCTTGTGATTCGCTAATTCAATAATAGTCTCAATCAGATGTCCTAGCATCTCTTCTCTGTTTAGTGACTTTAGTTTTCAATAGTTTTTATTTGAATTTTAACTCCATTGATTATACTCAATTCTGTCTCAGATCTTTCTTGTTTTCATTAAGTTCATTTCTTCTGTCTCTTTTTACTCTTTAATTGTATAAAAATGAATGTGCACAGAAAAGATAAAAAAAAAAAAAAGAGTTTCAGTGTAGAGGCTCTTGCTAAGATGAACATCTTGTCACTTAATGCTTCTTTTTTCTTGATTCTATCTACACGATGTAACACTCTTCTATTGTTAGCAACATTGAAGATCACATTTGCAAGAAGGATGGATTCCAAGGTTCTAAGTTGCTAGTTACATTTATTTCATTTGCTTGGAATTTTACCTTATTGGATTAATTTATGTTTGACTTACAGCTTGCGGATGCAAAGGATGTAATGGAAGCAGTTCAAGATGTTAAAGAAGCTATATTACCGGTCTTAACCCCTAATCTAAAAGTAAGCTATATTTGGTTAAAATTATTATGATCTTAATCTGACAATAATTTTAATTTTTGGTGGCGGGGTGGAAGTAGGCGGAGTTAGTCAACTTGAATTTGGGGTTATTATGTTGTAATGCTTTCTTCTAGGGTTTTGAAGAAGCTGTTGCAGCTGGAGCCAAGGAAGTGGCTGTCTTTGCTGCAGCCTCTGAGTCCTTCTCAAAGTCAAACATCAATTGCACCATTGAAGACAGTCTTAATCGTTATCGTGATGTCACTACTGCTGCTAGAAAGCTGTCAATTCCTGTTCGCGGGTATGTATTTGGATTCACAATTATTATCTAGCATCTCTTCTACATGAGAACTCTCTCTTGACTTTTTTCTTGGAATCTAAAAGAAATATAGGATTCTGGTGCTGGGCCCTAACACTGGCCTGACCTGAAGGAGCAGTTTTGTTTAAAAACTAAAAAAGAGGGTTAATATTTGCTATCAAAAACAGAAACGTTTTCATTTTGATAAAGTCGTGCGTTGGAGAACATAAAATTATCCGACTTTCGGAACTCCTTGATTGAAGAAAATAGTAGCTTGGTTTTCCTTGCTTTAATTTTGGAAAAATTGTACAAATTCTTGTTCATTAGCTTGATATACTAATTGTGTCTTTTAGAGATCTGACAAATACCTTCTAATGTTGTTAGATATATATCATGTGTTGTGGGGTGTCCAGTTGAAGGAACGGTATCTCCATCACAGGTAGCATATGTGGCCAAAAGGCTTTTTGATATGGGTTGCTCTGAAATTTCTCTCGGGGACACAATTGGTGTTGGAACACCTGGTAATGTTTAGGATCTGATTCTTTTCCTTTTTCCCCTCAGATGTCTAATTACGATAGACTTTCTGCTTGATGAGAAGTTGGTGCAAAAACTGGGTTCATATTTTTAATTGCCATTTAACCAGATAATTGCCCAGAATAGTTGTTCAACATCTTTCTCCTAAGAATTTCTTATTTCAGTTTAGTTTTCTATCTTCCTTTATTCTCTTTACGCAGGTACTGTCATTCCAATGCTTGAAGCTGTTATGGATGTTATCCCAATTGATAAGATTGCCGTCCATTTTCATGACACTTATGGACAAGCTCTTTCAAATATACTCGCTGCACTCCAGGTAAATGACTTTGTCTTCTTGATTCTAGAGGAAAACATACTATTTCTTGCAAGTTGCCTTCCTTGAAAACTCTCTGCTTAAAGGAACTTTGTTTGCACTTTCCTTCCTACTTCTTGTGCTTTGGTTTCAACTGGTTTGTTCTTTTGTTAAGATTATAGACGATTGACTAAAATTTTTCCGAGTATGAACTATAAAGTTGGGAAGTAATCTACTATATCTTCCCATCTCTTATAAACTGTGGAGATAACTGTGGTAGTCTCAAAGGGTTCACACAATAGTTCCACAGTTCTACTATATCACAGTTTTGCTTTTCAATAGAAGCTGTTAAATGTCAGGTTCATCAAACCATGGCACTGATCCTTATAAATGTTTTTTCACATGTGGGATAATTGAAGATTTTCTCATCCATCGACCTTTAGAAAGAGGTTTAAGTAGAATGATACCCACATTTGGAAGAGGTAAAATGATAATGAAGCTCACCTGGTTAAGAGCAAACGGTGGAAAGCTGCCAAGACTACTACACTTTGTGATGGCGGTGAGTAGTAGAGTTTTAGATCAAGGAAGACCCTTCTGCCATAAGTTTTGGATATGTAGTGTAACAATAATCCTCCTAAAATTTTCAAACTTGAATGTTAATTAATTAGAAACCGAAGTTAATATTATGAAAAATGGCTAGTAAGCAAGCCGATGTAATATCCTATGGACTCTTTTCCTCTTTCTAGTTTCTTCTTGTTGACTGATGGCTCCTAAATGGTACTTTGAACATTAGTTTTTAGTCTTCAACTGATCTGATCATGAGGGATGTTCAAATAAAAATATGTTTGTTTCCTTCACAGATGGGGATCAGCATAGTTGATTCGTCTGTCGCTGGCCTTGGGGGTTGTCCTTATGCTAAGGGTGCTTCCGGGAACGTTGCCACTGAGGATGTTGTATACATGCTTAGTGGACTTGGGGTAAAAATCAATGTGGATCTCGGGAAACTTATATTAGCTGGGGAATTCATTTGCAAACATTTGGGACGACAATCTGGTTCAAAGACGGCAATTGCACTGAGTAAAACCCCTGCTTTTGCTTCGAAGCTTTAAGGTATTAGAACTAGACCGTTCTAAATTATATCTTGTTGTAAGCCAATATACTGTAAAATGTGTCTATGCTGACCAACTGTATTCCACCCAACTTGTGGGGGATATGTTAAGCTTCTTTCTCATTTATCTTGGTGAACTTACCATGTTAGGTACATTTTCTTCATACATGCACAGGTATGATAACATGATAAAAAACTTTTTAACTGCAAGGATTTAATGATACTGTAGACCTCATAATTTCAGACTATTAGTTTTGAACTTGCGTTTTTTATTTGTGTTATTAAACTGCATTACATGTGAACATGTGTCCCAGTGATTAAGTTGAAGACTTGCAAGTCACAAGTTCAAACCTCGGAAACAGTCTCGTCGAATATTATGTGGGGGAAGACTGCATATATCTCGTTTATCCGCAGTCCCGCACACAATGAAAACCTTGTGCATGTGCATGAGAGCTGTTTACCTTTTTTCATATTATTATTTAACTGCATTATGCCAAGCTCCATGTATGTAAATTGCCTTCTGTGATCTTTTGACAATCTGGTGTCTCTGGTATGAAATGGTTTGGTAACTCAATTTTCAGATTTAGATGTTGAATTATTAAAACTGGGATTATGGATATCTCCTATGATGACATATTGATTCTTACATTTTCTTTTTCACATCACAATAGATAAAAACATTGACACACTTTTAGGACGAAAGTAAGAGAGCAGAAAAGATATTAGGATAAAAAATGACTGCACCATTCAAAACAAAACAGTGGTTCCGCATTCTCATGTTCCTGTCACCTTTTGATAAAGACGATGGTTTCTCTCTTTACCAAGTCTTCTTTTACTTGTGTCTGTAGTTTGAAACATTTTAAGGATGAAAAATTATATTATTTAGAAAGTTTGTATCTCGTCTGTTAGTTCATGTCAATTAAAATGCTCCTTAAAAAGGTGTAATGAGAAATCAAGAATTTACATTTGTAATGGATTGATTGGTGTAGGGAGAACAGCAGGTGAGGGTTTTTGCACAATGATCATGGCGCTTTTGTAAATTTGACTCATTTGACCTGTTTTTTTCCCCTTTATTTATTTTGTGTGCATCTAGAACCTCTTTATTAATATAATATGCAGGGCAGGTTCACCTGATTAACTTTTGACATTCACATTAATATGGTACCAGTTTTTACCTGTGTGGAAACTGGAAAGGATAAATAAATAGTTTTTGAGTTTCTGTTTTCCTCCCTTTTTCAATGTGAAGTTATTACGGTTAAAACAGTTGGGGATTGAATTTTTTTTTCAAGGACACGTCGATGTCTGTTGCTTGGTCTATCTCTTTAGGCTTAGGATTTATGGCTTTTCACTTTTAAGGTCTCTGGTTTCATAAAGCTTTTTTCTGGGTGGTCATTGTTTGCTGTGAAAGTCCAGGTTGGGTGTGTACATTTATGAGACAAGACTTCTCTGTTTGCTTTAAATGCTGCGTTGTTCTTAATTTTCACTTTACACATACTGGTTTTTATCAGGAGAAACATACTAAGACACAGAGATCTCCATCAGTCCATTGTGGTATTTTGTGCAAGCTTGGAAGCAACTTCAAGGAAGAGGTCTTACCTTCGCTGCCATCACTACAAGAAAACTGGGTGATAACTGCAAATCAATGGTATTTTCTTGTGGAAATGGCCAACTAGTGTAGACCCAGATAATCCTTTGACAGCCATTGTGAAACTTACTCAATAATTAGGACATCTCTAGTGTATGATTGCCAGGAGCTCAAGCATTAGGAACGCGTCCGAACGAGTCCTGCCAGCGGCGTTAGCGCCTATGTCATGTATTGATATGATGAGTTGTGATTAGTTTTGAGTAAGAATTGATGTAGCTAAGCCAACATCAAGTATTTGGTTCATGATGATCACTGCCATTGATGTGTGGAATAGTACGGCTTGGTTGCTTATTGAATATTGTTGATTCAGAATTTCACTTCCCTTTGGAAAACAAAGTCACCATGATTTCATGGACCCTCCCTTCACCAGTTTGTTGGTGACAAAATTGGAGGATGCGACTTGCATATTTGTATTTACACAGATACCTTTCTCTTTTTGTAGGTAAATCATAAATGATCAGTGCTGCTAAACAGGAGTGGCGTATTCTAAACCACGTATGCTCCTTTTGTTTAGAGAAAAATTAATCTTTTCGAGAACTCATAAATTTCTGTTATTTGATTCAACGAGTTTTGATGCTCCGTTTGTTTAGAGAAAAATTAATCTTTTCCAAAACTCATAAATTTCTGATATTTGATTCAACGAGTTTTGATGCTCCGTTTATTTGAAGTAAAATTTACTGTTTGTATTGACTGCATAAATTTTAATGAAGTTGGGGTTTCAAATTTTTAGGTTAACAAAGTGTTAAACTAAACTATCAATTCCTTTGTATATTAAGATTTAATTAATGTCTATAGTATCAATGTATTTGTACCTCATGTTGGGTGTAGAGAAGACATATGACAATTAAAATAAATGAATTAAGATAATTAAATAGCTGAATAGACAATTCAAACTTAACCTCAATTAAAATATATGAATTAAGATAATTAAATAGCTGTATAGATAATTCAAACTTAACCTATAATTAATCATTAATTTACTTTTTATGGTTATAACTCATAAACCTCTAATGTCTTTTTGGTATGAAGATATTGATCACCTTAACTCAAACCGTGAGATTCACGCGTAATTTTTCCCTTGCTTAACAATGGGAACAATTGGGACAAAGCACAACCCGTGAATATAAGAGAGCACAATCCGTGATTATAGGACTATTGCACTCAATTATAATCGAACTTGGGATCTCTTGAGTTCATACGAGATATTCATCCCAGGGATTGGTATAAACGTTTTAGGAAATCCCTTGTAGAAAACCCACATAAATAACAATTTTTTTAAGGTTAATCTGAAAAATAAGCAAATTTTGTAGCCAAATCATCTTAGAAAACACACAAAGTTAACATGCATGAAAAACACATTAATTATAATGCACATGCAAATTAAAAAATCAACAGAATCTTGCTTGCTTGCTTAGAGGAGTGTCCACTGATGACTTCAAAATGGTTAGAAATTCTGGATTACTAGAGAAAATTGTATCAAAAATAGATACCCAACGACAGCAGAGACCAGACAAGAGAAGGCTATTATTATTCATAACACCAACAACCTTATTAATGGCATTAATAATCTGATAAATATTTCTTCATACATAATAATTATTATTTTTTGTTTTTTCTGTCTCACAAAATAGAGGTATATTTTCTCACCAAAATCTCATAATACCTAAGGTTTTCATATACATCTGTAATTAATCAACAGTACTTGAGACACCAAACATGACGAAAATATTGCTCAAAAAGAAAAGAAAAAAAAACCATAGCATGAAGAGATACTTCTCATCAAGATATATATTGGTTTCTCTACAACTTATCTGTTGTGCAAAGGATTTGGGCCTGTGTGGATTTTCCTCTTTTCAGCTCCAAAAATGTCATCTTCCCCACCAGCACCAGCACCTCCTTTAGGCTTGACAGGATGAATTCTTGCTACCTTATAATGATCAGAATTTGAAGACCCAGTAGCAGTAGTACCTTTGAATAATCCATAACATGTAGTATTCTCCAACTGCATCAGCATCACTATCATCAACAACAGCAGAAGCACAGACAAGCAAACACCTCCTCCTCTTCTAGATCTTCTCATGCTTTTCATGACATTGGGTGCTTCTGTTTCTCTGCAAAAAACACTGTTTTCTCCTCTCTCTTTTTCCTTCTCAGATAACAGAAATGGGTTTTCAATACACAAACTCACACCTTTTTTTGTATCAAAGTAGCCTTTTTGGCTTTGCCTAGAAAGAAGAAGAAGCCTAGGAGTTTGAAATAAGAGAGCAAGTCAAAGTGCATAGGATTTGCTGCCTTGGTTTTAGTATTTGAAACTCATTTACTATACTGATTTCAGAGCCTAATTTATGCTGCTAAAAAATGGAAAAAAAAAAAGAAAGAAAGAAAGAATTTCAATTTTTCATAACCCTAAAAGGCTCTCCAACTCCCAATGCCAGTCTTTATCAATGTGAGTTATGCTAAAGAAAAAAGCTCCTCTCTTTAACTAGTATAGAGAATGTTCTGTGTGTTATATTTACTCTAATAGGAAGTTAGATGTATGTAAATACTTCTAAGGGCAATGTTGGGAGTTTTATATCTTTTTCTTCCTTGGTAGGGTGACTGTTCTTGCATTTATTTCCAAATTAATTAAAAGCTGCTTTCTCGAATCCCCATCCAGGATCCATAAATGCAATCTCAAATTATTTTTTCAGGAAAAACGAACTTTTCTAGGGCATTAATTATGAAAATGGCTATAAAAATCTAGAATATGACTGAGATTCCTCTCAAAATCATGTATTCATGTTAAATCTTGGTTTAAAATATATTATTGGGTATTTTGAGGTGTTCATAATGTTAGAAATATATTAAATTTTGAATAAAAAAGCTTAAATCTTAAATTATCTTATTTTTTTAATATTCGAGAATGATATCTTATAAGTTGCTTTTTGGACATTCGATATCGGCCAAAACTTAGACCGTCAAGCTGCGCTTGTGGAAGTTTCTCACACGACGACAAGATAAGTTGGACCAAAAATCTCGCATGGGCATAATGGTATTTTCCTGTGAATCAAATTCAAGACCTTCAGAATTCATACGGATTGATCCAAAGAGATTCACCATTAGATATCACCTAAACCTTAAACACCGAATCATAACTCATAAACCCTAATGTCACTTTCGAGAGAAAATCCATGATTTAACATGATTTTGAGGATAATTAATTAAAAGAATTGTGACCCCCTCTATTAATTTATGCCCTAGAAGACTAGAATCACCCCTGTTAATCCATATCTCATTCAAAATATGGAGTTTAAGGATTTATCTAAAATATTCTCATCATAATTTGATATTCCACTAATATAATATATGGGGAGTCCATAAAATGGAATTGATTGATATTAGTCAATGATATAATTAATTCCATAGAAAATTTTGATCAAGCATGATCAAACTAGGACGTCAAAGTGGGAACCATTAGACATAAACAAGGTTTATTATAATGTGAATATCAAACTAGAATTGTGTGAATTGATTGATTAGATTGGCTTTAATTGATGTCCATGGTGCTGGGCCTTTGGAGAATGACAGAATTCACTTTTCACAAGAAATTTTTGCATTAAAGGTAAAAGAATTAGTATATTATTGTAGATTTATGAGAGTGAACTCTTATTTGCTATTAAAAGAGGGTGGAAGAGGTTGAAGACTTTTATGTGAGTGAATATTTTTTAATCTTTTATTTTTAAAATCCTTCATTTTTAGGGATTAAGAAAACGAGTGTTCGGAATACATCCAGCTATTCATGTCAAACAAAAGTTCAAAGGGATTTACGAATAAACAAACCTCTCCTAAGCATAGATTTACTGTTTTTCTGCTAGGGTTTTGATTTTGAGAAATCGCATAAAATAATAAAGTGGAAAAAATGGAATAAAAAAATGGTGATGGGGGTGGGGGCATAAAGAGGTGGGAGATGAATATCTGAGTGTAGGCAGCGATAACTTTCTTGGAAGAAATGATTATGTTTTTTTTTCTTACTTTCTTTTATTTTTCTGAAAACAAAAAAGGAAAGAAGAAAGAAAGAAACATCAAAGATCAATACATACATGAAAGTCATGGATACACGATCATCATTTTGACACCATTAAATTTCTTCAAGAATATCGACTTTCACAGATATATATTAATTTATATAATTTTCGTTCTCACAATTTTATCATTAAAATAGTCATTTATAGTTGATAAGAGTTGATCTCAAACTTATAAACTAGACGATCAGTAATGAATCCAAGATTTGAATTCACCGAGGCACAATTAAACTAGCAGGGATATCCCTGGAGATAGTGTCTCATATTTTTTTAAGGTATTTTATATGACACGAAAATAAAATCTATTACGAGATCAATCATTTTAGTTACAAGCAAATTCGATTGCTCACAAAGTCGTTTTGAGAATATTCATTGGAGGCCTAATTATTGGGAGCCTAATTAATTCCATTGGGGTCTATTTCCTCTTTTCCTAGGCCTTGTACATAAAACCCAATTTTATTTTATTTTTGATATTTAACTACGGATATGTCATTATAAACGGTTAACTCTTTAATTAATGTTGTACTCCTAATCGTTTTTGACATGTTAAAAGATTAAGAGTAAAATGAGATTTTTGTGTGTGGTACATCAAAAGCAAAGACCAAATCCTTGGATGGGCAATGTGGTTATGAGTAGATACATGGGGAATGATTAGAGGCAAAGAAAACATATATATTGCTCTTCAAGCAACAACTGGTTTTGGGTTTCTCCTTTTTATCATTTTGCTTTCTCTTTTGCACACAAACCCAGTCAAAGTCCTTGTTCCTGTATATCATCATTTGAACACAATTGCTCCATGAGATTTCTCATTATGGGCTTCAATTGCCCAGCTTTCTAATCATACTCATGAAGCCCCATAACACTCTTCTGAACATATAAATGTCCGTCTATATTTATTTATGGTTCATGTGATGTGAGGCTTCATCAAATCCACGATACCCATGAATAGACTCACAATATACACCCATTTTAAGTAGCATAAAAAAAAACATATTTAGGACCCATTTAGATAACATTTTCTTACCCAATTTCAGCCCGAAAAATACTTGGTGTTCGATTGAGATTCATAGAAATTTTAAGAACGATCGAAACTAGACAAACAAGTTTAATAGGGCATGCTTAAAATTTGAGGATATTTAGGACCGATTCGGTGAATATTTTTTGTCATCCACTTCCGCTCGGGAAATCTTCATAGGTTAGGTTTGATTGAGGATTTGTTCAAAAAGTTCATAAAAATATTAAAATCAGTATTTTATTTTTTTTAATGGTTTTTGGTTGCACCTAACGCAAAATTAGAGAGATCTTCATTGATGAGAATTATTAGTCACAATTTCCTTGTAGCCTACCTATAAGGGTTAAACTTAATTAGTTTTGATTAAGTGGTCAACTAAACCATAATTAGTTAGCAAGGCAAGCTGTCTGTCATTAATAATTCACTTTCTTTTCTTTTCCTGTCTGCTTGACCGTGCATATACAATATCATGTTTATTATAATTACACTCACTTTTTGAAGAACAGACAGTTCTCCCAATAGCAGTATATATGAAACCTGTTAAACTACTCACTTTCATATACTACTAGCACAAATTGACAGAAGGTCCCACTGTAATTTTATTATAGCAGATTTCGCTAAAATATCACACCCATGGCCATGTGTAATTGAAATTGATGAATATGGGTGCTTGTTATTTTTTTAAAAGTCAATCCTATTCGATAAATATATTAATAATTATCTTCGTGTCATATAAATATTTTAAAAAAAATCTGCAACATCCAGTCCCGTTCATTTAGTTGAGATCCCCTCAACTTCGCCCGACATAAGACCCGACTTACATGATAAACCCGGGCACGAACGAGAGATGATATTACAGGCGTACAGCATTGTTCATGGGCCCTTGTAGCTCTTTGATTGGACAATCGTCCATGGGCCCTTGTAGAAGTAATTGGGTCTTGCTTATTAGCAATTAATTAATTAATTTTGGCCAATGGGTCATAATCGGGACATTTTCGGCCCAAAAGATACTGTTACAGTTTCTCTCTCTCTAATCTCTATTTGTATATAAAATCAACATAGTTAAAAATAAAATAAAAAAAGAAAAAAAAGACAAGTGGTGCACATAAACGGCCTTTGTTTTTCATTCGGATCTCAAACCAAAATAAAAAATTACTTCCTCCGTCCCATTTTAATCGTCTCCTTAACTTTTTTACACAGTTTAAGAAAATATTTAATTCTCTTTCAATTTGATGTTTATACCCCTATTTATAATGACAAATACTTTGACACTATAATTAATGTGCAGGTTATTTAGCTTTTCAAGTTAAGGGTAAATAAGGAAAAAATGGAAAAAAATAACTTTCATTAATTGAAATGGACATATATTTTGGGACATCCCAAAAAAGAATAAGTGACAATTAAAATGGGACGGAGGGAGTAATATGTTTTTTTTTTCCTTCTTTCTATAATATCTATTGCTTGGAACTTTCAGTCTTGAGAATCATTGTCCCCCTCCCTCTCCTCCTTGAGCTTGAGGATAATTGTTCCAGTGTTGCAGATTTCATACCTCCATACATTGGATACTCCGGTTTTTAAGAATGCTCACATAATTTTGTTCCTTGCAAGTCTAACAAGTGAACTTAAGTTCAACACACTTAAATTAAGGAAAATGTCTTGTTATATATTGGGGGTGAACTTTGTCCTAATTTTGTCCACATCTTTATACGTGCGAGTCTTACAGCCTGTTGAAGGCATATTACCAAATTTAATGTTCATTGAATATAGAGGAAGAAGGAACAACATTAAGATTTCATGTTCATTTCCAATAAGTTGGTTGTGGGTAATGACGGACCTAAACTATCATCACTCATTTTGTCTAAGTAAATTACTGACATGCATTTTGTGCAAAACATGGTTTACACAATGAAAACTCACCATTTTCAGGCACAGGTTGGCTCGAGCTGGGTTGTCAAGCCAACAATTTATGTTTACATTCCCAAATGGTGAAAAACCAAGATGAAGGCACAAATAGTTGATGATAACTGAATATCAAATTGCATTCGCACAAAGGCTGAATAGTATATGATGGTGGAGGGTGAAAAACCGTGGAAGGGACAAGTTTTCTGTTCTTGCTCTTCCAAGATACAAGTTTTTACCTAACACATATAAAATGGTATGCAGGGAGTTCCAGTCCGATTAAGTTGATCAGGTTTGGGTTTGGTCAGGTAGTGGCTTTCCTCCTACAAATGAATTGAATAGAATGAGTGATCTCTCTGGTTGTGAAAATGGAGCTTCATGAGATGCTCCTCTAATGGTTGCATAATGTAAGTTGTCCCCATAGGTTTGTGTCCATCCACCAACCTGGAAAAACCAAAAGAATTAAAAGTATTTTAGATATTTTAGCCTCTTTGTTCACAACTTATGTTCATTCACCAACTCACCTGTCTTCCTTCAAACCAGACCCTATAAGGCACAGTAGTGTTTAGTCCCAACTGCTTTGCCAATCCATTGACTAGGAATCGTGTTCCGGTCAGAGGGATAACCGAGTCTTGATCTCCACTGCAGAATTTGAAGTTAATTTGTCACCATAAAATTGTTTATATTACTGCTCTCTAGAAGTGTTTATAAGGGAGTGCTCGCTCCATAATTTCATTACCTGTAAACCAAGATTCGGATGCCGGATTTGATAAGAACGCCCAGCACAGGAACGGTGGACACTTCAAGATTTTGCATATCATACTTGAGCACACTGTGTTCAATTCAGAGAGTAAAAGATCATCAATATGAGGTTGAGCATCGGTAATTATTCTGGGATTTAGTTTAAGGGATCATTACTTGCTGCAAATCGTCCATTGAGGAACTCCAACAAGCTTAGCATGCAGAGCTTCCTGCACAGTTTTCTGGTTTAAGTATGTAATTGTCTCATCTTCTACACATACATCTATTTTTCCCTATGCAGAAGATGGATTAAGACAGTCATGAGTGCCAAATCAAATATGTGTTTCAGAGAAAATGAAAGAGTCAAAGGAAATTGATGATTGAACTCACTAGTTTGTTCAACCTATGAGATTGTGATGCAATAGAAGGCAAACAGACATCCAGGGTGACATCATATGCATCGACAAATTTACTAATTTCTCTTGAAACTTGTCTTAATACTTCAGAGCAAACTGGAGTAAGAGTTCCACTTTGACGCTGTCTTCTGATTTGTGAATAGTTACAAGCAGTATTGAACATTTCATATGATGAATCTGATATCAACCCATGTGACCACCAGAACTCCGCTACCGAATTGAAGTCAGTATTGAATTCCAGAAGTGGATTTCCTATCTGCAGACAAAGAGAACACCTTACTGTGCTAGGTTTGCTCGCTCACTCCCAAAAATTAGTAATGTAACCACATGACTTATCAGGAAAAAAATTTGGAAATGTTGGTTTACTCACAGCAATACCCTTCAGATTGAACTTCGTTTTGGATTGGATTATCAGTTCTGCAAGCTGCGGAACATAATGACCTGAAAAAAACAAGTGTGTTCAGTGTGTTTTATCCAATCTTCTCTTAGTCTTCAAAAACAGAAAGTTTTCTTATTAATTTGCAAGTTACCTACCTCCATAGCTTTCACCAGTGATGAAGAAATCTCTACCCTTATACTCTGGGAACTTCATAAACCAGCGTTCAAGGAATTCAAGATTGTCTCTAGCTATGAAGTACAAAAGACCATATGGAAATTAAGCAACATACAAGTACTGCAATAGATCAGTGCATTTCTGGACTATTTCTGGCATGGTAGCAAAGAACCTGTCATATCATCGTTTACGGAGTCGTAGAACGATTTATTGGCAGAGTAGGAGTAGCCAACTCCTGCAGGTGATTCCAGGTATAACATATTTGCTACTGCCAAAACAAAAGGAGATGTTAACACCCGTTTTCACTATGTACATTGCCATTCACACAAGCATGATTGAAGGAAGAAGCATGGAATTACCTTTATTCCAGCTGTAATAATTATTTAATAGCACGCCTTTACTGGGTTTAAAAGGACCATGCTCACAAAATGCTCCAGCTCCAATAGATGAACAACCAGGCCCTACAAATCCCTCAAAGCTCATCAATTTTTTTGATGGAAGATTCAAAATTCATATAAAGTTTGTCTTTGGTATTTTTTACCTCCATTTAACCAGAGAACAAGTGGCTTTGAATCTGGGTTTGTTTCTGCTTCAACAAAGTAGTAGAAAAGTGATCTTTGTTGCTTCTCATCAATAGTAACATATCCTGCATATTGCTGGAAGCTGACCTGCTGTTGCCCTGGCAATTTGAGGATTCTATCAGCTTCTGAGAGAGATTCTGCTTTTCTTGTAAGAACCATCTGGAGAAGGATTGCTGCTGTGAGAATCCATTGCTCAAACTTCATTGTCAGAGACTGAGAGAGTGCGTGTGAAAGAGAGAGAGAATATGATTCTTTTTATCTATATGCTTGAAATCTCTATGTTTTTTTTAATTAAATATAATATCATGTATCACAGCATTAGAGTAGAAGGTAATCAGCCAATCACGAAAACAGAGACAACTAGGACGAAACTTCCACTTCACAGTGATGTCTTTTCATTTCTTGGATGATTTTCCCATTTGAGATTCTCTTCACATTGCATCTTTATCTTTAAACTAAAGCCACAGCTATTTTTGACTTCCGGTCAGTCATTAAGCAAATCCTTGGACTTTCTATAGTCACCTAAACGCATTCGGTCCGATAGATAGTGCAGAAATGTAGTCCTGAAAATTACATTGTGGGGACTCATCTTTTTGTCCATTCCTCTGCAGGCATGTGATCTGTGGGTCAGGGATTATAGAGATGAATATAGAATGAATTTGGAGTTTCTTTCTTTAACAATCTAGATCTTAAAGTGGTGCTCTGGACTGAGAAAGTAAAGAACTTGTGGACATTAGTCACAGGAAACACTGCATGCCACTAACTGTGATCATCAGAATTCAAATAGCACTATTAATCAAGGCTTTATTCACTCTACACTTCATCATACAGCATTGACATGGTCAGTTTGGAGCCGCCACCAAAATGGCTTAAATTGCTTCTGACATATGTAGTGCAGGAGTACAGTATTGAAAAAGACTTTGGTGGGTGGTCACAGCTAGTTGTCCATTTCTCAGCACCATTTTTGGAGTCTTTTTCATGATAATGCCTCCGTTTGTTTCAGAGTATAAGCTAGTTTATACTTTGTCACCCATACTCTCAGATACTCTCAACTTTTACGCTTTACGAGAGCTTATACTCTATGAGACATACTCTGATCCAAACGGACCCAATGTCTTGCAATATTTTTCTAGACACTACAGATGTGTGTAGTTTTTGTCCCTCTTTTGGTTTGGCATTTACATACAACATTGATCATTTTGGAGCTTCATGGTCTGGCTCAGGCTCAAAATGCCTGCGACGGGGCGTTCCCGGCCAGTCTGCTTGTAGTAGAGGAAATTGACTTGTAATACATGATATAGTCATGTAGAAGTCTATTTTGATATCAAAATACCTTGATTTTTTTTTTTATTATTGTTGACAATAGGACTCTTAACAATTATCCAAATCATTTTTTTGGCAACGGTTTCCCTGCTAGGTATGATTTGAACAGCAGGAATGATCTTTCTGGTTGAGTAGCTGGAGCATCATGAGAAGCTCCTCTGATGGTATCATATGTTAACTTATCAGCAGCATAAGATTGTGTCCATCCAGCAACCTGTTTTCCCTCGAACCACGTTCGATATGGGGCTGTCACTTCCATTTTCGACTCCTTTGCTAACTGGCTAACCAAAGTACGAGTGCCAAGGAATGGTATAACTGAATCTTGATCTCCACTAACATCAAGATTTCATTTGAATTCCTATCAGGAACATACACATTTTTCCTTCTTCAAATGATCAAATCAGATAAAAGATTTTCATATTACCTGTAAACCAGAACCCTAAGGCCAGACTTAACCAACCAACCCAAAATGCTAATTGTCGGTATCTCTCGGTTTGTTTCTTCATATTCCAAAACCCTAGAAGAAGAAAAAGAGAACATAAAACATGATAGACAACATGAACAGAAAATTCAGTGCTTTTAGTTCACCCATTTTATTGAGAGTGTGGAATACTTACTCACTGCATAAATTCCAAGAGGAGACTCTGACGAGCTTGGCATTAAGAGCTTTCTGCACATCTTTCCTGTTTAAGTACTTGGTTGCTTCATCTTGTACACACACATCTATATCTACTCCAACTTTCTACAAACAAGTTTTTTTTTTTTTTTAAAACAAAATCAGTGAACAAACTTTGCTATTTTTTCAACATTAATTTCGTCTCAAACTTATCTACCTGTGCATTGATGTCATCAGACTCTGATCGAAATGGCAGTAATTTTTGAGCTTTTGGCCTAAGAATCAGCATGTCTTGTTGCGATGGACCGGATGAACAAACATCGGCAGTGACATCATATTGGTTAACAGAAGCACCAATTTGTTCTAAAGCAAGATGAAAAGTAGCAGCACAAGCATCCGAAACTTCGCCCTTATTTCTAAAGTACTTCTGAAAAACCTGGAGGAGTTACAAACTGTCTGGAGAAGATTGTATACAGAATCTGATATCAACCCATGAGACCAGAAAAAGTCATCATGTGCATTCATGTCAGTTGTGAACTCCAGAAGGGGATTTCCGATCTGAAATCCATGAAATTAGTTACATTTATAAGCTCAACCCGATTTAATTTTCCTGGTAGAATAAATAAAAGTGGTACTCACAGATATTCCCTTTAGTTTGTAAGAAGGTTTTTCCTTAACAATTAGCTTTGCAAGTTGTGGGACATAGTGACCTCCATAGCTCTCTCCTACAATGTAGAAATCATTCTTCTTGTACTTGTCGAATATCATAAACCATCGGCTCAGGAATACCAATGAGTCATGTGCTTCAGGAAAAAGAATAATCTAATGTCAGTTTCATATCAATGAATCCATTTTTAATAATCAGTCTACAATATATGTATATAGACCCACAAGTCTTCTTATCATTCACTCCCGTATAGAAGGACTTATCGGTTGAATAAGAGAAACCAACTCCTGCTGGAGATTCCAGGTATAACACATCAAGGATCCGTTTGGATCAGAGTATGTCTCATAGAGTATAAGCTCTCGTAAAATGTAAAAACTGAGAGTGTCTGAGAGTATGGGTATAATTGTTTTGTTTTAAGTGATAGTTGTTCCTGGCTGATCCCAGATTAAGCTTTGCTATAATTGTTTTGTTTCTGCCCTCTCTCTCTGTTCTTGCTTTTCCCGTTGTTGTTGTTTTCATTTTCTTATGATGTCATCCCATCTCAGTGGTTTGTTTCCTTGCTTTGGCGTTGGTGTTCAGGCTCCGTTTGGTAGAGAGTGTGCTTCACAGAATATAAACTGTAAAATTAAGTCATTTTAAGCTAAATAAGTGTTTGGTAGTATTAATTTATTCATAGAGTAAAAGTTGTCAATTTATCAATAAGGGTATTGATGTATTAAACTTATATTTTATATACAAATATTATGCAATAATATATATGAATATTAATCTGGTGGAAAAGTAAACAACACGTGACAAATTATTACAAATATTTTTGATTTTTATAAATTAAAAAATTAAAAGTTACTAACACTACAGCAATATGGAATAGTACCAACTACCAAGGTTTGACAGATCGTCAATGATTCTCCACTCTACCAGTAGGAGGGGCAATTTCTGAAAAAAGAGACAGCCATAGACAAAAAGCTCATGGAACGAGCCTGGCTAAAATCGGCGTGCAACTGTGACGTCAACCAAACGGGGCCTAATTTATATGTGCTGTTTATAAAAAAAGAAAAAGAAAAAAGATAAGACTATTTTTTTATATGAAAAAAAAATAGATAGACTTGATTCAGCAAACACCATACAAAAACAAAAATGTATGTATAAACATGTATCTCAATATAACAACATCAATAAAATACGTTTCTCAATATAATTATATGAATAAAAACACAAATTTTCATCCAATTTATGATCCAACAAAATGCAACCATTCTTGTTGCTTTATTCTATTAAAAATACACCACCACACCTTCTCGAGACTCATTGGAATTTTTAATAAAGACAAAAGTTAACGTTGATAGGAAAGGTACTGCTCGAATGAAACCTGTTCTAAAGTGTTGCTGCCACACACGGCTATGTTTAAAGAGATAATAAAGTATGCAGTCCCAGACATACTTGAGCTACTTTTCTTCCTCTACTTCATAATTTACACCCAAAAAATTTATGCAAAATTGTACAAGCAGAAAGTGTGAAGAAAGGTTCTTCTTCTTTAGGGGAAAGTTACCCGGATGAACAAACAGGTTTGGTCTCAAATTTTCTCTTCTTAATTTGGTCCAAGTTTGGAAATTGTTTGGTTCTGTAGATTGAAATCAATGTGTTTGCTTGTAAATGTCTGAAATGGAGGTTGAGATAATCTCAATTAAAGCAATTAAACCATCCTATACAACTCGTCATCACAAGACCTTCAAGCTCTCTCTTTTGGACCAGAGAGTCCCTCCGGTATATGGTGGTGCAGTCTTATTCTATGGCCCTTTAAAAAATAGTGATGACATCTTTATTGAATTTTCAAAGAAAACTCAAGATCTACAGAGATCTCTTTCCGAAACCCTAGTTCAGTTTTACCCACTAGCTGGATCCCTTAAAGATGACATCTTTATCGAATGCAATGATGAAGGAGCTTGCTTTATTGAAGCTCAAATTGGTTGCAAGCTTAAAGACTTCCTTAGAAAGCCTGATCATGAGGTAGTGAATCACCTCACTCCTGTCACAGATTCTAAGAAGGCTAAGTTTACGAATTGTTTGTTACTTGTTCAAGTTACTCTATTTAGTTGTGGAGGAATGTCTATTGCTGTGTTCCCTTCACATAAGATTGCTGATGCAACTTCAATGTGTACATTTATGCAAAGTTGGGCGGCTGCAAATCTCAATGATTATAGCAAATTTGTGCTCCCAAAATTCATCGAAGGGTCTTGGATGTCGCGGAGAGAGTTTCCTGATTGGGACATAGAAATGCCTTCGGAGAAGCAATCAACAAGGAGGCTTGTGTTCTGTGCCTCAAAAATAGCTAGTCTCAAGGATGCAACAAGCCAGCATCATCCGTCAAAAGTGGAAGTAGTATTGGCACTCATAGTTAGAAGAGCCATTGCTGTGTCTAGAGCTTCTAGATTGTTATCGGGCAAACCTTTTGGGCGGTCTGTGTTGTTTCATTTCGTGAATTTTCGCAGCAGATTGGTACCTCCATTGCCCGAAAACACGATGGGGAACATCATTTGGTCGATTGCAGCAGTGTTTGAGGAAGATGAGATGGAACTAAACAAGATGGTTGGCAATATAAGTAGAAGTTTATTGAAATTCTCTAATGAAGATGTGAACAAGTTTCATGGTGATGAGCTATATGAGGCAATGTGCAAGTCTCTCAAGGAGAAGAGAGAACTTGTGGAAAACTCAGTAAGTACTTATGTGTGCTCAAGCTTGTGCAAGATTCCATTTTATGGAGTAGATTTTGGATGGGGAAAGCCCGTCTGGGTTACTAGTCCAAACAATGCTAAAAACAAAATAGTCTTGGTGGATACAAAATGTGGTGATGGAATTGAAGCTTGGGTAACCTTGGAGGAAGAAGAGATGGCGAAATTCGAACGCGACGAGGAGATTCTTGCATTTGCTTCTTTGAATCCTAGTGTCTTTTGTAATTCGAGTCGCTTGTGAGTTAACTTCACAAGCATTGCTATTTGCTCGCTTAAACATGATTATCAGTTGCTTTCTCTCTCTCCACTGTTTAATTGTTTGTATGATCTGTCCAGAGTCAGCATTCATAATTTCTTTTTCTTATGAAAACAACTTTGTTTCTGTGTTTCATAAACTACTTACCAGTTGCTATCTCTCTGCATTGTTTAATTGTTTGTATGATATTTTCAGAGTCAGCAATGATAATATCTTATTCTTACGAAAATAGTGCAAAGTCCCGCTTGAAAATACGTGATGTCAAAAATATCTCTACTGGGTATTCACACGATCTACCCAAATCATAGGGATATGCTCCGTTAATTAACGGATTGGATAATGGATGCGAGTATTTTCATGGAGAAAAACCACGGGAGGTACAGGGACGGGTTTGTCGAAATCCAACTCGTCTCATACCCGTATATATTATTAGTTACATATATGTATATTATTTATAAATGTTTTTATTTTTATTTATAAAATTAACAAGAAAAAATCGATAAAAAACTCATGAAAATATATCTTTTGCCTATATTTAATTTTTTAGTAAACATATTTATTTATTTATTTAATGGATAATATACATAGTTATCAAACTCATGAATTGACCATGAATAATTTCGTATATAAGTTACAAAAATTTATTCTGCCCTCTCAAATATTTTAAGATATATCTATAATTTTGAAAGTTATTGAAATTTTTACAATTGAGGTTGGCGGGTTAGGTAAATAAGCTGCCCCAACAGGCATGGGAATGGAGCAAAAAATTAATATCCAGTGAGTATTTTTACGGGGACGGGTAAGAATTTTTTAATGGGTACGGGTTCGCCCCGTTGATATCCCTAATCACGAAGAGTATGAAAAGCAACTAAACACCTATCGAAATTCTACTAGGAGCAATACTCTTATGGTCATTTGATGGGTTTTGGCCTAACCTCTAGCTATCAAGTCGTCAGGTGTTTCTGCGCGCGGGCCTTGAGATTTAGATCCACGATAGCTATCTGTATCACTGATGCCAAAAAAAAACACTACACATCTCTCATGCTTAAGGTCTGGATTCTATATTTAAATTTTAGTCAAAACATTATCCTTCTATCCGGACTTTCTACGCTTCGCTATATGTGACCGCATAGTGAATCCTTACTTGGATTTCATCCACTGTACATACAAGGCCTCCGCTTTGTTTTCATCACAACTGAGACAACCACTCCATTTTTTCCTCTAGTATCACTTAGCCAACTAAAATTCGATGAGCAGTTCACTTGCCACTCAAAATTTCATCAATCAATAAAACCACCAGGGCTCTTCACTTGTGCAAGACAATGGCGAAACAAGTCATTTCATGCAAGGAGAACTCAAGTATGAGCGCATAGAGCTATAAAAGAGTTACAAATTGAACACTGAGCTAAAATACCCCCTAGAGCATCTCAACTCTTCCCCTTCCATTACTTCGTTTTCAATTAAAATATACATCTCAAATTTACTCTAATCACATCATTAATCAAATAAAACTATCTAAGTTCCCCCTTACTCCAAATGACAATGCTTTACAAATCACACACATATATACACATTCACACAACATACGTCTTTTATAACTCAGAGTGCTCGTCAACACCATCCAAAATTTGATATTAATACCACATATATTTAGCCACTACAATTTGACAAGCACCATTCAACGCAACACCCACTGTGAACCACTTTGTAAACAAATCCGCTATTAAGTCCAATTAAACATCATATTATGATAACGATGAGTATTTCCTACCTAGTTTGCATGTCTTGTTACTAGTGTTCAACTCAAAACTTGGAACTTCTTTAACCAACTACCCTCAAGCACCAAGCCCTTCGATCAATTCCTAGCAATTATCAAACATCACTTTAGTAACGAGATCTCCACAATAACCAATTTGAACCCTCCCAAAGTTAAGCTTTCAATCCAACTCACCTTATGACCCAAACTAAAGCTTGATGGCAGCAACCTTGCTCATGCTCAACTCCACTCTTCTCTCTGTCTCCATTCTTCTATATCCTTCTTCTTTTTTCTTTTTCTTTTTAGTAAGCTAAGGGTCCGTTCGGTAGAGCGTAAATTTTGAGAGCGTATAAGCTGTCAAATAAGCTGTGTGTTGTTCGGTAGAGCGGAAGTTTTGATAGTGTATAAACTATTAATTTACTATTAGGGGTATGTAAAATACTTTAATAATGAAATAAAAACTATTGAATATGAGTCTTGTTGGAAAGAGCTTTACGCGTTGAGTTCGAATATGTAATTTTTTTTAAAAAATTACATATATTTTGAGAGATAAAATGATAAATGTGTGAGAGAATAAGGGTAATTAAGGAAATTCAGGGATTTTTTTTTGATATGTAATTGATGTGATTGTTGACCGATATAGCTAAACTTATAAGATGTTTAGCGTAAAAGCTGAGCTTATACTCAAACGAACGGTACCTAAATATCTAGGCTTGTCCCTTAAGTTTCCTCTTTTTACTCATTAACCCCATGACCTAAGTATTTACAGGGAATGCCCCTCCACCACATTTCTTTTGCTACCATTAATAGTTAAATTATCCCCATTTTTCCTAAGTCCCAATTCAAAATTTATCCTAATTATTTATAATATATTTATTTTATTATTATTTTTAATATACTTGCTTATGAATATATAATTTTTGATCTGAAGTTAATTATTGGATCCTCTATCATACTATGGTCACGTGCCACTCTCGTATTCATTATTTATACCATTTCCAAGTCAGGATATCACAAAGAAGGCTTCATTTTGGAATGAAAATTTTCGAAACATAAAGGAACCACATACCTAGAAAATGGAGACAGATTATGAAACTTGTCTAAATGCAAGGACCACAAAATCACAATGCATATGTTACCTAATAGAACAACTATAAACTATTATAACCAGCCTGAACCCTATAAATAAAAATCAGAGATAGTAGCATGCATCGCACCATGACAATAGCAGGCATCACACAATTTATCAAAACCCTAGAATCAGTAACAAATGACATGCATAATTTGTGCACTCTCTGTCTTCAACAAACTACTTCAAGTCATAGTTAAACCTAGTTTGTAGAATTTGAAAGGTTAAGAGTTTTGTCAAAATGGCTAGGGTTTCTAAATGTTTTTTGGGAAAAAGGAGTTTATTTTATTTTATATTTATTTTAATTGGTGAAAAATGTTTGGGTGCCACTTCTAGCACCAATTAAGGGATCCTATTCTTCATGTCAACAACAATGCCGTTAAAATGTCAATTCTCTTTAGCCACTTCAGCAAAATGAATGAAAGACGTTGGGTCAAAACGTCACAACTTTGACTGGCCAGTTTGTAGCCCAAGTTGCCCGTGAAATAAAACTGCAAATCAGTGGTTAATTCGCCATGCCTCACCTCCCCCAAATATGCACAATCCTCTATCAACACCAGAACTCGTCGAATTCTCGCCTCCACATTAGCCCTCTTCCAGCACCTTTAACCTAAGATGTTCTTTAGTTGATTTATTCAAATTTGGACTATTTTTTCTTATTCGATTTCGTTCCCTCTTCAATTTTGTGGTGGGTTCCATTGTAGAATAGAGCGTCATCTTCGAATTCTTCGTACCCATCACCATCATCACTGAGCTTTCTCAAAATTCTTCATGCTAAAATTTGTCCACCCATACAAAACCCGATTTTTTTTCTTGCGTTTCAACTCCTAACAACAATTGGGAGAGATCATAATAATGGCATGCTATCAATTGCGAAGACATTGGGTTCAAAGGGAAGACTACATTCATTTTTTTGCTTTGTTGTTATCATAGGGACAAAATTATGTACACTATGATAGTTGAAGGACACATTGTTGCTATTTGGGATACTTAACAACATAGGATTTCTTCAACGTGACAAGTATGATTTGACCGTTGACTTTCTCACAAAAGTGAAATCTTTGGATAGGTGAGGGACAAGACTGAAACTTCATGTATACAATGTTTTAAAAGGCGGGTTCGGGAATTGAGGCGCTCACCTTCTATGAGGCGAGGCGTAAGCCTCGAGGCGTATCGAGGCGTAAGCCTCGGATTGAATAAAAAATTCAAGAGTCAAGATAAATCAATAAGTAATAAATAATAATACTCACAAAGTTTCAAGTAAGAAACTAACAATAATCAACAAGTCTCATCATGATCCATCATCAAATAATGTCAAAAGACATCAAAGCAAAAAGAGTTTAAAATAAACCAAAGCAAAAATAGTTCATAGTTTAGAAGTTTAATACAAACCAAAGAAAAATAAATCAAACCACACAAATAAATCAAAGAGTTCAATAGTCATCATCATTCATCCTCATCCCTGGAATACTCATCATCACTAGTTGGATCATCTAAGGAGTCATCCATAAATCGAATTGGTAGACCATCCAACTCATCTAAATCATCACTACTAGCTTCTTGAAATTCATCTTCTTCCTCCTCTTGAATGAGTAGCTCTTTTCCTTTATACTTCCCTAAATTAATAAGCATTGATAAATTAAAATTAGTAAGTAGTAAATGAGTAACATAAATATAAACTATATATTTCACACTAACCTTTGCTCTTCTTGGCTCTTGAATCCATTTGACTTGGATTTTTCTTTTTCCTTTTGCTTGTCCTACCACCGCCTCCACTTGCCCCACCTCTTCTTCCGCCTCTAACATTACTAGATCTGCCTCCACTTGCTCCACCTCCTCCACCATCACTTGCTCCACCTCCACCACCACTTGCTCCTTCCACTACTTGAGAATCACCAATAACATTATCCTCTCCTTGATTCAATGTAGAAGTTTCAATAGCATCTCCAACATCATTTGGATTAGGAGGATTAGCAACCCACTCATCATCCGAAGGTAAATCATCAACTACCAATGGATCTTCATTAACTTGAAGCTTTAAGTGTCGGTCTTTCAATTTTTTGTTATACAAAATATAGACCAAGTCATTCATCTTCTTCGTGGTTAATCGGTTCCTCTTTTTTGTGTGCACTTGATTGTATGCGCTCCAATTTCGTTCACATGCGGATGAAGAACAAGTGAGACCTAATACTTTAATTGCAAACCTTTGCAATTCTGGAACTTCATCTCCAAAGTTGATCCACCAATCAACTACAAAAAGAAAAATCAAAATTTAGCATAAAAATTTTAGTACTTGACTACTTGATTTAAATTCAATTAATTTGGAAACTTTTAAAGACATATTGTTACCTGGAGAACGCTTTCCCACTGATCTCTTAGCATTTTCATATGCAAAAAGTCCTTGTTGCTTTCGGAAAGCATCAATTTGTAGGTCAGCTGCAAGACAATCTCTTGAATTAGGAATGAGCTTCTTCATTGAACTATACAATCCTGTCTTCACTTCTGCATCAAAAAGGAAGTTCTCTTGAAATTGAAACTCGGGATTCAAGAAATAAGCAGCAGCATACAAAGGTCGGTGTAATTGGAACTCCCATTTTTCATCAATAATATCCCAAATCTCCTTGTAATCTGCTAGTTCTCCACCCAAGTTTTTTGCTATTTCTTCATTTGCTTTATCCATAGCATTATAAATATAGCCCATAGCAGGTTTCTTCTCAGAATCAACAAGTCTCAGCACTCCCACCAACGGCTCTGTTGTTTTCAGTGCATAACTCACACTAGGCCAAAAAGTATTATCTTTAAGAATTATTTTCCTCACCTCTTTGCCATCAGTTGTGTTTGCCCATCTACAACTCGTCCATTGTTGTGAAGTGAACATTGCTTCAAGAGGTTGTCTAAGCTCTATCATGCATCTCAAAGTCAGGACAGCTGTTGCAAATCTAGTAACAGCTGGTCTGATGATTTCCCTCTTTGTAAATTTCCTCATCAAAGCCAAAACCCAAGCATGATTATATATGAAATTGCTTACTTTTTTGGCCTTCAATAAAGCTCTCTTATGCTGCGTCAATTCTCCAATCTTTTCCAACATCAAATCTAAACAATGTGCCGCACAAGGAGTCCAATAAATGTGTTTTCTTTTCTCCATCAATTTATTTCCTGCTGCTTTGTAGTTACTTGCATTGTCTGTCACAATTTGAACTACTAACTCTTCCCCAACCTCCACAACAATGTCATCAAGCAACTTAAATATCAAATCTGCATCCTTCACATGTTCAGAAGCATCAACAGATCTCAAGAACACTGTGCCATTAGGATTATTCACAAGAAAGTTGATTAAAGTCCTTCCCGAAATATCTGTCCAACCATCAGATAGTATTGAAACTCCCGTGTGTGCCCATGTCTTCTTAATATCATCAACTATTTTCTCAGAAGTGTTCAACTCCTCCTTTAGAATCCACGTTCTAAACTCATGCATGGTAGGAGGTTTAAGACCTCGTCCATATGAACCAATCGATCGACACATGTTGATAAATGATGGACTTCTTGCCACATTGAAAGGAATCGCATTTTCAAAGAAGAACCTCCCAATATCCAAACAAACACGAGTCCGAGCTTCTTTTGCGTTTGTTGTGGTCATGGTGGTTTTTGCCCTATCAACATCCTCATGATCATCAACAACATTGGCAATGTACCTATCCATAATAGCAAAGGTATCAAATAAAGTTCATAAGCATAAATGCATAAATCATAATGATGTCAAAAGCATTAAATAAATTTCATTAGCAAATTACCGATCCATAGGCCCCCGAACTCCTCGAGATGACACATGTGCACCACCACTAGGTCCATTAACACTAGTGCTAATAGGATTAGAATTCATGCCTTCGAAATAAGAACCGGCTGAAACTCTCTCCTCAAACCTCTCTTGTGCCATATGCCTTAACGCGGTTCCTTTTTCTAAATATTGTTTCATCTCCTGCTTAACATCTTCAGGAACCTTCTGACACGGAGCTACATTTTTATGTGTGCATGCAAGGTGATCTTTTGCCCTTTTAACGCCTCATTTAAGAACTTTGTTGCAAAAATTGCATTTTACATACACATATCCTTTCTTCTCCCCATTTCCAACTTCTACCTCCTCCGTATATTTCCAAGCAGGATCTTTTCTACTCCCTCCACTAACTTTCACCATATTCAGTTCAGCCAAGTGAGCCAACTAACAATAAAGTATAAACTAAACAAAATAAGTTCATGCAATAAAAGGGTAAAAACAAAATAAAGTAAACAATTAAATCAGTAGCATCAATTAGATTACAAAAATATGGAATGAATTGACAAAAAAAGCCACAAATAGAAAATGAAATGAATTAATTCCAAATAAGCCACAAACAGTTAGCAACTTAGCATATGATTAAGCTGATACAACAAGTTTTGGAGAGTGTTAGAGATAATGTTCGATCTCAGCAACAATATTACTTCAAATCAATTTAAAATTACAAGTGATGTTAGATACTTAGATGTATAATGATTGTTTAGCAGACCTACAAGCTCACTTGTATAATGATTTGGCTCCCCAGCTCCACTGTTCATGCGATTGCATACCGGCAAGAAATGATAGAAAGAAAAATGTACCTCCTAATTACTGCATTAAGCTGGAAAATCCGAGTGAGATACTGACTTACTGAGACGGTAGAGATTGAGACGGCACGCAGATGGGAGATATCACGCAGCACGGCAGCAGCACAACACGGCAGCAGCACAGAAGCACAGATACGAAAGAAAAGAAATTCAGGGTTTTGTAACTGTTGGCCCAAAACGACGTCGTTTTGGGCCAACTCTTTTTAAAAAAAATAAACAGAACCCAAAACGACGTCGTTTTGGGTTCTGTTGTTTTGAAGAAAAAAAATACCATTTCGTATTTCTTCTCGCTTTCGTCTCTGTAACAGAGGCGCTTTCGCCTCTGTTACAGAGGCGAAAGGCTTACAGAGGCTTCCGCCTCTGCACACAGAGGCGGAAGCCTCTTGCGACACATGCGGGGCGGAAGCACTGAGGCTTCCGGCCGCCGCCTAGCCTCGCCTCGGGGCGCGCCTCAGGGCGTGCGCCCCGAACGCCTTTTAAAACACTGCATGTATAATTGAAATACGAAAAAATATAATTTTGCCTATATTTTAGATATGTTTTTCGAATGCCATCGAATCATTTTATCGGACAATAATTAGAATTCAAATGTAATTTTAGTTTTGACCGTTTGATAATGAATTATTTCAATCGAATCATCCCTTTGCATCAAATGAACTAACATGTGACAATCAATGTCATCAAATCCTAATAAGGCATATTAAAATTCTCAAAACAAAATTAGGAAACTAGATCCACACTCAAATAACGCAACTCTGCCCTCATGGCACTTTATAAAGATGAAAAATTTGCATTTGATTCAGAAAAAACTTCATTGAAATGTGTATTTCACATAGAAAATTAGGTGACAAACTATATGTTAAATCTTTATCCAATACCCTTAGGCTCGGTTTAGAGGAGGGGATAAGACTCCGTATAATATAAAATTATTCTTTAATGATGTTATCAGGTGTTTGGAAGAATTTAAAAACTCATAATAGTATAACTTTATATAAAACAAGTTCTTATACGTTGCAGGTCGTATATTATTAAAATAACTACAACTCATTTTTATTTTATACGAAATGCTTAGGATAAAAGTTAACATGTTAAATAACAAAAAAATATAAATCTTATACTATCATTTTGTCTAACAACAAAACAAACACTCTGTTGTATAAGAAATATACTATACAGCTATAATATCATTTTTTTCCAAACAATAAATAATATTAAATTATACATTAACTTCTGCAATAATTAGCTTATACATTGGATAACAATATTATATTATCATATACGGAGTCCAAAACGGAGCCTAAGACACATGTTATCACTTATCAATACCCTATAATTATTATTATGATTCCAAATATAATTTTAGTTTGGTAGGTGTTTACACTTAAAATAAGATTCAACTTCTCCTTTGTGTATAAGTAGGCAACAATAAACCAATTGAATCATCGTTCTATTCCATGAAAACCAACATTGAGTTTCGATTGTTTTATCTCCCACATCTAAGTTTTTAGTATTTTCGATATTATTTTGGAAAATTGCATCTAATAATTTTCTCCATAATAAATATACAAAGATCGAAACATCAAAGATTCAAAATCCAAAAAATATCAAACAGTTAATTTTTTTTTTAAAAAAATATATTGTTTCCTTTTTTGTAAACCTAATTTCCTATTTTGACCAAATTTTGGGCCTATAAAAAGCCCAATAAGTTATATTGCAACCTACCCGGGTTTTACTAGCGTCCAATCCATTTCAATGAACGACACGTGGACGTTGACTTGGTCAACATTCATAAATAATTTTAAATTTGTTTTCAAATTCTTATTATGAAAAAGATATGACAAAAATGAATATGAGAATTTAGTTTATTAATAATGAAAAACTTAACAAAACGGTGACAATATTTTTTTTTATTTTTCTATTATTTTATAGACGGATTATCGATGAAATTTAATTTTTTCGCCCACGGATTACAGACGAAATTATTTTTTTAATTTCTTTGGTTGACGGAAATTAATTTTTTAATTTTTTGTCGACGGATTATTGACGAAAATCTATCGATAATTATCAACGAATTTTTTTCCATTGGTGTTTAGATTACCTATGACATTTTAGCAATAGAAATGCTTTGTTGGTAATCAATATTTCCGATAGAGATTACGGACAAATTTTTTTATAAATAAATCGTAAAATTCTGTGAAATAAATAAAATTAAATTATTAATTGAGATAAAATAGACATTTATACATTTTTTAATAACAGAGATCAAAATATTTAATTTAATAATAAAGAGGTGGAATATTTTTATAGCGATATAAAGAGTATATAGGAGGATTGTTTTGTACTTTCGCCCAATCTATCCCACACAAACTCCACATTTCGTACTTCCATGCTCTTCTGACTTCTCCCATTTCTCTCTCCAAACCCGCCTTTCTGTTTCCATTCAAAAGAATCCTCTTGCACAACACAGAAAGCAGAAAGCGGTACCGACAGAATCAAACCGGAAAAACGCTATCTTTTTCAGAAACCAATTTGTCTCCGATTCCTTCAATGCCTGCTATAAACGATTCGGAGGAAGTGCAGGATCCGGTGTCGATTTTTATGTCTTTGGATGATTGGCAAGAGACTCCGTTCGACCAAGAACCAACCCGATTTTCTGAAACCTACATGCTTGGATTCGTGAGCGCCAACATCGTCGGCGTCCAGTATTACAACGGCGTAATTTCTGGCAGAGAAATCGTCGGCCTGGTCCGTGAACCCTGGAACCCTTTCGATGGGAATGCCATCAGGGTCCTTAATACCCGTTCGATCCAAGTTGGTCACATTGAGCGCGCTGTTGCGGCAGTTCTTTCTCCTTTGATTGACGATAATACGATCTCCGTTGAAGGGATAGTACCCAATGCGTCTGGAAGAGGCAATAAGTATAAAATTCCATGTCAAATTCATATATTTGCAAAAACTGAGGACTTTGAGACTGTGAAATTGATCCTTTCAACTGCTAGGCTGGGGTTGATTACGCAGTCAGATATGGCTATTGGGTTATCGGAGGCTGTTGTAGTGAAGGAGCAGAGGAGTGGAAACGAGTTAAAGAATTTGGATGATGTTTTCAAGTTGGTGGAGGAAAATCTGAGCAAGAAGGCTCTGGTGGTTTTGGAGCCTCCAAAAGAAGTCATCAAGTCGGAATTATTCTTGCATCAGAAAGAGGGATTGGGTTGGATGGTTCACAGGGAGAATTCTAATGAATTGCCGCCTTTTTGGGAGGAGAAGGATGGGCAGTATGTAAACGAGTTAACAAACTATCGCACATGTAACCGGCCGGAGCCTTTGTGTGGTGGGGTGCTGGCCGACGATATGGGGTTAGGGAAGACGCTGATGTTGATATCTTTAATTGCTTTCGATAAATATGAGAGAAATGAAGGAAACATTGAAGCTATCGGTGAGGATGATGAGGACACTTTTGTCAACAAGGGAAAGAGGGTTAAGAGCGCTGGAAAGGGAAATGTTTTGCATAAAAAACGTAAGACTGACGATTCCCGTTTACATGGCAATGTTAAACAGAAGTCTGTGGGCAGAAAGGATAAGTGCTCGACATTGGTCGTGTGTCCTCCTTCTGTATTCTCAACATGGATTACACAGCTAGGAGAGCACACCAGACCCGGAAAGTTGAAGGTATATCTGTATTATGGGGAGAGGACTAAAGAAGTCGAAGAGTTAGAGAAGTATGATATAGTGTTGACAACCTATACTGTTCTGTCTGCTGAAGCATCATGGGAAGATTCTCCTGTGAAGAAGATTGAGTGGTGGAGAATTATTTTGGATGAGGCACATATCATTAAGAACGCAAATGCCAGACAGAGTCAAGCTGTCACTAATTTGAGTTCTAAGCGGAGGTGGGTTGTTACTGGAACTCCAATTCAGAATGGCTCATTTGATCTGTTCTCTTTGATGGCTTTTTTGCGATTTGAACCATTTTCCATTAAAAGCTATTGGCAAAGCTTGGTTCAGCGTCCACTTGCTCAGGGGAAACAGAAAGCACTTTCTCATCTGCAGGTGCTTTAATATTATTTGCTTTCTTTGCTTCAATTTGAAAATAATTTTAATGCTATGACATTGAAGTCTCTATTCCAAAAATTTATGGGTTGTGAGTTACACATGGAACTTCTCTTCGCCTAGCTAAATAGTAAATTTATAGTTTACCATTTTTTATGACTTGTTGATTCATTGACTGCATTGGGTTCTTATGACGAAGTAGGACTATGTCAATTAGTGTTACTCTTAACTACGACTTTGTGATTTATTCTGCTTGACCCTTGATGGTATTTTTTTTTTTTTTGGGGAGGGTGATTGGGTCGAGGAAGAATGATTTCAAAAATTGTCGGAACTTTTTTTTTCTTCTGTTCTTTTGATGATCTGCACTGTCAAGAATAATTGCTACATTCACTGTTCTTTTGAAAGGAAAACTCTGGATTTGAGAAAGCAGAAGCAGTAATTTTATTAGTCTTGAATGTGTTAGTGTTTTTCCCAGCTGCTAGCCTATACGCAAAGGAAATTTTATGGCTATCATGAAGCGTACATGTAACTGCTTCTCTGGGATGTTTGGCCAAATCAATCATGATACCATGCCACGTGTGACTTGGTGTTACCTCACCTCATATAGAGGAGTTTGTGTGCCAAATCTTGCAAACTGATACACATATTTTTAAACTTTCACGTTAAAAGATTAATGTCTGAGTTCAGACATTGATGTTGCATTGCCTGCTGCTTGAGGCTGTAAGTATGTATATGCAGTAATTGTCATTCGCATATCACTGCTTTTCTTGGATAATTGGTTCCAAATCAAGGGGAGGCTCAGTTGTTTTGATTAAAAGAATAGGAGAAAGTTAAAATTCTATTTAAACTTCAGATAACAGATGTGAATAAATTAGTGGTATGTGAAGTTTTTGTGGATCAGGTATCTGCATCTAAAGGCGACCTGGCCCCTGATGTCTGTGTTCAGTGAATTTTTTTCCGCGTAGGGAAAATATATTTAATATCAATTCTTTGTTGATAGTTACTTTATTTTTTTGTTCAGTTGTGACCTATGGCAAATGTATGGACTGCTTTTCTTCTTCTGTTGTTTGTTTTCAGATATGTCTTTCATTTGTGATTGTGTGGGAGAATTTCATTCTCATGCAATTTTTCTTGTCGACCTTTATTTAAAACACATGCTACCTTGCAGATTCTAATGGCAACCATTTCTTTGCGGAGAACAAAAGATAAGGCGTTGGTTGGATTGCCATCTAAAACTATAGAGTCGCATTACATCGAACTTTCTGTAGAAGAACGTAATCTTTACAATCAGATGGAAGGGCAAGTAAGGAATCTTGTTAGGGATTACCTCGACTCTGGTGGTCTGATACGCAACTATTCAACCATACTTAGCATACTTTTGCGACTTCGCCAGATATGTGTTGATAGAGCATTGTGCCCTGCAGATTTGATATCGCTGATCCCTTCTAGCATTTTGGAAGGTATAGAAGGCATAATTTAAGTTTTCTGCGTATTTTTTAGGCTTCTCATTTTTGTTTTGGTAAATTTTTTTGTTATTTTCTTTTTGTTGTGTCATCTGAAACATTCATAGAGGTGAACGTGTGAGCCAATGGTCGAGTTGTAGGGGTGTGCAACCAAGAGGTCACAAGTTCTTGGAAACAACCTCTCCATATATTATGTGGGCCGTGGGGGTAAGGTTTGCATACATCCATTCGTTCCTATCGCGGACCCGCACACTGCGGGAGCCTTGTACACAAGAGTTGTTTACCTTTTACATCTGGAGCATTCATTTGTTTATTTTTTTCAACCTATCTCCAACATGCATTGGTTCCCACTCATTCTGTGTTCCTTCAGTAGTTTCTTTCCACTCTTTGCAGTTTCAGAGGCTACCTATAGGTTTTTTTTTCCTTGAACAAAAACCTTTTGCTTTTTGTAGAAACAGCAGTGAGAAGTGGTCTTGGGTGTGCTTCGCCAAAGCGAACAAGACACCAAAGTGTCTTGTTGTGCAAAAAGTTTTATGTTGTTGTATTTGATGATATGTCGTTTCTCGGTCATTTGGTGTCGATTTTTTCATTTCCTTTGTGTCTGCTTTCAGTTTAAGTTTGAAGGCATATTATGAAGGACCCACTGGCTCACATATCACATAATTTTACTGGATGCTACTCACAATTTACTAATCCAGATGTGACTTAAACATGACCTGTTGCTATACGACCTCCATTTCAAAAGACCTTGTGATTATGTATCCCCTTCTTCAGTTAAATTGCAATGTCTTTGTCTTTCCCACGACAAAAATGATTGTCTTACATGTGCCTTGCTTGACGTCTGATAAACATTGGAGAAAAACTTTGATCGTCATCTGTACACCAGTTAACTGATAAGCAGGAAATCAATACTGCAGTTGAATAATTTGCTGTTACTGACTTTTTGTATCACTTGGCTAGACATCCTGGATACTAAGGCTTGTTTTTCTAACCTTTCTTAAAATATTTATCTTTGAAAGGAGTATGTGCTATCTGTTTTCCAGCCCTGATACATAGTCTGCTATGTATAAATTAATTATATTGAGGAAAGCCATCATTCATGTCCAGTAAATTTCAGAATATTTTTGTTTACCATATTTCTACTTGGTGACTTTTTTACTAATCCCCTAAGTTGATTCCACACAGATGTTTCAAATAACCCGGAATTGCTGAAAAGGATGGTCGCTCAGCTCGAAGATTGTGAAGATTTTGACTGTCCTATTTGCATTTCACCGCCAACTGATGTTGTAATTACCTGTTGTGCTCACATTTTTTGCCGCCCCTGCATTCTGAAAACACTGCAACGCACCAGGCCCTGCTGCCCTCTTTGTCGTCGTCCCTTATCACAGTCTGACCTTTATTCGGCACCTCCAGAACCAGCTAGCCCTGGAAATACAAAATTATCCTCACTAAATATAGTTACGTCTTCCAAAGTTTCTGCTCTATTGGAATTACTTGCAGCATCAAGGGCTAAAAGCCCTACTACCAAATCAGTGGTATTTTCACAATTCCGGAAGATGCTGTTATTACTTGAAGAGCCGCTTAAAACAGCTGGTTTCAAGATATTGCGCTTGGATGGGTCCATGAATGCCAAAAAGAGGGCTGAAGTAATCAAGGAATTTGGAGTTCAGGATGGACCAACTGTTTTGCTTGCAAGTCTTAGGGCTTCAGGTGCTGGTATTAACCTCACTGCTGCTTCTAGGGTCTATTTGTTGGAGCCATGGTGGAATCCAGCTGTTGAGGAACAGGCTATGGACCGTGTCCACAGGATTGGTCAGAAGGATGATGTGACAATTGTGAGGCTGATAGCACGAGATAGTATTGAAGAGAGGATACTAGCAATGCAGGATAAAAAGAAGAAATTGGCAAATGAAGCTTTCAGAAAGCAGGGGCTAAAGGATCGCAGGGAAGTTACCATAGATGATCTCCGTGCTCTCATGTCCTTGTGAGTCCTACCAAGTTCCTACTCTTGCATTATGTACATGTGTATGCATGCTCATTTACACCTGTGTACACTACTCTGCTTCTTAGGGATTTGAAAAAGTTTACTTTTGATTTGCCTTTGGTAGCATTTCGAAGCCTTAATGAACAACTGTGTATTGGTAAGTTTTGTATATCCTCCTCTTTATGGAGCTTTTTGTGCTAGTTTGGGCACGCATACAAACAGCAATGTGCATACTTTTGTCTGCATAAATTTCTGAACTTATTGAAAAACTATTTTTATTCTTCTTAATTGCTTCTTTTGTATCATCCATATGGCTGGGGTGTGCCCCTTCCATTCAGCATTTCCAATATCTATGAAAAGAAAAGGTTTCAAGTTTTGATGCAATAGTTTCTCTGATGCTTTCTGTGTGGTTACATAAATTTTTCAGTCAAGATTTAAGATTATTTCAATTTTTAACTGAAGCATTGCATCCTCAATTCAGTAAGGGAGAAGGTTGTGAAATATGTCGTCGATGATATTCTTATCGATTTCCATTATCTTGGATGGCATGCTGTCACATTTTCTTCCATCAGTTTGAAACACCCATCAGAGTACCCTTTTTACAATTTTACTTTCATCTATTATGACTTAAGCCAATGGGGATCCAATACTCCCATCAGAATACCTTTTTTTACTTTGCTATGCATGACTGAAGACCAAGTCTTACCTCTCTGTCCCTTCTATTTGTGCTAATTAAGAAAACAATGATAAAATACTGTCAAAGAAATCGAGGCTAGATTAGAAGCTGCATGAGTCCACTAGCAAAGATATCTTATTACTCCGGACCCCAGTAAATGAAGTTGCTTTGCTAATAAGAAAGAACGGTTAATCAGAGTTGGCAAAACTATTTTGGTGCAGAAAACCCTTCACTGATGGCTGAACCGTAGAAAAACATGAAAAACACGAAAAACACCTACACTTTTGGAGTAAAAGAAGTATCTCTATCGTTTTGGCATCTTTGGAATGGAATTTGAAATAGATGTTGCAAGAATGCTCAATTTCATCAATATAGCATTATCATTATGGCTTCTTTGGAGACATTGTATAAATATATTAATTTGAAAAATAAGCATATGAAGTTGCTGAGCATTTATGGTTAGGTACTAGTATTGACTTCATTATATTCTCCATGGAAAAACCTGTTATAATGATATTTCCTATGCTATTTTGAACATGATTTACTTTGCCATATTGATTTACACTGGGTGAAGGAGATTATGCTTTGATAAATACAGCTAAATTCTTGGTATAAAAAGGAATTAACTTTTTCCGCATAGGTATCTTGAAGTTTATGTTTACTTTTTAACCCAGCTAGATTCTAGTTCAAGCTATGCTCAAATATTGTTATTTGGAGGAAGAACGTCTGGCCTTTTCTTTTATTGATGCATATCCAATTGATATCATGGTTTTATTTGTTCAGAGTTTTGGTGTTAGCATTAGTATGAATTGTATTGATGCATCTCCTTTTGTTTTTATGCATTTTATTGCATATTTTAATGGAACTATAAATATCTGTCTAGTGTGACATTCCTGACTATTTTCCTGTTCTAGAGACAAATTTCTTGCTTTGTTCTTATTGACCATATTTTTTCCCTTAAATACAGTTGCTTTATTGCTTATGGGAATTAGTAAGTGTAGATTTTTTGCCAACCTTTTGTTTGGTTATTCCTTTGAACCTAGTCAGTATTCATAGGACGAGCAGTGTGTCATGGACACAAAATTCCTGAATTTTATCAGATGTACCATTGAACAAAAATTCTAAGATGCGGCATGAATGTTAGAGTTCCTCAGGAAAATTGAGGTGGAAGTCTGGAAGATAGCTTGGATGCAGAAAGCTTCGTTCCTGGGCCTAGTGTTTTCCATGAGTATCTTAAAAATCTGTCTATAGACCATGAACAAATGTAATTTATTGAGATTTTTTTTTCCTGAATGGAAATTTAAAGAAGAGTTTAATACTCTTCTAAATAATCCCCTTTGTTATCTTCTCTGCATACCAACTTATTGGATAGCAGAATTAGCTTTAGTTTGGCCACTTGAGAACAAATTGACACAATAATTTGAAAACTCAAGTGTTGTGCAGTTGAGTTTGAACTCTATCTGATATTTATATTCCGGTGGTTTGAAAAGACCATTTGACATGAATAGCACTTTTCCCCTTTGAAGACATACGATAAAATTGGGTGCTGCATGTATGATTACGATTCAGAAGCACAACAAAATAAAACTTAAAACTAACTGTCCTTAGAGGAAAAAAAATTATCATAAAAATATTTTACTAATCTACATTTTGATTATTATGCCCCCAAGCCCAAAAACTCTTGAGCAAGACCATTTGTTCAGTTACACACCCCCTATCCCTAATCGAAAATGGTTCAACAAAAAAAGAAATCATGTGTATCTATTGGTTTATGGACTTTTAAAAATGACATTGATTTTACCAGTTGCATTAGCTATTGCAGAGTCATTTGTGCAATCGAATGGGAAATCAATTATTAAATAATAGTTTGATTGTATATATTGAGAAAAATGTTTAATTATGTCAATAATGAAACTATCATACAATGATTCCATAAAATAAAAAATCGTCGCGAACAATTGTAATTTGTAACTATTTTTATAAGTAATATTAATATAATAATTATGTCTGATATGGTTAATATTCTGCATAACTAGTTAAATTTGCTAAACTTTTCGTTAACTAGTTTATGTCAAAAAAATAATCATCCGCACTGCCCCCAAACCCAGAAATGTGCCCCCCATTCTGTATCCTAGGCTCCTAGCTACATGTGTGCTTGGGGCTCAAATGTAGTGGTGTTTTTATAGTAAATGAGTAATCACAAACTGACTGCAAATTTTGCTAACAGCTTTTATGGAAGAGCAATAATTGCTAGATTTTCTCTGACTCTAGCTAATATTACTATGCTATATCTGACAGCTAATTTTTAATTTTAGTGAGAAACAAAAAATACTGCCAATATGACAAAACGAGGTTTTCTAGAAAAGGGTGGAAGTTTCGCTGATGAACTCCGTAATTTGCTTAACTTCCTTGGGAGTTTCTCTCAATTTTGCAGCCACCTGTTACATCTTTTTTCTCAGACAAAGTCAAAACAGAAACTTTTTGTTTTTTAAATGTATGTTATTTGTCTCTTTCTGTCATTTGGCCATCTTTGTTTTTCAAGTGTGTATAGAGAAGCCCCAGTATTTATGCTGAACTGCATGAACAAAAACATGTTTTTCGCCTATCGATAGCATATAATTTGGAATGATTCAAATCTCCCCAGGTGCAACTTTTGATTAGAAATGTTCTTTATCGTATTTGATGGTTGAAAAGGAGATGGGTTTCTTTAAACATATCTCAGTGCTGTTGATAATGTATGTGATAAAATTGTGAAAATTTGATCAAGAAAACCACTTCAATTTTTTTTTCTTCCCCCTACAATTTGAGGACTCGCAAGATCTATTATCATTTCTTGATGAAAAGAGACTTGTTTTTTATGCCTAAATCTAGTGGTAATTGAAATTCAATTGATGAGAATTGTTAAGATAATCACCATGAAATTTGAGGGGCCTGATGGCTGGAGAATCTTCTTCCAAGGTGAAGGCGCAATTTCAAATATATTTGATGTAATTGAAAATGCAATTCTAGGTGCAGCTGTGGATCGCCCGGATCAGCTCAACCATTGGAGTGGTCTGATTGCTGAGAAAGTTTTCTCATGTTGTGAAACTCACTGTTATGTGCATAACCATAGTGATTCTCCGCAACATGCAAAAATCAATAGTGGTAATCTTATTGAAGACTCTGAACGTAGAGATGTTAAGGGTCTGTTAGATTGAAATGCTGGTGATTTGGTGATATCTGGTGTAAAAGAGAGGAAGTTAGACAGTAGTATAGATGCTATTGCAGACACATAAATCTGAGGAGAGGACATACTTGCTGTGGTGAAGGTGGGGCTCTACAAGGTCCAGGTGGGACTAATACTGAGATTGAGGTTTTAAGGATCGAGGAGGTTCGACATGAAAGGCAAGATGAGGTCTGACTTGTCTTTTGCAAAAATATGGAGACATTATGCTCTAATACAGTAATACTCTTTTTTACTGATTGACAATATGGTATTTTGACGAGTTTGATGCTTATTGATTGACAATGGTTCTGATTTAGGTTTTCAGACTGAAACAGTGTTGTTTGAGTCACTGAGGAGGCTTCAATTGATGCGTCTCACTGCACAAATGCTACGGTTTTGAAATAAATTCTTATAACTATCTGCTTTTATATTGATACATACTATAAAGAAGTTTGATTCTTCGGCAGAGAACATTTTTAACAGAGAATCTGAAACAAGTTATAGAACTGAAGCATCCAAAATATAAATTGTGCTTTGTTAGGTCTATGAATTCTGTTCAGTGTCTGCTTTCATCCCATGTCTTCTTATATTTAAAAGGTTTATGGAATTATGTAATGCCTTTATTACTAATTAGTTTCCTGCATAATGATTAACGGCTCTGTGTGATCCATTTGCAAATCTATTTACACTCAATGTTGAGATTTTTTGCCTTTCCATGCGTGTAGTTATTCATGATTGCTAGTCATCAATACTATGCTAGATTTATGTAAAGAAGTTGTGAATTCTGGATGATTTGTTACATTTTAGGCAACTGTGTTATAGACAATTGTCGATGGTAATTAGCATCTATGCATACAAGTTAAAATCCCATGCAAGTTTTGGGTACTGATACTCATTTGTTTCTAAAGGAACTTGGATCTTCATAAGTGTGCACTCTCAGCAAGTCAAGTTCCTAGTTTCCGAGTCAAGTTTCTCTTATATTACTATTGCTCTTTGAATCTCAATTTCTCTTTCACTTGATTTAGGGAATAGATTGCAACGACGTAATCTCTTCCGGATATGTTTATATTAATATAAAATAGCTTCCCCCTTTTTTGTCTCTTTTTTTGAGAGTGTGGATTGCTCATTGGGTTTCCCGTTTTCAGTATACAGGTATTGGCATTACAGTTGATGCTCTCCGGAGACGCAAGCAGAGTGGATCAATCAATTGGCACAGTCGCACATTGAGTATATTCTACTGCCTTTGGCTAATGATCTTTTCTCATTTCACTTGTCATGAAGATATACATCATTTAAGCCTCTCATTTATTCTAATTTTCTAGTTCCATGTTCATCCATAATAAAATTCAAACAGCACTCCTTTTTTCATTAAATTTTTGGTATATTGAAATTATGTCATTCTTTTTTTTTAAGAATAATCAGAATTTATTGCTGTACTGTTCTCAAAGGTAATTATAATAACTTTACCACATTCTAAAACACATTTTATATTAGCTCATCCTAGATTTTATGAATTTCTAAGACTAGACAAACTCGGGTTTTGGTCCAGCCCTAAACTCAGAGGTCTTGGCTTTGTATTTTGCCTCATCTTAGATTTAAAATTTTCTGGTGACTGCTAGTATCTTGGGTTTACTCTACAGGGATGATGCCAATTTGGCCTACCCTGGAAAGGTTCCACATTCTCAAAAAAGACAAGCCCAGTTCTTTGGTAGTTATTGTTTCTACCAAGAGTGGAGACTATTTCCTTCTTTCTTTCATATATACCCTGGATAAACTCATATTGTGTTAGTGGGTGGAGATTTTGAGGCACTAGCAGATGCCCTAGATTGATGAAGAAAGGTTGTGTTATAGTGACAACTGTCATATGTGAATTAGTAGTCTCAATTTTGTAAACCATATTTCTCATTGTTATTTTATCTCCTAAACAAGAAGGATGGCCTGCCTGGTTTGCGGCTTCAGTCAGTGGCTCAACAGTTCAAGCCTATCGCCAACCTCACGCTGTTAAACTTTGGTAACAATTTTTGGTTTGAACTTTAATAGTTTGTTGTCTATTGCAGGGGTTGGAGGATAATGGTGAAAGAGTGGCTTAATGGTACAGCAGCTATGCCAGGTAATGGTTAACTACTTTGTTCCCATTTTGTACTCACATAGTCATCTTCCAGCTCAGATTAATGTTATATGAGTTCATTCTGATAATTCTGGGAGTCTGGAACGTCATTCCGCCTCTAACCATTCAGTTATTCATGAGGAAGGTTTTTTACTTTGAAATTAACTCTACTTGCTAAGTCGCTTGCTTTCCTTATGATTGGCTGAAAATTTCCTTATGTAAATCATGGTGGTTGTTTGACTTGAACACTGCACGTTCTATTGCATTTCTTTTTCCCGTTGCTGTTAAACCAACCGAAGCAGAGAGTAAAAAGGTTTTTTCCGAGCCTGTCATTACAAAATTGATACTCAAGAGCTTGCAGCTTGTGGAATAAGGTTGATGAAAGGGCCAATTGTCCATAAGGAGAATTGCAGTGATGAAGGGAAAGCGACACTGTCAGATTAGGAATCCTACAGTAAATTCCTGTGTGGCATTCTGAAAACGTGTGCTCATTGCCATCAGATGTAAAGGAGTCATAGAAGCATCAATCTTGGTCTTTATGTGGTGATTGAAATATAAATTGGTGAAGGAGAGTGGGACAGGGAATCGGGTGAAAACACTGATGTGCCGAAAATCGGCAATTTCTGCTAATATAATGTGTCAATGCTTAAAGTTGTTTTATTACAATGCTGACGCCATAAGTTTAACCACATCACTGCAATTTTTGTATCTAAAAGAGCATGTGAGCTTTAATTGTACATTGCAGGGCCACATTACCTATTTTTATAAAGTTCAAGGATTTAATCAAACAATTTCAGAGTTAATGACCAAATTGAACAGAGTTCCCAAGTTCAGCGAACAACAGCACCTTTGCCTTCTATATCGTCGTAATCAATCTCAGTTTGACGGTTTTATACTTGGAGATTATGTTTTCTTTGTTTCTTTCTGCAGCAAAGAAGCAATGGATACAAACTACAGATCTACAAGAGACCGGCTTTAAGTTCACAGTGCCCATAAACAACAATACTTTAAATTGTGGATCAGAGCATGAAAAAGATTGTCCAAAGTTGGAATCAAAAGATCGTTTCCGAAACTGATGCTTACGAAAGTCCAGATGAAATCTCAATTCTCAAAAGGCCATCAACAGATCAACAGGTTTTAAGAACACAAACCTTTGGCATATTTAAGGTTCATTTTCCACCTGATCCTTGTTATTTATTCTCATTGGGGTTTGAGTTTCTAGATGATCCTGCCATCAAAGAAAAACTTGAGTCCAGAAAGAGGAAATTACAAGAGGATTACCGAGAAGCAGATAAAGGTCTGTATCTTATTTTTATATTATTTGTTATAAGTTTTGTTCTGCACATCAAGCATTTATACATTTGGTTATTAGTTTTCAATAGGACTTGTTTAGAGTATCATCCTAAATAGCTCATTGATTTTCTCATCATAGACCTAAAACTTTTTTGGATAAAGGCTTGGATGATAATGGGGACGATGATGATGCGTTTTCACTATCCTCTGGTGACAAGGCCTTATATTATTATTTTCTATTGAACCTTATTTTCTATGGCATTATGATGTGCCAAGGCACTGCTGGTCCCATAATTTGGGGAGAAGTTTAAATTTGGTCTTTTACTCCGAAATTGTTCAATTCAATCTTTAAGCTTACATGGTTTAATTTTTATTGTGATGTTTATGTGGTCAATTAGCCACACCATTGTATTAATAAAACGGCATGGCATTTTGACAAATGATACCTGATATTTGTGGCAAATGCCCCATCGGCATCTTCACAGAAATCCCTTTCCCCTCTTGTCCATAAGAAAGAAACCCTAGGAAGATGGAGGCTCTTCACTCCTATACTCCTATAAAAGGCAAGGTGTCACGAAGTTATTGGATTTCAATGAACTTCCTAAACAGGAGGCTGGTCGCTCAAAACCACTCATCAAGCTGAAGAGCCGGGCTCCGACGTTAGAGAAATGGAAGAGCCCACTTACTCTGAGTGTGCAGAAACATGAATGAACTTTGTTGGCATTATGGAGAATGAACGAACTAGGATTCGTGTCACTGCTAGCTTAAAGATATATTCAGATGAACTTTATTTTCAGTGACTAATTAATATATTTCTCTATGCCAGTTCTTGTATGAACAGCTTGCAATATTTCTCTTTTTGACTCTGTGGATGCAGGATATGCAACATTGGCTATATCACTTTTGTTGCAAGTTGGAGGTCGTTCTCCATTGCTGTCGAAACTGACATGCAGTTTGAGACAGGCATATTATCTAAGTGGATCATTACTAGAAGTTATCTTCTTAATCTGCCTACTTTGAGTTTTTTTTGCTTTAGACTTTTTAAACTTTGAAGTTTGAAGTTTGAAGATCAAGGTCAAATCCCAGACGACTTGTTTATTTTTTTGATTTGACTCATCTCCGACAGCACATGCCAACTTTACATGTATACATACATATTTAGTTGAATACTTGACTGGTAAGTTCACAGAGAATAGTGTCATTCTTGTTAAGGGTGATCGTGGTCGGTTTCGGTCGACTTTTTGACATTTTTTGTCAAACCATTAAGGCTATTTTTAGCGGATTTCTCGATCAAGTTTTTAGTCTATTTTAATGGAAAATAAATGTGATATCATTTTTTTTTAAAATTGATCAAACAATTCAGTTTTGACGATTTTTTTTGAACAGTCTTAATTCTTGTGACAATACCGACTTTTATTTTTTAAATGAAAAATTGTCCCTAGTGATCAGATTGAGTGAACCTTAAAAATAAATAACTGTATTATGATTACACAGATAATATTCTATTTTGTTCTTAGATAATTATTCATATTCCGTTCGCAAGAAAAATACTTGAAGTATCGAGGCAGTAGATGCCAGTAGTAGCAGCTCGTCTCACACTTTTTTTTCCTCACTTTCCCAAGAAAGTGGAGACTTTTTCTATTTGCACCAATAATGATCATCACCCACTCACTGTGATTAGACAAGGCAAGAAGGAAAAAGAAAATGCATTGTACACGTTGAGCAACCCTAGTGGCTACCGTTATTCTATACCAGTGCTAGTCCACTCAAAAGGTCTCGAAGTTTCTGACGTGGATGGCTAAGATCTTACGCGTCATGCAGAAATCGCCACATACACACGAACGATTATCCTTACCGTCACTTTAACAAAAGACTCGTGTCCTCTGTCGGGATTTTATAGCTGTAATACACGTGTCGCGTCGTGGACGCTTGTAGTTGCTGTATAAAGCACGTGTTTTTTAATTTCCCTTTTCTTCTTGGAAATAGTTATTGTGCCATCTTAATATTTATGTCAAGTTTTTTCTTTTCTTTTAATTTTAACTTTGCACTCATATTACATATCAGATGTCTCATAAAATATAAATTATCGTAAAGCGTAAAATTTGAGGATATAAATGACAGAATATAAATTAACGTATATTTCAAAACAAACATGTATAGTTTCATTTATTTAATATCAAGTCGTGTAGTTTTTTTTATTTGTCTGGGAAGAGAAGAACGTTAAAAAAAGACTATCATCCCCAACAAATTAAGCCAAAAGTGGTCCGAAGGATCGCAACTATTATTCAACCAAGAACGAAAATTCGAAAGCAACCAATTAAAAATATTGTTTAAAAGTCTCGAAATAGCAGCCCATTTGCCGAAGATCATGTCATTTGTAGTTATAGATGATATAAATTAATTACAAGATTTTATATGACATTTCTGATAATTTTTTGTCAAACTAAAATATATTGGAGAGTATCTGACCATATATGAAGAGATATATTAATCAAAAAACAATATATGAAGAGATATATGGACATAAATTGGGATAAATATTTTTTAATTTATGTTCCTTTTTAGTAATTTATGTCATTTTTAGGGAAGTTTTAAAATTTCTACACAGTAAAACCAAAAAGAGAGTATTTTATACATTAAGCTTAAGTTGACCGTATTTTATAGATATCAATTTATTTATTATTTTATTTCCTTTTAAAGGAAAAAACCACGGTTTTAAAAATTGGACCGGATCGTTCAATTGAACCAGTTCAACTGGTTGCCGATATTGTATCCAGTTCGGTTGACTACGTCTAAATCAATCTTATTTCAAACTGATCATTTTCTGAGAGAATCGGCCAGTTCACGGTTGAAGCGTTTAGACAGACCGACTTGCATGAATCAATCAGACTGAAAGTAGGGTTTAAAATTTCAAAATAATTGTGTTTATTGTGTTTCCAACTTGGCCCTCTACATGTTAAAAGAAAAGTTTTCCCAAATTATGTAACACTTTGTGATTATGAAGTGATATTATTTATATATTATATTATTTCAAAAGGTGTCATTACACTCACTTTTAAAGCGTGTATAATTTTTTGGCAAATGTTTAAGATGCACTAATAAAAAAAATGTAAGAACACTTTTGAAAAAAATATTTTATAAATATCGCATATTATGATGAAATATTTAATGAATTTTTTATTATATTTATTTATTATGCAAAAAAATTAACAGATACTTTTTATATTTTTCACAATCAATTAGTCATTTATTTATTTTATTATATTTGACATATACATTTTTTGTACATAAATGCTCAAGAATAAATAAATGACTCAAATTATCTAACAATACATATTATTGTGAGTATTATAATAATATGAAATATTTTTAATTATTATTTATATTAACTGAATATATATTTAATATATAATATTAAACTCGGTTTGAATCTTCGTTGAATTATAAATCAAATAATTTTTCGATTCAATAACTAATCTAACTTCCAAAACTTTGGAAAAACAGGTAGCATATTTTAATAACTCTGTTTGTTGTGGTGACAAACGACTACGGCGCTGTCACTTTAGCTCGAGGACCGAAACGCCGAGTTTTTTATGGGTCCCTCTTCGCGTCCCATTGTAAACAACTAAACACTATCCGACAGGATTCTCTTCGACACGTTTTTCATATAACGGAACCGAGTCCAAACCCGTCCCAACTCGCTCCTTTACCGTTCCCCATAAAAGCAAAATAATAAAAATAATTAATTAAAAACTGTCAAGCGGAGAAAAAAGAAAAGAAAATTATAATATTATTCTGTATTTGATGGATTTTAGCAGCATCTGGTATTTTGGTAGAGAAAGGAGAGGGAAAGATTGTGAAAATCCAAAAAGATAACGAGTTTTTTTCTTTTTCTCTATATTCCAGTTCTTATTCTTAGTATTTTTTTAACAGATCCGGGGTGAATTTTTTATTTTAAAATTTTTATAAATGAGTACTATTTATCATGACGGATCTAATTGTTTGTTTCTTCGAAACAAAAGCTAAATTCTTGTTAAAAAAATATGATAATTTTAAATATTAAATATAATGTGAACCCATTCGATTTTACGATCCTTTAATTTTTATTTTGATAAAAAAATATTATTTTATTTTATCATGATAAATATTATTATTATTATTTTCCTACCCAATTCATTCACTTTATCTGTGCAAAAACGGGGAATTAAAAAAAAAACAAAAACAAAAAGGGTGAAGGAAACAGAGGCGTAATCAACAGAGAGTACATTCAGGGTCAAATTTGCGATACGAAGCTTCAAACCCAACCCCCGGCACCTCCCCAACACCCTCCCCCCACGGCCATTTGATTTTCAATCATCTGTTCTTCACAGAATCGGTTCTCTGATTTCTGGGTTTATTTCAGAATTAGCTGAGCCTGAAACCTTGTTCGTTTGATATCAAAAAATCACAATCTCATTAATATTGGTCTTGGTTACCCCTGAAATCAAATGAAAACTTATTTTACTTTTTGATTCTTGGATGATCGTCGGAACACGATTTGTTAAACCTAATTAAATTGAATCCCGATCTCAATTGGTCAAAAGCGATGAAAGCTGCGTCGCTTGATCACTGGAGGGACTATTTCCGGTCGGCGAACTCCGATATTTTTGACATCATCGACCATGCAGTCATGGTTGCTGCCGCTGATTGCCCGAAGGAGTTTCGGCTTCGGAGGGATCGAATCGCGGAGAAACTGTTTTGTTGCAGATTCCACCAGTTTCCCGATCGGGTCGAGTCACCAGTTACGGGTCGACCCGGTTCTGCTATCTCCGGTGGCGGTGATGAGGGGGACGATGACAGAGTATGCGAGAGAGAGTTCCAGAGAGAGTTTGGGGCGGGAGGGAGCAAGGAAAGTAAAGTGAATAGCACAAGTGTAGATTATCAAGAAAACGAAGAGATGCAGAATGGCACTCACATGGTTAGCAACTATAGCTTCGGAGATGCTGAGGCTTTGACTGATGAGATTGAAGAGGCGCATCAAACCGTTGAAGAGGTCTTGAGGATCAAGGACATTCTACATAACAGTGAAGATGAGGTATATATTTAACCTGTGTTTCTTCGAATACCATGCCTATTCACTCTCTGGCAAATCTTCTTATTGGAAATTGAGTTTGATGGATTTCTTTGATGCTTGGATTTTTAGGTTCTGTGGTTTCTGGAGAATCTTAGATTGTGTTTGAACCTTTTTGATGAGTTGTTGATGGTGTTATTGTTTATTCAATTTGTGCTCTGGTAGATTTATGTGAGTATCTTATTTCCTCGTTCTAACTGGTATTGTTTTGCTGGTTCTTGTGACAGTCTGATACAGTTTTGTCTGATTCATTGAGGCAGCTTCAATTGATGGATTTGTCTGTGGACATTCTTAAGGTTTGATTTAGTTTTTCCTTAGCCTTTGAGTTAACTGGTTATCATTGCTAATCAATTCTTTTAGTCAAGGGTTGGGATTCATGGTGTTTGTCTTGCTTCAGGCAACTGAGATAGGAAAGGCTGTTAATGGCCTGAGAAAGCATCGATCAAGTCAGATTCGCCATCTTGCTCGGACTCTTATCGAGTATGAGTTTATTTCCAGTGAATAAGTAGGGTTTATGTGTGCCTTTTACATTTGCTGTCTGCTTCATATGATCGTTAAGTTCTTGTCGTGTAGTATTTTATGGAATCAACATCCATAATGATTTGGTAATTCATCGATATTGATTGAATTCTGTATAAATTCTTTACTTGTTACACTCGAGTTTGGTTTACCACCTAAATGTCGTTACTTTTTTTATTGATTGGAATTGAGCGTGTATGATTCTCTGTCACTTGATAAGGATGCAGATTGTCTACGTTTGTGGTGCCGTTATACATGGTAGTTGTTATTTTACAACTAATCCACGCCAACTCGAATATATCCAAATACGTGGAAGTCTATTGATTTACTTTGGTTTATTGTTGAAAATTTAATGAGAGCTATTAAAATTCATAGTTATTTCACCGTACGCAATGTCACTAGTATACTTAATATGATAAGTTATTTACATTAAATAATATTTCTTATATATATTTGGCTGTGTCTTGTGCATTGCAGAGTATGGAAAGAATTGGTAGACAAGTGGGTTAATGCCACAAAAGTTGACGCAGGAGGTAATTCTGATGTAGTCAGTAATCACAATTTATGCCATTTCATATTAGAAAATATTTATTGAACTGATTTGATCGAGAATTTGTAGGAGAGGAAGGTACTCCAGATTCAGTGAATCTATCAGTTCTTGAAGAGGAAGAAGGGCTTCCTTCGCCTCCTCTAGACGAAGGAATTTTCTTTGCTACCCAACCTACTTCGATGGAGCTCTCACAGGTACCATTTCATTTCACCTGCCTTTGTTCTTTGGCAATCTTTTTTAATTTTATTTGTGAAAGTGAGATTTATTCTCCATCAAGATCGTGGACTGACTGTTCTTTATTTCACTGGGTGTCTCTTTGGATCGATTATATGAAGTTTTTTGATGGGATGGATGATGATGGAAGTGAGTTGAATTTGCTCTCTTTCGTCTCTCATTAGATAGTTTTTGTTCTTTATTTCTCTAAACGGGAATGTCGTTTCAGATCTTCGGAATAGTGGGGAATTCATCAAGAATCGGGAAAATGGAAGACGACCATCACCGAAAAACCAAAATATCATAAAGAGGAAACCGCAAACTCCAAATGAGGGGAATGTATTTATAAAGGAGAACAAAAGCCATCTAATTAAGAGACAAGAAGCTGTTGTGAAGACCAGTAAACCCTCGAATTTGGCTTCTGCCCCGAGTAGACCTCAAAAAGTAAGTACAGAACACAACGTTGTTAGTGAATCAAAGCTCCTGCAAAGATCAGATAAGGTTACTATCCAAAAAAAACCTCCCAGTGCTCAGCAGGATGTGAGTATTGAAATCTTGTCTATTTCTTACTATTTGAAACTAAGATTAGCCATTGTTCTGAATTCATTCTTTGGTTCAAATAGAAATTCAAGTGTTTAAATGAAGTCGCAGTCCAAAGGAAGCTCGAGGCCACAAAAAGAAAACTCCAGGAAAGTTATCAACAAGCTGAGAATGGTATGTCGATTAAGATCTGTCATTTTTTTTTTGTCGCTGCATTTTTTTGTCTTCATTGGTTAATTAATTAAAGTCGGATATCTGAGAGTCCATTGAATTTCCCCGCTATTTAACAGCCAAGAAGCAGAGGACGATCCAGGTCATGGAGTTGCATGATATCCCTAAGCAGGGTCTTGGCCATAAGAATGAACCTATGCGGGCAGGCCATCATAACCGGAATTGGGCTCAGGGACGGCGGTAGTTTTTTTGTATATCTTCAGAGACTGAATTTGTCAGGTTTTTTCCATCTTGTAAACTAGCGGAAGAAACCAAATAATTCCCAGATTCAACATGATATAACCCACTCGAGGATCGACTGCAAGCAATCCATTGATGGGATTGGAATAATCCAGGGAAAAACATAGAAAAAGTCGATAAGGGTATATATATATATATATGTACTTTCTCTAAGTCTTGTTCTACATTCAACAAATTGAGGTATGGACACCCTTTTTTTTCCCATGGAAATTAGGAGGTTGATTTATAGCGTATGATATATCTGGATTATTAACTTGGTATTGGGACGAATTTCTTAGAGTCATATATGGGATGATCTCCCCCATCATTTCTTTGATTTTTTTTTTTTTTTTGTTCTTTACAGTTAGAGGACTCCATTACACATGCAAATGTGCACAAAATAAGTCCCTTTATCATCTGTAAACTATATATGAGGTTGAATGTTCATCATTGTCACTAACATTGATTTTAGCCAGAAGTGTAATTTCTGTTTCTGTCTGAAAAATGTTATATAGCCTAGCCCATATAGCTCATTTTATTATAATGTTGTATTTCATTATAAATTTACAATAAAATATCATATTTTATCATTAATATTTTATTATAATTTGATATTTCATTATATAATTATATTAAAATTTCATATTTCACTGTAATATTTTATTGTAATATTATATCTTATTATACATTTACAATGAAATATTATGATATAATGGAATGGGACAATACGCTTGTTTAGCCCTGAATTACTTATCACCACTGTTTCTATCTAGTCTCTTTTGATTCATCAATAGTGCCTTGTAACTTTCTGTTGCTGATACAAGTTAATTGAGAATGATCTGAGGTTTTGTTGGAAACATAATTATATTTGAAAGAACAAAAAACAGAAGGAAATTGAATTGGCATGTGATATCCACTTGAGGTTTGCAAGAGTCGCGCCTTTAGACCATTCTCAGATTTCAATATTTTTTAAATATTTTTATTATTATGATCCATCTTTAATCCATCTTTACTGTTTAAATTAGAATTGTAATTTCTCTAGCATAGTTATAATTGGACTTTTTAATGACTATTGAAAGTTCCTTGAGTCGACCAAAATAGTAAAACTTACTACTTCAATACTTGTATACAATATTTAGGTATTTATAGCATATATAATAATACATTACGGTTGAGTACAAAACCTGATAATACGATTGAGTACATTTATTATGATAAATAACGCGGGCTTAAACAACTCTTGTTGTCTCATTTGATTGTAATATTGTATTTTATTATAAGTTTTACAATGAAATATTATTTTATTTTATTATAAGTTTTATAATGAAATATTACATAGTACATTTCATTTTAATTGTATAATGAATTATTATAATAAAATATGATAAAATAATAAAATATGTTGCAAAGGTGTAATGTATTTGGAAATAATAAATTATGTTGACTAGGTTTAGGAAGTCTTTATGTCTTTTTAGAGCAACAGCAATGGTGGTTGCTCTTACCCTCTCATTGGGTCAAACTATATGTTTGATAGACAAGTTTTGACTTGAGGGATCAAATACAAATAAGTAATAAAATTAATATATGTATATAATACCCATAAAGTTAAGTTTATAGTTAATGAAATCTTTTTGTTAGATTAAGGAGATTAATATTTAACAAATGGAGATAAATAGAAATCTAATATTTGTTCTTTATTGCTCATCGTTTCTCTGTTTGGCCTCTTCCTATTGGCTCTTGTTTCAAACACTCTATATAGAAAATGATAATCACTTGGTCAATACCAACAAATCTTGTCTTTATAGTTTATATGGTAATAAAAGGAATACCATAGGGTAGTTGTGATATTTTGTAGCCATACTTAAAGCCACATGTACCAAATTAGTAGGTAAACCCAAACCAACCAACCAACTAATCCTCAAAGCCATTAACACTAAATCCAAAGCAACATCCCTTCTTCCTTGTAAAAACTAAAAAGATGATATATGGAGGTATATATATACACAATCCTTCTCAAGTGCGGATCTGCGTATGACTTCATTTTACGGGCTTCATTTTGCAACCTTTGGATCAATCGGACGACCAGAATTAAAAGCTGGAAAAATCACTTATTCTCCCTCTCTGCTCCCCTCTTCTCCCGTGCGTACTCTTCCTCCCGTGCCCTAGAAAAATCATCCCCTCCCCTCCGCCAGCGCCTCACCATCCCCTCCGCCAGCGCCTCCACAGCTCCTCCGCCTCTACCCATCTAGACACAGCAGCCCCTCCGCCTCCTCCCGTGTTCTCCCTCTCTCCTCCCCTCTTCTCCCGTGCCCTAGACAAATCATCCCCTCCCCTCCGCCAGCGCCTCACCATCCCCTCCGCCCCTCCGCCTCTACCCTTCTAGACGCACCAGCCCCTCCGCCTCCTCCCGTGCTTCGGTTGCCAGCGCCTCACCATCCCCTCCGCCAGCGCCTCCGCCTCTACCCTGCTTGACGCACCATGAGGTATGGTTGTCTTTAGTTTATGTTTTGTATTTTTTTTCCTCAATCAATTATTTACAAGTATAATGTGAATGGATTATGCGGTGAGGTGTGAGTTCGCGCAAATCAATGTTGATCCATCCAGGATAGTTGAGTTCCTTTAGTGGAGATGAATTGCGATTAACTTAAGAATCCTTCTTGACGAACTTAGCCAATAATAAACCTATTTTGATATGTCAATTGCATTTTTGTTAATTATTATGCTTTCAGTATTCTCTGTGATTAGTTTGTTGTTGTTGTTTTTGTTGGGTTCTGATGTTATTTAGATCAAATTTCGTGTGTTATATGTTCCTAATAATCTCTAGGCTCTGACATTGCATATGTTTTAGTGGAGTATGTTTTTCTTATAATTCTTATTTGTTTATTAATGTTACTGATATATGATGGTTTTGAAGCATCTTATGCTACCCTGTATCAAATTCTCTTTGATGGCTCACAGTTATTATCATTGGTGGCCAATAACATGAACTCTAAAATTTACTTTTGGTTTTGCAGTAAGCTTCAGAGTGGTTTTGCACCAGCCCCTTCGGTTGCTAGCGCCTCACCATCCCCTCCGCCAACGCCAATGCCTCTACCCTGCTAGACGCGCCATCGATGGGATGAAATTCACCAGTGGAGGGGACTCTATTGTTGAAGCTTTACATGTTGATTTGGTTAGTTCAGGTTCGGGGGTTGTTGGTGATGATGAGGGACATAAGGATTTTGAATCCAGTGCAGTAATTCAGGGTGATAGAAGTGTGAGTCTGGAAAATGAGTATAGTCTTAGTGCTGATACTGAAAAACTTGTTGAATCTGACACAGAATTTGACAAAATTGTTGAACCTGTAACTTGTATGTCGGTGGTGTTGTTCTCAATACAGTGATGGTTTGTATTTTGGGGAAGCTTTGAACCAAAGGGTTATGGACACATCCAGATTTCACACACTTATTTGCCATCTTGCATACACTTCTTTGGCACCTTGAGAACATTTCATCCCACCATAACATTGCCACAATTAATTAAAAAAAAACACCAGACAAGTAATCCCTTTTAAGAAATTCACAAGCCAACTTCTTCATCTGGACCAACTTCTTCATCTGGAACAATTGACAATACCAAACAGTTGAAGAATGAAGATTTGATCAACCACATCATTTCATGTGCTTAGCTCAAATATGCCACATCTCAAAAAAAGACAAATGATCTCAAATAAAGCTTACCAAAAATATCAAATACAAATCATCTCAAATGAAGACAAATGATCTCAAGTAAATGTTATACATAATATTAGATCTACATTTTTTCAACTCAAGCTTAAACACATCTTTGTAAAGCTTCATTCCAACCACGTAGGAGCTCTAACCATCATGGTCATGGACCTTTTGCTGTGATGAGCTGCACAATGAGGATAATCATATTACAAGATGTCAAAGCATCATTAAAGCTTGTTAAATAAAATTACATGCTTTAAAAAAATTGCAGCTTGTCAAAATAAATTATAGGCTTTAAAAATACTTACAGCTTTGTAAAGCATCACTCACACCATATAGGAGCTCTAAATCTCTAACCATCATCTTCATGGTCCTCTTGTTGTGATGAGCTGCACAATCATAGCTTGTTAAAAAAAATTATAGCTTGTTAAAAATTAATTACACATTGTAAAAAAACAATTACAGCTTTTAAAAAAAACAGCTTGTACAAAAAAAAAACTCACAGATTATTTAGGACAGGACAATTTCTTTTGTCGTGAGTTTGCCCCGTTAATCCGCAACCATTACAACGTCTACTCTTCTTAATGCCAATTTCTTTACCTCCCTTGAGTCTCTTTCCACAACCTTTTGCTCTAACTTTTTCAGGCTCATTATAAATTCTCTTTGAAAGAGCCACACTTGGTGTCGAAGATTGTCCGCCATCATTTAGTGTCATTGAGTTAAGCGTACATTGAAGAGTATCAAATGTTTCAGATGTGACCTGAAAAGCTTCTTCACTAAGCAAAGCCACGTCAATGATATTAGAAGCTTGCCTATGCAATGAACTATGCCTCAAAACAATGTTTGCATCACAATTAATGTCCATCTCAACCACTCCTACATTATTGAACGTCTTCGCAGCTTTGGTCCATCTACGCAAGAGATAAAATTGAGGTAGTGGTTGATGTAGTTGTATCTTGCTGAAACAAGCAAAAATGTGTCGACAAAGAATACCACAACTCTCAAATTTTTTGCAACTACAAGTCATATGGTTGGAAGTCCTATCTTCAGTGACTTTTCTTGCACTTGAAGATGGATGATGATTCCCATCCACACGGACAACCCTATAAAAGCATAAAGATCCCAACTCTTCCACAATTGTCCCCATATAAGCCATACTCTGAAACAATTCATCTTGCACTTGGTAAAACATTGTTTGAGTGTACAATTCACCCATCGACTTCTCAATTGGCCACATGGTTTTTGTCACCGGTTGCTCATTGATATCTTTGTGATCTAGAGATAACTCTTGGTGCCTTTGGTGCTTTAGTGCTCTAGTAAATCTGACGACAAAATCCATCAACGTATTCCTTTTCGAAACATATCTCTTGTAAAAGGCATGACAACTTTCAGATCTCTGACTGCTTGACATACCTGCAGAAAATGTATGATTGACATATGCAGGAATCCATTTATGACGGATGTCATATAATGATTTTAACCAATCGTTTGAGGACAATCCACTATGCTCAATAACAGCTGTCCAAGCAAAATCAAACTCTTCTGGTGTCTCAGAGTTCCAAATGCAGTTATGAAACTGTTGGTAGTGATCTCTCCACTTAACTGCATTTATTTTCTCTGAAAATTTGCTCAATATATGCCACATACAAAACCTATGTAAAGTTTCAGGCATAACTTCTGCAAGCGCTTTAGACATTGCAGGATCTTGATCAGTTATAATCATTTGTGGTGCACCATATTGCATGGCTATCAAAATTTTTTTGAAAAGCCATGCAAAAGACTCTGAAGATTCATCACTTAAGAATGCACATGCAAAAAGGGTAGTTTGTCTATGATGATTTACTCCAACAAAAGGAGCAAATATCATGCCATAACGATTGGTATTATAAGTAGTGTCAAACACTACTACATCCCCGAAAGCCTGGTATGCCTTTTTGCATTCTATATCTGCCCAAAAACAATGACTGATCCTGTTCTCTGAGTCCATGGTAATATCATAATAAAAATCTGCACTTTTTTCCTTTTCAGATTGAAAATATTCAAACAACATTTGAGCATCATGCCCGGCATACAATTTGACCTCATCACGTCTAGCATTGTAAAAATCCTTCTCAATGCATCCAATATTTTCTATGCCTCCCGACTCTAACTCCAAAATACTTATTTGTTGGTGAATTGGGACATTTGCTGCAGAAAATTGATGTGTTAATGCCCTCTTTGCACTAGATATTGAACGATGAGACCTAAGCATGTGAACCTTCCTTGGTGTTGTTAGAACGTGATTGTGCACATCAGAAAATTGGCTTACCACAAAACTTTGTCCTGAAGACGACTTAACAACAGCCATCTTAGCCTTACACCCTTCCCTTGTAATCCCACGTCTCCTCAACCCATCACATGATTTCCCCTCTACTCGACTCCCTTCTTTATGACAAACATATTCCTTCCTAATAACTTCACCCAACTTGTTTTTATTAGTGCTCCACATTCGAACACTAAATCCAGCATCTCTCGCATATTCATTATAAAAATTTTGGGTTTCAACTAGAGATTCAAACTCTTGCCCAATTTTCGGAATTTTATCACATCTAACTTGAGGAATAAATGTCAAATTGTTGGATGATGCAGAACTAATATCCATAACTGAGACTCCAACATCTCCTACATTTACATTTATCTCACTCATTTTTTGAGAAGCAAGAATGTGACCTACTTGTTCAATGATCTCCTGGCTGAACTTCTTCCACCTCCAAGCAGGTTGGTTAAATTGTTGGCATCCACACCTATCAAAACCAAAAATCACACTCTCTTAGCATACCATTAAGACCTTAGCCAAATAGAATACAAATTTGTAAACAAAAATTTACCTGACAAAGAACGAAATACAAATTCAAATCCTCAATAGAAGGGACCCAGCAATTGGATAATCAAAGCTTCAAAGAAGGAGCCCAAAAACAGAAAAATTAAAAGCTTAATCGAAGGAAGGGAGGGGCTGTGGAGGCGCTGGCGGAGGGGATGGTGAGGCGTTGGCAACCGAAGCACGGGAGGAGGCGGAGGGGATGGTGAGGCGCTGGCGGAGGGGAGGGGATGATTTGTCTAGGGCACGGGAGAAGAGGGGAGGAGAGAGGGAGAACACGGGAGGAGGCGGAGGGGCTGCTGTGTCTAGATGGGTAGAGGCGGAGGAGCTGTGGAGGCGCTGGCGGAGGGGATGGTGAGGCGCTGGCGGAGGGGAGGGGATGATTTTTCTAGGGCACGGGAGGAAGAGTACGCACGGGAGAAGAGGGGAGCAGAGAGGGAGAATAAGTGATTTTTCCAGCTTTTAATTCTGGTCGTCCGATTGATCCAAAGGTTGCAAAATGAAGCCCGTAAAATGAAGTCATACGCAGATCCGCACTTGAGAAGGATTGTATATATACATATATATATATATATATATATATATATTCCTATAATAAAAAAATCCCATAAAGATTGTGGGCCAAATTCTAAGACTTTGTGTAATATGTGGTAACCCACAATTATTACTTATTAGACATTAATTTAATTGACAAGAGATTAGAATCAATTAAATGGACCACTAGACCTAAAAGTTGTCATCCACAATCAACAAGCAAGCAAAGGCATCAAATATTTGGACAAATCCCAAGAAATTCTCTCTATGTCTTCAACAATAGGATTGTATCCACATGTTTATGTAGGTATGGTAATTTTGGGCCCCTATATAACATATGAGTCAAAAGGTACTAATGTTGTAGTCCTTATCTGCTCCATTTTAATTGTGTGTGTCACAATATGACACAAAATCATTCGCTTTGATTTAAAAATATATAAAAAATTAAGATTATTTGAAGGGAATAAAGTGGATACTTGTGTTCTTATCCTAATTGCCACCCCACCACTTGTTATATTCAAATCATACAAGATTGATTTTGGAGGTTCCAAGAATGCAAGTAGTGTCACATTAGTCTTCACAAATTAGAAAAAAAATAGTGCTTGGCAAAATATTTCTTGCACAACAAGAAACACTTCTGACATTTATTAAAAAAAAAAACTTTCACTCTTGGTTTAAAACCCTAAAATGGGTCAATTGAAGAATATCGATATGTGAAGCATTTTTCTTCCTTGTTTTTGGCTGAGGAAAAACATTGGTGGATACATTCTCATGCATTTAGAAGAAGCAAAGAAAAATAGATGCTTAAAGAAAGGTTTTTTTTCCAATGCTTCATTCCTTATTCATAGTCAACTAAAATTATCCAAAATAACTCAAATTATGTTTGATTTTTAAAATTATTTATGGGCAAGAGAAAAAACAAAACCAAAAATTTGCTCATATTAGCTTACAATTTGTTGGGTGTAGAGTGGGACCGGGAGTCACTACCGTTTGGGTGTGCTGAGTAAAAACTCAGCGGATCTACGTATTAGTTCACAAATTCAGTATACTAAATTGATCTCATATAAAATTTATGTGTGTGAATCTACGTCTAATAAAACTCTAATGAAAAGTATGATTACTATACACCTTCTGCTAGACTAACACCATCATTAAATTAAGATTTACATATTAAAATTAAGAAAGAATTGCAAGTGGGTCTAATTTTATAGACTTATTAAAGTTTAAGTCCACCCATAAAATTTATTTGGAAGGGAGTCAAATTCACTGCAACTTATATATATATATTTTTTATAAACAAATTTTTAAAACATTTTATCTCTTAAAATACATTGGTAAATTTTTAAAAAAATTATATATTCGAACTCAGCACGTAAAACTCTCTCTAACAATATCAATCATCGATATTTTTTAAAATAATTTTTTAATTACATTATTTTTCAAAAATAATTTAATTAGTATATATGCTATGTAATTTTTTTTTCACTACGTTAACCTAAATAGTAAGTATTAAACCCTAAGAGAAACGAATTCGCTAAATCCTAACGAGCTCGTATATCGAATTTTCATACTATCACCTAAACAATAAGTGTTACAACCTAAGGAGAACGAATTCGCTAAACCCTAACGGGCTCGTGTATGCTCAACATATTGATTAAGACAATAAAATAATTAATTAAAATATAAAAATTAATATATTTTCTAAATTAAAATTTCTTCATTTAATATGTATTTTTTTTCTTAAAAATCTTCAATTTTGGCATGAATCCAGAAAATAGAAATCAAATTAATTATAAAAAACCTAATAACTATACTTGGTTACAAATAAATTTAACAGCGCGTTTTATATCTCATGGGATCTCATAATTTATTTCATTGTATAATACAATGGAATAATATATTTTATTACAGTGGAATGCGTACTATTACAATGGAATACGTTATTTCATTGTACTAGAATCTGTTATTTCATTGTAATAATACAATGAAATAACGTATGCGATATTTCATTGTAATAATACAATGGAATAACAGATTTTAGTACAATGAAATGCGTACTATTACAATGGAATACGTTATTCCATTGTAATAAAATATGTTATTCCATTGTAATAATACAATGGAATAAAATATAGGATCCCATGAAATACAACTCCATGGAATATATATTATTTTTCTAAATTTAAATGAGTGACTTTATCCCTAATAAATCTTATAAAGTAGCTCTACCTATAATTTTACTTAAAATTAATTTGATTGTGAATTATTTGTTGTTGCATGTACTGCCAAAGATATCGTAGGTGGTATCATGGCACGCACATCTTCTTTTTCCTTGGTGGGCAGGTGATGTGGCATATCAAAATGTGAGCATGTTGACTTTTTTCTCAAAGTGGGCCTTACCGCTCTGGGGCCCAGCCCACCAAAAAAGGCTCGTCCATGCACGAAAATGCAAGACTGAAAAGGCAAGAATTCACTTTTCTTTATGGTTTTGTTTACCTGCTTCGTTCTCGTTGCTGATAGCTTGTTACTGCCTGCAACTGTCTTGGGTTGATGACAACGGGCCGAATAGTCCGGCCCATTTCAACATCAACAGGATAATAAGTTAATAACAACTATAATATATGAACTTAATATAGGAGACGAACGATCAACAAAATACATATCAAACGGAAACGCAAAAGCAAAAGCACTTCCAAAACATCTACCACCATTCCCTCTTCCCCAATGTACCAGCAATCACTTACCCATCATACATGCAGATACAAAAAAATTAAGAACAATACAGAGAAACACAGACATGCATATATATGCATCCATCCCCATATTTCACTCATTATCTTTAGATATTATCCATTCCTTCTTCTTCTTCTTCGTCCTCATACTCGCCTTCGTCATCTGCAGTTGCATCCTGGTACTGCTGGTACTCGGACACTAGATCGTTCATATTGCTTTCGGCTTCAGTGAACTCCATTTCATCCATGCCTTCACCAGTGTACCAATGCAAGAAAGCCTTCCTCCTGAACATGGCAGTGAATTGTTCGCTGACTCGCCTGAACATTTCCTGGATGGAGGTTGAGTTACCGATGAAGGTGGAAGCCATGGAAAGCCCTCTGGGGGGAATGTCACAGACACTGGACTTCACATTGTTTGGAATCCACTCAACAAAATATGAAGAGTTCTTGTTTTGAACGTTGATCATCTGCTCATCCACTTCCTTGGTGCTCATCTTCCCACGGAACATGGCAGAAGCAGTGAGGTAGCGCCCGTGCCTAGGGTCGGCAGCACACATCATGTTCTTAGCATCCCACATTTGTTGGGTCAGTTCAGGGACGGTCAGGGCTCGGTATTGCTGGGAACCACGTGAGGTCAGAGGAGCAAACCCTACCATGAAGAAGTGGAGACGAGGGAAGGGGATGAGGTTCACAGCAAGTTTTCGCAGGTCAGAGTTGAGTTGACCAGGGAACCTGAGACAACAAGTGACTCCACTCATGGTTGCAGAGATCAAATGGTTTAGATCGCCGACTGCAACAAATTATCAGAAGGGATGAGTACATAATTCATGTAATAGTAATAAGTTCACCAGAGAAAAATAGCACAAAGACCAATTCAATGAAGTTTCTTACTACTGATGTAACTATAGAAGTAAAAACCTCGGACAACAACCCTATTTAAGAACAGTGATTTATAAATGTAAACAATGTTACTATATATGTGCATTGATATCAAACCCGGGCAGAAAACTGAAAGGAGAATGGTAAAATAACAAAAAGACATGTTTTTACTTACAACTTGGAGTCGTCAATTTAAGAGTCCTGAAGCAGATGTCATACAAAGCCTCATTATCAAGGACCATGCACTCATCTGCATTCTCAACCAACTGATGGACAGAAAGGGTGGCATTATATGGCTCAACCACTGTATCTGAAACCTTTGGAGAGGGGAAGACAGAGAACGTGAGCATCATTCTGTCAGGGTACTCCTCACGAATTTTTGAGATGAGCAAGGTGCCCATCCCAGAACCAGTCCCTCCACCCAAAGAGTGGCAGACTTGGAAACCTGTATAAAACAAGAAATTTCAGCTATGCCAAATACCACCAACACAGCTTTTTCAAAATCTCATTAAGAAAATCCTTCATATATAATATAGGTAGAGAAAAAATATGAATGCTAAGCATGGAGTAAAACAAAAATGCAAATTCCTAAATTATTTATGCTTCCCCAAAACCTATTTTACCTTGAAGGCAGTCACAATTTTCTGCCTCTTTTCTCACAACATCAAGAACAGAATCAATAAGCTCTGCACCCTCCGTGTAATGACCCTTTGCCCAGTTGTTCCCAGCACCAGATTGCCCAAAAACAAAGTTGTCAGGTCTAAATATCTGACCGTATGGACCAGTGCGAACACTGTCCATGGTGCCAGGCTCCAAGTCCATCAGCACAGCACGAGGAACAAACCTCCCACAAGAAGCTTCATTATAGTAGACATTCACACGCTCAAGCTGCAGGTCTGAGGTCCCAACGTACCTTCCAGTTGGGTCTATGCCATGCTCGTCGCAGACAACTTCCCAGAACTTGGAGCCAATTTGGTTACCACACTGTCCACCTTGAACGTGAAGGATCTCTCTCATTTTATTTTCCTGTATTCACTCCAAAATAACAAAATCATCAAAACCTCATTCGTAGTTCACAGCAATAAAATAGACTGTTCAGAAATCAAGTTAAAGATTAGCAGCCATTATAAAGATGTGATAATTTAATTTGAACAAAACAATACATATCAAGAAGAAAAAAAACTACACCAGTTGCTTAAAACTCTTCTAAAGATCATGCAATTCAAGTTGTCTGTTCAACACAAACTGTGAGTCTGCGAGAGACAATGAAAAGTGCATTTTACCATGTTAGCTTGAGAACTTACTGATCTAGCTGTTGAAAAAGATCAATGTGATAAAAACCATACGATTCACAAGACTACAGAGTTCCAACACTATGAGTGAATAAAAACAGCTCTACGATAATTAGTAATGCTCAAAGAAAAAACAATCCAATGATCTGACTGCCAGCTACTTCAATTAGAAAATCAGGAGGGAACCATTCAAGTTTAGAAAATAACACATCACAGTATGTCAATCAATTTAAAGCTTAGAGCAATTTAAAGAGTAGATCAGCAAGTTACAAAGGAACCAAACATCGGAGTAATGCAACTTGAATCTCACTAACAAGTAAGAAGGCAAAAATTGCAAAATCAAAACAAATATCGATTAGATCTAGCAATTTTACAATAAAATTCTAGCAAATATGTGCAAATCAATACGATCAATAAAACAATATATTATATATCCGAATAAATTTGTTAAAAATAAATAAACTGAACTTCACATTATTGTAGCCAAGAAGGCACTCTGCAATTGCCAAGATAACTACAAAATTGACTAAAAGGATCAGATCGGACAGAAATTTATGCATTCCAATGGCGAATTGCACTTGCGAACTGAGATCTTCAGTCACATGAAATCCAAGTAACTTCACAATCCGATACTAATTTCTACTACTTCAAGAGAAAACTAATGTACACAAATTCAACTACCAAACGAACAAAATCACGAACACAATTGAATTGCACACACAAGACAACTACTGGCTTCAAATCTCAGCGCATAAAGAGAGAAATGTCACTGACTATATGCAAAGTTGTAAAGAGTAAATCACCAAACGAGATCCAGAGACAATGCAGAATATTACCTAAAAATTAATACAAGTCCGGACGCTGAGAACAGGAAATCAAGTATCAGAGAGTGAGTGGGAAGAAAGACGGGAATTGTGAGGAGCTGGCAGGCGAAAGAGGACATATATATAGGCGATAGAGTGGAGTGAGGGTGGCCAGTGCGATCGTACGTTGTGTTTCAAGCCTTTTTTGTATTACCAAAGTTGATACCGTTCAATGGCTTTGATGGACGGCCGGGATCTGACCAAGTCAATGAAAGTTATATTTTATAATTTGTTGAAAATTCAGGGACATATATGCCCTCTGCGTAATTTACTGGAATGTCCTTTTGTGGTATATCTGTTTTTCCTTTTTTTTAAAAACAAAAATTCAACTTGGATTATACAGATGATTAGATACAAATAGGAAGACATTTTCTAAAGAAAAATAATGAAAAGTAATTATTTGATTAGAAAATGCAGTATATTTTATTTATGGGGTTTCAGAAAATAAACTTTATGAGAGAAATTAATCATTTATCAAGTTTGACTCTAATACAAATAAATATTGCATTAAAGTACCTATGCAGATGTAAATATATATATTTTTACTAATATTGGGTCACTCAACTCTTTTCTCTTAAAGGGGCATTGATTGCTAATCAAATAAGTGTGATTGTAAGGCGAGTGTGAGATGCGTGTGAAATGAAAATTATCATGTTTAGCATGAAATGAAAAGTGAGCATGCATGTTATAATTTTAATAGTATAATTTTCATATTATCCTAATCTTTTGTACATAAAAAACAGTATAAATTAATTTATTGTGATTGGTACAATAATCTTTAAATGTCAAATTCATTCTCCCTTGTTGATACTAGCTACTCTCACAATTTGGTGAGCTTGAATAATCTTCATAAGGACAATAATGAGAATGAGACAAGTTTAAGATTTCATCCTCCTAAACTTAACCAAATAATAGAATGAATGATTATCTCGCCTCATTCTCTCTAATTGTCAACCAAATTTTCCGTAAAACTTAAAATAAAGTATATTTGACAATTTACAACCAATTAAGGCCTATGTAGTTTTAGATTAATAAAAATGAATTGTAATTTTAAGAAAGTTAGTTTTTTTCCCCCTATCGTTGTCTCTATTTTCTTTTCACACTTGAATGTTCGAGAAGTACAACTATTTAAATTATTTTATATATAAATATGCCATTTAAATCATGCGCGACCCATATAATTTGGCAAGCAATACCATCAAAGCAATCTACTGTCCACAAATTGCAACAAGTAGTGACCTGGACATATATTTTAGTAATATAAAATTTTAAATATGCTAGAGTAACAAACAAACCTCATTTAATTAGTGAAATATTACATTAAAAAAATAAACATATTGTCCTATTATCGTTGTATTTGATCCGACACTAGAAAGGATTTCCTTATAGATATTAAAACATGGAATTCCTATATTTTCCATGATTATTTAAACATTTTAAAAAGAGGTTATTTGACTAAAAATTCAAATAAATGATATTATAATAGTTGATAATTGAAGTAAATATTGTCAGATCCCAAAAGTAAATGGCTTACAATTCTTAATAAAACGCACCCATCAAGAACCCAAATTCCGAAGGGCACAAAAGTCATTCGAAGTCATAGTTGCCGAAAATTCGACAATAATAGAAGGGCAAGATCGCCAATCAACACAAATAAATTCCAATATCCGCAGGAGATATTAATACTAAATTTATTTTTCAAAAGACGGAAACCATAAGGACATGCGCCATAGCGCGTGCTTTAGAGTGACCACTATCGTTGAGAGGCCGGACGGAAGGGGACAACACACGGCCTGTTGTGTTAGTTGTCAAGATTCAATCGCTACTCGCGCGTGGTTTGAGTAGATTGGGGAGAGACAAAATTGGTCCGAATCAAATGCAGCAGTTCACGTGAAAATATGGTAATGTGACATGTGACCTGCAAGTGTCGCCAGCTTTATAAACTCTGGTTAAGAAATCTACCTACGCACCCCAATCAATAATGGAGAGAGATGTTAGATCTGTGATAGCTAAAACGGCGACGTTTGCTTGTTTTTTAGACTAAAACATCTGATCTGAATCTCCACGTGTCTCAACTCTCAACTACTAAACCTTTTTAATATCGATAATTTGTCAGAAAGCTGCGTTGTTGCTCTCCACCGATTATAAATTGACATCAATAGGTTAGTACTTGGTACTAGTACAGGTTGTTCATCACAAAGGGACCTTGCGATGCAAGGATCCCCCTCTTTTTCGTGAAAGCTTAAATCTAAAGATCCCATTTTCATTTCAATATTAAACCTTTTTGTTGTAGGTAGAGATAGAATTGCTCAAAGAAGGAAAATCATTTGAATGTCTTGTATTGGGTTTTTTGAATATAGTCCACCCCTCTGTTATATGGTGTTATTTTTTTAAAAAAGAAGAGAGTTCAAATGTCTTTTCATTCTTTTAAAATATTTGAATATTTGATCTAACGGACATAAATGAGGCTGGACTTGAAACTGCCTCCTTGTGTTGGAGATTAGACGGTGATTTAGAGCTGGGTTTCTTTTATAATAATTTTAGATAAGATTAGGTGGGTCAAATATTATAGCATTAAACCAAGTTAATCATCGAGATATGTGTTTTGTTGATGTGGTTGAACTAACAATATATGTTGATATAGTTATAAATTTCTTTTTTATGTAATAGAGCCTATAGAGGTGAGATTCAATACTTGATTTAAGAATAACGTATTAACTTAAAATATATTAGAAACAAGCATATATGTCATGCCTACATCCATTAAAAAGATGTCTACAAATTATTCTCACTGTTTTAGCATGAACAGTAGTGTTTTATACGATGGAGGTTAACGTGTTAGCGGGTTGGGTTTCAACTTTCAACACGAAAGGCCGGCTTGATAGGTGGATTGCAGTGCCAATATTGGGCCTCAACGATGTACTAATCCGACATCCCTTTTGGACTCATAATGAAATTGATCTAAGACTCTTAAGGCCCAGCCTTAACGACCCAAGAAATCAGTCGGTCCGCCTCCCATCCTTTTTCTTATGCAAGGAAAAGTCACCACACCTGACACCACTGGGTCCAGAGAAGGTGGATGGGCCTTTTATTCCAAAAATACAAGTGGGCCTATTTATCTGTACTGAATATTCGTCGAGGATGCCTTTATCTGCAGTTGTGCACGTCATCATCCTTCTTCTTTCTTTCTTTTTTTGAGAAAACGCACGTTACCATCCTTGGCAGCTGGTGTTATCCACTACTTAATTATAGAGATAGTTGCTTTTATCATTATTGTCCTCTATTTATTTATACTGTTTTAGACTTTTATGTCCTAATTCAGAAATGAGTTAGCTGGGATGAGGGATGAGGGATGAGGGATGAGGGTGAGGGTTAGAAAGAGTTGGGTTGGGGAACGCTTGTTTTGTAAGGACGTTGGTTGGCAAGTGTTTAAAAGTAAACAGTAATTATAGAGATTCGAGTGATTTTCAACTCAAAAGCATCTCAGTAGTGTGTGACACTTATTCATTGAGTGTGCTGACATCATAGCAAGTAATCATAGAAAATCACATCCAATAAATAAAATGACACACACTACTGGGATAATTTTTGGATGAAAATCATTAGGATTTTTATCATTTTTGAAAAGAAAAATGTTTCGTAATCCAATTTTTGGTGTCTCAACACAGTCCAAGATAACATGGCATACTATGTAAGCTTGCTTAGTTGGATTTGACCAATTTTGAAAATAAAAAATTTAATCTTTCCTATTTATTTTGTAACGCTTAATTTTGTTATTTTTTCCTATTTAATATTTAGCACATTTTTTTGTTGATTTATATTTGAAATAAAATTTAATAATAATTTATATTTGTACTTATAATAAATTATAGTTATAAATTAATTCATTCTTATACGAAATCAAAGTAATAACATGTGTGTGTGTTGTAAGTATAAAGGTGTGTTCCGTCTCTGTACTACATGTGTGTGTTGTAAGTATTCAAAAGTAATAACAATTAAAAATGTATTAGATTAGATATTATAAAAATTTATTAAATTAGCTATCATTCATGTACACCAACGTGGTTCATTTTCACTAATTTTGAAAGTTAGAACCTCAAGGTTTAGGATACCCGAGCCCGTTAGGGTTTGGTGTTAGAACCCTTGGGTTTAGCACTTATGACATTTATGATTTTATTAGCGAATCTATTTCCTGAGCCTGTTAGGGTTTAGTGAATTCGAGCTTTGGGATTCATCACTTGGGACATAAAATTTTAATATTGAATTCGAAATATATGGTCAATTTACGGTAAAATTTCATCTTCAATAGAAATTAAAACATACATATCCCTGATAAAAATAATACATGGTTTTCAAAAATAATATAAATAAATACGAAAATCTACATAGTCCATATCCGTAAAAAAAATGTAATTAAAAATAATATAATATAATTAGAAATAATGTAATTAAAAAATTAATTTAATTAAGAATGACTGAATAAAACCTATCGATGATGAATATTGTTGGAAAGATCTTTATTTATTGATTTTGAATATGTAATTTTTTTCAAAATCTAATATATATTTTGATAGATAAAGTATTTTGAAATTTTGTTTAACGAAAAAAAAAATCTACAATGGGTCTTTTCATATAAGATATCTTTATTTTTTAAAATGTTGATTTTGCAATGTCATATGCTTATAAATTATGTCACGTAGACTTGAGTTAATATTGGATTTCAAAAACTTGAAATATTTTGCGTCTGACACTCGTGTTTAAAATTTAAAATAAGTGTCATATCCTATATGCAAGTGGTAGACAAAGGGGTGTAATGGTAGGTTACAGTTGATTATTTATTTATTTTTTTGGTTTTTGACATTAATTTAACTGGCCTAATGGTCGATTATCGTTGATTATTTCGATTATCGATGGACTATTGTTGATTCTATAAAAAGGAAAATATGAATTTTTAAAAAAAAAGAATCATTGACTGATCGATTTGATTATTTCAGAATTTTTTTACAACCCTAGGTAGACCAAGTGTTTTATATTAAAATCGTGATTATATTGTAACAAGGAAACATTGATACCACAATGAATTGAACATTAAGACCAAAAACACATAAAACAAATACCAACCATCATCAACTACGTGTCACAAATTTCAAAACTCCACTATCAAGCGAGGTGTTTCTTTTTCTTTGAAAAGAATACAACCCACACGCACAAGGAAATACAACTAGGACTCGTCAGGCCGAATGTCACCAAAAAACCACATGCTTTTCAAATTGTTTTGCTAAGTTGATAAAAGGGAGGTTGGGAGGAGTTCTCTAAACTACTCTTAACCCCTATTACCGAATAAAGTTTGAGACAAACCTCTCCGAACTGGTTGCTAAACGAGGTGCATGTAATGCTATATGATTGTGGTGTTGATAGGAAGATCATGCAAGCATGACGCCTTAAACTCCTTAGGCAAGCGTGACGTACGCCTTGAATTCCCTAGGCGCCATTGACTTGGTCATTTGCTTAATTAACGGGGATTAGGGACAATTGGAAACGGGGATTAGGGACAATTGGAGTTTGGATTTTCATCCCTCGTCACATGAAAGTCTAAACGTATACATACAACCACATCTACTTTCCATTAAATATTTTTCTCTTTTTGTTGATTAGCTAGCTATTGTTCAAGTTGGTTGGGGATGAATCATTTTCGTTGGAGGACTTAAATTCAATTCCACACTAACAATTCTATAACTTATCAAAATATTTTAGAATAATAATAAACCAGTTTCCATTGGAGAAAATATAAAAAAAATGTATTATTTTTATTAATGTTAAGCTAGTGATACTTGACGTTGAAATATGGCATTACATTAAAAGTGGATTAGAGAAGTGTAGTCTTTATATAATACCAAAAAGAACGCGAGCTTGCATACTAAATAAGATTAGATGTCAACTAACATTTTTGTCAAAGAAAGCCTAACTAGCCTATATGAAAGGCAAAGTCACTTTCAACAATATTGCAAGTGAATACATATATAAATATCTCTTCTTTTCTTTCTTTTTTTACTTCTAAACTTAATCAATTATACAAATCATGCCTTTGATGGCAGGCATGCAAATAAAACATTAATGTAGCCTTTGATATATGTATTTAGAAACAATCACTTTTGTGGGTCTTCAACTTTTTTATGACAAAATTGCCTCACCAACAACTATATATATAGAGAGAGAGAGAGTATGAAATGAGACCCTATTTTGTTAAATAAATTGGGGAGGCTTACACATGCAAGCTTGGATTTGGGTCCTACCCATGTGAGAGTGTTGCACATAGTTAAGGCATTTTCATGGCTTTTGCATAAGAAAAAGGAGCTCTCTTATATGGTAAGGAGGTTAAAGACCCAACTGTATTTTTCTGTCCTTCATAATTGCTTTTGAGAATGAAAGGAAAGAGAAGGATAATGACTTTTTTTTTATAGAAGGAGGATAAGGACTTGTAGGACTCTCAAAGTAGTTGGGATTGAGAGCATTCAAACATTGTAAGGCATTTTCTAGGCTTTTGCATAAGAAAAATGAGTTCTATTATGGTGAAAAGAAAAGGATGAAAGACCCAACTATATTTTTCTGCCCTTAATAATTACTTTTGAAGATGAAAGGGAAAGCAAAGGGAAGTGTAGGACTCTCAATCTTGCTGGAATTGACTGTCTTTCGGGTTGGGTTTATTGGGTCATGGGTCATGGGTGGGTTTAATTCACACCTAAAATCCATACTCATTTCCTTCTTTTTCTTTTTTTTTGTAAATTAGGTTGACATTTTAACTAAACATCAAGGTCTAAAGTTGTGGATAGTCATTAAGGTTTGATTTGATAGATTGGATAATTTATTTTATTGTAAATACACATGGGTGATTTAAGAATTTTTGTTAATTCATTTTGACTAAATTAGAATAATATTCCCTACATATCCATTGTCAAATATCGAATTTGGTGGATATGCACATCTTACATTTTCTGACTGAAATTTAAATAATATCATGTTTGAGAAAGTTGCAATTGACTTTGTTGAGAAAAAAACTAAAATTATATCAAACTAATATATAAATTGGATCCCATGAAAAAAAAAATAATGGGTTTATTTAGTATTATTATAAAATTTACAATATTGTGTCCCAAGACAGGACATTAGAGATTTTAGTTACATGATTATTGTTATTGTTATCGTTATTTTTTTTGATAGAGATTATTGTTGTTTAGTTAGAGCTTAATTTTTTTTAATAACAAGGAGGGTAATACCCAACAGAAACACGAAGGTCCGATGTGCCGGTAGACTACACATAGGGAGGTAACTCTCTCCCTTTTACAACTCTTACCATAATGATGATAAATCTCACTCAAATTGGTAGTAGGAGAGAAGAAAACCTACAAGGCTACCACATATGTTTAGCCCAATGTATACATGTAAGAAATAAGTCTTAGGAAATTCCTTTTAACACTTTAGAGTTTTATAATTTTAAAAAATACTATAAAATTAAACTCACGTATTAGCTGTAAGACTCAATTCACCAACTCGAAGTAATATTTTAGTGATCATATGCTGAACTTTGACCCAACTTCTTTGTCATTAAGTGAAAAACTTCTATGCATGCGGGCTCATGCCCGGAATTTATACATATATCAACTGTCACAAAAAAAAAACCCTTATCTCGTGTCATTATCCATTAAAAAAAGAGTAAAGACTGAAATTGTACGAATGTGAGAATCTAACCCTAGCGTGATTAAAGCGGGTAATCCAATATAGTTCTTCGGATTATTGGGGCCGCATTTTGTTAACCCTAATCATGATTTTCCAAGCCCTAATAATGATTTTGTAGGCTTTCACTGTTAAATATAATGATTTTTAGGGACAATTTTACCCTAAAGTCACCTACCAAATGCCTCCCCACCCAAACTTAAACAAACAAATCTTAAAGTTGAATGCATCATTTGAAGACAACTAGTCGTTTTTGTCTGACACAAACCATCATTTCCGCACCAAACTAATCATGATTATTACTTGGTTAATAGAATATTATAGGATTACTAAAACACCCTCGTCTTATGAGACAACCGTATCTTTTGCCTTTGAGTGCACCTATGCATGCATTCTGGAGCCTACCAAAAGTGCAAGGCGGAAATTTCCTAGCTGCCCTTCTTCATCGTCTGTATCTTTCAAGTGTTATCTATTTATTGCCCCCAGGGCATATGGCTCAGCGGCACCCAATGGGGTCTTCGGTTTGGTTAGTACGGTGGAGTCCCGAGTTCGAAGCGTGCCTTTGGCGCAGTTTCGGTCATTCTTGGTTGATTTATCGGAACGCACCCAGCGGTCCCTGTCGTTGTGTCGCATAACCTGCGACTTACATTCTACCGGCATCCCGAGGGCACGGGTCGGTAGACAGGCCCTTTGGTCCTGCCCCAACCAAAGTGTTATCTATTTATTTTTTATTATTATTTAAGCCGTTGAGTTTATTTATAATTAGGGGATTCATCGTTTAGTTGTTTAAAAAAAATGTGTATTCTATTGAGTATGTTCAATTTTTCAATACATCTTTATGAACAAAATTATCATTATTCTAATAAATTATCATGCGCATGACATATGCTGATATCGTCAAATATTTTTTTAGTTTTTAAAAACTTTAAAACATGTTTTCTCTCAAAATATAAGTCGTATTTAAAAAATATGTAAATAGATTCAGAATCAGGGCTAAAAACTCTTTTCAATAATACTTATTGTCAATATGTTTAAATATTTACTCGTCAAATTCTTTGAATAAATTTAGAGAATTTCTCAAACTTATTCAGAATTTAGAGAATTTATCAAAACTCACCCAAACAAATTAGAGCAGTTTTCAAAATTGAGCAAAAAAATTCAGATGATTTCATAAAATATATAAAAAACTTATAGAGTTTCTAAAATTCAAAAAAAAAAAACTAGAAAGTTTCTCAAAATTTTCCCGAATTTAGAGTATTTCACACAAAAAAAGCAGACAAGTTTTTAAAATTGAGAAAAAAAAAAGATTTCATAAAATATATCAAAAAATTTATAGAATTTATGAAAATCAAACAAAAAAAATCCAAAACTCCAAAACCCAACATCCAACACCCTAATCACCAAAATCCTAAACACTGAATCATAATCACCTAAACCCCAAAATCCTAAACTTTAAAGCTTATAACTAGAAATCCTCTGAATGTTAACAATTATAGTTTTAATTTTGAACAAAAAATCTTATGAATAATTAAGAGGAATTTACGAAAATAAGAAGAAAATCACAAAATTTTACTAACTAATATTCATAAACCCCAAAATCCTAAACACTAAATTATAATATCCTAAACCTCAAAAATCCTAAATTTTAAACCCTATTACTAGAAATCTTCTGAATTTCATATCAAAAACAAATTAGAGGATTTCTCAAAATCAAACAAAAAACAACAAAAAATTTAGATGATCAAAGAATTTCTCAAACTTACATAGAATTTAGAGAATTTCGCAAAACTCACAAAAATAATTGAGAAGTGTTTTCAAAATTAAGCAAAAAAAAATCAAGGGATTATTAGCCAAAATTCAAAGGATTTTAGCAAAACTCACCAATACGGCTGCAAATTGGTTGAGAATCATAGCACTTATTCTTATGAGTTCAACGATGTCTTTGGTTTCCAAAACGATGGTCTAAGTTGGCCGGATTGAAGGAAAGAAGTTTTGGTGGCCGCGAGCTTTCTATTTGTGATTTTGGTGGCTACGGTGGATGAATTTTTTTTTGTGATTTGTTGATTTTTTTTCCCTCTCCTCGAAGTCTAAGCTTCATTTTGGTGATTATGGCGATAAAAACGATGGCCAAATGATAAGGATTTGTTGTTGACAAGGTTGTGCACGGTGAGAGATGAGAGAGAATGCAGGTGAAAAAGAAAGTAAACTTGTCATTAAATCAGCTAAAATTTTAAATTAATTTTTATTGGGTAAAAATTTAAATATTTAAGGTTGTATTGGACTACAAACACTTTTAAATGAGTAAATGAAATAAAAAGCCGATATAAATAAAGGACTTGTCAACCTAAAAGAATCTTACAATTATTGTTGTTATCATGAATCATTGAAATTAGCAAAAATTTCAACGAATTTAATAAATTTATTTTGCATAGAGGGGGTTATACTATCATTTTTAGCTTCCCCCCCCAAAAAAATTCTCCTTGCTGACATATAGCATATTAATTATTACTGGCAAAGCAATATCCCAATTTTATATACAAAAATTAGATTTGATAATGGCAATTGCGTAGATAATTACATAAAGAAGGTTATTTTCATACATGAAGAGGTTAACCCTGCCAATTGGCCAATATTGGAGAAGCACCAACAATGTGGGCCAGAAAGAGTAGAGTGGGCCTAACTCCTAAAGCTCATGGAGCCATGGACATGGCAGTTTTTACTATTTAGCCAGACACTTTTAACAGAAATTACAATGATGACTGATGACTGATGCGGAGACCAAGCACCAAGTATTAGAGAGAGAGAGAGAGAGATTCTATTAAGTTGGGTGAAGAAGAGAGGAGCAACCGAGAAAGAGAGTAGTCAGGGACAAAGGCTCTTCTTTTGCTTTTTCCTTGTCTTCCTTTTACAAAAGCATAACCCAGAAGCCATTGCTCTGATTCTTCTTCTTCTTCTTCTTCTCATTTCACATTCTCTCTGTACTCTCTTCCATCATATACATTTGCTGTCCTCAAGTTGCTAGAGGAATCTTTGAGCATGCAGCAGTGTTAGCAGAGCTATATAATCTGTGAGTTTTTAGTTAATTTTTTTTTTGTAAATTTTTGGTGGTATTACTGTTTTTTACGGCGGGGTTTTCAGATTTTAGGATTGATTTGGATGGCCTTTTGTTTAGGATTTGATCATGAGTAGCTGGGCTTTGTTTCCATCAATGTATTTAATTTTTTGGGTTACAAAATTGAGAGGAGAGGTGCTTCTTTTTTATTTTTCGTTATTAGTGAGTTTACTGCAGATTGATGAATTTATTGTTTTGCGGAGAAGTTTTCCAATGTGGGTTGCCTCTGTTGGAAACTAGTTAAGAGATATGTATATGATGATTTGATTCAGGACGAAAAGCCGATAGTTGTAGCGGGTAATTGATAATGAATCCTTTCTCTCTGTATATTTAGGTTGAAATATTACTTTTTCATATATTCTCTTTAATGTTATAAATTTGTTACTTGTTATTAGAACGGTATTTTAATTTAATTTTGCATCTTCTCTTTTCCATTTCTTCTTCAGTATCTTGAAATATTTATTAGTGATTCAGGATGATTTTGAATTGGTAATTTGAGATGGAATTTTGTCTGGAAAATTTTATCTCATTAAAAGATCATGTGGCCATGTGAATGAAAATCTTGAAATTTCCTCCCTGATAATTTGCTTTGATGAGTGAGATCACATCTGAGCATGTTTCCATTTTATCTGCAAATGCATCTTAAAGAACAGTTACTCCCCTATTTTCCCGTTGCTTTCTTATGCACTGGTGAGTTAAACCCGTAAGTGTTGTTCGTTCCCATTTACGTATTTGTTAAACCTTGCTCTTTCTTATCCTTTCTTCTCATTTGTGTCAACATAGCTCTTTTTAATTTTTTTTTTCTTCATAAATCAAATGGTGGCTTGTCAGTTTAATCAGCCAGGGATGACCTGTTAAGTTATAGAAATTCATGGGATGAGGGATCTAGTGCAGCCTCTCAAGGAAAATCGTACATGAATGTGAAATATGTGATGCTTTTTAATTATCAAATTTCTACATGTATCTGGTCATCTAGGTTATGGTAATTGATGAAAATAGAAACTCCATTGTATCTGCGAATGTTGAATTTCTATTTTCATGAGGTATAATATATAGGAGATTTGATGGTTAGTTGTCCACTAACTGAGGTTGTTTTTTTTTAATGATTAACAGAGCATCTACTTTAAACCAATGACGAAGATAAGTCCTGAATTTGAAGAAAATATGCAGTCAGAAGTAATTCTTCCTGTATCAGCTGATGTGAGCTTTGCCTCTAACCATTTCCCAAAATATAAAATTGGCCCCAATAATCAAATTCTGGATGAGCCTAAGGAGGATAACAAGGGTCCATCCTTAAAGGAGGTCGTTGAACAGGAAACTTCGCAGCTGTCAGAGCAGCACAAGCGTCTCTCAGTTCGTGATCTTGCCAGTAAATTTGACAAGAACCTTTCTGCAGCTGCTAAGTTAGCTGATGAGGTTTCTAGACTATCCATTTTATCTTTTATGCATTTTATCATTTGAGTTTCCATCTATATTCTATACACATTGTATGGATGCTCTAAAAACAAATGGTTGAACTAGAGGTGGTCTTGTTTGTAATTCATGGTTCAATATTCCATGTTTGTCATTTTGTCCATTCAGTGCTCTTTTTCCCCTGTAAATTTAAATAGTATTGACTTAAGCTGACCAAATCACCCAATATTTACTTCCTTCATTGATTTCAGGCAAAGCTTAGAGAAGTTGCCTCTTTGGAAGGGCATGTTCTTTTAAAGAAGCTGAGAGATGCATTAGAATCTTTAAGAGGCCGTATGGCAGGACGAAACAAGGAGGATGTTGAGAAAGCTATCTCTATGGTTAGTTGTTGTTCCTTCCCCTCCTTTTATTTTCTATTGTCGACGAGCATGCTTGTAAGCTGCCCTGTGTGTCAATTAATAAGAATGCCTATCATGATTTTTGGGGACTGCTATTCATTTGGCAACAGTTTCATGTATTACAATTTCAAAAAGATATATTTTCCCCATAATAATGTTCACATACAAGCACTTATTTAATTTCATGGCTATCCTATCATTGCATTGCAATTAACACAGTTAATTCTATCTTAATGTCAGGTGGAAGCTCTAGCAGTTAAGCTGACTCAAAAAGAAGGAGAATTAATTCAAGAGAAGTTTGAAGTGAAAAAGCTAGCAAACTTTCTCAAACAGGTCATTTGATGACATTTTAATATTCCCCTAGGCTTTTCCAGACAAATGATTTTTCTTTCCATCTCATGATAAGGTTAAGGGTTTTGAGTTATTGGAGAGCCTAGTTTTTATTGGAAACTATGGAAAAGGAGAATCCATGTGGTGGATTCTTTCTACTCTTTTTTTAAGGATTCACATGGATGATCCCTAAATAATTGGTAATAGGTCTTCTTTGGTGACAGTGATATTTCAAGATATACTTTGGTAACATAGTTGGATGTTTGGAATGACCTAGTTCAGATTCCACAAAACTTTACATGGAGACACATCACACGTGTACTTCATGCTTATGTGCTATGTGCTGCTTGACTGTTTGGTATCTAGGGCTAGCGCTGTTGGCCCTTGATCTCTTTGAAGCGCCCGGAAAAATTATTTTGTGAGGTTAATATTCAAATCTAGGTCCATGCTGTTTAAATTTCCGGGACATTTTAACTGAATTAGATTACATAATCATCTCTCCTCTTTAATCTATAGTCATTGGCGTGCTTTTAGTATCATATTTTATGTGAAGTATTTTTAATAGTATGAAATCGTTCTTTCTACTTGAATTATATTACCAATTTTTATCCAGGCATCTGAAGATGCTAAAAAGTTGGTTAACCAAGAAAAATCATTTGCTTGTGCTGAAATTGAAAGTGCCAGAGGAGTGGTGCAGAGGTTTGGGGAGGCATTGGAAGAAGAAGAAAGAATTTCTGAAAATTCCAAAAACCAGGCTCCTGTGAGTTTCTATTGTTTTTATTTTGTTATTTTAATCTATTCTGATGACTAATTTTTATCATCCAAAATTATCCATACTCCAGAATTGAACGGGCCAAGGGGTAGATATTGTCTACTGTCATTAACTCATTATGCATCATGATACTGAAAACAGTCTTTGGGAGGAATATCTCCTTGTTATAATTTGTATTTTTGCACCAATCTATCAATTTTCACTATGCACGGCTTGTTATTAGATGCATCTGTTATGGGATCGTTAGGTCTTTGTCCTTTACTAGAACAATGAGGCGTGCACCCCAAGCATGTTGTTCATTTGATAAATGTTTATTCCGTTTTCCTTTGATATTCCCTATTTCAGGTTGTTAAGGAACTGATTGAGGAGGTTCAGGAGGGTAGAAGGATTAAATTGATGCATCAGCCAACAAAGGTGACTTGGCGCTTATTCTTCAGTTTTGCTATTGCATATAGGTTATGAATAGTTCTTGCTTATATCCAGAAATACGACTACCGGGGTATTAGCATGCTAACGACTTATGGTTTAATTATTTTATAGAGGTTTTGTGCAAGTATTTGTTTTTCCTTAATTCTTGTAACTAAAGTTTTTTTTTTATTCTTTTGATTATAGAAAATACATTATTCATGCAGGTGATGGACATGGAACATGAACTTCGTGCTTTAAGAGCTCAGATTCGAGAGAAATCAATAATTTCTGTTAAGCTTCAGAAAGAGGTTTGTAAACCATATCATCTTGTCTTTTCTTTTTCTCGAAATCTTCATTTTGATTTTTTTGATTGCCTTATCATGTTAAATATGATGCAACTTTTTGTTCTTCCTTTCCTTTCCTTTTTCCTTAAAGAAAAATCTAAACTGGAAGCAAATATACTTACTTTATATGATTGCCTTAATCCTGAAATTGTTAATGTTAGTTACATGAACTGTTTTCACCTTAGAATCTCTCTTTTGTTGAGATTGCTATGTATTGAATTGTAATTGACCAGTTCAGCTTGTGACTTTTGGTCTTGGCCTTTAGTAACTAAAGTTTACTATTGACTCTGGCCGTTAATTCATTTCATGAGGCAAAAATGGTGATGTCTTTAATTGATAAAAAACAGTGACAGCTTTACTTGATGGAGGAAAAGTACTACTAAAACGAAAGTTATAGGCTCAAGCATAGTGACATTAAGTGCTTAAACTTTCGGGCAGTGAAATGAGTTTAGGTTTCTTCTGGCAGTTTCAGTCTACTCTAAAATGTTTGATCCATTTAGATGAAATCATCACATGCTAATCAGCTACTTTCCTCTAGGATTATTAAATTTGATCATCCTTCTGAAATGTGATGTCCTAGGATGAGATAATGATATTTAAAAAAATTGTATAAAAATCTGTCGTAATCTGGAAACAGCCAACCGATATATCATGATAAAAAGGAAACTAGAGGTTTGGAAACTCTAATGATCTGTTTTTGACAAATAAAGCTGTAGATTGTTGCCTGACTCTCTTTATGTTCATGTTTCTGCAGCATGGCCCTTGCTTTATTCATTTCTTTGCTCTGTTTATGCTGAGAGCTTTGTTTGTAACTAAGTTCTGATGCTTGTTTGTAGATCTGTGAATCACCCATTATATACTAGAATAGCAATTCCGGAAACTTGTTTTTGATTTCTCTATCTTATTGACGTGCCCCCCAACCTTTTTGTCCAGCTTGCAATTAGTAAGAGAGACGAGGAAAACAAATCCAGGTTATATATGATAGATGGTTCTGAAACACTAGGTTCATGCCTACGACTACGGCCTTGCTCAGATAGAGCTCCACTGCTTTCAAAGTGTTCATTTCAGTGGTATCGTGTATCATCTGAAGGCAGCCAAAAGGAAGTTATTCCAGGTGCTCATTATTCTCGTATAGTAGTAACATAAATCTTGGTTGATGCAGATTGTGGAAGATCCCGCCTTATTTAGCATATTCAAGCTTATAGATATAGTTCTATTGTTCTGTTTCTCTTTTCAGCAGTTTTATTGTAGCATGTCGATGAAATGAGCTAGTAAGATGACAATTTTGAGATAGATTGTGAATGATTTCATTTGAAGAACAAAATCAAATTACAAAAGTTAGAAGTGATGGCCGAGGGGCTATATGAGTGGGCTGAGGCTTCGCATGCTTCTTTAGGAAAATATATGCACAGGTGCTCCAAAACATTGGCCATGCTAGGGCCTTGTTCCAGCTGGGCAATGGCCACTATCAGATCTAGTCGCTTGTGACTGTAGCTCAGGGATTTCAGACTCAATACTATTGCGATGATACAGTAGTATGATAGAATGGCTAGTTTTTTGCACGTCATATAGATATCACACATGAAAATTAGTGGCAGCAATTGATGTATTTAGCTGAATTCCTTATAACTGCCATTTTTCCTTTTTTTATTCAAGAACTAAAATTAGGCTTCACAGGTTTCATCTTTCTTTATTAAGATAAAGAAATCAGCTAAGTGGCTTGAAGTTCAATTTCACAGGTGCCAACAAATCAGCTTATGCTCCTGAGCCCTTTGATGTGGGACGTATGTTACAAGCTGAGATCATCTCGAATGGTCAAAAAATAACTGTGACGACTGCTGGCCCCATTGATCCTGGTTTGTATATTAAATGTGCATCTGATTTCTTGAATGTTAGTATTGATATGTGCTATTTTGTCATTTCTATTTTCCATCATTGTTGCACGAAAAGCATTGATTTGAATGCCAGGATAATGATAATAATTGTGAACTGATGCTTAAAAAATAAAGAAGAAAGGCTCAAATGCTCAATAGTCACTATGCTATATTTGCAGCTGCAGGCTTGGGAAGCTACGTGGAGACACTGTTGCGGAAGTCTAACTCTGAATTTAATGTATGGAGATTTACATTCTTCTTTCCATTGCTTATTGCGTTGTTGTACTTATATATTTTATGGGTTTCCCATTTAAAGTATTCATGTTCTACAAGGTTTAAGACAAGAACAAGGGCTGAGAGCTGATGCATAATTGCACGTGTCAAACGTGATATATCCACTAGTGTTTCTCGCTGTTTAAAATTTACTTTTGCTGGTGGACTTCTAATTGGAGTTTATTTATTTTGTAGGTAGTTATCTCCCAAGTGAATGGACAAGAACATCCTTCACATTCTGTTCATTTATTTAATGTGGGGAAAATGAGGATAAAGCTCTGTAGAGGGTGGATCACAAAAGCTAGGGAAATTTATTCTATGTCAATGCAGGTGTGTTCCTCAGCTATAGTTATCGATTTTACTTGCAACATCAGTGTAACCTTGAACAGTTTGGAAAATAACAAGCGCTTTGGACATTGAATCGTTCCACCATGATCTGAAGGATTGAATTTGTTGAGGAACTTTTGACAGAATTTGCTTCCTTAGAAATTGTTTCAAGTAATAGTAGTTATTTTAGCTTTTTTTCTTAGAAGACATATCCTTTTACGTTCCATTTAATTAAAGAAAGACGAGAAATAAACAGACATGGAAGTAATTTATCAGTACAATACAGGGTTAGAGAGTGGAATTGTTTACTGGACCACTTGTAGTTTCTCAAAAAATGTATTTAATTGATCATATACATATTCCAGCTAAATAGATATGTATCTTCCTGTAATTAGGGATGGAGTACTTTTCAGGACGGAAATTTCTAACTGCCACTCTTTCCTATCTCTAGCTATGCGGAGTTAGAACGGACAGCAATGCTGCAGCCAAGCAACTGTTTTGGCAAGCAAGGAAAGGGCTATCGTATGTTTTAACATTTGATTCAGATCGAGAAAGGAATGCAGCTATAATTGTTGCAAGGAAATATGCTCAAGATTTCAATGTGAGACCCTTTTTCCTTTGTTTGAATTTGCTTTAGCATTTTTATGCTAAATGCCAGTAGAACATAATGCTGAATCCTTTGAATCATTCTTCTCTCTTTCTACGTATTCTGTTTTACTCAAAATACTTTGTGTACAGCTTAAAGTGTTGTAGTTATGAACCTACCCAACCACCATTAAAGAACAAAGTTTCTAACTATGTACTTGAAGCCTCATCGAATAATTTCGGTCTTCAAAAGCAAGAATTACTTGAGAAGAAAAGAAGGAGAAGAAGAAGAGTTTTTTGAGTTGCTTGCCTGCTGTTTGCCTTTTCATACGTGAATTGACTTGAGCATGGTTTGAGATGTGAATGTGTATTTTGACAGGTGATGCTTGCTGGACCAGATGATCAAGTATAGAAGATAACTGAAACTGACATAAGTTTTTCCAGATAGCGAGAATGAGATGATATGTATGTGTGTGTGCATGGTGTGATGATTTTCTAATATTTTAGGTCTCTACTAATACATGTGCTGCATGCGAACATGTGGCCCAATGATAGAGTTGCAGGGTGCAACTTGGAAATGGCCCCTCCACGTATTATGTGCGTAAGGTACATCTTGTATGTCCCCGACCTCCACCTTGTGTGGAAACCTTTTTAGTAGTATGTGTGATTTTCTGGTGTTAGGCATAGTTTTTTGTTTGCCTCATCGGTCGGTTGTAACAAGTTGATGAAATTTTTTAATGGATTGGTTATTTTGTGGCTGATTTTGTAATATATAAGCGGTTCTATTAATCAAGTTCCCGCTTATTGTTGATTTTACTAATCATGGTAAACGGTATAAATATGTTATTGCCATGTTGCAATTCATTTTTACTAAGATAAGATCCATTAGAACTATGTCCTTTTTATGTATCTCTCTCTTTGATTTAGCTCTCTCTAATCTAGATGAATGAGGGATGGGGTTTATTCACTTAGGTGTCTAGTAGAATATAGTGAACTTTAAAAGGATTCAAAAAATTAATTATTATATATAAGCTACACGATATTGTCACATATGCACGCGTCTAATTTTTATATTTTGGGTTTCAAATCTCAATCGTAGTTGGCCATATCTACGAGGTAAAGAGACAATAGTATATTGAGTTTAAACTCAATTTTCATCCAATTTTTGGCATAACTCATACTATTTATGGTTGAGAAAGATTCGTGGAGGTCGGGAGCTTCGTTTTGATAGATTAATTATCTGCATAATTACTTGCGTGCGTTGGTGAGAATATCTTTATAACTTATTATAAAAGTAAGGATTATTTGGTGATAAGTCTTTTATATGAACTTTATATTTCATTTACTCTTTTTGAAAAGTTTGTAGTCCAATACATTCCCAATTATTTGAAGCTTAGCTCAATAAGGATAATTTTAAATTTTAACCTCAATTGACAATTTTACCCTCCCCTCATTTAAACCTATCCTTATTTTTATTAGTACATGATTGCTCCTTATTTAGGAAATAATTATTATAATAAAATAAATATAAATACAATCTCAGAAAGTTGGATGAAAATCTATTTTATCTATATATTTTTAAAGATAAACTAATATTTTCACTTTTGATGAATCAAAGTGAAGAGTCGATTAACCAAAAAAAAAATTTCTTTCATGAAAATTAAAAGCATGCACTAACATGCGCAAAATTTAGTTCACTCAGTAACCTATGCATATACATTAAAATCTGTGAATCATTATATTATCAAAATCAACAATGAAACACTTATTCATCAACAAAAAGTCATCCAATACAAATGTCAATATTTTTATTACATTCTTCACTGACAACCAAAGCTAATAACTTATGAGAATAATATCATAATAAAACTCAATTCATATTTTAAACAAAACCAAATACCATAACAATTTTTAACCGTTTTGGTGACTTTTGCGAAAATCCTCTGAATTCTGGATAAGAAATCCTCTGATTTTTTTTTGACATAATTTCAAGAGCTCTTCTGAATTGTTTTGGTGAGTTTTGTAAAATTATCTGAATTCTTGATAAGTTTGAGAAATCATCTAATCATCTAAATTTTTAGTTGTTTTTTTTTTCATTTTGATAAAGTTTAGGGTTTTGAAGTTTAAGATTTTAGAATTTATGGTATAAGGTTTTAAGGTTTAGGAGAACATAATTCATTATTTAGGATTTTGGGGTTTAGGACTTAAGGTTTAAGGTTTAGAAATATATGTTAGTAGAATTTTAAGATTTTCTTCTTATTTTTTTAAATTCTTCTTAATTATTTATAAGATTTTTTTGTTCAAAATTAAAACTAGAATTGTTTACATTCAGAGGATTTATGGAAAATTCAGAGGATTTCTAGTTATAAGGTTTAAAGTTTAAGAGTCTGTGTTTAAAATATTAGAGTTTAGTGTTTATACTTTATGATTTTGGGATTTAAGATATTACGATTTAGTATTTAAGATTTTAGGTTTAGGATTTAGAGTTTCGGGTTATTTTTTGTTTGATTTTCAAAAATTCTTATAATTTTTATTATATATTTTATGCAATCCTCTATTTTTTTTGCTTAATTTCCAAAATTCCTTTGATTTATTTTGGTAAATTTTATAAAATCTTCTAAATTTGTGACAAGTTTGTGAAATCCTCTGAAATTTTTTGTTATTTTTTGTTTGATTTTCAAAAAATATATTTTTTTATATATTTTTATAAAATCATCTGAATTTATTTGTTTAATTTTGAAAACTATTTTGATTGGTTTTGATGAGTTTTGAGAAATCGTCTGAATTCTGGATAAGTTTGAGAAATCCTCTGAGTTCATTCAGAGGATTTGTCTAATGAACATTTAAACATATCGATGATGGATCTCACTGGAAAGAGTTTTTCGTGTTGATTATGAATATATTTTTTTAAAAGAAAAAAAATAAAACTGTTTTGAAATTTTTAAAAGAAAAAAAATAAAAAGAATTTGGTAATGTCAGCATATGTCATACACATAAAGATTTATTTGAATAAAGATAGTTTTGTCCAGAATTATTTAAAGGATGTTTTGAAATATTAAAAAATTGAAGGAAGTGAATGAAATAAATATTTTTATTAAAGGATTTATTGGTGAATCCCTTAAAAATAAAAATAACGTATCTAATTTTTTTTTTATTTATAGTACCGTGAAATTTGGTCAAATCAAATCAATCTACTTTTATGAGCATGAGGTTACGTTGTTTTATAAGTATCTTATGTCATTTTATACCATACATCTCAATAGTTAAGATTTACACGTCTTTGATAGAATATAGCATTCACATATAAATAAAATTTATTAAATAAATATTTAAAATATAGAGTCTGTTTGGATCAGAGTATGTCTCATTGAATATAAGATATTGTAAAACGTAAAAGCCGTGAGAGTGTATGAGAGTATGAATGACTAGCGTATACTCTTATCCAAACAAAGGCTATAAATACAACACAAAATAATGTATTGATGCTTCTTTGAACATTTATTTTGTTTGATTGAGAATTGACGTTTCTGAGAACATGTCAGAATATACGAATGAAAGATCAGATTTAGAAATGCAGGTTACCAAAGAGGAGTTCGTGTTCTGCAAATTCAATCCTTAGGCTTGAAGAAGATAGACACGTTTGACTACACGTGCTCTTATCTTTTATCCCTTTCCGCACCGTTTTAATAATTATATCGTGTGGTATCGTTTCAGTTGTTCTTAGAGCAAATGCAATGAGACACTTAAAAATGATGCTGAAAATTTTAGAGTGTATAAAAAAAAAGTAATTTAAAAAAATTATACTGAAAAATATGTCAAATGGTAGAAAAAAGTGAAATATGATAAAAAAATATGAGAAAAATAATGTTGATACTTGATATTTAGAGTGTTTGTGAATGAAAATTAAAAAAAAATATTAAAATATATATTGTTGATATGACTGCGTTCAAATTGAGAGTCATATTTTTTAAAATTTTGGAAACTCTGCCGTTGGAGATGCTCTTAGTCAATAAGTCCAGATGTTAAAACAGTACACATATTATTATATTTTATTTTCTCTGTTGACAGTCACGTCATTCAGTGACCGTTTGAATTTATTGCCTATATACATGATTTTTGTATCATTGTATTTCAAGACTGACTTTAGAGTCTTTTTCTTCTTCCTCCTTCTACCCTTACTCTTCTGCTCTTGATCTAAATCTTCTACCTCTTCTTGCTCAAATTGTCTGCAAATAACAAAATATATCACATATTTAATTTCTTTGTGAGGGATCCCACCACCTGTAGGACCTCAAGTAAATGATATTCACACTATCGTACTCGCTCGCCCACCCATTTGGAACTGATTCATCGCTGTGGGATCGCATTCTTCCATTCCTTACCGACTTTAAAGTCATCGTCTTCGACTTTGCATTTTCCTGGAATGCTCCTGATGGAAAAAACAAAAACAAGTACTCAACCCTGAATGGCTACGTCCAAGATGTTCTGGAAATTCTTAAAGCGTGTAAAGTTGAAAAGTGCCAAGTCTTTTCTATTGCGGGTCAGGTTTGTTTGAGCATGTTGTGATTGGCCATGGACCAAGCTTGGTATGGAATTTGAGAGATTATGGCCTGCCACTGTGAATTCGGACCAATTTAGCCCAAGGTTATTGGCTTATTCATATTGCATCCAGAGTTTACTAAGCTCTAAAGCCCAAAGACCACAAGTCCAACTGATTGACTTCCTAGTGGATAGCCCATACCAAAACAATCGCGCGGCTTAACCACCTTCTTTTGCTTTGATTTTGGGCTCCCAAGAGCTCCAAATCTATTTAGTCAGAGACAGGGAAGTTATATGTTAATCAGTCCAATTGGGTTGTTGATCTAGTCTTCAAAACTACAACAATGCACAAATGTATATAAGGTATTATGGTATTAATTAATGATTAGTGAATGTCCACTTCATTAGTGTATTTGGAGGTCACTTTAAAGGTGGTTAAGCATATATCTTTAGTAGTTGGAGGAGGCTACTTAAGAGGTGATTAAACTATTAATTTGGTTGTTGTGTACTAATCTTATATAAAAAGAAGTTTACTGAAATAAAAATACACATCAAGTTCTCACTTTTATAATTTCTCCCTAGCAAAATTTCTTTCTAAATATTATTTTTAAATACTATTTTTCTTAATCTTGATTTTGGAATGTTTTCGATTCCTTATTTTACAAGACGTTATTAGTATGATCGATTCACCATCCGAGAGTTCGTATATTCCTACTTCAAAATGTTCAATACAGAGAGTTTAAAATATACATCATAATACCCCTGTAAACTTGATTCGATGTAATTTGTGCATTAAGCATGTGCTAGTTTGTACGGTAAAAATAATGGGAAGTTATTACTACTAATCATTCTGTAGTCCATTCAAGCATTTCAAAACCTGGAATGCAGAGAGCTTCTCACCTTTTGCCACGACTTCATCTACTTCATTTCCTTTAATTCATGCATGCAGGTGTTCCTTCCCCTACTCAACGATTGGATATACTGCAGACCCTTCTCTCAGCAATGCCAAACTCTCTAGGATTCGACAATCAAGTTCAGCAACTCGCTATGGCAACACATGGTTTTGTGGGTGCTGGTTGATATGGCTGCTCTCTGTAACGAGGCAGCCCTGGTTTGTCTTAGGCGTTATGCAAGATTAAACAGATTCTGTGATGGTTTAAAAAAGATCGAGTGGGATGTCTATTGCACATGAAGGTTTTTCTGAAGTTATAGTGGATGGATCTAATTGGTCAAAAGATATAAGTTACGTCATGGACACCACAGATTCTTTTGCTTCACATGTCTTAGATTTGACTGCTTCTTTTGTTACTTTAGAAACGTCCACCAACAGGAATTCTGATGTTTGGTCCTCCTGGATGTAGTAAAACCCTCATGGCTCGAGCAGTAGCCTCTGAAGCAGGTCTAAATTTCATTGCAGTCAAGGGTCCAGAACTTTTCAGCGAGTGGGTCGGAGAGTCAGAAAAGGCTGTGAGCTTTTCGCAAACAGGAGAGTGTTGATGCGTCAGAAATAACAATGGAACATCTGAAGGCTGCAATCAGACAAGTGGAACCATCAGAGCTTCATTACTATGTCGAGCTATCAGTTAAATTCCAGAGACTTGTTTGCTTTAGTACTTGAAAGGATATTCAAATGAGAATATCCACACACACATATATCATATCACCATTGTTTTTAACTTCGGTGAGGCTAAGTTCTTGTGAAGGCAAGTCTTCTTTCTAAAGGGCAAATGACCTCTTAATTCAAGCAAACGATCTGACATTGAAGCTCCAATGGTGTCTCTTGATGTAACTTTTCAGTGTGGGGTAATCCATTACCAGGACTGACTTCAAAATGAAGTGCAGAGAGTCCCAGTTGGATTTCAATTTTGGTATCTGGCATCCAAATAGCTGGGCCATTTGTGGGAGTAAGAACCTTTTTATTCTCTTATCCTTCGGGGAAAAAAAATTGGCTCTTGTTTTTACCGACAGGTCCGTCCGATGTATCCATCAGGCCAGCTCCCCAATTGTTTGGAAGTTATATTTTTGACATACAAACAAGAACAAGAGAGCTTGTGTGCCAGCTGTAACAACATCTATGTGACTGGATTAGATGATTGCTGACATGGCTCTGACGTGGCTTCCCTAGGGCTGCCAATGTCTCTGGAGCTGGATATATGGAATACCCTTTTTCTAGGTTTTTAGTACTGGACATGGATTTGAATAATTGAGTTATGGGGATGTCTATGTTTATAGATATATATAGATATAGATATAGATATATACATATTTCATATATATACGGGTATTAAGTGTCGGATTCAGATGAAAAGGGGCTTCCACTTCCTCTCAATAGTCCTTTATATTATTATTTTTAAAATGATTGGCTCTGGGAACCTCAAAGTTGGTGTAATAATCAAATAGATTTCATTGATTGATTAAGCCAATTACCAAACATGATGGCGAACTAATTATTAAATTAAATTAAAAAACACATAAAAAGTCCTATAAACTCAAACTAACTACAACATCAAACAAAGAAGAATCCTTATGATTTGCAGAACTAGTGTGGTCAAACAGGAACACGTGGGAATCACGTGATAGAACCAAGTCATAATCAATAAAAGGATTGATTCCATTGGTAAGGTAGCTGGCTGACCATAAATTCATTGACCCAATAATTGTGCAAAATTCTTTTGGCTAAAAATAGGAAAACAAAGAATTGTGTTTTTGATACCAACAAGCAGAACCCATGTGGACAAAAAAATATTGTCTAGGCATTGTGTGGTCTTTGTTTAAAAGATACTTTTACAACCTTTGTGACTATGAAATTTAATGTGTTTGTCCTCTTTGTAACTTATCTGGTGAGTTGTAACCCAGTGCTTATCAACAAATGGGGCACAATCTTTAGTGGCGAAGTCAATCCTAGTTGTCTTCTTGCCTACATCTACAAATCAAGGAAAATACATCAAAAGTACTCTTGGGGTTTCAAGTGATTCCACAAAAGAAATGCATCCCTACCAGACGTTTGGCATTAGAGTTCCACAGTGTTTGGAAAATAAGCTCATAGTAGTAACACCATTTGTAGGGATGGGAATGAGTCAGTTTTATCGATTATTATCGATTAATCAACTTTAGTACTAGTCGAATATTATTGGCTCGACAATTGACCTGTGAAGTCTGGCCGATAATATCAATTGACCCATGTATATGTGGGTCGGTTGACGGTCGTTAATATGCTCGAAAGTCAGTTGGCTGATATTTATTAATAGCAATTGGATCGAAAACTGAAAATCCCTTGCAATTATCGACCATTATCGATCCAAATATAATGTTTTTTGAAAGTCGATTGTTGGCATTATCAGCCCCGAAAAATTCGATTGCCAACCAACAATCGACCCACGATAGTCGGGTCATTAATGGTTTCTAATATTCAACAAATCAATTGATCGAGATCGTTCCATCATCGGATGATAATCAATCGACTAGATCCACGCCCAACCCTAACCATTGGAGCCCATCCATCTAAGGATTTGGTAGGAATCGAATTTATAATTTCATAAATAAGTAAATTTATTCTTTATACACGGACAATACGCCGACCAATGACACTATGTTATAATGACGTTTTTCGTCACCAATTTTTTTAAAAAAATAAAAATAAATGTGTTATATTTAACATAATGAATATAATAATATATTTTTTATTCGAAACAAAAATCAAATTCTAACATAAAACATAAACAAGACATGACAATTTTAAACTATTACATTTTATTTATGACCAAAATTTATATTACAATGGGATCCATTGTAAACTTAGGACTCTCATACACAGATACACTCACACCTCAGCCCCACACTAACTCAGTTTGATTCCCCATCACCATCCCAAAAGATAAAAAACCCACAAAGTGACCAAACTTTGCATTCTCTCTCTCTATAATCCATCTCTAATCCCCATCTTAATGCCCCCGTACAATCCATCTTTGTTTGAGATTAGTTTGCACTTTCATCCATACGCACACTACGGCGCGTGTCGTCACTTCCCGACATAAAAGGACAAGTACACCTGGTCATTGCAGGCCCATGACATGAGTAGATGCAGAACAGAAATTCTAGCTGTACATGTTGTACGGCAGATTCTGGCTGAGACCACAGTGGTGCGTCAGGAACACGCGCACTGAAAAGGCGTGGATAGCATGTTGTGGGGATGTTAAAAATCTTTGAAACACTCACTCTCAAAGCATAAAGACCCCCGAATCCCGGAAAAAATGAAAAAATTGGTATGAAAATCAAAGCCAACACTTGCTTAACTAATAAAAAGCTGAAAAGAAGAAAACAAGATCCACCTCGAACCTCTCTCCTCTCTCCTCCCACCCAATCACCACCACCGTCAATACCTTCCATCACCACCACTACCTCCGCCACTATAATGTTATCTCTATCCTCTTTGTCTCTTTGTCTCTCTGTGTCTCATCAAATGAAAATTCAGAGGGAAAGAAAGATACCCATTTGGGAGATTTTTGCCATTGGTCTTTATTAGGATTTAGGACAGTATATTCATCGTTAGCTGGTATTTTGTTGGTGGGTATTGGATTTAGGCTGTATTTATTGTCTCTTATCACCCGCAAATCTCTGTACTCGACTCTGAAAGCTGAATTGGGTTTTTGAGTCGAGTTTGTAAGAGAAGATTGAGAGGGAAAAAAATGAGGGAAGATGAGTCCAATTGGTTCTCAAGATGGGAAGAGGAGCTCCCACCACCTGAAGAGCTTATGCCTCTTTCGCAAACCCTAATTACTCCTGATCTTGCTCTTGCTTTTGATATCCGAAACCCTTCAAACACCAACTCGCACCACCAACAGCAATCACAGCCTCCTCCACTTCCTCCGCAGTCGGGAGGGCCGCGATCAACTCCTTCCCAGCCCAACTCTGGGGAATTCGCTGCCGATTCTGCTGAGTTGGGGTCTGGGACTGGCGCCGGGGATGAGCCCGCCCGTACCCTTAAAAGGCCTCGTCTTGTGTGGACCCCACAGCTGCATAAGCGCTTTGTGGATGCTGTAGCGCACTTGGGGATCAAGAATGCCGTCCCTAAAACAATAATGCAGCTTATGAGTGTAGATGGGCTTACTAGAGAGAACGTGGCGAGTCACTTGCAGAAATACCGTCTGTATTTGAAGCGGATGCAGGGGTTATCTGCAAATGGTGGTGCTAGTGGCAATAATGGAGGTGGAGGAGGGGGTGCTGCTGGTTTGGCCTCGTCCGATCCTGCTACTGACCATCTGTTTGCAAGTTCTCCAGTGCCGGCTCACTTTTTGCACCCTGGTCGCCCTAATTCGGACCATTTCTTGCCGTTTGTACCTGTCGCAACACTGCAGCACCATCACCATCAGCAACATATGGCAGCTGCGGTGGCGCATCCACAGTTGCAGGCTCAGTACCATAGGCAGATTGGACATTTTGGGTCTCCGCCCAATGGACAATTTGAGCATCCATTTTTAGCCAGGCAGACGCAGCAGCAATCAGTGCATAGGATGGGGGCACCAGTTCACAGTCAGGTTTCAGGATACGTGGAGGATTTGGAATCAGCCAATGCAAATGGAGGGAGGAAGGTTCTGACTCTGTTTCCAACTGGGGAGGACTGAGTTTGGGTAATCTGTTGGCTACTACTCCTGTTTTTTTCTTCTTTTAATTTCGGCTCCTGGGTTTTCCTGGAACTGATGGTTGGTGGTATTGCTTAAATTTAGAGTATCGTTTGCTGTTTGTATTTCTGCTAATTGTTAGTCACGTTGGCGATGGTACTTGGTAGGCATCTATTAAATTCTCAATTTCCATTCCAGATCCAAAGTTTGTCGTTGTGGTTCAGTTACGTGTAGGATTGGTCATTATTGGTGTCATCCATTATTGTGTCCTTCAATTCTGTGGACTTCCGTCCTTGTAATTAGATTCTCTATAGCATTTTTTTTTTGCTTTTGACATTCTTCTAGTGACGGATATCTCAGTCATGATGTCACTTTAAGGCAAGAATATTCCCAAGTGGCTATGGCATCAAGTACTACAATATTGTAAGATTGGGTCGACCTGGATTCCTTGGAGGTAGCTTTATCCCACAATAGTATGGAATCGGCTTGTTGCTCTTACACGTCTTAGAGTCTTCTTGTCAAGGAGGTTTTTTGTTGTTGGTGCTGCTGGTGGAGTTGATAGTTTAACAAACTATGCAGCTTTGAGCTCGTAGGTGAGGATAATAACATGCTGGCAAAGGGAATTGGTGTACCGTAGATATCGAATACAGGGTTGGCTGTCCTTTGTTGGCACATTCAGATCCAATTTTAGTCTAATGTCACTGGAGAGTTATTCTCTTATGTTTCTTAGTCCGTGTAATGTAGAGGGGTGTTGTACCTGTTGTACATTGTGTGACTCCATAGAAGACTTTAAGATCCCAATGCCAATTGGATTCACTGAAATCCTGATGTTGTTAGAATGTCGATTTTACTTTAATTCAGTTTGAACCTTGAAGCAGCTGAAGTTTCTTATTTACCCTTAATTTTAACTGTTGCTTTTGTTTTTTCCTTAATAAATTGTGTGGTTATGTTATCAATTTTTTGGAGGGAGAGGAATCACACCTCATCAAAGTTATATGGAGCAGGTCAGAGTAGGCCAACTCTTACTCCTTTGTTGCTTTTTTAAATGAATTCTTTGAGCACTCATTTAAGAACGGATTTGAAATGTGATCCAAAATCTTATCATTACTTCTCTATGTTTTGGGTTTTTGTCATTTGCTTTCGAATTAACGAGACAGATTTTAATGGACATGAATTATGTTTGTTTTCCAGGGTAAGACTTCAATTAAAATTATTGTCTGCTAGTTTTATACGACGGTGAAACAATATTAAAGCAAAAGGAAACGTGTGTGTATTTCTTGGAGAGATCAGTTAATAGTGTATAGACATGCGTAAGCCATCCAGCAAGGGTATTTTGATGCCTTTGGTAAGCATAACATTTGAATTGTCTGTACAGATTAAAAACTTTTTTTAGATACTACCGATTTTTTTTTTCACGAGTCACCATTATCATCTATTTGGAATGGATCAATGGAATTTGTTTTGAATCTTGAAAACCTTTTGTTTGCTGCATGGAGTAAGACTCCAAGTTAATTCTGAGCCATTTCCTTGTTACTGGAATGTGAAATTTTGAAATTTGGAGCAGTCTTAATTCTCAAAGTCCTGGAAAAAAACATATGGTATGAATTTCTTCGGTCTGAGTCAGGATCACCTCATCTGCTAATCTTTACATTTCTAATTTTTGCACATCTTAGGTAGTTACAGGAAGCTTCTTTTGTTGCTGATGATTGTTTACTTTGATTTTTCCGATTTTGTTTAGGATGTGAACTTTGTCAGTATCTCACGAGAGCTGATCCTTGTTTGCAATTATTTTTTTGCTTATATGACATTTATGGTCTACTTTTTTAATGGATTTGTTATTCTGCTTGTCTTGATCGGTACTTGCAGTTGTGAAGCAATGTATGTAATCAATGTCAAAAGTGAGTTCTTACCTTTGGCCAAGAAAGTGGCTGTTAATAGTATAGAACTAAATTGTTTAAGAAATTTTATCATTATGCAGCAGTCAAGCTAGTCAGGAAATGAACTTAGTTTTGTTTCTACAGACTTTTAAGAACTAGTGAAGTGACAATAGTGCTAAAAACCCTAGACAACTGTCTAACTGGCCGTCAGGCAAGGACAGAAAAATTAGATGATCTTTGGTGTATAGTTAGTCTATTGCCATCTTTTTGCCATGAACAAAAAATGAACTGCATTTGATAATCCTTCATATGCCCTCTTAGTTTTAGGTCACAAATCATGTTATTGGGAAGAGAAGCATAGTGTCAATTTTCTGTGTAAGATGTCTCCATTAGGGCAAAACCTGCACGGGATAGATCAAACATATCTCTCTGTCCATTAATAGGATAAATTGGCCATATCGCTGCCAAAAGTTACTCGTTTATAGGCATTGAAAAGAGGGGAGCTAAAAGATTCCAGCCACATGGTACAGATGCAGATATGGGAAGTATAATAGGAACTAACGGTCAATATTAGCTTCCACATGCAGTCCACCAGAAGCTAGCTGCATTTCACAGCTTGCATTGCATGCCTGGTCTTAGTCTACATCCTCTAGGCTCTAGGAAGCACAAGCACGCCATAAATAAACCCAATAGCTGTCTTCTCATTTGCATCGGATGGATCATTGGTGCTTGGAAAATGATATATATCTTGTATCCCATGGGATCCTATATTTTTTTTTATTGTATTATTACAATTGAATAACATATTTTATCACAATAAAATAACGTATTTCACTGTACTAGAATCTGTTATTCTATTGTATTATTACAATAAAATATCTCATACGTTATTTCATTGTATTATCACAATGGAATAACAGATTCTAGCACAGTGAAATAACGTATTCCATTGTAATAGTACGCATTTCACTGTAATAAAATATGTTATTCCATTGTATTATATAATGAAATAAATTATGGGATATAAAACGGCATTGTTGGTGCTTTGCATCAAGACCACCAAACATCACATTTACTTTATAATGAAGAGAGATTAAATCAAATAGCCTTCTTTCCTAAGTTGGATTGAAAAAAATTAATATAAACTATCAAAACTCCACATACATTACATAATTAAACAATCAATTCATAGTTATTGAAGCATGATGAACGCATCGCTGGCTGGCCAACCTGGTCCTCCAACTCATTTATAAGCAATTTTCTACCTAAAGCGATGGGATCGCCTTAGTTCAATGATCAACAAATATAAAATTCAGCTCAAGTCCTCAAAGTATCACTTCATGCATAAGTAGTATTTACGATGAAGAAGAGGCTGGATCTCTACGACTACAACTTAACGAAATATTAGTCACCCCATAATCCAAAAGGCATATAAAGCTCCCTGCCACGAATATGAAAGAAAACAACAGCGACATCTTATAAATATGTTCTTAAGTTCAGCAATATAAAGATCCACAAAAAGAAATTTAAACTGGCAAGCAAAAACTAGAACTAGTACAGAGGCTTGTGACAACTGGTCTTTAAATGATTCACCTACCAAATATTTAGTCCCGAGTATTGTATTCAAATCGGCCAATAAATCAAATTATACAAACCCCACTCCACATCTAATAGTTTTGAGAATACCCAAAGCTCAGGGGCTGCTGAGAGAAAGGAACCTGCAAAGAATATGGACAAACGAAATAATAAGAAAGCAAATACAAAGTTCAATAATATCACATAATTGCAGAGAAAGGAAAGATACAGGTATCTAGTCCACGTATTTCCACTACTCCGGTTTTTAAAAAAACTAATGCCAAAAGAAGCTGCAAAATAATGCAATACAATGAAAATGAGGTTGGCAAATACCAGCTGAATATAATAAGCTTCCAAAATGCAAAATGAACTAATAAAATTTCGAACATCTCGAGGAACCCACCATCAACAAAGTGTCTTGCTTCTGCTGTGAGTAAAACTAATTCAAGGATATACGTTCGGAGTAGAAGGGAGGCCCTTAATGAACACATCTTTAATGTAAATATCTAGAGAAATTAGATATCAAATGCAGCTATGTAAAACTTCGTCCATCTAAGATAAAATTTAAGAAAAAGACACGATGAAAGCCCAGACATACAATCTTCTAGAAATGCTATTTGCCTTGAGTAACTCAGTCTACCTGGAAAACAGTTTGTCTCAGCGGCTCAAATGAATAAGCATACATCATTGCAGCACTTGGCGATTGAATATGTGCAGGATCTCCAGATGTCTGATTCAATCCTGCTGCACTGAATGGGTTCATAGCTGGACTTGCCGGAAGACCATAACCAAGGGGAGCTTGAGTTCGCATCTGAAACAACTGCGGATAACCAGTATCATACTGCAAAAATGGAAGTTGAATCTCTTGGACATTGAAAGGCGCCAAGCTCAAGGCTTGATTAGTTGGAAGGCTCCTTACATACCTGTAAAAGTTTGTAGAGCCAAGTTTGTAGTCATTTGCACACCAAAAAAAAAAAAAATCCAATTGTTTCATCACATGACTTTTCTATTAAAAATGTCTATCACATGTCACAGCAAAATCAGGAATCCAACAATAGAGTCCAAGTTCCATTTTGCACTCAAAATAAAAAAAGAAAGTACGTTTTAGCAAAAATAAAGTGAAAGAGGAGTGGAATATGGACCATCATTGAAAAAAGAAGTCGGCAACCCCACCCCGTTCTCCTATTTATAGGAATTTATTTTACCTATAATTTTGGTATGCACTTCTCATTCTCTGCACAGGAGAAGGGGGTTCGATAGCAAATCTGTGACTAATTAGACAACTTATATCTAGTTGGAAAACAGGGAACCACAGTAGCTGAATCAATAAAAAGCACATAAGCAGCCAATATGCTTTGAGTTTGTAACATGCAAGATAGAACCAGAACCGTCCTGTTCATTCTATGACGCAACACCCAAAACAGCCAATTGTGAATCAAAATGTGAATAGAACCCTACCTCTCATAGCTTCTATCATAATCTGGGTCTGTACGGTCCTTCTCCCTGTCTCTGAAAATGGCAACTCGAGATGACAAACCACCATCCCTGATGCCACCAACTTGTTCTGGATCAATCATCCTTAAACCTTCATTCTCATCTCTGCTCACACATGTACTTTTTGTAACTATAGTGGCCTGGGATGAAGAATCATCTGACTCAGGACTACTAGGACCACTAAAGATGCGAGCTCTCGCCCTATCATACTCTTCCTTCCTCTCTTCCACACTTCTTGGAGGACTTCGTTTTATCCCATTCCCACTACCTCCATTTACAAATCCTTTGTTAAGCCTAGGCCTGATGACAATTTTAACATTCTCGCATTTATCACCATCTGACAGTTTAGCAGGGACTTCAGATAAACAAACAGTAGGATATCTGCTTTCTGCTGTTTTCCTCACCAGAATTTTGTTTTCTAAACCATCCAAGGCATTATCCTGAACCATGGTCAACAACCCGTAGTGTTGAGCAACACGGTGCGCTGCAAGCCGAAGGTAGGAAGTAGGAAAATGTTGAAACTCAAATTGGTACTGATCAGTACGTTTCAAAAATTTCTGTATGTCAAGTTCCATTCGCAGAACTGGCAAAAAGATAAAGAGAGAATTAATATTTACAATTACCTCACAGAGACAAAGTGGGAGCATAATAATCCATAAGCGCATTAGCTATTTACAATTTCTCTGAAGTTAACTGGAAATATGTCATGTTTGCTAAAGAATAAAATGAACTGCAGATGTACCGCTGCACAAAATATGATGAAGCATGTCTTCAACACAAATAGCTCGAAAGAAAATTCAAGTATGCATGAGACAATGAAGGATGGATATCCAAGCAGGAAACACAAGAGCTTTTCATTCACGGGCACAGTCTAAATTCACAGAACGGACACAAACACGGTCATACAACAAGACTAATAGTGAACAGTCTAACATATCCTATAAACTTCTTTAAATGCAAACACGAAATCTGTAAAATATATTCACAGCATTGAACCTTTCCAAAAGAAAATGAAATTTTTGTCTTCAATCTGACCTTTTCACTGTTTGTAACAATCATTGTGTGCAATCTCAAGTGCTGCTACTATTTTAATTTCCTCCTTTCAAAAGGTAATGGTAAAAAGTTAGCCATCAGGAATAAAACAACTTCTACACCAGGTTTTAAGTAGCAATAAAATAAGATCACCAACACATGATCCTGAAAATTGAAAACCTAACTGCCTGAAGTTTAGTTATCAATCTACAAGTCCCATAGGGAACCCTTTTTGTCCCCAGTTTTGAGAAACCTAAGAAAAGGAATCAGGAGACAATAAGCAGTCCATTTTCAACATCTAAGTGTGTGGACTTTTTATGGAGTGAAGTTTTTGGAAAAAATGAAAGAAGAAACTGGTTTTAAGACAAGGGTAAGTTTAGTTGTTGATGAAGCTGAATTTCAGGAGGTTGAGTGAGAAGAGTGTGAGCATGTGTCAGCAACAATTGAAGGAGTAGCAGGGCAGTATGCTATGGGTGTGAAAAAACAGATGTTGCAAAGAAATCTGCTGCAAATTCCACTGATGAAGAGGTCAAAGTGCATGAATAAACTTATTTTGGACAGCATAGAGAAAACAAAATTGATAACAAATTCGAAGCAAAATTGATGCTGACTCAAAGATGATTGAGATGCAAGAACCAGAATACCAGATTTCATTACTCATGAAAATAAAGTCAATATGGTGGAACCTACTGGATTAATTGATTTTGTAATTCCTGACAAATTTAATGACATGCATGGAGATGACATTTTACTTTTCGCTTTCCAGATCCCATTCAAGGGCCTAAAGCGGAATCAATTCAATACAACAATGATATTTTACAAGAAAGTGCAACTTCTGCTGCTTCAAGACTTCAGAATTGAGGTCAGGTCCGGTCCGGTCCAGTTTATTCCCATGGCTGAATTTGTGAAGATGAGTTACTGTAATGAGCTATCACTACATCAGTAGAAATGTACAGGATTGGGAGACTGAGAGCATGATGGAGTTTTGGAGCACCATATACAACACTAGTCTGAGGCCTTTAGAGGAGGATACGATCTCATGGGAGTTGGCTCAAGAGAATTGCTTCTTCGTGAAATCCTACTACCTGTATTTAACCTCGAGTAGGCTCAATGTTGGCATCAATAACTTTCCTTGGAAGCAATTCTGGATTTCAAAAGCACCTCCCAGAGTTTCTTTCTATTTTTGGGAGGCTTGTTGGAGTAGAATCTTAACCCTTGATAATTTACATAAAAGGGGAATCTACATGTTCAATAGATGCAGCTTATTCAACGAAAATAAAGAAACAGTAAATCGCTTGCTTTTGCACTGCTCTTGGTCACATGGGCTCTGGAGTAGACTTGGCAGCTATCTGGGTATTGGATGGGTGAAAAACAAATCAATTTTAGAGGAGATAATTGCTTGGAGTGACATGTCTACAGCCAAAGAAAAAAGAAGGAATTTTCAGCTTATTCCCATGGCTATCATGTGGTGCATATGGACTGAGAGGAACAGTAGAGTTTTTGAAAATAAGGAACATCACTTAAATATTGTAATTGATTCTATCTGTACCATCCTTAAGCTATGGTGCAGGAATAGTTCTCTCTCTGAGGCATTCTAATTGTTTCTTGTAGTTTTGTATCTTTGCTCTAGGCACCATCTTGGTGTCGGTTCATTAATGCAAAAATCATTTTCCTGATAATATATATATATATATTTGCCAGAAATTTCTCACAAAGCAGTTCACTATATGTGGCAAGAAACTTATATCAACATGGAAATTTCTATGAAAAGTAACTTTCATGTATGTTAGGCATGGTTGAAGATGAATTGAAGATTCAGTGAGTTTTGTGTCGTGTCTGAGCATAGTTTGGGTTTTTTTCTTCTTCATGTAATCAAACTTCACTGAGCGGCCATATAATGCCTGCATGTTTGTATATGTGTTTGAGAAATACCCCTACACTTAAAAAAAAAAAATACACAACCAACAAACTACTTGATTTGAAAATGTAGATTTAAGCTCCCAAGGTAGGGGAAAGAACCGAGAAGGAATCAAGCAGATATATTTTCTTTGATTATTAGGCTTAGCTCATTCACAATAAAAGACAACTAGTAGTTCAAATGAGTAACTTGTGTGACACGGGTTAAGACATTATGGTTCAAATAAAAAATTGCATGGCGATTTTCAATGCACAATCGCACACACATGTAGGTATCATATGTTCAATCTTTATAAAAACATATGAGACATCACTTTAATAGTTAACTTGCTCATATGACTTTACCACATCCACAGACCATGCAGGGTGTAACTTAGCCATAGAAAATTTATTCCAAAGAAGCTCACATAGTGGTACCCAATAACTCAAGATTATAAATTATAATAAGCATCATAAAACACGCAAGAACTTTCTGAGACACAAATCAACACCAGATAAAGACACATTTAGCAATAAAAAAATTCAGAGGCAGTAATACGTTTAAGTAACAGGAAAAAAAATATATACTTAAACACCCGTTTACCAGAAATTCACATGAAGTTTACTTTCGAATTAACCAAAATGAAACCTCGGTCAGCACAGTCCATAAGAATCATTAGTTTTTCAAGTACTTTTCCCATCCCGCTCATGAATAAAGCAAAAAAAAACTCCATAACGAAACCTATATCCGACTAACACAATCAATTTCCAAACAAATCAAGAATGCCAAAAACCCTAATCATCCATCATAATCAATTCAATACACACCCGACCTCTAAAACCCTAGATTTCGAGAGAGAAAAAAAACAAGGAGAAGAAATCAAATCGTTATCAGAATTAAAACAAAAACCAATCCTCGAAACACATACAAGTCTAAATTCCACAAAAAAGTAGTAATAGATAGGAATTGAAACTAACTGGTGAGCCGATGACGAGGGTTCTGGAGAGCCTCGACGAGGAAGGGGTCTACAAGTGACTCCTTCTCATTCACTGGTGTTGGATATGCCGCCGTTGATTCCATGGATGCGAAGAGGAATAGTCTGTCTCTATTCCTCTAAAATCTTATGCTTTCCTCTCGTCTCCTTCGCCTCCTCCTTCTTCAGAAAGTTAAAAAAAAAAAAGGGAAAGGACGGTCAGGAAGACGAGGAGAGAGGAAGAGTCTCTGGATTCCTCTTCGTCTTCTCCTTTCCCTCTCACAAAAGAGGAAGGTAAGGACGGAAGGGATTAGATATCACACAGTGGGGCAAAATCCTTGACTAATGTAATGTGAATTGTGTGTACAGACAAAAAGTCCACCCGACCATATCATCTTCTTTTCCGACGGTGATGGCTCGTGTCTTCATCGGATCGGAGAGGGATCGTCTGTGCAGTTCGGTCTAGTTGTTCGCAGGCCCATTGTGTTACTTTATAGCCCATTTAGACAATCTGGGCCCCCAAATCTGCTGCCATATGGGCAAACCCCCTTCCGGGCCCAAGCTAAGCGGGAGCTTTAAACCAAAGGCATCTTCATCCAGGCATGCTTTGTAGAAAACGGAAACTCATTGCAAACGTGTTATTAACGTACACGATAAATATCAAAACAAAGTTTTTCCACGCGCCCCTATCATTTTGTGTGCGTCACCTATTCATTTAAGCCACGAGATTCGAATATAGCCGTTATTGATACGTTGAGTTAAAAGCAATGCAATGGTGAGTTCTGAATGAATAATGTATGAAAATGTGTATTTTATTGATTTAATTGTATTGAAATATATATTTTGTTGATATAATTATATTAAAATATTTTTTTTTAGTGATATAGACATGATTGTCAAGATCCCGATCTTGATAGTAAGATCATACGATCTTACGATGTTAGATGAAGAAAACGATTCAAATAGGTTCAAGATCCTATATTTTGTAAGATAGGACGATTTTAGGTACAAGATCGTTCGATTTCACTTATTTTATCGATTTTATCGATTTATAAAATGAATATAAAATTTCATCTCTCAACCCACACAATTCGTAGATATTGAAGTGAAAGGAAATAAGCGAAATACGGCTTTGGTATATGGTGGCCGACATTGATAGATTGAGATTGAGAGTTTGAGACAGAGAGTGTGGTAGGGTCGAGGAAGATTAAAAATAGTTTCGATTGATGACAGACAAAAAAGAAGAGGCTTGAAGCTTGAAAAGGGATGAGCGAGACACGATGAGAGGATTGAAGAAAAAGATAAAAGAAAAAACATTTTAGGTTTAGGCCTAATTTGGATAAATTGTGTTTAGATGTTTGGGGAAAATTAGGACCCAATGGACTATTGTATTAAGCAAATTTTAGTTGGGCCCAATATTTATTTACCTTTTTGCATTTATGCATAATTTTAATGGGACATCCAATGGAAGAATCATAATTTATTTGAATTTTTATACTATATCTCTACATCTCTACATATATAATATTTTATATTTATTTTTTAAATTTTGTAAACTCTTACTATTTTACGATTCGATCTTATTGACCCTCCATCGATCTTATGTAAGATCCCGATTTTGACAACCTTGGATATAGATGAGTATGTCACTTGATTTTTTGTAAAATATAGGGACTTAGTATTGATTTTATTGTAGTTTTGTTGAATATTGTATGAAGGAATGAAAGAGTAGATGATTTGCAAATATTGAGAGAGAAAAATGTATAAAAATTTATATTTTGCTGATATGTCTGTATTAGGAGACATTGTTTGCTAATATGAGTGAATGTGTGGCTTGACTTTTTATATATAATAAAGATGAGATTCAATATGTAGTTTTAATGAACCAACAAAAAATTTATTATTGTGGTTCCTCTTTAGTTCGAGCTCTCTTTAGGGGTTGTATTCCCGAGGAATATTTCAATTTAAGAGTGGATGCAATAATTGTTTTTAGAGGGAATGAATAATATATACGTTATTGTGTGTTTTTGTTGATGTGGCTATATCGAGAGATGTGTTTTGATGTACTCTTCGTCCCTGTATTATACAACTGGTTTCATTTTCGTTCTTAAACCTTTTTTTTGTCCATTTTTGTCCCTCGCCTTTCTAATGGTTTTACTTACCAAATCCATTTTGTGACGATATGTCCTCCAACTTTTACCAACACCATTAAAATATCCTTATACTATTTCAAAATGATTTCTATTAGTCCCTGCAAATATGAACAACTCAATCATTCATATTGATTCGTAGTGACTAATCTTCCCCCAATCGATCTTGCTAATTCCAATCCTCTTGACCAAAGCATTCCAGATACTAATAGCGTCATTTGGCATGCAAAAACCGTTTTGATCAACCCCCGAAAAAAGTAGTTCCTTACGTTCTTCCTTATCTTCTCTTGCTAATTCCAATTCTCTTGAACCACAACATTCCTGATACTAATAACATCATTGTGCAGCTCCCAAGCCTCCCATATATTAATTTAAGGGTACAGGTGTTGACAAAATTTGTGATTGTACCAATCTTGTTACACTCGAACCATGAATGGATCCTGACCCGATGGTATAGTTTAAGGACAAAAATGAAACCAGTTGTATACTTGAGGGACAAAAAGTTTACTTTAACCATAAAGTTTGTGAAATCATCAAGCCACATGTATAGCTTATGCCCAAATCATGTTGTCAAATCAGATTTTTTTGGCGCCGGATTGATTTTAATGATGAAAGTGAAACCATCGGAAATGTGAGGGATGAAAGTAGAAAAAAAATAATTTAAGGGCGAAAATGAAACCAACTGTATAATTGAGGAACTAAAAATTTACTTTAATCGAGAAAAATGTATAAAAATTTGTATTTTATTAATGTGAGTAAATTGAAAAATGTGCATTTAACTATTTTTTAACAAATGTGAGAGCCAAAATATAGAGAATGGAAAATGTCACCATTATAAATAACCCAAAAGGCGCGTGTGCTCAATCTCCGGCGGTTGTGAGAATGACTTTTATCCGTCGGAGAATTGAACGTTTTTTATTTATTTTACCAAACAAGTTATTATTTGATCAAAAAATTATATTTTAGGCATTTTATTTAATTCGTATATCAGACATTTAATTATTTTGTATGCATATTTTCAAACTAACAATCTATGTATTAATAATTAATCTATCTAATTAATGTATGTATTACACACATAAATTCTTTTATGACTAAGGCTCCATTTGGAGGAGGGGATAAGGCTCTGAATAGTATAAAATTATCCTTTAGTATGTGTTTGAATTGAGGGAATGAGAGAAAAGAGAATAAATGATATTTTTCCTTTTCATTGTTTGATGGATAAGAAAAAGAAAGAGGAAAGGATTTGTAATTTCTTCATAAAAGAAAATAAAATAAAGGAAACATGAAACACCAAAACATATCATATCCATGTCAAAATAAACTTTTAATTTATAGATACCATAATTTAGCTATCCCTTCTTTTTCTCTTCCCTCCAAATGACCTCAATTTGGGAAGGAAATATTTTAACAAAAAATTAAGGACATTTTCCTCCCAATTCTCTCCAAATTCATTTCTCTATTTTTTTTCTAAACAATTGAAACAAAAGAAATGAGGGTAAAACTCATTTCTTTTTTCTTCCCTTCTCCCAAAATCCCTCAATCCAATTACACTTTTAATGATGTTATCCGGTGTTTGGATGTTTTTAAAAAAACTTAGGATATTATAATTTTATGCAAAATGGTCTTTTATACACACTATAGGTCGTATAATATTAAAATACCTTCAACTATTTTTTATTTTATATGAAGCACTTGATATAAGATATGGATAACATGTCAAATGGCAAAAAAACACACTCACTCTTATTTTATATATTGCAAAAAAAGAGAGTAAAACTTAGAATGATAACAACATCAGTGAAAGTGATCCCTCTCTTCTTGTCCCTCTTTGATTATATTTTTTTTTCTCTTTAATCAAACACCAAAAAAAAAACTGCCATAATAGTGTTGATTCTTAGCTAAAAGAGAGATAATTTTGTTAATGTTTAAAGAGTTTTTCCCATCATTTTTTTGTCGTGCTATGCTATGCTATGCTATGCCTAGAATTGAATTGCTTATCAACTTGATTGGGTAATTTTTTTTATTATTAAGTGTGTTTTTATCTTTTGATTTTTTTTTTGGTGTTGAATGTGCCAAGAATAATGTTATTTGTTATGCCCATAATCATACACTCATTCATGCTATGCTATGATATGCTTGTTGTGTCCAAAATCATAGTCATTCGTGCTATGCTAGGTTCAGAAGCCAACTTTATAATTTATATTGTCCAAGTAGCTTCATGTTATTTGTTTGTCGGGAATTACATTTTGTTAGATCGAGATGACTTTGCTTCATAGTATATTTATTGTGTTCTTATTTCTTGTTGTGGGCTTTATTTTAGTATTTTACATATTATTTTAATGGGTACTTTTTTTATCATTATATTATCATAGAAAACTAATAAAATAATTAAAAATTATTATTTTAGTTGAGGATAATTTAGACATATCATCACAAATACTATACTATCATTTTGTCTAGCAATAAAGCAAGCAATGTATTATATAAGAAATATACCATACAAACTTAATAACATTTTTTTTAAACACTAGATAGTATTAAATAATACAGCAGTTATACAATAATTTAATTTTTGTTTTGAACAAAAAAAATGTAACTACTGAATTCGTAAAATCGATCAAGATATAAATATAATATTTTACAATTTTAAAATAAATAATTTGAACCTGAAAATGAATGCAAAAGGTAGAATTTCATTTTAAAACCTCATTTAAGACTTAATAAGAATCAATATTTATTATATAGATATGCTTCGTGTGTCTGGATAAATTATTAGTCAAGGATTATCACTTTTCTATAGATAAAGCATACGACTCGTTTGTCCACGCGCCGTTACTGAAAGTGGAAACAAAACTTATAAATAACGAACTAAAACAAGATAGTAAAAAACTGCCCCACCCCATACGCCAACAAAGTCTTCGTCGTGACTTCTCCTTGATTTCTCCGGAGCCTCTTCCAATTGGATTGAGAAGTTTAAAACCCTTGCGTTAACGGGAAGGGAAAAACCTCTGAAGCGGGGCGATGGAAGATTATCTCGTCGCAGAGCCACCACCGCAGCCGAATTCGGATGCGAATGTCTTATCGGACTCTGATTGTCTTCAGGTTCCTCCTCTCGATCCTTATTTGGGTGATCTAGATTTTGACCTAGACGAAAATTTCGATATCGAGTTCTTCTTCGACGATCGTGGAGACCCTTATTTCCCCTCCGAGAATGAGTCATGTCTCCTCCCTAACCAATTGGAATCCACTGTAGCTCATCTCCAGTGCGTTGATTCTAACGCTGTTCAACCGAAATACCAGGGTTTATCTTCGATCCCGATTGATCAACCACTCTCTTCAGATCCTAACGAGTGTCTCAATAACGGCAGCACAGACATCCAAATTTCTGTATCGCCTGAGTCAGGGAACCCTGCAGTTGCCGGTAAAATTCCCGGCGATCTGTCCGGCTCTGGCGTTAGTAAATACCTGAATTTTTCTTCGGAGGAATCAGGGAATTGCGGTCTGACTGATTGTTCTCCAGCTGGGGGCTTTAAAGTTTCTTCTCCAGTGTCATCTCAGGATTCGAGGAATAGCGGCTCTGGTGTGTCGGAAGCAACGAATTCACCGTTATCTCCTGATTCTGGAAATTTTGTCGGGGATCATAAGGTGAAGAAAGAAGGTTTGGGAAACAATGGTAGGATTACAAAGAGGAAGAAAGAGATTAGTGATGACACAAATGGAGACTCGAAAACTAGTAAGTATCAAAGATCAGAAAATGGTAATAGTATGAGCGCACAGCAACAGTTCAGCGAAGAAGAAGACAAGCGGTGGGCAAGGCTGATGAGGAATCGTGAGAGTGCGCAATTATCAAGGCAGAGAAAGAAGCATTACGTGGAGGAGTTAGAGGACAAGGTGAGATCTATGCATTCTACAATTGCAGAACTGAACGGCAAGATTTCATATTTTATGGCTGAAAACGCAAGTTTGAGGCAGCAGGTGAGCAGCAGTGGCATGTGCCCGCCACCTCCAGGAATTTACCCTCCAATGGGGGGGCCTATGGCTTATCCCTGGGTTCCTTGTTCGCCTTATATGATTAAGCCACAAGGCTCTCAGGTGCCCTTGGTACCAATTCCTAGGTTGAAACCACAACAGCCTGTTTCGGCAACAAAGGCCAAAAAGACTGCAAGTAAGAAGAGTGAAGCTAAAACTAAGAAAGTTGCTAGTGTTAGTTTTCTGGGTCTGTTGTTTTTTATCTTTCTATTTGGTGGATTAGTGCCTTTTGTGAATGTAAGATTTGGAGGAATAAGGGACAATGGGCCTGGTGGGTCTGGTGTCGCAATTAATAGTTTCTATGATCAGCATAGAGGGAGGGTCTTGGAAGTCAATGGTCATTTCAATGGTTCCCATGAAAATTTTGGCATGGGATATATTAATGAGAAACTCCATGTAGTTAATAAAGCACACTGTGAAAGAGGTCATACTGGAGGATCAGAGAAGGATCCTCTCTCTAGTTCAGATGAGTTTGTCAATTTGGGCAATTCTAGTGAGCCACTTGTTGCATCCCTGTATGTCCCAAGAAATGATAAACTTGTGAAGATTGATGGAAACTTGATAATTCATTCTGTTCTGGCGAGTGAGAGGGCTATGGCATCTCAAAAGGCTCCTGAAAAGAAGAATAACGAGACTGGTTTGGCCATTCCTAGAGATTTGGCCCCAGCTTTTGCGATTCCTGATGTTGGAAGCAGCAAAGGTAGGCATTCTCGGGTGTACAGAAATCGAATAGAAGGCCAGAGAGCCCTTACTTCGGGGTCTGCTGATGCTTTGAAGGATCATTTGAAGTCATCTGCTGCTGACGGAAAAATGCAACAGTGGTTCCGTGAAGGCCTTGCTGGTAAATTTTTGCTCTTTTGTCATTAGATTCTTTATATTGGTATTCCAGGATAACAGTGCGTGGCTGATGTGTTCTACAATTTTTTGAATGAATAAGTTATTAACTTATTATGTCAGTATATAAACTATCATGGGACAATCATATCTTTTTAAATTAAAAGATGTGCACCAAGTTTCTACACCTGCCTTTGCTGAAGTATAGTATAGTAATGAAGGTGTAGTTTTTTCTACAGTTAGTTTGAATGATAGGTGGTGGAAAGATTATTTTCATTACATGAGTGCATCTAAAGAAGATGAATCTATAGTATCGGTGTATAGCTGGCATCGTGACGTAGAAACTTGTGCCTCTTCTTTTTGTAATCTAAGTATCTAACTTGTTATTCCCAAGACACTCCTGCTCCCTCATTTTTTCTTTCTTGGGTCACTATGAGGGGTTATTTGACTCAATCTGGCAGGTGAATAGCCATGTATATCTAACTAGGTGCTATGTTAGGCCAACATTATCTGTTCTACGTTAGCCATACTCACCTGGCTAACTTTTGTATGTTATGTTTGTACTGAAGCATAAGCATAATCAAATGAGATATTGCATAGATGCAAATAATACTGTGATCTTTGAATCATGGTTTTTGGATTAAAAAAAGTAATTTAACTTGTTGCCTGTAGGACTATCTCTATTTTGCACCTTATCCAACTTGTGTTTCTCTTGTGACTACGCAATTAACTACCTTTTGACTTTTTGTTCTTTAGTTATGTGCAAAATACAAGTTTATAAGCTCCAAATCCAGAATAGCTACTTTAAGCCCAATTGCTCTGTGAAATCTATGGGTAATGCCCATGTGGGTCTGAGGGTGTGTGGTGGAAGTTACTGATCTGATACTAGCAGCTATGTTTTCGGATCATTTTAGATGTCTTCTGTTGCTTTTGGTTGCGTTAAGATTTTCTGACACTTATGGTTAAATATCTCTCTAGAATTTTCTTGAAATAGTGAGATTCTATTACTACCCTTCAATTCTGTGGATCAATCCTTGTAACAGTTTATCAACTACAAAATGTAACTTCGGACAGAAACCACGGTATAATTAAATTCTATCTCATCAATTTCAGTACGCCTATTGATAATAGTTTCTTCACTCTCTCTTCGGCAATCGGCATTCTTAAACTTGAATGTGCTTGCAGTTTCTTTTCGTGGTAAATTCAATTTTCAGTAAGCCTATTGATAATAGTTTCTTTTCACTCTCTTCAGCAATTGGCATTCTTAAACTTGAATGTGCATCTAGTTTCCTTTCTCTGTAAATCCAATACCTGGGAGTTCAACTTGGAATTGGCTATCGGTTGTTTTTTATTCTTGATGTTTGTGTCATAACTAATTATTGACCCTGGTTGTTTTGGTTCCTCCTTTGCAGGGCCCATGTTGAGTTCTGGAATGTGCACTGAAGTATTCCAGTTTGATGTCTCTTCCGCATCTGCTGGAGCCATCATTCCAGCTTCTTCAGTTGCCAATATCTCTGCTGAACACAATCAGAATGTAACTCGTCTCAACAAGAGAAAGACTAGAAGGATTCTTCGTGGTCTTCCTGTTCGTTTTACTGGACCAAATCATAATATTAGTCGAGAGCATGTTGGAAGGAATGCTAGGGAAGGCAATTTCCAGCCTAACAAATCGGTTTCTTCTATGGTTGTTTCTGTCCTTGCTGATCCCAGGGAAGTTGGTGACGTCGATGTGGATGGTATGATGGCTCCAAAATCACTTTCGCGGATCTTCGTCGTTGTGCTTTTAGACAGTGTTAAATATGTTACCTATTCCTGTGTGCTTCCCCGAGCTGGTCCTCATCTAGTTACAGCTTGAGGATGGAAAACAGTTGGGAGTTCTTGAATGACAGCTAGGTGCAGTTTTTTTACCCCATTTTTGTTAATGATAGAACAAGGCACATGCATCCACTTAGATAGAACTCTTAAACTTCATTACACACTTATGGTTGCTCTTAACTCCGTGTGATATGTAATTTTTATAACGCTAGGACTCTAATCATATGTTCCTGTTCGAATGATTTGTAGTTGACATTGGATGTTGCATAATTGTATTTCCTGGGGCTGTTAACCTATTGTCATCTGATGATTGTGATCAGAGTTCAAGCAAGAGATCTGGTAACTCAAGATTTGTACTGAACATGACCTTAACTAAATTGTGTTGGATGAATTTTTAAGCCTTTTTTGTTGTCTAGAAGTAAATTTAATATTCGTTCACGTGAAGTCTGCAAACAGTATTTGTTGATTTTGGGAATCGACCACTGGTTCAAGGGTTTGGAACTTTCTCACCTCTTTGGGGGTTGGACGTTCTATACTCTATTCCCACGAGCAGGATTGGCGCTTGGGTTTATTTGCCTCTATGGAACCTTTTATGTATAAAAAAAGATTATGCAGTTTTGCCGAGGTTGATATTATGCAAACATTAGATGGCCTATATTAAAAGAAGAAACAGTACAGAAGGTCCTCTGATAGAGATGGCCTGTGATAGCAAATTACTATAGTACACAAACAAATGTGACCTGTCAAAGGGAATAAATAAAGATCTAACGAAACATTGGATTGCTAATTTAAGGGGTGTGAGTGTGAACATTATCATGTTCAAAAATTTTTGTGTTACTCATTCCTAAATAAGGGGCAGAGGAGTGTTTTGAATAGCAAAACTCATTCTTCGTTCTAGAGATTCACTAATTTCCATAAGAGGAGAATAAGGATGAGATGAGTTCAGGAATGTACCCTCCCAAAATCAATCATTCCCTTGCTAGGGAATGAGTGAATTCCACACTCGCCTTGCCTCTTTGTCCCTTTAAAATGTCAACCAAATATCCCATAAGAGACGGAATACTAGGAGAATAGCACGAAGATCTGCCGCTGCTGCATAATATCGGATCTTGTTATGGCTGAAACATGGGTGATGCTATGGAATTTCTGCTGAAGCATGTTAAAAGTGAGCCAGGCTGCAATATAGTGGGAGTATCCATCTAGTGTCCTGAATCTGCTCACTTGTAAATGCTATGTATGAGAGATGAGAGACATGAAACAAAACCTGCTTCTTTCCTAAATGGGCTAAAGGAGGACTATAGGACAGTAGGTGATATCACATAGATCCAGAGCACAACAAAAACTCCTGCCGTGAGAGACCAATTCAAGAAATTGACACCACATGAACCAGAATACACATATTGGACTTGTAAATGTTTCGACTGGGAAAAACAAATCAGAAAGGTTGCAAAAAGAGCATCTCACCAATATTAATGGACAAAGTCACTTTCTATTGTTTCTTTGCATTCACTTTTTTCCATTTGCTTGTTGCATGATGCATTGAATTAACAGTGTCAAATTGAGGTAAGAAGAGCCTCCTTCTTCTACTGATCTCTTTGCCATCTCCCCAAGCTCTCTAGCTCTCCTTCTCCTTTCTTCTCCTTCACTCATCAACCTATCTATAGCTTTCTGAAAATCATCTTTCTTCGCTAAGACCCCTGCATTCTCTTCTTTTCCGATGCGTGTCGGAATCTCCACACCAAGACTGACACCAATTTTTAGTACTTGAGCAACTAACTTCTCATTACAAAATTGGTCTTCAAATAGAGGCCATGTTATCATTGGCAAACCTGTGCTTACTGCTTCAAGTATTGAATTCCACCCACATTGCGTTAAGAATCCTCCAATTGCCGGGTGTGACAGTATCAAAACCTGCGGAGCCCAACTGCGGATAATAAGGCCTCTCCCTTTAATTCTTTCTTCAATTCCATCTTCTGAAATCCACATCTCCATTTCCTTTGATTTGTTTCCTCCCCTTAAAACCCAGATGAACGGCCTTCCTGATGCCTCTAGGCCTAATCCAAGCTCTTTCAGCTGTGAAGGTGTTAGATTGCTAACACTTCCAAGACAAGCCTAGACTACAGCCCTTGGTTGCTGTGAGTCTAGCCACTTCAAGAATTCATTTTCATCAATTGAGGTCTTGTTACCTCTCTCCAGCTTATCCAAAGTGTGTGTGTTGTATAAAGAAACTGGTCCAATACACCAAACCCTATTGGCTTTTACCTTTTTGTACTCTTTGACATATGCAGACTCCAACTCTTCAAATGTGTTGATAATCATCCCAGTGCTCACCATCTCAGCAGCTAGTACTTTGTCACGAAACATGGCCGCCTTTGGATTTAGGAGCATTGGTAGCTGGGCTTTGGCGATTTTGATATAATCGGGGAAGCCAGGCACAGCAAAGTATTCAAAATCTGCACTAATGCTCTCAAGAACAGTAGAATTATGTATGTTGTGAATGCACAAGTTACAAATGCAAGAAAATCCATTGAAAGATATTCTTGGAACTTGAAACTTGGTCGCAACATCGGCTGTCCAGGTCATGAACATATCAGATATCATGCAACTTGGCCGGGGTGTTAGCTCTTGAAACAATTTCTCTGCAGGCTGTTGCAGCATGCCAAGTGCAGTGAAGAAGTTGGAAGTATATTCAATTGAAGGTAGCATGTCGAAATTCTCACACCATTGTGGTAATCCTGCTTCTGCAGAGGGGAATTTGAGTTCTTCTACCCTGATTTGGAGGCCTGATTCTCTCGCACGAATGATAACCTCGTAAAATGAGCTGCATTTAGTGGAGTAGTGATTATGGTGACCACCATGCCACGCTTTGCTAACAGTCTAGCGATGTCTATCATGGGTATCATGTGGCCTGGGGCTGGAAATGGAAACAAGACAAAGTGAAGTTGATGAACTTGAAGGTCCATGAGGATTACAATTTTGAACTGGTGAAAGGAATTGATCAAACACTAGTTTGGTTTCACCTTATCCTACTACCAATACATACATATATAATATATATATATATATCTACACACGTCAGAATCTGCAGTGTTTTTGGATTATGTATTTTAAAAAGTAAAACATATGTAACATCACAAAGAAAGCTAAAATAGTTTGTTTACATGCCAAGCAAGATGAAACCAAACCAGATAAAATACTTGAGCTACAGGAACTTGAGACATTCATCTATATATAAACGACTAAGGTAGTCCACAAACATATAGGTAAGATCATAAGAGAGCAAACAGCCAGAAGCAGGATATTCAAGAAATTGTTGGAGTACACGTGTCTTCTGCCTTATGTGTTCAACAAGCATGTGTTTATGTGTAGCCACATGAGTTTTATCATCTAGAGAGGTCTTAGACTAGATAAGTCCAGAAAATAGTCCTTCCCTTAAAACCTAGATGAACGGCCTTCCTAATGCCTCGAGGCCTAATCCAATCTCTTTCAGCTGTGAAGGTGTTAGATTTGCCAACACTTCCAAGACAAGCATAGACAATAGCCCTTGGTTGCTGTGAGTCTAGCCACTTGAAGCGCTCATTTTCATCAATTGAGGTCTTGTTACCTCTCTCAAGCTTATCCAAAATGTGTATGTTGCATAAAGAAACTGGTCCAATACACCAAACCCTATTTCCTTCACCTTTTTGTACTCTGACATATTGAGACTCCAGCCCTTCAAATGTGTTAAGCATCACAATGGGTAAACTTTGATTGGACAAATATAATGTATGAGAATGTATGTTTTTGCTGATGTTGTTGTATTGAGATATGTGTTTTGCTCATAATGATGAGTATGTGGCTTGAGTTTCTGTAAAAGATGTGAGACTCGGTATTGATTTCGGTATAGTTTTGTTGGAAAATGGAAGAGTAGATGTTTGGATAATGATCTTATATTGGGAGATGTGTTTTGTTGATATGGTTGTATTGAAGGATGTGTTATAGTGATTTGATTATATTGAGAGATGTGTTTTTATGTAATAGAAATGGAACTCAATCGAGAGAATCGACACTTGTATTGTTGCATTTTATAACAATCATCCCGAGACTCAGACTCTTAGCAACTAATGTTTTTTCAAGATGCTCTCTTGCAATTTGGTTTTACAAGCGGTGGCAATCACTTGCCCAAGATTTTGGAGTTCTTACATATCCACAGAGTAACAGAGTCAATAATGAGAATGCAGACAGTGCCTCCCAATGTAATTGGTACTTTATTTTCAGACATCAATGGATCTCTCACTGTAGTTAAAAGAAGGTGGAAGAGGCTTAGTTCAATGAGTATTATGATAGTTATTTTTGTCTCTCATCACTTTACCGTGAGTAACAAGATTAAACAAAAGCACTTGTGAGTTTTGTGTTAAAGATTCCTTGCATTCTTTCCATAGTATGCTTTATGGATTTCAAGCTTTTTGCAAGCTAGATTGATGTTTTACCTTGAAAGGGAAGACTTAAAAAAAATTATACAAATTCATTAGGCCCTGCTTGACGCATGGGTTGAGAGGGGCTTGCTTGTTCGCAAACTCATCCAAACTCCCTTTTGATGTTCGAGGTGTTCGGAGAGGTTCAAGGGGTCTCCCAACCTCTCTTTTTAAACCCTTAAAAATGAGAAGTTTGCTATTATATTAAATATGAATTTACAAAAATATCTATATAACAAAAGAAATTTATACATAATTTTTTTAACCAACCCAGAAATTGACAAAAACAACAGACACTGTAAAAGCTAAAATCATAATGTTGAACACAATATCTCAAATCTATACAAAAATACACAAGCCAGAAAGAAAATAAGATTGAGGAAAAGGAATGTTTTGATTTTGTAACAAGTAAGACAAACATTAACTTCGCGCTTAAAATTAATGTACAAAACCTTTTTCTCTACTTTCTTGAATCGACACCATGCCTCAAACTTGTTGCATGATATCCTGGATAAGCATTGTCAAATTAAGATGAGAAGAGCCCCCTTCTCCTACTGATCTCTTTGCCATCTCCCCAAGATCTCTTGCTCTCCTTCTTCTTCCTTCTCCCTCTTCGCCCTCGTCCATTAGCTTGTTTATTGCGTTCTTAACATCTTCTTTTTTTACTAACACCCCTGCTTTATCTTCTTCTCCCCATTCCATAGGGACCTCTACACCAACATTAACACCAATATTTAGCACTTGCGCAACTAACTTTTCATTGAGAAATTGGTCACCAAAAAGAGGCCATGTGACCATTGGCACCCCCATACTTATTGCCTCGAGTGTTGAATTCCACCCACAATGCGTCAAGAATCCTCCAATTGCTTGGTGTGACAATATTAAGACTTGGGGAGCCCAACCATGGATCAAGAGACCTCTCTCTCTAATTCTTTCGTCGAATCGACACTCTAAAATCCACTCCTCCAAGGCCTTTGATTTATCTCCTCCTCTCAAAACCCAAATGAACGGCTTTTGTGATGCCTCCAAGCCTAATCCAAGCTCTATCATTTGTGAAGAAGTTAGGTTGTTAAGGCTTCCAAGGCAAGCATAAATTACGGATCCGGGTTGCTGCAAGTCTAGCCACTTCATTAATTCATGTTCATCAATTGAAGCCTTGTTACCTCTCTGAATCTTATCCAAAGTGTCTTTGTTGTATAGGGAAACTGGACCAATAGACCAAGCTTTGTTTCCTCTTATCTTCTTGTACTCTTTGACATATGCTGATTCCAACTCTTCAAATGTATTAATAATCATCCCATATGCAACCTTTTCAGCAGCTAGTACTCGATTAAAATACTCTTGAGAATCTTGCATGATTGGACATATGAGCATTCCCACCTGAGCTTTGGTAATTTCAACATGTTCAGGCAAGCCAGGCACAACAAAGCATTCAGATTCAGAGCCTACACTGTCAAGAACATTGGAAATGCGTAGGTTGTGCAGGCATAAGTTACAAAAGGAAGAAAACCCATTGAATGAAATTCTTGGAATCTGGAACTTGGTTGCGAGATTAGCTGTCCAAGGCAAATACACATCAGAGATTATGCAGGTCGGTCTAGGTATCAGCTCTTGGAACAATTTTTCAGCAGGCAAATGTAGCATGGAAAGTGCATTGATGAAATTGGATGACAAGTCATTTGAAGGCAGCATGTCAAAATTCTCACACCCTTCTGGTAACCCTGCTGCTTCACATGAAAGGTGGATTTGTTCTAACTTGATTTGGAGGCCAGATTCTCTGGCACGAGCAAGAACTGCAGTAAAACGTACTGCATTTCGTGGAGTAGTGACTATGGTGACAACCACACCATGCTTTGCCAGCAATTGAGCAATATCTATCATTGGGATCATGTGGCCTTGGGCAAGTAGAGGAAACAAGACAAAATGAAGTTGTAAGTTGGAGGCCATATCATCAACTCAAGAGTATATGAAAGAATTTGATATGCCAGTTGCGGTTTCTACCTATAAGCCACTCTCTCATCCATACAGAAAAACATAGTCACACAATTTATATCACCGATAATTCAAGCTCATCCTCCCATGAAACCCTGCTGGTGACGTAAGAGCGCACATAAGATTTTTTGGTTCATTCAGAGATGTTGTGGTTCACAGTAAGAGGCAGAATTGTGTGGACATATCTCAGTCAGGAATAGAAGCTACAAAAAAAAGGACCAAATTGGATTTGGATTTTGGTGTCTATCATACATGCCTAACAAAATCGAAAGTTTGTGAAAACAAAGTTACAGAATCTTATCCATTCATTATATGGAATTTGCATTTGTTCAAGCACTCTCAGCGTATCACGCAAACTATCGACTAGTTTGCATATCTAACACTTGAACCATCCACTGGTGCAATGCGACAATAGTGAATTGTGCGGAGCTTTTGTTTCGTTTAACATTCATACTGAACCAGTGGTGCAGTATGACAATAGTAAATTTTGAATATCCACTAGTTTTCACCTTACATTTATTTGCTTCTTTTTTGCATCACTTCAAAAATTTACAATCCAGTCTTCAAATTAGTCAATTACTACACGTATGAGAGTTTTGTGGTTGAGAGAGTGGTAATTGATAGGTGGCCGCGATGGTTGATTGGTGACACTGACATGAAGATCCCAAGAAAACTGCATAAATAAACTTATAAATATTGAATACACGATTCAGAGCACGTAGTTACTTTCCCTCGTATGTAAATTGTATTGAATTCAAACATAAATGTACTTTTCCAATATTTCAAACAGGTTACGCAACAAAATTTGATTTCAAAAGATCATTTTGCAGAGGGATGCTGATATAACTAAAAATTTAGCAATTAATTAAATGTTTTGTACTACAATAAACTTTTTAGTTCAGGAAGGGAATATTGCAAGGAATGTTTAGCTTATATTGCATATATAGACCTCACATAAAAAGAAAAGAATAGAACCTCCTTCTTTGATGAATAAACTAAACTTGAAATGAATCCAGCATTGCTTTCAGAGTCTTCTGGGATGATTGCCACTGCTTATCATTTGCACTGGCCACAAATAAGACGACAGTGTTTCCCTTTGCTGTTGCCTTAGCAAGATTATGTGTACCAGTCAAAGCAAAGGGTGTTTCAAGCACATATTTATAATACTGCAAACACCATGATTGAGAAAAGTTAGTTATTATCTTTTAATATTATGACAAAAATTTGAAAAAATACTTGCCCCCATCCCCTAAGCTTTGGGAAATTCCTCTCCCTTTTTCTATTTAAAGGGAAAAAAACAAAAACTGTCCTATAACTGTAGCAAAAACCCCAGATTCCATTTCTTATGCCACAGAAAACACGGAGAGAGGAAAGAAACAAATATAACACAGCATGGGTAAACATGTCCATGTGAAATAGGACCATACCGTCTGATCACCAAGCTTCTCGATTGATGTTTCCAAGAGCTCATCTGGATCATATGAGTTTCCAGTGACAAAAGAGCCAAGAGATGAAATCAACCTTTCAGGGCTTCCAATTTCCTCTATCGATGCATTTGGTTTGTTGGTCAGGCGTATTAAAGGAGACGCCACCACCTGCACTTTTCCCTGGTTTTCATCTTCAAACTTCACCTCCACCCAAGGCTCTGCACACTTTGGTTGGCAATAATTTCCCGATAGTATGTTCGCCACACGTGCCTGTTTCCAAGTCGGTGGGAGGACAAACTGATAGGGCTGAACATTCCCTGCAAAGAACTAAATTTCAAGTATCATTAGCATATACAAGATATGAGGCAGTTATGAATCAGATTTTGATTAAGAACTGAACCCTAAACTATAGTAAACAGGCTAACAGACAGACTGCTATCACTCGGATATTGTCAAAGCCAGCAGACAAAACTCAAGATTTATGTTCTACAGACGGTATAAAATTAGCAAATGACAAGAACATAGTGCAGTTCGCTCGTCAGCTAGCTATACAAAACAAAATTATTCACAAGTTTCCATCTATATCAGCATGAAAGATTTCTAAGTACTGAAAAAATGCATCAGGTACCAATAGACATGAATGCACCCTTCTTGAACTGAAGATGCACTTGGTTAACAGTTGGCTAATATTTTTATTTAGCCGAGATTTAGCTTAAAATTCTGACACTTGCCTTTGAGAAACAAAGCACTAAAGTGGCACTTGGTGTTCGGACCAGGGCATCAACTATGTTGCGAATGGTAGTGGCCTTAATGGAACAGGAGACAATACTTTTAGCTTTAGTCATCCCAAAGGTGATGATGGGCCAAGACAGTAGCGGTTCACAGGATGGTTTTAGATGAGGTAGAATCAATGATGGCTTTATGTTGCTGGAAATACAGTGGTAAAGTTCAGAAGCAACGGGTGAAGGCCCCATGTTTTCCTTAAGAGGAGTGGGGAGTGGGGAGTGTGCTAATAACTCGGACAGAACATTCAGAGCAAACCAATATGCCAATATTAACTATCATTGAAAGAGAAACACTTTAAATATATTAAAAAGCACCCATAATCCACTCTCAGCTCAATTATTACACGAACTTAATCTTCTTGGAGCTTATTTATCAACACTGAATATAAACAAGCCCTTACAGAACACGTTTCTGAGCTGTTAGTTTAGGGCTTGAAAACAACCAAACTTTAAGTTAAAACTATTGGATACTCATATACTACATGATTTTCCTTCTAGCATAATGCCCTCCCCCAATTCTCTCTCGTCTCTCCCCACTCAAGCTAAGCTTCCTGCCATCTTCTCCAATACGCGAAACATACCCCATATTCAAATCACACGAATTCTATGCAAAAAAAGATAAATATTAATAGACGTAATCAAAATTCAAGCACATAAGGCCTTGCTTGGCATTCAATGAAACTGGGGTTGAGAAGGGTAATGAATATCTTTCAATCCCTATTTGTCAAAAACTATGGGTGCTATTTCCCAATGCTTCAAATTTGAACCCCTCAAAATGAGAGATTTGGGATGTTCACCTTTTAATAAGAGTATTGTAATAATTTTCTTAATACAAATTTTAGTGAACCCTCTGAAACCTAGTTCTCGTATAAGAATTTATACTAAAAAATTCAACCCCTCCTAAGTCCTAACCGAACCTCTCTCAACCACTCCATTATAAAATGTCAAATTTGAACCCCTCAAAATGAGGGATTTATTAGGATGTTCACCTATTAATAAGAGAATTATAATAATTTTTTTAATAAAATTTTTCGTGAACCCTCTAAAACCTACTAGTTCTCGTATAAGAATTTATACTAAAAAATTCAACCGCTCCTAACCGAACCCCTCTCAACCCCAGAATAGCGTAAGCAGCTACATAGTAATGCAAAAAAAAAAAAACTGAGCAAAGTCATAGTACGCACCAGCGCGAAGAGCGGGAGTGTCCTTCGGAGAGGCTTTGAAAACGACAAAGGAAGGGTCCGACGGAAACGGCGGGAGATAGGTGCCAACCTCCACCTCTCTTGCGGCGTCTGAATGTGGAGGTTCCTTCACTATAATCAATGGCAAAGTTGCGAGTCCGAGTCCTTTCAATATGTCTCTCCTGCTACCGAGAGCGAATTGACCGCAATTTTGGTAAAGTGCTGTTGTTGCTGCGGTAGTGGTTTTAAGTGGAGGTCTTGGTGATCGAAAGGTCGAGGAAATTGGGGAGACTGGGGTCAGAGAGGCAGACGCCATGGTTGCGATTGCGATTTTTCGGAAGGATTTGCTTTGGACTCCCGCTCTCTCATTCGTTTTGGATCAGATGAGACTGTTATTAAATGGGCCCACGACCTCGTCAGAGAAAATAAATATCCTCTTTTTTTAGGAACACATTTAAATTACTCAGGAAAAAAATCTAATAATGTTGTGTCATATTTTGAAGAATTTGAGAGGGATGAAAAGAAGTAGATAGGTGGGCAGAGATGTCTGGTTTAATATACTTGTAGAGCTATTATCTCTTTTGAGTTTTAAGGCTCAAACGATTTTATAAGGGGTCTTATATAATTGAGAGGAGTTAAACTCAAACTTTTAAATTATACGATTAACTCTATCACATAAAAAAAATGTGGAATATTTTATATTTATAACATGTTTGAAATCATAAAACATGCTCAATTTTATTGCCTCATCCATCATCTTTTTATGAGTAATGATCACTATGCATCTAGGTAAAAATGATTGAAACTACTTAAATTATTTTGACGACATCCAAAATCAGATTGACAATTTGGTTGTTTGATTTTGGAACATATCAGGTGATCAAACCAGCAGTCGAGAGGTGGCTACTCGGCTAGTGTTTGATGATCTGTGAGAGATAATAGATGAGGTATGGAATCCTCGAATGTTCTGACACTCAAGTCAAATCGAATTCCAATCAAGAATTGAAAGTCAGATGTTACTCTTCTATGTATTAACAATTGAAAATTGAGAATGTAAGAATCTTTTACCTGACACAGAGGCTCCCTTTCTAAATGAGTTTGAGTAGTAGATTCATTTTATGAAAGTTTCCTCCTCCCTAATTTATAGGAAGGTTTCTCTCCTACTTTTTTAGGAAGGTTTCCTCTTCCTCGTAAGTGTTGATCACTTGCAGTCATCTGAGGTGATGTCATCAGGTCTTGTTTCAGCTGCTCGATACCAAGGTATTTGACACCTCGATAGAACCTTGTTTGACATATTAGTGTCATGTGTTGACATATTAGAGCAACTCTAATGAGAATGCGAAATTATGTGTTATATGATTTTAACTAGCAAAATAGCATCTCAAACTAAAAAATCATCATTCCAAGAGGAGTGCTAAATGGTGTGCTAAAATAGCTCTGTGGATGATGAGATGCATATTTAGCACTTTTGAAAGATACGAGAGTGATGGTATAAATAGAGGGGAAAATAATTGAGAGAAAAGCTGATTTGTTTTAAATGGACTTGCTCCCAAAAAAAAATTCATTTGAGCACCCTATTGTAGCACCTCTTATTGGAACCAATGTATTTTATCACCCCTGTTTTACACTATTTGAGTTGCCAAAACAAGATTTTAACACCCCAATTCAACACTTCCTTTTGGAGTTGTTCTACTGGAGGTTTATTTTTGGTATCATAATATACAAACACTATTATATATTATGCACTCTTAATTACAAAGTCAATAGTAACGGTTTCATTATAAAGTGAAAAAAAAGGTGTTTGTAAAGTGACGAGTTTAAGCACAAAATTGAAGTCCAAACAAAAATGCATATGACATATCAACAAAAATGCATATGACATATTAGTGGCATATCTGATTCTTGAGAGGCTGAAGGTGAACTCTAAAAAAGGGACTCTCATAAAAAAATAATTAAAATCCTCATAAAAATAATAATTCAAGAGGGCTTAAATGTGTTTGAAACTACAATAACAATACTATTTAAAAAAAAATGGGTCGGTGAGCGGCCTCACATCTTACCCCATCCTAGAAACGTTAGTGCGGCATATTCGTATGATGGGAAACACCAAAAAGAACAAGCCAAAGAAATGTATTAAGAAATAACATGGTAGGGTGACATTGTTAAACTTTTAGAAGACTTATTGTTTGTTAGCATAATCAACTTTGATTTTGATTTGGCTTTAACTAGTTTGGTATCGGTGATGACAGCAACCTTTGCCACAACAGTACATCCTTTTGGTCCTTCATGGTGCATACTCCATAGGTTTATTGTATATAAATCATACAATAATAACAGTTATTAGAAAATGAAATCACGGTTAATTCATATCGAAAAAATAATATAATTATCTGGGAGTGTCATTAGTGAATTGGTGTTAATAACACGTGTCTCAGTCCCACCCTTGTCCTCTTTTTATGCTCTGAAATAATTAAATAAATACTAAATTATCCTTTAATTTTTTTAAAAATTATAAATGTCTCTTAATAAGTTATTATCAAATATCAACCTTCTATATCAGAATTAGAAGGCGAAGATTGAGCATCCGATGAAGTTGCAAATTAAATAAAATAGGCTGCACGCACTGGATCAAGCGTGACAACTACATTGAGCGTGGAAGAAGCAAAACAAGGCGTGGAAATAGGATTTCTCTTTCGACCAAAATGGTAACAAAGCAGAGGTTGGAAGCGGAGATAAATGAAAAAACATTTAAAAGGTTATAGCTTATTGAGATTCTCCGGGGATGTTTTTGAAATTCTGATGGATTTGGAGCTCAACGAGATTCAAACGGTCTTTCTACCCCTCTTATCTCTGTTCGAGTTCCTTCCACGATCAAGTGTTAACCGTTGTTGATGTTTTATTTCTGATGGTTTTTGAATATGTGATTTGCATGCCTTTTGTTTTTTCATTGATACTGCGTATTTGGGAAATGTTGAAATTTCCCGTCGCTACTGATCGTAGTTTTGCAGATATGGATTTACTATAATTCTCGTTCATTTTCTTGCTTCTGTTACGTACCTGGTGATTTTCTTTCCCCTTTATTGGTGTTTTTATTTTATTTTTTATTGTTGAAAACCTATTTACAATGGGTGCCCTGAATTTAGTTTTCCTTTTGAATGAAGCTATAAGATGGTTGATTGAATGTTTATTCGTGTGTATTTCTATCTATGGAGGCCAGATAAACTGTCAACAGAGTAGAAGAGCAAAAATTGATTGTCTGAATGCTGCCTATTTGAGCTGCAGGAATCCTCCTCGTCACAGCTGGTTCACATCAGCACAGGTTTGTAATCCAACAAGCTCGAACGATGGATCGTCACTTATCCCACTCATTCCAAATCCGGCCAGTTTATCTATATTCAGCATCCTAACCATGCTCACAGGTCTTGCCCTCTACAAACGCCTTTTCGTTCCCTTCCTTCGTGGATTCATTGGAAACCCATCAGGCATTACTTGCCTTCAAAGAATGGGAATCGGATTCATGGTTAACATCATTGCTACCGTTGTTTCATCTCTTGTTGAGATCAAACGAAAAGCTGTTGCAGCGGAACACAATTTGCGGGATGACCCAAAAGCTGTGATACCAATCAGTGCCTCAATTTTGCCCCCATGGAGTGGCTTAAGCTTTCGTGTCCGGTGGGCACTTGGAGTTTCTCTACCATCAGTCACCAGAAAGCATGAGAAGCACCGTGGCAGCGCTGTATTGGATGACAATTTCTGGGGAATTACATTGGTACACTTATGGTTTCTCTGGTGCACAAGTATACAAGGAGTGAGAACAATTGGTTGTCTGATAGGAATCTCAATAGGGGAAGATTGGAGTACTATTACTTGCTTGTGAGTGGCATTTAAGTTATAAATTTAGTGTACTATGTGCTTGGTTTTATACTTACAAGATCGAAGAGATTACTGTCAAAGAAGGAGATGAGATTTCTTACAAGAGATTGAGTGATGCCAATCCAAATGGAGATTTGGAGCTTGCAAAAAATAGATAGTGAATTGATTATTGCTTCTTTAGTACAACATTACTTTTTTATTATGAAGGAATACTACTGTTATTTGGAAAACCCTAATTGGCTAAGCTGGGGAGAAGGGTTTGTTAATTAACCCCCTCTATTGGAAAGTTACTGTAGCCCATAAGTAGTATATTTTTAGGGTATAAATTATTTTAAAAATTTTAGGTATTTAGTATTTTTACATAACAAATCTAACTATATATATATATATATATTTTGTTTCAAATGAAAATTGAATTCAGCATGATTATGATAATTCTTAACTTTCAGATATAAAATTAAAACGTTCATTGTCTCCACTGAGATGAATTTGATTATTTTGTTTTGAAAAAAATTGTTAGATTCGTTAGGACGAATACTACACATTTATGATTTTTAAGAAAAAAATTTATGCCTAAAATCGGTATTACAGCGGCCACCGCGAACCCTCCTCCCAAACGTAATTAATGTAATCAATTTGTGGATATATATAGTTTTGGGATTTCAAATGTCAAACTTTTGATTGTTTAAAAAATATTTTGGTGATATGAATATACTAATATAAGGGAACAAAATTCAGCATATTCGGTATATATCAATTCAAAATGGAATTTTTTAACCTAAAATATTCAAGAATATATTCCAAAACCTCTAATAAATATAATGCTACTTTTCGTATAATTTTTATGGAAATGAGAATATTAGATATATTTTAACACTTCCCTCCCAAAATTAAGAAATTGTCTCTTTCGTATTCAAATTAGCCACATTTATTAATTTTTCTTAATAAATATTTTGGACAGTATATTTACTTAACTGCCCTTGACTGAAACTGTTAATAGAAAACAATTTCTCCTTTATTGGGTTTAGACCTTAACCTTCACCGGTTCACCCTCACAAGACACAGGTTTCTGACTCTGGATTCTCTCCCTCCCAAACACTCTGACGTCTGCCGGGAAAACGAAGAAAAAACCACAGAAAAGGTGAAGAGAAATAAGATTCGGATAGGAGGTTTGCGGGGATGGCGGAGGTGTCAATGTGCAGTAGCAGCGGTAGGGCGGAGCTTTCGCCGGAGGAGGAGAGGGTTTTGGTTAGAGACATTTCTATTGCCGCCGAAGTGAATAGCAAAGAAGGCGATACATTCTATCTCATCACTCAAAGGTTTTCTTTATTATAATTTCTCCCTCCTTTTGTTTTCAAATTTTAGCGGTAATTGTTGTTTTTCTCGATCGTTGTACCTAACTGTATAATTGATATTGGTACCTTGAGGAATTTGATATGCCGCTTTTCGTACGTACTGGTATTTAGGTAGGTCAACTCGTTTTTAGTTCTTTTGATATCATGTGTATCTTGTCAAATCAAGTTTTCAAATATTGTTGCCCATGGGCATTTCTGCTAATTTTGCGTTGATGTTGTTTATGAAATACGGGCAACTTGTTTTTCCAATTCTATTGGCTTTGAGGATGAGGTACTCTTGATAGTTTATGAACAATGGAAGAAGATGTGTTCCCTACCATGTAACTATGCCAATAGTTTTAGATGGTAGTGCTTCTTATCCGTTGATCCTGTGTTAGTGCTTTTTTTTGGCGACCAAGGAATCACCCAGCCCAGTATGCCCTTCAGACAGCTGAGTGGGTTTAAACCTCGGTTCGCTAGAACAGCCCACACCACTCTGAAGATAGGTAAGGTTGGGCAGAAGCCAATGTGGGAGAAATGGGACTCCTAACCCCTCTCCGGATGTGGGCAGACCCACAGAACCAGGAAAACCCTAGAAAATACTCTCAGCTGGTTCAAACTCTCGACCTTAGCAGTTTCCTTCTTATTACATAGGATTCTGTGGGTTTTGTTGTGTTTGTAATTATGGAGGATGTTTATATTTCAAAGTACTTTGTGGAAGCATTGATGCCTCTTCTGGAACTTTTGAGGTCTGTCAGATTGATATTTTTTTGCACTCAATCTAATCTAAGTCTATTGCATGATTTTTAGGTAATAGAGATACTTTTCAAAAACTTCTTGATGTTTTCCTAATCAATTATCTTTTTCCACTCAATCTTATATGATTCTAGAAATCTTGACTCCTTTTGAATTGATGTCACCATTGTGTATTTCCATTAACGTCTTTTTTTTCATCTATTGTCCCTTCCATAATTATCTATCTTGATATTTATCCTGTTCAGGCTGCTTCTATTACTGTAAATTGTAAATGTCCAAATCCTTTTGTTGTGTATTCTAGTACTCATATAGTCATATATCTGTTTCCGTAATTCCGTTATCTCTTTTTTCCTGAGTTGTTAACACTTCCAACAGGGCATTTCTAAATTCAAATCCGCTTCCATATTATTGGTGTTATAACTTATAAGTTATAAGCCCAGCCTATGTTTGATTTCGATGTATATTTCTTCCTTGCAGTTTTTTCTTCTGTTTTGTTGTCATTGGATCGTTGCATGTTTTCGTTGACTTCTGACTTCTGTCTCCTTGGATGGGAAAATTAGAACATCTTCAAGATTTTTGTTAGGCACGTACTATGGTAGAACAGAATAATTTGCAGGTTTTTCTCACTAAATTCATAGTAAATCGACAACTGGTCTTCGTTGTGCAATAATTACTATCTGGTCATATGGATTTTATATTGTTTGATATATAAAATCCATTGTCTTGGGTTTGGGTGTATTGATTCATACCTTGCAAATTGGATTTCATTTTGATTCGTGCATTACGATTTTGAAGTGTGAAAGACTAATGCTTCCCTTTATCTTTAATTTGAAATTTACCTTTTGATGGCTTTTATTGCTTGCTACAGATGGTGGCAACACTGGATTGATTATGTTAACCAAGATCAGTCAAACAACATAAATGATGGGTCCTCTTTGTCAGACCATTGTGATTCGGGTGGTTCAAGCGGTTTATATAGGCCAGCCAGTATTGATAACGCTGATTTGATATATGATGCGAAATCAGAGGACTCGAACATGGGAATTGAGATTCATGATACTCTGTTAGAAGGTCGTGATTATGTCTTGCTTCCACAGGAAGTTTGGAACCAGTTACACTCATGGTGAGTTTTTCACATGAGATTCTGAATTTCAAGTTGTCCTTCAAATTTAGTGGTTTTGGTCTTAACAAACTATTAGACTATCTACATGATGATCATTATGATAGCTATTTGCCTATTTCAGAAGAAATAGAGTAAGTTGATTGTGTGCTTGTATATTGTGCATAATCTTCTATTACCTCATGAGTGAAAATTCTTGTGCATATCTTTCATTCATGCCATTTTTTAGTTCAAAGAAAATTATTAATAAGGGGAATAGAAGATAGTTATTAATGATATTGTTTTCTGTGTTCAGGTATGGGGGTGGTCCAACATTGCCTCGGAAGGTAATCAGTTCAGGTCTTTCTCAGTCAGAGTTGGCTGTGGAGGTGTACCCTCTTCGCCTTCAACTATTGGTGATGCCTAAAGGTGACCATGCAATTATACGAATAAGCAAGAAGGTATTATTTGTGAGCTGACATTATTTATTACTTTCTTCTGTCTCTATCTTAACTTGTGTTTCGGTATACTAAGTAAATTCTAAATTTGCTTCCATTAAGAATTGAACATTTTGTGCAGGAAACCATAGGGGAGCTCCACCGACGAGCTTGTGAGATTTTTTATCTCAACTTGAAACAAGTATGTTGTGAGATGGAATTTTCTTTCTTTAACTTTATAATTTTTTTGGTTCATTCGTGATTGTCATTTTCAGTTTTACTCTTATGAATAAAAAAAAAAATTCCAGTGCACAAAGCTCTCGCAGTGGGCAGTGTTGGAGACATGCAGGATGTACATAGACCGTACCCTGACATAAGGTCATTCACATTAGTGTCTCTTAACCAATTCTCTACTTACCCACTCAAATATCACATTTTTCCAATTTACAGTATCTCCATTCAACAACAACTGCATCGATATCTCTATTCTAAATCTTTTACTATATTAAAATATTAATTTTTTATATTAAAAATATGACAGTAGAATTTTGGAGAGAGGTGAGGAGTATTATTAAATTATTTTTGCATAATCAACCCATGATCTCTAGTAGAAGAGAATTTGCGCTGCTTCTAGAAAACATGTAAAATAGTTAGGCAAATACAAATGCACCATTAGTTTTGTCAAAATCTCTATTTTTGATGCTCTATTTTACCTATTAGACCAGTTATATAGATACCAATGTGACTTGCTCTAATACATGAAGTGACTATTTCCAGGAATTCAACTTGTGACATCTGGGTTACAACACTGCAACTCTACCACCTCTAGTTTTACTCTTATGTATGAATGATGAAAATGAAAAAGTATGGAGGCTTAATAAGGAAGAAGTAAATGATATGAGGTATAAGAAAAATTGTTTTTGTGGGTTGGAAAGGCAGTTTTCTCTTTAATGCCCCTCTCTCATGCATATGTTAAACCTTAATTTAATGCCCCTCTCTCTCATGCATATGTTTATGGAGGCTTAATAAGGAAGAAGTAAATGATATGAGGTATAAGAAAAATTGTTTTTGTGGGTTGGAAAGGCAGTTTTCTCTTTAATGCCCCTCTCTCATGCATATGTTAAACCTTAATTTAATGCCCCTCTCTCTCATGCATATGTTAAACCTTAATTTTTGCCCAAAGTTGCATTGCATACAAAGCCTAACAACATACAAGGATAATATTAGATGCTATCCTTTCTTGATGTCGTCTAACCTTCATCTAGCTTCCTACCTTTACGACAGAATATTTTGATGACCCGTATGAAAGATCATTCCCTAACTTTTCTCTCCCACAAATTGCATTCCAATCAATTGAGGAATTGAGCTCTTTGTGCTATTGCCAGCCATTCTACTTCTGGTTATAACACAGTGTTCATCACCATCGCCACCACCATCACCAATCTCATCTTGAAAACCCTACTCCCCAACCTTTTGGGTTAAGGTTGTGATAAACCAATGGACATTCCTCCGTAGGTAGCATGATTATCTAATGTTTTCCTTACGTGCACAGGTGCGTGTATGGGACTACTATGGCCATCAGAAACATGCTTTGATGAGCGACATGGATAAAACACTAGATGATGCCAATATACAGATGGATCAAGACGTGAGTCATTTTGAGTTACTTTTTTTTTTCTTCGTTTTTCTTACAAATACTACATCCGCCATATGAAAAATATGTTTGACATTCTTTTTTGATGTACATTTGTTGTTGAGTGAACTCTCTAAATGTGAATAAAAACTAAGTTCAAAATCATCTTGTTAAGTCGTGGACCTAGTGGTTCAATTGCTGACTGAAATAAACGTCTTGTCGTTAAAAGTATAACATGCTGTATAAGTAGTTGAAGCTTATACAAATTGTGGATCAGCATTCATCCCTTTCTTGTCTGTTATAATGAGGAATGAGCTTACAAGGCGTATAATTTGAGGATCTTTGGTGGATTTTGTAGTAGATGATATTGTTTTAATGATGGTACCATATCAGGACTTAGGAGTCAGTTAAATGTTGGAAATGTGGACAAGTCTTAGAATCTAAGCGTTTAGAATAATTAGGACTAAGAGAGAATAAATGAGCTGTAAATTCAGTAGAATAGTAGAGGAAATGAGGAATCAATTAAAATAGATAGGAAAGAAATGATAAAAAGTTAGATTTTTGTGTGTCTTGGTTTTAAAGAATGAAAAAGATATTGATAAGGATTTAACCAATTTGAATAAAATTCACTCATTTTAGGTGAAGGCCTCCCAAGGACATTCTATTTTTTAGGTGAATGCGCCTATGACATTCTAACTTCAACTTCCCAAACGGTTCTGATTTCTCTCATTGGCTCCTTATGTTTTTCTGTTGCTTTTAGTTTGTATGCCATTACTTGTAATACAATCTTTTTGATAAGCCATGTTTTTTATTATTCTTGTTATTAGCATGAGTGGGGACTTAAAATCTTGTCCTAGTTCAATCCCCAAGGATTAAGCTAATTAGACCAAGAGCTCTTTTTTTATTTTATTTACTTGTAGTACATGGATCTCCTTTTGATCAAGTAAGACGCAGCTTTAATTTATCTTGGTAGTACATAGAACTTCATTTGATAAAGTCCAGTAATGTATGACATCCCATGTTCAACTGGCTACTAATTTATCCTGGTAAGGCACAACATTCAAAAGTTATTGAAGAAATTCTAAGAGTCTCTCAGCCTCATTCAAAACTTCATTATGTCTCTGTACCAAAACATTGTAGGGGATTTAAGCGCAAAACCCAACCCCCAACCCCAAATCAACACAAATAGAAGCAATAGAGATAATAACGAACACTCTCAATGTCAAACAAGCATAGGAAACCGACGAGGTCTTAACTTTACTTTAATTCAGTTCAGAGAAACCACAAATCACACTTCAAATCCAAGAAGAAGAGCAAGAAAGTAAAGAACACACAAGAGTCATAGTGGTTCACCCGATCTTGTGATCTAACAGGCTACGTCCACTGTGGTTGCTGAGCTTCACTAGATTGAGAATCAAGAATGCAAACGCCACACAAGATCACCTTGGATCTAAGGCAATACTCTTTCTCTCTCTAGCTTTCTCTCACTTTTCTCTATCTGTAGAAAAATACACGCAGATACTAAAAAAGGAAAGTTTCTTTCCCTTTTAAATCTATTTTCACGACTTAGCTGAAGTCAAAATCATCAGACCTCCGCTCGAGGACTGGTGCATGCCACAATCAACACTCTGCTGGTCTAGAGAACTGATTTCTGACTGCTGGAGCGCACCAAGGCACTGGAGCATCACTGTTATGGAATTTGACTCCATATCTCAACAAACATTTGATTTATAGAAACCATTGTCTACCATTCTCTGTAACTGTTGTAGTGGAGTTGAGTTCCTTATAAGTGCCTTCTTTTTTGAATAGTTTTTTTTAATTAATGGCACCAAGGGGGTGCAACCCAAGAACAAACAGATAGAACTTTTACGTAATCTGAGGCTATCAAAGAAATTGAAACAAGTTCCACTTAACACCAAATGAACATTGCTTGTCCCAAAAGATCGTAGAGTTATGCTATTTCCAGATTAGCCAGCAAGTAGTTTGAAAGTTCATAAGCGAGTTTTCTTTGACTAGTCAAGGGCAAGAGATTGCCAAGCCTCAACTTCAGCGGCCAAGTTACTGCACTTTGGTATGTTGGACAGCTTTATGTCCATGTTTTGCTTTTTGTGCTACTGATTCAGATTTTTCAAACAGTTTCTACTGTGTCAAGCTATTGTTTCTAGCCTCCTACGATTTGGCATACTGTATCAAGCATTTACAATGTGCATTAGAGCCATGGTGGATTCTTAGCGTGGCTAGTAGTAGTAGATATAAATTGATTAATGCTATGTGGTTCATGAATGAATACTTAAAGACACTTCTACTGCTCTCCATGCAAAAATTTAAATACAATCATGTGATATTTGCACATGAAAATGCATAGATGACGAAGTTAAAGAAACTAGTCTTGTCCCCTCTTATATTTTTACTAGATTCATTTTCTATATTATGTTCCTTTTCTTTCTCGAGTATGAATTTATGATAATGTGCCATTAATGTTTCTTTGTTTTTTTCACCATATAACTTCTTCTTTTTCCTGCTCTCTAATGGATTTTAACAGATTCTTGTGGAGGTCCTTAACAATGTCAATGGTACTGTATCTAGTCATTTCATGATTTCTGTTGATAATGGATTTGCAATGAAGGAAGCTACTTCTATTCTTATAGAGCCTTCTAAGCAAGCTTATCAATTGCAGGATGTTTTTCTGCTAGCAAGGGTGCTTCTAGAAACAGCGGCTCAGAGCAGTCTCAAAATCACGACTTTGCAACAACTGGCAGAGAGTTGGATAGCACGTATGCAAACATTGGTGTTACTACAAGGGGGGCTACTCGTGGTCTGACTGGTTTGCTAAACCTAGGGAATACTTGTTTCATGAATAGTGCAATACAATGTCTTGTTCACACACAGGAGTTTGCTAGATACTTTCGCGGAGATTACCATCGAGAGATAAACAGGCATAACCCAATGGGAATGGCTGTAAGTGTCTGATCCAAAGATTAATATTGAGTATTGATGCTCTTTTCTTTTAGTCCTTAATGTCTTTCTTGAAATACATGACATGAGGTAGAGCACCAAGGATATTTTAAATGCTCAAAGCATGTAACTGTTCACACTTCAACCACAACATTTAGCATAAACAAGCATTTTGTTTTCCACTTTGTCTTTTGTAGTAGCACTTAATCCCTTTGGGACTCCGTATAAGATAATATAATATTGCTATCCAATGTATAAGTTAATCATTGTATAGGTTGATATATAATTTATTCTTATTTATTGTTTGGAAAAAATATGATATTAGACCCTTATAGTGTATTTCTTATTCAATATAGTGTTTGATTTGTTGTCAGACAAAATGATAGTATAAGATTTGTGTTTTTTGTCATTTAACATGTTAACTCTTATCCTAAGCGCTCCGTATAAAATAAAAACGAGTTGGAGATGTTTTAATATTATACGGCTTGAAGCGTATAAAAGTTCATTTTGCATAAAGTTATACTATTCCGAGTTTTTAAAAAATCATCCAAACACCTAGTAACATTATTGTTACTATAATTTTAAGTTTCTATTTACATTATTGTTATCTTTTGAGACATAAATTAAGCATGATGTGTTGATGGCTATTCTTATTTATTTGGGCCTGGCTGAGTTGGTATTTGGTTGCACGTATACCATACTTCAGTAGTTATTGTGGTGTTTGAATATGGATTTTCTGCATAATATTCTTACGTATGAATTCTGCGTGAGTTGCCAAGCGAGATGACGTAGTGGAAAGAAATTTCTCCAAACTGGGTGGCAAACTTTTGTTCTTTGCCTTTCTCTGGGCAATATATTCTTGTCGTAACAACCCTACCGAATCTTAAACAATATTATCTGTTATCCTAATGCCTAGCATATTACTCAACAACTATTGAATTTTAATCTAACTTGCACCAGTTACCATCCTTGACCATGAAATGTTTTTCAGTTAACTGTAGAATCTTCTTGAAGTATCTTTATACTTCAAGTATATCTCCTATTTAATTCAAATGGGGATATATGCAACCACTCGTCTGCAGTATGAATTGACTGTATTAGTACTTTAAATTCGTTGAATAGAAGTGGTCATTTTGTAGGGTGACCTAGCTCTAGCATTTGGTGAATTACTTCGAAAGCTGTGGGCGCCTGGACGAACAACATTTTCTCCTCGACAATTTAAAGCAACACTTGCTCGCTTTGCAGCTCAGTTTAGTGGATACAATCAGCATGATTCTCAGGTTTTTTCCTCAATATTAAACATTAGTTTTTTCATGAACTACTTGGGTTTGGTTTATTCAAATTCAAATGGCTTGTGTTACAGGAGCTTTTAACATTTCTTCTAGATGGTCTCCATGAAGATTTGAATCGTGTCAAACACAAACCTTCTATAAAGTCTAGGGATGCAGATGGCCGTCCAGATGAAGAAGTTGCCGATGAATATTGGAAAAATTGCATTGCCCGTAATGATTCTATTATTGCTGATGTGTGCCAAGTGAGTGATGTTAAGTAAGATAAAGATTATCATTATTGTTTATGTGTGCCAAGTGAGTGCCTTCAAATTGTTAATGGTAAACATGCCATTTTTTTCCATAAACATGAAGTGTCCATGTCTAATGCAAGGGCTTTGTTCAAATCCACAGGAAGGTTATATATCTTCACAGGCAATTCTCAAAACTATATCGCATACGTTTTGTCTTGCTTGCATCATGGGTTGTCTGTCTTGAAGAGCATTTTCATTGATAGATTGAGGATGATGGTGCTGTGCATGAAATGTTTTCTGGAATGTGTGGGCTTTCTTGTTTGCTTGTTTTTGTATTTTTATAATATCTTTAAGAACGAGCTAATTGGAAAGCATCACAGAAAATCGATGTTGACGAATTTTACACCTATAATTCTTATAAAATTGATTTGTAATTTGTCAAATAAAATCCAACTGATTTTAAGAGTTCTCTAGGCTGTGCCTGCGCTACCATTTTCAATGCACGTGTGAATTTGTTTGAATCTTGCTTATACAATGTATTCTGAGGGTGCTGGTTGATTTTTTTTAAAAAATTTATTGTGTTCAATCTGTTTATGATTAATATTTTTTTCTCCAAGTGTGGTTCACTTTGTCTATGGCATTTTGGGAGTGATAATATAGAGAAATATATCATTTTATTAATAACTGTTGTTGATGCTTATTTTTATTTGAATGGAAAAGTTTATAATGAGAAAGATGTATATAATGTGTCCACATTTGCTAATTTCATTAAATCTAATAACTTCTAGGAAAATCTCAATCACTTAACAGTTATAAGTGCCCGTTCGTCTCATCCAAGTGACCACAGTATATAATCTAGCTGTAGCAATATTGTCTCGTTTTGTTCTCTGACCAAATGGGCTATTAATGTTATCATGATTTGCATAAAGAACCATGATTGGTTTGCCTGCCTTTGATAATAAATATACGGACTTATGTGTAAGTTTCATAGCTGCTTGTCTGATGTTTGACAGGGCCAATTCAAGTCAACTTTGGTTTGCCCTGTGTGTCATAAAGTCTCTGTTACTTTTGACCCTTTCATGCACCTGTCATTGCCACTTCAGTCCACTACCATACGGTCTATGACGGTCACAGTTTTTACTTGTGATGGAACTGCACTGCCTTCTGTTACTACTGTTACCGTTCCGAAGCAGGGGCGTTTCAGGGATTTGATCCAAGCGGTTAGCAGTTCTTGTTCGTTGAAGCAAAATGACGAGCTTAAAATTGCAGAGGTTTGTAGTCTTGAACAAGATAAAACATATGTTGTGAGATTTTTCTGATCTTTTGAGTTACCATAATTTGGTGTTTGCAGATAAAAAACCATTTGATTCAGAGGCTTATAGAGGATCCATTGACATCATTGTCCACAATCAAAGATAATGACTGTCTCGCTGCCTACAAGATTCCAAAGTCAATGAAAAGCTCAATATTACTTCAGTTGATACATCGTTGCCAAGAAAAGTAAGGATAGTTCTATGTAGGAAGTAAGCAATGTGCTGCTCCTAATTTGCCTTACAATTTTCTGAGCTCAAGCTTTGTGTTTCCGTGTCATTGCGTCTTGGTTATACAACCATCTTGAAGAAATGTCTAGCTACAGTTATATAAGACCACAAAGGTTTTTGTTTGTTTTCAATTATGCACTTTTAGTCGGTTCAAATTTTTGACTGATGTGAATGTACAGATGCCAAATAGATTTGACCAACTTCTGATAAGGCATTTAACAAAACTGTCTCTTGTTAGTTGGAGATGGAGTTGTTTTATGGTGAGCGGGACTTTCTGATCTTTTATCTAACTTTTTTCTTGCAACAATGCATCTTAGGGAGGTAAGCAATACCCAAACTGCATCACGCTGGAAACCTTGTGGAACGCCTCTTCTTTCATCAATTTCACTTGATGGTGTAATTACAAGTTCTGAAGTTCAGAAAATGGTTCAGAAAATGCTTTCTCCTTTGCTTAAAGTTGAGAGTCTTGGAGATACTGATTTTTCTCAGCCTAGCAACTTTGAGGAAGCCTCAGATCAATCTCATGATATTAGCCCTGATGAAGCGTCCACTAAATCCAAATCTGATTTAATAAGGGACAGTACTGATTCCAAAGTGGAGTTATGTTCAGGATTGCCTCTTCAGATGGTCGATGAAAAGAATGTCTGCATTGATCTGTCTGTTGAAGAAGAGAAGGCCATCCCTCTGTCCAAGTCATCGACATTTATAGTTGTATATTTTGATTGGTCAGAAAAACTTTTGGGGATGTTTGATATGAATTACCTGGAGAACTTGCCAGAAGTCTTTAGATATGGCCCTGTGACAAAGAAAACTCGTAGTGAACCTCTATCCTTGTACACATGCCTAAAGTCTTTTCTCTGTGAAGAGCCACTGGTATCTGACGAGATGTGGTTAGTCATTTTTTTCTTCTCCTTTTCTCCAACTATGCATGTCTTTGGTAACAGCAAAACGGCATGACGTCATGTACGTATATATGGCATATTGATTAACATCTTCATCCTTTTGCATGTCATATCTGGATTGAGTTGATGGTAATTAACATGAGGGTTTCAATGGTCATACGATGATGGGGGGTGGGGCACTGGGGCTCCTCAATCCTCATGTGCAGAAATCGTTTCGAAATGCGAAGTCAGTAAATACCGTGCTCTATTCCAAATAGTATCTTTAGTTATTTCCGCATTGCTGAGTAGTTGATATGATCAAGGGCACTGTTCTTTTTAGCACAGGTTAATAATCCTTAGTTGGTGGTGATTAGAACAGGGGATATAATTTTGGCTACTGCACTGTCTTTTAACAGGTCTAGCTGTTGAGAAAAATCATCATTCATCATATAAATTCTGAAGGAAGTTTACCCACAGCTAATATTTCAGCTCAGGCCTCTTTCCTCAACAAGTTTTTATCTTTACCATATGCATTTTATGAGATTCTCTCTTTGCTTAGCTTAGCTTAGCTAATATTGCACTTGTTCTGTTCTTATTGTTTGTCTATCCTGCTTGTTTAAAAGATCTGTAGGTATTACATATGTGAAATATACTTACAACGTGATGCCTTGAAAATTTGAACACCATGTTGAAGTATTAATCTATATCTGTTGAAGGTACTGTCCACAATGCAAAGAACAGAGACAAGCAAGTAAGAAACTTGATTTCTGGAGGCTTCCCAATGTGTTAGTCATACATTTGAAGAGATTCTCATACAGCAGGTCAATGAAGCATAAACTAGAAACTTTTGTGGACTTTCCAGTTCATGACTTTGACTTGACAAATTATGTGGCCAGCAAAGGCAACTCCCAACGGCAACTGTATGAATTGTATGCCTTGACGAATCATTATGGTAGCATGGGTAGTGGCCACTACACGGCACATATTAAGGTGAGTAGCTAACATTAGTACCCTTTCTTAATATTGTTTTTTTTTCTCCCTCTTTGAGGCTTAGGAGCTCTTAGTAGGTGCACAATTACGAGCCTGGATTGGTATAATCCTCTATGATTGATTAAAAAAGCAAAGTTTGGATTTTTTGAATGTGATCTTCCACAGGGTCAATTGAGTTGGCTAGATTGCCCCGCTCTAACTCCAGCTAAACTTAATTACATAAAGTAAAATATAGTCAATCCCCTTGTACCCATATAAGTGAGTAAGCAAAAACAGATTACATTGGAAGATGCTAGCTTCGGGAGGATAACAAAGCCTGCCTTAGGCTAGCGATGCCTTTCCTGGCAAGAAAAATATCTTCTATATAAATGATAATATTGGCATAGACGTCTCTCTGAGAAGTCTTCTGGTTTATTTGGGGTCTGTTTATCTGTTGCAATAAGTTTATTTGGAAGCATACAGAAGATAAACTCTTCCTTTTCCACTTGTTTCTTCATAATTGATTGTGGTACGATAGGCTCCCTCCCAGTTGTCCTGGCATTCATTTGTACCTTACTTCACTTTTACATGTATACCATGTATGCAGATTTTGGATGAGAACAAGTGGTACAATTTCGATGATAGCCATATATCACAAATAAATGAAGAAGAAGTGAAGTCAGCTGCAGCCTACGTTCTTTTCTATCGCAGGGTAAAGACCAATGATGCGAATGGTAATGGAGCAGGTCAGGCCAGATCACACCAATAGCTGCTCCAAAAGTGCACTTCAGCATTGTGTATATCTTTTCAAGGAGCGTATGGAGTCACTGTGAGTTTGAAATGCAACTTCAAAGAAATAAATACTAGTTTATTCCCTCTACATTAGTATGCAATCATGCAATATTTTTCTCTGTCTCCCATTAGTTGTTCTCTGAGCACTAATTACGCTGATGTTTAGATATATTCTTTGCATTTAAACCATTAGCTTATAGCCATTACTGATAACCTTTTAACACAGTACTGAAGTTGCTAAATAAAACCTCGTTTCTTTGAAATCCAGTTATAACTTATAGGACAGAGAGATTGAAATAGGGGAGATAATGGATGGTGGTTTTTTCCGTTACTTTCATCATTCTAGGAGATTTTGGGAGAGAGATTGGGTGGGGTGGGGTATTGTTGCGGGCACGGAAGGGAGTGATTGCTTCAATCTTTCTGATATTTTAAAATGATTCTATTCGTGCCTCAGGACCAAGCCTGGGCCATGCATTTTTTCCTTATCTACTGGCTAGTTATGTTCTTCGTCATGCATAATTAGGCCAAGTGCAATGGGGGAAGTGTTTGGAGTGCTGGAAATTTTGGAGTATGCTGAGAGAGTAATTTTAAAAATTGTATTGAAAGATGTGTAGAAAGATAGAAAAAAGTGAAAAATGGTATAAAAGTATGAGAGAGATGATGTTGAAACTTGATATTTGGAGTGTTGGTGTATGGAAAGTGAAAAAAATTGTATTGAAATATGTGTTTTGTTGATGTTGATAAGTAAGTGGGACCCACTTATGTGTAATAAAGGTGGGACCCAATTACAAAGGTGTAATAAGTAAGTGGGACCCATTCGATATCAGTAGATAAGCATTTGATCATGTTGGCTGATTTGGCAGATCCCTTGGCTTTGTGCTAAGTGCTGCATGTCTGAGGAGTAAGATTGCGCGGCAAGTGGCAGGATAGCAAACTCTGTCAAATGTGAAGAAATTATAGTTGTTGGTTCTTGTTAGAATATGTATAAATGATGTATAATGTTCCAACCCAATGATGACAAAATAATTAATCTTAACATGGTATCAGAGTGAAAGGCAGTGGAAGGTCTCCTGTTCAAATCTTAGTTTTTGCAATTTAAATCTCCATTTGTTTATTTATTACCCATTTGTAAACGAACTTGGGTCATTCTATATATTTGTGTGTTCTGGCTTAGCTATATGTATTTTCTAATAAATGTCTCATTTCATTTTTGATGCCCTGGAATGGATTACCATTCAAACTGGTGGGTGAGTGACTGTTTCATGAGCCGTCAACAAATTAACAATGCTCTGTGGCAAAATCAGGTTTGGCTCTCATCTCATAATCATCCTTCCGATTGGTTGCTTACATTCTAATGGAACAAAATAAAAGCTAAGCTATGTTTTTGATTATATTTTCGTTGTAGCTATGTTGGGTTAGGGGTGGCGAAAATTTGGATATGGGTGGAACAACATAGTATCTATGAGATATTTATATATCGAAATCGTATTTATTTAGATTTTTTGGACGCACTTAATTGATCATATTCAAATTTATTTAAATCTGAACAAGTAAATGAAACAATAATTCAATTTGGATTAGGATTCGTATAATTAAATTGGATAAATTTTTTGTGTTTGGACTCGAATTTTAGACATATATTTATGTTCAAATTTGATTTAATCTACATTTGACGATCGAACAAATTTTATTAATTCTTATATTGAGCATCCTTTTATGTAAAAATATAGGTTTTGGAATTCCTTTATGCAAAAACTATTTTTATTTGAATTGATTGAAATGCATATTCCACAAAACCAATAATTATTCCAAGATTGAAAATTGATCACAAAATACAACATGATTAGACAATAAAAAAACACTGCATCAATGCTTATAAATAAAGCTTCTAATCTCTTCAATCAACTTAGTGGCTTGATCAGCAGTTTCTTTATCGTTATCCACAGCAATCTTATTAAAATAGAAGCTGTGACCCATTCCTTCATTAATCAAAACCTCCACTTCCTTCCCAGCCTCCTTCATTGCCTCACAATACTCCAATTCCGTGTCCCGGAGCAAATCCTTCTCCGCCACCACCACCATCATCGGCGGAAGCTTCAGTCCCGCCAGGGGCGGCGCATCCGGACCCATTGGGCAAATGATTGGGTGGTCCATGGTACTACCCTTAGGTAACGCCAGGGCCATGAACTTACTAATCATGACACGTGTGAGCAAGGGTGTTTCGGGTAATTCCAAAAATGATTTGCTCGGCTCTGCTCGTTGGAAGCCGGGGTGGATCGCTATTCCACCTGCTAGCCTAACCGGCTCAGTATTCATGGCTCCAGCCCTAGCCGCAACGTGGTGGACTATGTTTCCTCCTGTGCTATCTCCGATAAGGAATACTCGCCTAAAATCAGCGAAGTTGTCGAGCCATGGTTCGGGACATTCGCCTTTAGCCACGGACATGAGCCAGAGAAAAGAAGCGAAGCCGTCTTTACAAGCCGCGGGGAGCCGGTACTCGGGAGCCAGCCGGAGGAAGACGGAGACGCATACGACTTGTGCCGAGCGCACAAGTTTTGTGTAGAAGTTGTAGTACATAAACCAGTCTGGGTGGCTTATGCAAAAACCGCCGCCGTGGAAATGGAGTATGATTGGCAGCTTATCCTGATATGTGATATCTTTATTCCTTTCCGGGATGTAAATTCGTACAGCAAAACCTTGGTTTGGATCAATTGTCAGGTCACGAACAGCCACTCCGTCATTGAAGACACGGAGCCAACCCGAAACCTCGTCCACGATTTTCTTGCCGGAAACCATTTGTATTGCTAGTTTTGTGAAATTAATTGTTGACTGTGTAGTGTAGCACTCTCTCCGTCTTTGCAGTTGGTTTTAAATAGTGCATGAGCGACTCGATCCAAGTCATCCAACGACCCATTTTCTTTTTCTTGTATATTGTATGAAGGAATCTTGACTGGAATATTATCTCACAAAGCCCCATAATTTAAAATAATAATATTGCATGTGTTCGTCGGCCTTGAATCCAGGAGCGGACCAAGAGGTCCAAGCCACGATAGTAGATAACTTAAAATAATAATATATTTTGGCTTATCTATCGGGATATTTGAAATTTTGAATGAAGTGGGTGTCTGCTGTGGTGCACTGTTTTAAGTGAGAAAGGAATTTAACTATCCTATGAAGTGTAAACGTGACATGGGATTGATGTTTCTAGTTCTAGCTAGTAGTAGCTAGGCAAGTCTCCTTTGGACCAAGATTCCAACAACCTTTTTCTTGAACTGGGCCGAGATGAGCTAATTTGGCAGTTGGTACTTAACTAGGAAACAGTCCATAAGAGTTGCCCGTGGCCCATTGGGCCAAGAAAAGAACTTGCTTATTGACGTATAAAACGCCCTAGTTCTGTATTAGTAATTTTGCATTTATTTACAGCACTAATTGACTGGGCTGGTTCAATTGGGCATGAACTTTACATATTCAAGCTTCTTCCATTGCGCTGCTCAAATTGGGCCTTATGGGCCTATGCCACTGCATCACTATAAACCGAATTCGTACCATATCTTTCATCTTCCATTTATTAATGTACATATAAATTATACATCAATCATATGGATCCCAATATTTTTTATCTGAGTTATTTCGAATATTCAGGTGGACGCACATGATTTGATATAAAGTATGTGGGGCATGTATGATCCACGATTTCATGTGCATCTATTTCATCATTGGATCCTTAGTATTTTTTTTCCAAATCATACCAAGAACACCCAAGTTTTTTTTGGGTATCTTAAATGACATCATACAAGTTTATTTTTTGCCCATTCGATATGAGTCTAAATTCGTGTTGTCAAGTCCGAGTGCACAGAAGTTTCGCAATTGACAACATGATAAGTTGACTCGCCAAAAATTGATAAGTGGATTTAAGCTTCTATAAGTGTAGGTTTGTCAAAGTAATAATAGGGGTGAATCTCAAATTGTCTAACAAAGACTTTTCATTTCGGTTTGGATTTATGGATTATTAACCTAATTACTTAATTAAATATGTTATTCACAATGCAAGTGGTGGCAAAATTTGCACTAACCATTGGCTAGATTCTTTTTTTCCTATTCGGGTGATTGATTGAACTAAACCCTAATATGCGAAATGAGAAATAAATACTAAAATACTACAGAATATTGAAATAGAAATAATCACAACATAATAAAATGCAAAGCATAACATAAAACATTCAAGCACAAACTAAATCGGAATGAAAAATATTCAAGTAGATTAAACTAGGACTATGAATCTAAATGCGATAATAAAATGAAATAACAATAAGTAAGAGGAGTTTAAAAATCAAATCCAATGTCGAATGTTGAGGTGAATCGGCCTTCCAATCTACAAATAGAAGTTGAGGCTAATCCAACTTGGGCTTTTCTCAAGCTCTACAAGGAGGAAAAACTTGTTCTTCTAGTTGATTGGGTCTCCAAAACTCCTAGCAATCCTCAAGAGAGTGATTTTCGAAATCCAAGAATGAACCAAAGTGAAGAACAAAGTAAGAGAATGAAAACCAAGAGAGAATGTATAAAATTCGGCCAAAATGAGAGTTGCTCCAAGAATGGGATCTCAAGACCCTTAAAACCCTAATACATGTGTTAAAAGATCATCCTAACCCATTACACATAAGTCACATTGGTCAAAAAGTCATTTAGATAAGTTTGCCCTAAAAAAATTGACTAAAAATCATAAACACGAATTACTGAAATTGTTCGAGACGGCAACTTGTTTTAATTTCACAAACTTCAATTCTCAATGAATTTATGCGTATGACTGCTCGTTGGAAATATCTGGATGTCTACTTCAACTTTGTAGAAGAAAGTTTCTTCAAATTCGATCAGATTCACCTTCAAAAGTTGACCCGAAAATTCTCCCACAGATTGTTCAGTGACAGTTTTCACTTTCTTCTTTGGCAGTCCGGACGGTTGATAGTAAAGTCCAATTTTGCAGCTCTTTTATGCCTTTTTCTTCCATATTTGATCCCGATCAATCCCGAGCCTACAAAAACCATTCAAACAAGTTATAAATGACTGAAACATACTTAAACAAGTGTCAAAATCATTTTTAGATTGATAGAACCAAATCCGACACATTAAAACCCAAATGCTATAGAGATAGCATTTTCACAACTTTTAACCATTATGCCCAAAACTTGAACTTCACATCTCTAAGCTACCAAACTAACTTGAACCATTACAAAACGCTTAAAATGACTATGTCAAAATTTTAAATTGTGCATTGACTCATTAACACGAATTTCGACAACTCAATCCTAAAATGTGATTTTTAAACATTGAAACTCAACTTTTTACTTTCAAAACTCCACAAAAATATACAAAATATCATCCCAATAATTGGGCCACAAGGATATTATTTTCAGTGAGAGTCAAACGTAAAACCTTTCGATTCCATATGGTTTGACTTCAGAAATACACAAGTCACCAATATTCAACTAATATAAATTACTAATAAAGCACGAGTTAGTTTTGTCAACTAATTAAAAGTAGGGGGAGACGTGGAGAAACGTCGGTGTGAATTTTGTTGGTGTAAATGTTTGATAAATTAAAGATGCTATGATGACGGTAAACACTAATCCAATTGATGCAGAAAAATAGACAATGTATCCATACTAAAAGCTAAGGAAAAGGGTCAAACAAGTGTACTAGTTTCTTACCAAATTAACATTATATATATATATATATGTGTGTGTGTGTCTGTGTGTCTGTGCAGAAAAATAGACAATGTGTCCATACTAAAAGCTAAGGAAAAGGGTCAAACAAGTGTACTAGTTTCTTACCACATACAACATTAACACACACACACACACATATATATATATATATATATATATATATATATTCTTTGTTGTGCTAGTGACTAACAACACTAAGCTAAGGAACATATAACTTGGCACGAATGTTGTCGTTGTTGTTGTAATTACTTACAAATGCGTGGATTCCACTATAATGCAAAATTCTTTAATATGTAGAAGAATTAAGTGCAATGTGACATTACCATATCTATCTTACTATTTCTAGAGTCAATATCACAAGTCTATGCACCAATTAATATATGTTGTCATGAATACAGCAAAACCTAGTGGATTGGGAAAATGCACCAACAAGGAAAGAAGAGAAAAAAAGATGTTGATTTGGGCACAAATGGGTTGTTGGCACATATTATTCTTAAATTGTACTATTTTATTAGTAATTTATTGAATATACTTTATAGATGTGAAAATCTACTCATGAGATCTACTGGAAGTTCAAAGATGATATTTTCTTGGTTCATCCAATTTGTGGCTGCACCTACTCCAAATGGATATAGTTTATTGGTTCTAAAAGTACTCAGCACCAACAAAACTATATAATTAGCCCTCTACTCGATTAATTATTAGTGCTATTCATGTCAATATATGTGACTATATGTTATGAAATTGGATATAGTTTGTTGGACGTAAAATTGAGTTTATTTCACAATTGGTTGGAAGGACACTCATGGCTCACAATCATGGCTAACTTTGGGTCCAACCACTTGTTTATAAACCATTCAATGTTTGTATTTTTTTTCCGATGTGAGATTTTTGTGAGTTCGACAGATTAATTATGCAGATTCTATATATATATATAAATAAATTCAAGTTATTGTCGTCGTCAATAGCCGTATATACCATGCAATATGGGTTGATCGATGAAAGCCAGTTTAACCAATTTTTTGAATCATCGACCGATCGAGGAAGAATGAATGGATGATGCAATGAGAGTCGCTTTTGATTATTAGTACTTTCTTGCCAGTGATCAGGTTGTCTTCCACACGTAAAAGCTCCAGCGATCGTTCATTTGCATGGATTTGCCAGATATTAGGAAAAATTAGTACAAAGCATTAGCTTTGGCTGGTATGGTTGCAATATGGTTGAACCTCGCTAATAGTTTTATTTTACATAACTTGGAGATTTGAATCTTTAACCAGAAACCCTTTTGGGATTCAATTATAGAGAGCCCTTTTTATCAAAATATGGGAGTTTGAGAGATTGCAATGTATATATGGATCAATCAATGTCTATATAAAGATCATATCAACTTTTGCTTCAAAGACTCCCATAAGTATATATGGAACTTTTTTCATTTCTCAACGAGAAAAAAAAAACAAACGGCATTATGTAAACGGAAATTTTATGAAATGTGAGATGAAAGGGAGATTATTTTTTTTAATATATATGTATTTGGAATTTTTTTTACTAAATCTATGCTTGGCATGAGAGTTGGGAGGTGTTGGGTTCGAAAAGGTTCATAAAAGTGAACCCTTACTTGGTATTGAGAGGGGTTGGGAGAGGCTGGGTTCGGAGGTGTTGAGTTCGAAAGGGTTCATAAAAGTGAACTCTTGCTTGATATTGAGAGAGTTGGAATGTGTGTTTTTGCGAGTGAACATTTCTCAACCCCTCATTGGACATTGGGAGAGATTCGTGAACCCCTCTGAACACCTTGAGGTGTTCACGGCAAGTAAGGATTCGAAGAGATTCGCTTGTTTGCAAATATCTCCCAACACTTCTCCGAAGAACAAAGAAATCTTTGTATATGAGTTAAAATCATATCGACCAATACGAAATGAGAAGAAAAAAGCTTAATTAGAAAGAGAACGGTGTCGTTTCCTTCAAAAAAACAGAAAAAAGAAAGGAGAAATCAGTAAAGAGCAAATCAGGGTTTGACCACTTGACCATGCAAAAGTTTCTGAAAATTAAAGAGAATAAGTTGATAAATTTAACAAGATTAATTATTCGCTAAACAGGATGGAAATTAACTTAAAAAAGGAACTAGCTAATTATTAGTTTCAGAGTCTAAATGAAGTTGACTATTCACAATCTCCAGTTAACTTAAGCACCTCTGCAAATTAATATCCTCGGAACCATAACATTTTATTAGTTAATTGAGATATCATTTAATCGATAAATTATTAATTTATACAATAATTAATACAAATTTAATTTATCACCGGAATTCGTTATTTTATTTTATTTTCAAAACATTGACTTAATATATGTATTATATACGAATATTTTCTAATTGAGCAAAGTGCATTCAAATTTCAAAGCCATAATCGCATTACATAATTTTCTCTTACAAGACGGAAATACTACACCAGAGCTTCTTAATTCACAAAAAAAAATAAAAAATGGAGAAGTTAGAGATGAAATTAAATGAGATATCAATTTCAAGAGAAAATAAGTAACATTTGAGTCATATCTTACAAATGAATTATAATTGAGTCATGTATATATGTATTTTTTATGTATAAGTATATTATTTATTTATATATCAAATGGTACCTAGCCATGTGTTTTTTCAAAATATATTCTCTTTTAAATTTATCCCATTAGTCTCATTTTGAGACCAACCAAAATATTATTTAATCGAAACTATTAATTTATCGAATTTATTGAGTTTATATTAGATTTGACTCGACAAACAAGTTAGAGCAAGCAAGCTAGGTCGACCCCTCAACACAGCCATCATTCCACCACATTCTGTTTTCTTCCTCAGTGGAATCTCACACACCTTCAAGGCTTCAACTCTTGAACCCTCTAAGAAACAAACCATGGAAAATAAAACAAAAGATCAGCTCCACTTGTCTTTGAACTTTGAATATATATATATATATATGTAGAGCTATTTTATTTATGAGATTGAATATTCATTTCCTTTTTTTGGTAAGCACGTTTTAACATGATATTTTTCAGTGAACTTGCTAGCAAACCATATATGTATAGTTGGTTGGTGCAATTGTTGCACCAATTCATGTCGGGTTGTTGTCGTATGTTGCAAAACATGACAATGTACCATTTGGTTTGAGGTGGTAGCTCCACCTTGTCCAATCTCCACACTATTGGATGTTTTGTTGTGCAGATTAAGCTACTATATATCTATGAAAGACTGTGGAGCCCCGGCTTTTTTGTTTTTGTGGTTTCGAGAAATCCTTAGGATTGCTGCTGAAATAAATTTTGTGGTTTCAGACAGATCTAATCTACTTTTGTTGATTATTATATCTGTGTTATAGGTGATATAAGCAAACACTAGCAAACGCATGCTTCTAGTTGTATCACCACCACCATCATCATATATATAAACCTAATGAATCCAAAAATATCTTCATCTCTTGTCGTTGCTCAATCAGAACTCAGAAGGTCAAGCGTACAAGAATCAAAATCACACTAAATTATTAATTTGGGAGGATGTAAAATATAATTCAGCATATAACAAGGCAAGATCATCTTCTTTTTATTTTTATTTTTATAAAATATGACGATATCTCACGAATTTATTTAACTCTAACTTAAGGCCGAGGAACATCGGGTTAAAGAACTCCAAAACCTCCACCAAAAACCCTGACCCAAACCCAACCAACAAAAGCAGAAGTAGCAGCTCGAGCAACCATCAAATTAAAGAGCAAGAACAAACCCCAAACATAAATCATAACAAAGCAAGACACCTAGAAACAGCTAAAACCCAGAGATGAACATCAGCCGGGCCGACCCTAACCAGACCGAAGCACCACACCAAGGTCAAATCATTTAATCTAGTGAATGAGTTTTTTGGGCCAAAAGGTAATGAAATATTTACTATGCTTAAAGGGGAGACTAGCTAGTTGTTACAAAATATTTTCATTTTTATTTGACGTCACTCAATTTGTGCACCTAATTAAGTTTATATGCGCAACTTTAGCGATCTAATTAGGCATATTATTATTCCCCATCAAGCAATTTGGATGTGCACTCAATTAAACCTATAAAAAGTGCAAAGTAGTGTTGTAAGTGCGTCATCTTTTGACACCAATATATTAATATATATATATATATATATTCGGAAAGCTTAGAGAATGTATGCCCGATTGATGTGCAAGTATTAATCACAAACATCCTGAAACCGATTGATTACGTACATCATCAAGGTTGAGATTCTTCTCTATCGTAATCCACCGAATATTCTAATTGTTAATTCGCATTGAAATTCTTTTGATTTATATATAAGCGACAGTTTGGTAGAGCGTAAGTTTTGATATTGTATAAGATGTAAAACGTATAAACTGTCAAATAAATTTTGCGATATTTGATAGAGTGTGAATTTTTGATTGTGTATAAAAACTGTTAATTTACTACTATAGGTAGGGATATATAAAGTAATTTAATAATGAAAGAAAAACTATCGAATATAAATTTTTTCGGAAAGAGTTTTATGGGTTGAGTTCAAAAATGTAAATTTATTTCGAAATTTAACATATATTTTGAGAGGTAAGAGGATAAATGTGTAAGAGAGACAAAAATAATAAGAAAAATTGAAATTTTTTTTTTATTGTGCGTGTTAACATTGGTAAACCCAGTATAAATTTCTGAGCGAAAAACAAAAAACAAAAAAAAAACTTATAAGCTGTTACCTCTTTGCCAAATGGTCCCTTAGTTATAAGAGAGGTCAAATTTGTATTATCTTTTCATGTATGTATTGAGGCATTATTCTCTTGAAAAGATAATACAAAACCACAGTACAAGATCTGCTTCTCGTGATCCTTCTTTTGGTCACTTTTTGAAGTTCTATTTTTTGAGGTCCAAAACTTTTTAAAAGAAAATTGAAAAAATTATATTTATATTTTAATTGTTTTTACGAATTCAATGATATATCTTTTGTTCAAAGTAAAAATAAAATGCTTCGTGATTGCATGAACCGTCAAATGTTTTGAATTTATACTTGACGATTTAAAATTGTCGTGCATTTTTCAGGTTGATTTTTTAAAAAATAAAAATAAAAAATATCTTTTTGGATTCGTAAAAAATATCAAAATATAAATGTCATATTTTTTATAAAAAATAATAATTTAAACCCAAAAGTAAGACTCGTATGAGAATTCATAGACATATATATAAGCATGTGCGTACTTAATTGCAGGTTCCATCAGGTGATTGGGTAGATTCGGCATAAAATGCTCAAGTAGTAGTACATATTAACTTTTAATAAGGAATTTGTTCTGATCTAACGTTTCTCTATGGTTCGATTGTGACATATTATCTAACAATTAAATTAAGGAATTTATTTCAATAAAAGCAATGTGCAATATATATGTGTGCAATAAAGTTTGTGTTTTTAAATATAAATGTGGGCTAGAAAATTTAGTGGTTGCGAATATTGAAAATAAATAAATCAATGAAGATAGTGGTGGTGCACCTTTTTTGGTTTCATTCAAGGCATGACACCTGAGAGAATGACATGATTCAAAGTCGATTATAAAAAATTACAAAGATTTGTAAAACACTATCTTTTCAATCTTCATAACCCATGCACATGAGCTTCTTAAAATTTTGCTTCATTGCCGGAAATCCATCAGCTCGGCGTATTATTTGGACAGTTGGACCGGATCCAAATCCGAGCCTAACTGTTGTAGCCTACACTACGATGACAGGCGCTTCTACAAAGACTGGACTTGGCTAGTGGGATCCAAGTATGTGTGGATAAAAATGAGGGTCTTGCATTCTCTCTTGCTGGCCTAAACCTACTTATAATTCAATTTTAATTGGGTGTCGAACATCTGAGCTCAAGTTCGTCGATGCATGTGCCTTAAGTTTGACGAGATAATCAACTAACACAAGTTGTTATATATATATGCGTGTGTGTGTGTATATATATATATATATGTGTATACACGATCATTAAAGAAAAAGATAACAGGGGAAGAAGGGGCATTTACTTTTTTTCACTTCATAAAGTTAATCTAGAATGTCCCACTAACTCCATAAACATCTTTCTTTTACGTTAAATGCACCTTGAAGTGGGTATTTAACAGAAATTCCGGTGCATTTAATGTGGAAAACATGATAATACACTGGATTAACTCTCCAAGTCTCAAAATGTTAATGGCTATATTTTACGAATTAATTAATACATGTCTATCAATAGTTTTGTATTTTCTTTACAGAAATGTTTAATTGGTGAGGGATTTTATGCAGAGTTAAGGCACAAATGACTAGCAAAAATAGGTAAAAAGAGAGTCAAACAGGATTTGTAATTTCATATTAGGATGTTAAAAATGATATTTTAAAACTAATTAAGTATAACCTAATTTTACAAAAGAAGTATTTGCCTGAAGATATATCTAATTATATTCCATGAATGATTAATCAGAGGATGAAGCTGGCGTCATAGAGCAGCGTCAAGACGTGGCACGGAAGTAGGTTCCACAAGTGTGGAGGAGGAGTCATCACCACCATCAACACAGCCACCAATCACCGTGTAACTAATTAGTCACGGCACCAAAATAAACCCTGTTGTGGTACCTCTCAATTCCGTTGTCAGTGTCACCAATGAGGTAAGATTGAGAAATTATTGGGTGGTCTAGATGCACCACATGATATGCTGATATGATATGTCTGAGCCGATAAAATGGTAATATACAAGTTGATAGTGATGACCCATGATGTAACACAATATAACTGTTATTTGTCGTGTGAGTTTAAACTATTATTATTGACTTATGTGTCACGATTTCATTGACCCGAGCACAATATATCACCATGCCACGAGATGTCTCTGCACCATTGAATAATTCCTCTCTATTGGTAAGATTATTAGTGGACCCACCCTACACCTATATGATGTCACGTGGAAGCCACATGACCCAACTCTGGATATACAACTATATTGAATAGCTAATCAGAAAACTCATTCTTCAATTAGATCCAGGTGGTTTAGTGCAACTCTCACGTGTGAGAGATCCTCACACACTTGAAACTCTGTTTTGGTCACTATTTTGGATCAGATGTACCACGTTGAGTGCCTATAAATAACAGCATTGTTAACATTTCCAACTTAGGAGACACACAAGAAACTTCAAAGTGTTCTTCCTCCTCTACTTCTCTCCTCTTGCAACTCTCTCTCTCATCTTCTTCTCCGTAAATTCGAACCAAATAAAAATGGAGGGGAAATTAGGGAGCTTCATTCAAAGATGTAAGCCATACATAGCTATGATTTCTCTCCAGTTTGGTTATGCTGGAATGAATATCATCACCAAAGTGTCCCTAAATAGTGGCATGAGTCACTATGTGCTTGTTGTTTACAGGCATGCCTTTGCCACCGCCGCTATTGCTCCCTTTGCACTTGTCATGGAGAGGTATATATATAAATATATAATCTATACAACAAGAAAAGAAAACCAAATACATACATAACATGAAATATATATATATGTATGTTAATTGACACACTGTTTGGTTTACAGGAAAGTGAGGCCTAAGATTACATTCCCAATTTTCATGCAACTATTTGTTCTGGGTCTTCTTGGTCCTGTGATTGATCAGAACTTCTACTACGCCGGACTCAAATTCACATCGCCCACCTTTTCTTGCGCCATGAGTAACATGTTGCCTGCAATGACGTTTGTCATGGCAGTCCTCTGCAGGTATATATATATATATATATGAACTTCTTCACAAAAATGGCAACAATCTCTGTCTGTTACGAAATAATCAATTATATTTTTAAGATTTTTGGAGTACTGACGAGCTAATGATATGATATGTGAAGGATGGAGATTTTGGACATGAAGAAATTGAGATGTCAAGCGAAGGTAGTGGGAACGGTAGTGACGGTGGCTGGAGCCATGTTGATGACATTGTACAAGGGTCAAGTGATCAATTTCTTTTGGTCTGAGTACATCCATGTTCACAGTTCCTCTGCTCCTGATACAACTGGTTCTGCTGATAAAGACTGGCTTAAGGGCTCAATTCTGCTCATAATTGCTACTTTTGCTTGGGCTTCTTTCTTCATTCTTCAGGCAGTGACTCTTAAGAGATACTCTGCTCAGCTGTCACTCACATCTCTCGTGTGTTTCTTGGGGACTCTGCAATCCATTGCTGTCACATTTGTCATGGAACACAACCCTAATGTTTGGACTATTGGTTGGGACATGAACCTGCTTGCTGCTGCATATGCTGTGAGTCTCTCTCTCTCACTCTCTCACTTATATATATATATATACACACACACACACACAATTTTGGTGATGTCAATTGGATGAGATTACTAATATATTTGAAAATGACTTTACAGGGAATAGTGTCATCAAGCATTGCTTACTATGTACAAGGTCTAGTGATGCAGAAAAGAGGGCCTGTTTTTGTCACATCTTTTAGCCCTCTGATGATGATAGTTGTGGCAATCATGGGTTCTTTCATTTTGGCTGAGAAGATATATGTTGGAGGGTAATATTTCTACCCTTTTTTTAAAAAAAAATTAATGCTTTTTTAGTTAATTACAATTGATAGCTAATTGGGTTTGTTTGGTTATGTGGTTTACAGTGTTCTTGGTGCTGGTCTGATTGTGGTAGGGTTGTACTCTGTTTTGTGGGGAAAGTACAAAGAATACCAAGAAAAAGAAGCAGAGACAATACCTGAACCAATAAAGTGCAATGGAGAGCATGGAAACGCAACAACAATGGCTACAGTCATGGAAGCAGATGATATTGAGATGCAGAGAAGGAAAGAAACAAGTGTGGCTGCTGTTTGTGTTCCAATCCCACAGCCACCCATGATTGCTAGGGAAACACCAAACGCCTAGGAATACAAGTTTAATTAAATGAGGGCTTTTTTGTAATTCAGCACTCAGTAATTTCTGTTTTTTTTTTTTTTAATAACCTTTTTGTAATGTGGGAGAGTCTGATATGAGCCTTGTGATGTTTTCATGTAATTTGATGATAAGGAAATGAGAGAATTGCAGAACCTTTTTTTTTCTTTTTTCCTTTTCTTTGGGTTTCTTTAACGTTTATATTTGTCATTAACTTTTATCAATTTGATAATTTAATGAATCTTGAGTACTGCTCGCTTCTGACACAAATCCCAATAATTTTCAAACTAAACAAAATAATAAATCGAATATGACTAATTTAGTTGAAGATTAGGGATCTAATCAAGTAATTCTTTATTACTAATATTCCAACTTTGCCCCAGTTTATTTCTTTCTTTCTTTTATAAAATATGTAAATAATATATATTATATTATATATAAAAGTAACAAGTTTAATATAATGTAAAATTTTATTATTTTAATTTCCTAGATTTTAATATGTCACTACTTGTTGAATATAGCCTCAATTCACTTGAAAAATATAACAAATTGAATATTGAATATTGTTTCTATTTCATAATGAATATCTGAGAATGTAATTTGTCATAATATTTGAAATAACATATATTTTAGCATTTTAAACAGTATTTTAAAAACAACATATATGCTACGACTCCAAGTGACATCTCAAACGGATTATTTAAATAATATTTTAAAGTTTTGTTAAGAAATATTACTTATTATTATTTTTGATGGACCGAACATAGTCTAATTTGCGACGCAACTATGATACATAGGGTGAAATCAGCGACGAATCTATTTAGTTATTATAAGGCCCAAGACCCCAATTTTATATATTTTTTAAAAATAAATTAGTTTCTATAAAAAAAATTATATTTTAGATTAAAGGTCGATCGAGCACTCAAATCGAAACATTTTAAAGGTTAAAACTAAATTCATTTCATATAAATTTAGTCATAAACTCATTCCATCATAATTTCAAGCTCGCGAACATAAATTTTATGCATTCGTCACCGGATGGAATTAACAAATATTGAAGAGATGTAATAATAAAAAGAAACCCAATTAAATGCATGCTGCATCCGGGAATTAACAACAGTGCAAGTAATTTTTCATCAAGTAGACGCAATATAAGCTGAAATGAAATGGAAATCTATGCATGTGTGCACAGAAAATCCATGTAATTATTGTACTTTTTTTTCACCAAACTATAGATGTGAGCTGATTATTCATCGATGTTTATGGTGTGTTTGGATTGAGATATTTAATTGGGAGGAGAGAAGAGAAATGATTGTTTTCTCAATTTGCTTGTTTGAATAGGATTCCATGTAATTTAGTAAGAGGTCACTAAATTTTTAATGAAATGTTTCCTCCACAAAATCGGATCATTTGAAAGGAAGTAAAAGATAAATTAAGTTATTTATTAGTGAAATTTTTATTTTCCCTTGTGTCTAATACTTTAAGTTAAAAAATAAGGATAAATTAGTAAATGAAACTAATTTTCGTTCATTTCAATTTTTTTAACTATCCAAAAAAAGAGAGAAATAACAAATACAACTCTCTATTTTTTTTTATCTATTCAAATATGAGAGGAAAAAATATTATATTTTCTTTTCTCTTTTTTTAATAAGTTTTCCTCGCATCTCTCCCATCAATCCAATCCAAACATACCCTAAGAAGTATGTGAGAATTGTATTTTCTTCCAAAGGTAACATGCAAGAGCAAATTTAGGAGGATTTGGATAATGACCACAGCTTAATTAGATACCACTTGATTATAATTGGGACAAATGTTCTATTTATTGGAAATCACTATTGCAAGCACTAAAAATTAAATGATTAATATTAGTTGCAGCAACATCGATTCTCTACATAAATTTGATTAGGTACCCAAATCTAGACTTAATTTTGTAATATTGTTCCTAAGCCACTCTTGAAGATCCTTTGTCCCTTTGCCAGCAGACACTTGGCTTTAAAATGATCCATTTTATATAGCTTTGCTTGCTTGCATGCATCAGCCTCCACTCTATTGATAATTATCACAGTAATGACATGGGCAGTTTGTCGTTTTTTTGCAGTTGCCTCTGTGTTCCTAAACCTAATTCTATAATGGGTGGGAGCATCAATTGATACAACAGAAGAGTTTGCATGGAAGTGTAGTAGACACAGCACTTCAATTAAATTAGTATTTTTTTATTCTTTTCTTTTTTATATTTTATGCATAAAATTAAATATATGCTTGATGTCACCACAGTTCACACAAATTGTTTCTCATTCATTGATGGGGTTAATAGAACATGTAATGTCCTTTGGTAAGCTTTTTTGCATTCTACTGTCTTATAACTATACCCAGTATATCTACACTCCTCAAAAATTAAAAATATATAACTGCATTTTAAGTTACAAAAAATTCACACATTTATAAAATACATCCTAAAGGCAAAAACGATATCAAATAAAGATATTTTCACATAATAAAATACCAGAAATTGATGTCATCATGCCACAATAATTAGAGAAATACACATTTAATGATAAATTCATTACAAAAATTTAAAGGAAAAACAAATAAAATGTACTGTAAATTCAAAAATTCATTATTATATTAGTCCCACTTGTTCGGGAGGGCATTGTCGGAGAGAGTGTGGTCAGAAGACACCATTGCTCGTTTTGGTGTTGCCCAGCAACGAAAACGACATTAATTTAAGTATATAAATTTTTTGCTCTTGTTGTAACACTACACTATTAAAAGATAAAAGGATTTGGATGTTAACATAATGGACATTGAAAAGTTAAGAGTCCGTTTGGATGATAGTATGTTTCATAGAGTATACTCTCTCGTAAAGTGTAAAAGCTGAGAGTGTCTGAGAGTATGGGTAACAGAATATACGCTAGCGTATACTCTGAAACAAACAACGTATAAAAGTCAAAGCTAAATTGATGAAAGCTGATCTCTTATAGAAAAATTGTGAGATGTAAATAAAGTTGGTTATATCCTTTTTTGTTGTCTGTGGGCCTGCTGGCTAGTTTTTGGAGCCCAAAAGGGTAGATTCGAATAATTTGATCTTAGGAAATGGGCCTAAATAGTCATCGTAGAACTTGGATCACATATTGGGCTTTGCTTAAAATGAAAAGGATACTTGAAGTTTATGGTCCCTTTCCCTTACAGCTCATTCTGGGCTGCCGAAACCTAAGAACTGTGATTCAAGATCCAAGTCCCAAAGGGAATTGTAACTTTCCGAGTTGACCCGCGAACCAACTCTTTGAGTCAGTCAGCACGAGTCTCCCAAGTCCTAACAGAAAAATCTTTATGTTCTTAACTGAAACGAGTCTAAGGAGGGAAACCAACAACGGCTTATCCTCAACTGCCAAACACAAAGCACTCACTCGTCCTCTCTTTTCTCTCATATCTCTAGATGGAACAAGTCTCTAACTCCAAATCCTGTTTGGAAACTGACATTGAGAATTTTGGATTCTCTGAGAAGGAAATCGGATCCCAAGGCCTGAGAAAACAGATTCTAAGGAAAGGAATTTCATGGAAAACTCCATTTCCGGGCGACGAAGTAGAAGGTAACAACAAGACGAAGTGACAAACCCATTAATTCTGTTCGTGTGTTCTTTGTGTTAGTTGCTCTCATTAAGCTAACTAAATTTAGGAAAAATCATTACTAAATGAAGCAACTGCATGACAGACAGGAATTATAACTGTTATTTTTTAATAACTGAATAATGAGAAATCCACATTTTCAGTTCATTTCTGCGGTTTCATCCGTAGCGGGGCACATCTTGATTCAAGCCGTGATAAAGGAATTCCGTTCAGGTTCAAACTAGGCCAATGTAAGCTCCTATACTACATACTCTTCTGCTGACAATTAGTTTTGTATTCCTTTTTTCTTCCTATTTTATAGATTTCCCAGATGTTGTAATGCATTTGCCAAGTCGAATGACCAGTTTCGGCTTTGTCAATTATAAATAGTACAGAGCAGTAAGAGGAAATCTACATTTCTGAGATGCCAATAGCATTAGTACTGACTACTAAGACAGAATTATTGATAATAGACGGTTAAAACTGTGTTTGGAATTTGGGTTTTCAGGTGAAGTTATTGAAGGGTGGGATCAAGGGGTTGCCACAATGAGAAAAGGGGAGAGAGCAATTTTCACAATACCACCAATCTTGGCTTATGGAGAGGCTGGTTCTCCACCACTGGTTCCACCAAATTCAACTCTTATTTATGATATTGAAGTAATATCATGGAGTACTGTCAAGGATATAACTGGCGATGGAGGAGTATTGAAGAAGATAACAATGGAAGGTGAAGGATGGGCTACTCCTAGAGATGCTGATGAAGTTTTAGGTGACATGACAGTTTACTTTCAATCATTTAATTTTGAAGTGGTATAACCAGAAAAACTGCACTTGAGTTGTTTGATGAATTTCTTCAGTGAAATGAAGTATAATCTTCATGCACCATACCACAAAGTTTTCAATTTCTTTGCCTAATCCTGTTAGTGCTACTGAACTTTCTAGTTAAGTACGAGGCGCTGCTTGAGGATGGAAAGAGTGCGTATAAATCAGATAGTTTGGAGTTTCAAATAGGTGATGGTGAGTAGAAATGTGCTTGGTTGGTTATTAACTTATTATAGTATTATGACACAAATACATCATATTGTTTCGCAATCTTAATGCTTGGTAAAAATCTGATTTACGTACGTAGATAGTTTTCTGGGAGCGGATCTCATATGTCCTGCAATAAGCAAAGCAGTAAAGACTATGAGAAAGGGAGAAAGAGCAGAGCTAGCAGTAAAGTCCTCTTGTAAGTTGTCAATGTTAGTCCTTCCTGAAAGAAAGTGCTAACTTCTCTCTTATAAAGAAGTTTTCTTTGCCTGTTTTTGTTTTCTTCCTTCGATGCGATCATTAAGCAATCTAGAATCATGTCTTCTCAGATGGCTTTCATCAGTATGGAAATGGAAATGTTCCTCCTGCTTCCAACTTAATCATCCAACTTGAGCTGGTATCATGGATAAGTGTCATTGATATTTCAGGAGACAAGAAGTTGCTTAAGAAGATCATAAAACCGGGAGAAGGGTTTGACTGCCCTAATGAAGGATCACTGGTGAAAGGTAAATTTCTCATGAAATTTTTGTATATAGTTTTTGTTCATAGTATTGTTCCTGAATAGTTCAGTTTTTTGGATTTTTTTTTCTTTCAGTCATCTACATTGGAAAACTTGAAGATGGAACCGTCCTTGAGAGGAAGGGATCGGTGGAGGAACCTTTTGAGTTCATAACTCTGGAAGGTGCTTTCTCTTCCTTGACATACTTCAAAATTTTCTAATGCTAACAACCATGGTTAATTATCTTAGCAGAACAAATAAATGAGGGTTTGGAAAGAGCTATCGCAACTATGAAGAAAGGAGAAAAAGCTCTGGTAACCTTATGTGCAGGATATTTGAGTGGTCTATATGAGTCGAGTATAGTCTCTTTCAATTCAGCTGTCCATTACGAAGTCGAGTTGATTGACTTCACAAAGGTTTTCTTCTCATAGCTCTTGATAAGCTCAATTAAACTCTGGTGCATTAGTTCTGAAATTTCCCCACCCGCATTCAGGAAAAACCGTTTTGGAAGATGGATTCGGACGAGAAAATCGAAGCTTGTGAGAGGAAGAAGAATGATGGGAATTTGCTTTTCAAAACAGGAAAATTTCCTCTTGCTTCCAAGAAATACGAGAAGGTAAGTTGCCTGAACTATAATGCACAAGAGCTGAGAGAATTTTAATTTTTCGAGATTGAACTAATGCATATTCGATTGACCACCATTTTCAGGCAGCAAAGTACATTGAGTTTGATCACTCTTTCACTGACGATGAGAAGAACCGAGCAAATGGTTTACGTTTATCTTGTCATTTGAACAATGGAGCCTGCAAACTTAAAATGGGGGACTACATTGAAGCCTTAAGACTGTGTTCCAAGGTTTCCAATATCTTTCCTTCCAGCACTCTAAATTAAGTACGGATTCAAATTAATTTAGTTACTGACTGTTCTTGATGCAAGAGTGATGTGTGACAGGTTTTAGAACTAGATCAATCAAATGTCAAAGCTCTATTTAGACGATCTCAGGCATATCTAAGAATAAATGAATATGAGAAGGCTGAGGCTGATATTAGGAGAGCAATAAACATTGATCCAAACAACAGGTAATGTGTTATATATATATATATATATATATACATATATATATGAACATATATTTGTGTGTGTGTGTGTGTATGCAGGGGCGGAGCCTGGATTTCATTTGCTTCTTTCTCTGATAGAAGATGTTTTTGTTTGTTCTCCACTTGCAGAGATGTGAAACTTGAATACAAGCAGTTAAAACAAAAGCAAAGAGAATCTGATAAACATCAGGCTGAGTTCTTCACCACCATGTTGTCAAGGTTGGCTTAGATCCACAAAAAGTTTCGTAAAATTAGTGGCAGGTTTGAACGCTGTTAGTTGCTTACATGCCTAAACAAAAAAAGGCAGAAAAACAATGCTGTTATTATGTCTATTAGTCTTCAGGCCGATTTAGAGACACAGCTCAAAGCCCACTTAGAGCTCTCTGTCAAACCCATTATCAAGCCCATATAAGAGGACCCATTGGAAAAGCTCCATTATTTTTTGCATGGCATCTACAAAAGTACAAAGACGTGGGGCAAAGCTTAAAAGAAAAGAAGGAAGGATGTCAAACTTCAACTAGCCCAATATTTGAAGTCAAATTTTTAAGAGCAGCCCATCAAGCTAAAGCATTAGTCTAGGCCTCAGTCTAGTCATTTTGAGGCCTGTTAACTTTTTAGGGCCTGCAAGTCGATGAAGGAAATTCACAAGGATTCCACTTCTGCTAAATTTACCAACTCCTAATATTTATGTGGTGAATCGTAGGTATGGAAAATTTTTGTTCAATCCGAATGTTCGATTTGTCTGGCTCAGATTAAATCAAGTTTAAACATAAGTTTTATGTTTGAAATTCGATACCAAACATAAAAAATTTGTCCGATTTAAAACCGAGTTAAGTTCAAACACAAAAAACTTGTCTGATTTAGTTATTCGAATTCTAACTTTAATTGAATTATTGTCCGATTTAAATTAATCTGGATATGATCAATTAAATACATTTAAATCAATTCAGGTCCGAACATACAAATATATCATAAACAACCTATATTATCCTATCCAAATCGACACAAGCCAGCATTTTTACCACCCAAGTGAATATTGAAGAGGGATTGGTTGCAATTAGAAAAGAGTCACTTCAAGAGCTATCTTTATTTGGTAGCTCAAGTCAAGTGATTGGGAAAGAAATTTATCCACATATTGATAAGTATGGAGTTACATTACATATATATAGGCCTTCTTGATCTCATCTCTTAATGCTAAGATTTTGAGTAAACTAGTTTCTCTGCTTTATCGCTTATGGATTGAAATGGCACCTGAATTGAGCGTAACTGGTTGTGTGCTTGAAGGGGATGCTTTGCAAATTGTCAACGACACTCGCAACAATCAGCCTTCTCTTTGAGTCTACGATCGCTTGTCAGATGTGATTAGGCTTTTTTTTGGAACAAACGAATTGTAACGTTGTCCACACAGTCAGGGAAGGGAACCGATAGTTGATGCACTGGCTCAATGGTGCAATTTCGATGAGTCAACAAATATGTATTGAAATATATATTTTACTGATGTGAATTTAATTTTTTTATAATAAATATGAGACTCAATATTAAATATTAATTGTGGTGTTAATGAGAACATTGTGGAGGAAAGAAAAGTTGTTGGTTTGCTTAAAATGGGACAAAGAAATGTATAAATTTTTGTGTTTTACTGATGTGACTATATTAAGAGATTATTTTATTGATATAAATAAATTTATACAATCACATTTTGTATAATAGATGTGAAATCGAAAAATAAATTTAATGGACACTCTTAAAATAAATAATTAAATAAATTATGGGTATAAAAAAGGTTTGGTGGTAGGCTGTTATATATAATTGATGTTTGTTTGGTCACCCGAAATTGTCTTACCAATTAGAGTGGTTTGTCAAGATGCAGTTGATGAGTGATGATGGTTGCCAACATGTTAAGGATAAAAATAAAAAGATAATAATATCCCTATCCTCACCAACCCCGTACCCACCCAAATGTGGGTCCTACCATTTTCTCTAACCTTTGACTCTCACCCACCAACTTGACAATAAATGGAAACTTTACTAATTTCAGTCATAACGATCTTTTACTTTTAATTAAAGCTACAATTATGATTGAAAGAATAAATGTTAATTAAACTAAATCCACTAATTAGATGTTCGAAAATAAAATGCTATATTGAACTAATTAAAATTTGAATTTATCATAATAAGTTAACAACTTCATTTTATTTTTTAAAATTTAATTATTAAATCAGTTTCCCTCTATCTAGAATGACAACGGATTGGGACCCTTCAATTAGGAAATATTAAAATTGTTTTCATTTAAGGTATCTCATGCCAAAATCGTTCAAAAAAAATTATTTAAATTTTCAAAACTGAAACCGTTCTATAGTCGTTTGCTATCGGATATCCATTTATCATTTAACTTTTATTTTTAATTTTTTTTTACCTATGTATTTTCTTTTAAGAAGCATATATAACAACAAAATAATTAATTAGAATAGTGGTTAAATGTTTCAGTTCTTTTATACAAGTTAAGAATTTGAATCATTTTACTAACATACTCACTAATATTTTTCAAAACTTACTTATAATTAAGGATAAGGTTGAGTTCGGGACGATTTATGTTAGGTGACCCCTAACTATTTATTAATAGGTTCAGATACCCCAAACCCGACATCAAAATCCACCCGAAAATCGTAGCGAGATGGAAAATAAAAAAAATAAAAATTCCAAACTCTATATGATCGATTTTTTTCCATCTCTACTTCTATTCCAGATTACTGTGAAACCTACCATAGAAGACATATTAGATGTACAAATATAAATAAATTTAATGCCGTCCTTTAGTTTCTCCTTTGATTTTAAACTCTTTCGGTCTTTCCATTACTTGCATTCATAACCCTATCATTTCAAAATATAAAATAATAATTAAAGAAAATTAAAAGGATAATATCCATTAATCTGCAGTAAACGCCTCGGCTTAATTGCAGCATATATATCATTCCACCACCTCACCAACCTTTGATTTTCATATTCCTCCACCTCTTTCGCCCAAATGTCCAAAGTCCAAACCTCCCCTCACCAACCCCGCAACACCAACTCAATTGCTCCCCCACACTCACCCTACGCGTCCTATTCACGCTCCATCAACATTCATTACGTTTCGATCTCCCATTAGTCATTCATTTAAACTCCATCACCACCACTCACTCTAACCAGCATAGACGTACGCAATTCTCTATCTTTTCACCAACTCCCTCTATTTTTTTGTATATATCGACTTCCACAAGCCTCACCACCATTTTATTCTCTCTCTCTCTCGCGCGCGCTTTGTTCTTCAATGGCTATCTCTCTAATACTTCTCTCAATTCTCCTCCCCATCATAGCATACAGCCTCTATCAACGTCTACGTTACAGGCTCCCGCCAGGTCCAACGCCTAAGCCGGTGGTCGGAAACCTTTACGACATTAAGCCTGTCCGGTTCCGCTGCTTCGCCGAATGGGCTCAATCGTACGGCCCGATAATTTCGGTTTGGTTTGGTTCGACGTTAAACGTCATCGTATCTAATTCGGCTTTGGCTAAAGAAGTGCTGAAAGAGAAGGATCAACAGTTAGCTGATAGACATAGGAGTAGGTCTGCAGCCAAGTTTAGCAGAGATGGTCAGGACTTGATTTGGGCAGATTATGGCCCTCACTATGTTAAGGTTAGGAAGGTTTGTACTCTTGAGCTGTTTACTCCTAAGAGGCTTGAGGGTTTGAGGCCCATTAGAGAGGATGAGGTTACTGCCATGGTTGAGTCAATATTCAAGGACTGCACCAATATCCCTGGTATATATGTCTCTCTTGATTTCCTTCTTTATATGCACTTGTTTCTGTTTTCGATCGCTACTTATCATAATTCATATATTAGGGTTGAGATACAATTTGCAGTTCAATATATATATATATATATATATATATATATGTATGTATGTGTTGGTTGTTTTTCTATTGGTAAACAACCTAGGAGTTTTTTCACTATTGTATTATTATTTGTTTTGCGTTTTTTAGCAAGGAACTTAATTTAGACATTGTTTACATGTTTATGGTAGTGCTGAAATTCTATACAGTATTTGGTTGGTGGGTGAAAGAAGCAAATCGAATTGGAAAGTTTCCAATCTCTGACTAATTCAATACACATGTCGACCCTTACTTCTCTTAAATAGGAAAAGTCAAGTACACACCTGATATACCCCTTGGAGTTAGGTCCATGTAATATAATTAATATTGTACATATTTGAAATAATTACAAATTATGACATAATTATTTTTTTCTATTTTCTATTGATTGCTGTTAGTTACAAATCTAATTAATGACTAGGAATAATTATTAGGTTGTGTTCACCTCTCATTAATTTTAGGGCAATTCATAAAGTTCAATTTTTTGGTAGGTCCTGGACCAGAAGGGACATCCATTGTTTCAGATACTGCTTTTTAGGAACACGTAGTTTTTTTTGGTAGGTAAGCAGGAGTAGGGTCTCAATTTGTGTACTACCCAATTCGAGTATACTTGTTAACCATCTTGACTCAGTGTTGTCCGATTCGAGTACATGCCTTAACCATCTCGACTGAGGAGTTACTGGCCGACACAGTAATTTATTCATAGGAGCTAGCGGCTTTGTCCACCATTGACTCACCATGAAATTATGAAACTGATTTTCTCAACTATAACCACAAATTCAACACCAAGACTTGTGTATTTGTTGTCATGTGATTTTTATATCACCACAGAACCTAACTTGATTGCTTGCGTTTGATAGAAACATTAACAAATTGTCCTTGATGATCACAAACATTTCAATCATATTAATTAGTGTAAATCCAAATATTAATTAATTTCTGAACTTGAATGGAATCTCCAGAAAACGTTGGGAAGAGTCTGCTGGTGAAGAAGTACTTAAGCACAGTGGCATTCAACAACATTACAAGACTAGCATTTGGAAAGCGATTTGTGAATGATGAGGGTGTAACGGACGAACAAGGACACGAATTCAAGGCAATTGTATCTAATGGACTAAAGCTTGGTGCCTCACTTGCAATGGCAGAGCACATTCCATGGTTACGCTGGATGTTCCCCCTAGAAGAAGAGGCATTCGCCAAGCATGGAGCACGCAGAGACAGGCTCACTCGAGCCATCATGGACGAGCACACCCAAGCACGCAAGCTCGGCGGTGCCAAGCAACATTTTGTTGATGCACTCCTCACATTGCAGGAAAAGTATGATCTTAGTGAAGACACCATTATTGGACTTCTCTGGGTATGTATTTGATTGCCATATTTGTTGTCAAAACATCTATGGGGCTTCTGTAGAGAAGGATTAATGTTGATGGAACTCTGTTTTAATGGGTTATGCAGGATATGATCACTGCAGGGATGGACACAACAGCAATATCTGTAGAGTGGGCAATGGCAGAACTAATCAAGAACCCAAGAGTTCAACAGAAAGCTCAAGAGGAGCTTGACAGAGTCATTGGATTTGAACGGGTCATGACGGAGACCGACTTTTCAAGCCTTCCTTATCTTCAATGTGTAGCCAAAGAAGCACTTAGACTGCACCCACCAACCCCTCTAATGCTCCCTCACCGAGCAAATTCCAATGTCAAAGTTGGGGGCTATGACATTCCCAAGGGATCAAATGTTCATGTCAATGTCTGGGCTGTTGCTCGTGACCCGGCTGTATGGAATAACCCAGAGGAGTTCCGGCCAGAGAGGTTCCTGGAAGAGGACGTGGACATGAAGGGGCACGATTTCCGGCTGCTCCCGTTTGGGGCCGGGCGGCGGGTGTGCCCAGGTGCACAACTTGGCATTAATTTGGTGACATCTATGTTGGGTCACTTGTTGCACCATTTCTGTTGGGCTCCACCTGAAGGGGTGAAGCCGGAGGAGATTGATATGTCTGAGAATCCAGGCTTGGTGACTTACATGCGGACGCCAGTGCAGGCTGTGGCCACTCCTAGGTTGCCTTCACAGTTGTACAAACGTGTGCCTGCTGATATGTAATTTTGTTGTTTACTCTGTTGTGGTTTGATTCTTTGGTTACAAGTCTTACAGATTTGCGTTTTTCGACTTCAAATGAGGATGTCAGAGTGAGCTTGTCGGGACAAAGAAAAACAGAGCAATAAAAGTTCAGACGCTCTGTTTTATGAATTATGTTGGTGGGTAACTACTGTACAAGAAAGACTCTGTAATATTCAGTTGGGTTGGAGTTGGACTTGCTCTATTTTTATCTTTCTTTCACTCACTAAATGACTACTTTTTGGACTCTCGGAGTAATCCAACCCAGAAAACAAAAATGGATTTAGGGTTTAGACTTTAAATTTATTCTCGTAGTAGTTTACAAAGGAAGAAAAAGGGTTCATGAAGTGAGATGGAAACCTGAATGATTCAAGGTCAAGCACAGTCAATATGCTCAGGCATCCAACAATTGCTCAGGATGGCTTGCTCAAGATGGCGGAGAAAGCCTCCGCTTTTAGTTTCATGATGGCGGAGAGTGAAAGAAATTTGTGAATTATTGATAATGACATCAAAATTATTGATAATGACGTCAAAAAGGTGACCGACCTAGATGACGTATCAGGTGGTCGGACTAGCTTGTAGGATGTGGATGAACTGCTTGCACAATAAGCAAACATGAGCTAGAAGATCCACTAGATGTCGTCATCTGGTGTAGGCGTACCGACACTCAAGTTAGTATAGACTCAGTTAGTAGAAGCACCCTGGTATGAAGAGCTCTTTTACACATTTACACAATGCATTATGATTCAAATTTTACCTGAGAATGAGATTCCCTTTTAAAGAGGTAGAATGATTCGAGTTTTACTCGCTGTAAAACTCCACCATCTATTGGCTGAGTGTGTTCTTCGAAGGCTTAGTCCTTTTAGGACTCCTCGTCATAGTTGAAGTTGGACTTCTGAGAGATTAATATCCTGAGGGACGAACACTGGTTGAGACTATGTCACCCAATTCCCTTTTCAAGCCATGACACGACATTACCAAGTCATCAAATGGCGCAGCATGACCTTACCAAGCCATGGTGTGACTTTATCATGCCACGGCGTGACATGACTTTACCAAGCCATGGTGTGGCATCGCTTTACCGTGCTATGGCCTGGCTTTACCAAGCCATGGTATGCCATCTGGCTTGTGGCACATCAGCAGAATGAGCACCCATAAATCTTGAATCTTGTTGCGGTATATATTTCGGTCCATGGCCCATGTTTGGGTAGGACATCGCGGTATTTGGGGGTTGATCACCCTAGACGGCCCGAGCCATAGCACTTTTACCATGCCAGGCATGTTGAGTATCAAAACATGTTAATCTTTGATCGATAGGGTGATTTTGGTATCATCACAGCCCCCACACTTTTGAGTGAACGATCAGTTTGGACGGGTGAATGTGTAAATTTCTCATATCAAATCTTTGTTAGAGGTGACCTATTAACCAAGGAAGATCTCTTTTTTGAGGTGAAATCTTTGCCCAAGTAGACCTCTTTGTCGAGGTAAATTTTGAATCAAAGTCTTAGATTAAAAAAAACTGCAAAGATCTGATTCATCCTGGCTTTCCAACTTCGACTATATATAAGCGGGGACAGAGGACTACCTCAACTTTTATCGGTATGGTGCACCTTGACAATCTCTTGAATTATTCCCAAATTTTGAGACTTGGGAATTTTTTGAAAAGAGATGCACCTCAACCTCTTTCAGAGAACCCCAACCTCCTTCATCAGCACCAACCGATAGGCCCCCCCCTACCCCAACCTCCTTCGGAGAACCCATATTTCTACCAACTAAATCCCCGCCATGAACTAAATTTTTGGAAAAAAATGAACCTTCCTTCTCATTTGGAGACCAAACAGAATCCCCCACTTGAGAAGAGCGAGGTTGCGAGCTGTCACCACTAACATCATGACCCCATGATTTAGTTGCACGAGGCACCTCATCTCTTTTACTCGTTGTCCCCCCATACTGACGAGAGAGCGGAACTCGCAGCGAATCGATATATCTATGATTCTCTCGACGACGCAAAAGGTCCGAAAATTCCAAAGTGCTGTCCCGAAAAACATGTCCCATACATCCACATAACGAACACAATTCTAGCAAGCGCTCATATGAGAGACGAAGCCGAGCAGGCTCCACATCCTGCCGAACTTGTAGGTGAACCCATCTCCGCAATGGTTTCGTAACACCAAGTTCTACTCGGATGCGTAAAAAAGATCCCCAACAACATCCCTTAGCATCCGTTTCCACCTCCAGAACCTTCTCGAGTTGTGTCCCTAAGAGAGAAGCCACATCCCAGCTCATGTAAACAATAGAAACATCATCTATCCGAACCCAAAAAGGCACCATCGAAAAATCAGGCTCACTAGAAGTTGTTTCCACTTGCGAAAAGGAAATGAGCGCTTGATCAAAAGACCATGGCTGTCTAATCAATACTTTCTTCTTATCTTCAACATTCTCGAAAAAGCAGAGAAAGTCTGAATCTTGCAAAAACCGAATCGACAAATAACAAATTTCCTGACGGCATCCACAAATGCTTCATCAGATCCACGACAACAGACTCATCAGCAGCCCCCAAGGATAACACCCTCCATTGAGCCTCGATTTCATCCATTAGCAAAACAACACTCAAGGCAGCTAGAAAAGAAGGGAAAACAAGTTGAGAACAAGATAACCGTCAACCAGGGGCCAGGCGCCACTAGACATCAAACCCCAAAAGGAACAGAGCGACCACCACGCGGGGACAATCTTCTTAGTATGGTCTGAAGTTGAGTACTATATAAAGTAAACAAAATCAATAGAGCTCAAATCTGTTTGTATCAAACACAATCAGAAGAGTTATATGGCTATTACCAATAAGATTAAACTCGCTAAACATAGCTTACAAGAACGCGTGAAACTGAAACGTGACCGGAGCATGACCCGATGGACTGAGGTTAAGCAGACATCAAAACAGAACAATTAATAGCCAAAAAACGCATATAAGTCCGAAATCTGTATGCCATACGAGTCCAGAAACATAATAAGGGCCCAATGGCCATACACATCTGAACTATCCTACTGTAGTTAATGGAACACCTAATAAACAAAGTTCATACAAATTCTGAAAATTTTAGAACACCTAATAAACAAAGTTGACACAAATTTTGAAAATTTAGAGAATACTGGACCAACTAATAAACAAAGTTCGTACAAAAATTGAAAATTTAAGAGAATACTAAAATACCGCATCAGGAGGTGTTGGGCTCACCATATAAAAGTAATTATATTTTTTCTATTTTAATTATTTGTTAAATTCGTTTTGTGTTAATCATGAATATGAATGCGTAAAGTGCATAGATTATATCAACTTGTGATTGTTTATAATTCATGGTGATTTCTTAATGGTCATTCCACCTCTAAATTTGTCCTTGATTTAAATAAAAATAAAACAAAATTAATGCAAGAAAATGATGAAATGAATGACATATTTTACTATTTTATGCAATTAATGCATAATTTTAGACAATTAATTCATTTTTCATGGTAAGTCTCATTTTTGTCCGTGATACATGTAATATTTTAAGAAATGAAATGTTATGTAATTAATATGTAGTAAATGATAATTTGATAAAGTCAATATGTGTTAAAAATTACTCCATTTAGAAGGATAATAAATAGGTGTATACAATTAGTCGAAACTCGTGTGGGAATATCCACTCTCACAAGCCAATATTGCCAGACCCATTAATATACTCGAGAAAAACAAAACAAAGCAAAATAGTAAGTGCCGAACAAATACAGAACGTTCCGATCAATTCCACCGTGATTGCTGATCTCGTTACCTGGTAACCTTATTAATTGTTTGATTGTTTGCTTCCTGTTATTGTCTGATTGGATTGGAGTAATTTTTTGTTAATGTGCAGATCCCGACTCTCGAGGTGTGTAGCATATTTGTAGACAGTTGGCAACAACGATGCCTCCGCTAATGAGCTATTAAATTTTAAAAATGAGTGAAATTAGTGTAATACATATTTTAATATTAACACATCAGTAAAATATATATTTCAATATAAAATTATTATCCAATCCAATTATTTTCATTTCCTATATACTATCCCATCAATTTTACATTAAAATCAAGACTAGGTCTCACTTTTATTATAAAAACTCAAGTCACATCATTATTCACATCATCAAAATACATATATCAATTCAACCATATTAACAAAACACATTTTTCAATATAACCATATCAGCAACTAATGATCCATTATCTTTGACACCATTATTAGTCGGCTTGCTACCTTACAACGTTGGGCCGCATCGAGGCCCATTCATGAAGCGGGAAAATTTTGAGCAACTCCCGCGTCGTGGGATCATGATCTGTTCCCTATAAATTGACCTGTCTCCAAGCTTTTCATGCTCCCTCTAATTTCTTTCTAACACGCGTCTCTCTCCTTTACTCTCTCTGCAAACTGAAAACCCTAGTTTTTTTCGCAACTCGAAGATGGTGATCTCCACGTTCCCCATCGACAACGAGAATCACGTTATTCACGATATTAACTTCTACTCAGACACCATCAGTACACTGGTGACGGACTCTCCAGCCATGGTCGACCGATGGATCTCCGAGACCAACCCTGACTATAGGAACATTTTCGTCGGACTGGACATCGAGTGGCGCCCAGCCTTCAACCGTAACATCTACAACCCCGTGGCCACTCTCCAACTCTGCGTGTCCCACCGCTGTCTTGTCTACCAGATCATCCACTCCCCCTACATACCTGACTCCCTGGAACAATTTCTTGGTGATGATCGTCATATGTGTGTGGGCGTTGGCATCGACAGTGACGTTGAGAAACTGACGAGAGACTATGGTCTGAGTGTGGCTTATGCAGTTGATTTGAGGACGGAGGCGGCGGAGCGGATGGGGGCTTGGGAGCTGAGGAATGCAGGGTTGAGGCAGCTGACTGCGGAGGTGCTGCAGAAAGATGTGTTGCGGAATGAACTGATACAAGTGAAGAGTATATGAATAATTATACCACTAATTACACCAGGTAAATTCCCAGGAAAGATTGGAGGGACACACTGGTCCACTTAAATACCAATCTCCTTAGACAGAATTTTCCTAGACATGCAATTAATAGCACAATATATCATAACAACTTACTTGATCGATAAGTAGACCGAGGAACCAACAATAACCGCACCAGAATTTTTACGTGAAAACCCTTCACAGGGAAAAACCACGGGACCGTAGTCCAGCTAAAAACTTCCACTATTAAAATAATGGGTACAACAATCTTCTGTAGTACACTCCACTACAGGATACAAGAGTGAAATAATAATTTGGAAACACTCACCCAAACTCCTAATACACCTAGTGTATTACTCACTCTCTCTCTCTCTGCAAGAAACAACTCTTTGCAGGCACTCTCCAAAAACTCTCTCAAGTTTTTCTCTTCTTCACTTGTGTATCTTCACAATGAAATGCTCATCTATTTATAGATGGAATGCAAATTGAAACTTGCCTAACTTGCCTAACTTGCCTAATTTGCCTAACTTGCCAAACTTGACCTTGAACAAATTCATCCACCAAATATGACTACCAAATGTGAAATGTAGAATGTAGTATACCACATGAGGTGTACTACTACCTAACAAATCTCCCCCTACAACCTCATGTGGGGAAAAGCAGCAAGTCTGTAACCTTGCTCCTCACGGATCATTTTTATTTTTATTTTTTTATAACGGTGTAACTCTCTCTTGTAGGTACCACCCCACCATAAAAGTGGACCAACGAATCTCTTCTTTCACATTGGAGGCTCCACCAAGCCTGCGATGCTTTTGCAAACTTGGAGCTTTTCTCGCGGTAACGCCTTGGTCAACATATCAGATCCATTATCATCTGTGTGCACTTTCTCTAACTGTAGAAGTTTCTGATCAAGAATATCACGTATCCAGTGATATCTTACATCAATATGTTTTGACCTTGAGTGAAAAGTCGGATTCTTACACAGATGAATAGCACTCTGACTGTCACAATAAATGACATACTTCTCTTGCAACATTCCTAACTCATGTAGGAATTTTTTCAACCACAACATTTCTTTGCAACCTTCAGTAACTGCAATGTACTCAGCCTCAGTGGTTGATAATGCTACACATTTTTGTAGCCTTGACTGCCATGACACTGCTCCCCCAGCAAAAGTAATTAAGTACCCAGAAGTTGATTTTCTGGAATCAACATCCCCTGCCATGTCTGCATCGGTGAAACCATCTAGCACAGTTTTGTTAGTGCCAAAACATAAACAAACATTCGAAGTACCTCTGAGATACCTGAGAATCCATTTCACCGCTGCCCAATGTTCTTTTCCAGGATTTGAAAGAAATCTACTTACCACACCAACTGCATAAGCAATATCTGGTCTCGTACAAACCATGGCATACATCAAACTACCAACTGCGGATTGGTAGGGTATTTTCTTCATTTCAGCCTTTTCTTCTGCACTTTTGGGACTTTGGCTAGAGCTCAGCTTGAAATGATTTGCGAGTGGAGAGGAAACTGGTTTTGCTTTGTTCATATGAAACCTCTCCAACACCTTTTCAATGTATCGTTCCTGAGATAGCAACAATTTTCTATTCTGTCGATCTCTTGAAATTTTCATCCCAAGTATTTGCTTTGCTGGTCCTAAGTCTTTCATAGCAAAAGACTTGTTGAGCTCCTTCTTCAACTGATCAATCTTTGAAGTATCTTGACCAACAATTAACATGTCGTCAACATATAGCAAGGGGATAATGAAATTACCGTCAGAAAATTTCTTGAAATAAAAACAGTGGTCAGAGGTGGTTCTTCCATATTTATGATCCATCATAAATGAGTCAAACCTCTTGTACCACTGTCGGGGTGCTTGCTTCAATCCGTACAGGCTTCTTTTCAACCGGCACACCAAGTGCTCTTTGCCTTTAGTTTTGAACCCTTCCGGCTGCTCCATGTATATCTCCTCTTCTAGGTCACCATGAAGGAATGCAGTTTTCACATCTAACTGCTCAATTTCAAGGTTCAAACTGGCAGCTAATCCGAGTACAACTCGAATTGAATTCATCTTCACGACTGGTGAGAATATTTCTTCAAAGTCAATTCCTTTCTTTTGACCAAACCCTTTCACTACCAGTCGAGCCTTGTACCTTGGCTGATTGCCTTCTTCAGTTTTCAACTTGAACACCCATTTGTTCCTGAGTGCTCGCCTTCCATTAGGAAGTTTCATCAAATCATAAGTATGATTTTCATGCAAGGAATTCATCTCATCTTGCATGGCTTTGAACCATTCGTTCTTCTTCTCATGAGCCATGACTTCATCATAACTCTCAGGCTCTCCCCCGTCAGCTACCAACACATACTCACTTGCTGGATATCTTGTAGAGAGTTGACGCTCTCTACTAGATCTTCTTAAATGAGGTTCTTCTTCTGGAGCTTCCTCATTTTCATCAACTTGTTGATTTTGGTTATCATCAGCAAGATTATTTTCTTCAGATTCTTGTTCAACTCCCCCGTAATCATCAATCACTGTTGGTAGTGATACTGGATCCAAATTAACTGGAATTTCAGCAGAGGTTTTAGGCTTTTCAGCCTTCTCAAAGTCTTGAATCGTCTGGTCTTCAAGAAATACAACATCTCTGCTTCTGATAAGTTTCTTCTCTATCGGGTCCCACATTCTGTACCCGAACTCGTCATGTCCATATCCCAAGAAAATACATTGTCTAGCTTTATTATCAAGCTTAGACCTTTCATCCTTTGGGATATGTACAAAAGCTCTACAGCCGAACACTTTCAACTGGCTATAGGAAACATCCTTTCCAGTCCAGACTCTCTCTGGGATATCTCCATCCAAAGGAACTGAGGGTGACAAATTAATTAAGTCAACCGCCGTTCTCATTGCTTCACCCCAAAACGGGTTAGGCAATTTTGCATCAGAGAGCATACACTTGACACGTTCACAAATGCTCCTATTCATTCTCTCCGCCACACCATTGTGCTGAGGTGTTTTAGGCACCGATTTCTGAAGTCGGATTCCATGACTTCTACAGTACTCTTCAAACGGACCTCTGTATTCACCACCATTGTCAGCACGAACACACTTCAATTTTCTTCCTGTTTGTCTTTCCACCATGGTATGAAAATTCTTGAATTCTTCCAGAACTTGATCTTTTGTTCTGAGTGCAAATGTCCACAGCTTCCTTGAGTGGTCATCGATAAAAGTAACAAAATATAAACAACCACCAAGAGTTTTCTCCTTCATGTAACAAACATCGGTGTGGATTAGATCTAGAATGTTTGACTTTCTCGATGGAGGGAATGATCGAAATGCAACTCTATGTTGCTTTCCAGCCAAACAATGAGTACAAGTCTTCAACTGCACATCTTTGACCTTAGGCAAGAGATGCTTTTTGGATAGCATCTGAAGCCCCTTCTCACTTAAATGACCAAGTCTTTTATGCCAAAGTTCAACACTGGCATCTTTGACTGTATTCAGCTCTCCCTTCATTAAAGATGCTTGCATCACATAGAGAGAATTGATCTTCTTCCCTCTGGCTATCACTAAGGAACCTTTAGTGAGTTTCCACTTTCCTTCACCAAAGTAGTTGGTATAGCCTTCATTATCAAGTTGACCAACGGAAATTAGGTTGAGGCGGATATCCGGAACATGTCGCACATCTTTCAGGTGCAACTTACAACCGACATTGATTTCCAGATAAACATCTCCCATACCAATGATTTTAGCAGCTCCATTATTTCTCATCCTAACTAGGCCAAAATCACCACTAGTATAGGATGAAAAATAATCAGCATTTGCCGTCACGTGAAATGAGGCACCTGAATCAGTGACCCAACTGCTACTGTCTTGGCATGTGAGGTTAATACTGCCATCATCACAGACAACGACTATGTCTCCTTCAGCTATAGCTGCAGCGTCATCTCTTTCGCCTTTGTCTTCGCCCCTTTCTTGGTCCCTTCTGAAGATTCGACAATTCTTCTTCATATGACCTTTCTTCTTGCAATAGAAGCATTCAATGTCCTTCCTTGACTTGGACTTGCCCCTCGACTTGCCTCGGTTGTCATTACCTCGACGATCTCGATTTTGGCTTCTCCCTCGTCTTTCTTGTCCTGTGTTGACAAGAACTTCTGCACCTCCATCTTTGTGCTCAACTCGTCTCATCTCCTCATTTAGAAGACTGTCTGAGACTACATCAACACTCAATTTTCCATTTGGAGCTGAGTTACTGAGAGACACTACCAAGGTCTCCCAGCTATCTGGCAGTGAACTGAGCAATAACAATGCTTGTAGTTCTTCATCGATCACCATCTTTAGTGTAGTTAGTTGATTTACTACACCTTGATAGTCACTGAGATGTTCTGACATACTGCGCCCATCTCTGTACTTCATGTTGACCAACTTCCTTACCCACCTGGATTTGTTTACGGCATTTTCCCGCTCACAAACAAATTTAATTTTCTCCCACAAGACATCTGCTTTGGTCTCTTGAGAAAAAAGATTGAAAATTCTTTGATCAATCCATTGCCGAATTGCCCCAACACACTTTCTGTGAAGTATGTTCCAAGCAGCATCATCAATGGAGGTAACTGTCTCTTTGGATGTACCTTCCTCCTTGATGGTTTTGTGGGGCCTGGCAGAATCGCCTAGGATAGGCAAATATAAATCCTTTGAATAAAGGATGTCCTCCATTCTGGGCTTCCACATCGAGTAATTGGAAGTAGTCAATTTGATCATGTCGCCTGCCGATTCCTCCATAATAAACCTCGCTCCGATACCACTGTTGCGGAATGAACTGATACAAGTGAAGAGTATATGAATAATTATACCACTAATTACACCAGGTAAATTCCCAGGAAAGATTGGAGGGACACACTGGTCCACTTAAATACCAATCTCCTTAGACAGAATTTTCCTAGACATGCAATTAATAGCACAATATATCATAACAACTTACTTGATCGATAAGTAGACCGAGGAACCAACAATAACCGCACCAGAATTTTTACGTGGAAAACCCTTCACAGGGAAAAACCACGGGACCGTAGTCCAGCTAAAAACTTCCACTATTAAAATAATGGGTACAACAATCTTCTGTAGTACACTCCACTACAGGATACAAGAGTGAAATAATAATTTGGAAACACTCACCCAAACTCCTAATACACCTAGTGTATTACTCACTCTCTCTCTCTCTGCAAGAAACAACTCTTTGCAGGCACTCTCCAAAAACTCTCTCAAGTTTTTCTCTTCTTCACTTGTGTATCTTCACAATGAAATGCTCATCTATTTATAGATGGAATGCAAATTGAAACTTGCCTAACTTGCCTAACTTGCCTAATTTGCCTAACTTGCCAAACTTGACCTTGAACAAATTCATCCACCAAATATGACTACCAAATGTGAAATGTAGAATGTAGTATACCACATGAGGTGTACTACTACCTAACAAGATGTGTATAAGCCGAGGGAGATCACGTTGAGCCGGTGGGACAACCAGGTGCTGACTGCAGAGCAAGTGAGGTATGCTTGTCTTGATGCGTTTCTGTCGTGGCAGATCGGGTGGAATCTTATTGCTGGTTGGGAATGGTAAGTTCCTGTGGTGACTCTGGTTTAATTCGGATGCGCGTTTACCGATAGTAGTAGTACTATTTAGAGTTTATTGGGTCTTCGAATGTCAAGCTTTTGGTTGTTTTTGCTGATGCCGACTTTGCAAGTTGTTTAATTTGGATGTGATGCTTTGTCTATATTTAAATCAAGTATGGAGCCCGCTGCAAATATATTTCCCTTGTCTTTTTATGATTCTTGTATCTCTTTATTTTGGAAGTCCCTGAAACTTTCAAACAAAATGCACAATAGTCTTTTAATGGAGATCCTATTTCATGTGTGGTATTAGCCAGCCTTATTTATTTGGCTGTAGTTATAAAAAAAATTGGTAATTTTATTTCATTTTTAGAAGTTAAGTAAATTATTAGCGATTACCTGCATACAGTAACTATGTTTTATTCAACTGATTAGTATGTTAAAGTTCATATTGTAGGCACACTTGACCTGGTTAACTTTTTGATTATATTTGCGACATGTAAAACTGTATATATATATATATATATCAAATAATGTAATTTCTTTTGTATCAATCATCAAATACTCATTCAGCCGGAGGATGTTTTCTTGTTCAATTTCCTGTACTTACTAAATTATGTTGGTGATGTCGAGCTAGCTTCCTTGGAGTCTGATATGTGTTTCCACATTATCCATTCCTTACTGAGCACTTTTGTTCTATTAGGGCTTCTTGTTTTTGAATCATTATGATATCATTATCTGATCATACGAATATACGATCCAAACCCATTTTGGTGTCAATATATTTGCTTAAACATGGGATCAGTGCTTATAGCATAGTCTCTTGAATCTATGGATTTTATTGCTTATTTGTGAAATTTCTTGTTGAGGTAGCGATACAAGATCAAAACATAAGAATTTAACGAGAACAATAAAGTATTGTTGGAAGGAGTAAATATGATTTGAGACACAAAATCGGTTTATCTAGTCATGTAGATGCATAAACAGAAGCTGGTTAAATATGTCGTTTTTTGTAGTGGGGAATGTTTGCCTCTTTGTCCTTGCCTGCATATTGTAATACATAAATTCCTTAAAATATCCATTGAGTATTTTATTCTTTACCTTCAATCTGTCAAAGTGGGTAATGCTTGCCCCTTTGTCCTTGCCTGCATGTTGTGATTGTGGCAACTCCATAGTAAATTTAAAATAAAATCTGAGTATAGTATATGAGTGAAATTAATATTAGGACATTTGTTGTTTCTTATTTTATTCGTAATGTTTGATAACAATTTTTCGTGATCTGGTGATCTATTATCGTGAGTGGGGATCACCTGATCAAAGATATTTCTAGTAGATGCCTAGTAAGTATATGCTTTTCTAGTGTAAAATTGTAAATATGAATGTTCAAAGAGTTCGTTGATCACAATATCAAATAAATGTCCGATCACTGTAATAATCTGCATAGAGTATACTGTGTTCTACGGTGCACAATGCACCGGACACCCCCAAATCCATATAATAAGGTGTGATTATGAATGGTGTGAGAATTAAACAATTACAGTCAAATTTGAAGCAGATAGTTTCTTTGATAATCGACAATTAAAGGTGTTAATGATCGGTTTTGATAAATTTTTTAACATATTTTGATCAAGTTTCACTTTGCAAATTTTGAAGACTAAATTGGTCCTATCAAATAAATTAAGAAAATCAAACTGGCCTTCACCAATTCTTATCTGGTTAATTAAGCAAAGAATTCGAATCGAATGGTAGTCATAAATGAAAAAGAAATATTTATGATGAAAGATCTTACCTAAGAGCAAGTGTAATGAGACACTTGATAATGTTACTGGAAACTTTGGAGTGTATAGAAAGAGTAATTTGAAAAAATTGTATTGGAATATGTGTAAAATGATAGAAAAGTATGAGAGAAATGGTGTTGATATTTGATAGAGTGTTTGTAAATGAAAAGTGAAAAAAAATTGTATTGAAATATGTGTTTTGTTGATATGATTATATTGAGAGTTGTGTTTTGTGTAATAAAAGTGAGATTACACTGAAAAATTTGGAGTATCTTAGCATTTGAGATGCTCTAAGACACGAGTTTGGGTAGAAATGACCGTTGGCTTTATTCAAAGGAAAAAATACCTTGACCATTGGATGAAGTTTCCAGATTTCGAACTTGAGCAGTTGGGCCTGGATTTTCTGAAATAAGGATGAGCAGAAATGGGCTGAACATGGGCCCTATCGAGATCTTGACAGCAGGAAGAATTATTCAAACCGAGTCCCCTACTCCCCTCCCCTTCCCTCCCTCAGATATCTAGAATTGTCATACGTTTAAAAAAATGATATTTATAATTTTCTTTTACTTGCATTCAGATGGACATTCAAAGATAACTTGGAATTAATTTATCCAAGACAGAGTTAAACAATCAAGAAATTAAACTAATTGCCGTTGACTGGTGCTTAATTAACCAAACAAATGATGTCTAGATAACCCCTGAATCTATCTCTCTTCAAATAGCTTCAAGAATGAATGTCAATTCATCACATTATTATTGTTCAAAACTAGAACAAGCAGCCGGTGAGATCGGATCGACGACTTTTTCTGTGATTATATATAACTACTTCTTCTCCTAGCACTGCTAGTTTTGTGTATGGTCTGATTAATACTGCTTCATTTTTTTTTGTAGCACCATGAAGCCAATTCATCTACTACTCACTGCTGTTGGAATATCAATAATACTGTTACTGATCATTGAAGTCACTGATGCCAGGAAGTTTGCTGTTGATCAAGATATGAACAATCATTCCAACATGTTTGGGGATCGATATCAGTTAATCCCAAGTACTACTACACATGCAATGACTACAAAGCTAAACGGAAACACTGGTGTTTCTGGGAGTTTCAGTTCTCATGATGGACACGGTCGTTGATTGCAAGGCATCCTCGGCTTCTCTCTTGTCTTCCCAGTGGTGTTATAGTCTAATCTATAGATTGAAAACAAAATAAGACAGTGAAACTGTGCAGATAATTATATATACAGTTTTTTATGATGATAAAATGTATGTAGTGTTTATAATTATTATTTTTAAAAAGAAGAAGCAGCCATGCAGCTAAAATAGTTAGAGAATTTGGCATGGGGTTGCTATTAAGGTGGCTATTACACATTTGTCTGTTAGCTAGGTTGAAGGTTTCAACCATGCAGGGTTGTGACTGTAATCTAGGTTCTCTGTAAGAGACTTGAAAGTTTTTGCTTAAAAAAGTCTATATAAACCCATGTATTCCTCGTCATATAACTCAACCATGAACCACCAATGCCAGGAACTTTGTGGTTGAAGAGAGAAGCAACTTCAAGCAGATACTTGATAATCATCATTTCATGTCAATCACTAAAAATGGTGGGAATATAAATGCATTCTCACAGCTAATGGGAGGAAGAAGAGTTCTACACATCAATAGATCATATACTGTATGTATGTGTAGAGGGGCTACTCAATCCTCACAAGAAAATGTGCATATTACTGTCAATCACAGACGATTCATGTAGGGGTCGGCATCGAGCCTGGCCAGCCCAAAATATGAGGCTCAAGCCCGGCCTAAGTCCAAGCCTGAATATTGACTTCGGGCCGGGCTTGGTGTAAAAACTTGAGCCAAGCCTGGCCTACCCCCAATAAATTTGGGCTTTCGGCCGGGCCTCGCGCTTGTAAATTCGGGCTCTTATTTTAACTATTTTATCATATATATTAATTAAATAATCAAATTTCAATATAAATATGTATATATATATACATAATAAATAATATACTAATATGTATATGTATATATATCTATATCAGTGCATATCTATACCTTTCTTATATACCCGTGTTTTTTTGGGTGTTTTCCCGGCGAGTCCCATTCGTTTTTGTTTACTCTCGCGAGTGGCCTCTGTCTTTGGCCTCCATCTAGGCGCAAAACGGTGTCGTTTCACTAAGACCAAGACCTAACCTTCCTTCCTCTTTCGGCCACTGCACGATTTCTGGCTTCCACTTCTCTGATCTTTTGTCTCTCTTCCTTTTCTCGCCCGCAGACAAACCCTAGCCTTCCTTCTTCCTCCTCTGATCTTTGTCCCTCTTCGTTTCCTTGCCCCCATCAACCGATTCTTCGCCACCAAACCCACCTTCCTAATCATCAACGGCCTCCCCCCATCAATGATTGTGTTGTAGGCCACATGCTTTCTATGTGATTGAATCGAGGATACCAATTTGGTGTTTTGATGTTTCGCTAATTTGGTATAGTGGGTGCTCTACATGATTCTTGAGCGGTTTGCTCTGGTCTTCTATCCGACCTTCCAATTGTTTTCATTCTCTTTGGTTTCTGTTGAACTCTGTGTCTCCCTCTCCACGGCTTTCCCTGGTCAGATAGCGAGACACGCATTTTTTGCCCCGAGCCACAGAGCTGGTAAAGCAAAACGCCATCGTTCCACTAGCAAGTCACTTCGACTGCCTTTGTTCGTGTTTGCGACTTCGACCTAGGCATGGGCATGGGTATGGTGATTAGACTGGTTCCTTGCAAGGTGGTGTTAACGTTACTGCCCTCTGTTTTTGTGGTCCTCTGCTTTTGCAATTCTTGGGCTATTTAGGTGGTTGTGAGGGTTCCGAGCTTCGTTTTCCATCTGGTGATTTTCGTCTTTGCCCTCTAGATCTGTTGGCGGCTTCTTCGTCTTTGCTCTCCGACTGTGTCTCTGCTTTTGTGGGTTGTGTCCATGCATTTTTAGGTTAGATGCGAGCTTCGTCTTGATCTTAGATACTTTCGTTGGTTTCCATTTTTGAATTAATGCTTTGCTATCGCTAATCTTATGTCTCATTTGTTCCGCTTCAGCTTGATCGATTAGCATTTTCAGGGGAGTTTTTTTTTTGTTCAACAGGTAGGTTAGTTATTTATTTTTCATCTCACTTGCACTGTCCTGTTGGTGATCTATTCTTTTAATCCTTTTTGTCGCTAATTTTCTCACTCATTCGTTCACCTTCAGCTACATGGGTGACCTATATCAGTTGGCATCCTCTGGTGAAGTTTGTTTTGTTCAGGTTAGTTCTTTTTTTTCCTTCTTGCATTATTGTCTTCTCCTTTCTTCTCGATTGTATTTGGGTACTTGGCCTTTGCTTCTCACCATAAGTGTTTATCTTACATGTTCTTTGTTTTTGCTGATTTTTAGTTATTATTTTGCCCTGTGTTTTTTGCTCCTTCGTCTTTCTATTGGATTGTGGTTCTATTTTCGCCCGTATCTTATAGGCTTTGTTTTCAATTCACATGTTTATAGTTGTCGATAGTGGTCAGGTAAAATTACTGTGTTGTTCACTTCACTGGGTGATTAGGTCTTTAGCATTTTTAGCCGTCTCTATAATCCCTCATCTAACCTCTCAAAATTACATGTGATGATATTTTCCAGGATTGGTGTTACGTAACTTCACATTTCATCTGGGCAAGCTGCTACTTTGATGTCATCATTCATTTGCAGTTAAACATTCCCTGCAAGGTTGGTGATTATTTTCTAATTCATTTTCAAGGAAATTCATTTGCGTACTCTTCTTTTGTTTTTTGATTAATTTATTGCTAATTTATGTGATACATTGTTTGTGCAACTATTTTGGTATGTGATAAAAATAGCTGGTCTTTTTAATTTTAATACTTCCACATTGTAATTTTTCCATCGGTGTGCAACATGATGGAAAAGGGGAAAGCCAGTAAAAAAACTAGGATGTTGCAGAAACAAAAAGACCATATCCTCATGAGATTACTTCCCAGGGATCTATGTCTAAGTAAAAGAAAATCTGTTAGACAACAACTATCACCTTCATCTGCTAAAGTTATTTGATCAAATGGTGAGTTATATATGCTTTGTTAGGGTGATTGTTTACATACACATTACATAGATATATGCATATACATGTGTGTGTACATGCACATTAAATTTCAACTCTTTTTTACTTTTTATGTTTCTGATTGTGTTTTCTTTGTATTCCAACCGTACTGTATTCATTTGCAACAAAAGGATAATTAATTTTGACATAGCACCATCCGCATAAGGAATGTTAGATGGTGCTGATGCTGCAGTAGGTACATGTAGCCTTCATGTACTTACATTGTTTTATATATTTGAACTGCTTTTTTATTTTTGTTTGATATACTATGGAAAGTTTGCGTTGAATAACATGGCATGATTTTGGTAAGCTATATTTGCTTATTTTGTTCCTGCGAACCCTTTTAAAGATGCAGTTTTTGAATGGGGTGAGTTGTTATTTTAATTATTTACTTGGTGAAATAATTCTGGAAATGACCCAATCCAAAAAAAATTAGAATTACTGTTCTGGGACGTCATATATGTATATCTCTAACTCAAATTCTTATGCTATAACCATATAACCATCTACAATCCACGCTCAAATTCGTATGCTATGAAAGTTCAGTATTTGTTTATACACAAATGTAAGTTGTTTCTGAATGAAGACAACAACGTAGGGAACATTTCCATTTACTGAATATTATGTCTCTTTCGATCCACTGTAATCTCTCAGGTTGTGAATGGAAATATTTGTTTTCTTGTACTATTGACTAATTTGGGTCTAATTCAGGTTTCCTGTTGTCATCCACATTCATCTTGGTATGGCTCAAAGTTCTTTCTTTTTTTGGTTGTAGTATAACAAACATGGGAACACTGCAGTTTTACCGGTCAGAAATTCATTCCATGTAAGGGTACTATTTTATCAAATTTTTGTTAATTAATTACATCAATCTCTTTAATGTATTTGTGTAAGTTAATTAGCTAATAATCTTCTCTAATTTCTGTCATGCAATGCGTCTCTCTTGCTGAAGACAGGTTTTGATTAATGACCTATTTATTACATTTTGATAGTAACCTGTTGGCCTTACAAACAGGGGATCCAACGGTTTATTGACATCTCTGCCTGATTTTTTTATGGAATATATAATTTCCTAGCAATTCAAGGAAATGGCCTCTCTGCAATGTGGGACAAGGTTGCATGCATGAGTTCTTCCTAGGCCACCGCTGCTTTGGCTTGAATTTGTTTTTCTTATCCATTTTCCTTGCAACAGTGATGTTACTATTGATGTAAGTATATAACTAATGATATGCTGTGACATAGACTTCTAATCTTTTGGGCTTACCCCTCATAATTATTGAATATTATTTTACAGGCTGACTAAAATTGCAACTACTATGCTTTCAATCTAATTCTGCTACAGTGGCATCACTCTATCACAGGTTAGCAGATTCATACTTGCGAGGTTCCTAACAATTTATTCCATTTAAATTCTATGGATTTTTTTTTACTTTGCCTACTCTCTTTATCTCTCTGAGCTGTTCATTGTTCTTCCCATTTCCATGGCTAAGGCTATCATCTCCAGTCTCATTATTTAGGAGGGTGGAAGGGTGAAGTAAATTGAACCATCTTTCACAGCATATCCGGTCAGATTTTCTTCATCTTTTAATTATGATTTTCATAACATTTTCTTCATAATTCCATTATTGCTTATGCAGAAAATTGATTGTATGTCATTTACTATACATGATCTCAAACTCTGCATGGTCTTCTACCTTGAAATTGTGTGGCTTATATTAAGCTATCTAATTGTTCATGTTCGATTATGGTAATTGATTTTTGTGATATGTTCTAACAATGTAGGTTCTCCATGTCTTTCATTTCGTCTCTAATCAGAGTTTTATAGGAGTGTAAGTTCCATATCAAGTATCTTTCTTACTGGCTTTTGTAAGAAACTTACATGTAAAACAGCTTGAAAATTGATTTCCATCTTCCTTTAGAGAAGGAACCAATAGAAAAATCTAAATTTCTCGGTCGAATAATTTTTTGTTATTGTTCTGAACAATTAGTATGTCTTTTATGATGCCCCATTCATGGCTGTGCAAGATCTTTATGCCATCAATAACTGAATATGAGCTTTTAAAGATTATACACGAGTTCTTATGATTTGTAAGATTATGAGACGAGTTCTTATGGTTTGTAAGATTATGAGACTGTATTTGTACTTTTATAAATCTCTATTTGCTATACCTTTTTCCCTTGTTCTTTTCGTGGCTTTTTTCTATTATGTTCATCAATTGGGTTTATGTCCTCATTGTCATAGAGGAAACATCATTTCAGAAATCCACAAAATAAGCAAACAAAAATTGAAGAGCGCCATTTCAAAAATAACTCATCATGCCTTATCCTGATGAGTAGACAATCTCCATGTCGATAACACTCCTGTGCAATGCACGGGTTACATACTAGTAGTGATATATAATGCACAGTTATTGTGTGTATATATATATATATGTTTAATATATGTATATGTATATATATAAATATGTAATATATAATAATTTCTTATGTGTATGTAATATATAATATTTTTCGGGCCGGCTTCGGCCCCAAAAATGGAGCCCAGGCCCGCCCGTGGCCTATGGCCAGGCTGCCCAAGCCCGATGTCATTTCGGGCTCGGGCCCAGGCCGTTTGAAGACCCCTAGATCATGCAACAGCAGATGGATAAAGCCGAATGAAATATCTAGATAGAGGACCAGTAGACTGAATGATTTTGAGCCATGAACACAAAAGCTAGTACCATGCTGCAGTTTTAGCACCATTTATTTGGGTTTTATTAAAATCACCGCAAAAATAACAGGATTATGACCGGAATGATATATTATTCTATGTAACTATGATAATCGAGAGGTTTAGTCCGGCACCTGAGGGGAGGACATAAATTCTGTAAGTAAGAGTAGCAAGGGCATATTATCATTGAGACACCATTAGACAGCAAGAGTCTCCTTTGGTTGGGCTGCATTTAGATGTGTGGCAATTGAGATCTTGTCCAGGCCACTGGCAACCTTCTGATTCTCTAGATTTATGGCTGATGTTGCTTGCTTAACAGCTTCTGCCAAAGGAGGATATGATCTCCCGCTCCCACAAACGAGATCTTTAATGGTCTTTTTGAGTTCTTCATCCTTCATCAAAGACTCCAAAGTCACATGTACACCTGATGTAAAAAAAATTAGAGTTTTATGACCCCCATTAGTTTTCAACAAGCCAACTTCAATGTATATAACATGAATTCCTAAAGGATCTAGTCAGTTGAAATATTGACAGAGCTATGACACATACGGTATCTCCAATAGTGCTTCGGATTTGTGGGGTCATTGATTGTCTCCTCTGCAGCAGGGCGTGTTGTGTACTCTTCTTTCAGTGCCAGCATATCCTGATCATTGATTAAAATCCAAAATGTATGAGCACTTACATCAAGTAAAAAGACTATTATGCATGCAAAATGTTTCTCCGAGTGTACCTGAAGAGGGAAAATTGCCCACATGGATGGAGCCTCAAAATGTTGCTTTATGATATAGTACGCAATCTCTGGAACACATTGATTAGGAGGCAATGCATCAGACCCAACCACAGCTTTGAAAAATCGACGTCTTCTTTCTTCATCTTCCTCCCACCAAGCACGCAGCGTGGAGCAGTCGTGGCATGATGGTGCACACACCTAAAACACATTTAATTTATCTGAAAACTAATAACAAATTAAGAAGATGATCCATGAAAAGTCACAATATTTTGTTTTCAGCTATCCAAGTAACGAAATCCAACGATAAACAATGCTCATGGACAAATTGCAATATCTGAAACCCATATTCATGATTTGGAAGATGGGAGAAAAGTAACAGTGAATTAGAATAAGTAATTAGTGACGATAACTTATCATAAATATGAAAAAACACAGAGATAAAGAAGAACTGCCTAGGGATATAATCACAGGTTAAAGATATGGTGACTGAAACTTCAAACTCCATTTCATGTCACACAAAGCCACTATTTGGATACAACAAACAAAGGTGCATGCACTTGGTATACATAATTCATAAATTTATAAGAAGTTAAATAATCTCATAGATGGAAAAATAACTTTCTCAATGATGATCCACATTATACACAGAAAAGAGGAATGTTCAGATGTGTGAAATACTGTGATGGAGGTAAATTTATTCAAGTCTGGAGAATAAATTCCCAGACTTTCACGAAAACAAAATTCATTTTGTTTTTCATTGGTACTGGTGGTTATGTCCTTTTTAACTGTAGTTGTAACATTTCAAGGAACAGAAGGATACACCCTTGAAAAAAAAAGAACCCAATTTGTTCACCGTTGAGGATCTAAATGCACCCAAGTCTACGGCAACTAGCAGACAGAACTATATGACCCTACATATTACCGTCATATAGCTGTATTGGGATGGAATACCAAACTCCAGACCAGGTTCACTGGGCATACGCTGAATGCGCAAACCTATTAATCCTAATTCTTGCATAACCTGCACCAATTGTCCAATAACAAGACACAAAATTAGCTTCAATTTGAGAAATGTAAGCAGACAGGTAAGGTGCAGAACAGGTTCCGTGATCAGGTTTAAATGTTAAGAACATACAGGATGAACACAAGCAGGGATAAGGCCCAGATCTTCCCCACACGATAGCATCTCCGATGAATTCAGAAGAACTGGTAGTGTTTCTAAAGCATTTTTCCGCCACAGATCTTCTTGCCGTTGGAAATAGTAGTCATAATATAATCTTTTCAGAACATTTTTGCTGTGTAGTGTTACAGACAGCAAGATGTTATAGACTCAGTAAGCTAAAAACAGTCAAAAACAAAAGGAAAAGTGAAATAAATCGTAAATTACTCCTGTCAAAAACCATTTACACCAGAAGCTTAAGCAATATGAAGGCGAATCTTCAATTTATTGCCTTAATATGGGAGGCCCAACATATGACAGTTAATTTTTAGTTGGAAGGTGTAGAAGTTTCCCACAATAGCCTTGGCGCTGGCCAATGACACCAATTTCATGTACGGCGTCATTTATCCAAGAAGGTTAAGTGGATGGGAAGGTGAATCTTCTATAATAGTATATGTATATGTTACCCCAACTACTCTAAAATCATGAATCGTGGTTGATAAACACAATATGCAGGGTTCCTTATAGATTTTATCTGTTTCTACTTGATCATTGATAAAAGATATAAGCAGATGCAATTGAGATGATTAAGTACCTGTGATCATTCAAATCATTAAAACTTGAAGTATCATCAAGATTGAAACGAGGGTAAAATTTCCTTGCATCCTCCGGATCTCTGATGAGTACTATATTCTGCAATATCAATTAAAAATATAAGAACCTGGGACTACTGTCAGTAATGACAATACTTTTAAACAACTGCCGTCAATCCACTTAAGAAGGTCAAGCTCATACCCCAGAGGCCCAGACAGCATGATTATGAGAAAAGTAACAGTTTTGAACCTACATTTACATATCTTGACACAATATGTTACCTTTAGAAGATCAAAAAGATCACTCCGCATCTTTTCTTCTTTCTCAAACAACAAAGATCTTTCCGCAAATGAATTCATCTTGGAAACGATTTTTCTCTCTGTGTTGCAGTCTTCCTTGAACTTAGGTTATGAAATTAAAAATTAGAAGAATTTGAAGTCAGGCTTCACAAACTAATATTTAATGAAAAATATTGAAATTCAGATTGCAGTAAATAAAACAAAGCGTATGGAAATGGATTTTGAGGAAGGATAAGCGCTAAGAACAAATATCAAAGAAACAATTCGTCTAAACCAAAAGCAGCAGTATGGAAAAGAAAGAGGAGAGAAATTGTATTTTAGCTCCCAATAAATATCAGATGGCCGTCCACAAAAAAAAAAATCTTCTTACACTAACTAAAAGCTACTAAGATACTGTGGCAAGAAGCAACCAATTACTAGAAGTATAACCTGGAGAAGAGAGGTTTTGTGGATTGCCTAAATGTTTTGGTATATTGAACAGAAACGGAAGGAAGTGTGACTATACATTGCCTTGTATGTGTATGATGTACATGCTCTTATGCCCAGAGAAAAGAGCCAATGCACCCTCTTAATAGTATATAAGATCCAAAAGGGTGCATAATATAGTTACTTCAGACTGCAGCGTGATCAATTCAGTAAGTCATATTTTAGGACTTTCACAGACAATGATTAAGCCAGTGTGAGATCAAGCAAGACTCTGCAAAAGCAGTTTGGTGTTTCACAGGCAATATTCACCCAAGAAATGTAGTTAAAATGACTGGGGGAGGACATCTCCGCTACCCCACCATGGGTTTCCTTTTTATCTCTCTCTTCTTGGGGGTAACGGCTGAATTCCTGTATTGCTCTGGACTTTTATGATGACTGGAAAAAATTCAACTACTAGTAGTTGTTTCAAGGATGATTTTCTATAAATGAAAATTTTCAATAAAAAATGCCATGCCCTATTGAGGAGACATCATCACCGGATTACAAACCATTCAAATCAAGGAAATAGCTTTCACTCGTCACAAGAAAGGCCCAACCTAAAACTAAACCCCTAGTACTTTTTTTTAAGAATACCCCTTGTACTTATTACATATGATTTTGAGGTGCACAACATAAATGTTGGATCAAACAAAATTTGACTTTGCAGGTATATGGATACAAGCAAATTATTGCCAGGCAGTCTCAGTAAAAATAACAGGGTATTTGATCAGGCCTTGGCTTTACTACTCCGGATCTAAAATGAAAAAAAAAAGATCCAGAGTAGTAAAGCACTGAAGACATTTTAGACATGGATCTCTGGAATCAAAAAAATATACATATCATCTTTATCAACAGTAGCTCACAATAATCAAATGGCAAGCAAGGTAATTAGAGATCCATCACTGACTGACTTATGAGTATCATTACCTCATACCGATCCTTCTGATATTCATTGAGAAAATTTGATGCAATCAAAGTCCACGAAGCACCAAATTTTTCCTGAAACAAGTGTGAATGACACATGACATTTTATTTTGAATGACTGAATGATTTAAATGGACATCATGTGACAGAGAAAGTAAATCACAGCCAACAAACAGGTTCAGTAACCTGTAAAAACTCCTTCCGAATGTAGGGACGGCTCAGGCGATCAAAGTCCCATATTCCCTCGCGTTCAAGTTCTTCCTACAGTGGAAGCGTTATTTTGTATGTATGTTCGCTAACATAACAAGGAATACAAATTGCTCTGTTAAATACTACATTGATCTAGTGTGGCCTCATTCTACGGGAGTACCAATTATAGCACTAGCACACTCTTACCATACCTGACTAAGAGGTATAGATGGCCTGAATTTTCCAATTAAACCTGTCACAGCATGATCAGGAAGCTCCCAGATTCTAAAGAAACCCAATATATGATCAATCCTGTAAGCCGTAAAGTATTTTGCCATCTGCGATTGCAACCAAAGAAAAAAAAATCCATAGCAACTAAACATCCAGGCCAACAAATACCTCTTTGAAAGAGAAGCATGTTAGAGACAGGATTTTTAAATCTGGAGGGGGAACAAAACCTGTGTTAGACGACCACGCCACCAAGCATAGTTGTCCTTTGACATTTCCTCCCAGTTATAAGTTGGAAAGCCCCAATTCTGGCCATTTTTATCAAAATAATCTGGTGGTGCTCCAGTAGAAGTGTTCATTCGAAACAAATTTGGAAAGACCCAGGTATCCACACTGTTTCGATCAACACCAATCGGTAGATCTCCTTTCAATACCACTCCTTTCTTTCTAGCATACTCCGCAGCTTCTGATAACTGTGAGAATACAATCATATCAGGACAACACTTCTTATGAAAGTTGTTGTTGCACAAATAAAATAAAAAAGCCAATTCTACTTACTTGTAAATGTAAATGGAACTGAATATAATAACTGAAGCATATAATGTCGTAGTGCAAGCTGTCTTTTGAGACAAGTTTCTCAAGCTGTAACAGAATTAAAAACTGTTCTCAGATATTTTGACAGGAAGGATGATGTTCATAGAACTGAACAAAAAATATAGTTATGGGCTCCTAAGAACATAGGGAGCAAATAGATTTTCAAAATGCAGCCGCAGTGCAATAAAAAAACAAAACAAAAAAAACTGGAGTACCTTTTCTTTTGAATAGTTAGAAAAGCGTCCCCATTGGCTATGATCTGATGTCTCAAAGAAGTCCCTTAGAAAACAAAATGCCGCATAGGGTTTTAGCCATTCCTTCACCAATGTACACATATGTTAATTGATTTTTCGAAGCACGCAATTAAGAAAAGTGATCACGTTTCAAATTTAAGAAATAAGAAATTAACAATCAAACAAATGGTGAAGACCATAGTTTTTTTGCCACAATATCATAATTAGTAGCAGAAGAGAGTAGTGATCTAAGACCTCATTCTCAGAAAAATATTTCTGAAAGGAACTAGAGCTCAGTATTAGATCCTTCTCATGGGCAAAAATTTTCTTGGCAATTGAAAGTTTAGTAGCCAGAGTAGCCTCGTAATCAACATCCTGCAAGACAAAAATTAAAGTGACATTAGTGCCTACAAAGAATGGATTGATGCATAGGCTTTAAGAAATTCAGTTAACCATCGGTAAAACACCTTTCCATCCAGTCGCACTTTAGCCTCATGAATCTCTTTCTGCAAGGAAAATAAAAGACAGAACAAATGCATGAGGGGAGAGAACGAACTCATCAGCATAAATCAATGTCATGCTATCTAAATAAAAGAAGTTTAACCTTGATATCTTCTGGAAATTTTTCTGAAAGTGCCTGTACGCGGAGGTATAATGGATGCAATGCAAATACAGAAAGTGAGCTGCATGTTACAAGAGGAAGAAGATAAAAGGTTAAATGAGACCACAGATTAAATTTTGAATTGACCATAAATCATTTTAAAAAAAGAACAAATTGCAATACAAAGTTTCTTTATACAGGTGGTAGTCACTTATCAACAGTAAGTAATAAAAAACATGAGAGGCAGACTTATGTGATATTTATCCATCATGAACAGGTTCAGTTAATTCAGAACCAAACAAAAATTATGAAACTTTAATCATAAACCAGTCTAGCTCTCATCAAAGCAAAGGTAAACAAACTACGGAAGTTATAAAATATTTGGCAAAATTAGCCATTTGGTTTCCCACGAACCTTAGAGTCTTCAATCATTGAATAGAGAAGTTAAATTTATAAACACACCAAGGTAAATTGCACCCCTTAATCACATAATAAATTACAGATCAAAGTAAAAAATATTCAAACAAACAAAACATTCAACAGAAAGACATTCCAGTATCTGCTTTTAGGCAAATCATACATACTTCATTTTCATGTTCTCGGTAGCTCAAAAACAAATCAATTAATACGTAATCCTTGATATAGAGCATCGCAGGTAATGAAACTTTTAAGTTCTCACATACCTATAGGGATAGGAATCCCACCACATCCCATTCACAGATGTGTCATTTATTGGTAGAAGCTGAACTAAATGGAACCCAGACTCCACACACCAATCAACAAGTAGTTTTAGATCAAGAAATTCCCCAACTCCTAGGTCAGTTTCTGACCTTAAGGAAAACATGGGAATGGCAACACCAGCACCTCGCCAAGGCATTTCCTGACAAAAGAAAGCCAAGTCATCAGGAGAATTGCGAAGAAACTCCTCATAATTACTTTCAATGAGTGGCTTACTCGCAGCATGCTGTCGGAAAGGAATATGTACTTTGGTTGCCCATTTGAGAAGTCAATAGATAACTCCCGATTAGAACCTGTTTCCAAAGCAAAGTCCCCAGCCTTGCTGTACTTGCAGTACTTATATGTAAAACAGGAGTTAAGAAAAGAGAAGAGGTAGAGTCAAAGGCACTTAAATAATTCAGTACACCAAATTAGTGGAGATGAAGACTCCCAAAGGATATTTCATGGGAAAATCACCCTTTGGCATCAAACAATCTGCTTGCCAAATTGAATCCCCAGCATAGCTAAGTCTAAGTCCGTCCTGAACCTTCCAGTGCCCTAACTTTGTAGTGCTACCAATCACATACACCTGCATGACTCAAATTGCCGGATTAAGGCCAACTAGCAATCCAATAAGATTATGAACTGATCTTTAAGATCAACACAAGCAAATTTATATGGACAACTTAAAAGGAGAAGGCGTAACATACTGACGTCTCTTCTTCAATATTTGGACAGCAAATTTTGAAATGAATAAGTGCTGAATCTGTTCATGTGCAGCAAGACAAATCATAACATGTATTAGCCCCTGACATAATTCAAACAGAATATTAACACACAAGGGACAACCAGAAGTTTAAAAGAACATTATTACCTTCCTGGTCCAACTTATTCTGAAGAACTCCTAGAGGTCTCTCTACATTTAAACTCCGGCTACGTTGAAAGATAACATTTTTGAAGGCACTTCTGAAGGGGAGATCATCAGCACCAGTCTATATTTAATGGTAATTGAAGTTGTTATGTCTCCACAGAACAAAATGTTTCTATAATGAATGAATTTAGCTACAAGGAAATAGCCAAAGCCATCATAAAACCAATCACAACAATAAATTTATCAAGGTAAGTAATTTTGTATCAAAAAAATAACTCTAGTCAAGGGTATGTGAAGTTTAGTGCAATGCTATATACTGGAGTTTTCCAACCGAACCAATGCAAAAGGTCAAATCCTAGTAGAAACACAAAAAATTCCAATTCCCAACCAATGTAGGGATCAATAGCTAAGGCTTACCCGACTTGCCAAAAATAGTGAAGTTCTATCAAATGAGTAATTCACAACGTAATCTATGTACAATAGTCAGGAGAGAAATACACTTGGAAAAATACATATTCTTCAGCACTCACTTGGAAAAATACATATTCGAGTTGGCCATGGAATATCCTACTTTGCAATTTTTCTTTTAGAATCTCCCAACAATGAAAAGAAGGGGAAAAAATATAGAAAATTGTGATTTGAGAGAAATCTGTATCTAGCTCCTCTGGACAGTAATCTTTGTCCTATAGCTTGTAATCTCTTCTTCTTAAAGAATACTTATCCTATCAAAAACAAATGCTCATTCAAGTGATAGAACAATACTGATCCTGTTTTAGAGTGAATGAAGTTTCAGGAACATAAACAAGATGAAGAAAAAGACCACTTAGAATAATATTTTCATCCCTGTTGGCTGAACGACCAATTCTCCTGTATTCTACAGTAAAAGAAGTAAGTTTCAGTAAACTTTAGTATGCCAGCAAGAAACAAATGTAAAGAAATGCAATATAAAGTTTAACATCAATGATTGCAACTTGTATGCATCTTTCTATATTTTCCTATTAAACAAAAGTACAAAACAAAAACAAAAAAACAGATGAATTTCACTTTGCCAATATCCAATTTCATACCGTTCTCAACAGTAGTCAAAAGTCAGATTTGTTCCCCATTACTAAGTCAATTAACAGCAGAAAAGAAAACTTGCCACATATCTCAAAAAGAATAAAGCGGCTTCAATTTAGATTTAATGACCATTGAGAAGCAGAAAATGGCTAACTTCGAAACAGGCTATTAAACTACATAACTGAACGAAAGGATGGGAACCATTCAGTATTTCAGATCTACTAGTACCAGTAGTGAACGCAGAGAGGGAGGGGAACAACTGAGGAACCTCAACTTTTGGGTTAAAATGTTTCTAGATTCCAACTTTATTCCTACTTTTATACATTCAACAAAAAGTACAACGAAGAACTATATAGTAGTCAGTAGACGAGGTTGTGTGACATATTAGAGATTCCAATTAGAAATCCAGAATTAATACATTTCAAACTAAATGCCCAGAAAAAGATACTGGCCGTATGATGGGGAATGTTGTGTCTCCCAAACAGTGGAAAACAAAAGATTCCTTCGAAAAAGAAACACAAAAGGCACAAATTACATCACCTGCCAAAGATCATGAAGCTCCACAAGCTCTCCACCTTGAACGCTCTCGGGCAGCAATAGTTTGTGTTTCTTTCCCATCTCCCATCTCAGAAGATTTCTGTCATCGTCCACCACGTAATAGCTGTAGTCACAATTGAAGCCGCCCGGTAAAGCAATGCTGCCGCACCATACAAGCTCTTCACCGACATGAACAGGACTCAACAACAAGCCCTTCTTCACATTCCATGATCCGAGAACCGGTTCAGAGCCACATACGATCAGGCTTTGCCCCCACTGAGTGTAATATGGCAATCTAAAGCTCACATTAACCGATTTGATGGACTTCATCCCAGAAAACAATTCCAAATTAGTCATTTCACTATAGACTGAATCAGCCCAGATGGCACCTCTCAAAATCTGGAAAAACCAATGACCAATTTGTCAGTCAACACACAAAAATCGAAAGAAATTCTACTAACTAATATTAAATTGCACAAGCCGGTGTCAAAATTAGACTCAGTTTGGTTGCTGATGATTGAGAATCGGATTTTCTATTTTGCACTGGCAAAACCCAAGACCTAACAGTCTAACACAGAATCCCATTGACTTCGGGCCCTACGATTTGTGAAATTATTTGGCCTAGTCGACTTGAATTTGGAGTGGGAATATAAATCACAGGACTGAAACCATCATTTTCTCTCCTTTCGTCCAAATACAAAGAGACTGAGGTTTGAAACCAGAAACCACATTAATAATGGCCAAAATCTAATAAAATTAACTTACAATGGCAAAATCTACAGTACCCAGAAGACTAGAAGGAATTCAATCCCCAAAATTTGAGAAAATTTACTAGTTGTTTCGAATTTCGATAGAGTCATAAAACTAAATCAAAACCCCTTTGAGTCAGAAATCGGAGCTTCACCTCTACAGAACTCCAAAGCTAAATTTAATGTGGGTCGTGCACAATTTTTTTTGAAAACAATGGTGGTCTTTATCATACAAGGGTATGCGAGTGGAGAAGAAACGACGGAATCATAAAAAGCATGAAGCTTTGTTTGTTTGTTTGTTTGATGCAAATAAATGGTAATCACTTACTATATTATAGTATATACCCAGATATTTTAGAGATGAATCTCATCGCGCATAAAGGAGTGAGCGTCAAAAGGGTCGTGATGAGCGATAGACTGAAGGAAATGTGATCGAACACTCCTTTTTCGAGAGAGTGACACCGCCTTCTATCCTACACCGTCTATTCTTACACTTGTGTGCCCAGAATTCATCTATTAAAAATCAATTTTCTATGCTCCTTATCTCTTCCACCTCCTCCTGGTCCTGGACCTCCTCTTTTATCCTTTTCCTTTCTTTTGGTGGGTATGAATCATGTGATGAAGACAGACCAATGAAATGGGCGGCCTAGTCTCATTTGCGAGCCAATGGCTTCTCCAATCATCTTCCATGCAACTTTTGCCTAACACATGTGACGATGTCTTTCCATATTTCCATATGAATGAGAACAACTCAACCATATCAACAATCCTATTATATGTATCACAGTAAGTTCTGAAAGATCTTTCAAATCCCTCATGGGACTTTGATTGCTACTTTAGGCCTTGAGGAACATGGGCTATTTGTCCAGCAACGCCAATATATTCTTTACAGTAGTTTTAAACTCACCGGCCCAACAGGCCCATATCCATAAATCATTTTCCACTTAAGCTACGTTTAGTTCACGACAAGAATGAAAACGAAAACGGAAATGGAATAGAATTTTATTAGAATTCCTATGTTTGGTAGGAAAAGAATTTTAACAGGAATTATGTATTTCAACATTTGGTATGCAAGATTCCTTGAGAAATAAAAATGATAATTATTTATAAAATACTATATTACCCCTTATATACATACGAAAGTGAATAAAATAAACTCATAAGGGCAAAAATGTAATTCGATCACTTTCTAGAATTCCTTCATCTTCGGGAATTGTCCATTCCGTGGTAATATTCAGGAAATCTCAATTCTTGGTTGTCATGAAATTTCAAATTCTATTCTAGCTTCTAACAACGAACCAAACAAAAAAATTTCAGAAGGAATCGGAATTTATTATTCCTTTCCAGCCTTAAATTGTCTACCAAACATGGCATTAGTTTCCATCTTGATTCATGACATTGGACTTGATGCTTCGAGGGCTTAATAACGACATGTGATCAAACCGATGATTCAGATTAGAGGTAACAGAAATTCAAGTTTAGATTGATTCAACTCAAACATCATTGAGTCGTAAATGTTTATAAGGTCTTTGTATATTCGACTCAAATTGGTTTAAATTTTCAGACGTATTTAATAATCTAGATTGATTTCGAACAAATAAATCAAACAATAATCCAATATGGATTAGAATCTAAACAATTAAATCGGACAAAATTTTTATTTGAACCAAAAGTTCAGACGTAAAACTTATATGTCCAAACCTGAACTGATTCGGATTGGACAAATCAATCATCCATTTCAGACTGAATGTCATACATATTAATTTTACGCATCCACCGATTGGTAACCCAGCTTTCCCTTGCATTATCAAGATATGCAAAGGTAATGCCAACCGACAGAATAAGATTTCATCAGTTAGGATCAGTAAAACTTGAAGAAACTATTAAGTTGATTTGCAATTTCATGCCAAACAGATAACAAACATGGAAGTTGTTGCTTTATTAAAGAAAAGCAATTGGACAAGCCAGTACTTTGCCCCATCTCACCATTAACATATCAGATGAGCCCCATCCCTTTTTATTTTGCCAAGTAGATGAACCCCATCCCTCCCAACACCCAACAACCATGCATATCGTAGCCCTCCTTGAATGCAAACATAAAAATGGTGAGAACAAGAAACAAAAGAAAACATTGGACCCACTTTATTATATATAAACCCCACAAGAAACAAATTTCTTGGCTGTCTCAGAATTATCATCTTCCTAGTTCCTATGGCAAGTCAATTATGAGCAAAGCAAAAGGCAAACTAAGTGGCTCAAAACTAATCTTGAAGTCAAAAAACCATACCTGTTCAACTTGCATAGTTGCATGGGATGAGAAACGAGTCGGATATGTAATAAGTTCCCTGTTAATTCTTTCCTTCTTACGTTTCTGAAGAGAATACACAAAAACAGTACCAAATGGACATTACGAGGGGTCTGCCACCTATGTGGGCTTTGACCAGAAAATGCACATGCTAGCTTAACTTCTTTTTTTTTCTTTTCTTGATTGATATGTACATTTTACAAGCACAAAACAAAGTATATCAACTCATACGAGGCAAGCTCTTTGGATTGCTCCCTCTTACAAAACCTCTCTGGTTTTGCATGATTCATTTCACTTATTTGGGCAATTGAGCCAGCTGAAAACCAGAGAGGTCACTTTTACCTCAAATGGATTGCTTCTCCTTTGTTCTTACAAATGTAATACAAGAGCTAGGATGAGTGAAAATGCCCATCGGATGGTAGTAAAACCTGCTGAAGCTGAAAAAACAGAATATTAGTACACATGGTCTATCAATACAGATATTAATATATGCACAAATCCCACAGCAACATTTTCATATATGTAGGGGCGCCAAAAGTGGATGGGAAAACTCTAGAATGAAATTCAAGAAAGAAAATAATTTGTTGATAAAAAACAAGAATGCAACTGACCTTACCAATAGGAAAACAGCAACAAAATAAATTTTATTATACATGCATTGTGTATCATCTTCTGCTCAAGTCCTAAAAGTTGGGCAACTAAAAACACTCACCAGAAGATGGCAATGGTGAGGGTGAAGGTGATCGCCCTTTGCCAGAATAGCCGTCATAAGGATTACTCCTTGACGGTGGCTGAACATGGGCAAAAGCAACATTTGGCAAAGGACTGGATGAAGGAATTGAACCGGAAACAGCTGCAGGAGCGGGTGAATTGACACGAGATTGTGGTGCTGCAGCAGAGTGGTGAGGAGAAATATATGGCGCAGCGGTAGGGGTTAAATGAGGCTGTTTTTTCGCTTTCCCAGGAACCCTCCTTTGGTTGCCATTGTGACAACCTGGAGGCTTCGCCTCATTGCTCTTCTGTGGAGCAGGGGCAACTTTCCGAGATGGAGGTGTGGTTTTCCCAGTTGCAGGTGCAGGTGAAAATGCAGGAGCCAGTTGGATCTCATGGGGGTGATGATGGTGATGGTGATGGTGATGGTGGTGGTGGTGGTGGTGGTGAGGATGGGGATATGGAAGAGGTGCAGGTGAAGGTGACACTGACGTACCACTGCCATCTCCACCATGGAGAGAGTGTTGCATGATAGACGAAAGTCGAACTTGCTTTACTCTACCAAATACAGTGTTATTAAGGCCAAGGTTTCTTGAATGAGAACCCGTGATAGTCTGAGCGAGCTGCTTCAACCTTGGCATTGAGGGAGTATTTCCAACCGCTAGTAAAACAGATGACTGAACTGTAGTTGGAGGAGCCACTGTCGAACCTCTAGAATTTGATAGGCTCACATACAAATTCTGCATCAACAAAATAAAAGCCATCAGAATCTGCATGGCTTAAAATGACTAGAAAAATAATTCTTGGAATGGCAAACAAGCATAAAACCCAACTTTCTGACCCTGATTTTTCAAGAGATAAAAAGCTCTTAGGCTCCACAAGAAAAAGTCCACCACAAAACAAAAACCCCTTCAGCAACCAATACACTTCAAACTCCTCCCTTCAAACAACTTCTTTGGGCTCACTCATGCTCCCACTCTCAGAAAACAAACACCTATAGAACGATTCTTATTCGGAAATTCTAAACATTTCAAAGTGAGATACAATTTTCATCATGGAGTTGTCCTCCTCAGACACAGATTTCATTCAAATGGAACATTTGCACAAAAAACCAAGAAATAAAATGGAAGAAGGGAAGGTTGTCAAACCTCGTAGGGTGCTAGGTGCAGTCCAGACTTCAACTGACTTGTCAGCTCATTGAAATTCGCTTGTATTTGATATATAGAAAAGTTCAAGGTGAAGTTGAATAGGATTTGCACTTTCTGCAGAAGAAATGCACTCTGAGGAGGGATCACAGTAATTCCTCCAGGGAATTTTAATACCTCAAACAAGAATGGCTCGCCAAAAAGGGACGTTGTCAAGTGTAGAGATGATTGGTTCACAACCAAAGCTAGAAAAGATGCCCTGATCAAACTTTCAGCAGTGGACGATATTCTCAAATCTTTGACTTCAGAATCAACCCCAAACACAACCTTTGTTGTGTTTGATCCAGCTGAAGGTTCCAAGGATAATACAACGACCTGGTTGAAAGAAGAAAATCAAATCAAGATAGAAGAGTAGAAAATTGCAATCAGAAAAAAAATCCGAGAGTATATACTTTGGTGGTAGGAACGCCTATCTCATCGAAAATGTCATCCTGAAGCTGCAAGACATTGTCTTCAAGAAGCTGAACCGACTTCTTAACATTAAAACTTGCTACTATATCATGATCTGTACCAGAGATGGCAAGTTTTAAAATCAGAAGAAAGTTAATAAATTTGAATTATGCTCTCGGCATCAAAGCAGAAAAAAAAATTTCACTTGAACTCCACTAATATGATCTACAAGATATGAAAGGGAGGTTCATGCTATAATAAACATTATCATGCTGCACCAGTTACATTATTGAACCAAAAAAAGCACTACCATTGATGGTACTGTTATTACCCAAGCACTGGAAGTCAGGAATTTACCACAGAGGGGCTGAATCCCTGTAACACAACCAATCAGACATTTGGTTTGGAGTCTAGACAACGTGGTTCACCAACGGGCCCAATCCTGGAAACTAAGGTTGGGCCACATTGGACCCAACCCTACATGGAAAATTAAGGTGAGATTCTAACCCAAGAGCACTGACTTAAGAGCTGGTCGCAGCCATTCCACTGGATCAATCTATTCAGGCTCACAATCAATCTGATAATGTCTGTAGGATATAGCAGTCAACAGTCACCATGGTGGAGATTTCCTAAAAATTCTAGCAATACCTTATCATGTATATATTTTCTTTTCAAACTTCACATTATGAATATTTTTTTATCATTGCACACTTCGAATAAATTAGTTGCAATAAAATCAGACATCGACAGTGAATGATCAATGATATCAACTAACTTTACTAGGATTAGAAACATAGCAAAACAATTTGAGAGAATGTGTGTACATTTGATTACAGAAGATATACATTTCCCATTTTCAAGATTTTAATATGCAGAAAGAGTACAGATAAAAACTCAGATTTTTAGCATAACAGCCCCAACACTGGGAGTAAAGCTAATAATTTGCAGATGCTTATTAGTCCCTCCCCATTCAAATTATCCACAAGCCTCTAAAATTGAAATCAATGTATGGTATCAAGAATGGCAGAATTGAAATACTCCTGAGCACACCAAAGTAACTCTCTCTTATTGCAACATATGCACCTACTCTCAAGTCAAGAGAAACTCTGATGCTACACAAAGTGCAATTCATAACAATGATACAATAAAAGGCAAAATAAAGACAAAAATTATAAAGAGGTTGAATTCATGATGGAATCAAATCATGTCAACACCTAGTCATTCCATTATGAATCTTTAATCTCACAAGAAAGGAACGATAACCATAAGAATGCACACACACAAACACAAACACAAACGAAACTCTTCTATTTTAGAACTCTTACTATGCAGTCTAGATTTGCAGCGTATTTAAAATTGACCACAACAATCAATAAAACCTAAAGCAAAATCAGACGGACAATTAATTAAGCTGTATCCGTAAGTCAAAGACCAACCCACATGATAGTGGACAGAATAACTGCAGGTTGAAAGGACAAGTTTAATGCCTTAACCTCAATTAATGTGTACCCCGCACAAATCGGTCATATTTAAAGCTTTGCTCTCTGCCAGGGTGGAGCACTTGTCATATAGGATAAAAAATGGTTTAAAGCTACACAAAACAAAAATAATCAGACATGACATTCATTAAAGGCAAGTTTCCAAGAAATCAAACTTTATGAATATCCCATGATCAGAATTGGCGGCACATATCAATGCTTCAGTTAATCAAATACTCCAATAATGGTCTACCATAAAGTTTGACACCAATCAGCCAGAGATGGTATAAAAACAGATAAAAAAAATGTTGATCCTTAATATGACAATTATCCACCTAACTTAGAAAACAAATCCATAAGCTTCTCCGAATTAAGAAAAAAAAGGGGGGGTGGGGGGAGGGGAATATTAATAGAAAGAAACACTTATAGAAAACCTCACTTTAATACGATCTCACTAACTAGAAAACAGCATTGATGATTAAGCATGAAATCCCTAACTATTAAAATAAGCACAATCGACCCAAATGAAGCAAAGTTTCTTTGTTCACTAGTAACACGGTTAAAACATCCATATTTTTAATCAAACTCCAAAACTATAGGCCTAACTACCCCGGAAACCCAGTTAGCCTAAAATAGAAAGGCAACAGATTAGAGCCTAGTTATAGCAATTTGCACCACAATAAGATAGTTTAAGACTGCGTACTAATCCCCTTCATTTTCACCGAACTAGTACCCACCACCAACAACAACAACAGCAGGTCCTAAACCCCTTTCAGAGCACAGTGCCCGACATATAAAATAAGCTAAAATAGTTGATAATTCTAAAACAATTCTTCTCCGAATAATTTCTCATCAACCAAAGAAAACAGAAAAGCCAACAACCAAGTAACAATCTCCAATTCATCAAAAAAAAAAGTAACAATCTCCAACTCCAAAAAATACCCTCACAAGCCCAAATTTTCCCAAAACAACTAACATAACATAAAATTCAGATCCACTCCATCTCGCAAAAAATGTTCACTACCCCCAAATTCTCATAAGCATGAATTTTTTAATTTAATTTAATTTTTGAATAAAAATGACCGCACCTCTGTACTTCACATCAAGATCCAGATCCCGCTGATCGGCGGAGTGCAAAAACGGTGGCAACCAAAACAAAGCAGAGAGAAACACCGCCACAGAAAATAGCAAAACTAACAAGCATCTCAGTCCAATGAGCTTATGGACCCCACTGCAACACCCCCAATACCTACAAGACCCAAATCTCGCCTCCGCATTCCGCTCCACGGAATCATCACGCCCCTCATTAGACGGCAAAGACTGCTCTTCCTCAGACTTCCCCATAAGTGATACAGGCAATGCAGCCAAATCAGGTCACGGCCCATAGCCGCAGCTTGGTAGGTGAACTTGACCCGCGTAGCCTCCCATTTTTTCCTGCAAACAAAATGCAAGGAATCCGCTGGTGCTTTCTGTATGTGAGGGAATCTATTTTCGAAATACGTATTAGGGTTTTGAAGTTGCAGGATGGGAGAGAGAGAGAGAGAGGGAGAGAGAGAGAGTGGAGTAACAATCTGCAAATGACAAGAAGGGGCTTTGAGTAAAGATGGTGGTGGTGGTTTATCTATTTTTGTTTTTTTTATAATTTAAAAGTATTAATAATTTAATATGTTAAGAAAAGAAAGTGTCGCTCAGTACAGTCACTTTTTTTTTACTTAACACAATACAAAAACCGCGCACCTTTTGGCTAGATCCACGGGTGGTAAAAAACACAGAAAAAACAGTTTTGAATAGGATAATATAAATATTTATAAAACATTTGAATGTACGGATTCTGATTGATCTTAATTTTTGAACGCAAATAATCGATCATATTTGTATTGATTTAAATTTGAAAAATAATTTGATATAAATTAAGTATAAATTTTTTATGTTTAAAACCAAATCCAGCTTCAAATAGAATAAAATTTTTATATTCAAATCTGAATATTTAATCCAGTTGAACAAATCAGTTTGCCTGCCTAGCTGGATTTTTTTGTTTCGTGTAAATTGGGAAATCCTTCATGATTAGTCAACAGTCACAGTAGTTTTGACATTTTTTTGACTCCCTTGCGGCCAAAGAAATGGATTTAAAAAAGTTCACTTTAAATTATGATTTAAATTAAAAATTACTAGTGCGTCGATTATTCCATGAACTAAAATTCAAATATAATAATATATTTCAGAAATAAGGACAGAAAAAAAATACTAATTCAAATTATTGTGAAGACAATAATGGTGTCCAAATTGGCCAGTCAAAATTCATCCCATTAAGACAAAATACAATCGAATGTTTTGTCATAAAATTCCAAACGTGTCCTTCCTCGCACGAAACGAAATAGAGGGTTTTTTAAAAATATTATTATTACGATAATTAAAAATATGAAAGCAGGTTTGTGACATGTGTCCCAAAACAAAAGAGTGAGTGAGTGACGTGAGAGTTGGGGTAGCATTTGTTATCAGAAAGAGAGAGTGCTCCTCCATCGAGTCGTGGGCTCTGATTTACGAATTTATTAATGAGGTCCACGCGCTAGTCACGGGAGATAAGTGGGCCGCACCGCACCACCCGTGATTGTAGCCCGCCCCATCATACGTATAATGCACGTGTCATGGTTTGGTCTATGTATACATGCATGTATACGCGAAGAGGATAGATGTGTGAATTTGTATTATCAAAATTCACGCGAGAAGCAGCTCCGGGTCTGACCAAAAAAATTTGAATATGGGTTGGAAAACATACCGTGTTTAGCCCAGATTAATTTGAATTCGGACTAATAAATCGGTAATAATTCAACCCAGATTAAAAACCGGACAACTAAATAGGACACATTTTTTGTACTTAAATCCGAACCAAGTTTAAAATCAGGTAAATTTTTACTTATGTCCAAACTTTTTAATCTGAACCGAAAAAGTTGATCATTCGAGTTAGACACAATTTTACCACACTTAAAAGGAAGAAGCATCAGTTCCAAATGAATCTCATGCATATGGATCCAAAGATAAAATATGGGCTACGGGGGCTAAGTTCATTCAATACCCAAGTGTTTTTATTCATTGGATCGCTTCTTTGAAATCCTATGGACCTAGCTAGTATTAGGTTAAAGGGCCATTTTCTTTGCTTTCACATTGCATGTTTGTATTGAGTGTAGATTTTATTTGTATTTGTTTGTATTTGGAGTACTCTCTTGTTTGTGGGTTGTATTTTTTTTCCCTGTTTTTAATTTCAATAAAAGAGCGACTTCAAGAAGAGTATTAAATGGAGTGTTATGCGATTTTTATTATTAAAATAGCATCTCAAACTCAAAAATCTTTACTCTAAAGAAGTTCTAATGACAGTAGCACAAAATCAATGTCAACTCACAACTAGAAAAAGAAAGCCAGAATAGTGTTGTTACCTTTCCCACTCAATCAGATCACCACTACCAGACTCCAAATATCAAGAATTCAACCCTCGACTGGTGGCTCAAGGAAGATCAAAATCCATCTTGAATTTTTTTATTGGGGAAGGAGAGTGATAACATGGAGCCCTAAGGCCAACGGGCCCAGCAAGAAGGCCCAAATCAAATAATTCACATTTATCCCATTTTTTATTTATTGAAGCAACAACACGTGTCACATAATTAATATCATATAAAATCTAAATTGTATACTTGGATTGGGGTGGGATCCAAGAACCGGTGCTACCCCGACCCTGCCCTGGGCCAAGGGGTAGAATGTAAGATGTGGGTTATGCAGCCCAACAGTAAAGGGAGGGGGGATTCACGCTGTCCAGCAAATGGTGGTCATTAGCGTTGAGCATCAAGGGCATGTAGCTGGAGCGACTCGAATCCGGACACTAAAGCATGCTGACAAACACGTTATTACTCTCACTTAAAAGTCACGCCCCCCGCTCACCGTTGGACCACATGCCCCGAGAGAAAAATCTGAATTGTATTCTTGATATAGCTTGACAGCCAACCATATTTGAATACGTTCAATTGATGCGATAACTAAATGGGCTTGGCCCAAAAAGAAAATATGACACTCCATTTTAACACACTGGATTGGAGGAAGGAAAAAAAATAGTACGTCATTTTTAGTACCTTGAGTTGGAATTAAAAATAATAGCACCCCATTTTTCTCTTTCAAAGTTCTAAAACAACAATATGCCTCCCTTTATTTTACAACTTCTCTTTGGAGTTGCTCCACATAGTGTCCAACTTCTAAGCATCCAAAGACACTAAAATATGGTGTGAAAAGTATAGACTCACACATATCTACTTATTGTTTTTCACATCATATTTTCTGTATAAATAGGCTTAGCCTCGGGAGATATATAGATGAAAAACCCCCCACATGACAAGAAAAATCAAACAAATAGTCAAAACCTTTAATCAGGCTTAAAAAAGAAAGCCAAGAAAAGCAAGAAAAATACAGGACAACATAAATACAAAAACATATTGAAATAAAAACCAATCTCAAAGTAGGCCATACAAGACCCGTAGAGGGGATGGGGTTCCTACAATGATTTCATAATGAAATGTCATTGACTTTGAATCACAACCATCCACTTGATGATTGACAAGTACAATACACTTTCTCTCATGAAACAATCAATGGTTGTAATGTGATTTAAGTACACATTATATGCAATGCAGACTGCAACAACCCCACCCATCCCCGCCCCTACCCCTACCCCTACACACACACACACTCACATCCCCCCTAGAGTAGTAGCTACATCCCTTGTCTTCTCTACTCAAAACCAAATGATTTGATCTTCATGCGAGTGAACTCCTTTCCGAGCAAAAGCGTCAGCAGTATTATTTATTTTCCTTCGTATGAACACAATATCCAATGACCTGAGATTGAGCTTAGAGTTGTAGATTGCATTATGAATAAAGGGAGTTTCCATGGAACAATACCTTCAGACTTTGCCCATCCACATGTGTTAGAAGAATCAGACTCCAGTATGACTATGCTTGTCTAAAAGCCAGTGAAGCAATAGTTAACTCCAGAGTTTTCTGAATTGCCATAAATTCAGCTTGGTTTGAATCATATATTCCTACATGATAGCTAAAACTACACAAAGACTGCCCCGCTTCATTTCTTAATACTCCACATACCCATGCTTGCTCTTCCTGGTTTTCTAATACACGATCCATCTACATTCCATTTTAGGTAGACTTCTTGAGGAGGTAACCACTGCTGACCAGTAGCTTGCCTAGAAGCTCTTTCGTTTGAAAGACAATGAATTGGGTGTCCAAAAGTTGGGATTTTTAGAAAAACTGTAAGGAAAATGAAAGGCAAGGTATAAATGGATGAAAATGTAGTTAAGAGTGAACATGATTTAGACTTGGCAAAAACATCTTGAGTTAATAACACTTTTGGTCATTAAAATATTTTTCATGTTCCATTTTCATCACCAAAAGATGAAATATTTCAAGTACGTCATCAAACATTTGTTTTTGTTCTAGTCTCATCACCCAGGTATTATTTTAAAAATCTAGGGTTAATAACACTTTTGGTCATTAAAATATTTTTTTTCATATTCCATTTTCATCGCCAAAAGATGAAATATTTCAAGTACGTCATCAAACATTTGTTTTTGTTTTAGTCTCATCACCCAGGCATTATTTTAAAAATCTAGGGTTAATAACACTTTTGGTCATTAAAATATATTTTTTCATGTTCCATTTTCATCGCCAAAAGATGAAATATTTCAAGTACGTCATCAAACATTTGTTTTTGTTCTAGTCTCATCACCCAAACATTATTTTAAAAATCTTGGGTTAATAACACGTTTGGTCATTAAAATATTTTTAATGTTTCATTTTCATCACCAAAAAATAAAATATTTCAAGTACGTCATCAAACATTTGTTTTTGTTCTAGTCTCCTCACCCAGATATTATTTCTCAAAATCGGGCCAGCAAAGTGCATATTTGGCCATTTGATCATTTACCTACTATTAGATTGTTTGATGTGATGGAAAATAATTTTTGCGTGGGATGGAGTTCCCAATAGTTATCCATGGTTCACTTATATGATGTTGAGATTTAGACTTGAGAGAGCACAAAGAAGGCCCCCTTCATCTCCCTTATCGTCTTCAACCTCTCTCCCTCTCCTCATCCTGTGTAACGGTATCTAAGCAAAATTTTAGAGGAAGATTTGATTTGGGTTTTGAAATTGAAGCAATTAATTTTATGGTTGTTTGGGTATTTGGAGATGAAAATTGATAGGAATCATTTATGTATTGGGTAAGTTTTTGTTATTAGAGTTTAACATCAAATTAGGATGGCGTGTCAATTGTGAATGTCATTTTTTAGGAAATTAGTTTCTGCTATATTAGGTAAGTCCTTGGCTGTAATTCTCAGATAAGAAATATACGGTTCTTGTTCTTGAAGCTTCTCTTTTTCTTGTAAACTACCACTGATGTGAGAAAGGTTGAAAGGAGAAGAGGTCCCACCCAACACAGGTAGGGAATTGTTAAGGGTGTAAAGGAGACGAGTCTAGCCGAGTCAAGCTCGAGCTAAAAATTAGGGCTTGAGCTCGACTCGTTAAAATTCGAGTGATTCCTAAACTAGTCGAGCTCGAGCTTGGCTCGTTAAAAGTTTGATAAATCACTAAATGAGTCGAGCTCAAGCTCGATAATAATAATGATACTTAATAAATATATGTTAATATTTAGTACTCATGTAATATAATAATGATACTTAATGAGTTACTGATACATTGAATCACATGAATAGTTTATTATATTCAAACATATTAATAATGTTAAATAGAAAATCAAACATATTAATAATGTTAATAGTTTATTACACACACACAATATATATATAGTCGAGCTGTACCAACAAGCTAGTAAGCTAGTTCGCGAGCCTTAACGAGCAGAGCTTTGTGATGCCCAACCTCAGCTCATATATGAATAGAGTGGAACACGAACGAGTTTTTTTTTTAGCAGAATGTCGAGCCGCTCATGCTCGTTTATAGCCCCAAAAACTATCCTGCTCCCACCCAAGAAGGACTAGGAGATGTCCCGCTTTCGCTTAGCAGGGGCGATAGACGTCTCTCTCCTACTCAGTAAGGGCGGGAGCAATCTTGCTCCTGCCTAAGAAGGCTGGACTCCCGCCTAGCAGAGGCGGGTCTCTCCCGGCTAGAAGATGGTTCAAAAAGAAAAAAGAAGAAAAGAAGAAGAAAAAAAATCCTCAGAATTTGAATTTTTTTGTGAAGGAGAGGAAACTCAATATTATGTTTGAAGAATAATGAATAAGTCAACTTATTAGCCTTAATTCTCCTTTTCTTAGAAAAGGAGAAAAAAGTTAGGGGTAAATTATGGATGATAAAAATGCAAATCACGTGTCCTAAGAAGACAGATGGCTAGACGTGGCGTCACCCTCAAGCAAAACGTACGATCAGAGGAGATTTGGTATGCAACACCATCTCACCATTAGCGCACCTGCTTAACTACCACAATCGCAATCCCACAATTCTCTTAACTCCATTCAAACTTCAAATAGATTGTAGAGTTGTTGCGTGATGTGGGGAGGAGAACGAGGGTGATCGAGTATAGTCAGTAGCTATAAATAGCATAGCCTGTAATAACAAAGAGATACTGAATAACAGACTTATATCCTGTGAGAGTAGGTATTATTGTGGAATCACGTAAAACTTCAGTGCTCTTTACTTTGTTGCTCATTCAATTCTTTAATTGTAACTTTCATGCACCTGATTCAAGGTCCACATCATCAGTGCGAGTTTTGCATTGGCGGGATCCAAGAATGACCCTGGAAAGGTCTAGAGGTAGCCAAACCCTAAGCGCCCCAATCCACTAAGTGACAAATTCAAGTTGAAAATGGAATTGCCAATGCAGCGATGACCTGGATAGACCAATGAGACATGGAGTGGTCCAATAAATATCTAAAAGCATCTTGGAGCCAAGTCATAATTCTGTTCCTTTTTGTTCCTCCTTCCCCTTTTATTTCTTCGTATTTATGTTTGTTTACCCATGTGCAGATAAAAATGGGGTTTGATTGATTGATTTGCTGTGAAATTGACTGACCCAATTGTTGGATTATTTGATTCTATTATTATTATTATGTGTCTGTAGATGCTCTCTCAGATAGAAAAACTTCAAAAAGTAACACATAATACTTGAGAGTTTTGTATTTTTTTTTTAATCTAAGTATGTTGATATTTCTTTTCCAATAATTTTGATGTTAGGTATTAAAAAAATGAGATAATCTTAACCCAATCCATATTTAACAATATATGAATGGATCAATATTTTATAATAAACAAAATTATGAATACAGTTTTTTGAAACTCACTTTATTTGTTGGTTGTTCTATGATAAAATAATTTAATAAAATTGTAAAATACATATATTTATATTAATGTAACGCACGAATTCAAATACTAATTATGTATTAATTTGGCCCCATCAACTTCAATCCGCCCATGATTTCATTTTTCTAACAAAAATGACAAGATCGCATTTTCGGTCCATAAAAATAATTAACGTCATAACTGTTGTGATTGATGAAAAATAATATTGGTTTGTTAGTAACATCCACATGCAAAATGCATGCTTGTTAGGCCAACAACCATTGTTGTTGAATTCAAGTTTGTTAGGCCAACAACCATTGTTGTTGAATTCAAGCTTGTTAGGCCAATAACCATTGTTGAATGGTTGAAAGTTTGGCAAATGTCATTGTTGAATGGTTGGCAAATGCCATTGTTGAAAATATGTACCAAGGATGAACTTTATGCATCTATAAATTGAGTAGTTCACTAGGTGCTAAAGATCATCCAAAAATGAGAGAAAAACTTGTATGAGTAGTTTTGAGTGAGAGAATTTTGTGGGAAAATTCTCTTGGGCTTGTAATTGTTTTCTTTGTTTTTGGGTGTGTGAGAAAGTTACTGAGAGTGTGGTTGTAACAATTTTCCACATAGTAAAATTGTCTCTGGTTGTCTTTTGACAACAAAAGTGGTTTTTCTCCGGTTTGGAGTTTCCACTATAATTCTTGTGTTGTGTATTTTCTATTTTGTTTAAAGAAGTTCCTGGGAGGAGAATTTGAGATTATACCATTTGATCCTAATTTCCCAACAATAACCTGGTCCCTTGATTTTATTTTATTTTTAACAGTTTTGTCACTCAATTTTTTTATTTTTTTGTTTCTCCGGTTAGGATTTATCCCAATCCCACAAATAAAGAAAACCCAATTATTACAGCACCAATATTAGAGTTTGAAATCAGAATTGGTTCTTGGGCCTTTTGGAGTCCATCATATCATGATAATTGGGCCCATGGTAATCATGGGTTGGATCAGGAATACCTGCTTTAATTTAATATCTAAAACATTCCTTTCAAAAGTTATCAACTTGATTATCGACACATCAGTTAAATATCAAAAAAAATTACTCAATTTTTTTTTTCCACGTTTTCTCACACATCTGTCATTTTATTATCTTTTAAAATATATGTTAGATTTTGAAAAAAAATTATATATTCGAACTCAACGCATAAAACTCTTTCCAACAAAACTCATATTCAAGAGGTTTTATTTCGTTATTAAACTAATTTATATACCCCTCATAATAAATTGACAGCTTATACGCTATTAAAACTTACGCTCAATCAAATAGCACAATTTGTTTGACATTCTCTAATTCAAACGGACCCTAGAGTCTCTCCAGACAGCTGTCGTCTCTGAATTTTTTCACTACGGGCCAAGGCACGACAGGACCTGCCGGCTGCAGCCACCCACCCAACCTTTAAATTACCTTGGTCTTGACTGCTTATTGGCCAACTCTCAACGACCCATCTCTGCAACTTGAAGAAAAAGCATAAAATCAACAATATTATTGATTTGGAGGTCTGTACTAGCAGTCCATGCTTGTGATGAATCAAGAAAATTTCGGTCTCATTTCAAAAGAAATCAATCCGCTATTCTCTTCTGTCGTCGCTGTATGTTTTGTACAGGTTCCTATTTTGCTTTGAGCGACTGAGAGTAAGGCCTAATAGAAAGGAAAAAAAATGAGGGTAAGGATTGGGTTGTGCTGGTCTTGTTCATGACAAATTAGCCATACCAATCAAACACTTGAATGTGATTATTTTGTATTATCTTAATTTGATAACTAGCAATAAGATTCCTATTACGATTGCAAAATAATGGAACCAAACAGGTCCTAATGCATTTGTTATTGGACACAAATAAGAGAGATCGATCGTTAAATTTGTGAACTCCATTAACATTATCAATTTTGAAAATGTTTGAAAAAAAAAGCCTCCACCCAAATTTCATTTTCTAATAGTATCCATCAATTATTCGACTATTGGTTTGTAAATTAATGACATAAAAGAAAAAAATTCGACGGCAAATTTTCAGTCCCCAAAAAATAATTAACGTTATATTAACCCAGTCTCTTCATTTTTTTTATTTCTACATTTAGGATTTATGTTAATCCCACAAATAAAGAAAACCCCAACAATAATATCTCCTGGAGTTGACCGGACATCGGAGTCCCAATTCTCCACGGTGAGTCTTACCAGACAGCTGGCATCTCTCAATTTTTCAATGCATAAATTAAGTCATTTGGAAATTTAACATGGTCTTGACTAGTATATATTGGGTATCTGCCTAACTCTCATTGACTGTCTTACTTATTGCCATATATATATATATATATATATATCGTGTCTGCAACTTGAAGAAAAAGCATCAAAGTAAGAGTGTAAGACTACATTGATTTGGAGGTCTGTAACTTGTGCAGCTGCTAATGTGAAGGTGAGGTTGATTTTGGCATCCCAAATTAGTATTTCTTGATCTAATTGTTGCTTCAATTTTTGTAGACAATGAAGCCAATTAATCTCCTAGTCAGTCTCAATGCTGCTGGGATGTCAATGGTACTGCTATTGATCTTCGTCCAAGTCTCAGATGCCAGGAAGTTTGTTGGCGATCAAGAAGTGAACCATCATTCCTACAACATATTTGAAAATCAATATCACTTAATCCCAACTACTACTACTACTACTACACATGGTAGTAACACGGCAAAGTCACACACAGATGAACCACTAAAATCTGGTGCCAAGCTTGTAGTTACAGAAGGCGATACCAATGACGACACTGAAGATGAACGCAATGAATATCGTCGGCGTCGTATGCTCTCTGGTCCCCCGCCTAGTCAGGTTTCTGGCAGTCCTAGTCATCATGATGGACACGGTCGTCGTTAGTGAGCATCGATTGCAATGCATCATCTAGGCTTCTCTTTGTTGTATTGTTATATATTGTCTGTGATAGGAACTGACCAGCGTGTTGATGCAAGTAGTTGATATTGGCTCTTATGTATGTTAATTCTGTTACTTAGTTTGATAAGTGTTACACGTGTAACCATTGTATTGGATAACTAGTCGACTTAACAAACCTTCCATATATAAGAGGTTGTTGGCAGCTGCAAGATTATGAATGGAATGCTACTCTTCGAGTCTCTTCTACCACTTTCTTTCTCTACTCTTTCTCTTTGTCACTGAATTCCGCAGGTTGGCCATAAGGACTGTTGGTCTTAGTCCTTCTTTATTGAGAAGTTGTTTTATGGGTGGACTCAAGAAAGAATTGAAGTATGATGTGAAATTGCTTAAACTTGAAACTGTGCATGATGCCATAGGTTTAGCATATTAGGTGGATAAAGATCTCTGAAACCAAGAATCTTGGCACCAAATTTACCCCTGCTGTGAATAGATTTCCTCCTACGGTGAAAAAGTCCCAAAATTATGTTGTTCCAATGAGTCAATCCACTGGCTCCAGTAGATCTAGTGAAGTACCACTAAGAAAATTTACACCTACAGAAGTACAGAATAGGAAACAACAGGGTCTTTGCTTTTATTGTGATGAAAAATATGTCAAGGGTTATAATTGTTCCAGAAAACAGCTATTACTACTGGAAATTGATATGGATAGTGAGGGAGGAATACAACAAGATGAAGCAGACATTAGAATAACAGAAAGTCTCAATCCAAGTAATTCCCAACCTGAACAGGAGTTGCTTTACATGGAACTTAGTGCTTATGCTTATCATGGTATTGTGGCTAAAGATACAGTCAAAACCATGAAAATTAATGGGTTCCTCAATGGTTGTGCAGTAAGATAAATATAAATACAATCCTAGAATGTTAAGCGAAAATCATGTTTTTTATCTATATATTTTTAAAGATAAACTAATATTTTCACTTTTGATGAATCAAAGTGAAGAGTCGATCAACCAAAAAAAAAATCTTTCCCGAAAATCAAGTGCACTCACATGCACAAAATTTACTTGACTTAGTAACCTGTGCATATGCATTAAAATTTGTGAACCACTAGATTATTGAAATCAACAATGAAACACTTGTACATCAACAAAACGTTATCCAATACAAATGTCAATATTTTATTACATTGTTCACTAACAACCAAAGTCAATAACTTATGAGAATAATATCATAATAAAACTCAATTCATATTTCAAACAAAACCAAAAACCAGAACAATTTCTAGTCATTTTGATGACTTTTACGAAAATCCTCTGAATTCTGAGTAAGAAATCTCTTAATTTTTTTTTTTGCATAATTTCAAAAACTCTTCTGAATTGTTTTGGTGAGTTTTGTAAAATTCTCTGAATTCTTGACAAGTTTCAGAAATCCTATAATCATCTAAATTTTTTGTTGTTTTTTTGTTTGATTTTGATAAATTCTCTAAATTTTTTATAGAAAATTTAGAGAATTTCTGGTAATAGGGTATAAAGTTTATGGTTTTGAGATTTAAGATATTAGAGTTTAGAGTTTAGTGTAGTTTAGGGTATAAGACTTTGAGGTTTAAGAGATTATAATTTATTATTTAGCATTTTGGAGTTTAGGACTTAAGGTTTAAGGTTTAGGATATAGGAATATAAGTTAGTAAAATTTTACGATTTTCTATTTGCTATTTTGTTCTTGCTTTCCGAAGAATATATAGTTGCATAGATTGTAAAATTTGTATTTAGGAGTTTGAAAATCATTTGTTGCTCGAAATCTATACTGAAATACATGTTGATATGTGTCACGACTCTCATTTGTCTGATGATAAATAGTGTGATGTCTGTCAAGATCATCTCTACTGTCTATGTACACAATGTTAGCGAGTGGAGAACTTGTTATTGGACACAAGTAAGAGAGATCGATCGTTAAACTTGTGAACTTGATTTACATTGTCAATTTTGAAAATGTTTGAAAAAAAAAAGTAATGTGAGCTCCACGCAAGTTTCATTTTCTAATATTATCCATCAATTATTCGACTATTGGTTTGTAAATCTATATAGTTCAAAAGCGCTGGATTTCCAGCGATTTCCGGGCGAGTGCTCCACACTTTCCATGCTGAGGCGCGTCTGAAGTTTGTGAACTATATAGCCATGCATCGGCGTAAAAGGGTTTGTAAAAATTGTTGTGCCTATTGAACACGTGATGTGCTTGTGGTGTGGTGGTAATTTTTTTGCTTTATTTTGTCGAACACTCAGGTTCGAATCCCAGCGACCGTGTTTCCTTAATTTTTTTTTTTTTTACTTTTGCCTCTATTTTTTTATTAAAAAAAAACCCCAAAAATTCATGGTGCAGAATCGTCGACGTTTACATTGTCAGAACGGGATCGGAAACGATTGGGCCTGCGCGGTGAAGATGTCAGAGATTGTTGTGGAGGTGGAGGCTGCAGCGTACCTATCCTCATTCTCGAATCGGAACGATGTTGTTGTTGTTCCTCATCTTCTTCCATTGGTTCTGACTCTTAAAGGTACGCCCGTCAAAACCCAGGTTAGATTTGTTGGTTTTGTGAGTTTGATGGATGTTAATTTCGTTCAATACTCCCAGGTGTATACCGTGCCTGAATTGGATTACTCAACTCGCAAAAATCTCTGCTTCATACTTTGTGGCTTTCAACAATCGTTGTTCGTCGTCTTCTTCCATTGGGTCTGACTCTTCAAGGTACGGCCATCGAAACCCAGGTTAGATTTGTTGGTTTTGTGACTTTGATGGATGTTAATTTCGTTCAATACTCCCAGGCTAGATCAGCGTTAATTTCGCCTGTTTCATGTAGATTCATTTTTTGAGTTGAGTAACCTCAGATAAGAAATCCTTTTCTCCTTGCCTTGAATTAGCTGCAAGAACTTTAACAGCAAGAGTCTCGCCGGTCACCATCTGAGCCTTGTAAATGCTACCAGATGCTCCATGGCCTATTGCAGTAGTAAAACCGTTCTTCGCTTTCCTTATTTCTCTGCCAAACTAAATGAAACTGTTGGTAGTGTGCAAACCAGTATTTTGGTATTTGTACAATAAGGTGGCAATTTCATGTGACAATTATTGGGGTTCTAGAGCAATAATTGGTTTTGCTTCTCCTGTTTACGCAGTATATCTAGAATTAAGGTGTCACTTTTCCTTCTTGATGTTGTGCATCTTCTTGAAACTGATTTGGAGGTAGTTTTAGGATGCCTTCGCAAAGGTTCTTAGACTTTTTGGTGTCTCTGGGGGTTTGTGGGATTCCATTCAAGAGATAGACTTGCCAAGTAATGTGCAATGAGTGTCATATTTTTATCAGTTGAAGTTTGCATGGTTGGGAGGTGTTCAATAAAGAAATTTTTGTGAAAAAAGAAGAATGTTTCTACTGCTTTGGAAGTAATGAATAAGACAAGTTCTAAAAATTCAAGTTTCATGATGAATAGATAATTTGGGTGGAGCCTTTTGATTCAATGCGTCTTAAGTTATAGAAAAGTCTAGGCTTTGAAATGTTGGGTTGTTTATTCAGTAGTTTTGTTCGTCTATCTGGTGTTTAGCAATTGAATGGAGTCACGGTTTTGCAAATGAGATGTTTCATTCTATTCAAATGAGATATTAACTAAACGGAACATTTTATATGGAAACTAGGCTAAAGTTGTGAGTGATCTATAAAAGGAATACAATCATGTATGTATACAGGGATTGTGACTAAAGAGGATTAGTGAGGAGATTCTTGATGGGTGAATGATTGGAAATAATCATGTTCTTGCAAATAATCAGTTGGAGTTCTTGATATCGTTTGTGTGCCTTACATGATTGGTATGGTTTTTCCAAGCTTTGTAATTGTGCAAGCCAAAAAGGCCCGGTAATTATTTTAGATGTCAGATATTCATGTGGTGGTGGAGACGACACGTACCGTTTCTCATTCTCCAATCGGAGTCAACTACGATTTAAGATCTCAGCCGATGAGATCGAGTTCTTCCATTTTCCCTCGACTGATGCGTTACACACAGAGAAAGACGAAGAGTTTTTCTTGGCGAAGAGGTTAGTCGAAAATCGAATCAAGCGTGCTTTCGTTGCTGAGACAATCTGTTGCTTCCATTGCTCCCTTTCTCCGGAGGTAGCAATTCTCTTTGCTTACGCATCTTTCTCCCCAGTATGATTTCCTTCTTTATAGTTTTGCTCTCAAGTGATATTATCCAATTTCATATCACTGACTTATGAAATCGTCCGATCTGAACTCCCCTGTTTCTTTTTTTATTGTTTGGATCTCTTGCTTGATTTACTTTTCAACGTCGATGATGTTTCGGCTGTTGTGTCTCCAGGTCAATCTCTCTTCTTTTATTGATCTTTGTCAGCCAAGTTTCCCAGGTTTATTATTCCTTGCTTGGGTTTGAAAAGAAAACAAAGAAAGTTTGGAAAAATGGTAGCTTTAGAGGATTTAACAATTCAAGCTGCCAAAAGCAAACACTCAACATAAGAACAATGACATGAACTTTGTAGTACCATTGTTTGACAACCCTGTTGCATTTAAGTTGGTTCTTGTAATTACAGGAGTTTGTGGAGTCTTCATATTTTGTGCATTTGTTTAGTTGTGTAGGTATAGAAGACTCATGTCTCTGTAGATATATACAAATTTCTATCAGAAATGTTCTACCATAGCTGTTCTTAAATTTGTATAAATGTTATATTTCTGCAACAAGTTCTAAGTGAGATGATCTTATTTTATTATGTATAAGCCACATTTAAGCATGGCCTGCAACATAAAATTGATAGAATATAGTTTTTGAGTAGTCGAGTGTCATATCGACTCCCTAAACATTTCCAGGTTTTACTATGCTAAATATCTACCTTTGTTTGTGTTTCCTTAAAGACATTAAATTCTTCTCGTGTTCAATAGTTATATCATGACAAAGTTAGCTCTGAAAGCTTATGAAAGACCATGAGTTGCTGTTTCTTTTTTTGGCTTTGGTTAATTATTTTTTGGCTTTTTGGGAGATCAAACCAGCATAAACTTTATCTCTATGAATTATAGTATAAAATTAGTATTGGTTCAACACTTTCTGCTGATTCCAAGATGCGAATGGTTAGAACCAAAATAAACACAGAGGACTCAGAGTTTGACAGCTCGGAATCTGATATTAGTTTTTGAGGGAATGTTTGCCGATGATCTTCACTTTCCTTATTCACCTTTCTTTTGAAGATATGCCTCCTTTCTTATTGTTTTATCTAACCTTAGATGCCTTATTCAGTGAAGGCTCACTTGGTGGTTTTGGGAAATGTATTGTGCTTTTTATCTCATACTAAGAATGTATGTGGGCTATAGAAAAAGATAAGCCTGGCACTACATTTCATTCTTTTTGGAACAATAAACAAAAAATCCCATTGTTAAGGGCGCCAGAGGAATGACACCATTTAGAACATACCTGTTAGATAATAGATCAATTGCATCAATCTTCAATTCTCCAAACTTTCATCTAGAATGCTATTTCCACTATGACAAATGCAAGTCGATTTAAACCAATTGTTTTTTATCACTTCAAAGTGGGCCTCATTCCCCTCAAAATCAACAATGAAACACTTGTACATCAACAAAACGTTATCCAATACAAATGTCAATATTTTATTACATTGTTCACTAACAACCAAAGTCAATAACTTATGAGAATAATATCATAATAAAACTCAATTCATATTTCAAACAAAACCAAAAACCAGAACAATTTCTAGTCATTTTGATGACTTTTACGAAAATCCTCTGAATTCTGAGTAAGAAATCTCTTAATTTTTTTTTTGCATAATTTCAAAAACTCTTCTGAATTGTTTTGGTGAGTTTTGTAAAATTCTCTGAATTCTTGACAAGTTTGAGAAATCCTATAATCATCTAAATTTTTTGTTGTTTTTTTGTTTGATTTTGATAAATTCTCTAAATTTTTTATAGAAAATTTAGAGAATTTCTGGTAATAGGGTATAAAGTTTATGGTTTTGAGATTTAAGATATTAGAGTTTAGAGTTTAGTGTAGTTTAGGGTATAAGACTTTGAGGTTTAAGAGATTATAATTTATTATTTAGCATTTTGGAGTTTAGGACTTAAGGTTTAAGGTTTAGGATATAGGAATATAAGTTAGTAAAATTTTACGATTTTCTATTTGCTATTTTGTTCTTGCTTTCCGAAGAATATATAGTTGCATAGATTGTAAAATTTGTATTTAGGAGTTTGAAAATCATTTGTTGCTCGAAATCTATACTGAAATACATGTTGATATGTGTCACGACTCTCATTTGTCTGATGATAAATAGTGTGATGTCTGTCAAGATCATCTCTACTGTCTATGTACACAATGTTAGCGAGTGGAGAACTTGTTATTGGACACAAGTAAGAGAGATCGATCGTTAAACTTGTGAACTTGATTTACATTGTCAATTTTGAAAATGTTTGAAAAAAAAAAGTAATGTGAGCTCCACGCAAGTTTCATTTTCTAATATTATCCATCAATTATTCGACTATTGGTTTGTAAATCTATATAGTTCAAAAGCGCTGGATTTCCAGCGATTTCCGGGCGAGTGCTCCACACTTTCCATGCTGAGGCGCGTCTGAAGTTTGTGAACTATATAGCCATGCATCGGCGTAAAAGGGTTTGTAAAAATTGTTGTGCCTATTGAACACGTGATGTGCTTGTGGTGTGGTGGTAATTTTTTTGCTTTATTTTGTCGAACACTCAGGTTCGAATCCCAGCGACCGTGTTTCCTTAATTTTTTTTTTTTTACTTTTGCCTCTATTTTTTTATTAAAAAAAACCCCAAAAATTCATGGTGCAGAATCGTCGACGTTTACATTGTCAGAACGGGATCGGAAACGATTGGGCCTGCGCGGTGAAGATGTCAGAGATTGTTGTGGAGGTGGAGGCTGCAGCGTACCTATCCTCATTCTCGAATCGGAACGATGTTGTCGTTGTTCCTCATCTTCTTCCATTGGTTCTGACTCTTAAAGGTACGCCCGTCAAAACCCAGGTTAGATTTGTTGGTTTTGTGAGTTTGATGGATGTTAATTTCGTTCAATACTCCCAGGTGTATACCGTGCCTGAATTGGATTACTCAACTCGCACAAATCTCTGCTTCATACTCTGTGGCTTTCAACAATCGTTGTTCGTCGTCTTCTTCCATTGGGTCTGACTCTTCAAGGTACGGCCGTCGAAACCCAGGTTAGATTTGTTGGTTTTGTGACTTTGATGGATGTTAATTTCGTTCAATACTCCCAGGCTAGATCAGCGTTAATTTCGCCTGTTTCATGTAGATTCATTTTTTGAGTTGAGTAACCTCAGATAAGAAATCCTTTTCTCCTTGCCTTGAATTAGCTGCAAGAACTTTAACAGCAAGAGTCTCGCCGGTCACCATCTGAGCCTTGTAAATGCTACCAGATGCTCCATGGCCTATTGCAGTAGTAAAACCGTTCTTCGCTTTCCTTATTTCTCTGCCAAACTAAATGAAACTGTTGGTAGTGTGCAAACCAGTATTTTGGTATTTGTACAATAAGGTGGCAATTTCATGTGACAATTATTGGGGTTCTAGAGCAATAATTGGTTTTGCTTCTCCTGTTTACGCAGTATATCTAGAATTAAGGTGTCACTTTTCCTTCTTGATGTTGTGCATCTTCTTGAAACTGATTTGGAGGTAGTTTTAGGATGCCTTCGTAAAGGTTCTTAGACTTTTTGGTGTCTCTGGGGGTTTGTGGGATTCCATTCAAGAGATAGACTTGCCAAGTAATGTGCAATGAGTGTCATATTTTTATCAGTTGAAGTTTGCATGGTTGGGAGGTGTTCAATAAAGAAATTTTTGTGAAAAAAGAAGAAGGTTTCTACTGCTTTGGAAGTAATGAATAAGACAAGTTCTAAAAATTCAAGTTTCATGATGAATAGATAATTTGGGTGGAGCCTTTTGATTCAACGCGTCTTAAGTTATAGAAAAGTCTAGGCTTTGAAATGTTCAGTTGTTTATTCAGTAGTTTTGTTCGTCTATCTGGTGTTTAGCAATTGAATGGAGTCACGGTTTTGCAAATGAGATGTTTCTATTCTATTCAAATGAGATATTAACTAAACGGAACATTTTATATGGAAACTAGGCTAAAGTTGTGAGTGATCTATAAAAGGAATACAATCATGTATGTATACAGGGATTGTGACTAAAGAGGATTAGTGAGGAGATTCTTGATGGGTGAATGATTGGAAATAATCATGTTCTTGCAAATAATCAGTTGGAGTTCTTAATATCGTTTGTGTGCCTTACATGATTGGTATGGTTTTTCCAAGCTTTGTAATTGTGCAAGCCAAAAAGGCCCGGTAATTATTTTAGATGTCAGATATTCATGTGGTGGTGGAGACGACACGTACCGTTTCTCATTCTCCAATCGGAGTCAACTACGATTTAAGATCTCAGCCGATGAGATCGAGTTCTTCCATTTTCCCTCGACTGATGCGTTACACACAGAGAAAGACGAAGAGTTTTTCTTGGCGAAGAGGTTAGTCGAAAATCGAATCAAGCGTGCTTTCGTTGCTGAGACAATCTGTTGCTTCCATTGCTCCCTTTCTCCGGAGGTAGCAATTCTCTTTGCTTACGCATCTTTCTCCCCAGTATGATTTCCTTCTTTATAGTTTTGCTCTCAAGTGATATTATCCAATTTCATATCACTGACTTATGAAATCGTCCGATCTGAACTCCCCTGTTTCTTTTTTTATTGTTTGGATCTCTTGCTTGATTTACTTTTCAACGTCGATGATGTTTCGGCTGTTGTGTCTCCAGGTCAATCTCTCTTCTTTTATTGATCTTTGTCAGCCAAGTTTCCCAGGTTTATTATTCCTTGCTTGGGTTTGAAAAGAAAACAAAGAAAGTTTGGAAAAATGGTAGCTTTAGAGGATTTAACAATTCAAGCTGCCAAAAGCAAACACTCAACATAAGAACAATGACATGAACTTTGTAGTACCATTGTTTGACAACCCTGTTGCATTTAAGTTGGTTCTTGTAATTACAGGAGTTTGTGGAGTCTTCATATTTTGTGCATTTGTTTAGTTGTGTAGGTATAGAAGACTCATGTCTCTGTAGATATATACAAATTTCTATCAGAAATGTTCTACCATAGCTGTTCTTAAATTTGTATAAATGTTATATTTCTGCAACAAGTTCTAAGTGAGATGATCTTATTTTATTATGTATAAGCCACATTTAAGCATGGCCTGCAACATAAAATTGATAGAATATAGTTTTTGAGTAGTCGAGTGTCATATCGACTCCCTAAACATTTCCAGGTTTTACTATGCTAAATATCTACCTTTGTTTGTGTTTCCTTAAAGACATTAAATTCTTCTCGTGTTCAATAGTTATATCATGACAAAGTTAGCTCTGAAAGCTTATGAAAGACCATGAGTTGCTGTTTCTTTTTTTGGCTTTGGTTAATTATTTTTTGGCTTTTTGGGAGATCAAACCAGCATAAACTTTATCTCTATGAATTATAGTATAAAATTAGTATTGGTTCAACACTTTCTGCTGATTCCAAGATGCGAATGGTTAGAACCAAAATAAACACAGAGGACTCAGAGTTTGACAGCTCGGAATCTGATATTAGTTTTTGAGGGAATGTTTGCCGATGATCTTCACTTTCCTTATTCACCTTTCTTTTGAAGATATGCCTCCTTTCTTATTGTTTTATCTAACCTTAGATGCCTTATTCAGTGAAGGCTCACTTGGTGGTTTTGGGAAATGTATTGTGCTTTTTATCTCATACTAAGAATGTATGTGGGCTATAGAAAAAGATAAGCCTGGCACTACATTTCATTCTTTTTGGAACAATAAACAAAAAATCCCATTGTTAAGGGCGCCGGAGGAATGACACCATTTAGAACATACCTGTTAGATAATAGATCAATTGCATCAATCTTCAATTCTCCAAACTTTCATCTAGAATGCTATTTCCACTATGACAAATGCAAGTCGATTTAAACCAATTGTTTTTTATCACTTCAAAGTGGGCCTCATTCCCCTCAAAAGAAAAAGATCTGAAGATTATTTGTGGCTTTTTTTAACTAATAGTTATATTAGACAACGTTGATGTTCTTATTGTGATTTCTTATTGCAAAGAATTTTTCGCTTATTGATTTGCAATTTCTTTTGTTTAGCTTTGCGGATCCGGGTCCTCATGGGAATAGCGAGTACACAGAGCATATGATACCTGAAATTTAATTGAAAGACTTTGGAAAGAGTGCGCAGGTATATAGATGCTTAATTTATTTTGCCCAAATGGCTTTAATATTGTCATTAATCTTTTCACAACCTTACTTTTTGGCCAGATGAGCATTCATTCTTGGTTAGGTAGTATATATGTACATTAAAAGTACGGTCTCATAAACATGCTTGATAGTAAGTTTGTCCATGGAGTACCCCAATAATAAATGTCATGTTCTGTAAACTTTACTCCTAAATACAAGGGCAAGTTTATTATAATTTCATTATGTTTCAATGATGATACTGGATATATCTGATGAGTGTAAAATCTGTAGATACATCATATTTTTTCAATTCTTGCCCTGCCCTTATCTTATCGTCATTGCCATGGAGTCGACTGCCCATTATCATTCTATCACCCTGCTAGAGGCTTTTGATCTTGATGATTTTGAACTGCCTGACAAATGACAATGAATTATTTGAAGGATTTGCTTCAAAACTTTCACTTATAATTTGTTCTAAACCATGCTTTTACTTATAAATGTCAATTATAACTTATAATTGACAAGTTATTAAAATTTTTGGTTCTGAAGCCATATCTTAACAAGTCTCTTTCATGTATTTATAGCGAGCGATTGAAGGTTGATTACACGGTTCTCTCTCTCTTTGTTCTGTCTATAAGGAGCGTTAATTGGGTGCTCAATCGCTCTCACTGTCATGGTTGTTCCTCACAGTTCACCTCCGTCAATCGCAAGGTTTGTTCTGTTTTTTATCCCCAATAATTATATATTCTTCACATTCTTTGTCAGTACCCATCTCTCAAAATTGTTTTACTCCATGAGTCCTCTATCTTATAGATATCATAAACCTCTGCAATTTCTGTGCAAATCGTAGCATTGGGGATTTATTTTAGTAATTTGGTGATGTGTGGCCTTTGGTTGTACGGCGAAAGTTTTTTTTTTTTTTTGGGTGAACGAAAATTGTTGCTGTTGAAACTGACAATTGAAGAGGATTGGATTGTTGGGACTATTTTGCAGGTCTAACCAGTCAATTCATGCGTCAGAGGTTCCTCAAGAAGCAATTACCAGCTCTTTGGGAGGGCAAAGATGATATTACAATCGAGAATAATGTCAGTCCCATAGATTAGTGGAGGTGAGCTTCATGGATGTTTCTTTTCCATTTTGGTTTTAGTTTAATATTGTTACTTATGTTTTGAATTATACACCCCTGTGTAAACTTTGATAGGATAAACTACCAACAATTGATGTACTGACATAAGCAGAGATGGTTTGGGAGTGCCTTGGTCTTAACCTCATTGTCTCCTCTTCGAATTCTCCCTTTGGTACATACTTCCTGCTAATTTCGTTGCGATATTATGTTAATTTCTTAGTTGGCTCCTGCGGACTCTTCTCTTCTCACAAATGCTCTTCCTTTATAACTTTATAGCAACACCATCAAGATTGTTCAAGGAGGTAAAGGAGTTTGCCAACATCTCCAGTAGCAAAGAAGGCACAAGATCATCTTCACAGGTACCTATAAAAACTACAACCATGTCAAGGAAATGTCTAAATATTTTAAGCAATCTACATCTCTCTATTTGGGATGGATACCACTACTAATTGTGAATTTAAGTCCTATAATGCCTCTAAGAGTGGTTTAGGTCGTGTTGTCATAGGAGTGATGACTGTCCAAATTGGTACCTTCTATGTTAGATTAGAGAATTTACAATCTATCATGAAATTTATTTTTGAAAGCTCTATTGGAGAGCTGGGTTAATAACTTCGCTGCTACCATTAGCACTTCACAACCTCGGACAATTGTGATAACTTTAATAGCATTCTCTATGATTTGTGAGACAATACGATGATGGAACTTTTAGTCATCAACACCTTGACGCTTGCAACTTCTTTTCACTCCTCTCTTAATATCCTATCAATAATAGAATCCTTATGATCTCAATATTATAATATTAAGATATCTAATTGTGTAATAGATGAGATAACAGATACGTATCTCTTATTGTGGCGTCCTTATCATCAATATTCGATCGCCATTTAAAGGTATTGCCATTTAAAGGTATTGCCGAACGGCCTTTACATGGCTCAGGTTTTGTTCCAAGCACAGCAGGAATCACCCTACTTAAGCACCATTCATAAGTATTGTGGTTGCACTATGAAGAGAATTTCCCAGCTTGAGGTGTACAGAACAAGTTTCTATAAGATAGCAAGAGCTTAGCTTCTTTTCGAGGGCACCTTAATAAAAGCCATTATTTACTTTACTTCTTTTATTACTTTACTTCTCACTGTACTAATTGCTTTATGTTGTATGAGTTACAGATTTGTGTGGTGAAAGAATATTGAGCGATGTTGTCCAAGATGTGTCACTTGATGATTTCTCTATTAAAGCTGAGATGAAGAGACAAAGAGAAAGGATGCTCTGTTATGTGGATTATGATCATTGTGCAAATATTTTTATTGTTCAACTTATATCTAACTTTTTCCCTTTCTTCATTTCCATGTTTGTTTTCTTTATTAGCTTTGTCCTTTAGAATACATTAATTAAAAATCATCAATGTACTCAGTTTACATATTGTGGCTGACTGTTTATAATGAGATAAAAAATTGATGCTTCGTTCCTATTTTTTACCTCTCAAAATCCAGCCGTTTAATCAACAGTATGACTTATATTTCAATAAGAATTTATACTAACTATTGTCGAAATCAATATCTTCTCTGATTCTACTTTGTTGTAATCAGATGCTAGGGTTAAGGAGATCATTTCGTTATCGAAGCCTCTAATGAATTTCGTACTTGAAGTTGGTATATTCTGTTCTTGATCGTTACAGTTTTTTTTTTTTCATCCAAAAAATTGTTTGACCTTTTATAATGGCCTATCTTTGTTTAGCAGTGCAAATACTCAATCCATAAATTTGGTAGTCCATTTTGTTCATGCGAGCAACAACTTCGACTTCGTAAGAAATTTATTTTTATTCTCTATGATTACTTTATTTGATGAACAATCATTACAATTGTTTTTATTCTCGATATGCTTTGACGCCCATTGTTCTTTTGCTGAAGCTTTGGCCCAAATCTGGGTTTAGTATATTAGCAATGTCCTCACAAAGCTTCTCGACAACAAATTGCAGTCTTTAACACCATGTGTCTCTTGACTTTTAATTCCAGGCAAATTAGCAATATCTGCCTCTACTTGTGAATATAATATAAGGTATGTATGTAGTATATATATAAATGCATGTGAATAAATGCACACAAAAAAAAAACAAAAAAAAAAAGGGAGTGGGAGAGGGAGAGGGAGACTCATCGCCTAACACCCAAATCATTGTGGTTTTCTCAGATTTTACCATTCACTAACAGACACTAGAAAGAAAGGAAAAAAGCACAGCCAAACAAATATCTTAAAACAACCTCTCTTTTTTTCTCTCTCAAAGAGACGAACGTGAGTGGGAGAAGAGGTGGAGTTAGAAGTAGTGTAGAGGCTGCAGGGTCTGTGAGAAAGCAGAATGAAGCTTCATAAAGTGAAAGAAGGAATCAAGGTCTTCAATAGTGGTGGTTATGATAGTAATCAAGAATAGGGCAATGCGGATAGTCCTGCTAGGAAAAGGATAGTGAAGAGAAAGCAAACCCATAATTTTGTTGGTGGGGTTGGTGTTAGTGGGAAGAGAAAGACATGGAAATCTGAGGGGAACACAATTTAGATAGCCAGCAGAACCATGATCCATTGCAATAAATACATGATCTGTATCACTTTCTTTGATGCTTTTTCTTTCTTTTATTGTGGATAAAATACACGATGTTGCACCTCATATGCTTGCATCCTGCACAAAATCCTGAGCGCAATGCACAAATATAGTTCTTAACAACATTCAAAATTCACTTTCAACATTCCCCATCAAAGAGAGATATAATGAACACTAAAAATAAGACAGAGGAATCGCGTTCTCACTTATTTTCCTGCTAATGGCAGTCCTTATACAAGTAGGATCAGAAATGCTACTGCTACAAGGTTTGTGGTATCAAGCGAATAGCTCCATCTAAGCTCTAAGAAAGTAGATGATTTGAACTCTATCTTTAAAGTCATATTTCTAACTTAGCCCCTAAAAAATTTCAGAAGCAATTAAAAAAAAACCCTTATGAGGAATCAATTTTAGGCATATGATGTTTGTGAAAATGATTAATATCTTATAAAGGAAATTGAACAGATGACAACTGAAAGCATGCAAAACATCACTTCTTTAGTCCTAACAAAGCACCAAATCAGTGGAAGAGATTATAAGAAACCAAATTAAAAGTAATCTCTTCTATAATGTTAATGGATGGCCCCTAAAGGATATTCTATAATGAACCACCAAGCACTTAATTTAATTCTGATCCTAGATACACCATATATAGCACAAAGAAGGATAACACAGAGTGTATAGGCAGAGCATGCTTAGCAAAAGTTCTGTTGACGAAGAAGAGTAACATATGAAATTGAAAAGTCCATTAAAAGTGAAGCTAATGATCTAAAAAGAGATGCACAACAATGTAGTCAATGTAAATTTTTTGGGGATCTCCTCCCCAAACAATAAGTTTCATAACCATGACTACGACGGACACCAAAAGTTACACAAGCAAGTTACATTCAGAACAACTACAATCTTAATATAGTTGAAAAGTGAAAAAGCAAAGCAAAATGCAAACAAAAACTTCACAAATTAAGTAAGCATTTGCTTCTGTGAGAGCTGTTTGTTAGACAAGCCGAGACTCAAGAGACAATACATCATTCAGTTAATATGTAATAAATAAGAGTCATGGAAACAAAATCCCATTCTTATAAATGAAAGAACCCCAAAATCTGATTGAATCTCGAGAGCATTCAACTCATTTCTTCTTTGCCCAAAAAGTTTCAAAGATTTAGAGGGCTTCTTTATTGGATCAAGGCTTTTCCTCCGCGAGCGACAACCAGACCACAATTTCTTCTATTACCAAATTGGGGCTTACACAAGCAATAAACATAAAGTTTGACTTTTTACTGAAAGCGGAAGGTCCTTTCACCGACAAACATTTGGGCCAGCAACGCGGCGGGCCCAGTTCTAGTTAATGGCATAAAAGAAAGAAAAAAAAAATCGACGGCGGCCCCTAGACTCCCACACCATTTTTGTGTTCGCCACAGCTTATGTTAATGTTGGTAAATTACTTTCTTGATTATTGAGGAACATTTTTAGTATTTATTGAACTTTTTAGTTAAATTTATTAAATTTTATTCCATAAGATAATATTATTAAATATTAATATGTGCCTTCAAATTTAATTTAAGGTTTTTTTGGCGAAAAACTTTTACATATAAAATTAGCACACATCATATATATTTTTCCTCACTAATAAAAACAGTTTTTTTTCCTAGCAATGAAAATCAGCCAATAAATAATAATAATATCTCAATATCATAAAATTATCTATTAATTTGACCCCCATCAACTTCAATCCGTTCTTCTAACACAATATGACAAGCACATTTTCAGTCTATTTTTTTTAACAGTTTTGTCACTTTTTTTTGTTTTTTTCTTTTTTTTGTTTCTCCGGTTAGGATTTATCCCAATCCCACAAATAAAGAAAACCCAATTATTACAGCAACAATATTAGAGTTTGAAATCAGAATTGGTTCTTGGGCCTTTTGGAGTCCATCATATCATGCTAATTGGGCCCATGAGTAATCATGGGTTGCATCAGGAATATCTGCTTTAATATATCTAAAGCATACCTTTAGGAAGTTGGCAAGTTGAATGGAAGCCCAACTCTCCACAATAAGTCTCTCCAGAGTCCAGACAGCCGTCCTCGCTGAATTTTTCCACTACGCGCCAAGGCAAGGCAGGACCTGCCGGCTGCAGCCACCCAACGTTTAAATTACCTTGGTCTTGAATGGTGCTTATTGGCCAACTGTCAACGACCAATCTCTGCAACTCGAATAAAAAACATAAAATCAACAATATTATTGATTTGGAGGTCTGTAACTTGTGCAGCTGCTAGCGTGATGGTAAGGGTGATTTTGGCATCCAAAATTAGTATTTCTTGATCTAATTGTTGCTTCAATTTTTGTAGACAATGAAGCCAATTAATCTCCTAGTCAGTCTCATTGCTGCTGGGATGTCAATGGTACTGCTATTGATCTTCGTCCAAGTCTCAGATGCCAGGAAGTTTGTTCGCGATCAAGAAGTGAACAATCATTCCTACAACATATTTGAAAATCAATATCACTTAATCCCAACTACTACTACTACTACTACTACTACTACACATGGTAGTAAAACGACAAAGTCACACACAGATGAACCACTAAAATCTGGTGCCAAGCTTGTAGTTACAGAAGGCGATACCAATGACGACGACACTGAAGATGAACACAATGAATATGGTCGGCGTCGTATGTTCTCTGGTCCCCCGCCTAGTCAGGTTTCTGGCAGTCCTAGTCATCATGATGGATACGATCTTAGTAAGGTTTGTGGCAGCACTAGTCATCATGATGGACACGGTCGTCGTAAGTGAGCATCGATTGCAATGCATCATCTAAGGCTTCTCTTAATTTGTTGTATTGTTATATATTGTCTGCACATTGAAAACCAAAAAAATATTGAATTTGCCAGAGCTTGGGCTTGAGCCCGTATGACCGCTGGTGATGTTTCTGGCAGTACTAGTTCTCACGATGGACACTATAATCCTTAATTACCGTTGATTGCAATACATCCTGCTGCTTCTGTTTGCTATTTTCTTCTTGTTTTCTCAATGATATAACTTATATGTAATACTACAGTAGTTAGTTACTCATATATAAGCTCCAGATTCAAATGATTCCATTAATCTGGCCTTTCTAAAATCGTGCCACATCTACTAGAGTATTTTTGTTGGGCGTACTCGGATTGTGGTGCACAATTTAGTTTCCATAAAAGGTGGGACTTATAGCAAGGACATTCCACCCATAGAATCCTAGAAGAGACAAGCCCATGTGGAGTTCTTAGTCATCCTTGAAACAACTAGCAGAGTCAATGATGCAAGAAGACTACTAACGTGAAGAGTGGCTGATAGGTATGAATATACCTATTTTTTTGGTTGTAATCATCTTGGCTTATGCCTATTTAACATGATTAATTCTGTACATTTATCTAGTGCGTTTAATTTATTTAGGTAATTTGCAGTTCGGAATGAAAAGTTGCAAATTGGAGCTGCTGACAAGTTTGATCAACAAAATGTTATTGGCGCAGAGTGGTCCACCCAGTCCAGAAGCCATGTTGAAAATGCAATCTGAAACGCCTAGGCAAGATCCCTACACGTCTAGGCGTCCACTATAGCTTTTGACCTAGTTTAATTACGCGAAAACCCTAACTAGAAAATAATATACTTCTATTTTGAGAGATAAAAATATTTTAAAATTTTTAAAATAAAAAAATAAAAATTATTGTTATCAGTATATGTCATGTGCACGAAAATTTATTAGAATAATTGTAATTTTATCTAGAATTTTTTAAAGAATGTATTGAAATATTGAAAAATTGAAGGTAATCAATAAATTACACATGTTCATTAAATTAATAGACTTATTGGTTGGTGAATTCCTCATCTTTTTTTCTTAAGTTAGGATTTATCCCAATCCCCACAAATAAAATTTTAAAAAAAAAATCAATTATTATAGCACCAATAAATAGAGTCAGAACTTGTTCTTGAGCCTTTGAGTAAAATATGAATGTAAAATGGAGAGAAATAATGTTGGGTGGTTGGGATGAAAAGGTGAAATTTGAGGGTGAGTTTTGTGAGCAAAATTTGGTAGGTCTCATATGTTTATTTTTACCCTCAGTTTTGGAAGGAAAATGCTATGAAGAGAGGGATAATTCCTAAAAAAGTCACATATGTCCCCTCACATATGGAATTTTTGAACTAAAAATCACCCAATATTAACTAATGGAAGACAAAGACGTAGCAATTTATAAAGCAAAAAGGATAAAACTTGACTGCACAAATTCATGAGGTTAGCACAAAAGCATGCAATTGTGACATTTACGTAATTTATCTCATTTAATTTCATCTCATTAATTCAAATGTGATTTACGTAATTTATAATTTTATCAATTTATAGATAAAGTTAATTTATAATAAAAATACGATGAAGCTAGTAAGAAATTGGTATACAAATTAGAAACATCACTCCTATAACTAAAAGGGTAAAATAATAAATTAATTTCTATTTTATAAATCATAACAATACACATTTACACTTTCTTTTTTCTTTTTACTTTTTCAACATCCAAAGAAGAGATTAATCTCTCCTTCATTTTTCATTCCCCTAAACGGTCCCCCAATACGTAAAACGCCCCTTCTAATGGCTAAACTGTCAACGCCTATCTTAATCAATTCCTATCTATAATATCTATATATACATGTATCCAACTTGAAGAAAAAACATCAAACTAAGACTATATATTGATTTGGAGCTCTGTAAATTGCAGCTGCTAGGGTGACGGTAATGTTGATTTTGGCATCCCTGGGTACTATTTCTTGAACCAACTGTTGCTTCATTTTTTGCAGCAGAATGAAGCCAATCAATCTCCCAATCAGTCTCATTGCCGCTGGAATATCAATGATCCTGCTATTGATCTTCGTCGAAATCTCAGAAGCCAGGAAGTTTGTTGGCGATCAAGAAGTCAACAATATTCATTCCAACAACATATTCGGCAATCAATATCACTTGACCCCAACTATTACTAGTAACATGGGAAATTCACACACAGATGATCCACTAAAATCAGGTGTCAATCTTTTCATTACAGAAGGCGATATCGACAACGTCGACGACGCTGTAGATGAACACAATGGCTATCGTCGGCCTCCTTCCTCTCCTTCGACTCGCGTAAAAGGTAGTCCTAGTAATCATGATGGACAGGGTCGTCGTTAGTTAGTGTCGATTGCAGTGCATCCTGCGGAAGTTGCTGGATTTAATCGCCAAATGAATTGGTGTGAATTAGTGAATCAAGCTCATGTTTATATATTGTACCATCTATAATGTATGTGTCTGATTATGCTCAAGTAAATCAAGATTATGCAAATGAGTCTAATTAAAGTTGATTTATGCACAATCTACGTGAGATAATAATACAATTGGGCTTTTATGGTTCTTATAATTCTGGGTTTCTATTGTCTTAACAAGTAATAAGGTCCAACCGATTTTTCACATACGCGTGTACGTAGTCCGGCCGTAACCAAGCTCAAGGCTATGCCCCAAAATTTGACTACAAGATTAGGAAGAGCTTGCTATTATAAGCAGCCGTTCACCCAACGTGGGATAGTCTAAGAACGGTGAGTACAATAAAAATGTGCATATTGTCTTTCACTTGTTAGGGAATGGTATGTATACGGGTATACCATTGACCATGAACTTCTTACACAAGAAATGTGTGGCCCATTAACTTAGAAACTCAAACTCATGTGTGGCCCATTAACTTAGAAACTCAAACTCATGAGTATTTGTGTCTGCCACTAAAACTAACGTAAATCTTTTCAATCTTGACTTGATTTAAAGATAACTTTGAGAAATCGTCAAACATAATGTCGAGGGCTGTTTTTTTGGAATAAAATCTACCTTTAAAGATGGGAAGATTCGAGCTGCAAAGGAACCAGATTTGTAACCCAAACGAGGCGGATCCGATTCGGAGCCGGAGGTTATATCAAGAGAAATGGACGGAGATTTGTAACTCCATTGAACATAAAGAAAATTCAACAACAATATTGCAGTAGTAGAGTCAGAACTCAGAATTGATTCTCGGCCCTTTTGGAGTCCATCATGACTAATTGGACCTTGAGTTATCATGGTCATGGGCGGAACCAGGGATGTCTGCTTTAATATTCAAAAGACTCAAACACCTGCTGTAGTTGACCGGACACCGGAGTCCCAATTCTTCATAGTGAGTCTCAGCAGAGAGCTGCCATCTCTCAATTTTTTTCAATGGATAACTTGGTCATTTGGAAATTAACATGGTCTTGACTACTGTATATTGGGTAATTGCCCAACTCTCAATGAGTATCTTACTTAATTCAGAGATATATGTCCCGTGTATGCAACTTGAAGAAAAAACAACAAAGACAGACAATATTGATTTGGAGGTCTGTAACTTGTGCAGCTGCTAGCGTGATGGTAAGGTTGATTTTGGCATCCCAAATTAGTATTTCTTGATCTAATTGTTGCTTCAATTTTTGTAGACAATGAAGCCAATTAATCTCCTAGTCAGTCTCAATGCTGCTGGGATGTCAATGGTACTGCTATTGATCTTCGTCCAAGTCTCAGATGCCAGGAAGTTTGTTGGCGATCAAGTGAATAGTCATTCCAACAACATATTTGAAAATCAATCTCACTTAATCTCAACTACTACTACAAATGGTAGTAATACGGCAAAGTTACACAGATGAACCACTAAAATCTAGTGCCAAGCTTGTCGATACGGAAGGCGGTATTGACGACGACGACACTGACGATGAACACGATGAATATCGTCGGCGTCGTATGGACTCTGGTCCCGTGCCCGGTCAAGTTTATGGCAGTATTAGTAATCATGATGGACAAGGTCGTTGACTCGTCGTTAGTTAGCGTCGATTGCAATGCATCCTCTGGGCTTCTCTTTGCTGTATCGTTATAGTCTGTTCATTGAAAACCAGAAAAATAGTGAATTTGCCAGAGCTTGGGCTTGAGCCCGTATGATCAGTGCTGATGTTTCTGGCAGTACTAGTTCTCATGATGGAAACTAATCCTTAGAGAGGGACAGAAACACTCTTTTCCAGGATTACCAAAAAACAAAAAACTCGTTCATTAACATAACGAGTTGTTAACCAAAAAGACAAACTTTGCACGCGGCGCAATATTCAAATGATTAGGAACATGATTCCATTAATCTGGCCATCCTAAAATCTCGCCTCTACATTTCTACTTAAATATATGCACACACAGCATGATACAATCGATCGATGAGAATTTTACAGAAGCAAGGACAATGGTTGTGAGACGCGCTGGCTATTACAATCCACACTCTTTACTTCAACAATCCAAATTCATTCGCTTATTTTCCAACCATAAAAGGCACTCATACAGAAGAGAAGGGACAAGCTAAAGAAAAGCACAGCAGATTTAAGGAAAGTAATTTACATACGAAATTGCAAAGTAGAAACAGGGGCAATCGCATTTAAACAAGACTCCAGAGTACCCATGTTTCAGACCACCTCCACTCCCATGACCCGTTTAAGAAGTTATTATCACAGAGAGAGAGTAAACCATTATCTGAACAGTAATAACCTAGTCAAAAGGCCATCCAGAATAGCCCATTTGGTGGTTACTGTCATGCATAGTTGGTGAGCTGTTTCCGGCTGTTCCATTATTCCTAGAGCTAGAACTTGACGAACGAAAAGGCCATAGGGCAGAAAATGGATTACGTCTTCCTTGATTGTCCCTGCCATTTTCCCTTTCATTGTTTGTGCTGCTTCTACTTCGACCACTAGAGCTTTGATAACCATGGCTGCTACCAGATCCCTGTGGTGGCAGCTCTTGGCGGCATACAGGGCAGGAGTTGTGCTGGACTAGCCATGGGACTATACAGTCCGAGTGATACATATGGTTACAGGGCATCTGTCTCACTTCAGATCCCAACTCAAATTTTTCATGGCAGACAGGACAGTGAGAATCTGAACGAAGATGCCTCTGCGTGATCTTGATGGTTGCCATTGCATCGATTGAAGATCTGGATGCTGGGGGAGGACCTCGGCGATCATTAGCAGAGAGCTGTTCAAACAATTCCTCCAATCCAGGACCTATAAAGTAATCTCCAGCATTACCTCGTGTGAATCCAATACCAGGAGTCCCATTAAAAAAAGCTTCAAATCCACCATTTCCGGACAGCCTAAAAGGTATTTGGCCTCCAAAAACCAACAAAGGACCAAATCCCTCAGGGATAGGATCTGATCTCCCCCTGACATCATGGTTATAACTTCTGTCTGCTAATCGCTGCCTTGTAAATGCTGAGAAAGCTTCCATAAGCCCAAGCCTCTGGTCATGATCATCATCATTGTCCAGTCCAAATAAATCTAAAGGGCTGCTACGCACAATATCGTCAAGTTCTTGAATAAATCCTCCACTGCAGTAGGGACAAAGTGCATCTCGTCCCCGCAGTCTGACTGGCCGCCTGCATCTGTAACACCAGTGGGTGTTCCTGCTACTTGACATCCTCCTCTCCCCTCCCTGAACAAAACACAGTATGAATTCAAACTCTTGATTCTCACAAATAAAAAGAAAGAATAAAAATAATAGTACTCAAAACTTCGCAAAGGAAGCAAACTGAGGCAATATAACGTTCTACATGCCAAACCCACTCTCCGATCCCACCACCCCCACCCCCTATAACTGCACAATTTAACGGATGCACAATTTAATGTATAGATGTCTAATCCTAGTTGTACATCTAAAACAAACAGTATTCCTGATCCTCCAAGGCTCCAAATACAAAACAAAGATCAAGAAAACTTTCCTAAAGGAGTTTAGTTACATGGTACTGCACTAGGAACAGAGGAAAAACAACATTGAATAGAATTTATCACAATGTAACAATTATTTGCAAGAACAACGTTGGATATATTTCCTCCCATAGTCCAATTTTAATTTAGTATTTGGAGATGATGTGAAGATTAATCCTGATGTTTCAACAATATTCTCCCACACCAATGTCAACTTAGATTTCCATTCATTTTCCATTGGTAAAAAAATATAATGCAGACTACAATGCACTCTATGATCCGCCAAACATTTAACATATCTATTTGCCTTCAAAGTTCAATACAGGTCAATCATGACTTGCCCTAAATTGAACACAGACCATAAATACTATATATTTGAAATTTCATAATCTTGACACAGGATTTTCAAAGAGGATATTCTTTTTGAGAGACAAATATAGAGACATTTTTTAGCTGAAGAGTAAGATAGTTATTGTTTCATCATAGTGCTAAAAAAGGTTATCAGAAGATTATTTATGCTATCAGATGTTTAAAGAGCATTCAAGTCAGTCTGCCAACAGATTGTCTGTCCACTATACAAATGATGTCCACCCCTCCTGCCTCCTCTCTCTTTCTCTTACTAGGACTAATACTATCCGGAGAAAAGGTGAGAAGTGAATAAGTATTGTGCTTGGACTTGCTCGAAACAAAATCGAGGAAGTCACAGCAAGTAAAACACTAATCTAAAAAACAGAAACAATTTAAAGAAAATGCTGAGTTTATCATAGTTATATATTACCACTCAATGGAGAGGTAATAAAAACTCAATGGAACATTGGACATCCCAAAGCAGTGATACATATCACTGTATCTGATACACAATTTGACATTATGAATAATAATTCACCACGATGAATAAAACGGTCAACAAAAACAAAATCCACCCTCACAAAAGCTAAAAAAATAGGGCATCGCCAATGAACAAAATAAAATATTCACGAAATCTCAGCTATAGAACCACTCTGTTCAATTACGTTTGATGATGGCACCAATTTCCTCTGATAGAAAATTCTAAATGACAAATCCAGTATTTTTGTACATGACAGAACAAGTGTGGGTTTGATACAGAACAAGTGTGGGTTTGATAAGATACTTTGCACTTGTATCCAGTGCATCAATGGGCTCTTCTACTGTTTTGAAAATATAATCCCCGTGGAAATTACACACAAATAAGTTCGATTTTATTATCGAGACAAAGGCAGTAAAGAATTGTCTTTGAGCAAAAAAATAGTTAAAAAATTATAAAGAACGAGGCATCAAAGCTCAGAATAAGTGATTCCAAAGCCACACAATAGTACTACTAACAACAATGTGCCAGAAAAGGGGGAAAAAAAGAGGGGTGGGGGATGAAAGGACCATGACAAGCAAGAAATTATCTGACCATCTCACTTGCACTGTAAGCCAGAACACACTTTAACCCATTCAATTTTCAGGAGATTTTCACACACACACGCGCAATAGAAAAACATTGACATGCCTAAGATGCACGCTCAATTATCATTCATTTGTTTGAACACAGTTCTCAAAAATCACAAAACACCAATCTCTATCAAGAACTTACAGCAAAAAACGAAAAAACAAACTACTGCAATTACAAATGTACACTTTAGTAAGAACGCGTACCAACATGAGTGACCAAATCCCTCATTCTTGAAAAGAATAAAGTCATCAAGATTTAAAAAGACCGTACAAAAGACAAAAGACCATGTCTCTTCATAACCGGAAACTTGCAAGTAATACCAACAGAAATCAGATCTGATTCAAAATCACAAGGATCCTAAGAAAGTGAAGAATCATGAAAGTAACCATCAGTCGCATGCAAATATAACTCTGAGAAATCAAGCAATAAATCACATTGAGCTTACCAAACAAAATGTCTACTTATCTGCCATCTCAAATTTTCTTATCGGATTCAATAGCAAATAACGAACAACCACCTAACGTTCTCAGTTTCTGTTTCGTTTACCACACTTCCTCGGCAACCAAACATAAAATAAAAGCAATAATTATGTTTCCTCACAAACTATTAAGAATCGAAATCACATAGATAGAAATCTACGATATCAAATGAACTATATTAATTAAAGTCAAATCAATAAATGAGAGAAGCAATCAACAGAATTACCAAATCTGAAGGTGCATGAACGTACCTTCGAAGGAGATGAACAACACTGATGGATCCCGATCCGACGAACGATGAGGGAGAGGAAGATAAGGATAGAGGAAGGAGAACCCTAAGACAGGGTTGGGGCTTGAAGGTGGAGGAGCGGACTGGTTGTTAGCTTAAGTTGAATCTCACACGTGCCACTCTTGCCAACTGTTATTTTTCTCTGTCCGGTTGTCCCCGTCTGCATCATTGCTCGCTCTCCGTTGGTTTTTTCTTCATCACTCGCTGTTTGTTGGTTTCTGTAAAATCACCCCCCATTTTTCTCCTACTGTCAATTTTGGATACGTACAATACAGTTCATAACTTCACAACATTACAAAGCTTTCCAAACTATGAAGTAAATAAAAATTCATATTTTAGACAATTAATTTTCTTTATTACACAGAACTCACACACAAACGATGCTGGACCCACAGGTGGTAACGGTGTCCAAATCTGATCCGCAATCGAGAACGTATATAAACCATAGTTATTCGATTTTTGAGTTTCGTTTAACGGTTTCGGATTCCGTTATGAATTTAGAGAATTTGATTTTTTCAAATTCAATTTCGGATTTAACCAAATATAGTTATTCAAATAATTAAAGCCCAAAAAACAATATTTAGGACCAAATATAGTTTCAAATTTCTCCATTAGGACTTGAAATAATATAGGGATAAGTATCGAAAAAGCCCCCGAACTTTGCATTTTGGGTCCTAAATTTTTTTCCGGTCAAAATGACCCCTCAACTTACAAGAATGGGTCACGTTAGCCCTTCGAGCCAATTTCCGTTAAATATTGCTGACGTGGCCGTTAGTTCGATGACGTATAATTTTTAGCCGTTTAGAAATTGGGCAAATAAGCTCTTGTACTCTGAAAAATGGGGCAAACGAACCCATATACCTTAAAAAATGGGTCAGGTAAACCCCTAAAGTTATGAAATATGGTTCAATAACAACATTTTAGTTTCTATTTTCTAATAACAGCATTTTAGTTTCTATTAAAGGGTTAATACGGATCGTGGGAGGACCTTTGCATCTTTAAAATCGGTGCACCAAAATTGTTAAAAATAATTTTGAAAAAAAAACATAATATAAAGTATTTAGCATAATTAACCATAAACTAATACATCGCAAATTATTTTGAATCTCGAGAAAGCCCACGCTAATGGGGCATTTAAAAATTGTTTGGCTCTTGGGAAATCCATGTTATTATGCTAAATACTATATATTATGTTTTTTTTTCAAAATTATTTTTAACATTTTTGGTGCACCGAGTTTAAAGATGCAAAGGTCCTCCCACGATCCGTATTAACCCTTTAATAGAAACTAAAATGCTGTTATTAGAAAATAGAAACTAAAATATTATTATTGAACCATTTTTCATAACTTTGGGGGTTTACTTGCCCCATTTTTCAAGGTATAGAGGCTCATTTGCCCCATTTTTCAGAGTACAGGGGCTCATTTGCCCCATTTCTAAACGGCTAAAAATTACACGTCATCAAACTAACGGCCACGTCAGCAATATTTAACGGAAATTGGCTTGAGGGGCTAACGTGGCCCATTCTTGTAAGTTGAGGGGTCATTTTGGCCCGGAAAAAAGTTTAGGGGCCAAAATGACCCAAAACGCAAAGTTCGGGGACTTTTTCGATACTTATCCTAATAATATATCTATTTTTTTTTCACCGTCACTATCTCACCGACTTCGTTATGCTCTTGCAGTGAGAGAGAATAAGTCAATACAAAAAAAACTCCACCATTCAAGATTTTCTCCAACTCATTAGATCGATGAAATGCTTGTTAATTGTCAAATTATCAATTAAAAACGAATGTATCTCTATAGTTTTCAAAATGTTAGCACATGCTTTTGTTTTTGTTTGGCTATCCGAACTGAAAAATTCATTTTTTTTGTTTGATTATCTGATATATATTTTTCATTTACAGATTATAAAATATCATAACCGAATTAATTCAGACATTTCAATTTTGGTTAAAAATCAAATGGACACCCCAAACGGTTGGAATTCGAATCTCGATCCTTCACAATGAACAAGAATACACTTTTCCAGCTGAATTCAGACCAATAAATCAATGGATCTTTGTTCTATAGTTTACTAAATTTATCAATGAATATTTATTTTTCCTTAAATAAATAGAATTTAATTAATTTTTCCTCTTTAAATAAATGGTTTTATCTTATCCCTGAAAAAAGTGGGTAGGGAAATCAATGATGCAAGAGAAATACTTTATTTGACAATTTTGCATGTTAATAATGTATAAACAAGTAAATGCTGTTGGGCAGTGCTCAAGTGAACTCAAAATAAGCACTTTGTGATGATGACAGCTTTACCTACTAACACTATGAGACTGCAACACAAGTATAATCGGTAAATAGAATCCTTGATCATGGAAAAAGTTGTCTCGTTCTAATTCGGTCATTAAAATTTTAACTCATTCAATCAAGAGACCAATTTTTATTTTTTTTGTTCTAAAACTAATCATCGATCAACTTTCCTTCTCCTCCGCCAATGTTCATGCTGACCCGCCCAATTGGCCATAAAAAGTAAATTATAACTATTTTTGTACGTGTGACTTAAGATATGAGAACATGAATTTTTATAATTTTAAAAATATTTTAGAAACCAGATAATAGATGTCAACAAGTCTAATAGAAGCAAAGCTGAAAAGGGCTATAAAAAAAATTAAAATCACAACGACATTTTATCAAATACTCAGTGATAAAAAATAAAAATAAAAACTTGTCATTGTCTCCCCAAGTCCTAAATCCACAAAGAGCTTAGCCATATCCATTATCGTGGAGTGCTCCACCAATTTAGCATGTTGACACTATGACTAAGCATTACACGTCGCCTATTCATATCCATGTGTTCAAGGAGTACCAGCAGACCACGATCAAATTTTGTGGGTGCCAAACCCTTCCTGAAGAAATCCTCCTCGAAACACGACTTCAACCAAATCCCCACCACCATCTTCAAGAATTATATTTACCCCAAGTATAATGGAAATTTTGGGAGTGTTGTAAATTTTTTACGGTGAATTCCGCTATAAATGGTTTTTTACTCATTAAATATTTTATTTTTATTTTTAAAAAAATTATGAATTTATTTTGATCGGAATTACTAGTCCAACATTATTTTTTGCGTCAAATAAAAATCAAATAGATTTTAAAAAAAGACATAGAATGATTCGAGTTTATATTCAAAGTTTAGAATTTTTGTGCCTTTTATCTATTTGATTTTTCTTTAACACAAAAATATATTCTTCGACTCATAATCTCAATCAAAATATATTCGTAATTTTTAAAAATAGAATAAAATTATAATGGCTAAAAAGCCATTTACAGAAGAGCCAGAATTCCAAATTTCGGTGAGTCAATCTGTTTTTAGAAAATTGAATTAGCCCGTCTTAATTTGCAGTAAATCTTTTGAGGACACTATTTCTGCGCTGAAATCAATGTGAATACAATTGAATTAGATCCCCCAAAAAAAAATCATTGCTTTCACTGAAGTCAGCAAATGACAAAAAACAATCAATTATCATTTTCACATTGCTTTAATATGGGTCCTATTCTGTCTGCTTTTTTATGATTATGATTAATTACTACTCTTTTTTCTGTGATTAATTATTGGAATTTTATGTCTGCTGTAAATTTGTCAGCTGGACCCCATTGTAAAGGGTTTTTACCAATTAAAATATTTTATTTTTAAAATAATAATAATAATGAACATGTTTTGATCGGGATTACGAATCTAACAGTATTTTTTTTTATCAAACAAAAATCAAATGAACTATTGGAAAAAAAAATCAGAATGATTTGAATTTATATTTAACGGTTTATAATTTTTTATATTTTTTAAGTTCCATTTAACATTTTTGACATAAAAAATATATTATTGATCTCGTAATACCGATCAAAATATAATAATATTTTTTAAAAATATAATATAATAATTTAATGGATAACAACTCATTTAAAGTGAATCCAAGATTAAAAAAAAGTTACAACAAACATCAAGAACTCATAATTATTAATCCTGTTGGGACGCAATACAAGTCCACTGACGGATGAAAAATTAAAAATACATAGTTTGGGCTTGGCCCATATTTGTTGTTGTGCCTACTGCCTTGTACAGTTGTACTAATGGTTTGGGCTTGGCCCATTAACAATAACAATAAAGAAATAAAATGGCCTTTGAAGAAAAGCTGTCTGGACGGATTATGAACTCCAAATTAGGCGAAATCTTGAGCTTAGCGGAGTCGACTACTGAAGCTTTTGATCCACTAGCACCGCAGAGGGTGTTGTGAGTTAGCGCTCACATCCACATTACTAGTAAGCCCAAGACCAATTTACCCATATAGGAGTCAATCTTGGGCTCTCTATGAATTGCAAACTGTGCCAAGTTGCTTTATGTTTTCTTGGTGACGTTACATTCCTCATTCAAATATTTAGTTTTAGGAAATCATTTCCATATATATTTCGATAAATATTTGAATTAACTTTTTTAACAATCTTGGTTTTGTCTAAAATGTTGTCACTATTGTTCAAAATATGGTAACAAATTACGTACATGGATATTATATGTATTTTATCATAAAACATATCTAAGCAATCAAATATTATTGAATTATTTATTCCACATTTCAAAGAAACTACAAACATTCAATCAAGAGACATGTCTTCTCACGAAGTTTGCTTGATCAAGAGATTGCATGTCTGTGATCTTCACAAAGATTCTAAATGCCATTGAAATATAATTGTACTCTAAATTAGCATTTTAGAATGTTGGTTAACATGTTCTAAAAATGATCCTTAAACTGTTAGTTTGAAATTTGTGTTTGGTGCTGAAGTACTGCATGTGTTTTTGAAAACGATTTTCTTTTTTAGTTTCTAAAAACGATTTTAAGTTAACATTTTCCGCAGCCCTTATGACCGAAAATTGGGTGGAATGCTATGGTGGACCAAACGAGGCGTATCTTTATTGTTAGACCTTATATTTTGTCAGTTAATGGGTAAATGTTGTTGAGGCGAAATTCTACTCAAGCGATCGTGTGTGAGTGTGGGACGAGTCCCAGCATGTCATCGTCAACTCAGAATCCTCAACATTGAAGGAATTGTGCTCCGTGAGCCGTGGGCGCAGGACGAAGCCCCATTGGTTAGGTTAAGGTTCCCGTCAACTTCTTTTACCATGCATCTTGAGAATAATTTATGTTGTTAATACTAGCAAGACATGACAGTGAAAGGACGGTTTTATAGTAAAAAAGACTCAAAACCCAACCTTGGACAGAACCTTAATGAGAACCACCAAAGATTGAAAAGTCGTGATGGGGTGGATTATGGATTAAAACATGCATGTAGGGTGGGGGATGGCTTCCATCCATGATGGACCTTTTTTCCTTTGGGGGCTTTAATTACCATGACATCATGATTCCCTTAACAAAGACACTTTGTGGGCCTATTTCGTTTTCGTGTTCTTGAGGAGAATATATAATTTTAATGGTCTCTAGTGGAGATATGTATCCTTATCAACTTTGTCATTTTGATTGCTTTTATTGGAAACTTCCTTGTGTTTCCCAATCCAATACCTTGACCTAGCTTCTTTGAAGACTTGAAGTCGGAGTCAATAAGTTTTAATTTACGAGCTTGCTTAATAAATCTAGCTAGCTAGGCCAACTATATATGATGTATATATATATATATGGCAAAAATTACTATATAGTTTTTGATATATATATATATATAGATGAGTTCTCTTATGAAATCCTATCTTTTGGGCTCATTTTATAGTTCAAATAATTTATTTTAAAATTTATATTTATATTTTGATTGATTTTATTAATTCAACGATATTTTTTTTGCCTACAAAAAAAAAACTCAGCATGAAAAATACATGACAATTCTTGCTTGTCGGATATAAAGTTAAAACATTCAATCATAATGAATTTGATTTTTGTTTTGATCAAACAATATATCGTTGAATTAATAAAATCAATCAAAATATAAATAATTTTTTTCATATTTTTAAAATAATTTAAACCACTTCATTTTAGGACCTCATACAAAAATTATTGATATACTATCTCATCTTTGATGTGTGTGTGTGTGTGTGATGTTGAGTATATATTTCAACAATCTGGATAACTTGGAAATCTTAGTTGTTCATAGTTTATCTAATACTCGAATCTCTTTACTCCAAACACCTTCATAATTTAAATTTCTTAGTCAAAATTATTCATTTTCAAGAACACCAATCACTTAACCTTCGTTGCCTTTGGATTTGGGAAATTATTTCGGTCTAATTTTTTCCTTTATTATTAATTAATATCCTAAAAGATCGAGGCATGATCGAAAGAACAAAAAGGTAAATATGATTTTAAATAATAAAAAAGATGACATGAAAGGACAAAAAAGAGATGTGGAAAATGATATCTTACGGTATCCGTTCATCACAAGGAAAGCATAAAGAGAAAAAAGCAAAGCTAATCGGATAAAAGAAAAAATAAAAACTACACACGAAATCCCTCTCTATCCTTTCTTTTTCGTTTTATCTTGAATCGGAATCTTCTTGTATCCTCCTTTAGGGTTCAAAGATCGATCATTCTAATAGTACCTTGAGAGAATTATGATTAAAGTTATATATATATATATATATTAAAGCTCTTTCTTGGGATCGCCAAAAGAAAAGTTTAAACTTGGATGAGTTGGATCTCAAAAAAGGATGATAAAATAGAGACCATGATGTATTTATGAAGTTAAATGTTAGTATTTATTGAAAAGTTCTGCTATTATGTATTTGAGTTCTCCACTTCTATTGTAGTTTTTCTATAGTGGGGATGACTTTAAGTTGCGAAATAATTTTTTTAAAATTATAAAAAATTATGTTCTTATTTGTGACGGAGGTTATGAATCCAACGATATAATTTTTATTCGAAACAAAAATCAAATGGAAACCGAAACATGCATGGAATGTCTTTTTTTTGTATAACAATTCAAAATTATCATATATTTTGGATTTGATTTTTGTTTAAAACAAAAAATATATCGTTGGATCACAATTTGAATATAATTTTTAAAAAAAATTAAAAAATATATTTTCAGCCTAAAAATTATCTACGAGAGTTGTGGACAACTACAACAGAGCCCAGGATTATATGTATTTGAGGGCAGACAAATATTACATATGCATTTGGTTAGCATTTTCAGGATGCCATGGGTGAGATTAGGGTGAAAATCACTCATTTCCTTACTTAATTTAATTTTGAAGGAAAATCTCTAACTCATCTCATTCTCATCCTCCTCGCCAACCAAATGTCCCAAAAAGGACCAAGACACAAGCCATACGTGGCATGTGTGTGCATCGCGAGTGGATGGTAAGATGGCATGACAATATAATCAACGTTCGAAAATTAAGTGTTATTTTAATTCCGTGTTTGGATGGGTTTACTCCTCTCATTTTGGCTCTATTATCAAGTCAATGTCTGTCCCAGAGTGATTTTGTTTTTATATGTGAGTCTTAATTTCTAGCATAATCTTGGATTAATTATGCATTTTACATACCTCTTAGTTGCTACTTGGCACCTTTTTTTTTTAACATTTATGGCATAAATTAGTCGTAAATTCATCTCAGATGAATTTTTACCTCTCGTATTTTTACCAATTAACCTTAAGCCTTGTTACTACGTTCGTCTCCGGTGAACTTCTAACTCTTCTACATTTATCGGTATATATTAAAACTCTCCTATTATTATCTTTGAATTAAATAATTCATCCTAAACCAAATCAACTATACTGAGGTGGTTACATATTCATAGACCGTTAAATGAGAAGTAATTTTTAACTCTTCCAACCTCCAACTAGAGAAAATAAAGAGCCACTAAAGAGAAGCCGAACCGAGCCGAGCCAGAAAGGATGGCGTGGCGTACTTGGGCAACAAGTCTGTCTTCGCTCTGCATCTCTAGGAATAAAAATAAATTCGGTGTAAGCATCACGCTATCAAGTCCATGTCAAATCCGACGGTCTCTGTAATCTCTTTATTTTGAATCCTCCAATTCTTTATGCAAGTTTTCACTTAAACGTCACCGTTTCGTCACGCCACGTTATCTCCTTGCGTCACCGCTGGCGCGCATTAGCCCTCTAATTTATATATTTTGAAATCAGAGCGTTTCTTTATTTTCTTCTAGAAAGTGTGTTTTATGTGTAAAAAAATAAGGGTTAATTAATATTTGTCAACATCGAAAGACAGGGTGTAGTATTAATCCTCAATGGTAAATTGCTTAGGTTTTTGTGCTCCCTAAATTTTCACGATGAGCCATGCATAAACATGTAATATTCAACTCTAGAAAATGATATTTGATAATGTATAAATAAATCTGTGTTTTATTTATATCATTGTATTGAAAAATATGTTTGAGTGATGTGGATGACTTGACTTTTTGAAAAAGATGTGAGATTCGGTATTGATTTTGATGTAATTTTGTTAGATAATGAATGAGGGACACTTGAAAACTTTGTTAATGGAAAAAAGAGAAAACATACAGGGATTCGTGTTTTGCTGAGGTGTCCGTATTGAAAGATGTGTTTTGATGATATACATGAGTATGTGATTTGACTTTTTATGTAATAGAGGTGGAATTTAATTTAAGAAATGAAAATTTTGGAGTGTGATGACACAAAATTCTCAAGCACTTCATTAAAAACATTCAAAATTTTCAACAATAAATATATATATCGAAGGATACGCAGCATAATGATCCAGAAGATACTCCGATTGATACAACACACGAGATTAATTTTTTTCTCGTTTTGTTATCTAGTAGAACCATATTTTTACCTTTGAAGATTCGTTTAATTGATCTTTGATAGAAACATCACAACAAGCAAGTAACAGCAAACAACTTCTTCTCCATTCACAAACTACACAACAATACTTGATTGAGTAGCTACCATGATTCATCTACTGAATCTCAATCACTACGGTCAGGAGCTCGGAATTAGATGACTTTTGCTGTGTGACCTCGGAATAGGAACTAGAACTCGAGTGGGAGAGTTCTTGCTCTAGGGTTTAGGTTTTTCTAAGTGGAAAAACATGTTACTCGAAGGTGTCCAACCCTAGACTGTTTGAGTTATTTATATATAGGCACAACACAGAACTCATAGCAACTATATTTTGAGTTACTATCAAAAAGGAAATTTCGATTTTCCGAATCAACTTTCTTCCTTTGGCAAATTATAACGCACTACACTAAAAAATTGTAATACCCTCAAATTATATTTTGAGCAACATATTAAATGATTATTAACTTCTCATGTTAAGAAAATCGATACCAAATTTATATATAAATTAAAGTACTGACAATTTAATTGATAATTCACAAACATCGAGACTTACGCTAAACTTATTTAACGTGTCGAATAATTAAATCCACCTGTGGGGTTTAACACAATCAAAACTTATAAACTTTCTCGAGAAGTATCTTCAATCCCTCGACCGGAATATGGTTTCCCTTTAACAAACAATATTCTCGATCAATGTACGATTAATGTCCAACTCACTGAGTTTATTGACTCATAAACGAGTCTCACTCTTTTGTGACTCAAAACAATATTCAGTTCATGATCGTTCATATTATTTGTATCGAGATTAAGAGTCTAAATACTCATAATAATTATGAGATATTTTTTTTATATAGTCAGTATAACACTTTCCTCGACTTGATCCAGTTCAATACGCATAAGTGTACTAACACATGAAGTCGAAACTATAACATTCTCGTAATCAAGATAAACTTAATCATGTGCTACAACTGTACTGATAGCTTTTCGAATTTCATCTTAAGTTATGAATTAAAACTTATATTCCACAATAACTAATGATATAATATGTCGTATGTAAGCCGAATTTTACACACCATATCATTTACTATATGAAATATTCAAAAATATACAAATGACATTATATTATATAAATTCTTATTAAAAAATAATAAAAAAATTATTTAATAAATACTATCAATACAATATTGCATGTCTTATAGTATATATTCCTAGTATGTACACATGCCGTTATCATGTGTCACATATTTATTGGGTTTTGGGCATCCATTATGCAAACCAAAAGGCTCTTGATATTTCAAATGTGAATAAGTTTTCAAGAGCACATAAAATTGGTTTTACGAGTACTTTGACTGTGTTTGTTTCACATTTCGCACAGCTTAAAATTGTAGGGTGCGTATAAAATTAATGTTGTATCAATCAAACAACACATTTTGTTGATAACTTAAAGTTGCAGGCCCCATATAGTTTTAAGCTGTGCAAAATGAAATGATGTCGTTTGATAGTTTTTTCAGAGCTTAAAACTGTGGACCAACAGTATTTTACAACCACATTATATAATTGTTCTTCCGTATCTCAAAAGCTTTCAATTATTTTCTTTGTAATTTTATCTACAAAATTAATCTAACAGAAAATGAACCAAACACTGCACAAATATTTTATACAGGTTAAAGTCGTGGGCTCCATAGTTTTTTACACATAATTGTTCGTAGTGTTAAGCACATTATTTTTGAGAGCTTAAAGCTATAAAATGTAATTATAAAACAAACGGATCTTCGTATTACCATTTTCAAAAGTGCATTGATATTGATTCCACCTAAAATGATCAACAAATCTCTCATATTAACAATAACAACAACATCCGAAAGGCCCAACCTTTTGAATAGGGCATGTTCTCAGCTCATCTCATTGGAGGCTTGGCCGTGACTTAGATTTTACTGTACCTGTCCACCATGAGATCGACGACGAAGGAGAACGAACTAATTGAGAAAGAGAAAGTAGAAAAAAGACATGCCTATAAGACAGATGAGAGTTCAGAGCAGCATCTTGTGAAACAAAACCACTGAAATATTCACGAACGTGTCTGAGGAAACTCCCAAAAAAATTCAGATTGAGAAAGGTCCACCACTTTAAGAACACCAAATAACGGAGAAATCCAGAAATTATCAAAATACTCTAAAAATTACGTGTTAATTTTTGAATTTTTTTTATTATATGTATTATTTATAATTTAATATAATCTATAAATCTTCATAAAAAAACATGCATTTATCTTCACTAGCCTCCTATATTTTTCTAATGATTATTTAGATATTTACTTAATTAAATGATTATTTAATATTTGCTTGTTCTTGATCACTTTGCAATAAATAGTTGCAAAAAAATTGGGGGCATCAACATTTGTCTACCCTCCTTTAAATTAAATTCTTAACTCCACCCTCAATCAAGCCTCCCCTCAATCTATTTCCTAGAATCGCCCCGGGAGATTACGGTACTTTATATAATAGCTCAAAACTCTAATTGAAAAAAAAAAAAAAAACCTCTAATTGCAACCCACTTAATAAGAGAAAATTATTTAGGTAAGCAACAAATTACAAAAAAAATCCGGAAAATATGTCAATAACTAATAATTAATGCAAAAAATGATCAAAAATCTATTGAAACGTCTGTGTTTTTTTAAAATCGAAAATATATTTCGATTTGATAATTATAGACCCAAAACGGACAGATGAGGCACAAAATTTTTGTCATTTTAGTGAACGGATCAATAACCATTGTCTTTTCAATATGTTAATAAAAAAATAAAAAAAACCTGGCACAAATTCACACAATGACATCCACTGTCCACGCGGCCACACCTACGCCAGCAGCACATGGTCGACCGTCGATATGTGGAGGAAGCAAGAGAGGGATTTGATTTTGCAAATAAAACAAACAAGATAAAAAGTTGATGATAAGAAAAGATGGAGCCCACACGTTTTACGACATTATGGCCCATTTACCTGCGGCCACGTGAACGGCAGGCAACAATTCGATGACCCAAGATTCTGCATGGATTACAGCAAAATAGACTACACTCCTTGTTAAAATAGCGTATCCGTGGACCCTATTTTAGATGGTTAAAATAGCATAAATTATAATAGTGTGCAAGTTATAAAATTAATAATTAACGTATATAATTTTTTATTTTTTGATATAGCCCAAGTTATGATATCATATAAATTGTCAAATTATTACTATGAATATTTAAAGTATTAGTAGGGGTATAAAACTGTACATGTGTCGCGTTAATATTAAAACGTAAAAAAATAGACCGTGTAAATTTGTAAGCTTAGAAAATGAGCGTAAATCTCTCTTACGCTCTAGCAAAGAGGAATTTTTAGGCTGATACATTTCATGGCATTATTAGAATGAAATAAATTATGACATTGTATTTATAACAATGAAATAAGTTATTACATTGTGTCATAACAATGAAATAACTTATTCATTTGTGTGATTACAATGAAATAACTATGTCACAAGTGTATGAGATATATAAGCATGAGATGCAGAGAAATAATTGATCAACAAAAACCTTCCTTTACATTAATGCGTAAATTGGTGCCTTGAGAAAACTCTGTATAGTCTGGATGACCAAATTTAATTTTGCATTTAAATTATATGTTTGAAATTCGGGTTCAAACATAGATTTTGTACAGTTTAAAATCAAGAACAAGTCCAAACACAAAAACTTTATCCGATCTAGTTGTCTGGATCCTAATTCGGATTATAATATTTAAAACAATTTGAATATGATCAATTGAATATATTTGAAAATTCAAATCAATTCAAATCTAAACATATGCATATTTCATAAATACCTTATATTGTTCGATTCAAAACCAATTCCGAACCAATTTTTTCCCCCATCCCTGGCCCTTGAAGATGTGACAAAAAAAAAATCTACACAAACAAGCAATCAATCAAAGGCCAACATATTTACTGGATTGGTTTCAAATAAAAGCCCGCCGATCAAATCCATTTTGAAATTCGAATTAAATCTTGGGACAAATATCCATAGCCTCACATGCCTACTCATTTGCCAGATCATACAAAATTCTGAGAGAAAAAAGAAGAAGAAGAGAAATAATCAAAATGCTATTATTTTCTTTTATTTAAAAATGGAAAAAATAGTATTTTGGGAGCGAGATAGCGCGTAAAAAGGGCATGCAGACGACGCCGAACGACGCGGCTCGACTGTTAAAGCCGCACTAACTAAAATCGATTGACACTATTAAGTGAACTCGAAACAGTCAAATACATACGGCAACCCTAAACCATGGTTAGTTTTTTGTACATGCATACAAACACCTCACAATCCGTACAGTTTTAGCTGACGCGTGTCCCCCCAAACAACGCGGTTTCTCTCTCCACGCCCTCTATTTATCTTCATCTTCATCCTTCACTTCTTCTCTCTCAATCGCCTCCCTCACTCCAATCCATTCCAAGGAACACAGTCTTCCTTCTCTACACTCTCTGTAGACTTGAGTAAATGCTTTAACTGAACAATTCCTCTCAGTCATCATCATCTTCTTCTTCCTCCTGCTCCTTCATTTCTGTGTTATGGCTTCGTCGGACAACCTGGCGAGTATTGAACCGTGGTTGTTCCGTACTAATTTCGCAGACTCTTGGTTTTCGGAGGCGTATGCTCGCGACACGGAGACTCTGACGAAGGCGCTGCAGAAATCGTTGTCTGATAATAGTAATACGAACACGAGTAACAACTCTGGGACGGTCACTTCTGATTCGATATCGCAGTTTGTTGGAGGCGTGTTGATGCCCGAGGCGACTGCCCCGGCTACACCGACTGCTTCGAATGTTTCTGGCTCTGAGCCGAAACGTAAGAGGAGCGCGATCCCAGCGTCGGGCTCCGTGACGAAGGCTACGAAGCGGAAATCTCGCGCTTCGAAGCGGTCGCAGACGACGTTTATAACGGCGGATCCGGAGAATTTCAGGCAGATGGTGCAGCAGGTGACGGGAGTTAAATTCGGGAGCTCGGGGATGGCGATGACGCCGGTATTGAAGCCGGAGCCGCAGAGACTCAGTGGCCGGTTAGTCGGGACCGGTGGGTGTTTGCCTACTCTTGACACGTCAGCATTTTGGTTGGACCGACATCAGCAGCAGGTTGCAGTTGGGCCCACTGCTGGGATCGGGCCTGTTATTGGTTCGGGCCCACTGTCATATGGGCCAACAATGGGATTATCTGATGGTGGTGGTTCTGCTTCTTTAGAATTTGACAGTTTCCCGAGCTTTCCTACTCTAGAATCCTGGAAAGTCATGTGATGATTTGTCCTCGTAGATCTCTTTCTCTTTCTTTTGCAGTCCGTACTTCGTCGTTATGTAGTGAGGGATGGTGTGGCTCATCTGTTTATATTTTTGTGAAGCCTCTGTATGGGTTAGTTCTTTTTAGTTAATATATGTATCAACTTTATTATCTTTTTTGGTGTCCACTTTTTGATTTTTTTTGGAAAAATCAACATTTTCAGTTCGTTTAAACTTCATGCATATTGGCCATCAATGACTCAAATGTGATATTGTTAAAAAGAGTTTTGTAGTATTCGCTAAACAACATCGCGATTGTAGTGGATTTCAGGTGAGTCTGACAATCTAAGCTTGTGTTTGGTAAGGTAAAATTGAAGTTATAATAACATGTAAGCGCCAAAATTAATAGTTAGCGCATAAGTTGTCAAATAAATAAACGGTTGGTGTTTGATATAATTGAAGTTATATTAATGTATAAATAGTCAAATTACTACTAGGGTTATTAATACGTGCACATATCGTGTGAACATTGAAGCATGAAATGATAAAGCGTGTAAACTTCTTAACTTAAAAGGGGTGTATAATCTCTTTTACGCTCTACTAAACATACTCAATTGTCTAATGTGGGAAATGTCTTTCTTGGTGATTAAGTTCAGTCAAATTATACGGTATTTAAGCCAATAAAAGCTTTCAAAGCCCACTAACATCTGTTAGTCATGGATACTACGAATTTGCACGATTTTATTATTTTGATTAACATGCACATGATACTTAGGTAAAAAAAAGAAATTACATCGTTTGGTACTCTTCAAGCAAAGTGAGATTCAAATATTGACAAATTGTATAGAGACAATACCATCGATTCATGACAAACAAGTCTTTGTAATCTGCATAGGGAAAGGGAAATGGTCCTTATTGATAGTACAAAAGCTTAACAAATACTCAGCCGTGGTAACTCTGCCGTATTTGGCCGAGTAGTTTTGAGTCCAAAAGGTTGTATTATAAGCTCTCGTAAAACGTATAAGCTCTCGTAAAACGTAAAACGTATGTTGATAGAGTATAAGCTCTCGTAAAACGTAAAAGCTGAGAGTGTCTGAGAGTATGGGGACAGAGTATAAACTAGCTTATACTCTGTCCCAAACGGACCCATCCGTTTGTTTCAGAGTATAAACTAGCTTATATTTTGTCCCTATACTTTTAGACACTCTCAACTTTTACATTTTACGAGACCTTATAGCCATCAACATACTTTGATCCATGTATACATAAACCATAATTGTAACTTCAAAGTAGGCAGCTTCAGTCAATGGGACAGGACTCAGTCCCACGTGAGCCACCTTTTTATAAAATCAAAACAGGGACAATTGGGAATTTATAAAATCACATTCTTCGTCTAAAAGCATTCGTTTAGCCCTAAAACAAGATGTAACATATTACATGAAAAGGAGTGCCTACCAAACCTCTAGAGTTACATTTTTTCCCCCGAAACAGACCAACCTTTTCATATGTGAACTCGATAAAAATTAAATTCACAACTTCATCACATATCGTTCTCTTTCATCAAAAAAAAAAAAAATTCAAAAAATGAAAACTAATTAGGGGTTTATTTGGAAACATCGACGAGTACTTGCAAAACGATATTTATGGCGATATTCAAATTTTGAAGGGGGCAATTGTTGAAGCAATGGCTTCTGTGTATAATTAATTAATTTTATCAGATACTTTAGGTGGATTTCATATCGTATTCTAGAAACTATCTCCTACTTTATAATTAGTAAAAAAAATCCGATTCCTTAGATGCATATTTTAATACATTTATCTTGATGAACAAATTGACATTAAACAACATTAATTAATATAGTGCAAAGTGTTATACTCGAGTCAAAAGGTTAATAAACAATTTAGCCCTCGATCGAATGTGTTAGGTGACAGCACAGGCTGACTTGGGTCGTTTTGATTTCTATAAATTATGCTTTTATTACCAACCCAATTAATTTAAAATTTATTATTTTAGTTGAAAGGGGGTGCCCTGTTGAAAATGAGATATATACAAGTATTGTCCTAATTTGAAAATGTTATTTTCCATGACCCAAATTGTTTGCTATTTTGCTTAAAGACAAGGAGTTGACAATATCAAAAGCAGTTGATCATATCTATGGCTGAAAAAAGGGAAACGTAATTAAATGGTGTAATAAGATAACCGTATGGTCTTGCGAGATAGGTGGTATGGATTTGGCTTCTTTTGGTGTCACATTTATTCCGATAGTGATCTTTATAACAACTAATTATATTTAAGGGTTTACCCACCGAAATTTACGATTATATTTTGATCAAAATTACGAGTCCAACGGTTTTTTTTGTGTGCGTTAAACTAAGAACAAACGGACTGTGAAAAAAAATTAAAAGATATAAAAGGTTTCCAATTTATATTTAATAGTATAGAATCTTCGCATCTTTTGTACTGCCCATTTAATTTTTTAATAAAAATAATATATTGTTGATCTCGTAATATCGACCAAACACAAATATAAGTTGGTGCCAACATGTTCGTTAACTTTGCATAAATGTTTATGTAAAATAGATTACTAAAGTAATGTTATGGAACAAGGAATCCAAGCATGTCGCAATAATTTAGACATGAAAGGGTTAGGTTTCCTGTAAAAACATGGACATCAAACGAATTAGGTACCCGTCAAGAAACAAGTATTTTTATATTACAAGAATTGATTGGAGGAAAGATGACGCATGCCCTAACGTAAGCAACTTGATTTAATTTTTTGTTGTGTGGTTCTGATTTGGGGAATCAATTCAGTAGTTTCTTTAGCCATAAATGTGAGATTTTTCTATTCAAATATTGTGGATGTTTTCTCAAATCCAATAAAAGTATTATTCCAAATATATAAATAAAGAATCATTCCTTGCATTTCGGTTTTGTTTAAGTTCCAAACTACTCGGTCATATTTTTATTTGTATGCCTTTTGTTTGGGCTTGGATTGACCCTATTAGCAAATGGAATGATAAATTTTTAGGGGAATGAATAATGTATGAAAATGTGTTTTTATTGATGTGACTGTATTGATAAATGTGATGATCTAAATGAAGATGTGACCTATCTTTTTATAAAATACACGAGGCTTATTATTGATTTTGATAAATAGTGATTGGTTTACAAATATTTAGAGGGAAAAATGTATAGAGTTTCGTGTTTTGTTAAGATGTATATACTGAGATACACGTGTTTTGTTGATATAAATTAGTGTGTGACTTGATTTTTTATTTAATAGAGGTCGGATTCAATATGTAATTTTAATAAGTCCATAAACCTTTATTATTGTGATTGCTGACATGATTTTGGGTTTCCAGAGTCCACACTTCATCATATATTTGACTTATTTGATATTCCAACTTACAAAAGCAAAAATATATGATTTTTTTTATCATTTACGAACATATTTTGATGGATTGGTTTGTAATTTTTCATTCATACAGTTAGAATTGAAAAAGGAAAATTGTAATTATGTTTAGTAGATTCCTCAAGATCACTGGCAGCTACATTTCGGGGTGATTTTCTATCTCTTCGTCCATAATAGATGAGCCCAAAGTGAAGGACTAAAACAGTAAAAAAAACAGCCCATGAAGGATCTATTTGGGCATTGTAGGAAGAGTCAAGAATGGTGGGCTAGTCTGTACTTTGTTTGTACAGTCTTGTCATTCTCTTCTTGACTGATTGTGACATGCCTCTTCTACCACACCACTCAATGCAGAGTGAGACCATTGACTTTGATTAAAGTATATGCCACGTAGTCATCAACGACCAAATTACTTTTAAACAATATTAGAGCAAATGCAATGTCCTGACAAATGTTGTAAGACTCGGACCGAATCGGCCGGTCGGACCGGCACCCGGTCGCCAGTCCGGTCCGATTGTCAATATAAAACCTGATGATGCATAATTTTGTAACTTTCGTGCCTCTCCCGTGCACTTGTATGAGGAAGGGATCGAACCCTTGACCTCATATATATAAGCGGGATGGAGACACTACCACCAAGCTGATACCTTTTGGGTTGGAGGTCTGCTACAGCAAACCTTGAGCCCAACCCAAAGGAATTGTCCGCTCTGGGCCGGGGCCCGCACGGATTTATTGCAGCGCGAAGCAGCCTTCATGCCCCCCCCGTGCACTTGTATGAGGAAGGGATCGAACCCTTGACCTCATGTAAGCGGGATGGAGACACTACGTAGTGTCTCCATCCCGCTTACATGAGGTCAAGGGTTCGATCCCTTCCTCATACAAGTGCACGAGGGAGGCACGAAAGTTGCAAAAATATGTATCATCAAAACCGGTTAAAATCGGTTTTGTTATAATAAATTATAATAAATAATTTTTGTTGTAATAAATTATAATAAATGATACTTATTAATTATTAATGTGTGAAATTATGTTTAGGATCTTAGATTCTTTATTTTTCTCTTCATAAAATAGGAAATCATCTCCTTCTTTGACTTTAATGAGAGAAAATATAATATTTTTGATTTTGTTTCCATTTTCGATTTCGAAATTAAACCTCAATATTTATTTTGATAAAATAGGAATTTGTAATTATATAAAGTAAATTTGATAAAATAGGAATTTTCATTTTTATTTCACAATCATCTTTATAATTATATAATATTTTTTGACAAAATAGGAATTTCCAAAATTATTAATATAATTATATTTTTATGTGTTCTACCGAACCGGTCGGTTGGACCGGGAACCGGTGATCACACCGGTTCCTTCACCGGTTCGGGTTTGAAAACATTAGTTCAGACAAATGCAAATCAGCAAATGCAAATCAGCAAATGCAATTATATTTTTGAGGGAAGAATAACGAATGAGAATGTATATTTTTTGGGATCTGATTATATTAGAGAAGTGTTTTTGTGATGTGGATGGACATGCGATTTGATTTTTTGTAAAAATTGTGAGATTTAATATTGATTTTGATATAGTTTTATTAGAAATAGATAAAAAAATAAAAAATAGATGCTTGACAAATATTGAGATGAGAAAAATGTATAAAAATTTGTGTTTTACTAATGTGACTGTATTGAGAAACGTGTTTTGTTGATATGATATGTGGTTGACTTTTTATGTAATAGAAGTGAACCCAATATGTAATTTTAATTGGACAATTTTTTGTTGTTGCATTTACTCTAAGATATGAGAATGGATAATGTATGAGAATGTGTATTTTTGTTGTTGTAGCTGTATTGAAGGTTATGTTTTGTTAATGTGATTATATTGAGAGATGTGTTATACTGATGTGCATGAGTATGTGACTTTACTTTTTGTAAAAGATGTGAAACTTATTATTAATTTTGATGTGATTTTGTTGAAAAATGGATGAAAAAACGGAACAGTAGATGCTTGACAAATATTGAGAAGGAAAAATATATAGAAATTTATCATTTACGTTTTATTGATATGACTATTTTGAAAGTCGTATTTCGTTGATATGAATAAATATGTCACTTAATTTTTTTATATAATAAGGATAAATTTAATTAATATATAATTTTGATGGGCGAATAAATATTGGTTGTTGCATTTGCTATTACAAACCACAAAAAGTCTTCACCGTTTGATTATTAATATATCACAAATCCAACTCCCAATATCTCCCTGTTGACTTTATATAAAATGGTAATTTCCCGACTCCAGGTCAAAATAATGATATTTTATTTCAACTTTATATCTTAATGGACTACTTTATTAGTAAATAAATATTCGTGAAAAATAATATTCTCTTAACAATATTTTTCATGACAATCCGGGTTTTTTTTTAATAAAAAATTTGTTGACTTGAGTTACATAGAGAAGATTCTCGTAGCATTGTCCACTTCTATTAAAGTTGTCAAGCCTTATGTCAACTTTTTTTTTGTGTACACCATTATGGGATTTAGAAAAAAAATTAATTTAGCCTTTACAAAAAAAAAATTCTTCAAAAAAGAGGCTAAAATAATCAAACTATAACCTAATGTCATGTAAAAAATAATTACAATAAAATATAAAGAAAATAATTTTATAATCTCAATTAAACACAATTTTACACATTTTTTATTAAAATTGATCAAAAATTGAAAAATCGAACGATAATCCACGAAATAGTTTAATCAAAATATGTCAAAAAATCAATCAACCATTGACACTTACTCAATTATTCAACAAAATTCTCAATAGTTAATAGAAATCAACTCGCCGTCAAATTATTGTTCGACACTATTGATTTAATCAATACATACCCAATAAATAATGGTTTTGAATTTTAATTAAAAGATGAAAAATTAATAAATAAGTGTATTTATAACTCTTATAAATAAGATTAAATGGAAGAAATGGGGCATTGATTTACGAAGAAGTAGAGAGAGTAGTGGAAGTAGTTTGTTGACCTAAGAGTATTAATGAGGAGGGGAGGCCGTACTTTTTATTAGGGAAGGCGAGGGACCCACAAAGAGACTGACGTGTTCCGATGACTTTTGCAGTCATTGTCAAAGCTATTTTTATGTATTCTTTATAAAACGGTGGGTTTTTGTCCCCTATTGTTTCGGCTTATCTGTGACGTCATGCTTACATTCACATATCGTCATGATTCTTTCAACTTACTTTTGCAATGGACAAGAGACATGAATGTTGCTAACTAGGCCTCCGGCCGCCTGGGCCGCATTTCGGGGGCAAATTGAGCTTGAAGCCCGAGCATTTGATCTGGGCCTGAATCTGAAGCCCAATAAGTCCAAACCAAAAATATACATGCCTGGGCCGCATTTCGGGGGCCAAATTGAGCTTGAAGCCCGAGCATTTGATCTGGCCCTGAATCTGAAGCCCAATAAGTCCAAACCAAAAATATACCATATGTATATATATACACACAATACTTCTCATATGCGCACTAAATGGGTAGACTTTTAATTGTTTTAATCTCAGTCGTCCAATATATCAAACGTCCAATGATAAAAGCCTGTAAGTTTTGTGTTTCACTGGCCTACGCATAGGAGCATGTATTATCTCACACATATATTTATTCCCACGCACAGTGCAAATATATTGCACTGTGTGTGCATTATCTATGATATAATATATATATATATATAGATATAGATATCTTCTCAAAAAAATAAAAATATATGAGTAATATAAAACTATTCTTCTAATCTGAGCTCTCTATAATTATCGGGCTCAAACATTCTCCTAGGCCCATAAATAAACAGTTCTGGGCTCAACTATATGGGCCGGACCATTATTGAAACAGTCGAAGAGCCGAAAAGGAAGACAAAATCAAGAGTCTTCAGTTTCACCCCTACAAGTAGTGTTCCTGATATTCTCAAAACCCCAAATACCATCCTAATGAAGATTCATGCGAAATTTATACTGTTTTTGCATCATGAACCTATTTTTCAGATACTGAAATAATGCTAATGATAAGGACCAACTTATGGATATCCAACAAAATTGAGCTGAGACAGCATCAACCTGCACATTCACCAATCACCACCACAAATCAGAACATGCAATGGGTGTAGAATGTGGAGTGTATATATATATTTAATGAAGAGATTATGGACTAAGCATGATAACTTTGGCGGCTTTTTCTACTCGATCTATTTCACCAGGCGTGGCGAAAAAAATACGTGTGTGTGACCACCTCACAAGCACAGAATCACTATGAAACACCAACATAACTGACAGAAGAGAAGAAGCAAACTTTCCAGAAATTTGAACATTACCTATTTTGGTAGAACCTCTTTGTGAGCTTTGAATGAGAGAATCACATTCCAAATAATAGCGATAAAATTAGCACCAAGGACCTGAAATCAGTCAAGACAAAAACCTTGACAATTAAATAAACTGTAACAAATGACATTCGTTAAGAAAAAAAAAAGGAGGATGCAAGTAGTAAGTTAGGAAGGGTGTCAAATTGATCCTATTCGTAATTGATGCATCCAAGGCAAATTATAGACAAATTAAGAAGAAACATTCAAGATCGGTATTATTGGTCTTTAAACCCTCTTATGTTTCTTAGATGTCAAGGCCGTATGGAGACCGTCCTCACTTAGTCATCATTTTTCAAACCTAAACAACCAATGACACACCTAATGGCCTTAAAAAGCTCAAAACACATTATGTCAGTCAAACCTGAAATTGCTGTGGGACGAATAAGAAATTCAGAAATTGGAAAGGTATCCACAGCTTCCAATTTGCAAGAACAGAAGAAAACCACTCCTACACAACAAAATTTTAGCATAAACAAAATCACAGTTAAAATAAAACAAATCATCTTGCCAATAAGATAACATATTCTTAATAAAGCTAGAAAGAACAATCGACCCCAAAAAAGTTGGGTATGCCCCTGATAGTACCTGTTCAAGCCTGGGAACGACTTCTGATGGCTTTCCTTCAAGCGTTACCAATGTGGATAAGAAAAATCCAATGAATAGTGGAGAAAATAGAAACTGCAGTTAAATTCATTGCATTTGAAGACCATTGCATCAGTACCAGGACCTGTATGGTTCATATAGATACGAATGATTAAATGAAAGAGGTCAGTTCACCTGATCAAGAACAAGGCGTGAGAATGCTCCTGATGCTCCGGGCATTGTCACCAATTTGCTCAAATACAAGTACCTAAGATACACCAAGTTTCAATGTGAAAAAAAATTCAAAATGGTTTTCACACTACCACGTCTTTTCATGAATAAAAAATAACAAGGAGTCATAATCATGCAATATTGTCCAGCCTCCAACGGGCTAAAAAAAATGAAATCAGGAAATGGTCATATAGTACTCCACTTTGACAGACTTTTTTAGAAATTGATGTAAATATTGGCGCAGTAGAAAGGCATGCTTGAGAAGCACATAAATCAGAGAAAACAGTTTAAGGCAGAACAAATCACAAACTGAGGAAATATATATATGGGTGTGTTTGGAGATTGTTTTCATTTTTAATAACTAAAAACAATTTTAAGTATAGTTTTCAAAAACAGTTTTTAAAAATAAAAGAAGTGTTAAAAATTCATTTGATTTGTATAATTTGTAAACTGGTTTCTAAATAAAAAATACAAAGTTCAGACACAAAAGAAGATTGGTTATATAATATAACAAAGACAGTAGTGAACGATGAGAAAAAGTAGATCAAGTAAATTTGGAGAGATGATGGAGAAGAGGGAAGGGAGGGAAAAGTTGGAGAGAGAAGGGAGATTGTAACAACTAATGAGAAGGGAGGAAGAAGAAGTAGAGCAAATGGGAAAAAATAACCAGTGACCTAAAAATCTTCCATCAAAGAAAACTTTTAAAATATAGAGTTCATAACCCAGATTTGTAAATAATCTAATAACGTCCTTTCTTTCTTTATTGTAGTCTAAGTTCCAAAGAAGATTGGTTATATAATATAACAAAGACAGTAGTGAACGATGATGAAAAGTAGATCAAGTAAATTTGGAGAGATGATGGAGAAGAGGGAAGGGAGGGAAAAGTTGGAGAGAGAAGCGAGATTGTAACAACTAATGAGAAGGGAGGAAGAAGAAGTAGAGCAAATGGGAAAAAATAACCAGTGACCTAAAAATCTTCCATCAAAGAAAACTTTTAAAATATAGCGTTCATAACCCAGATTTGTAAATAATCTAATAACGTACTTTCTTTCTTTATTGTAGTCTAAGTTCCAAAGATTCATACGATTAAACATTGGAAAAAGATAAGGAAAATTTATATAACCATAAATCTAAATATGCGAAAAAAGCTTCGAAGCATTACCAGAAGTGCAACGTTGGTCCCACTAGCACCAGGCCCAAAAATGTAAACACGAATGTTCTTTTCAAGTCTAGTGATGGCACTTGCTCAATCACAAGCTGAGGAAAGTAACATTCAATTTAGTAAAAAAAAATTCAACATTTTTCCAGTGTAACATCATAGCCACCCCAAAAAAAGCAAATAAGTTTCTAAAAGACATCTGTCCATTAGGGAGAATATAGCAGGCAATTACCTTCAGTACGAATTGCAATACCTTGCTGTAAGGAATCAGAATCAATACGCACACAGACAAAAATAAACAGTTCAACACCAAGCCTATTGAAAATTTGAGGTGTTAGCATCTAAAATGCCCTAATGAGAGCAATACTAACTTGAGAATAATCGGCCAACAAAGGATTTTGATAGCAACAATTAAGCAGTAGAAGTATCTCCCCACTATCAAACAAATAAATGGTCACCAATCAAACTAAAAATTACCACCATCATCACCAGAGCCTTATCCCAAATTATATGGGGTCGACCGTCAAACTAAAATTTAAAGATGAAAAAATGGAAAAAAATATTGAAGAAGCCTTGATTTAAAAATAAAATGAAAAATAGAGATACACATCTAGAAGTATCTATAGCCGAAAATCACAATAGTTTACCTGACATATTACGTCTCCCATCAAAGTCAGAAGTGCAGATGTTATAGCTTTCGTCAGAACGGGAAACTTTGCAAGCATGGCCATATACCTGCCACAAAATAGATGTCATGTAAGAATAACAAAACAAAACACAACATTATGACTATGATTTTTTACGAATATGTTTGTGAGTGATTAACTTTAATACTATACAATATCAGCTCTTGTCTCTAAGATTCCTTTGACTTAATTTAATAGAAACAGCAAAATAAATAATTTTTAGGAGGGATATAAGGCTACATAGTGAATCAGTGATTCCCCTGATAGACTGGAACTTTTTTTCCTCAATTGGCCAGGAAAAGATCATAAAATATACCCTTTCAAAAAGAAACACCAATAAAAAAAAGGTGTGTTTTACAAACCACAAACAAATACTCTGCATGAATTACATAGATATCACAGTAAATTTACAAAAAACATATAAAATAGGCAGAATCAGCATACTTCTTAATAGACAGCACAATGACTGACACGTTTTCCACAAATTTACCCAAAAACTATAGGTGTCAAGCCAATTTATAAACCTGCAATTGATATTTAGTTTTGGTTTTCAACTAAAGCTTGAACAATATTTTTTTTAATTGCACAGGAGAGGAGATCAGACAATACTTTTTTGGATAATATAGTTTACTAAAGAACAAGAACTGTGCACAAGATAATGCTATTGGAGAGACAATGGGGCCTTCAGCACCTTAGCTGAATGTGTGCCCCACAGCACAATGATTGACTTGGAAATATATATCCTGTGGAGAGGTAAGATGAAGGCATCCTTACCTCCCTCAGCCTAGCAAAGAGAATAATTCTGTGGTTTGAATCAATGATGTCAAGTTGCAACAGAGCAACTTAACCAACCACTAAGGCTAACCCTAGCCAATTACCTTAAGACGAATAACAAAATTGATGGACATGCTCTAAGCCATGAAACCTCAGAAATACAAAGAATACCAGAAAATGGGTTCTTATTTACATTCTAACTTAACATATTAAAATCTTTATGATAACACAAAAGAGATACGATCTTAGTTTCCAATAAACCTGTAAAGCAATACCTTACACACACACACACACACCCAGTCCACAATTTCATTGGTAATACTACAATGAAATTCAAAGGAAAATTTGGCATCAAGCGAGCTAATGAGAATACTATATTCAGCCAAGAATTCCAAATTACTGAGAGAAACCTGCTCTGTCTGCTAATTTGTAATATATGTAGTTCAATATGGAACTGGCAAAACAATGAACAGTTTAAGGTACAACAACAAACAGTTAGGGCTAGCCGTTAGGGTACAAAAATGAACAAGAAGTCTTCAAGCAACCTAAAGTAGAAACATCGCGAGGGACTCAAGGCCCGCCAAAAAAGGCAAGAAGAACACGAATAACAAGAGCAACATTAAAAGCCAAAGTAATGACTTCTACTAGAAATTCAGATAAAATTGGACAATGCAATTGGCAAATTATGCGTTCTCAACTAAAGCACCGTTGGGAACAGTACGGGGAAATCACAATCAAAGAAATTTATAACTCAAAACTTAACACCCCGCCACAATTTTTAAAAAGAAACAAAGACAGTGGCACTACTTTACCAAGAGATGAAGGACCAGTTATTTCCACCAGCACCGCCATCACCAGCACCGCCGCCACTACCTGAATTTCCATCACCATAGCCACCAGTTCCGCCAGCTTTTCCCGACCCACCCCCCGATGCGGCCAAAACCCGAAAACGATCGAAACCCAGTTGCCCAAATCCCGCGTTCAAATGGGTCAAATTCTTGAAACCACCTCCATAACCAAAATTAAAAGGATGTAAATACGACGAGCACGAAGAACAAGCCTTAAGCCCAGTTATCCGTAACGTTTTTGCGGGAATTCTAGTCGGTTGAACATAGCCCCAAACAGGTGTTGAACTGAAGAAGCGGCTGAAGATTGGGGAATGGCGGGTAAGTGTTGCAGGGTTTGCCAGCATTCTTGCCATGAAGGAGGATAAAGAGTTCCAGACTGAGAAAAAGATTTAGGAAGAAAGAACGGTCTGTTCCTAAGGTTTTTGTATATTGATGGTGCTTAGGGGCACAGTCGTCGCTACGCAGGGGTTCCTTTTTCAAAAATATTAAAAGAAATGTATTATATATATAAAAGTAGCTCGTCCAAACATCGAAGTCGTTGTAGTATAGTGGTGAGTATTCCCGCCTGTCACGCGGGTGACCCGGGTTCGATCCCCGGCAACGGCGTTTTGTCGATAAATTTTTTTTCCCCTTTAGTTAATTTTTAAAATGAAGCAACAACCAGTTTGTCGACACGTGTCATTCATTTATGGTCGTTGATTGCACATTGAATCGCAAACGGACAATGCCTCTCTACTTGTCTTGGATTCGGACCGTTTATTTAATTTGATGAAAATCGTTTTGTCGATAAAATATTTTTTCCCTTTAGTTAATTTTTAAAATGAAGCAACAACCAGTTTCTCGACACGTGTCATTCATTTATGGTCGTTGATTGCACATTGAATCGCAAACGGACAATGCCTCTCTACTTGTCTTGGATTCGGACCGTTTATTTAATTTGATGAAAATCGTTATTGCATACTGGCCTCAAACTGCGAGTTCTCCTCCTGCATAAATTGAACGTCTACAATCACTACGAGTATACGCTGCCGGTCTGTGAATGGTTTAGGTTTTTCTTGTCACAAATCATCTTTCTCAAGCTGTGAATAGTTAATGATTGGCTCGGGGATTAATCTCATAAATTCAACTGAGCCCTACTCTATATACTTGTCGCTCAAGGCATACGCGCTGGTGTCAAATTGACGACCTGTGGCTCGAGAAGGAATTGTTTCACCTTAGGTTAAACCCAGTTAGATTTGTTAGATTAATCCCCACTCCCGCTGCTCCTTGAACCCCTTAACTACTGAATGCATTTCCATTTTTCGTGTTTGTGGACAAAGATAGTTCTATTTGTTTTAAAACCTTGATTACTCGATTTGAACACTATTTTAATAGATGGATAAGGAGATGTCATTGCTCATGAATTCGTATAACTTTATGAAATTCAATAATTTGATGTGAATTTTCCCCTTATTTGGCAAATGTTTGAAGCAGATAATATGATTGTAAGGGACAGCATGCTAAGTGATTAATAATTAAGCATACAAGGTTGTTTTCCTTTAAATAAGTAGTCGATTGCTTTATAAATTTTCTCTTAGAAGTCTTAAAAGTAGCTTATTTGGGAATTGCAAGATTTTGCTCGATATAAGCTGCCTATGGAGTTCAATTATATCCCTTGATGTATATGTTCAGTGCACAATGGCCTGACACTTTCAAAGGCATTTTTCTATCATAGTTCTTGTCAATAAAAAATAAGCGCTTGAATCATCAAAACCAAAGATTTGCCCGCTTAAAGTGGCAAGGAAGCCAACGACCTGTTGACATCCAGGCCCAGCTCACCTTATGACGAGACCTAATTAAACACTAGAAAATCAGTTGACTAATGTTAGGTTTGTCTATACTTATAACTATGACATGAACCCTTTTAACTCCGATGTGGGACACTGCATCATTCCCAATGCATTGAGATATTTGATCCATATGTTTTCTCTCTCTTGTATTTTTTCATTCCTCGATCTTGATACTTGTTGATGCATAATTGTAACTTAATCAACTAATTCAAAAACTTAAAATGCATTTTGTTGTCTTGTCATTTCTAAAACTAAAAGTTTCATGAGTTTCAAAAGTCTGTATTTTGTTTTTTAGCAATGGCATCTCCTGCTGAGTCTTGGACCCAAGAATTCAATGATATCAATGGTATGATATCTGGAAGGAGTTCCTTACCCCCATGAGGGCCTGAAACACAACATCATTTGTCTGCAACTCGGAGGAAAATAACGATTCTAAGGACAAAAATTGATATTTTGCAGACACTTCTACCTCAGCTTCCTGCCAAGCAGAAAATGTTAGTTTTGTAATTGACCTGCAGTGTTATGGCAGGAAAGCCACCAGGCTCAGTGAGACAGATTAAACAAATGTGTCTATTCAATTATCCACTTTCTGTGAAGTCATGTTGGCATTTTACTTTTTTTTTTTTTGAAAGTTCAAAGATACTTCAATTACTCAAATCCAAACACAAAGCATTACAGATAAAGGCAGGGGCTGTACTACCCCATACTTGGACACCAGGCATAGAACACGCCGCCCTTGCAAGCAAATGGGCAGCACAGTTCACTGATCTCCTAACAAAGCAAATCTTGCAATTGTTGATCTCTTTTAAAAGAGATTTACAGTCATTGATAAGGCCAAAATAAGAATTATATGTGCAAGAGGACTTCATAGCTTGTACTACAACCAGTGCATCCAACTCAATAATGACCTTTGAGAGCCTATTATTCTTCAGCCAGCTAAGTGCCTCACGTAGACTCATTCCTTCAGCTATTCCAGCGTCCATCAGGCCATGTAAAGTTCCACTACAAGCAGCCAGTTGATCACCCGCATCTCCTCGTAAAATCCAACCAAAACCCAACATGTTCTGCCTCAAGAACAAAGCACCATCGACGTTGCATTTCAACCACCCTGCAGATGGTTTTTGCCAGCAAACTAGCCCTTCAGTCATCAGTGGCATTTGATCAGCATTGGAAATAACCTGGGCAGTTTGCCATTGGTGTAAATAGGTACTCTCCAGGTTTAACCGTTGAGGAGCACGCTGGCTCTTGTTGTGCCATAAAATTTCATTCCTATTTCTCCACAAGGACCACACTACCATGCAAACTAAATGCACTAACTCCTTATTAGGCAAGTTAAGAACATTTGAGAACCAATCAATAAAGGTGGAACCCGTACCTCCATGGAAACCAATGACAGGAGAAAGCCAACAATCAACTGCAACTGGGCATTGGGTCAGGACACGTAAAATTGTTTCAGGAGACCCATTACACACAGGACAAAGGGAATCGACATCGACTCGCCTTAGCTGCAACAGATCTTTAGTAGGGATGCAGCTATTACCAGCACGCCATAGCAGATTTTTAACTTTCGGAGGAATTTTTAATGCCCACAATTTCCTCCAGATATCAAGAGAGTGATTTACATTAAGATCAAAAAGACCCTCTGTGAGTTTCTTATAGGCACTACGCACGGTGTACATGCCCTTGCGGTCATGACTCCAATAGATTCTATCCACATTAGCCCTGCGACTTAGAGGAATTTGTGGAATCAGGGCTTGATCCCTTGCGTTGAATAAGTCCCTCAAAATGTCTTGATCCCATGAATGATCTCCCATGACATTAAGTTTTTGACAACCGCTTCCTCAGTCCCTTTAACAACCAGTGAGGTCACTCGAGGGTTAGAGACATCTGGTAACCATGGATCCGTCCATATTTTTATTCTTCCACCATCGCCCACCCTCCACATCGTACCACTTCTAACCAGAGATTGAGAGGCCATGACACTACGCCATATATAACTTGGATTACTTTTCAACTCAGCATTTAAAAAAGTTGAGTTGGGATAATACCTTGCCTTATATAGTCGACCAACCAGCGAGTCTTGTTGCGAAAGCAATCTCCATCCAATTTTGCCCAACATAGCCAAATTAAAATCATGAAGCTTTCGGAAGCCCATGCCACCTTGAGCCTTTCCTACACACAGTCGTTCCCAGCGCATCCAATTTATTCCTCTATTTCGCAGAGCACCACTACCCCACCAAAAAGAGTTCATCATCCGCTCAAACTTGGCACAAGTGTTCAAAGGAATAAGAAAAACATTCAGAACGAAAGAAGGAATGGCTTGAGCGACCGTTTAATAAGAATCTCTTTTCCTGCACGAGATAACATCTTCCTCTTCCACCCTTGGAGACGGGCCCACATCTTCTCCTCTATAAAAGAAAAAATCTGATTCTTGTTTCGCCCCACTAAAGAAGGTAGTCCCAGGTAGCTTCCATGATTATCGGTCATTTTAACTTTCAATAAATTACAGATATTCTCCTTTTGAGTAGCTGCCGTGTTTCTACTAAAGGAGATGGAAGATTTTTGAAAGTTTATAGTCTGACCAGATGCAGTTTCGTATAGATGGAGGCACTCTCTGATGTGGTTGCATTCTTGTAGATTGGCCTTGAAAAAAATGAAGCTATCGTCGGCAAATAATAAATGTGAGATCACTGGTGCACCCCTCGCCACTCTGCACCCATGAATCCTACCTTGAGCTTCATATTTTCGAAGAAGGGCTGTGAGGCCTTCAGCGCAGATAATAAACAGGTATGGCGAAAGCGGGCAGCCTTGCCTTAAGCCTCGACTAGGCAAGATAGTACCAAACTCATGGCCCTGGTGAACAATAGAATAACTAACAGAGGTGAGGCACATCATTACCCACTGAATCCATTGACTCGGGAAGCCCATCCTAGTCATTACGTCTTTGAGAAATTTCCACTCAATTCGATCGTAAGCTTTGCTCATATCCACCTTCAAGGCAGCATAATGTTGGCATTTTACTTAGCTTGTAACAGATCGAAAATAGATCTGCCTTTGTTAGATTTGAAGGGTTGTTTTATACATGTTCTCATTGTTCTTGGAGCTGGTCAATCCTTAGCATTAGAAGAGAGTAAACACTTACATAAAGTGGCGGAGCCACATGGGTGTTTTAGGGGGCAATTGCCCCCTCAAAAAAAAAAATTAATGTAATAATATACTTCAATTATATTTTTGCCCCCTTAAGTTTTTTTAAATACTTATTCAGTAATTAATTAATTGTTTTGTTAGTATGTTACTTTTGTCTTTTATACCAAAACATCAAATATGAACTTGATTTCTCGATCTCTATTCTCCGAACTTGTATTCTCGTTCCAGACTTATACATTAAAGATGACTAGCAATTTCCCGATATTGGTAGTATTTTTTTGAGTTGTTTCATGTGTTGTAGTTGTTTCTTAAGTTGTATACTTGTTACTTATACATGACTTATATTTATATAGATGATGGTTTTTTGGTCTAGAAATTAGATAATTTTTCTGTAAATATCACTAAAAAAAAATTTCGGGGGCGCTGCCCCCGAAACCCCCCCAAACTATTTACCCCCTATACACAAGGTTAAGCATTCATTATTACAAAAAATGAAGTTATGAAGATATCTTGTTTTCTTAATTTTTGCCCCCCCCAACTAAAATTTTCTGCCTCCGCCTTACATTGCAGAGAATGCAAGAAGGGCTGATGAAAGGCTAGTTGTGATGCCCTGGGGGGGGGAGGGGGGGGGAGGGAGGGAGGGAGGGAGGGAGCGAGAGAGAGAGAGAGAGAGAGAGAGAAGAGAGAGAGAGAGAGAGAGAGATGAGAGAGAGAGAGAGAGAGAGAGAGAGAGAGAGAGAGAGAGAGAGAGAGAGAGAGAGAGAGAGAGAGAGAGAGAGAGAGAGAGAGAGAGAGAGAGAGAGAGAGAGAGAGAGAGAGAGAGAGAGAGAGAGAGAGAGAGAGAGAGAGAGAGAGAGAGAGAGGAGAGAGAGAGAGAGAGAGAGAGAGAGGAGAGGAGAGAGGGAAGAGAGAGAGAGAGAGAGAGAGAGAGAGAGAGAGAGAGAGAGAGAGAGAGAGAGAGAGAGAGAGAGAGAGAGAGAGAGACAGAGAGAGAGAGAGAGAGAGAGAGAGAGATGACACTTTCAAATTACAATTTCCTCAGAGTTCATACGTTTAGCTCATGCTTGTGTAATTATATTTTGATGCAGAGAGTGCAAAGGAAGCTGGCCATATTAAATAGAAATACCAAAGGTGGTTGCTCTTGCTTGATTTTGTTGGTCATTGGTGTTGTAATTCTGATTGTTGTTTTATGGGCAATGGTTAAATATTTGTAAATTATGAACTTTGATATATACGTTCTACTATTACAATTTATTTTCATCCAATTGCTGCCTTTGCTAGAGGAACCTGCCCTCATCTAAGGGAGTGAGAAAGAGGAGTGCGGGGAAGATCAGATGCCATTGAAGATAGAAAATAACAAATATGTTATTGGTCTTAGTCTCTGTGTTTCTTTTAATTTCATTAGAATTTAAAATAAAGAATGCACTTAAATATATGGTGATAGACATCTTATGATTTGAGTTTTTTATTTCTTAAAAAAAATAATCAAGGAAAAAGGATGAGACTTGAACTCGGGATTTGAGATTACATACGACTCAACTCATCAACTGTATTATTCCGATTTTGTTTTATGATTTGAGTTTAAAATATCACTTTTGAGAATTTTTAGGATAAATCACAGAATTAGTAAATGCTTCCCGTTGTTAAACCACCAAGGACATATCACTTTTATCTATATTCTAACATAATATTATTTTTATACATTATAATTAATATTGAGTCGGTTATATTTTTTCCCAAAACGTTGATTTTTTTATTTACTTATCATTTCTCACGATTTTTAAACTTTTTTGTGCATGTTTTTAATGGATTTATAATATATGATAAAATTCTTATGTCAGTAAATTTTTTAAAATTTATAAACCGAAAACCCTGTAATTATGTGGCAGTAGAAGATTCATATTTTTGGAGTTTATTATGTACGACAGAGTGTCAAAATTTAATATAACCGTGTCTTCTAATTAATGAGTATTCAATTAAATAAAAATACTTGTATTTTTTTTTCTCACACGCTAAATCACAAAAAATTTGGAAAGTAAAAAAAGAAGATTTAATAATACAATATTTTGTTTCCGTTACGAAATAAAAAACCTCCCATATATATATAAAAAAATTCCTTTTTTTGTTTTTCATTGTTTCCTTTTTATCGTTTTCTTCCTTCGCTGGGATTCTTACCTATTTCGTCTCTATGAAAACGGTCCTCTCAAAAACTCATCCAGAGTCGCGCGTCACCCGCAAACAACACAGAGAGAGGGAGAGAGACTGATCGCTGCTTGTAAGAATCCACATCTCTCATTTGATTTCGTCTCTCATGTATTTTCATTTTATGCTTCTTTGTTAAATCTTATTCTCTCGTTACTTTCGTTTGTTACGCTCATGCTAAGAGCACTTTATGGCGATGTTGTCTTTGTTTGGTTCCATTTTGTTTTCTGATTCAATGCCCAATATTTTCTTGAATTGTTGAAGAATCATTAATTGGGGATATTCATGTTTCTGTTTGGTCAGGAAAGTCAGTTTGTAATTCATTTGTTATGGTCTTAATGCTATGTCTTTAACGATATGCTTTTCAAAATAATCTGTTCATGGTACTGTCATCTAGTTTCAGAGCCATACTTGGCCATGTAGTCTTAATGGAGTTCATTATAATTGTTGTTTCAATGATGTAGTTGATCCATTGTTTGATTTCTTGAAGAATCGTGCCTCATATTCTTGAAGCGTCATTGTTTGATAATTTTCTTTATGTCAGTGAATTCATTGTGTATTTTATGCTTGATGAATAATCATTGTTCATGTCCTGGTTTAAATTGATGTTTCATTGTTAGACATGAGCTCAGTCCCTTGATTGGCAATGTAGTCTTCATTGTTTGATTGTGTCCCCTGTTTCAACTTTCAATGCACGATTCGTTGTTCGATTGTTCAATATCTTGAAGCATCATTTCTTGATAATTGTGGTTATTAGCTTATAATCCAATCACGAAGTCCTGATTGTCTTTTGTTATATATTTCTTTTTTGAAGAATTTTTTCATGTCACTGTTGGTTCAATTTTTCTACATTACCCTTGAGCTCTGTGTTTGCATAGTGATTTAGGTATCATTTAGTTTGACCATGTTCTATGTTTCAAGCACAAGATATGTATGCTACTCATTGTTTGATTTCTTTAAGTTTTTGAAGCATCATTTCGTGGTTATTATGTTTTCGCTTGATTGGAAATACCAGTATGTAATCCCCGCCATTGGCTGTTTGGATCATCATTTTGTATATCAGTTGATACTTGATAGTGATGATCAATTAGTGATGTCTAGTTTGCAATGAAGCAACTTAGTGCTAAGATTCATCCTTAGGTTGGCTACATGAATCTGTAATGGAAATTTGGATTCCATTATGTGGTTTCTTTTTCATGAATTAATTTACTTTCCAGTTACGACGTCCACTAATTCTATCTTTTCATTTTTTCATTCCATTTATGTTTTTCAAAACCCATGTTTTCTATTTTTCTCATTTTCGACTTGAATTTTCTCCACCTTTTGCATTCGACCACTCACCTCTCTCAATGCACATTCCCATGTCATCTTAGGGGATCCAGAGTGGCGCGTGCGTAGAGGATGACCTATTGATATTTAATTTCAGTTTGAATTAATTTTTTTACATTGGCTATTATCTACTATAAGTCTTTTGCTTTATTTGCACTAGTTGCTGACTCTGTTACTAGGCAGAGTAAAGCACTTGCTGATTTAGGACACAGTTAAGAGTTAGTTAATATGATTATGTAATTGTTGCAGATTTCTTTGTCCTAAGATGTTTGGCCCATTCAATGCACAGATTTCGTGGTTTCTGGTGCAAAAATTGAGAGAATAGTAATAGAGAATATTAAGAAAGAATAGAGGGAGGCTAATTAAGACATAATTATAGGAAAGAATATGAATTATATTGAACTAGTAGAGAGCATGTTTATAGACCAAATTAAATAATGGCGCAGAAGAATCCATTTAGTGGTCCAAACCGATTCTTCTTACGGATACTCCAAGCTGACACCATATTGTTTGGGGCAGATGCTTTAACGATAATGATGAATGCTTTCTTACTACTTGTGAGTTGGGTTTTGCTAGTCTACATAGAGGCATAAGTGGTTTTGATATTAACACAACTAAAATATTAATAGAGTTCTTCTTTGAGTGCGCACCCTCCACCACCACCATATGTTAGCGGACTCTAGAATTTATTTCCATGTGGGTTCAGAGATCCCATTGTCAGTCAAGGGTTTTCTCCAGCCATAATATTTCGGTCTTTCCATGCTTGTACGTTGCCATGTGTCACTCACGCTGAGACTTGTAAAATATACACAAGTAGTTTTCTTGAAAGGCAGGTATTGATTTATACCTCATTTTTGCTGGACTATTATAATAATTTGCTTGGCGTGTCCGAGAAAGGGGAAAAATGCAGAAGTTATTAATGAGGTTATCCCTCTTAATATGCTCTCTTCCTCATTGGTGTTTCAGGGAATCATTCCATTACCAAAGATTTATGTGTTTTGCCATCTGTAGACTGCAAATCTGCAAAATTTGTTTTGAAGTCTCTGATGGACATTTAGAATTTAAGCACTCTTGTTTCAAAAGATTTCTGCTGGGTTGTTAATATGTTATTCTTGCATGAGTTTGAATCAAAAGGGAAATCAAGGAAGCAAAGGTGCAAACACATGCTTGATATTTTATTCAAATTTTGTCGAAAACTGCCTATGATGTGTTATATATTACAAATTTCTACGATTACTTTATTAGATCTTTAAAATTAAACTACTGTTAAAACATGCAGCACATGGTTATATTTTTGGTTAGTTGTGTTATGCTGTATTTTGCTTTGCATTTAACCGTATTTTTGTTCCCTTTTTATGGTTATCTTATCTTATCTTCTGCATTTTGTAACTTCTGTCATCTCATTAATTGTGAAATTGTTTTATTTGTGAGAAGTTCATGGAAATGTTTTTTTATTCTCATATTGTGCTTTGTTATTGAAGTGTTTTCTCTCTATTGTTGAACTTGGTTTTTTTTGGAGAAGTTGTTTATGGAATGCCTTTTCTTATCTATCTTTTGCTATGTCATTGAAGAGTATTGAGTGCATTCTTCATGGCGTTATGGACAATTATGGATGAATACTTTCCTTTTGAGAAAAACCAGATGGATTCCTTTTTTTTTGGTTCTATGGAATTAGGATATTTTAAAATAGCAGGCAAAAGCCTTCTTCTCACAGTTTTACAATTTCACTATGCAACTGTTTAATATTGACATTCATTTTCCTGTGTATCAGGATTTTGCAGCTAGTTTGTCCTGCACTGGTGCAGTTGTCTCTGTTGCGTTGCTCACGACCGCTTATTTGGTTCCTGTCTTGAGTTGTCATTGTACTTTGAACTTCACTTGTATTTGGAAACATATTTTAGACTTAAATACAGTGTGCTGTATATACATTTGTAAACATTTATCCAAGTGTTACTATTTCAAATTCAGCTCTTCAACTTCAACTATAGTTGCAGGCATATAATTCACTGGAACTTTTCTATAAGAGTTATTTTCATTTCCCCTCTAAATACATTTCGTCCAAGGAAGTTCTAGAAAGATATTTGACTTCTTTACGTTGGGTGCATGATCACTTAATTCTGGAATACTCTTCTAAAGCTGTAGATTATGGAGAGCTTGGCCCAGTTGGAAGCAGCATGTGAAACGCTTTACAATCCCCAGAATTCTGCTGAACGAGCTCAGGCTGAGAGAGCGCTGAAATGCTTTTCTGAGAACCCTGAATACATCACGCAATGCCAGTACATTCTGGACAACGCATCAAGTTCTTATGCACTAATGCTGGCTAGTTCGAGCTTATTGAAGCAAGTGACAGAGCATAGCCTCCCTTTGCAGCTTCGGCTTGATATTCGTAATATTCTTATTATTTGCTTGTGGATAATTTACCTTTGAATGTTATATATGGAACTTTATAAGAACATCTTTTGTGCTCGGGAAAATAATCTCATCTATTCCCATGGATAATCTGCCTTCAAATGTTCTATGAGAAATTTATGAGAGGCATTGCTCAATGAGTGATCGTTGACTTGTTGTTGTGGTCGTATTGACATTTATGGCTTGATCTGTGCTAGTTGGATCAATCCAATTTGTTAGGTGCTGTTGTTTCTTGTTCTTTTTCATCCTTTCATTTCTTTTGGCTTTATTTTTCTGGTTTGGGAGTGTGGGGCTTTAAAACTGTGTTTTTGTTGTTGTTTGTTTATTTTAATCTGGCCGAAAATTTTCGCAAAGAAGTTTGGGTTTCTTCCTCTACATCTTTTTTCTTATATATGTCACTTGTTAATTCTATTTCCATTAAGTTCTCTATTTGACTCTGTCAACTTGACCTGTACTTTATCTGAAGGAAACTACCTTATGAAGTATCTGGCCAATAGAGGGCCTGACTTGGAGCACTTTGTTGTGGTATCTCTGATCCAACTATTTTGTCGAGTTACGAAGCTTGGGTGGCTCGATGATGACAGATTTAGGGAAGTTGTTAAAGGGGATATGAACTTTCTGAGTCAGGTAAAATGGGTTTTTGACTTTTTCTCGGCACTTTGATCTTTCTATACTTAGATATCTGTTTCTCTGTTAACATTTTTAGAAATATGTAATTTTCATTGTTACTTTGTTTTATTCTGTTTTTTATGTAAACTTGAGGGATAGTTATAATGACAGGTGAACTCCTGTTGTTGATGTCTATTTGGTATGTTGTTTCTTTCATGGTTAATGATTCTTAGTTTTGTGTTTGGTAGCGCTTTATGATGTGTATGAATTATAATTTCATGCGAAAATGTATTTGTTAGACAACGGTATGAATACCCCCCCTCCCCCTCCCACTTTTTTCCCCTAATTCTGCTCCACCTTTTGCAACATGCACGGAATTAGTTCAAAAGTATTTGATGACCCTTGTTTCTTCATTTTCTGTTGCTTTATATGTTTTTTATGGGACATGATCCTAACTTCTGTCTTGTTTATAATTTATTTAAGAAGTGCTTTTATGTTTCTAAAAGAGATTACTTTTTCTGTCTTCTTTCCTTTTCTTTTGGTTCTTCAATGCAGAGATAAGCTTCCTAAAAGTTACTATATTCTTTTAACAGGCACCACGTCATTATGCCATTGGTTTGATGATACTGAATCAACTTGTTTCCGAGATGAATGAGGTTAGCCTGCTTAATCTATTATACTTTGATGAAAAGAAACAAGTTGACTCCTATATAATTGTCACTGGTCGGCATAACATTTTAGTACTTACATTACATGACAGCTATTTTATCTAACTAATTACAGTTGACTGGAGATAATTGACTCCAGAAGAAGTGGTGTTTTATCCATCTTCTGTGTAGTATGTAAATATTTACTTTTATATCGTTTGATTCCTTAATTACGTGAACAGCTGTTGAGCTGCAGTATTGATTTAAAGTGTGAATGCTTTTTTTCATTGATTTTGACTTATAAGTTGCCATTTGTTCATGATTGGAATACTAATAGGATTTGATATGTGAAAATTATTCAGTGCAAGACAGGATTGCCTGCTACTATGCAGCGCAAAATAGCCAGTAACTTCAGGGACGAGTCACTTTTCCAGATTTTCAAAATCTCTCTAACTTCTCTGAATCAAGTTAAAAATGATGGTAATGCATATTCTTGTGTGTTAGCTCCACAGCTATTGATATAACGACGATAGTTTTCATTTGTGCTATCGTATTTATCTTTCACAATCTGGTGGATTGAAAACAGTTGGAAGCAAGCTGCAGGAGCTTTCTCTGTCTCTTTCCCTTAAATGCTTGTCATTTGATTTTATGGGGACATCTTATGATGAAAGTTCAGATGAGATTGGTACCATCCAGGTATATTTAACACAATTATGTGGTATATTTTTCCCTTGATTTTACTCATTTTGAATGTCTCTCCTTTCTACAGGTTTTGCAATTTTGGATTTTTTAATTGACAATATTCTTACCTTGGAGTTGACAGGTCCCTATGCCCTGGAGACCAGTTATGGAAGATCCCTTGACTCTACAGATCTTTTTTTATTATTATGAGAACTATTTTTCAAAGGAGGTTTGTAAAAGTTATATTTCATATCTTAGACAGCATTGGTGTTTGGTGGATTTGATTGCAGTATGCTTTGGAGTGTTAAATGGACTGGTTCTGAACCCTGTGCAATACATACTTCAATTTTAATAGCCCTCTGGGGTCTCTTAGTCGCTCTCTTGCCACCCAAATGCTTTGGAGTAAGATTTTGGAGATCTTATGTTTATATGACTGAAGGCAAACCTGTATGAAGAAGCAGAAAATTGACAGATCAAAAGATTTTAGAGTTATTCTTTATTTATGAAGTTATAGAGTCTTTCCTAGTTTCAATAAATTTCTTTTACATTAAAAAAAAATTGTCAGGTCAGTTTGATTAAGTTTTCTCTACAGGTAGGCTATTCTCACAATTTCCTAGTTTGATAAAATTTATGTATTAATTGTAATGCATATTACTGTAAGTCTTATTTTGGTATTTTATTTATTCTTGCTCAAAGTCATAGTCTGGTAATCTGGTTAGTTTCTTTATGGATCTTCTTAATTTGAACAGCAGAAAAAAGTTTCTTTTTAGAACTTCGGGGTCAAAGAAGAGCCGTTTTACTAATCATTCAGAATTTTATTGGTTTTAAATGGGAGTATTTGTCTCGTTCCTTCTTCAATTTTACAGATCCTAATCTCTTGTTTCTGCTTTTGTTGCCGCAATTATCTGAGCAGTGCATGAATGTGCCCTAGTGGTAAAAGATTGCTTAACCACAACCTACGAGTCTTAGTTTCAATTATTGAAAATAGCCTTTCCTCAAATGCGGAAGTTAAGGCCCTGCCACTGGCAGCCTTCACCCTAGTAGCAAGTTGTTTCACAGCCACATAAGGATCCCAAGTTCAAATCTTGAAAATAGTCTCTCCTCATATTTCCGAGCACTTTGGTACAAGATTTGTTTAGACTTATTATAATATAAGTACTGTTGAGGCTGGATATTGGCGGCCTTTAAGGATGTGACAATGGTTAGGAGGTAAGGCCACCCAACTTAATGGGTACAAACAACACCCGTGCACTAGGCTCCCGTATTTGGTGAGTCGGGGATAGACAAGATGTATGTAGACATTAATCCCACATAATATGTGGAGATATTGTTTCCAGGAATTGTACACGTGACTTCTAGTTTGCATCTTGCAACTCTAGGTCACATGTTTGTTTGTTAAAAAAAGGTAAACAACACTTCCATAATGCTCCTGTAGTGGGTAGGTTCGGGGACAAGAAAAATATACACAAACCTTACCCCACATAATATGTGAAGTGGGTGTTTTCTAGAATTGAACGCGTGACCTTTAGGTTGCACCGATATAACTCTACCACTTAGCCATATGTTCACTTTTGCTTAGTGGCTAGGATATAAATGTAAAACTTTTTTGCTTAAGTTTTACAGCTGTCTCCATGATGTTTGGGGTTGAGGTTTGGAAATTTGATCCCGTGGTTGGGTGTGTAAAAGAAAACATTAAGTTTCTACTCAGGGAATGATTATTCATTTTTCAGTTGTTTACTTAATCATGCTGCTTTAGACACTCGAACTAAAACTAGATTCTTGCGTCCCTTCCATATCCATAATTAAGATATGGTTGGCATATAATAATATATGGTAGATGATTTATAAAATCTGTATAATATAATACCAACTTGGCTATCTTTGTAATGCTTCCACCAAATTATAGTGATCCAATATTTTGGTCTTGCTCTATGTCTGATCTTTTTATTAATTGCAAAAAAGCTGGTGGTGTCTTTTACTTTGATTTTTATTTATTACATGATCAATTACAATCCCATGATTATCAGTCCATGCCCTGAGTTTAGTTTTTTCCTTCATATCGTTCTATTGATACATGGACCTCGCTTTAATAGCATGCTGCTTTGGATTTGATATGGTATCTGGTAGTTGCAAATTGAAAGTTGCTTCTTTATTTATTTACTGTATTTTTTCTCTGAGTACTTCCTTTAAATCATTTTGTGCCATTTGTGTTAGGTTGTTTTATGACTTCTTTGCATGATATCCAAGGTCTTAGCATTGCAACTCTTAAGAAGATTTTAGTTATCTTTTTTATTTATTACATGTATAATTCAGGCTTTAGAGTGCTTGGTGCGAATGGCTTCCATAAGACGATCCTTGTTTACTGATGATTCGACTCGAAAGAAGTTTTTAGCCCAATTAATGGCAGGAACTAAAGAAATTATACAGAGGGAGATAGGTTAGTAGAAATTCGCATTTTTTTTTAATTTGTTTTATGTTACCTTCAATAATTATACCTTTTGTTCTATTTTTGGGCGACTGATTTTGTATCTCAAAATGACTAATTTATTTCTCTCTCTATTTGTGATTATAAATCTATCAAATATTGTACTTTAACATAAAAGTACTTTGCGTTAACCATATTAGAAACTGCATTATTCCTTATTTCCTTTTGAAGTTGTCATTATGCTCGTGAATTTCTTTCAAATAGCATGCACTTAGATTTTTGAATTATTCCGATATACAGATATAAGACACAAAAAAATGCTTTTATTAGCGAGTGGTTTAATTGTGATACTCATATTATCATCCGAGTCTTTATCCCAAAAGTTCGAACCTTCTTCGTGCTTGATAAAATTTATTTGCATAAAAAAAAATGATGCCAACAACAAGATGCCAAATAAGGAGACAAAGATAAAGATGATGATATTATCATTTTACTCCTGTATATGATCACCCCACCGCTATCATGATTTTTTCTACCATATATTTGGTTTACTATCTTAATATTGATATTTTTTAATAATTTTGCAAGAAAATAGTCCATGAGTTCTGTTTCAGGTTTCAACGGTCTTCTCTATGATATTTCCTAGCATTAGTGCTGTTTCTTTACTTCCTACTTCTTAGAAGTGCATATCCTTGTAACTAGGGATTACCATGAAATTTATCAACGTGCATGAGTTTTCATGTTTATGAATGAAGACTGATACATAGAGGATTCAGCATCCATGAAAAAGTTCTGTTGAAAGATTTTAGATGTAACATCATGAAAGCTTTAAATCCCGAACAATTTTGCTAAAGTAACTTGGCATTCTCCTTCATTATTCATTTGATCTAAAGTTACATTTCGTGCATTTGGTTTTTGGGCATCCCTCCTCTTTTAGTGTCTCACAACCTAATTTTCTCAACTTTTCTCTTGCTGCACCAAGATCTCTGAGCTATACATGGCCTAAACATTTCAGACGATTTTCTTGCATGTTATCTTAATTGGTACTTATACCAACCCAGGTTGAATAGTGTTGTTTCTCACTGTAAATTTTTTCTTGCGCACTCCCAAAGACACATCCTCATTTTATTTGCACTAATTTTTTGAGCATTTTGTCTCTAAACTTCCAAATAATCTTTCCTGTGCAATGTTGTGGGGTTTATAGCAAACTTCCTGAACTTACCCTTTAAATTTTGCGGTATCCTGTGGCTGCAGATAATCTCATAATGGACCTTTCCACGTCACGAAGCAACTTTAATCTTGTTGAATACATCCTTCCTAATGTTTTTTTTTGTTATTAAATACAGACCGAGATTTTTAAAAATCTCAATTTTTTCACCTCCTATTTTTAATCAGTCCCTCAATTTTAGCTCTTGTACAAGTGCACACACATACATGCACGCTCTCTTATATATATAAACACACACTTGTTGTGCATATTGAGTATTTTTCCCGTGCCTATCAAGCACTGCATTCTTTCCTCAGCTATGTCACCTATAGCAAAAAATAGTTAATTCCAATGCTTATGATCATTGCAAATAGTCAGATAATAACTGCTTGTCCGCTTCGCAGGTTCAACCACTGGTTGAACTGTAACATGAGTAGGAATATAATTGTGTTCACATATAAAATTGGGAATTATCATACAAAAACTCATAACTAATGTACCAGGCAGGGAATTATCGTTGTTTTCATGGCCATTGTGAAATTGTTTGAAACTATTTGAAAGTTTGATGCTCTATTAGTAAAATGCCAATAGATTGATTTAGTTGCATTTTATTAACGTAAGTTGTTCTTATGCAAAATTTGTGCTCACTGCTTCCATGGTTTTGGTTGAGTAAGGTCTTGCTGATCATGATAACTATCACATCTATTGTCGTCTTCTGGGACGCTTTAAGTTGAACTATCAGGTACACCTTTCTCTCTCTTACATTGACTTTCACACATCCCATAATACATGCATGCTGACGTGTTACTTTATACCCACGTGGAGATATAGAAAAATTAGAATTTATTGTGTGCAATCTATATGTGCACGGATGCTTCATTATGCATATTTCTGTACAACTTATTAAATGTTACATATGCATGTATGCTCATGATGTGTTCCTTATCCTGCACTGCTATTTTTGATGATCTAAACTTGATATAGTATATATTGCATACTAATGCCTGTATTTGTTATGTTCACTTAATTTCGTTTTTAATAATCAGAAGCTCTGCTTTTACATGTCTTGACAAATATCATCCAAAATTCCAAATCTTACTTTTCCCTGAAGAATGTACCGTTTGAAAAAGCTCAAAGTTTATGGAGAAGCAATAATGACATTTTTTCCCACGACATAAAAAAAGAAGCAGCAATAGTAGCTTCGATACCAGGCTTTTATTACTTAGTTTTGGTATTGATACCAATGTGGTCTGGTGAGAAAAGGAAAATTTTTGGAAGTAATTATTGATGCTTTGACTTTCTGTTGTGGCACCAGTCATTTTATGAGTGGGAAAGGAAAGAAGGAACTTTATGTTGAATGGAATGAGTGTAAATAAATAGCAATAGTGTGCTCTCAAATAAATATTCTTCCGTGAAACAGCCATGTCTAAATGGTCAAATTCTATATTTGACAATACATATACTTCATGGATATAGTAGTTGGTGTTTTAGGCAGATGTTACAATTCCTAGCATAAGTGGCACCTCATCAATAATGGGTGCATTCTAATTTGTACCAATGAAATTAGTAGGTAGAAAGTTTCTTGGTAGTTTTGCTCTTCTAAGTTTCGTTATTGGTGACACAAGGATTTTAGTCTACGACTATTTTAAAAAAGGTAAAAACTACTTAAATATAACAAATAACACTTAGTAGTAGCTTGGAAAGACTCTTAACCCAAATAGGAGTAAATTGAGTTTACACCATAACTCAGTAGCAGCTTGAAAAGACAATGTTTCGGTTGTCTGTGTACAGGCTTGTTGTGAACCTCTCATTCTTTGAGCCACTAGGCCCTGTTTGTAGTCCTAGATTAGGTGTACAAGTATGCCTTCTTGATGTTTGAGACCCTAAGCAGCAGTTTTGTCTCTGTGGGGCTTTAATCCAATCCTAGGCTAAGGAGACAAATATGGGAAGATAAATTGGGTAACTTGTAAAATAGAACGACGGGAATAACCCAAAACAGGATCCAAAGTGTATTTTCTCCCAGCCAAGTGACAAACCCAAGTGACAAACCAAAACTTAGCAAGTGAATAACTCCTTCAACTTTTAATCTATCCACCAGTAAGATTTAAGAACACCAAACTATAACTTGAAGTTGAAATTGTAGAAAATCAATCACAGGATAAGCTGCAGTAAGTGAAGTTCAAATCAGGTTATGGTAATTATGGCCAAGAAAGCAATGTTTCAGCATCAGAATCACTGTGCAGAAAAAGAAACTTAACAGAAGGCTAGAAGCATAGCATAGAAAAAGCTAGAAATGAGTGAGAGAGATATTGAGACAGGTTCTGCGAACAACACAATATGGAGTTCCCTGCAGGAAAAGGTTTCCGCAGTCTGTCATCAGTTATCCACCCTTTGGAAAAGCTTAGCTGCCAGTTTTACGCTTCAAAAATTGCAGTAGTTCCTGTTCCACACCCACCCCCCCCCCCCCCCCCTCCCCACCATTTACTAATGTATTCTTTGAAAATTATACTTTATATTGAAAACTCTTATATTTCTTGCCATCAGCACACATTTTGGCAGTGTATGTGCATCAGTTGGCTACTAGTCCATAAGTTTATTTCACCCAAAAACAATATCCGACTATTACCTAATAAAATTGAATCTTTTTTCCCCGGGGAAAAGTAGAAATAGAAAAGCATTTAGAAAAAGACATATTGCCTAAGCTTCAAGATTCCAAGGAATACAATAAGAATAGCTTATACAGTTGTTCAAAGTTCGCGATAATTTTTTTACTGTTGCTGTTGTTGTTGACATATTTCTCAGCGAAAAAATAATGTATGCCTGTCATTCATTTACTTTTTCTAAGAGGTTATTGCTTTTGTCATTATTGAATAATGTTCCTGATTATCTGGAACTTTATTGATACGCATCTTTCATAGATCCCATGTGTTCAGTGTTAGGTTTCTGCTAACAAGAAAACTATGTGTGGCAGTTATCAGAACTTATAAGCGATGAAAGCTTTAGTGATTGGATGCGTTTAGTGGCAGAGTTCACATTGAAGTCTTTGCAGTCATGGCAGGTTAGTTTCTAAGTTTTTATTCCTATTACTTTTCTGTTATAAAATTATGTACTATATCTCCAATATGAAAGAACAATTTCTTGACTGAAATTGATTTAGTCCATTGCCTTTTCTTCCAGTGGACCAGCACTAGTGTTTACTACCTCCTTGGGCTGTGGTCCAGATTGGTGTCCTCTGTACGGTATTTGAAGACTGACACACCAAACAATTTGCACGAATATGTGCCCAAAATAATAGAAGTTTTCATTTCTTCAAGATTTGATTCTTTTCTGGTTAGTTTGTGACTGTCTGAGCAAGTTCCTTTAGATTTACCTCAATGTCACTGTCTGATTGACATTGCTATCTGTTTTCCCTCAATGTCACTGTCTGGTTGACATTGCTATCTGTTTTATCGTATATACTATTATCCTCTGCAGTCAAAGGTTTCAGATGAACTTTCTGAGGATCCACTCGACAATGTTGAACTTCTTCAGGATCAGCTTGATTTCTTTCCTCACCTCTGCAGATTTCAGGTTATTATTCCTATGTGTTCCACTGGGATAAGTTTTTACTCCCATTTTTTTAGGTTTTATGTTATCAAGTAATTGAGAGAAGTAGAGCGATACATGTGGAAAGTTTTTTTTTTGGTTGGTGTCTCTTTTCAATTTATTGATCAGTGTGGTTTTCTGAGCTGCAGTATGAACGCTGTGGTGCCTATATAATCAATATAATGGAGGCATTAATGCATACATATATGGTATGTATTCTTTAATCTTTTATGGGTTTGCTCATACACTAGTTAGCTTTCACTGATTGTTCTTTAATTAATGATAGAAATTTGATTTGAGCAGGGGGCAGCAAGCCTTAAGACCCTTGCGTATGGTAATGAACTATCTATTATTGAAGGAAAACTTGCTTGGATAGTGCATATAGTTGCTGCTATTCTTAGGACTAATCAAACTGGCAGTAGGTAAAGTTTTTGCTAATACTGGTTGCAGCAGTAAACCAACAGAAAACAGTGCTTCTAATCTGACCTTGTTTTCGGTTTTCTTCCAGTGGGGAATCGCAAGAAATTTTTGATGCAGAACTTTCAGCTCGTGTTTTGCAGTTGATAAATGTCATGGACACAGGGTTACACAGTCAGGTACATTCTCAAGTGGAGATGGCATTGCATTTTCCATTTTTTATTACGAGGGAACATAACTGACCATGTTATGTTGCAAACATTTTACAATTTATAGAATGTTTCTTCCTAAAGTTTATTTTGATGCGCCTTTTGTAGTGAAAGCCTACATGCTTGAAGTTTTAATTAAGGATATTGGTAATGTTTAAAATTAAAATAAGTGACCGTGACAATTTGGTTTAGGCTGATGTAAACTAATTACAACTGTAGACATGTGATTCATAATTCTTACTTCTTTTTTTTCCCTTCTGAGAATCATTCCTTACCATTGGCAAGATTCAGATTTTGGAGAAACTGGGGGTATGAATTTGGAAGAGACCTTTTTGAACTCAATAAGATTTCCATCTTAGCCTTTGCTGGTTACTTCATACCAGAAGTCGTCTCTCCCAGAGGATATTCTATTGCTTGATATCACAAGGATGACTATGCTTTATCTATTGTCTTTTGACACTTGAGGTTGCCTTTGCGATGATATTGGTATCTATTGCTTGATATTTGCATTTATGGAAGATGGTTTGAACGATCTGTCATGGTAGTTGCCCAATTGTTTTGTACCTGTTATAAATGCTTCAAGTCCATTTTCTGAGAACAAATGAAATTACTTTAGGCCTCTACAGGAATTGGAAAGATAGGAGTTGCTAACTCTCAAATATGCAAACTTGTGAGGCTATGTAATATATTGAGATTTGTGATATTGTCTTTCTCATGGCTACTCTTTCCATATTTTTATTTCATATGATATAGTGTAGCATATTAGTAGAAGCAGTTACGGTGTTTCCTCACTGAATTTTGGGTCATGATTGTGCCATTCCTAAAAAATGTTTCCATGGTAACTATTTTCTTGCTCGTCAAACCAACTCTGTTCTTTTAACACTAGGTTTATAGAGTGCTTCTCAAGATATGGCTGATATTGACCACATACAATTTCCAATATTAGTTGTGCCATAGAGATTTGGAGGAGCAGGTTATGCCATATACAATTTCCAATATTATATTGTTGGGAAGGATCTGGGAGGACTGAGGAGATAGATTATGGTCATCAGGTTTTTCCTTTTGTTTGCATTTATGGAACTTGTGGTGCAAGGGTTTATGGAGAATGTAAGGTGGGTAAGGTTGCTTGTTTGGAGGAGGGGGGAAGAAATGCTGACATTGGGAGGCATTTGAGGGACTGTTTTTAAGTTTTTCTTGTTATCATTTTTAGGGTTTATAATCTATATTTTCCTCCAGTGCTTCTTGTTTCGTTATAGTTTTAGAGCATATAGTCTTTATTTTCCTTTGGTGCTTCTTTTCTACACAAGTCGTGTGCTATATAGGTCAGGCCACAAAGGCTTTTAGTGACTTTGTTGCTTATTATGAATTTAACTCGCATTGTTTCTGTTGGAATTTCCAGAGGTATGGTGAGTTAAGCAAGCAAAGACTTGATCGTGCAATTCTGATATTCTTTCAACTTCTTAAGAAATCTTACATCGGAGATCAAGCTATGCATTTTTCCAAAGTAATTAAATTTAAATTTAGCTCACTGTTTTTTCTTCAGAGTTTTCAATAACCATTATGTCTCTTGATGCTTCGTTCATTTGGTGCTGCAGTTTTATGATCTACTTTCTCAGAGTCTTGGGATCCATGATCATCTTATGCTTTTGAATTCTATTGCTGGAAAAATTGCTATAAACCTAAAGTTTTATGCAGAGGTAACAATTTAAAAAATTTATCTAATTTCTTGGGGTTGAATAATGAATATGGTACTAAAAATCGTCGTTGTGCAGAGTGAAGATGTTATCAATGAAACCTTAAGTCTCTTTCTGGAATTAGCATCTGGGTTAGTTACATTTCTGACATGATTTCTATTAGTTGGGAATTGTAATATATTGCTTAGATTCTTGTTCGACTTCCATTTAAAAAAATATTATATATCTTATTTTGCAGATATATGACAGGCAAGCTCCTCCTGAAGTTGGACAGAATTGAATTCATAATTACTCATCACAAAGTAAAGATGACTCTGAGCAATCTGTGTTATCTTTCACATTCAATGTCCTTGATCCATGCATTTTCAGATAAATAAATGATCTTGAATTCTTTTTTATATCTTCAGGGAGAGCATTTCCCTTTCTTAGAAGATTACAGACACTCCCGTAGTAGAACAACTTTCTTTTACGCCATTGGTTTGTTGATATTCATGGAAGACAGCATCTTGAAATTTAAGTCTTCAATGGATAGTCTATTGCAGGTACGTGTGTTGGTACTTTTGCATATTTGTGAGTAAAAAAAGCCTATGGGTTTGTCAATTCAAATGGAGGATAGTATATTGAAATTTATTTCTTTCATGGATCCATCATGGATGTGATGGAAAATTGATGTGGGACCTGTTAACACAGCCCAAGGATACAGGCCCTTGGCCACAGCGAAGGTCCAAGCCCAGCATTATAAGGGAGACCTAACTCACACTAGAAAACTGGTTGACTAATGTGGGGACTGTCCACCCTTATAAGCCGCTTGGCAACCCTTCACCTGCCTGATGTGGGATTTCCTTATCAACCACACTTGGGATGCTCCTACATCTTGACAAAGTTCAGTTCTAGTGAGCGCTCAGGACATTTTTTTGAATGGACGTTCTCATGATATGATGTTAATATGCTGCTTTGCATTTGGTTGACTCCTCTCTCTTATTTTGAAGAAAGTTAATTTTGCTGAACTGTTGGTACACCTCTTAGGTATCTCTTCGTTTGGAATCGACTCCTGATGCTATTTTCCGCTCGGATACTGTAAAATATGGATTTATTGGTTTGATGCGGGATCTTAGAGGAATAGCAATGGCCACAAATAGGTATCTGAGCATTTATGTTTTTTTTTGAACAAATGTGTTTGCTTGTGGTAATTATTTATTAATTTTTTACCTTCCTGCTTTCCAGCCGCAGAACATACGGATTCTTTTTTGATTGGCTATATCCAGCACACATGCAACTTCTTTTGAGAGGCATTGCACATTGGACCGATACTCCAGAGGTAAGGTCCAACTCTCTATATTGATACTTTTGCCGTTTTGGTTGGTTTGATTTATTGATGATGATTCTCTTATTTTGACTTACACTCCTGCTCAAAAGTGGAAAGCTTATTCTTTTTAAATGTGATTTAGTATTCATGACAAGTATTAATATGTACTTGTCCTGTTCTTAGTGTTCTAAAAGGTGCCTGTGTTACTTTTATTAGACTTGTATTCTTAGTCTCTTGAGGTGAAAACTCGAGCTTATTCTTTGGGTTACTATTTATTCCTGCAGTCATTATTTACCAAATTTGTAAAGTTACTTGTATTTTTTTTTATGTGGGAATAATTGTGAGAAGTGGATCCATTTTTTCATGGATTTCCCTTGTTTTGTTCTTTTTTTTTGTCCTCCCAATACACCCTTCTAGTTTTATCACTGCTAGAATTGTTTGTATCTCGAAATATTCAAGTGATAAATTTATATTATCAGTAGATGAGAGATCTCAAATTTATTGCTTAGCATTCTAGATTCCCACGGCCTTATTTGGATTGAATTTGGACAGATGGTTTGGAATTTAGATAATAATGATGTATTCCAAAAAATTATTTTTATGGTAATTTTTAAGCTTATCCAATGCTTCTCCTTTTGGCTGACATATTGGGGCCAAGGTAAGGTCCCTTCTAAGTCAAGTTCATTGCCTCTATGATAAGCCAAGGCCTTAGTAAGATATCATTTAAATTCAATGACTTGGCATTGTAGCTTCAAATTCACAGTTTCTATTATGTGTTTTTATTGTGATTACATGATACACTAATGCTACCAAGTTTTGATCCATGAGGGATTAGTCAATCAATGACCATTTATAATATGATTTATGTGAACATTTCATGATAGGTAGATATACAATGACATGTCTCGTGCTTTGATTAGCATTGTAGGTTTGACTCATCAGGCATTCCTTCTTGGTTTTAATTATTGTATTTAACACTTCTGCCGTTGATTTTATATTAGGCCAAAGTATTTAACATGCTTCTAAATTGCTGCTTTCATGACTAAAACTTGAGCCCGTGTTGGCCAAGTACTCGTGGTTAAGTGCCTTCTTTGTGGCATTGACGTAGAGTGTTGGCTTTGCTTTCCTAATACAAATGTTATTGAATAATTATCATGTGGTATATGATGCCTGAATCCTCTGGTAATTGTAATGGTTTCTGATTGGAGGGATTTAGTATATTTATTCCTTGCACATTTTACTCTGAAAGACAGCTCTAATCTGACGCAAGAATACCGCAGGTTACAATTCCATTGTTGAAATTTATAGCTGAGCTGGTGCTGAACAAGTCACAAAGATTGGCTTTCCCTTCATCATCTGCTAATGGTATATTACTTTTTCGAGAAGTCAGCAAAATAATTGTGGCTTATGGATCAAGGATTTTGTCTCTTTCGAACAAATCAGATATGTATACCTTCAAATACAAGGGTATATGGATTTGCTTGACTATTCTTACTAGAGGTATGCATTTAAAAAAATCTCCAACCTTCTACAAGTAATTTGTTCTCTAGTGTTTTCTTCAAATTAATTTGTTCTTTTATCTGGGAAATGCTGTTTGAGTGTCATATATGGCTTTTTGACATCTTTATGAGATGAGATTGAAAGCTTCTCATGCTTGTTCGTATTTCTTACTGGATACACCAGTTGGGTGAATCAAGGGTGCAAGGTGTGACAAAGTTTGTAACACTAGTTTTATGAAATCAAATTCGCAATCCTGTTTCAAAGAATACATATCATGCGAGAGACATGGCTCAACTGCCATTTTAAACTTCCTAATGTTGCTGGCGATCCATTCAAGGAAAATAAATAGATTATTAGTTTTGAAGCCCACATCCTCGAGTTTAAACAGGACTTTGCTTTATTTTAAAAAATTTATCTCAGCCAGTTACATTGATAATGCATGAAAATTTTGCAGCAAAAATCTTGAATCCTCAATTGTTCTGCTGTTCTTCTCATGCACTCCTTCATTCTCTCTCATTTCCGTGTTGATGATTCACCATTATGCACTCCTTGACCTTGGATGCAAAGTAAAATCAAACACGCAAAAACGTGTGATATAAAAATGACACAGAATAGAAGTGCGGAATAGACTACCTATTGTTAGGTGGATGAAACCCTTGAATCCACTAGAAAAATATAAATATATTCTAGAATCCGCTACATGAAGACTTCTCTATAATGAGATTCACATGCCTTTACCAAACCCTATCCTATCCTATTAGATATATGAAAGTAATTATAATGTCAGCAAATATAAACACCCCTTATTTGCCAACAATTTATATTCACTACCGAGAATAATAACTAAATTGTGTCCACCGAAACGTTAAAGCGTGTTGCAAAAGCTTTTTCCTCCCGCTTTCTTCCTCTTCTTTTTTGTAGCTCATCTACAACATGTTGGTTTCAGTTGAAACCACTTTTAGAGCCTGGTTCTTTCTGCTATTTGAGGCTTTGCTTATGTCTAATTCTTACTGCCATTTGAGGTTTCGCATGTGTCCTTTTCATTCTGTGTACCAGCTGCAGCTTATGTATTTGGTTTTGTATGACAGCAATGGCTGGGAATTATGTCAACTTTGGTGTATTTGAACTTTACGGTGACAGAGCATTTGTCGATGCACTTGATATTGCCCTAAAGATGACATTAGCCATTCCATTGTCTGATATATTGGCATTTCAAAAGGTATGACTATTGCGCTTCAAATTTTATGCTTGATATTTTCGCTCCCCCTACAACCACCCTTCTTTTTGGTTGGATCGTGAAGAGGAAATTGTTGTGGAACCTTGCTTAACCAATCAATTCATGGGAGATGGTGTTAGCAGTTCGCAATGGCAAGTGTTCTGCATAGCAGACCTCCTTGATTCATCTCAATTGTTCCTAATGTGGAATTTTGTTACTTTAGGATTCAAATATCTCTAAGAGGCTGATTTCATTCGGTATTACCTAGAGAGGTGGTTGATTCCACCTTGAGTCTTCTAAATTAATCATTATCTGATTCTTTATTACCATAATTGCCTAAAGATAGGGTTGGGAAAATGATACACATGTCAGTTGTCATACTTAGCTTTATAGGAGAACATGTGGCCCAGTGGTCAAGTTGCAAAGGTATAACTTAGAGGTCACAGGTTGCCCTCTATGAGAGCCTCGTGCACATGAATTGCTTACCCTTTTTTTTTGGGTGTTCATTGGATTTCGGATTCTTTTTTCTTTCTTTTTTCCCTTTCATTCTATTGGTGTGTCTGTTTTGTTCCTAAACTGTACTAGACCTTGTTGACATTCTTTTTCTTTACTATAGTGCATCATAAATATATGTGAAATTGAAATACAGGTTTTCTTGAGGCCTGAGGGTTAATGGAGCATGAAGCTTTATTTTTGACACTGATGATTGGCTAGTGATTTATTTATAAAATAAATACATTTAAAGACACTCAAGGTTTTTTTTTACTATGTCTGTTGACTAATTACTTATTTTCAGCTCATGGTGGCGTACTTTGCATTTTTGGAGGTCTTGTTGAGCAATCATTTAGGATTCATCTCTAATCTAGATGCAAGTGCATTCACCTACTTTGTTGGATCACTTGGTGGAGGCCTTAAAAGCTTGAATTCAAATGTCTCTACACAGGTCTTTATAGTCTTTGCAATTATTTGACATATATTTTTCTGTAATGGATCATTATTTCTTAATTTGAAGATCAAAATAGCTTTTTTGACATTAATACTCTGCTAGTGTTAAATTACAAAATCCTTATTGCATAAAACAGTGTTACTTATGTCATACTCTACCTGCTGTTTGATGTCATTCCTCGTAATGTTGTTGCAGTGTGCTTCAGCCGTTGATAGCTTGGCTTCGTTTTATTTCATCCACATTACAATGGGAGAGTCACCTGCTTCAACCACTGCCCTTAATATTGCTCGACATATTTCAGACTGTCCTGGTTTGCTTCCAGAAGTAAGTACATTTAAGTACATTTTTGTCTAGCCACTGGATACTTTTTAAGGTTGGATACTTTTTTAAGGTGGTACCCATTTTTTGTGATATTGATCATCCATAGGGGCAAAGCATCATATAAGCCATCACCACAACACTTATTATTGTTGATTATTTTGTGCTTTATTTAGGCTGAAAAGCTTTACTCTTTTTTAGTCTCTCCGTCAAATTAAAATATGAAAATAGTGTCAAATTATGAGTTATAATTAAAGTAAATTTCCAGTTGATTATCATACGCATTTCAAAATCCTCAAGTACTAAAGATCATATTTTTTTGATGTAGAACAGAAAAAACTTATTGGTTCTTCTCTCTCTATAAGTGGAGCTTTTTCTACCCATTGCATTCAAAATTCATTTTTTCTGAAGCAGTTTTTAGCTTTTTGTATTCTTTTTGTTTGTTTGATACGCAGCTTTCGGTATTCTATCTTCTGGTTTATGGTTGTGGTGTTCGTATTTTATGTAGATTTTGAAAACCCTCTTTGAGATAATTTTATTTGAAGACCGTGGTAATCAGTGGAGTCTTAGCAGAGCAATGCTGAGCTTGATACTTATAAGTGAAGAGGTGATAATTCAACTTTCTGATATATTCAATTTATCTTTTTCATTCTGACCAGTACTTGATTATTTTTAAAGACCTATTGGGATAGGTCTACAGTTAGTGTTAATCATGTGGTGATGTAATATACACAGTATACGTCTTTGCTATTGTACTTGGATAGTCGGTGCACTCATTTCACATTTTCAAGTAGTCAATACTTTCTTGTTGTGGAAACTTGATTAAAAATTATATGGGATCAATTTCAACAAGTCGCCATGGCAGGAAATTATTATTAGACCTGCTAGAGTTCTAAAGATGTATAACTTGAAGTTGAAAAGATTAGGGATTTTTATGTAACGCATATGTTTGGCAAGAAGTTTGCTTTTGGTTCAAAATATTGCTTCGCAGTTCATTTGTTGCCTTCACGTTTTGGTGACAGCTGTTGATTTTACTTCAGTTCATGTATTGGATTATTTAAGATTTCACAATTTTGTCGATTTACCTCAGTTAACTGTCTGTATTGGATTAACTTTCAAGATTTTAGTTAGATGTTGCTTTCTCTTTTTCTCTGAGGTTTTGAATGATCTAAGAATTTTAGTTCATATCTTAATGGACGAATTTTTGAGGTTGGGAGAAGTTTTGTCTAATTTGCATACATCAGAACTGCTAGTCCATATCTTAAGAGGGGAATTTTTGAGGTTGGGGGAAGTTTGTCTAATTTGCATACATTAGAAGTTTTAGTCAAGTCTCACTTAAAATTTAATTTCTGTAACATTTGCTTTCGTTGATACACTGTTTCGATTCATATAATTTTAAGCAGCGTGTTTAAATTTTCTTGCAGATGTTCACAAATGTGAAAGCCTCAATTTTAGCTTCACAAGTAAGTCAAGTTCTTGCAACTAAATTTCTGTCCCCAGATAGTTGCATGTATATGAAAAGGGCTTGAAAGTACAATGAGTATGTTTAATGTGTTTAATTGGTTCATTTCAGCAAAGCATGTTTCAGATGTCTATAAGATATGAAATAGCACCAAGCACAAAACTGATAAAGTACTCTCACTCTATAAACTGGACCTCCAAGCTCCATACTGGGATGGAAAACCTTTTGTACAAAATCTCAGAGTTTATTCTAGAAGCTTAACAAATCTGAAATGCAATACATTAAGTGGCTTTCAAATTACCTGTCTAAAACAAACATCTTAGTCTCTTGCTATCCTAGCTAGCACATAGGGTGGGGGGCTGGGGGCTTGGTTGTTACCTATTATTCTCTTGTGGAAGTACAAAGGAAAATGAATAAGTTGACTTGTCAAGTGTTTCTGCATTAACCCCCTTGGTGTGTTACTGAACTTATCTGATAGCTCCAGGGGTGTTACTAATCTTCAATTTATCAACTATTGTTCTTTTGTAGATGTACTTGGTGATGGGTATATTTTTACCAAATGTTGTTGGAGTCTTTGAATGATCTGAAAGTTGATGGTTTCTGTTGCTTGGATTTAAAAGGTTGTCATTTGTGCTCATTTCTTTTTCAGCCAGCAGGCCAGCGACAGCGGCTCTCCTTGGGATTTGAAAAACTGATGGCAGACATAAGCCGGAGTGTAGATTCAAAGAACAGGGAAATATTTTCGCAGAATCTGAACAGATTCAAGAATGAATTCCGTTCGAAATAATTTGAATGTACGGGTGTACATAATGCCCGAGACTTCCCCCTTTTTTTTCTTTTTTCTTTTTTTTTCTTTCCGAGAAGGGTAGAAAAGATAGAAAATTCCTCCAGCTGAAACGACATACAGAAAACGCCTGTAAAAGAACACTGAGATAGAACTAGAAGAAAAGGTTTGAAAAGGAGACATCCTCAAGCGCAGAGGGAAGCTGCCTCTTATAGATGATGATGTATATTTTATCGAAGTGTTAGAAAATATAAGATGGTATAGTGATTTGTTTTGGTGGCTGATGTTGCGGTTGACAGATGAAGCTGCCTCTTATAACTTTTGTATAAAAGGCGCGCTGGAGAAAATGTGAAAGGTACTTGTATTCAAAATGAATTTTATGCTCTCATTTACTTTTGCAAATGCTTGAACAATAAAAGATCTTATGTTTTCATCTGGTTTTGCAGTCAAGGTTTTATGGTGATTTGCTTTAAGTTGACTGTGCTTGCATCATTCTCTAGTTTCTACTAAACCCCATTTCAGTTTGCGGATCGGGGCGATGATTTACAGATTATGTGATTTGTTCAGGCTAATGACTTCCCGTTGTTGCTAAATTTATAGATATGCTTATTTACATCTTCTATTTCCCCCGACAAATAATTGAGGATAATAATGTTTACGTCTTTCTCAATTGTTATATATATATATATATATATATATATATATATATATATACAGTTTTTCTCTAGTAAGGACTCATTTTACGGATCCTTTATACGGACTTCTTTTCTTGACCCTTGGATGCATCATACGGTCCAGATCTCTATCTTTTCTCCCTCCTCTCCATCGGCAATTCGCTAACTCGGATAAGAAAGATGCCCAGCCAACTGCATCTCAGTCACAAACCCATGTTTTTGTCTCCAATTTGGTGTCTCTGTCTTCCAGATCGACGAACCCATTTCGTGTCTCTCTCTCTCATCTTCTTTCTCTGTCCATCTTGCATTCAAATGGGTCATGTAGGAGAAGACATAGACAACGCGATAGAGAACACGAGTTGAGGATAAGGCAATGACGATGAGAACCTGAGCTATTTTTTTGTTCTGTTCTGGGTTGGATTGGTTGATTGAAATTCTTCTTCTTTTTTGTATTCTTTTCGTTCTTGTGCATATGGGTTTTGGCTAGAGAAAAAAGAAAAACTTCCTTAAACAGGTAGAGAATAGGTAATGTTGATCCAGAGCTTGTGAAACGTTTAGATTGACAAGGGTGCTTGGATTTGCTGAAAAAGATCAAAACTTGGGGGCAGAGAGTGAAAGGAACAAGAGGAAAGGGGAGGGAGGGAGAGAGAGAGAGAACTCCAGATCTGGACCGTACGATGCATCTTACGATCTAAAAAAGAAGTCCGTAAGTTTGATCCTTAAAATAGGTCCTTACCAGAGAAAATCTCTCTCTATATATATATATATATATTAGCCCATGCAGTCAATAAATAATGACTTGGAGGTCTCAAAATGCCGTACTCTATATCCATGTTGAAGAATTGAAATTTTGAATTTCAATTAGGTGTTTGTTACTGAGTAAAAGGATTAACTGTGGGGGAAGAAACCCTTAATTGTATAGGAAAAACTGAGATTATTTTGTCTATGTTAACTGATAAGAATCTCTTTCTCCTTAACTTGTGCTTTGGTGGGCTTGTTTATAGAGTCAACTTAGAGACGTTATATTTTTTGTTAGTGATTTTTTCAAAATGAAGTGGATTTGAAAATTAGCGGATAGAAATAATGCTCAGCCCATTAAAAGGTATATATGAGCCTACTCTGAAAGGGTATCTATGGGCCCAATCTTATACGCCTTTAACACAGCCCAGCCTTTACTCGTCATTTATATAGACCGTTTTTTACTTCCCAAATCCCAACCCATTATAATTAAGCCACCAAGCAATCAAAGTGTCTTTCTTTCCTTCTCTTGAGAAAATTTCAGTGGGAAAATTACAGAGGATGAGGATTATGGAGAGAAAAAGCTCAAAGGGAAGCAAGAAAGTTGCAGATAAACACGGAAGCGGAAGAGGAGAAGAAGAAGAAGGGAGAGCATTTTCAGATCAAATAAGTCGAAATAAGTTGGAAAAAGAGAAGCCGAAAGGGAAACACTCAAGTGGTCAACAACAAATGGAAGAAATGAAGTCTTCAGCATCCAATAAACTGCCAGAAAATCAGAGCCAGAAAAGAAAACATCGATCAAGTATTGAAGAAACCCACGTTTCTGCTGCTGGGTCTAATCGTAGTCGGCATACTAGACGTTTTGATGTCATTGTTGAAGAAGAAGAAAAAACAGAAGCGGGAGTCCATCTACAGCGAAGTCTCAATGAGAAAGAGAAGCCAAAAAGAGAGCACTCGAGGAGTCAACCATGTGAAGCTTCTTCAAAACCACAAGTGAAAGAAACCAAGTCTCCCCGATCGAACAATCAAGCCACAGAAAATCAGAACCAGAAAAGAAAACACCAGTCAAGAATTCAAGAAATCCAAGTTTCTGGTGCAGGGTCCATTAGGAGTCGAGGAGAGCAAAGAAGTGTCGATGAGTTGGAAAAACATGAGCCAAAAAGAAAACACTCGAGGATTCAACCATCTGCAGCTTTTTCGTCGCAACAAATAGAAGAAATCAAGTCTCCTGGATCCAGTAAACAGCCTGAAAAGCAGAGCTGGGAAAGAAAACATCAATCAAGAACTCAAGAAACCCAGGTTTCCGGTGCAGAGTCCAATGGGAGTCTTCGAGTAGCCCATTTAGAGCTAAGAAGTACTGAAAAATTGGAAGAAGAGAAGCCAAAGAGAAAACACTCAAGGGTTCCATTATCTGCAGCAGCTTCATCATCACCACAAGTGGAAGAAATCAAGTCTCCTGGATCCAATAATCCGCCTGAGAAACAGACCCAGATAATAAAACATCAATCAAGTACTCACGGAACCCAGGTTTCCGCCTCTGTATCCAGCAATCCGCCTACAAACAAGAAACAACAATCAAGAATTCCAGAAACCCAGGTTGCTGCTGCTGCAGGGTCTAATAGTAGTCAGCCTCTAAGGCATTTTGCTGGCATTATTGGAGAATGCAGAGGACCTTTTGAGCATAAATTGACAAATTCTGACTCCTTCGAGCACTGGCTCTCCATCACTAAACAAAACTACACAGAATTTTTCAAGCCTTTCTTTGGCAATAATGATGGACATTGGACTAATGTGACATTGTGCAATGCTGAAGATGGGATCAGTAGAGAATATTACTTGACTCTAAAGTTCTGGGGACCCAAGTGTGTACTCGATGGAGTGTGGAAAAGAGAGAGAGAGTGGAACGGAGATGGAGAGTGGAAAAGATTCCGCGAAGAACATAAATCTCTTATCAAAGTTAATGGAATTATCAAGATATGGATATTTCGCCATGCCCGAAATGGGAGGATTTACTGTGTCATCACTCCAGGGACAGGAGATTCATTGGAAAGTTCCAAACCAATTCCAAAGGATCAGAAGCGGCGATCATCGACATGGAAGAACTGACATTGGAATCAGTTGCTGATGTAGCCAAACAGAGACTAGTGTTACTGAGTAGAAATTATGGTCTACATTGTAGAGAAAATATCATTCATTTGTATGTTAGAGACAATATGAAATTCTTTTGGGAAAGTAAAATCTTGATTTGTAGGATTCAGTTTGGGTAGGAAACCCTTTAACAGTATAGTGCATATGATATATGAACATCATTCTTCCTACATGAATTGATCAGAAACTATTTATAGTGATGTAGAGGATTTAAAATTCAATTTAAAAGAGTTGATGTAAAAAATATTTTGATTTTTCACCTCTGTAGTAATATCTAGCAGAATTTGATCACTTAAAAAATATCACTTTTTAGAATTCATTTTCCTTCCGGAATTGTCCATTCCATGTTAATATTCAAGAAAGCTCAATTCCTAATTGTCATGGAATTTCAAATTTCATTTCAACTTCTAACAACGAACCAAACGAGGGAATTTCACAAGGAATCAAAATTTATCATTCTTTTTCGGCCTGAAACGGTCTACCAAACATGGCAAGAGAAACTTTGAGACATACAAACTATCACAATGTTTGGGTTAGAAGTCGTTCTTTACAAGGAAATGTAGGTGTGAAGAGAATGGAAGAAAAATAGCAACAACGGCTTGTCAAGAGATTTTCACGAAGGGGAGAAGAAGTTTGTTCAAAAATATTATGATCTTGTCATTTTCTACGACGGTTGATCTCTTGAAAAATGTGATTTTCCATTCTCTTTGTAAATTCGTAAGATTGGTAAAATCCATAAAATGAGAAAAATTGATGAAATTGTGGAATCTACTAAACTAAATTGTAGTATCTTACTAAACCTACGATTCTGAATATGTTTGAATAGTTTTTCTCATATGAGATCATGAATTGTACGATATTATGATCTAAATCCCGATCAATCATGCGCATAAGTATCTGAACCGCGAAATATTGGAAAAATCGTGCGATTTTTCATGATAAAGTGAATTTATGGATGTGATCGTGTGGGTGTTACATTTTTATGACTACAGATGAGACTTGTTATGTTGGAACTTCTTTTAACTTTTTTTGAATAACACTCTGTAATTATATCATTTATGCGTCTGTTTGGTTAAGTATTTATACAATTTATATTCTGTCAAATATGTTCTCAGACATTATATTCTACACCAGTTTATATTTTGTTTGACATACTCTCAATCAAACAGATGTTATATATGTTGCGACTTCTGTGCATGATAGACTATTATTTTGGATGAGACTTATGTTTGGATGATATATCAGACTATTAACATTTTTAAAATAATAATATATTTTTATATTAAATTAAACATGTGATTTGAACTTTGGCAGTGTTTGGTAATCTTTTTAAACAACATACATGCTACACTACAATGTACAAATTACACAAAAAAATGTTATATAATCAAACACTAATTGATAAATCTAGGCATAGCAACGGGGCGGATAGGGGACAGAATTCGGTCACCCCATCCCTGAAACGTTTTTTTTAAAGAAGATTTTAGTTGAATTAAGATTATAGTTTATAATTTAGGATTTAGGATTTAGGATTCAAGGACTTTAGGATTTAGAAATTAGATTTAATATTTACGTAAATTAGGTTTAATGTTTAGACTTTATAAACTTAAACCTTAAAGTTCAGGAGTTGAAACTTTAGGGTTAGTCTTTAGGTGAATTATGATTAGTGTTCATAATGTAGGGTTTAAGATCAATGACTTAAGGGTTTAAATCAAAGAACTCAAGGTTAAGGAGTTGAAACTTTATGGTTAAACTTTCGGTCAATTAAGATTAGTGTTTATAATTTAGGGTTTAGGATCGAAGACTTTAAGGTTTAGATTTAAATTTTATATTAATTAGATTTAATGTTTAGACATTAGATTTTAGGACTTAGGGTTGACGGATTAGATTTAGTATTTATACTTTAAGGTTTTTAAATTTACACACACACATATATATATATATATGGCTTATACATTTATATGAGTTTATATATTTACACATAGATTCAATATTTATAGGATTTATAAAAATATATGTATATAACATACCGCCCCGCGTTTGTGCCCCGTCGCCGCCCCACCAAAGAATCGGGGTGGGGAGAACAAATTTTGCCACCCCTAAATAAATCAACATTTAATTTAGTATTTTTCTGCATTTTTGAAATGGTAAAAAAAAACAATTTTAAGCAACATTTTAAATGATTTAAAAATTAAAATGTATAAACTACCTCTTATATTTGAGTCAAGTGGCCAAAATACCATTCATTTAAAAAATTCTATTTCCTTTTTATAATTTTTATATAAAAATGTCGAAATATGTTAACATTACTAAAAATATTTTTAATATTTATATTAAAAGGTTCAAAATATTTTAATATTATTAAAAATATTTATAATATTTATTTACAAAAGGTCGACATTTAGTATTAAATTTATATAAAATATGTAGAAATTTGTTATTATTATTAAAATTGTTAAAATAATTATATAAAATATATAAATTTCATTTATATATTACTTGGTGCTACTATACCTATATGTAATCAACTTTTTGTTTGAAAAATAAATTAAACAACCACAACATTTCAAATAATAATATAATCAACATTTAAAAAGAACAGATAAGATAACAACATAGATGTCATATGCTCAAGGCAAAAATATTTGCGAAACAGTTAACAGTACCTTGATCCACTGATTGAACCAATGAACCAGTGACTCGGTCTCGTCCCTGACCCTGAATCTTTGTCCGGTCTGGTTTAATGATATTGCTCAAAATCAATTAAACCCTAAACCCCAGTGCAGTGTCACTTGCTTTCGTTACTCATCCGCATCGATTCTTATAGAATCGGACGAAGAAAATGCCATCGTTTCCTCCTCCTGGATCCGTCACCATATGCGAAATCAACCGACACTTGAGTATGTACTCTCTCTCTATGACTGTATCTTTATACATATCTAGAGCGTGTGCATATACACATCCTGTAGCTCAAACGAATCCTTATTTTTATCGTGTAACGGTAACGTATACGGTAATACAATGCAGTTACGGGCGAGGCGCTCTCTGACGATTTATCTCGGGACTCTTATGGGAAGATTCTGGTGAGAATTTGTTCTGTTTCGTTTTTTCCAGTCAATTGAACCCCATGTGTTTGGGTGTCTTTTAGTTTGTTTTGAAATTTTGGAGTTTCTTTTTCGGTGTAGGGAATGATATTTAGCGCGGTTCCGTTTCAATCGGAGCAGCTGTTGTCTACACCAAGTCCAGAGCGGGACGCTGAACGTCAAGAAAGAACAAACGGGGAGACCGCACAGAGGAGTAATGGTTTAGCATCAGCATTGCGGGGGATTGTCAATGACTCCCTCAAGCGCCTGTTTTATCATCCAAACGATGTAAAATTTCTGGTTATTTCCTTCAATTGCCGCCGCTCTATTTCTTTCAGTTTTTTTGTTATTGTCCGTTGTGCTAATGGATGATGGAACGCGCGGTCAATTAAATTATTCACATGCCCATATATAAGTAATCACCCGAGAAGTGTTCCTTGAAGTGTTCCTGTGCTCTTGTGGTGATTAGATGTTGCAGGATATTATATTTTGAGCTTCCTTCTTTCCCCGAGGGTTTAAGCTGTTTCTATCTGATGCTTTGGAACTTGCAGAGGGACTGTTTTTAGATTTTAACAATTTAGGTTGAAATGAAAGAAAGTATTATCAAACGAGACAGAATCTGAGTTACAACTAAAGTGCACTTTTCCAGTATACAAACAAAGATACTAAACCAATGATCAATGAAGGTACTCAAATGGGTTCTTATCCTTCGAAAGCTCCCTAGTTCCTTTTTCAGCCAATTTCTTTTGCTCCTTTGCGAACAACTAATATCCCTTTTCTTCCCTTGCATCATTAATGTTCACATGCAAGGGAGGAAGGGGGCATTGAAGGTGGTTATGTCTATGACTCTATTCCAATGCATCCATGTTATCACTTTTTGCAAGGTTTCTCAGATTTATGTATGTCAAACTCTTATGGCTAGTAACTTGAATTCTGTTGTATCTTGGGAATTTGATTATTTGTAATCTATTTTATGTAAGATTAACATCCATGGTAAAGGCCACTCCTCATACGAACGTGAATAAAGAACAACTACATTAGAAACTGGTGACAGTAAATAGTATTAGTGTCTCACATTATTTTTCTTAGTAGGTTAACTTGTTACCAGAGGTTAATCTTCAAGGAGTAAGTTGGCATCAACATAAACATATAATTGCATTTATTTCTGGACCACATCAAGTTACCGTACATGATTTTGAGGATTCAGGTCAGTAACTTACCATAACTTTTTTAAAAGTGGTCTTTAATAACAGTTTCCTCATTGTTCAAGTTGTTACTCTGCTATCTTTAAGGCATCAGTTTTACTGAAGAGCGCTCCTCTTAACCCCGTTTGCATGCTTTCAAACGCCAATTTTATGTTTGGACAGATGGAAAGGACCCTTGCATTTTAACCAGTGAATCTCAGAAAGACATAAAAGTTCTAGAGTGGAGGCCGAACGGTGGAAAGTCACTTTCTGTTGCATGCAAGCAAGTATCCTAATTTCTGTTAGTCACTATATGGAATGGAAAGCCTGTGTAGATTCTCAGCAATTGGATTACATTTCAGGGGTGGAATTTGCATTTGGGCTGCTTCCTATCCTGGCAATGCTGCATCTGTGAGATCTGGTGTCTCTTCATACTTGGGAACGCTCTCTAGAGGATCTGGAACTCGATGGGCTCTGGTGGATTTTCTTCGGAGTCAGAATGATGAACAAATTAGTGCACTCTCATGGAGTCCTGATGGAAGATATCCAAACCAAATCCCATTTCTCATTTATTTTATTAATTATGTGACTCATAAGTCATACCTTTTTGCTTCTTTCCTGAAGGCTCTTGTTTACCATTATACCTGCCATTTGCATATTTATTTTATGTTTGTGTGTGTGTTTTTGCTTCTTTTCTGCGATAATCTCTGGTTTCCTTCACCAATCTTCACATATTTGGCATCTGGCTCATATGAGAGTGCATCATTCACCATATGGGATGTTGCTCAAGGTAAACTTTTTTTTGTTGTTTTGTGTGTGTAGAAACCTTCAGCTGAACAGTTTTAACAGTTTTGTTTTGCTTCTTATAGCTTAGAATCCTTTCCTTCTTCACTCAAGTTAAATCACTGATTTTTCTGGATAAATTTGAAAGTAGTATGATGAATCAAGAAGTTCTTTGGATCCTAGGCAAGGATGGAGATTTCACCTCTCCCTACCCCCAAACAGGGGGGGTGGGGAGGGGATGCAGTGCTAGGTCTATTGTGAGTTGGGGAAAATTTTTAGTTATTAGGAGATAGAATTTTAAAACCACGTTCTGGGCAAAAGAATAATTTTTTTATAAGACATAGGTACAATTTGCTAATATTAGTGTAATTATTTTTTTGAGTGGGTTCAGCTAATTATGCTTGGGTTGGCCGCTGTCCCCAACCCAAAAATGGAAAATTCAGCATAAGAAAAGATGCCTCTGCAGATTGGTTGTGCACACTGTAGACTATGCTGAAAGGTTTTGTTTTATTCTTTATTTTTTTGGTTCTACATATCTGGATTGGTTTAAGAAAAATATATGGCTAGGGACAATTTTTAATACGTACTAAAAGTGATGAGATTGAAAACTAGTAGTTGTGTACGTAGAAGACCAAGTGCAAACTGACAACTACATACTCAAATCTGTTGAGCAACAGTCTTTGAGTACAGAGTTTGTAATTGCTTTCACCTTCATTACAGAACCAAAGAGGCCCTTTTGGGTTTCACTTTTTTTTATATAGAAAATGTTTTGCGGTTCTGTCCTCTATCTTACACATTAATACAGATTATCTCCTTTCTTTGGGAAGATATAATCTTTAGTATCTGAGGTTTGATGTTCTTATGTTGATATAATTCCAGGGGTGGGGACACCTATACGACGGGGATTAGGCGGCATATCAATGCTAAAATGGTCACCTACTGGAGATTACTTTTTTGCTGGAAAATTGTATGCCTGCCACTCATTAATTTTCACGATTGTACTGTTACTGACACGATTCTATATAGTATCTCTACGGTATTGATTATATTCTTTTACAGTGATGAAACATTTTATCTTTGGGAGACAAACACGTGGACTTCAGAGCCATGGTCTTCAACAAGTGGCTTTGTCACGGTATTGTTTACTTTTGGACTGCATTGCCTGCTTCTCATTCTAGCTTTTCATTTTACTCAAGTCTTCCCGTGGCTGATATGTTGGATGATGTCAGCTCAGTTGTTTTTTTTTGAATAATTGGTACAGTGAGGTAAATAAAAAATTTCTCTTGCATGTGGTTTATTCTTTTTCTTGCTCCTTTTTTGTGCAAGGGATGATGTGGGTTTCTGAAAAAAATCTGGGCTAATTTTGTAAAAGTTTATACGATGTAGTGGGATAGGTCTTGGTTATCCTACCCATTCCTGAGTGCAAAGGATAACCAATTCCTGATGCAAACAAAAGAAAGGCAAGGATACTTAACCACATAAACGGTGATTTTGATGAAATTCAATGCATTGGGTATTGTCTTTTTTTTTTCTTCTTTCTCTCGTTTTTCTATTTTTTGTTTTTTATTGGTTGAATGTGATGACAATTTGCATGCCATGGAATCCACAGCTACTGATGTATTGTATCATCGCATTGCATCTGCTTTACTCCTCCCCCACCCCCAAAAGAATTTTTTTTAGCCTGCTCCTTGTACTGTTAAAAATTTATACTAGTTTTTTTTTTACATGAAGAAATTTGTACTGATTGCCAATCATGTATTATGTTGTCAGGGAGCAACTTGGGATCCTGATGGCCATATGATACTGGTTGCTTTCTCTGGATCTTCGACATTGGGTTCTATTCACTTTGCATCAAAGCCACCATTATTAAGTATGCAAAGTCAATCTAGTTCACATATTTGATCGACTCATTTATTATTTAGCCAGTTCCTTAAATTGAGGCACCATGTGATGCATTAGGACATGATTAACTCAATGTGTCCCACATAGTATCCAATTCATGGACTATAAATGAATAAGTCTATTAACAGTTCATGGTAATCCTTGAAAAGTTCATCCATGTTATTCATATCAGATCTGTGAATTGTAGTTTGGTGTGGTGATCTTTTTATTTCAGTTCTTGAAGATAAAGTGTCATACTTTACTCTTGATATGGCAGCCAACATTTGATTAAGATCATAAGAAGTCCTTACCTCAGCTCATCAAGAAATGTTTGAAATAGCTTCTAGCCTTCTAGAAGAACATCACTTTTGAAATCTTATTGGGAGCATGACAACAGAAATTCCTGGTACAATCGTTAAATGTAAATTTTCTTTTGAAGTTTTAAAAAATCCATGGGAATTTTTGAAGGAATATCTTGTTTAACACATTTGTTTATGACTCAGATCCAGTTTACTGGTTCTCTATGTTTTAACTTGGATTACTGGTTGCAAAACAAAAGATTCATGCATTCAGGCACAATGTTATTGCCTGTGGAGCAAACTTGTGATGCCTCATATATCACTTGTAAATTGTAATTTACTTACATTTTACCAGGTCTTCCTTGTTTGTTTCGATTTGGTGGTATTGCCTACTGTTTCTGTATATCATATATTCCTAGATCTTCTTAGGGGCATTCCCACTGCAGTGACTCTAGTAATCATGACTATCATTTATTGTTTTTTCCCCACCAGATGCTCACCTTATACCAGTTGATTTGCCTGAGACGAGTTCCTTGAGTAGCAGGTATAGATAATAAAAATTCTTTACTTAGAACTGTTAAGTTTATTTAGTCTATTGACATAACAACCATTTTGTAGACATTGAGAGGAAAAATTTAATACCAACGAAAACTTAACAGTTGGGTCCCAATTGTAAAAGTTCTGTTGGGCCCAATTGGGACAAGCAAAGCCATCTTGCCTCTGTCCCTTTCTAAGCCTTGGTGAATGCAACATGCACTGTGTAAACTTTGATATCCAGATGTAATTAACCAAAGCTTCAGTGTCGGTTACAAATAAGGCCCTTGTATTCTTCAATTAATAGGGCAGATATAGTGTACCTAATAAGTGTGAGATATGTTTATTATATAATTTTTTGAACAGCATTTGCATGGAGTTTTTTTAACATAAGTGATTGTATTTTCCCCCCAATAAGTCTGTCATTGTGTTATATTGTACAGTCAAGGAATTGAGAAGATAGCCTGGGATGCTTCTGGGGAACGATTGGCTGTATCTTTTAAGGGAGGGGATGATATTTACAAAGGTCTTATTGCCGTGTATGACACTAGAAGGAATCCTTTGATTTCTGCCTCACTGATGTAAGTTTTTTTTATGAGCAGTTCCATAATTTATTGTTCAGTTGTTAAGTATTGTTAATTTCATGTAAAATTGTAAATTGTGTAGTTGTACTCGAATTCCATCCTGAGCCAGTTTTAACCTATGAATTACTGCAATGTGAACTCAGTGGATTTATAAGAGGACCTGGAGAGAACCCCCAGCCGATTGCATTTTCATTTCATGGAAAGTTCAAACAAGGACCATTGCTTGCTGTTGTAAGTCCTTAACTTCTTGATTTTAAGTTAACCTTTTGTTATTATACAAGTGTATGCCTGATTTTTTGGAATGCCCAAACCCAATAACATGACTCACGAATGTTCGGGATGGTTGGAGGGGAGGGGAGGGTTGTGATTGTGTGGTTCTTGATCGACAAAACCCCAAATGAAGGGTTTGCAGTTGTCAGGCATACTTGTGTGTTCGAAACCACAAAACTGCGCAAACACCTCTATATGGACTCCTCTCCCAAAACAAGGTTTTCAAACTTAAAAACTTCACCTCACCTCACCTCACCAATGTTTCCCAACCCTCTTCTCCCCAACCTCTGCCTATCCCAGCTTATGGGTTCACCTAGGGCTAGAGTCTCACAAAATATTGTGTTGCTACCTTTTCTAGTTCTTATGGTTTAGTTCACGTTCTTTTCAGTATTTTACCGTTGACACAGTTTCATCTAGTGATGCGTGCATCTTGACAATGTTTTTTTTTATTCCTTTTGCAGTGTTGGAGCAGTGGATTCTGCTGTACCTACCCTCTTATATTTCGTTCTCATATCCTTCCTTAGAAAGGTATACGTCCTTCTGCTATAATCCTGCTACTGTGCTAGCTACAATATGTATATCATCACAAAAATAAGTTTATGCGCATTTCATTAGGGTATCATGCTCAAACAAGATTGGTGGAGCAAATGGAATGCCACGAGGGTATAATATATTATCAATTTCATCTTGTTCCATTACTGTTGTATTTGTAATTGAAATCTTTACGCTGATATCTGTCGTATCTGTCTTGCCATGGAGTTAGTGATGAATTTGGAAGTTTTTTTGGTCTCTCTTTTCTTTTTTCTTCTCTCTCTCGCCATCCTGCTTGCTGCTTGCATTTTCTTCTTTTCTCCCCTCTTGTTCACTCTGAAGGTCGCTTGTACATTTTGCTTATTTGGTCTTTGAGAAATTGTTGCTGTAAACTGCAAAGATTATTAAAGAACTGGAAATCAGGGCGGATTAAGGCTGTTTGAATGTGCCCTCCTCCCTCCCCAAATTGTTTTTTTTTAAAACTATTCCAGCATTAGAATCTCTATTAGAATCTTCATAGTATGAAAATATTTTTTTTTTATTTTTCATTTTTGTTGAACTTCAAATTAAAAATTAATAAGAAACTAATGTCCACTTTAAAATATGTTAACGAGCTAAAATAAATATTATGTGCAAGGCTAAAGTTTTCACAGTTTATTGGACATAGGGAAGTTAAAACTACCAATGCACAACAAATACTCGTATAGCTCGTTTCGAATCAGATGAGTATGTGCTCCGTTAGTTAACGAATCAAAGAATGGATGCTGGTATTTTTGTGAAAAAATAACGAATACGGATACAGAAACCACTTGATGAAGATAGAGTGAAGATTAAAAAAATATGAGCAATGTTACATCCATCCAAAATATCATCTCCATTTTATCTCTAGATTCATGTGACGTGTTTTAACCATTGATTATAAATACACATATATGGATTATTACTTGAAATCGAGCGCTTCAAATTAATTAGAGTTACATTTTGAGGATTTCAAACATTATCCTAAAATATTCAACAAGTATTTTAGCCGGAACGGATAGAGAACAGTAAAATAGCATAAACTCGTTCGTTTTACATTCCTAGTTGAACAAGCAGACAGCTTATTGGATCCGGGCCCATTGTGAGTTCAGCCCAGCCCAGTCTACTTTCATCCCAAAAGGGGAGTACCAAATCCAATCAGTATGAAGGAAAGTCAACAGCACGCATTACGCGCGTCTAGAGAGCCGGTAGTTTTATGACGCAAAATCGAAATTGGCCGGTTGAATTCCGATTGCTAATAAAATGGCTCTCCTCTTCTTTTTCACTCCTCCATGTCGACTCTCTTCCTCCTCCGCTCCGCATTGTTCGTTCTCGTCATCGTCGAGAACTTTGGCTGTAAATGCTGCTCCAAGTAAGACTGTCTTTGGCATACGCAATCCTAACTTCTTCACGTCTTGTTCGCGGTTATATTTTGTGTCTCACTTGTGATTGCTTCCTTGAGAGGGAAGAGGAAAGGAAATAGTAACCCTACATTTTTTGAAAGGAGGGAACGTTTTCTATGATCTCTCATTATTTGAGAGAATCTAACTGATTCAGAGCCCGCGAATTTTGTCAATTATAGTTGTGTTGATATGGGTCTAATTGAACGGATTTTCCAATTTATGAATGATTGCGTTATACACCCTATTCTCTTACTATATGGGTTATGTTTCTGTGTGTGATTTTGGTTACAGATTTTCCAATTTATGGATGATTGCGTTTATACACCCTTTTCTCGTGCTATATGGGTATGTTTCTTTGTGTGATTTTGGTTTGGGCTATACGTATATTGACCTTTACCTCGTTCTATTGCTATACTGCTTCGTTGATCTGTCTTTAGTGTCTTCTTTCCCAAACAATTTTGAATCGTTTGTTGGTCTGCAGTTTCTAGGTTGTACATCAAGCCTATTGATTTTTACTCAAACTCTCTATGGGGAATTTGCTTTGATAAGTCCTTTTGTGCCTTCAGAAGGGGAGGAATTGTTGCAAATGCATCTTTAGACATAGAGGAAACTGGTCCAGATGGTGAAAAGGCTATATCTGAGAGTGATGATGATGATGATGAAGAGAACATGCCGTTTGACAAAATTCCATTGGATTCAAAGTTGCAGCTGAAGCTGGAGCAGAAGATGAGGATGAAAGTGGCCAAGAAAATTAGGCTTCGAAGGAAGAAGCTTATTAGAAAGCGGAGGATGAGGAAGAAAGGTCGATGGTCGCCTTCAAAAATGAAGAAGTTGAAGAATGTCTGACCTTTAACTTGTGCTATCTAGTAAGACAGACTTTACCCTTTTGCTTCAATGTCCTTTACGTTTTATGTTTTGTTGTTGGTGTATTGTCATAGTTTGTTTTTCTGAAATACATATTTTAAATGAATATATTGTCTATTGGCTAAAATTCTATATCTTGAAGTATGCATGTTCAACCCGAGTGAAAGATTTGAATGCCCACTGCCATGAAGTCCGTTCAGTTGAACCGTGTATTTCAACTGTCTGTATCTTATTGGAAAAGTTCTATCTTGTTGAGTTAGGTACTAACTGGCGATTATTCATAGATTCTTGATCCAACTTGAAACAATAAGCTAACGTATACTCGTCGACTTTTTGTAAGTACTGTATAGATTGTTGTATTGTGTTTGACACCTTGAAGGTAGATATATTTGCATAGTCCTGTAGTTGTTTTAGCCTTTTAGGTATTGTGTTTTTGTCTGCCATCTTAAAGATCAACATTCATAGATCTTCCTTCTAAGGCATGGGAAATATTTAAATCTAAGAATGTTTTGAATTTTCTGGATTTTAAAAGAATTTGATGCTACTTTATGCTGCTAGCCTCCTACAAAAGATCTCTGAGTCGTGCTGCATACTTAACAGGGGCGGGCAAATGATGAGAGTACAGATTTGGGGGTTTTGGCCTATTTGGTGAGCTCTGAAGTATTAGAAGCTGGTATTTGGATGCATAAGGTTAGCTGGTTCAGAAATTACTAGCTCATCTTTTATTTCCAATGGCAAACTTGGGAAAATTTTAGCCTGTGCTTGCTTGCTAACTTTCTCATCAGTTGGATTAAGATTTTTGCTAGCATCTCGATAAAAAAATTCCAAAATCTTCATAATTATTTTGACAGTATATACACTACAAAATTTGAATGAAAATTGATAGACAATATCTCTGTTGAGATACTTTTGAAATGTTTGTTGTTGGTATATTTTTAACATTTTCGTTAAGATTTGGACAAGGATTTCCACGGTGATCAAGTCCAACTTAACTATTAATAGGAAGGGGAAATTGCCAGGAAGGATGTTTTATGGATGACACAAGCTTAACCTTTTATAAGATCCACTCAAAAGTCAAAACAACTGATTGGCCCATGAACAATAATGAGCCCACATGAATGGGCTTATTTTGGGCTGGGCACAAGGCCCAAGCAATGTTTAGGGTTGGAGAAAGCCATAAAGGTGAGGGCCGCGGTTCAAGTTTTTTCCGCGTCGTTAATCTTATCCTCCTTCGCGTTTCAGAGAAGAGAATTAGAGGGTAGAAAGGGGTGGAGCTTATCCGATCAAACCAATTCAATCCCGAACTGCCGCAAATGATTTGTACCGACCAAAGATAAGAGTGCAAATAATGTCTGTCCCTCCCTGCGTCAATTATATCCTCTCCCTCTCTTCACAATCCTTTATATCGTCTACAATCTCCATCACCGCAACCCCAAGTAAGTGAATCTTCTACCATTTTTTTCAGTAATTTTTTAGATTAAGAATGATTTACATTTAGAGTGAAGAGAGATTTAAGCGATGCTTGATATTGATTTTTGTGCTGTCTGAGCACTTACTGCTTCTGTACTCCCCACCCACTCTTTTTGTAGTATATCCATATATATGGTTTTTGGTAGCAGAATAAAAGCGGTTGGGTAATTCAATTTTGTTCCTGTAGACATATTCTTTGAACTGAAGCTGTTTGGTTGTTCTGTATGCTGGCTTGGGCATTTTATCGAACACATTTGAAGCTGTCCATATTGTCTGTGTGTCTATGTGGGTGGGGATATTGAACCCCATATATGTAGGCCTTCCATCTTCTTTCTTTTCTTGATTGTGATGGTGGAGTAAGACTAAACTCATCAGTTTATTATCCTAGGTCGGAACAAGTTGATAGGATCCCTTTTTTACGTCCCCATGTCCCTCCCGTGTGGCGACATGGGGATGTAAAAAAGGAAAGAGACGGATGGGGTCTCTCCCTATTGGCATTGCGGATCCCAGTAGGAGGCTTGCACAACGGGCTATTAGCTCAGTGGTAGAGCGCACCCCTGATAATTGCGATGTTGTGCCTGGGCAGTGAGGGCTCTCTGCCACATGGATAGTTCAATGTGATCATCACTCATTAGTGCATGACCCTTAGATGTGGATGACAGTCGCAGGTTCTTTTAGTCCAAGAGGAGTAGCCATATCGACAAGAGATTCAAAGTTTCAAAAGCTGAGTTTACACCTTTTCCTAAAACCCCTACTCAACCTCCAGGAGTAGAAACAAAAGAGAGGAGCGGGCACCCTTTGGAAAAAATCCTTTGCCAGCCTCAGAAAAATTACATACAGAAGAGTTAGTTAAGCTCCTTTCTCAATCCGTTCAAGCATTGGTAAACCAGCATTCCGGAGGAAATTTCTTTGTTTACGTGAATAATGCTCTTAGGGTGCTAGCTTTACCTAGATAAAATTATTTGCTTATTTTGGCTTGGTTTTATTTTAAATTAAAATAGAAAATAATATAATTAAGTATTGTTAGATCTGGTTTGAAATGCAAGAGCAAAAAAAGAGAGAATGGCATAATAATGAGACAAAAGAAAATACCCACTTAATTCATATTCATTAAATACTGATTTCTAAATTGAATATCGAATTTTTTTCCTCTTTTTTGTTTATCTTTTATGTTCTTTTCTCTTTCTTAACGACCCATATTTGGTACAATCAGAAATGATTATATTATTTAGATATCCGCAATTCAATATATATGTATATACACCACATAATGAATCCTTGGACCATTTTTGTTGAAATGCATAAAATTCCCATCTCTTCTGTTATTGATCCGCTCCTTCGGATTACGTGATATTGTGTGGATTTGGGGTTGATGTTGCATAAATTAAACTGAAGTAGAACTTCATAGCATAGGTGATCCCTCTTCACAATCACATAAAAGAAAGAAAGATGCATTAGCCATTTCACTTCATTGTTACAACCTGTAGTTGAGCTTTATCTTAACTATGGTTATCTGCATTTCTTTTGCTTGTATTTCACATTGAACAGCTTATTTGGTATATTTGTTTCCAGTTTCTAGGTTGCACTTGAGGCCCATAAGTCAGAACCCAAAATCTTTCAATGGAATTCAATCTTTTGAGCCCCTTAACGTTAGAAAAACTGGGCAATTAATTGTCAGAGCTTCATCTGAGACTAATGAAACTGGTTCCAAAGATGCTGTTCAACCTCTTCCAGATAACAAAGAAGAGTCTGTTCCAATTGACAAACTTCCCTTAGAGTCCAAAATGCAGGAGAGGATGGAGCAGAGGATGAAAATGAAGATGGCAAAGAAGATAAGGCTCCGAAGAAAACGGCTTGTTCGCAAGCGAAGGATGAGGAAGAAGGGCCGATGGCCTCCTTCAAAAATGAAGAAATTGAAAAATGTATAACCTTTGCCTCAACATTGCGTCAGCGGGTTAAGTACTGAGCTTTGCATCTCGTCATTTTGATTTGTTTATTGGAAGTTGCAAGATTGGATATACTGCCATTGGTAACCAGATGAAACAACTGCTATGTGGTGCTTTTGTTTGTTTTTCCCTAATCTTAATACACGATAGATTATTGGGTTTACTATCTGAGGTTTGAACTTTGAAACCTGCACTACTAATTGTTGACATCACCAATGAGAGGCCATTGAAAACACTTGATACGAAAGGCTGAGGAGCATCGACTGAACTAAAAGTTCTTAAAGTAGCATAATTTTCCCAGTATCCAAACAGAAAATTTTGGGGTAATAATAGGCAGGATTCCGTCAAACGCAATACAGAATCAATGCATAAAATATTTCAAAAAATGGAAATGAAATGTGAGTCAGTCAAAATTCACCTCTGCTTTGATGCTGCCAAGGTGACATTTCCCCCAACCAGCACGATCATTCCGACCCCGAAATTCAAAGTACAAGAAACCCAAATGCTATAAGCACTGAACAGCATACCCACAAATCCAGACCCTCAACGGAGTAGCCGAGTAGGGGTTTGATAGACGACAGGAGCACCACCCCGGAAACCGCCACAAACGCGAGGTTCCATATTCCGTCGAGCACTACGATCGGCCTCGGTAGTGGTGATAATTAACGCAATTTTCACCGCATAGAGCACAAACCTATCCTCTAGTAACCGGTTTTCTAGTGGTTAGTTAGGTGTGTAACAAATGGTATTAGAGCGAACCCTACTGGTGTGCGCACCCGTGTGAGGGTGTGGGAGCGTGGGCGCCAGGCGCTTTGGTGGATGCGCCCGTGCGCAGCTCGGTGGCTACCGACGTGTGCGTCCCATGGGGATGGCTACCGGCGTGGGCGCCGGTTGCGGAAGCGTGGTGGTGTTATATGTCCCACATCGCTTAGGTAGGGGGAACTTAAAGTGCTTATTAGGGAGCACAAACCTATCCTCTAGTAACCGGTTTTCTAGTGGTTAGTTAGGTGTGTAACAGATGAAGAGCGTGGAAGTAATGGTGGGTTGACGCGTAGCGAATAACTGCATCTGTTACCACCGGTCCATATCTTCTTTCATCAGAGAACACGCCAGCTTTTACCACTCTCGTCCTGTTAGTCTCTCTTGCTATGCAGTTCGAGGTGAGCCATGTTGGGGGCATAGAGAACTGCTTTGTGTCTCTCCCTCTTCAACTCATCCAAACCCTAGAGTCCACGCGCTCTGGGTCGCTGCCTCAGGTACTATGTCTTGAGCTGCGTAGTCTATCTAATGATGGCCAGTGGGTCATTGCTTGGTCCGGTGCGACCTCCTCTTCGTCCGCAATTGAGGTAAGCATAGTCATTTCTCGATTCCACTCCGAAAAATCATACTTCTCTCCGCTATAAATTTCCTGTTCTGGCGTTTATGCATAGCCTGAGAATCAAAAATGGTATTGAAATCTAGATGAATGAAATCAGATAGGTGACTTTTGGGTTAACAGTTACATAGTTATAGGTGTCTGATAACCCTTGCGATTGGAGTAGGGATGTCGTAGTTCAGTAGTGTTGTGATAAGCAACTTCTTAAAATTGATTAGCCCAGCGCCCAGAAAAGAGCTCAGGAACAGGAAGTAATCTATATATGTCTTGGTGCTTCTAAGAGACCTAGTATATCAATTTCCCTATTTTATAAATCGTTTGAAAGAAAACAACCCATGCCATTTGGCATTTATATTTTGATATCAAATGACCATCTGCATCCCATGAAAGAAGCATTTTGAGAATAGGTGCATTCTGGCTCAGCACCCTGACTTCTTTTTTTTCCACCCTTGCGTTATCATCAATCACCCTAACCTTTTGATTATATCTAAGAGATGCATTAGAACTATTCTTAAACATGAATATTTTGTCATGATGTTTTTGTTTGATGCATTTGTGAGATCATCAAATACTTTTTATCTTAATTTCCTAAATCTGCTTGTTTGCTGACTTGCTATGCAGGTTGCTCAACAGTTTGCAAAATGCATTTCCTTGCCAGATCATACGACTGTTCAAGTGAGGGCTATTTCTAATGTGCCGAAAGCAACTCTAGTCACCATAGAACCCCTTAGTGAAGATGATTGGGAAGTTTTGGAGCTAAATGCAGAGCATGCTGAGGCAGCTATATTGAAGCAGGTATTCAAGTAATATTGCGTAAGTGTGTGTATGTATGTATCTCTTTTCCATATTTATTCTCTGCTGTGTTTTCTAGTGACTCCAAAGGACTTTTCCTGTTCAAGTGCAAGAATTGATTTTTTCTGTTTATAACTTGAACCATCTTTTAATAAAATAGGTACGCGTTGTGCATGAACGAATGAGATTTCCTTTGTGGTTGCATGGCAGCACTATTGTTACATTCCTCGTGGTTTCAACTTTTCCCAAGAATGCGGCTGGTAAGATTTTGTCCGTTACTTCTTATTTTTTGCAATTTTTATTTGCTACTAATTCAGCTGATCTTGTATAATAATCATGGTACTTCAATAGGGAGCTTTTACTATTTTCCATCCAGAATTAACCAACATTGTCTATTCAAAAGTTTTTTTTCTCTAATGAGGCATAAGGATCATGCATATATATTATCATTAGTATCATCTCTTATAACCACGAGTTATGCTTTTGTCTGTGTTGAATGCATATAGTTGTTGCAATTTCAATTATTTATGATTATAAATCTTGTTACTCTTAAAATGAGAAGCTAGCTTGTTTGTGGTTAATTCGTTTTAGGTAGAGATGGCTTGGGTGTGAGCAACTCTGCTATGAAAATGAACTTCGTGTAGGACATGTGAAGAAGAGAAGAACAAAACTGAAAAAGACATGGATGGAACTAATCAAGAAGGATATTAGTGAAATCGGATTGGTGAAAAGTGTGGTTTTATACTAGTCTACTAGATCAAATGGAGCAAGAGAATCCAAGTGAAGGACTTTGAGCAATTCTTATACGGATTAATTTTATGGACCAAATAGTTGGAATTAAGGCTTCGATGATGATGATGCACCATTATAATATTAGAATGCTACATTATCGCAGAAAATATTTCTGTGTCTGATGCACCGGTTACTCCCTTTTGTTGCTTTTAATTAATGCAGCAATATATGCTACTATTCCTTAAGCTGCATCTGCAGAACTTGCATCATACATAATAGGTTCTCTTTTTCGATATTGACATGTGTTGGTACTTCTACTTTGCAAAAAACTTTTTAAATGAATATTCTTGTGCATATGGGTCATAGACTTGTAGTAAGACACTTTCGTCTCTTTGTGCAACTGATTTATTACTTTGGATCTCAGTGCAACTTGTGCCAGGAAGTGAAGTTGCAGTTGCCCCAAAGAGGCGGATGGAAAAGGTGAATAAATGTGAAGATTCTTTGGTTCAATCTTCTAATGAAAGACATCAAACCTCAAAGGCACTATTGCGTGTTCAAGATTCAGACAGAAGATTCATTCACAAAAGTGATGTCAAAGGTGTTGAACTGGGTGTTGTGCTCACTACTGTTGCATATGTTCATCCAGAAACAGCTAACAAATATTCTTTGGATTCTCTTCAGTTGGTTTCTTTAGTGCCTAGATTATCTTCAAAAGATAGCGGAAAGACTAATTACAATGATGCCTCGAGAACAAAAGGCAATTCAACTTCAAAGGAAGCGGCCAATGAAACCTTAACTGGCAAGACAGAATCTCGCCAAGTAATTGTTCGCATATTAGTTTCAGATTCAGTGGCTAAAGGACATGTAATGATAGCTCAACCTCTTCGTCTTTACTTGAGAGCTGCCCTCCACTCATGTATGTTAATTCTTCTCGGCATCTAATGAATTGATGTTGCTCTGATTTCGTTTTTCAACCTTTTTTCTTTGTGGTTATGTGAATCTAGATGATTTAAATTGCTTTCATAGGACCATTTTATGGAGAATTTATTACGTTAATATGATTGGTTGTATAGTTCATAGAATTTGTCATCCTACTTCATTTATAAAGATGGATTTTTAAGTTGAGAACATGATTATGCCTGCAGGGGTTTTCTTAAAGGATTCCAGCATCCATTTAAAGAAGGATGTTTCTTTACTATCGCTTCGTCCTTGCCACTTTAAGTTGTCCGGGGACGGTAAAGCTCTTGAGAAGAATGACTTAGAAGTTCTTGAAAAACATAAAAGCCGAAAGTCTGGAAGCATTCTTCAACAACATACGATGGATATTGTAAATTGGTCTGCCCATGATAAGGTCTTGGCTGCTCTTGCTTATGATTCTCCTCCTAAAAAGAATGCTGAGACAGAATTCCAGCAGGAGAACAGAAAAGGCTTACAGCATCTTCTACATGCTTGGTTTCTTGCACAACTTGATGCTATTAGCTCATATCCAGGAATTTCTGATTCATTAATTGTGGGAAATAAAACTTTGCTTCAATTTGAAGTAAGGGGATGGGACTTTGGCAGTTCTGCAAATTTACAGATGTCATCTGATTCTAAAAGTTCTTTGAGAAACAGAAACAAGACCAGCGAAGAGCTGGTTAAAATCTTGTATGTTATGAGTATTTCTGAGGAGTTACAGCCTGGTGGAAAAAATATTGGCTACAAGTTTACGTTTGGAAGAAACAATGATATGTTACAAGATCTAGATTTGTTAGCTGAAAAATTGAACTTTGGTGAGCCTGTCTCCCTCTATACTGTCAAAGATAGAAAATCTGCCAAAAGCTTTGGTTCAAATATATCATCTTTGAACTGGATGGGGAATTCCACCTCTGATGTGATTAATAGTAGGTACTTTTTCTGTAAAATATTTTGCAGCTTGATGCTACATGTCAGATACAGCTTTGTCACGTTAAACATTTAGTGCATTTTCATGAATTGTTAAACTATTTTGACTTGCTATAGCTATTGAGATGAACACACATACAAGAAAAGTGAAAATCCATGCATCTCTAAAATTATGTAAACAATATTTCTCTTTTTACTGACTATGCCTTCAGTTCCCTGACATACTAGTTTGGCTCTATGCAGGAATAATGGTCCTCTTATCTCCTCCATCTGGGATGTGGTTCAGTACTTACAACCTTCCACTCCCTGGACATGTTTTGATATATGGACCTCCTGTGAGTTTGTCTCCCTAGTTTCGGAGATTCATCTTAGCAGTACATTAAGATTCATACTGGAACGCATATGTGAAAAGATTCATGCTATTTCTTTAGTTTTGTAATCATCATTTTGACTTATATTATTGCTTCATGCATTAGCCAATTGATTTTGTTTATTGCCCAAAATCCATATTTATGAGTGTTTCTCTGTTCAGTAGTTCAGTACTTGTAAATTATTTTTTAGAAAATCTGCCTATGTATGTGTGGGACTGCAGAACAAGTGTTCTTTTTTCAGATGTCGCTTACATCTACTGGTGAAGCTTTGGACATGGGGAACATGTCTTCACTCTTCAGTAGTCCACCTTCAAAACATTTTTAGCGACCTGATATTGGTGTTAGTTTGATAAGTATAATATATCATAGAAATCGTTATGCATCGGCATTCCTCTGTCTGGAAAGTATGCACCATCCAACGCACGCACAGAATGTTGTCTATATTTTTGCAACAAAAACCTTATTGTTTATGTGTTAGTGTGTTTTGCTCAAATGCACAATTAAGCTAGTTGGATGACATATGTAGTGAATTTTCATATCCACTGATCCACATCAGTTACCAAATTTTATTGATTTCCTTCCAAAAAAATTTCATCTTTGGATGAAACAGCCAGAGATTAACTGAACCTTGAGATTAAATATTGACATTTGAACTTTTTCCCCATTTGACATGATTGGTTACTGCAGTTGAGCATTTCTTTGTTACAATCAACATATATGATGTATGGTGCAGTGTATTTGTTTTACTGCTAACAATGGTACATTTCTGTGTCAGGGTTCTGGAAAGACTGTATTAGCAAGAGCAGTAGCAAAAGTCCTCGAAGAACATGATGATGTCCTAGCACACATGTATGATTTAAGTCATTTTCAATTTCTTTCCTTCTCTAGGACATTTTAGATGACAGGCTGACCATTTCTAAGTTGGTCTATCGTTACTTCTCCTGAATTAGTTTGTAATTACAAGGAATTATAGGAATGAAATTTGTGTAAATTTTAAATGTGGTTTTGTATCTGCAGAGTTCTTGTTGGTTGTTCTCAACTGGCTTCAGAAAAAGCCTTGACTGTGCGTCAGACACTTTCTAGTCATATTTCTGAAGCTTTGGATCATGCGCCTGCTCTTGTCATCTTCGATAACCTTGATAGCATTCTTTCATCCTCCCCTGATGCAGAAGGATCTCAGCCTCCCAACTCGGTCACTGTGATTGCAGAATTTCTCACGAACATTATGGATGAATATGCGGTAATAACCACCTCGGTCAGATGCATATATATTCCTTGCTCGTTAAAATGCTAGCATGAAGGGAAAGAAAGTAGCATAAAGTTTTGTCTTATGTTGTTCTTGCACGTGTGTTCACTATCGAGTGTACAGTTTAATCTGATCAGTTGTGTGCATTTTAACAGTATTTCCTCCTCCCCCTTAACATCCTTTCTCCTGTGACGTTTTTCCCGTAAAAAAAAACAACATAAAATCTGTTTTCTAGTTCTCTTAAAGGAATAATTATTTTCATGAGGCATTCATGTCCTGTTTTTATAGGTAAGTTTATAGGCTTTTATCTGTTTAGTAGGTTTATTGGTTCACTGTACAGGAAAAGAGAAAAAGTTTATGTGGAATCGGTCCCATTGCCTTCATAGCTTCTGTGGAGTCCCTTGAGAAGATTCCACAGGCACTATGCTCTTCAGGTTTGTTCCTTTTTTTGGATATAATTGAATCGTCTCCTGTGCTATCACTCTTACTTGAAATGACTGGCTGCTGGATTTGCATTTTCTCGCATTTATTCTGATACTTGATTTGTGTATTTTGTTATCATCAGGAAGGTTTGACTTTCATGTACAATTGCCTGCTCCTGCTGCCTCAGAACGTGCAGCTATATTAAAGCACGAAGTGCAAACACGTTTGTTACAATGTTCAGATGACATCCTGCTGGATGTAGCTTCCAAATGTGATGGATATGATGCATATGATCTGGTATTTGTTTGAAGTGTTAATATTTTTTCCTGAATGAACTATAAAGTATTATGTATTAATTTGTACAAACTCTCATCAATGCCAACGTTTGATGTCCATCTCATCTTTCTGATGGTTTCAATCCTCCTTTGGCTTGACTCCTTTAATTCTGCACTCCATCAGATGGAAGAAGGAATACTGGGGCACTTGGGACATCATTTTTTATTTGTGAACTCGAGAGTTTTTGTCTTACAATTTTCAATCTTGGATTAGAACGACATTGCATGCTGAGTAATATAGTGAACCATGTGGAGGACATGGGAAGAAGCTAAGTCCAATAGGATGGGCGTTGAAACAGCTTATATTTTTTATTTTTCATAAAGGTCATTTTTATGAAACAATTGCTAAAATCTTCTGAGTCCTGGTTAATGAGTTTATAGGAGCGCAGGATAACAAATTATTCTCTCAGTTGGGATCCCAACCCAAAACTTCCGCAATGATATATATGTCCGCCAGATACTTAAGGATCCGGTTCAGCAGTGTCATAAAACTTAATGATTGATATTTAAAAGAAATCTTGAAACGCATAATTAGTTGTATCAATGCCGTTTTAATATGGCTGATTGACGAGAAACCTGACTACCTTGATTACTTAATCAAATTCGATTTTGTAATCTGATTTTGTGTAAGTAGTCTGGAATTGTGAATAAAATTATCACTGCCTAAGCTTATTTTCTAAGCTTTACTAAGTATCTGCTGGCTTTGGTTTGTTAGTAAGACTTTGGATATGTTCTCTTTTTTTATCCCTTTTCAGAGTTGTGTTTTTCTACTCATCATCATCTCCTTCATATTATCATAATATAGGTCTCTTAATATTAGCTACATGGCGACTTAGAATTGGAATAAAGTTTCATTCTTTCATTTCTTATTTGTATGATGGGCATTAATTGGTTGTAGTTTTTAAATTTCAATGAATTCAATTGTCTCAAAACTTTGAATCTGCTGTGATATGTGAATATTTCATGGGAAGAAAAAAAAAAGACTTATCATACCAATATTGCTTTTCCTACCAGTTATAAATAGGAATTAGAGTCTTTAATATGGAAGAAAATTCATATTTCAGGAAATATTGGTTGATAGAGCTGTTCATTCTGCCGTTGGTCGATTTTTACCTTCCCATCATGGTTTTGAAAAGCATGAGAGGCCCACATTAGTAAGGGATGATTTTACTCGGGCAATGCATGAGTTTCTTCCAGTTGCTATGCGTGACATTACCAAAACTGCTTCTGAAGGTGGTTACTCTGGGTGGGATGATGTTGGTGGCCTGAATGACACTCGGAATGCAATTAAGGAGGTGTGTTTTTGTTTTCTTGTCCTCCTAGGTCAGCAACAATATGTTTGAGTTCAAATTAGTATTTGAATCTAGTTTGTGCTAATTGTAAATATGTGTCCAGTTTATAAGACTGGTATTCCATTTTTTTAATCTTTCTACAGTCATACTTTATGTTTTAAGGGGAAAGAAACTGAAAATTGTGGCATATATTTAGATCTTAATTCAATATGACTATACTATTTTTTAGCTGCTATTTATTTATTTTCCTGATCCATGCTTCTAGTTAATTTGTTGAATGATGGTTTCTATCTGGACTATCAATATGATTCTAGTAGGTTCCTTCCCCCCGCTCTCTGTTTTTTTCTTGTACTTGGTTCGAAGATTTTTCCAGTTAACTTACATCTCGATGTCAGATGATTGAATTGCCATCAAAATTTCCTAATATCTTTGCTCAAGCTCCTCTAAGATTGCGGTCAAATGTTCTTTTATATGGTCCTCCTGGTTGTGGGAAGACTCACCTTGTTGGTGCTGCTGCTGCTGCTTGTTCACTGCGATTTATATCAGTGAAAGGCCCAGAGTTGTTGAACAAATACATTGGTGCTTCTGAACAAGCTGTAAGTTGCAATTAACTTTCCGTTCCTTCCACATTGCATTCTTTAGAGATGATGTTTCTTGAATATGTCAATGATATGGAGAGCCTAGTGAGCTGTGTTGTGTTTGATTTGTGTTATTTATCTTTTTTATGATGCTTCAAAAAGTGATGAAATTTTATTGTATTCTTGTTTTACCGGGTTAAGAGTTTGTGATAAAACTTTCTTTTTAGCTTATAATTTGTATTCATCAATGTGCCTCAGGGATCACTTAATGATACCATGACATTCTGAGGAATAAAAATGCAAATTTATTACTTCTGACTTTTTCTTTTTTGGGTATCAGGCCTTCTGGAAGCTGTTTGAGAGGAGTTTTGGAGCCAAATTTCACCTTGGTTGATTCTGAAAATAAATCCTAGAATAAGATTGACTGATCCTTAGATTGTGGAATTTGATTTACCTTTAAATTGAGCCAAAGCCAAACTCAGTCAATCACATTCATTTTGAAGTAGGTCCTGCTAAAATGTAAATAAATAAGAACGTAAGAAGGTTTCCTATCATTTTGAGAAAGCAAGAAATGAATAATTGTCTTGGCCATGGATTGTGATTTGGATGTCTTCAACTCTTTGTGAGTAATCTATGAAAATCTGATAGGTACCAAATTCATCAAAGGTTGTATATTGCTGGAGCCAAATGCATATCTTTTTTTGTGTGTGTGTCCCAAAATCATCTGCCTCCATATCTGGATCATTTTCCAGTTAAGCTCTTGATACCAATTGTATTCTTGTAGGTTCGAGATATATTCTCAAAAGCAACTAATGCAGCACCATGCCTTCTCTTCTTTGATGAATTCGATTCTATAGCCCCAAAGAGAGGGCATGACAACACTGGGGTAACTGATCGGGTTGTTAATCAAGTAAGCTGCGTTTTGCTTTATGTCTTACTGTTGCCTTAATTTTTTAGTTTCAAGGTTGGTTGGATAACCTTTCTTCTTCTTTTCTTTTTAGTTCCTAACTGAACTTGATGGAGTTGAAGTTTTGACTGGTGTATTTGTGTTTGCTGCAACTAGGTTAGTTTTTATTTGAAGCAGTATGCTATTATTTTAAGAAATATTTTCACATTATAAGTATTTTGTATATCGTGAGGAGATAAACAACTGTCTACATTTGAAATTGTTGTTTTGTGATTGGTCTTCCTTGATAAAACCAGCACCTTTTATACTTTACAGTATGAGTCATGTTAGAGAAAGTGATGGGGTAGTAAGTGAAGAGTACCTTGGCACATTACATGCATCTAAGGTTGTAGTCTCTTTGTTTTATGATATGCCTCGGTATTGATGATTTTAAATTTGAACAACCAAAAAGATGTACAATGATAATCTACTAGAAAGACTTGAGTTACTGTGTATAAGAGTAGAACACCTGTTCGTGCAGGAATATTGAGGATCGATACCATATCAAATTAATGAAACCATTAGTCAATGCTCTGTAGTCGTGCCAAGTGGTTTCAAGTCAAATGGATAAGAATCAACAACCAAGTATGGCATGAGGAAAATGATTAATGAGTTCTCATCCATCGTTTTGACGTTGTCTTCTCATATTGGCTTGTACTCCTGGAACCCTGATCTCTAGTATTCGAAAAGCATATGATGTCATAAAATTCTTCTATAATTTATGTTGCCCTAATTTGGTAATATGTTTTCTTTATCACAAGGTATATTATATTGCATCTTCTGATTGAGTTGGACTTGTTATTTTGATTAAGCAGTAGACCAGATCTACTTGATGCTGCTCTGCTGAGACCTGGTAGGCTTGATCGGCTTCTTTTCTGTGATTTCCCATCTCCGGATGAGAGGTTGGACATCCTGACAGTTCTCTCTAGAAAGGTTAGCTACACTGGGCATGTGTTTATTCATGTATTTTGCATCATTCCTGTGTATGTACTACACAGCGCATATGCTTGTGCATGTATTCCTTATAATTACTGTTTATATACTACACAGCCACATAAAAATTTGCTAATGCATGAAATACCGATAAATCACAGACTTAGTTAATTGATTTGGATAATATTTTTTCATCACATGCTTCTTATATTGTTCATTTATTTTCTGAATTATAATTTTGGTTAATATAATTTTTTTTAGCAGCTTCAAGTGGCCGGTGATGTCGATTTGGATGCCATAGCTTGTATGACAGAAGGATTTAGTGGTGCTGACCTCCAAGCTCTTCTCTCGGATGCACAGCTTGCTGCAGTCCACGAGTTCCTGGACAATGCAGATCACAATGAACCTGGGAAAATGCCTGTCATCACTGATACCCTTTTGAAATCTATTGCTTACAAGGCAAGACCATCAGTTTCAGAAGCAGAGAAGCTGAGATTATATGGCATTTACAACCAGTTCCTGGATTCAAAGAGATCAGTTGCCATACAGGTCTCTTCACATCCCTCATGCCCACCCACGAATCTTTTGTTCTTTAATGTTTCCTTCGCTAGCAAATTGGTCTGTTCTTTAGCATGTTGCTACTTACGAACTCTTTATTTTTGTTCTTCCGCAGTCGAGGGATGCGAAAGGCAAGAGAGCAACTCTGGCATAACAAATAATGAAGAAACTTGAGCCTTGCGGGCCTGAGGAGGCGTTCCAGATGTCGCATCTGCGGAATTCTTCTAGATCCAGATTGATTCATTGTTTCACAGTCATAATTACATCAATGCAAGGAGACTTACACCATAGCAACTAGTAGGGGTGACAAAATTTTGTCGGACCGCATTAAACTAAGTTTAGATATAATTATGTGAAATCCGAGTCCAAATCTAAAAAATTTGTTCGATCAGTTGTTAGTTTAGATATAACTTTTATGTACGAAATCCTGATAAGGGTCAGAATATACATTCTTAAATTGATTACATATTATGAATGATTAAGGTTTAAAGTGATGTTTTTATGCATTAAAATTCAAATATTATTTTGGACATCACTTTATTATTTTAAATGTAATTTTGCTTCCTTATAATCTAAGCAATTGTGGAATTGTTGATCTATAAGTTGAGATGCCATTTATGACATCACCATTATTTGTCCAAATAAAAATCAAAGATATTAATATATAAATATCATGATATTTGTATGTATGATATTTTTATTTTATTATATTTATGTTTAAAATATCATGATATTTACATATTATTTTGTCTATAAAAGAAAGAGAGGTATTTAGTGATGGAAAAAAAATGAAGAGAGAGATTCCAAGATTTGAAGATTTGAAGAAGAAGAAATCTTTTTGGAGGAAGAACAAAGGAGGAGAAAAATGGTTGTATTCCTTAGCTTGTATTTTTTAAGTTTTATATTTTATTTGGTTATGTATAATTAAACTTTTGAAGCCCTAAACATGATTTCAATTATGTAAGTTGTGTGGTGTGGATTGCATATTTTCTTATGATTTTGATTTGTCTATGATATCTGAATTTTAATATTCTTGTTTCTTTGAGTAGCTAGCTTTGAAATATGTATTAGAATTAATTATTGTAGAACATGATCAATTACCTTGTTGAATATGTTCTTGTTTGCAACATATAATTCGGTTAAACGAATTATGAAAAATCAGTTCTTGAATATTTAAGTACAAACACCATGTATTAGGATTCTTGTGATTTTCATATTCTCTTTTCTCTTATTGGGTTCTTAATTTTTAATTGATGCAAACATCATGTTAGATTCCAATTGAGAATACAACTGTACTGAGGTAAACACCATACAATGTACATGCACTTAAGAGAGAATCATACAACTTGAGTTTGACCATGACCTTGTTGTAAATATTGTCATCATAAACTTGTTGAAAGTTTCAATCTACCATTTCTTATAAATTGTTTAATTGTTTAGTGGTGGATAGTGAGTCCTAGCAAGGATTTGTAGGAATTGAAGTCATTACTTTCCATTCTTGTTTTTAGGTTTAATGATTTTATCTTTATTTTTATTTGTTATAAGATTTAAACCCCCTTTTATAATTATATGTAAATTATATTCGAGTGTTAGATTGTATATTTATTAGTATCACTCATTGTGGGATCGACTTTTACTTGTCCATTATATATCATTTGTACAGTTGTAAGTTTATTTTAAATTGTTAATAACGACATTACAAATCCGAGTTCAAATATAAAAAAATTTGTTCTATCAATTGTTTGGATTCTAACCCAAATTGAATTATTTTTCGATTTAATGGTTCATATGTTAGTCAATCCGAGTAAAATTAATTATGTTTGTCCATAAATTCTAATAAGTCTCTGTCTGAACATCATGTATCCTATATTGTCCGATTAGGATCGATCCGGACATGAATTTTTGCTACTCCGAGTAATTATTATTCATGTAATCTTGTACTATTTAGTGGAAAGTCTCTCAAGCTACTACTTCAAGAATATAAGAATGATGATGGTGAATGTTAGAATGAGAGTCGAAATAAAACAAAAAACTGCTTGTGTAAGACTCTCCCTCTTCAGATGGTTCTTTTCATTTCTATTTAGTCAAGATTTATGTATATCCCATGTCTTCTTCATGAATGAGATGTCAACCTTGTATCAAGTGGTCTAGGTAAATCTGTATGCAAATCATAGTCAACCTTGACCATTTTTGGGTTTGACTTTCATTGTTCATAGATTCTCTGATGTCTATTTTGAAATTTGATGGGTCTCCTAATATTTTCTCTTATACTAGTTGGCGTGAGCATACATTAACTGACTGACTGAGTATCAATCCAGATTTAGTACAAAAACAACTGTAAAAAACTCTTTTTTATGAGTTAGTTAACAACAGACATAGTGCACCTCCCATCTACTTGTGCCAAATCAATATTTATTGGGAAGCTAATATATACAATGGCTACTAATGCAGCATGATAATCATGATTAATACATTAGACTTTTGCAACACCAATTGACCTAGAAATTGATTGTTCTATATCAAGTCAATATAATGACAGTCAGAGAAAGATCTGCAGAAAAATCATTGACAAATTACTTTTCTTCTGACATTTCTGGACGTCATGGGAACAAGTTCATTTTCAGGCTATTGAACTTCCAATTCAATCAAGAAAAGGGCCCAAGGAAGAGGAGTCAGAGAGGGCTTACCTCCAATTTTTACGTTATTATTAGTACTTACATATACAAAATATACAAAAATCAAGTTGACAAAAAAACCAATTCTATTACCAAAAGAGAGTCAAGAGGGGAATGCTAGATTTTACAGAGTCAAATCAAAGGAAACTCCACCCTTTGGCACCTTCCCTTTCATATACTTTTACTATGAGTAGTAGATCAGCAAGAAGAATGGCCGATTTGGATGCGCTGTTACTCTGAATCCCCCTCTGAAGAGTTATTGAGCCTGTGAGTGTGTCAAATTCTCAAATTAGGATGATAAGTCAAACCAGCGTGTCACCCCTGCGAATATTAAGTTTGCAGAGAGGGCAAATTGCATTTATCCGAAGCCATTTGCCGATGCATCCACAATGGAAATGGTGGTTGCAGGGAAGGGAATACAGCTCTGCTCCATCTACGTATCGGGAAAGGCAAATGCAGCACTTCTGGAAAGACAACAAATTTCAACTTTCAAGTAAAATTATGCTCTTTTAGCAAGCAAAAAAAAAGAGGGAAGGACGGTGAGATTTTATACATGCATCTGGTTTGTGGTGAAAAAGGAAGAAAATAAAAACCGGGAGAAAATGGATAAATGATTTGATGGCGATGATGAAAAGATAAGCCTTCAAGTTGAAGCGTACAAGGATAAGAAAATTAATCGAGTGATCATAAAATCGTTTTACTAAAAGAATTAGAGGTTTAAGGGTTCTAGGACTAAGTTGGATAGTCCAAATTGCATCCATCCCTCCTCCACAAATAAAGAAAATACTCAACATATTACAAACGTAAAATCAAATCAAATTACATGTCATCTGGTTAGAGTCATCTCGTGAGACGTATGCTTATCTTAGTTATTAAAAGGCGGGGGCTTCTAGAAATAGGATGATCATTGTTCTTTCCTTTACGGCAAGCCAAATGAGGACCAAAGATTTCCATGTCTGAGCTCAAACTCTAATAATGCAGGAAACTGTGACCATTACGTTTAAAAATAACTTCAGTGTTGTTTATTACTGTGCCAACTAATATTTAAATGAAGTTGCAAGAGCATACACACACATTATGGAAGAACAAAGGAGTCCAGAAAAAATAAAATCAAAAGGTAGGAAAGAAAAGAGGCAATATGCTTACAGAATCATCTGGATGAAGCGCAAGTTCATTAGAAGAACTATCAGTGCCCAACTCCAACCTTGCCCCAAAAGCTTCTTGCTTCTCATCAACTTCCAATTTCCTAAATTGATCAGCTTGCCGGTATTTATACTTTGGTAGAGTCCTGATATCGGCTTCAGAAGCACCTTGACGAGTAGCTACAGCATAGGCTATTGCTACGAGAGGAATGCAGCAAAATATGGCAAAGAAAACAGCTAATGCCATTCCGATGCAAAAGATTATGAAGAACACGTCAAAGGCTAGAAATACCACTGTTAACCTGCACTTCACGAACAGGGATCCATTAATTGAGTTACTACATGTATGTCAGCATGTAACACATAAAAGCACACCAAGATGTAAAATGATTTCATGAATTGCAAACGATGTTTTCAAGCTTCAAGAATCGCCAGCTTGAATGAAAACAATACAAGTTCTATTTTCAGATTTCATAGAAAAATTCGCATAGTCAGGAGAATAGGATGAACTAAAAGAGTTAAATTAAACGGGAAAGTGAGAGAATGAAAACAATACAAGTTCTATTTTCAGATTTCATAGAAAAATTCGCATAGTCAGGAGAATAGGATGAACTAAAAGAGTTAAATTAAACGGGAAAGTGAGAAAACAACTTCGATAAGGGTGTGGGGCATAAATTGCAAGATAAGTGTTCCAAGTTAATGGGAAAAATAACGCTTCCCAACTTTCAGTTAGGATGATTTGTAAATCATGAACTTCGAACCTACAACGGATGTTAACAACTGCTATTCTAAGACAATACAGAGTTCAACCTTATATTCTTCTATTGCAAAAAGCAAAGGAAGAGGGATAAATGTATGATTGAATAATCCTCCACCAATTAGAGATATATGATAATAGGTGCCTTCCAGGTAAACCTACAATTCAACTAAATCCGTACTTGATTTAGTAGGGAAAACTAGAGTTCCTCAACTCAATGACTACTATTTATACATGCGCACACATTTGATGAGCATCATCTGAAGAATTATATGGCACCAAATGTTGCAGCAGTGGCAAAAGACTAAGTGGCTATAAAGCAACAGGCAAAAATTTCAAACATGGCACTTACCAGTATAGACGGGGAGAATCCTGTAGAAGCGGCTGGCCACCCGCTACTATCCAATAACATCCAATTACCCACCAGACGGATGATATCACAGTGTTAAGTGACTCCAACCATTTCACAACACTGGAAAAAAAATAAAAAACAGACGGATTGCATTACACACGAGTAACTGACCAAGACACGTTTTAGTTCCAACAGCATAATCCATGACAAGTAGTGTTTTCCAGCACAGTGAATTCACAAGAGGGTATGAAGTGCATAAGTAGGAGGGGGAAAAATGACTATCACATGATCACCTTACTTGGAGAAACGTAAATTATGGGGTAGCTAATAAATGTCAAAGGCAAGAATTTTCCCCCAGCCCCCATTTATTTTACTTTTCCTCTGTGTCTTCATGCAACATCAGCTTTAACTGTCTAACATAACACAACCCCAAAATGAAAGTGAGGAAACAAACCAACATCTCAAACTAAAATCAGACCACCGTCTCAAACAAACACTAAATAGTATAGGCTCAACCATTAAAAAATATTATAAATCTAAACAAACAACCTTCCCAAACTGAAATTTAAGCTGAGTCCATCTAACTGTTAAGTGATCTAGACACCCTATTATCCTTAAAGCAAAACTGCCAATCTCTTCCAACTTCCCTAAATCTAAACCAATGAAGTTACTACTATTTAAAAGAATCTATACCCCTAAGTTATACATGCTCCAAGGATCCAAGGTTCCACAAGATAGGTTGTCAATCAGAATATCAGATTATAAACAATCATTGCTACAACATATAACCTCCCATTAAGATTTTTACAAAATTTCAGTCCTTTATTAAAAATAAGGATAAATAATAGTTGGGTGCCCCTCTTATTTCTCTCAGAAAACCCCTTCTCATCCACTTTTCATTTTCACAATGTAGGTTAGGAATTTTTTTTATAAGTACAGATGGACCATCCAAACAGCTCCACATCGCAAAGCCTCCTTATCACAGTAAGCGAGGAAAGGTGCATAATTTACTAGACTATGGCTTAAGAAAATATGCTAGCTTCAGTTAAAAAGACTCCAAAAGGTTTAACATGAAAAGCTGACAAGCATTGATTGAACTAAAATTTCATTAAGTAGCATAATTTTCTCAGTATCCAAACAAAACCCAAAAACTGCAACTTTGGGGAATCAGGCTGAATTCCGTCAAATCCAATACAGAATCAATGAATAAAATATTTCAAAAAATGGAAATGAAACGTCATTCACTCAAAATCTACCTGCTTTCATGCTGCGAAGGTGACATTTCCCCCAAACCACGACGATCATCACCGCGATCATTCCTACCCCGAAATTCAAAGTACACGAAACCCAAATGCAATAAGCTCTGAACAGCATACCCACAAACCCAGACCCTCAACGGAGTAGAGGGTCTCTCTTTGATAGACGACAGCAACACCACCCCGGAAACCACCACAAACGCCAGGTTCCATATTGCGTCGAGCACCACGATCGGCCTCGAGTAGTGGTGATAATTACCGCAATTTTCACCGCATAATTCGTGATCGTCCTCCGATCGAGGAGTGATCAGACGACTGAGAGGGATGAAGAGTGTGGAAGTAATAGTGGGTTGACGGAGTAGCGAATAACAGCATCTGCTACTGCCTCGTCGTACTTCCATTTCTTCTGCTTTTGGTATTAACGCACACAGAGAGAGGTTTTAAAACAGAGTGGTTGTAGTTATATGCCAGTGACCAGTGTAGTCTGTACTCTGTAGTAGTTGTGAAACTTGGAAATTTTCTGAAACGATGTCGTATTCGACCTTTAAATAATTAAATAGTTTATCCATTTATTTTTATATTTATATTTTGAATTATTATTATTGTTATTTTCCATTGGTGTGATGGGACGCTAATGTTTGTTGGGAATTAGGTTTTGGATGGGATTGGGTAGCTGCAGTGATTAAAATCGCCACACTCCTGCGGTTGACTCAATTTATAGTAACAAATTTTTTTAAAAAAATAATAAACATGTAGTGTATATCGTAAAGATTTTAACAGTAATTTTTTTGTTCGAAATAAAAGTCAGAATTATAAAAATGTCTAAATTTTAGATCCAATGATCTAGAATTGTATCACATTTTTCATGATTATTCTGTTTTTTTTAATAAAAAATATTGTTGAAATCGTTGCGATATACACTATATATTTATCAACTTTTTCAAAATTTGTCACCCAAAATTGGGACAACTTGAAGGGTGCAGTAAATTTAACCACTGCAGCATCCCTCCTTTTGGATGATGGGGTTGGGGTGGGTCAAACTATGCAATCCACCTCAATAATATGTTTATTTATTGTTATAAATATATATTGAGCGAGGCTTAAATTCGTAATGATTTATTTTTAGGGCTATTAATTTTTATTAATTATTACAGCTATTTTTGATCTGGAATGAATCATAATGATCTATGGGATTAGTTGAAATTGTCAATCAGATTCGTTGCCTAGATAGATCATAGATAAGATGATATTCTTGAAATTATTTAAATTTTGATTTTAGATTGTTTTGGAAAAAAGTACCTCAAAAATGATACTGGTCGGCATTGTAAGATAATACATAAATTAGAGTTAACAAAAAATTAATGGTAGCTTTTGTTAATTAATGATAGGTTAACTAAAAATATTTTTTAATATTTCTTTATTTTTAATGCTTTTAAAAAATTCACATTAACACTGTCACTTATTAATATTGGGCTATGGGATTGGGTTCCATCACCCTAAAAGGTCACCGGATCGGATCAAACCTGGATCTATAGCCCGAAATCTGGCCCGGTGTGTAAGCCTGCTGATTGGCCAAGGTCAATTGGTAACACTGGCGGCCCAAAATAGAAGTCATTACTCATTGGCCCATTAACTACAAAATCAGCCACGTAGATAACTGATAAAATTAAAGATTTTAAGAGGAAAATCATTAGTAATTATTATTATTTATTTTTGTCATCAAAGTATCAAACACCAAATGGAAACATTATTATTGAAATCTATTATGAACCAAGAGTATAAATGTTAAGAATATGTTTGATATGCTTATGCCCTTATGGGCTACTCTGCTTGGTTGCTTCTATGTGTTTGCTTGGTGTGTGTCTCAAAAAAAAAAAATGTTTGATATGCTTATGTTTTTTAAAAAATAATATCGTGTTTGATTGTCAATTTTAAAAAATATTAAAAATATAAATCACTTAAATAATTTGGAAATATAAAATATAAAATTTTATTTTTTAAAAAAATTGAAAAAAATAAAAATAGAGTAAATTAAAAAAAATCAAACTAAAGAAGCGTACATAGAAATAATTCCGGATTTAAATTCTTAAACATAGCATTTTTTGACACTAAACTCGTATTAGTATTACTTATAATTATTGATTATTAATATTCGGTAGGACCTCGAACCACGAGTGCACGAGCCCCACTTGAGTGACTTTTTTAGTGCACGATTGACGATTCGATTTTCTAGTATCGGGTGCAACCGTAAGCATGATTGTAAAATGAACTTGCTTAAAATAGATGACACGTGTGTAACAAAATGGACCCACGTTTTTCTTGTGAGTCGTTTAGTACGAAGTTTCTTTACATCGCGCACAATGGCTGCCCCACATGAGTTGCGGTGGTCTGTAACGCAGTTTACTTTCCTATCACCAAGAGAAGGTAAAAGTGTAAAACAACAAACCGATGTCGAGAATTAGAAGTTTGAATTCATCAAGAAAAACCCATATAGATCTTATGGTTTCTCGATCTTCATGATGTGGGAATCTACTTAAGACAGCATATCTAAATCAGGTATATTGAGATTTTATATCTTGATCTTGCTGTTTCCCTGATTTGATTTCAAACAAATTGCATGATCAGAGCAGTAAATTTCATTCAAAGTCTTTCCTTTTCTGAGACTTTATCACTTTACTTCTCTGTTTCAAAGGACGTTATTTAACCATTTCTTGTTATCTCTATCTTTTTATTTTTGTTGCAAGGTAATCACTTTTTTTTTTTTTTGGTTTCTCTGGGACCTGCCTGCCTTGGCTGTTTCTCTCGATATGTTTTTTTTTTCCTTTTCTGAATTGCATGTTATGTTTTATCTTTTTATGTTTAATTTTTCTTGTGACTGTATTTTGATTTCTCCTATTTTGAGTTATGGTCTTACATTTTACGGGTTTTCGTCTGGGCATTGCAGGAATTTTGTTTTCTGACAGCAACCTAACCAAAGTTTGATTGTGGGGTGTTTTCAGATTTGGGTATGGCTTGTGTGTTACTGAGATGAATTTTGAAGATTTGTGAAAATTTTAGCTGTTCTTCAGTAGAGATTTATTGGAAGAGAAGTAAGACATGCATGTAGATCTGTAGCCCTGAAGGTTTTCTGTGCTGTATAAACTGTGGTATTTTTGTTTGCAAGAGATTATAATGGAACAATTCCAAGGTCGAGACTCAACTCCTCCATCTGGGTCGATTGATAAATCCAGGGTTTTGGACATAAGGCCATTAAGGTGTCTAGTTCCAATTTTCCCCTCTGAGCCAAATTGTACTTCATTCAATACTCCTCAGGGTGCTGCTCCCTTTGTTTGTTCCAGCCCATCTGGTCCTTTCCCTCCTGGGGCTGTACCATTCTACCCATTTTTTGGTGCACCGGGGTCCCAAGGCCCCCCTGGACACAACCCGCAAACTCCACCCGGTCAAACTCGACCTTTTCGCTTCAACACACCAGTGTCAAATGCAGTGCCCATCACTTCTTTCCGCGCACCGTCTCCTCCAAGAGCTGGAGCCACCTCTTACCATCATTCAACAGCTGCAAATGGAGTTACAACGCCATCTAAGAGGGTTACCAGAAAAACTGCTAAATCACAACCTCAAGATGGTGCTGCAGGGGAAGCTGGGTATGCTGATACAGAAGGTATAGGTAGTACAGAGAGGTTAAGGACTAAGTCTCGGAAAAAGGGTTCTATGGATCCAGAAGTGGATGATATTCTCACATCTTTGAATATCGTGAAATTTGATCCAGCTAGGCAAAATGATGGTGACAGGTACTCAGTTGAATATGTACTACTGATATTTGATTTACTACGAAGGAAGATTGCACAGATTGAAGACTCTAAGGGATCATCCGCTGGAGTAATCAAACGCCCTGACCTTAAAGCTGGTACAATCTCGATGACAAACAATATGCGGACAAATGCTACGAAGAGAGTGGGATCTGTTCCTGGAGCTGAAGTTGGGGATATTTTCTTTTTCAGGTTTGAGCTTTGCTTGGTGGGATTGCATTCGCCATCTATGGCTGGAATTGATTATCTTAAAGTGAATCTAGAAGAAGAGCCTGTAGCTGTGAGCATTGTTTCATCTGGAGGATACGAGGATGATGTAGAGGATGGGAATGTATTAATATACAGTGGTCATGGTGGGAATCTAAATATAGATCAGAAACTTGAAAGGGGTAATCTTGCTCTGAAGAATAGCTTGGACAAGGGTAAAGAAGTAAGAGTAATCCGGGGTGTGAGGGATATAGCAAGTCCTGCTGGAAAAGTTTATGTGTACGACGGTCTTTATAAAGTTGAGGAGTCATGGGTGGAAAAAGGAAAAGCTGGTTGCAATGTGTTTAAGTTTAAACTAATTAGACTCCGTGGCCAGCATGAAGCATTCACGACATGGAAATTGGTTCAGCAATGGAAAGATGGCATCATTCCAAGAATTGGGGTTATATTACCCGATCTTACTTCTGGAGCAGAGAGTTTACCTGTTTCCCTGGTAAATGATGTTGACAGTGAGAAGGGCCCAGAATACTTCACGTATGTTTCCACTATCAAGTATTCAAAAGAAGCAAATTCAGCTGATTCTTCTAGTGGCTGTGCCTGTGCTGGTGGTTGTCTGCCTGGTAATCAGAACTGCTATTGCATTCAGAAAAATGGAGGCTATCTTCCATATGTTGCAAATGGAGTTGTTGCAAACACAGGGCAATTAATTTATGAGTGCGGACCTTCATGTCTGTGCCCTCCTAATTGCAAGAACCGAGTATCACAAGGGGGCTTGAAAGTTCGCTTAGAAGTTTTTAAAACTAAGGATAAAGGTTGGGGTTTGCGATCCTGGGACCCCATCCGAGGCGGAGCTTATATATGTGAATATGCAGGGGAAGCTTTTGTTTATTCTAAGGTAGAGGCGCTACACAGTGACATGGATGATTACCTTTTTGATGCTACCCGCTCTTGTCCTCCAATCCTTCCCGGTGATTCCAATGAGGCTCCAAATATGCCATTTCCTCTAGCTATTAGTGCAAAAAATATTGGGAATGTAGCTCGTTTTATGAACCACGGTTGCTCTCCGAATGTAATATGGCAGCCGGTTTTACGCACAAACAATAAGGAGTCTGATCTCCATGTTGTGTTTCATGCCATTAGACACATCCCTCCAATGACTGAGTTAACATATGATTATGGGATAGTCCCACCTGAAAAAATGGACAGGAGAAAGAAACTTTGCTTATGTGGGTCTTCAAAGTGCAGAGGATTTTTCCATTGAAGCGATATATTAACTGGATAATTTGGATGGTTCTTTGTAACTTGACCCTCAGTGGGAAGGTTAGAGCTCTTCATTATCTAATTTAGTATACTGCGTTGCCCGGTATAAAATGTTCATGGTTCATGCTGTCTGATTTTTTTTTCAATATAAACATGTTTATATTGTTGGTTTTGATTTATTTATTTTTATATTGTATACTGTCTAGTACCTAGTTAAATTTGTTAAGGATTGTAGATATTTTCTCTGCAAATTATGAAAAACTTCCACATTATCTTATAATTACTGTTTTTGGCAAAAATGTTAAGCATTTTTTAATAAGTTTAAACTGTTCCAAGATAATGACGTGGCTGCAGCTTCTTCTATTTCCCGGTTATCAATCATGTTAGCCATCCATCAATAGTAATGCATGACTGCTGATGGCGAAAGGAGTCAACAATATTGCATTTGCTATGTCAAATTGTGAATGTGCTTGATGGATTTGTAAAGTGTTTAAAATTGTTAGTATTTTTTTTTCCAATTTTCCTCGCAAGCTAACCCTGTAAGAGTTATTTGTTCATGGTGGAGTAGATCCCTTCCCTATCAAGATCATGTAACATTCATTGACATGCTGTAAATTTAGTGCTACTGACTGAGCTTGTTACACATTTAGACTGGCATGTTCTATGTTCTTGAAGAGGTCGGGGGCATGACTAGAAGTTTGTCCAGGTGTATGAACTTCTCAAATTACTTTTGGCACGTGTATACTAGCTAGGAAACACGTCATAAATTCATAATATATCCAATGTCCAGGTCTAATTCTGTAAAGCAAAGTATGATATGTAAGTGTTGATGGCATGTAAATTGTACAGGATGACAGATTTCGTATTATGTCATCTTTTTTACTTTGGACATTGACCTTTGTTATATATATTATTTATTTGTTTATTGTAGTTGAAATAGGTGATTTGAGAGAGTGGCAACACTTCTAATGGCCTGATATATATATATATATTTTCCAAATAAAAAATAGAAGACTTTAGCCTTCGGACTTAAAAGACGGAGAAAATAGTTAGTTAATCTGAGCATTATAATTGAGGAAAACAAACTCCGCTTTTGGCTGACTTGGAGCCAAATGAGATTGCCTCTATCTAGGTGGACAACAAAGGTGCTTAATTTCACTTGGGTATGTGAGTGTACCCACCAATCTAGAAGAGAAGGATGATTTTTCACTTAGTTAATTGTTGTCTGAAATATCCATGCTCCTCTCTCTCTACCCTAGTGCGTATGTGCGCACATGGGTTGATGTCTTTGGGTGTGTTGCCGGTTTGCCAGATTCTTAGGTTTTCCTGCAAGGTTTCTTATTATATGACCGAGAAACCTAAATTTTGTAAATTGTCTTTCCTCTTATGCGCTGCTTTACTGTGGGATACTGGGTGTTTTTTTTTTTCACTTGCATACAATTTGGGTTCCATCTCTCATTTATGTCATTTTCCTCACCCTGCTCTATTGATCTGCCCTTTCTCAGATGATTCCTTGCTGGCTTGTAGAGAGCTTCAACTCAACTTTGTATCGAAGCTACGCAGCCAGTAACATCAAGTACTCTTTTGGTACTGTAGTGGAAAGGCATCTGGAAGGTTTTGATCTTCCAGTTTTGTCATGTACTAAAAGTCAAGTTGTAATGGTAGCTCTTGTATGATCAACTTTACTTTTTCTCTTCTAAATGAACGCAGATCTGTCGAGTTGAGTAGTTATCATGTTGTAATGGTGAAAACTTTGAACTACTTTATCTGTTTTGCCTCTGATGCCGCTGTACTGTGGGGAGCTTGTTTCGTTGTCAAAAGGCTCTTATCTCCATTTGGAGAAATTGTTGCTCAGTTATGCTTTATGTTTCTAGTCTTTCTTGCCAGAGGAGGTTTGATTCTTCTTTCAGGCTGAAATGGAACTAAGGAAATTGGTTGTTTGTTGGATGCGAGGAACGCAGGATAAGGCGATAGTTGATTGCAGGAGCGACATGGTTTTGGAGCAAGTAGGTGCAATTTTGTATTTGTTCTAAAGATGAATGAAAAGGCTGTGGAGAAAAGGGTTTGTGTACCCTAGCCCTCCTTGGTTATGGTTTTCATGGGGATTTGGCCTTCCATTGGAAGGGCTTTTGTTCTTGCACTAATGCTTACAATGGTTAAGCTGTAAATAGTGGAATTTTTGGCAGTTATGTAGCAGCTCTTTGCTTGTGCTAGTCTCCCTCTACGAAGGGGAGAAAATGGAGTTGGAGGTAATAGTCTAATAGAGGTTTTATTGGAGAACCAGGCTGAAACTGCATCCGTTGATCATAGTAGCCAAGTTTAAGGGTTATGGCCTGATTTTGGTTTCCAAATATACATGATTGTATTTTTTCGGTTTGATTAGGGATGACAATGGGGCGAGATGCCCCATCCCCGAAATTTGAGGTTCGGGGAATCTTGGAACTCGAACCCGACGTGAACGCTCGACCCTGACCCCAAACCCGACCCCGACCATGACCATAAAAATGATTTTGTTGGGTTCATGAGATTCAATTAGCAAAAATCAGTCTTTGCAATTGTAGAGTTGCTTAAAAGATTCATCAATATGTGCAATATTTAATTTTCATGATAATTAGAAAAAACAATTATTTTATTTTCTCTACATTAAAAACATTAGTAGAAAATATAAAATAAAATATAAATTTTAATAAAGACTCACTTTTTTTATTATCATATATGCTATTTTGCCCGCGAAAATCCCGTTTGATTTTTACATGGCACTGGATCTAGACAGCATTGTCGGTTAGAGAGAGATGGGGGATGGTTAAGGATTGAATTGATCATGTAACATGGATAGCTGGAATTTAGATCCAAAATTGGCAGAGAGAGGGAGGGGGTGAAGAGGGAGAGAGCCGTGTAACAGAAAGGGAAAACACCCAGAAACAGTTTTTTGATGTCATTTCAAAACAACTAATTTGACAGACCAATCTGGTTGATTTGATTTTCATCTTGTTTTGATTTGATTTCATTTGGGTGTTTTCCTTTCATGGTGATGTTTTTTGCCGTGACAACAGAATTAGATACGGAAAGCAAGAATGGGCAAAGACAAAACCCAGAATTGGGACTCTCCCTCCAGAGACTTGTCCATGGCCACTTCCAAATCCAAACCCAAGAGGCTCTACCAAGTTTGGAAGGGTAACAATGTAATTCTTTCTCCCTCTCTGGATCTCAAACTTCGTTTCTTTTTCTTTTGCTAGGGCTTTAAATGATGTCCGTCTTATGAATTCATAGATTGCAATGTCTGAAGCTTTTTTTTTTTCTCCCTTTTAACTGATCTCCTTGTCACATTCTTTAGAATTCAATGGTTAGCAATGCCAAATCAAGATGTTCTGCTTAATTTGGAGAATAATTTCTGCAGTTCTGAATTCTGATTGATAAATGATAAGTTTGTTTCTTTGTTTATATGCCCACATTTTAAATTTGATTTGGTTTCATTTAGCAATAAGATCGTTCACTTGATTATTTTTCCTGTAGAAGTTAAGTGATGGGTTTTCTTCCTCTTGGTCAAATTAATGATATAGGTTTAGAGGCAACGGTGGTAAAGAATCATTGCAATATTTCTCTGGTATATAGAATTTTGAAGTGTCTATGAAGTTTAAGTACAAATGCACTTAAACCGAATGTCAAATTTCTTTGAAGGATTTTTCATGTCAAGAATTACTATCTAGTGTCGGTATTGCATACTATAGAATCAGTTGCACTCAACATTACTGTTACAATCTTTTGTTTTGGAGGGTTCTGATGATTCAAATGGGCTACATTAAGTTACTTTTGGGAACTGGGAAGTAAGAAACATGACAAATTACTTGTTGTTCAAGGACTCTTAATTAATTCTTGTGAAAAACTTTGTTGTATGGTAGTCATACATGTTTATAGAGTCGAAAGATTTTCTAGTATCGATAAGCCCCATGATGAAGCTTTTTCTTAATTGGACAGAAATTTCTCTGTGGCGGAAGAATGATCTTAGGTCCTGATGCAGCTTCACTATTCTTGACTACATTTCTTATTGGAGGTCCTGCGGTAGTATTCTGCATAAAGATGCTGGTGATAGCGGGACAAGATGATCCACTATTTAACTACCCCGTTTTTATTGGGGGATTGATCCTGACTGTTTTGGTTGGTAAATGAAGTATTCCTTCGTGAAATCGAACCTTGTTTCGGCAAATGATCTTTGAACCTGATATGTTTCATGCCCCTTGCAGAACTTAATGTTTCTCTCCTTGACGTCCAGCCGAGATCCAGGAATTATTCCCAGGAACTCACAAGCACCTGATGCAGATGACACACTTGAATTCACCACTCCCTCCATGGAGTGGGTCAATAGTAAAACTCCCAACTTGAAGATACCACGAACAAAGGATGTAATGGTCAATAACCACACAGTTAAAGTGAAGTTTTGTGACACTTGTTTGCTTTATCGTCCACCACGTGCCTCTCATTGCTCTATCTGCAACAACTGTGTGCAGAAGTTTGATCACCACTGTCCATGGGTGGGTCAGTGCATCGGAGCAGTAAGTAATCCCCAATTACTTTGTATCTTATTTATTAATGGATATTTTGACATGCATAACATGCCGGAATTATTGCAAATATGTTGGTGCTGCGGTGAGGAGATCTAAGAGAATTTGTATAGGTGAGAGTAGGAAGTAAAGAGGAAGACTATACCTCCAGGGACTAGTTTCATCCTTGCTCCGACCTTAACAGCTGTAGCGGACAAGGGAGTAGGATATTTAGTTGGGTTACCTCTCTTGGGCCTAGCTCCTTGATTTGTCCTCTCAGGCATACCTGGAAAGGGGGAAGGATGCTCTCAATGAGACCTTAAGCACCCCTATCACATAAAGGGCAACAAAGGGTAAGAAGGATTGGATCCTAGCTTAATAACCATATGGGAAAGTTGAAAGCCTTAGGCGACACAAAGAAAGGGAAACTTATTGGCCTAAGCAAGTAGACAAGAAGGTTCCTGAACTGAGGAAATGGTTTGAAGTAGTAAGAAAATATGTGGGTTCAATAGGAGTCGATGAAAGTAAGATCCTAAATAGAAATGAATGGCAGAAACTAGTACATATAGTGGATTCCCTTTGATTTTCATTTTATCATACTCATGTAGCCAACCCCAAAATTTTGGGTTAAAAGCTCTAATGATGATGATGTTGGTACTTTCCTCACCCTTTACATTTGATTTCTTCAAAACCAATTTCATGGTCACATCTTTCCCTGTGTTTGTAAATAAACTTTTAAGGGTTTGATCATGTATTTGCATGCAGCAAATACTAACCAGATTCTTCCATGTTGACTCGATTGCAGCGCAACTACCCATTTTTCATATGTTTTATATCATCATCAACCTTATTGTGCCTATACGTCTTTGTTTTTTCCTGGATCAACATCCTTCAACAAGAGGGCAATTTATGGGGCATCATGTCACGCGATATTGTTTCAGTCGTTCTCATTGTCTTTTGCTTCATCACTATCTGGTTTGTCGGTGGTCTCACAGTTTTCCACTTTTATCTTATTGGCTCAAACCAGGTGATGTTCTTGCTCTTTGTAATATTTATATCTCGTGCATATGTCGTACTATCTTTTTTTGAAACAGATGGACAAAACATCTAGTTAATGAAGACCATAAATACATATGATTTTTTTTTCCTTTTCTGATAGATACACTTTATACAAATGCTTTGGAACTCTTCAGATATCTTATTCATGGTTTTGTGACTTTTGTCGGTTTTCTCATTTTTCTATACTTCCTTCATAATTCATATGTTTTAAACAAAATGTTCCAAGAACCACACTTGAGCTGTAATTTTGAACTATTGACAAAATGTAGGTATATCATATGCCAAGAATCTTATCAGACTAAAAAATCGGCTTCTTCCAGTTTTCTTTTACTCTCTCCCTCTGCTGATTCTACGTAACATTTTTTAGTTTTTCCTAGAACAAGATCAAATGAATACGTTATAGTTGGATTCTTAATTTTCATCTTCTTTTTTTCCAGACAACCTATGAGAATTTCCGTTACCGCTATGATAAGAAGGAAAACCCCTTTAGCAAAGGTTTGATAAGTAATCTTAAAGAAGTCTTCTGCTCAGGGATCCCTCGTCGAATGATAAACCCCCGAGCATGGGCACCGCAAGATGATGATTCAGGTATGGGATCCATTTCATCTGACCTAGGTGGAGGCTTCATTGGCTTAAAGGACAAATTTGACATAGAAATGGGAGGAAAGCTTGGCAAGGATGGTGTCATGAAAATTCCAAGTATTTTGCAGAATATGGATTATAGTGGTATTGACGACAATTTGAAGACGAAGAGTAGAGACATTAATGCTTCATTTGATCCATTTTTCTTCCCCACTGATCGTCAACTAAAAATCCAGCCGAAATCCACTTTTGGAGGTGATGCTCTAGACTAAAGGATGCAATAGCGTAACTCACTCCATTCTGAGTCTCCAAAACTACAGGTATGGTCTTGTATGTGTTGTAGATTTACCATACTTATCCAGGACATTTCAAATATATTTGTAAATTTAACTTGTTATTGCTATTGTATTGACTGTATTCGGCTATTCGCCCAAAAAATCTGTCATATAAACTACTCCGTTGCACTTCTTGGAATCTGAATACCAGAATTAAGAGATCTCTAGTTAAGAGAAAATCCTTATCAAAATCGGTATGAAAGGCATACAATTAATTTTCTTCCAACTACACAGAACTTTATCTGGATCTGATAATAGGTCTTGTTTGTTCTGTTTAATTGAAGTGAGAAATTTATTTTTTAGCAAACTCTACCCTTGAAGTAGCTTTTAAGACAATTTATTTGTCTATCTCAAGTTCTCATCTTGAATTCTGCAGTTTTATAATAACTAGATAAAGTCGATTCACGTTCTACATAAATCAAAAAATCAAATTAACAGCATTATGAGATTTTTTGTTTGCTCTTTATCCCCCATATATGAAATTTAGCCTATGTCTTCTTGTTTTTGTTTAACAGGTTTGGCTGGACAAGAAATTAATCAGTGCATGAATGTCATGGGTATCTGTTGATGGATTGGAGTATATAATTTGTTAGAAGGCCCGCGATGTAAGTAAACTGAACGAGACAATTATCAAACTCATTTTATGTTTATGCTGAGTTGTTTTGCTTAACAAAAGAAAGAAATGAGAAAGAAACAGAGGACAAATTGTGCACTTCATAGTTACAGAACAGAGTTTCTTTTGTCTTTGATGTCTTCTGCTGCCCCTCTCTTTGCTTTCCATCTTATCTCTGCAGTTGGATTTGTTAATGATCCTTAATATGACAGCTATATAAGTTTGACAACCATTGCAAGGAAGCTGTAGATGTGTCTCAGAGATTGTGCTGCACCAGACTCTGTGTGTGTTAATGCTGAAGAACTCGAAAGGAAACTGTGAACACAATTAAGCATCATAATTACATGATTATGATGTCTGAAGAACAATATCAGTTAATTTGCTTCTAAAACATGTTGCCATGAATAAATTTCTTCTGGTTTCACTTATATTCATGTATCATTCTGTCTAGATGTTGCTTTAGGTAAGTTCATATCAATATATATTTACAAACCAAACGTAACCTTAATGTATTTGGAGATTCTACCATCAGTTTCTGAGATAGGTGTCCATATCGATATATACTTACACACCAGATGTAACCTTGATGTATTTACAGATTTCACCATCAGATTCTTTGTTGAGACAAGTGTTTATATCAATCTGCGAACCAAATATTGTATTTGTAGATTTCACATTCAATTTCATTTCATTGTTGAGATATGAACTTAAGAGGCTTGCTCTTATGCGATAAACTTACTAACCAGCTGTAACTAACGTATACCATCATTTTTATTTTTATTTTGGTTGAGATGGGTTTTCATAGTCAAACAAAAGGCACAATTTAAGAAATAACTGGTTTGTCTTTCTTTACAAAGCCTGCAATAACATTTTTTTTTAAAAAAAATCCACTGTACTTTATTGGCAATGAACAACATCAACCAACAATGCGACAACAACAAAAGGTATTTTTAGTTTATTAAACTTGTATATTCTGATAAACCATGGACCTTTGTGGGAAATTGAAGAGCTGGCATTTGACTATGTTGCGCATGTAGCAGCCAACAAGATAAGGTCAAAAGTAACAATATCCTGTTGAAACATAAACGGCCGAGTTTTTTTTTTTTTTGACAAAATCATTATTTACACCTTTAAAGTTACACCGTTTTTTGGTGTTTATATCCTCATGAAGTGTCTCATCTTGTAATGCAAAATGCTCGATTATCTAATATATGAGCTTGGTTTTTGTGATAATAAAAAAAAGCTTAAAATGTTGGTTTTTATCCTCGTAATTTCTAAAACATAACTATTTATGTCTTAATTTCACTATTCCACCCTAACGAGGTTTTTATTAGCGTCCAGTCCATTTTAATAGAGAACATGATTTTCAAATTTTTTTCAAAATTTTATTATGAAAAAGATATGACAAAAATGAGTATAAGTATTTAATTTATTATTAATGAAAAACTTAACAGAGCGATAATAATAATTTTTTATTTTTTACGATAGATTACTGATTGATTTTTTTTTCTTGTCGACGGATTACTGACGAAAAAATTTATCGATAATTATCAAGGAAATTTTTTCCATTGATGTTTAGATTACCTACGACGTTTTAACGATAGAAATTTTTTGTCGGTAATCAATATTACTGAACGAGATTACTGACAAAAAATTCTGTAGATAATTCGCGAATTTTTTGTAGTGAGATAAACGATGCTAAATTATTAATTGAGGTAAGATAGACATTACGTTTTTTGTTTTATTTTTTTAATGATGAAAATTAGAACATTAAATCTAATGGTAAAAACATAGACTATTTTTATACCGTTATATGAATAGACTATTTTACACTTCAGCCCGACCTAACATGATTTTGCCATTTTTTTCCTTCCAATTAGACGTGTTAGTTTAGATTATGTGCGTTGTTGCAAACTAATGCCAATTTAATAGGCATCTCCCAAAAATGTGCTGTGCAATAAGTTTACCACGTTGGTTCTAGGCTGGACTGCCTGGACCAATTTAGAGCCATAAAATAAAATAAAAAATATTTTATTTATGTAAATATATTAATAAATAAATATTAATGCTTATAATTTATATCATTGTATTAATAAATAAATATTAATTAAAGGAAATATAATAATTACTAAAGAAAATAAAAAAAGACACCCGCGTGAAACCCGCGAGAAATTGAAACCTCCGCCCGGACCTCATCAATGCCAGCGTTTCTTGCATCAGAGAGGCATAGAGAGAGAAAATCATGTCTTGCATCTTGGTATAATCTACTTGACATACAGGAAAAATTAAGGAAAAATAAAAAGGGAATAATTTTGGCGAGCAGAGAGAGGCAGCTGGTTTTTGATCCAGAAACCTCTCTACCTCTCAATTTTTCTCTTCACTTCTCATTCGATACGCTTATACACAAGGTTTATGGATTACCCAGATTGGAAAGTTTAAGTCTTGTGATCCTTTTTTAATGTTGGTTCTTGGATTTCTGATGTTCACAGTTTAAAGATAGAGAGAAGTTTTTGTGATTGGAAGAAGAGGAGGAGGAGAGCCTGACAGGTGAGTACTCGCTGTTGTTTTGATTAGGAATCCAAATCCATCAGCAAGAGTGGTATGGCCCAGGATAAACCTATGAGACTCTATCAAACTTGGAAAGGAAGCAATGTAAGTTTACTGCTCTTTCTGTAATTGCCTCCAATTGGGGTTTTCTTTTCTTGTTCATTTATGCGGCTGTTGATCATGCATTGAATTGGGGATTTGTAATTTCTTTATGTTTCTATTTCGATTGTGACGATTAGGTATATCTTCTGTTTCACTTTCCGTAATTATGGGATCCTTTCCAGTTCGATTTTAATCGTGTAGTTTTAGGATTCTGTAAAGTATGGTCTGGATCCATCCACCACGATCAACTCTATAGGGGGATTGAAGACAAGGGGACTGCTTCTTCTTTTTCCTTTTTTACTGAATTTCACATTTAATAGTTGGGTTCAAGATCATGTCAGTTGAGCATGTCTAGGCATCTAGCCTTGATGTGATCTATTATGCCTCAGGCCCTCAGTTGATTTGTTGCGCTGGTCTATGGTTTCTGGTTCTGAGTTAACAATTAACATGTCATCTGCAAAAAGGGCACAAAAAAATTATGTTGAATTAGTCCATAACCTCACTTATGATAGCTCTCTTGACTATAGTATATGGTTAAAAAATTGTAGGGCTTTTGCAGTTTCTCATTGTGAATTAAATTTTTGCAGTTTCCCTTGCCAAATTCGGTCATTTCCTCCTTTCTTTTTTCGGTATTTTGGTTTCTTATGCTTGCTGACACACACACACATCAGTTTGGAATATTCTTGGAAATGTACGTGCATGACACAAGATGAGTATAATTTTATTCCGTGCTATTTTGATGTTGTCAGATATTTTTGTGTGGGGGAAGGTTTATCTTCGGTCCTGATGCTGCATCATTGTTTCTGACTATACTCCTTATTGCTGGCCCTGGAATTGCTTTTTGCATAAAAATCCATTGCAAGATCCATGACAAGCTAACCAGACATCCTGGGAATTGGTATCTTGTATTGTTTGTTGGTGCTGCTCTCACAATTATGGTATGTATACATTCACAGCTAGGTTACAATTTGTATTTAAGTGTTTCCGCAACTATCCTTTAACACAAAAAGGGTTGCAAAATCACGTTCACTGAATGGTCTATAATTGGTTCTCCATATCATTGCCACCATAGAGATCTCTTTGTTGTTTATTTGGCACTCTGTATCACTTCCCTTTCAATCGAAGTAAAAGAAAGCATTTAATGGCGACATGTGAAATAATTACATACTGCATAAACTCGCTATGCGCTCAATTGCAATGTGCAAGCAGAGATTTGGAATGTTTGGACAGTTTTCGCTAATATTTGGTACTCTTGTTATGTTAAATAGTAAATGCTATTTGATTGGAGCTTATTTCGTCTTTTGTACCATATCACGTGTGAGATCAAGCTTATGATCTCTCAAGTTTATGTGAATAGTTGGCTACTTGCTCTATTGTTTCTCGTAGACTGTATGTTATTCAACCCTCTTCTAAAATTGTTATGGAACCATTACTTTTAATATATCTACGTCCTTACAAATGTTTTATTCTTTAAGTCATTAGATGGTAATATAACAGAGTAGAGCTAAGCTTATCACTCTCTGGAGCTCCTTACAACGCATGAAACACAAATTTTACACCGAGGTCAACTTTTTTGCAGGATTTAATATTTCTCTTATTGACCTCTGGTAGAGATCCTGGAATAGTTCCCAGAAATTTAAAGCCTCCAGAAACAGATGAAGCCTGGGAAGTAACAACACCGTCGATGGAATGGGTTAATGGTAGAACCCCTCACATGAAATTACCTCGAATGAAAGATGTGATTGTCAATGGCCACTCAGTAAAAGTGAAGTACTGTGACACTTGTTTGCTCTATCGTCCTCCCCGTGCTTCTCACTGTTCAATATGCAACAACTGTGTTGAGAGATTTGATCATCACTGTCCATGGGTTGGTCAATGCATTGGAATAGTAAGTATTTCTCGCATTATATTTTGAATGTGGTAATAGGAGTTCCTTTTTACGCACGAGTCCCACCAATAGATGTGCTTTGGAAAGTGAAGTTTGTAAAGCAGAGACTAAACCTTTTTTTTCTTTCCCTTCTGGACGTGATTGGTATAAAACTGTTGATACAATGATTGATATTGTCTACCAGATGACATTACAGAACTAGACAATAACCTACTCTCTAGAGTACTTCATATGCTGCACTTATGCTTATTTTTTCGTTTCGTCCATTATTAGAATGTTTCTAAATTGTTTCACAGATGTTAGAAACTGACATTGCTCTTCATGTTGATTTGGTTGCAGCGCAACTATCGGTTTTTCTTCATGTTTATATCAACAGCAACCATTTTGTGCATATTCGTATTTGTTTTTTCATGGATCAACATTCTTGAAAAAGAGAAGAATATCTTGAAGGCCATGTCACATGATGTACTGTCAGATCTACTCATAGTCTACTGCTTCGTGGCTGTGTGGTTTGTTGGTGGCCTTACAGTTTTCCATTTCTATTTGGTTTGCAAAAACCAGGTAACTTTCTTTCTAGATATATAAATTTTTCTATATGAAGGTGTGTTGAATGTTTAGCAAACACACGCACAAATATACATACCTTGCTGGATTATAGAAGTCATCCGTTTCTGCTTATGCTTTGTCCTAGAAACACATAAAAATGCTATCTGTTTGGACAAATGTGCACTTTTCAGTTTTCTTACTTACTTTGCTCGTGCATACATGATTACATAAATAATATATGCAAAACTAGTTAGCTGTGCGGACACCCCACATCTCAATAAGAAATTGACGGTTGAATGGTTCTTTCTTTCCACCTTAGCTTTCTCATTTTGATCCTTGCTTTTGACAGACTACGTATGAGAACTTCCGATATCGATATGATAAGAGACTGAATCCATATAATGGGGGACTCTTGAGAAATATTGGAAAAACTTTTTTCTCGAAGATCCCACCTTCCATGAATAGTTTCCGGTCTTTTGTTGAGGAATATGAGCATAAGGCTGTCGGATCTTTTACCCCTAATTATGGAGAGGCTATTGCTAGCTCCAAGGAGAAAATTGACATTGAACTGGCAAATAACCTTGCAGACAATAGTGCTTATTCACTTCCTGAAATTCTGCGAAATTTGGATTACGATGATGATGAGGATGGCTCGAAAACAAAAGAGGACGAAAGAAAATCTGCGTTTGGTCCACTGTTCTGGACTGAGCAAGATATTCTAGAATCAGGGCAAGTCTGTATTATTGCAGATGAAGTAACCGAATCGGTTCAAAGTACTACTGCTGCAGGTGAAGGAAGAGAATCGGCACAAATCTTGAATTCTGAAGATGGAGCAAGAGCTTCTGTTCAAAGTTCCATTTCTAGTGAGGAGATTAAGCCTGTGGAAGAAATTAGAGATAATTGCAGCTCTCATCAAACTGCAACACCAACTCTCCAAGTATAGAGGTCAATATCTCACATTCCTTTTGTCATTGATCTCTTCCTTATCTATGTTTGTTACTTGTTAGATAAGTATATTGCTCTTTGACCTCTAAAGTAGAAATTGTATCCTCTAATGTAGTTTAGTTGTTAAGTTTTTATTTACTGATAGTATAAAAGAAAAGTTAGTTTCTAATTTGTTCATGTTGGTTGGGTCATCTACCACACATACCCTGAGAGTTAAAATAAATAAGAGCAAGATAATAAAGTAGACTCTCAATAGAATTCATTTCACACAAGAAATAAGTTGAACTCAAATGCCAAAAGAGAACAAAATCAAAATTTTTCCTTCGTATGTATTATTTCTTAATGATGGATTTATATCATGTCCAGATGTTCATATTTCTCAATGAATCGTCTTTGATTTAGCCTCCATTGTCATCTAATCTTCCATTCAACTCTAGTAGTTCTTTCTTTCTTTCTTTCACATCCCCTCGTTGGTATTGATACTTCTTGATGACAGGTTCTCCTGTAAACATATCTTCTTTGGCTCGAACGTTTGGAAGTGGATGTGAAATTTCTCGTTTGTTGGATGGCCATCACATGTTGGTCATCCAAGTCTTGAGGTCGAATGCGGGTTGTTTTTCCGGGTAAGGAGAGGAATTTTCTCATCTGCTTGCGTCAGTTGGTTTGTCATAGAGTTCAGTCTCCTGTTGTAAGTTTGCAGATGTCACACATTTGTCCAATAATGCAGAAACCCCCGCAGGTGAAGGTATCTGTAAGGGTACAAGGATCTGTAGATACTCTCATAGATTTTTCATCTCCCTTATTTCTTTTTTTCTTTTTTCTTTTTTTTCTCCTTTCATATTTGAGAACACAGATTTTAAGATTTTCTATATATTTGCTTCGACTTCTCGGACTTCCATGGAAAATTTTAATCACCAAAAATTGTGTTCTCAATTTTGAAAAAGGAACAGTTTTCTATCTGCCTTTCTATCGGAGCAGTAGTGTGCTTCTGGTATTATCACAATTTTGACCTCTGTTGTCGGATTTAGATTCAGTGGATGGAACTTCGACTGAATGAAGATGACAATGTAATCAATGAAGTTAGAAGTTTGAGAGGGGAGTTTGTGGTTCAGCTCTAACCCTAGAGATTCCAATAGGGTATCTCATTATTTTGCTAAGTATGCTCTACCCTGTCAACACTGTACATGGGGTGCCCCATATGGCCATATGAGCCTCTTTGGCTCCGGAAAGCTGGTATGGCAAACTTTCTGTCTCCTGTTCCTTAATAAGATGCAATTCTTCCTTTCAAGAAAAGAGGGTAAAATACTAAAATGCATATAGCACCCCTCACATTGGATAAAAAGACAAATATTTTCCGTAACATTTGTAAAAAGACAGCCAATTGTAGATGACAGTCAAACTGAGCAGATAAAAATTAACTTTATTTTATATTTATAATAGTTTATCTTATACATTATCGGCATTTAAAAGTTATATCATTGATGATTAGTTCAGTCATTTATAGTATTTTAGATTTGAAGATCTTGATTTTTACAAATGTGAAGGATATTTTTCTTTTCATCAAACGTGTATATATATTTTATCCTATGAAATAAAGAGGAAATTTTTATTTTTATAAATGTGTGGGAGAATGTTTGTCTTTTCATCAACCTAAAAGGTGATATACGTATTTTACCCATAAATTTATCCGGAGACCCCACATTTTTTTCATATTAGGTTTTTTTGACCCGTTGCCATCCTAGGCCCAAAATAAAAACGAATTCATATTCCCTATTTCATAAGAGTTACCTTATAAATTAAAATTCATATGTCGTAGATATGCATGTGGATATATACAAAATGTGAACCTTAAATCGAAGAATTTTCCGATTCGATGACTGATCCGATTTCAAAACCTTGGTAACAATATGAATGGATTCAAAACTTAGAGTTTAGAGTTTAGCAATATCAATTCAAATAAAAAAATATATAATGTATATATATATAAGAGTATTATGTAGTATATGGGTGTGTTGCGGGGTGGGTTGCGGGGGGGTTCATCCCCGCCCTGCATGTGGGTTGAGCTTTTTTACCCTATCTCTCGTCCCATTCCAATTTTGGATTGGAGAAAATCTGCACGGGATGGATCGAGGTAAAATTGTCATCCCTATTCATACGGATAAAAATTATCTGAGATTTTTACAGACGGGTTCAATTTGGGCATAATATCACACCCTAGTAGTTTGGACTTCAATTAAAAAAAGCCCATATTTGCACTGTTCTTGGCCCAACCAATGGCATTTATAAGAGTCACTTTGTTCTAAAATCTGGCCCTCATCTAGATGGGCCTGGACTGAAAAAGGCCAGTCGATTTCTTGACAGAAAAGAAACGCTGTATTTGTTAAGCACACCTCTAAAGTCTAAACTCAAAACCAACCCAGCAACGCTTCCTTTCCCTTGGTATCGATCGGAGAAGTAGAAAGAAGAATGAGCAGCATCGGAACTGGTTACGATCTCTCCGTCACTACATTCTCCCCCGATGGCCGTGTTTTCCAGGTCGAGTACGCTTCCAAAGCCGTGGACAACAGCGGGTACTGTGAATTATTAACTCTTATTCTATTTTTTGTTTTGTTTTTAATTTTCGGTTTTTGCGTCGAGTGTTTGATTTTCCGTCGGTTTTATTGCTTGTAGGACTGTTATTGGGATCAAGTGCAAAGATGGGATAGTTATGGTAATGCTAATCTGGAGAGACTGTTATTGTCTTTTATTATTTAGGGTTTGATGTCGGATTTTGATGGGTTTTGTCTGTTTCAGGGTGTGGAGAAGCTCATACAATCGAAGATGATGCTACCGGATTGCAATAGAAGAATACATTCTGTTCATCGCCACTCTGGCATGGTAAGTGTCTCTGACTTGACACCGGAGTAGAATTTCTGTACCTTCTCGGTTCGATTTAATGTTTTGAACTGTAGCGGTATATCATTGTGAGCATAATGATAAAACATGTAGAATCGGACATGTTGATTTGATTATTTTTGTAATGTAAATGCCTTTTAAAATCAAATCATTTACTTTTCATGCACGATGTTTTTTAGGTTGTTGGATATAGGGAAGCCTCATGCATTGTTTGGTATCTAAACTTCCTCTACCAACTTTACTTATGCTCTTCCTATTACAGGCTGTGGCAGGATTAGCAGCAGATGGTAGGCAAATAGTTGCAAGGGCCAAGTCTGAAGCTGCAAACTATGAGAAGTCTGTTTTGCAATTTTCCTTTAGCATTCTATATTTTCTTTTTTATGCAATACGCTACATCTCGTGTGTAGATTGACCAATTTGTTTGGCAATGTGTGTGAAAAGTAGATGTTATATGGGGCATGGCTTATATGTTTATTTACCAGACTCACTGAAACAAAATCATGGATTAGGAGTAAACAATCCCTTTCGATATTCTAAATTTGGTTTTGAGCAACTTTTTGGACTTTAAAGGTAGTTAATTAATCATTTTAGATTATCTTTTGCCAAAATTTATTTTCCATTTGAAGGTCTTGGCATGCAAATATGTTCTTACATTATCAAGTAAAGCCATTTTCTAAGGGCACTTGTCAGTAGCACCTCTAGAGTCCTGCATTGTTAATAAGGGAACTAGTTAGTAACACCTCTGGATCCCTGCTTTGTTAATTTGGCCACTAGTTAGTACTTAGTAACACCTTTAAATAAACTAGAGGAGAAATCATGCACATTTTGACATAATGAGATACCTCCATCTCAGTTTTTGAGGAAATTATTGTGCAGGACATATGGTGAACCGATTCCTGTGAAAGAGCTTGCTGACAGAGTCGCAAGTTATGTTCATCTATGTACTCTATATTGGTGGCTCAGGTTTGATGAATAAAATCATTCACGAACTTCTATATATTTTCTCGTTGTACAAGAAAATAATTGTTCATTCTGCAGACCATTTGGATGTGGAGTAATTCTTGGAGGTTATGACAGAGATGGACCGCAATTGTACATGGTTGAACCTTCTGGTGTTTCATATGTAAGTTGACTTATTTACCACTATGGCTACAGTTGATTGGTTTTAGTACCCAATTTCGTTTATTTGCTAGTGTCTACCATGCACCCTCGTGCTTTTTCATTTGTAATCAATTTGTTTTATTACTCTTTGCATTTTCTCTAGAGGTATTTTGGTGCTGCCATTGGCAAGGGAAGACAGGCTGCTAAAACGTAAGTAATTAAATTTAATGAACTTTATTTATTGAATTATGAGTATCATTTATTTATTATTAGTGAAGTGTTGATTGTGGGGTTAAACACTTAATAGTCTAGTATGTCCAAGTTATCTAATTACTGCTTTGTTTTTGTATTTTATAAGCTTGTTCCAATTCATAAAGTTGTCTTGCTTGTATTTATACACTATATTGAAAGATTTAAGTGATGCCGCTGATATGGTTAAACAAATTTTGACAGAGAGGTTGAGAAGTTGAAGCTTTCCGAATTGACCTGCCGTCAAGGAGTTATTGAAGTTGCCAAAATGTAAGTTGTGTTATCGTCTATTTTTTGGTATCTGATCATTTATTATCAGTTGGTATCTGATCTAATTGATTTCTCAGTATTGTTCAAATGTTATGATGCCATTATGTAGTTGCGGTTTAATCTCTTTAATCTTTGGAACTTAATTTTGACTCTGTTGTGTTGTTTGCTTTTGCATCTATTATTAAATTCCCCTTGGTAAGAATTATGATTGTGATGGCAAACAGAAAATTCACTGAGACTTGCATTTGGGAACATGGATAAGTTGTTGTTTATGTGAAAAAAAGGAGTGAGGAATGTTGTAAATTATTATGTGAAAGATTAAGTTTTATTCATTGGTTCCACTTTAAATGTTTAGTCTGGAACATCTTAAGAATTAACAAAGATCCTTAGAGAAAGAAAGAAGAAAGAGTTGACTTAGATGATGGATATAAAAAATGTCTGAAATGCTCAGAAGGGCAGAACAGGCATTCTTTATTAACATCATTGCCTACCTGGGGGTTTAGATGTGATATAATTGATTGGATGGTGTAATATCTATGCTTACATTTGCTGCTAATTTGCCTGATGTGCAATGGAGTGAGTATTATTCATAATATTCTGAAGACTAATTATCTGTTGAATTCAAATTTAGAATTCTTTTTACTCCTTTGACATTCACATATAATGCTAAGCAGAATTTATGGAGTACATGATGAGGCAAAGGACAAGGCATTTGAATTGGAAATGAGTTGGGTTTGTGATGAATCAAACCGCCAGCATCAGAAGGTATTTCTAGCTTTTTATCAAGATAGAACTAATTTTTTTGGATTTTTTAATGTATTTTGGACTTACTTGGCTGGAGAATTCAGTTTTTACTTTTTAGGCCATTTCCAGAACTTCATGCTTCTTTGGCTATAGGTTATGAAATATTTGTAGTTGTGAAATAAATATTTTTTATCGGATGTCCCCAAAGGGAAAGTGGTGAATAGATCTTATCTAAAGGAGTTGCAAAACTTGAATGTTCGTATATAAAGTCTTAACATGCATCCCATGTTTAGTCAAAACTTAGTCCAAGCACACTTTCCATTTCTTTCAATTGTATCCATATCATGTATATTGTTTATGATTATAAATAGTAGTTTACCTAATTTGTTGGCAAATAACTGACCTCTGAATATTTGGAACATGCTTAGACAATTTATCATCAGAATTATCTATTAAATTATGTCGGTCTCTTGCTAATTAGGCCCGCTAATACTCATTTTGCCTCAAAATGATGTTCTTAGTCAATAGACGAGACCAGACAGACTGTCTTTCTGCTTGTTGACAATGTACATTATCGTGTCAATAAGGGCTGCTTGGCTGTTAATTTTGCTTTTGTTTTCGTTTTCATTATGATCAGGTCCCGGATGACCTTTTAGAGGAAGCCAAGGCAGCAGCCAAAGCGGCACTCGAGGAAATGGATGCAGATTAGGAGAACCTGTCATATTTGCCCCGCCCAACTGTTGTATTTCTTTAATTATCCGTGGATTTTTCCAAAATTTAAAGACTTAAGGTATAGACTGGCACGTTTGTTTTGTTACACCCTGTATTATTTTACTGTTTATTTTGAACTGAGGTACTTTTTGTTTTAAGTAATTCATGTTTGCTTGTGTAGTAGATATCATATTGTCAACTATAATCAGTCCTTATCGCCAAAAGCTACAGAAATATGATGCCAGTTCCTCCGAACGATGATATTCAGCAATGGATTATGCTCCATTCTGAATCTGCAATAGATAGATGCAAACCTTACATTCCATAGGACGTAAGAAATTATTTCTTAGACATGCTTAAAATAATAGTTCCTGCAGCCTGCAGATATAATCTATGACTTTCTGGAGACTGACTTTCGCAACTGGGGATCGGGAGCTTAGTCTCCACATAACAAGTAATAGATGGATCAAAGGGACGATTAGCAAGTGGACTACTGTAGACTTCAATACCCCAAGCCTGGTTTGGCCACTCCAGGTGGTTTTATTAATGCTGTTTCGGAGCAAACCATAGGCATAAACTCACAGCCTGTATATTACTGTATCCTTGAACTATTGAAGGCTATGTTAGACGAGGGAGAAAGGAAGCAGAGAATCCAACAGTTCTCTATTCTGCAAGGTTAATTAACTTTATCAACTCTATTAACAATAATTTATTTGATTGTGAAAAAATTATTATTTTCCCAACGGATATTCATGAACAATTCAACATCACCCAATCCTACTCTTGTCAACCTTGTCATGTCTTTTAAGTAATCTACCTGGCGTGAGACGCACCCAAAGATTATATTGATTTTGTTAAATAATTATTTTCCCCATGCTCAATCATGAAGTGGCTGTAGTTTAGTGGTAAGAATATCACGTTGTGGCCGTGATGACCTGGGCTCGAATCCCAGCAGCCACATTTCCATGGTGTTTTTTTAATTCCTTCAGTTTTTGGCATCTTCCGTTTGCGTCCAAATTCCTCAAACAAAACACAACATCGAATGGTTGATTTGAGTGGTTACTTACAACCTTTTAGCATCAAACCACACAATCCATTCATGGGAGAAAAGAAAAAGGAAGAATACAGGAAAGCCCTGGATTCCGAGCTTCCAAGCTAAACAATTAGACAAGTTTCAGGAAAATCTGAATGGATCGTAAAATTTACACAAAAAAAAATAGACCAATCAATACAATACAATACAATACAAAACAATAATATATGACAAAAAGGAACTTGTCCTATCAGCAAAAGGATGTAATCCCTTAAGAGCTTCTTTTTGAACGTGTAGACTTCCCGAAAATATATCCATAAATCTTTTTAAACTCAGCCTAAAACACCCTATAGCCAGAAGGTGCTCTAGAATTGCATGTGCAGAATCCATCAGTGTAAATTCCAAGATGAAAAAAGATAGCCCAACCAACAGCACAAAAAATGACGATTAATTTGTTTCATGGGTTGCAATCAAACCATCCTTCAAATTTGCCCCAAGGCTATAAAGTCCGGGTCCTCAATGGAGTTCCAACAAACCAAGTGCAAGTGTCAGAATCAGAGACTATCACCAATGTCTCATATAGCTTGATTCTGGATGTGTTGTGATCATGCTGATCAAGCAGGTACAATTAATCAGTTATGCCAATTCGAACAGAAGAAAAGCTCACCCTGATGTATCGACTCCCTTACCGTGATCTTCCTCTTGAATATTTCTCCTCAATCTTCTTAGCCATATATCATAATCGATTGGATAAGGCGTCCCGCAGAGACTGTCAACATAATCAGCAAATGCTTTCAACACTGTTGAGACATCACCCAGCTTCTGCTGAATCAACCTCCTTGACCAAGCGTTCTCTCTCCATTGCAATGCCCCCTCTACTGAATCCAAGTCGGGTAAAGACCCGCCACAGGAAAAATAAAGCACGTATACCAAGCTCTCTGCATCTGAAGCTGAGCACAACTTCCCCTCCTGCAGAGCATAAGTTGATGAAAAGTGAAGATTCATGGCGGGACGATCCTTATCTTCAAGAATGGAATGCCCCCATCCAACTAGGACAAAGTACGAATGCCTGATGCCAGATCTCACACATATAATATTCTCCGGCCTGATGTCTCCATGCCGAATGCCAGCAGAAGAGGCAGTCGAAAGTGCAGATAGGCAATCGTGGCAACATCTGATAGCCTCATCCAAGCCAAATCGTCCTTCACTTACCATATCAGTAACTGTTTCACCAACTGGGCTTGTAACAAGAATTGGGGTGCCACACCAAGGGTGGTCACAGTTTCCACCTGAAGAGGGTCTTCTACACTGACCAGGGTGAATAATCCTGCCAGAAGCACTCAACTGCGGGAGATACTTGCTGGATAGACCTTTCTGTTTCATAATAGTCAATATCTTAGTCTGCCTCTGAACTTGATACCACAAATTCATATCTTCCCACGCTGGCTCTAGTTGAGAAGGATGAGAACCAACATACAGAAACAGAGATTTTCCCGACTCTTCAGTAGGCGATGCAACATAATATGGAAGCTCACCATTACTTCGGACATCATCTATGTGATAACCCATTTGCCAATTTGAATCCTCCAACCATAAAACAGACCCTATTTCCAGCTTCATTGACTCTTTGTGCTCATGTTGGATGGATTCATCCTGAACTTCAACAATTTCAGTAGAAACACTGAGTTGTTGGAACTGGAATAGACCATTTCCATTAACTTTGGTATCGCCCAAGTGCCTCTCTATTCTTCTTGCTTGGAGGCGAGAGCTATGGTCAGCAGCCAAATCTTCAATTGAGTGCCTGGGCAATCCAGCATATTGCATTATACTGTGGAAGGTTGCAAAAAGTACCTGTAGAGCACCAATATCTCCCCAGTTGGCATTTCCAAGCTTGTTCCAGATCCTATCAATTGGAGAGACTGCGATCCTAGAATGTTTTTTAATCCACTCAGCAGCATGCTCATATACATTATTCACGTCAAAGTCCAATTTATTCACATCTCCTTCAAGTTTTATAACACCGCCATATTGAGAATCAACAAGAATAACAAAGACGCAGTTTGGACTCTGAGAAAATTTCAATCTGCTCAAGTTTCGCGATAATAGAATGCGGAGACCATAAAAAAGAGCCTCACCAAGAACAGTCAAAGAAAGCCGCAAATCACTTTGCAAAGCAAGGCTTCCAATATCAGGTCTAAGAAGAGCCAGCTCGAGGATATGGTCCCATTTTCCATGTGGATGTCTAGGGTTTTCTAGCAATATGCCAGTGGCACAAAGCCCTTCAAGCTTTTGATTGGCTATTGCCTTCTCAGCCTGATAGAATTTTAAGTTGGCATTGTATAGACAAGCAATGGAGAAAGGCATGGGATCATCAAGGCCCCAAAATGCCTCCCACAAGCCCTTTACACTCGCATGAAGGAAATCTTCAATAGCAAGATAAGCAGTTGCTTCCACTGCATCTGAAGTTGAGTCATAGACAACATTGGGTATCCGAATTAGTTGCTGAAATGAAACCCCTTCCAGTGCATAGTCAAATTTTTGAAGTTCTATCAACTCAAAAGGGACATCAAAGGCAGGCTTCTCTGGTTCTGACTCTTCTGAAATTGACTCAATCCAGTCTTGAAGTTCCAAGGTGAGACGTTCACTGTCCATAAACCTATCGAGAAATTCCTTTTGATGGCGGGGCCTGCTGCCTGATGAAACACTGGACCTTTTCGTCCCAGACCCTATGGAGTCCTGGTCTGGGGATCCACCTGCTGTCAATATTATTTGGTCAATTACAGATCTTACAAGCAATGACTAATTGACACAAGAAGACCAAAAACGAGTACAGAAATTCTAAAAGCTAGCAGAAAATTCGGACCATTTTACCAATCACATGCAGAAAGAAAGGTCAAGTAACTAAGGAGCATCATCTTAGTTATTAATCACAGTGGTTTGATTTGAAGGCTTTTAAAAGCTGAGCTACATGCTCACAATTAATTAAGAACAATAGTTGGATACTAAAGGCTTCATAAGGCTTTACTAAGCTGTTGCATCCCTACATTAACTGTTAAGAAATTAAAAAGCTTTGTTAAGGCAGTTCATAAAAGCTATGACATATTTCTGACCTCTCCTTGAAACATTTTTCTAGAGTTCAATGGAGAAAGGAAAGTGACAAAAAATACATGAATTTTTAGACCCAGGGGAGAAACCAAAGATAGATTTCTTCTTTGAGTTACTTTGGGAAACATCTGATGCTCATAAATACGACAAACAAAACATGAACACCATGACAAAAGAAAACAGGGAGAATAAATTATAAAAAATAAAAAGAACGAAAAGAATAAAGACATGCCAATAATAATTTAAAAAAAACGGAAAGGAAACTGAACATGCTTCTGTTTATAGGCTCTAGCAGCGACCAAACAATCTTCTGCAACGAAATCCCCATCATTATACAAAGTGTAAAAAATCTTTCTCTATGTCTTCAAGTAAATCGCCAGTTTGTAATAATTCTATTCTCCATAAAAGCCAACATATGGAGAACAGAATTTAAATTTCTTAGCAAAATTTAAATATTGTGCTTCCTTTAGTTTACAACATTAAGTGGAAAAAAGAAACATGGGGCCCTTTAATGAGCTCCGATTATGTACAATGTAATCAACATATATGCATAATTTTCAATACATGCATTCATTCACTTGTTGCATCTGTAAAAAAACACAGTTCCTGAATCCTGATTAACCATGTTAATGTCTTTATTGCAGATAATTCATATGTATATCAAAAGAACTCTCCATTCAGTCTCAATATAACTAAAAACAATAATTTTAAAGAAAAAAAATGTTCCAGGCAACCAAAAAGCAACACACATATACTGTAACATAAAATTGCCTAATTATAAGTTTCATTTGGCTCATACATACTTAAATACACAAAATTTAAGGACAGAAATCAAAACATACATAAGTATTACTAACTTCAATAATATACACACACATACACATACGTGTACAAGCAAATTCGCATATACATACACCGAAGCATATACACGATAAATGAATGCGAAAAACGAGAAAGAAAAAGTGTAATTGGAGAGAAATCAGTTGAATTGAAATGAATTAAGAGAATCAAAAATGGAAGTAAAATTGAGTCAAATGAAGAGTCAACTGAGAAAAAATCTAGGGTTTAGAGAAGCAGAATATACCTTCCATCACGGTTTCAGAGTGTGTGTTTCCAGAGCTTCTTCAGATCTTCCTGGACGTCTACCCTGCTATGCTTTTGTTTATTCTAGTTTCTCTCTCTAAAAACACACTCTTACAACTCTCTCTCTCTAAAGACCACAATTTTTGTTTCTTTCGTCGTCCTCGCTCACGGTTCACTGAGAATGACTCGGGTTCTGTTTTCTTTTTTTTTTAATGGTTTTTTAAGATTTTGTCTGCGTAGAGAAAATTGTAGTAAATTCTAATTTAGAATGTTTCTTCTCCCAAAGTGGATTTTTATATTTTTATTATTTGACTTTGTATAAAACGATCACACCTCTAATTGCAAAAATTCGGGTCAGGATCAATTTGGATAAGATAATATGGAGTGTTTACTAGATATTTGCATGTCTGTATTCGTATTGATTTGAATTTCCTAACAATCCAATTGAGCATATCGGGTTTTGTTGTAACCTAGAATAGTAAATTGGATAATAATTCAATCCAGGTTAGGGTTCGGACAATATGTTTATGTTTGGACTCTAACCCAATTTTAAATCGAATAAATTTTTTGTACTGGAATTCGAATTTTAGACATAAAAGTTATATTCAAACGTAGTTTAATATAAATCGAACAACGCTCATCCGAGTCAGACATAATTTTATCACCCTTACTCAAAACAAATAAAATTATTATAAAAATTGACACATTTATTTTTTTATATGTAACAATAGAAAAATGTGAATCCTTTTCGTTCCTTTTTTTTAAGAAATGGATTTATTTTCACAATTTAAAATCAACAAATTTTGGGATGTATTATATCTTAAGTGCTTCTTCCTTGGATTAATGGTAATACATGTGACATTATTTTCAATTTTTATGAAGACACCGTTTTTTTTTCCCTAACAATCTCACATCGAATTGATATAACTCAATTGAGTTATATATAAAATAAATATCTAGTTTATCTCACACAAATGACATTTCTTTAACTTTAGTATTTTGAAGACGATCAAATGAATAAATCCATGTGGGCTTATAAATTTGAAATTGATTTTCTAACAAATTTGCATAAGTTCGCATGTGTTTTCATTGTTCCACTTTTTTCAATACCTTTAATAAGTCATTTGATATTAGTTAAAACATAATTGATATGTATCAATAACATTCATATATGAGCGGGGATGTCATTTTGAATTTTCAAAGTTGAATTTTGAAGCAGAACGAGTGACTATGGTGAACATCACGTAGAATTATAGATGTGTTATGATACCAACCTTTGTGGATATCTAGCAGCACCACAGTTAAAACTCTAACTGACATCGTGGTTAATTCTCAAAGATATTATGGCCCACCCAAACTGTAAAATTTATGAATATGGGCTTTAATGATGATGTCAATACTAACTTGGACAGTCAACCAAAAGAAGATAAAGGCTTGGAACCTTTTAAGACAAATAGCATGATGAAGCAGACCACCATTTTCTCAAATTACCTTTTTTCATTGACTGCAACTTTTCCATCTCTTTTTTCTCTGTTTTTTGAGATCATGCAGTTTGGTTGTGCATGTAGGCACAAGATTAATATTTTTTTTGGCAATAATACTGTGTTAATGCTAGGCAGAGATCTTGATTTTACTTTATTAGGAATCGAGATCTACACTATGCACATTAGGTGATAGGGCACTCAAAATGAAGAGACTGCCATGGCCCAGTGGTTCAATTGGGTTGGCCCCTTTGAGCTTATAAAAGATTCAGGTTTCGTTCCCGAAAAAGGCCGGGCAAGCTTTGGGCCCGGTCATTAAGATAGCCCAACTCACTTATATATTTAAAAAGGAGGAGTATTATCTAAACTTGCCTTTTTGGATCATTTTTGTCTCTCAATTTTTTTCAGACCAATCAAGTTCTCACACACTTCATTGTGAGTCATGTTAACCCTTTTGAATAAATTCCATCAAAAAATGTCAAGTTGGCATTATGTTCTGATCTTCAATTAGACGAGGCGTCGACCCAGTCAAGATGCTGATCTTTAATTTTTTTACTCAATTTTCCTTAATATTGATGACAAATGTTGCATTTTTATTGACACATCTTTCATGTCACAAAAAATTGACATGTAATCAACGAAACGAACAAGACAACAATTTTTTACGAAAAATAGCGAAAGATCTAACGCGACCCATTTTGTAAAATAGGAGGATTTTTTTGACATCAAAAAAAGTTAAAAGGTCAAAATGACTCATAAACATAAATTTGAACACTAATTTAATACTTCTACCTATTTAAAACAAAAATAAGCAAAATATGTGAGAGGGAATATATGTTCTTTTTCTCAACCGATCTCGTAAAAAAATATGTGCCGGTGCCGCTAATGGCTATATGGGCCCTGGGAAGACGATCCTCCAACGGTCACCAGCCGAAAAAGAAATCAAAAACTGTTTAAAAAATAAATGAATAAAAGTGGGCCCACCATCCGACAAAATACGAGACTTTGAACGTCCCATACTCCCCCCCACCTACCCTTTAGTTTTTGAAACCACCTAGTTGGACGGACGGTTAGAAAGTGTAGAACTGTAGACTGGTTGAAATCAGTGTCAATTGACGGTTTGACACAGGACTCCTCTCCGGATCCTTTTAATTCAATAATAATAATATTTATATATAATATAAGGACTGCTTCTTCTCTCTCGTTCTGTTGGGTTGCATGACTCAACTAAACTACCAGCCCCACGCCTTCAACAATGGCTTTTGCCTTACCTTTTTTTGACTTCAATGTTCACTTTGCCCGCACAAAAAGGTAATCAGTCAAGCAAAACGATTTTGCTTTCTTTCATTTTTTCAATTTTTTTTTTACTAATCAGTCAAGCAAAACGGCGTCGTTTTACTTCTCACTTGGGCAAATCACAGTCGTCTAGCAGACAAAATTTTGAGGGTGGGCCGCCTGTTTAGCTATGCTCCATTTGTGGCCTTTCGTTCTCTTATGCTTCTTTTGATCAGGGCCGTTAAATAAGGTGCATTCACCTGTCACCATCATTCTCACTGGAGCGAAGAAACGGAGCAAACAACGAAGAAAAACAATTGATCAATCTGCTTTTACATACTCTCGCGTTTCTCTGTTGCGCGAGTGTTCCCGTCAAGCAAAACGACATCGTTTCCTATTTCCTCTCTAACTTTTTAGGTCTGGCTCTCCCCAGCTATCTCTCGACCATCTCCGTCTCGCCCAATTTTCGTCACCTATTGCGTAATCTCGCGGATTCCATAGGTTCACTCATCTGCAAACTCTGGCAACCAATAAATTTCTTTCGGGAAACGTCTTCTTAGGAGACTTCTGGTAGATTTCATGACGTCGGACGCCGTCTTTGCAGGTCTCCAATCAGAGATTCATTGTTGTGAATTCATTCACAGATCTAAATTTTGATTATTGTCGGGTATTGATGTGCAAAACGGAATCGTTTCAGTTTGCTTCTTGCAGTGACTCGATTTCACAAATTCGACTGCTCCAAGCGAGTTTCCAAAGGTTAATGCATCTGCCAGGTCTGTCCTACTCAATTATTGAGTCTCTCAAATGGTTCAATCAATCAACGTCTGCTGTAATTACTTCTTGATGGAACAATTTTTTTTTTGCGAGGATGACAATCAAAGCCTTATTTTCCCATCGACGGGTATTTATAAGACAGTGATGATCTTGGATCTTCATATTTGCGAACGTCTGTACCATTCAAGACTTGCGCGCCACTTCAAAGGTATGTTCTAAATACTGTTTCGTCGATCTTTATCCTGTTTAATGAATTTCGTTTGGGAAACTCCGCATCTACGCATCTTTCAAATGTTGTTTGAAATTCGTTTGCAATTTGTGTTCTATGACTTTCTACTGCTACATGATGTGCCTTTGTTCAATGCTAATTTTTTTTTATTAATCCGGTAGTGAAAAAGCTTTATTGCTTCAATGTTTTCAGGTTTTTGCTTTCTTATTTTAATTCCCTGGTGGAAAGCTTTTTTTTAATTTACATTTTTAGGAAGATTGATGGGAGTCTGGTATTTTTCATGTAGTACTCTGAATTGCCGATCATTCAATAAAGTGTATGGTTGTTTTTCAGTTTATGTTGTAATATGAGATGTTGGAGCAATTTATGGCAAAGTACCCATCTTTTTATTTTTTTGAAGCAAATAGTGTTGCTCAGTTTGTTTATCTAAAGCACTTAGCCAAACTCTTATGGCTGTTGAGCTTACTATTGATTCAAAACTGAATTGACCTCTTTTTAGTGAAATTTGTTCTCTTCGTGATTACACTTCAATGTCAGCATGCTTCAAGCTTTTTACTTTTCTGTTCTGTTCTGTTCTGATGGTGCTTAACTTGCTTTTGTTTTTCATTTCCTTCAATACAATAATTTTCTAAGGTTCACTTGTGGGCTTCTGCTTTTTCATCATCTGCTACGAGTATGCGGCTAAGGTATGACTTGATCTCCATCGTATGTTTCGGTTAGTGGGCTGGTTCGTTGTGTCATCCGTTTTCGATTTCCACGCTTTCTTCCTGTTATTGAGTTCTTTACTTTTTTATTTTATTTGCTTTTGGTCATTCTGGGTGACCTTTCGTTTTGCATTATCCTCTTATTTTCACGTTCTATTTTCTCAACTTTAATGAATTCTTCTGGTGCTTTCACCAAAACAGTTGTAGAGAAATTCAATAGGATAAAGACGAATGCATTTTTTTAGTGGAAAGTGTACAAGGCTATATATACCCTCTCTGTGAGTTCCCCTACTCCTTTGCTGATATGCTTTCGTTCTTGAATTTTTAGTATGTTTTTTTTTCTTCTAATTTTGATTTTTGAGTAGAAACATAAGGGTGATAAACATCGGAGTGGCCCCTTCTTGAAGCTAAAGCTGAAGCTGACTTGGGAAAACCTGTCACTGTTGCTGTTAATGATGTTTCTAAAAAAAAATTGAAATATTTGTTCAAGAACAGGATAAAGCCATTTTATTTCCCTTTATCTCTTGGAAACAACTATATTTAGCAATTAACGTTCTTTGAATTATAAAATGCGTGTGTGACCTTTGATTAATAGACGACGTTAAAGTTTCAGTGAGGAGACCTATGTCTAATTTTGACTTTAACATTGGATAAATAAGAGTTGAATAAGATTTCTAAGATGCTACTTATATTAACTTGCCATATGATTCACTTATATTTTTCCTCTTTTGTTGGACCTTATTGGCCTAAATCTCATCCAAATATTTGTTTTTGTGGTGCTTTGTGGGGAAGTCCCGATGTTGTTCTACTTCTGCGCTTCCAGCTTTGGTGAGTTTGGTCTTCTCTATATTTTGGCTCCTTGGGTAGTTGGGTTTCTGCCATTTGGTGGTGCTTTGCCCAACAGACCATAATGATTTTCTGTAGGTTTCCATGTTTTCCAATTAATGGGTTCAAGGTTGCAACTTTTGTTGGTCCCAACTTTCTTTTTGGGTATTTATATTTTCCGGAATTTTAAGTTGTTTTGTTGATTCATTTATTGATTGTTTGATTACTACTTTCGTCGAAAACTTGAGCTCAAGTTTCTGCCTTTATACTTGGTTGAAGTTATGAGTTACCATTGAAATTTATTTTTCATTTGCTACTGTGGGTCATTAGTGGGACAAAGACTCATTAGGTTTGGCGTACTTTTGGTAATACACTGCAACGACTCAGTGTATTAATGCTATATATATGAGATGCATAAGAAACACATTGCATTGACATTCTCTTGGACAAAGACTGTTGCTCCATGATTCTTTATCATATTCTTTGATTCAGTGATTTGGGTTTACTTAATTCAGTTTTTGTGTTTTCTTCTGCTTTCTTGCTCGATTATTGTGTTCCTTTTGTGTGTGGCTCCATGTGTGACTCCATTTGTGGTGTTGGGTTAAATGGTGTAATTTTGGTGACTGCGACTAATAGGGTTGTTTAGGGCTAATGAGGTTGTTGCTTAAGCTGAAAACTGGAGTTAATTTCTTGGTTATTTTTTTGTTTGTTTTTGGAGATACATCTTTTTTTATTGCCGCCTGATCTCATTTTGCTTTGTTTAATTCCAGTAATTGCTTTGATAGTTGAGTTATTATCTGTGTTGCTCTTCTTAATTTTTTTTCTTCATTTTCGATCAACATTCAAGTTTACTTTTTTTGTGCATTTGTTTAAGATTGTGGTTCAACTACTTACGTATCATTGGCATCCATTTTGCATCATGTTGTAAATATGAAATGAACATATGCTGAAGATGGGATCTAATGTGCAGTTGTAAACAATTTCCCGTTTGTCTAAGTTGAACTCTTTTTACTTCATCAGCTACTGGATCATGAAGCAGGGATGATCACTGGATCATAGTTTCTTCCAATATGCTCTCATATTTCTATGATAAAAATCTTTACATTTGCATTTACCAGAACTGTGATGTATTTCTGCAAATGGTTTAATCAAAGCAAGACCTGCTCTTTTAAATGATTGAGCCAATGATGCATTATTGAGTTGTTGAAAAGTGGTTGAACTTTTATGGATTTTAAACATTTGAATTTTTATGGATTTGGAGTCTGTGTTCTTCGACAATGTTTTCTAAAAATTATTGTTCAATTCGAATAAATCAATAATTATGAGTAGGTTGATTACATAGATAGAAGTCCGAGTGGCTTATGAAAATATTGCACCCGCAGCAACGCGCGGGCTTCCTGCTAGTATTTATATATAATATAAGGACTGCTTCTTCTCTCTCGTTCTGTTGGGTTGCATGACTCAACTAAACTACCAGCCCCACGCCTTCAACAATGGCTTTTGCCTTACCTTTTTTTGACTTCAATGTTCACTTTGCCCGCACAAAAAGGTAATGACAACATTACCGTGGCCACCTCATACGTTTTTCATCATTGCCCTAATATGTATCAGGCCCGGTCGGACGAAAAATTATTTAATTTCTATCACATCATGTCATATGTTAATATGTTGTATCAAATTAATAGTACAATATCATATTTATTAAAAAAAATTAAAATATATTATTTTTAAATTTGAAGTGTAAATTATATATATATATATATATATATTTCTTTCAATTATCCATATATTGTCATTAACAATGGCGGATTCAAAATTTAGGATCACTGAAGGCACAAAAAATAGTGGTGCGCCATTGAATTTATTTTTTTGAGTTTTTTTTATCTCATAGTTTCACGATTAACAAATATAGATTGCAAATACAATTACATATTAATAACACTTCAAACAATAAGAAAATACGTGAGTTATTTATGACATTTTTTAGTGGGGCTTGCTGAAAACACTTGAATATGGTTAGTGTACTTTTTTTTTTGGGTGAGGGACCTGCCCCAAGTGGCAACAGTGTCAATCCACCACTGGTCACTAACTTCTCCTAAATTGGTAGCATCTTATTGGTATAGTATGCGACATGGCATGTGACATGGTGTGTAATTACTATTGAATAATTTATCCGGCGAGCACAAATATGAGAGGGTCCAAATTAGAGCAGGATATGGGTCGATTTTATCAATTTTTACGGTCAACTAACTCATTACCAACCATATATTATTGGCCCAAAAATCTATCCACTGAGTTAGACGAATAATATTCTCAACCCATGTCTATGTTGATGATAAATGAACTAGAAAAGCGCAAAGGAACCATTATTGTTTTTTTTTATGATAATTGTTATCAGCCAACTGACCCTTTATCGGCCCAACTATGTCGATTGTTAACCGACAATCGAACCATGATAATCAACCAATAATAATTTTAAATATTAGCAAAATTCGATTGATCGAGTTGGTTACATCATCGGCCGATAATCAACCGACCTGATCCATGCCCAACTCTAGTTTAATTGTCTAAATTACCCATATTAAGTTTCATCTAGCCTCAATAATTGAAATCAAAAATCGTGTTTCCACAAATATATGTGTGGACCTACCAATAAGAAGAATAAAACCACAGTAACACAAGCATTTTTTTACTTTTCCTAAATAACAATCAACGAAGCTCTAAAGCGAGTGATGGCACTCTCCATAAGCAAAAATATAAAAGCACGAATCCCAACCACTACGCATGTCCTGAGGATTTCGGCTACCGACACTTCACTCCAAATCCATGTTTCGATTCAAAATCTCGTTATTTATATATTATTAAAAAAAGGACGCAAAATAAAATAAAAAATAAAAACATTTTCTCTTCTCTCCTCAAAATCAACCATTCAATTATTCTAAGAAGAGATCGCTTTTATCATCTCAGTCTCTCTGTGCAACGGTCACGAAGCTGTCGCCCTGTCCAGAGAAGAACGAAGATAAGGTTATTTCTCTCATATGGGTTTGTTAAAATTTTGTAGCTTTCTTGAATTTTCGGTTAATCAATCCCCTTTGAAGTGTGAAATCGATTTTGTGTGAGTTGGATCGGTCGATTTGTTTGTGTCAGTGGGTATTTCGCGCTTGTTTGTTGCTTGATTCTTCACTTATATGTAGATCGTTTACTTGTTCAGTTTTTGTTTGCCAATGTGGTCTGATTTAATTGTTTTCTTGGAGGAATGGATACCTGAGACTAGGTTTATAAGCGGTATGAAAGGTCTTATTTGATGATCTTGCTATGTTTTTTTTTTCGCTTTCTTGTTAGATGATTGGCTTTTGAAGTTTTTCTTTGATGATCTTGCTGTTGATTTGTTTCTGTGGTAAGCGATGGTTTTGGTTGAGGAGATTGACATCTCCTGGGTTTTGCATTCTGGGTTTTGATGGATGTGTGCGTTAGATTATATGTGATTTTTGGGTTATATTTTTGAGGTTTCCTTTGCCTCACTTGTATTTTAATCTCTCTCAGTCCATGTTACGTGAGAATTTCTGATATTTCTGTGTAACTGAATTCTTGGTGTGGGTTATCAGTTGGACCTTTACTTGTTTTGTAATAAAATTTTGATAGTTCGTTGATTGTTCCATGTGCTTTTGCTTTTAAGTCCATTTATTCAGATGCAGATGCTAGAATATGATTAAATGGGAAAAGTGTCTTTCTGTATGAGTATATATAACATGGTATGATATAAGTGTAAGATGAGCCTCTCTAAAGAACTAAGGTGAAAGGATTTTGAGAACTTTGATTTTGAATAACGAGACCAGTGCAGGAAGCGCACATTTCACAATTGGTTATGGAAGGAAATCCAGATTACCTAAGGATGAGAAGATAATCGGGGAATAAGGAGTATTAGTAATATTGTTCTGTGATTTATGGTAGGTCGTTGACTGTTCTTTCTGTTTTGTAGATATTTCTGTGCATAGAATATGGAGTATAGACAAATGACTGAAAGCGCGGAGGGTTCGGGGGGGGTGGCGGGGCGCGGGGTTTGTGGGGTGTGTGTGTGTGTTGGGTGGGGGTTGGGGTTTTTTTCTGGTTTTCATCCTTAATGGGTATTATCATAATATCATTTCAGGTCTTCTGCTGGTTAACCTATCATCACTCTAGACAGCAAGGTTGGAGTGGATTTGGCACTGTTGAAATTCACAAGCTTGGTGCAAGGATCCCATTTTCTTTTGTGGCTATGGTACTTTATATCTTCCCTCATAAAAAATCATCTTTGTTTTCTTTTGAGTCATATCAGTACCTTATTAGACTTACTAGGTAAAAAAGGATAGATAAAGAATTATATAATTCGAAAATGACCATACAATTTTTTGAGGCAATGCCTCAAATTCGAAATGGTTGTCCGAAATAGTGAAGCTATGTTTCACATGATCTAGCTTTGTGCACTGCCTAAGGAACTCATAGTTAAATGTTGCTTAGGTTGAAACTATAGTGGTTTGCCTCATGGTAGGTAATGCACAAAGACTGAAATATTTCATGTGCGTTGCTCACGGATTGCATGACTTCATCTTTTTCTTTTTTTCTTTTTTGTTGTAGGCAACTAATGAGAATCTTCCACCAAATGTAATAAAGCAACTTGCAAAGGAGTTGAAGAATCTCGATGAATCTCCACCTGAGGGCATTAAAGTTGGAGTAAATGACGAAGATTTTTCAAAAATATATGCCGATATTGAAGGCCCAGGCATGTGGCCTTTTCTTTGAAAATGCTATCTTCTAAATATTGTCTTAAGGTTGATGCTAGAGTAAGATTTTTTTGACATTGCAGCTGGGACTCCATATGAGAATGGCGTTTTCCGAATGAAGTTGTTGCTTTCTCACGACTTCCCACACTCACCTCCTAAAGGTGAGGAACATATTCACCTTTTCATTTTTTGCCAAACCTTTTCTGTGTCACCAAGATTTGTTTTATATACTTATATGGGCTGTTGTTTTTTAAATTTTATATATTTGCTCCTTTGCATACATACCTTTTCTGATATTGCCTTTTTACTGAACACTTCTAGGATATTTCTTAACTAAGATTTTCCACCCAAACATTGCTTCAAATGGTGAGATATGCGTCAATACACTGAAAAAGGATTGGAACCCAAGTCTTGGATTACGACATATTCTCCTTGTAAGTTAACAAGACATAATTGGTATTCTTTCTCCGTGAACTTTTCATGTTAAACTATTTATTTGACGAAAGCTGTTTCAAAACGACCAATCAGTTAACTTCAAAGTAGATTTTTGGGTTAGGTCTTAACAATATATATCCTCAAGTCAAGCATGGTATTTGTGATAACAGGTAGTCAGGTGTTTATTGATTGAACCATTTCCAGAGTCAGCATTGAATGAACAGGCTGGCAAGATGCTCCTTGAAAACTATGAGGAGTATGCCAGACATGCCAGGTAAGCAAGTCCATCTACTTATCTTGCTTCCTGTTTTATTAAAATGGAGACATGGGAACAATGCATGTAATGTTAGCAGTTAATGAAGCTTGTACATCTTATGACTGCATTGCACCATGAAAATAAGCATATGACGGAGAAGCTTTGATTTTTTTGAAGAGTGCGTTTTGACAAGTTCAAGTTTGTTTTGTGCTGGACAAACTTCTTTAGTGAATTTTCTATTCCTCATTCATATCTCTAGTTAGACTTTGTTGGTCCTGGCATTGTGCTGACTCGTGCGTGGTTTATATGTAACTTTGAATATGGTCTCCATGATTACAAATGAAAAATTGTGTTTTGGAATTGTCAATTGTGAGACTCAAGTGAGTGACTTGTTGGTGTTGAATTATTTAAGATAGTTCTTGGCAGATAATAGATTGTCATCTTCATAAGATATCCACCTTGGCGTATTGTTGCCAAAGTTAGGAAACTGAGTGGTCCCGTATAGTATACTTTTAGAAACTTAACGTGATTCAATCTTTTGAAAGCTTTTCCAAAATTAATGGGGTTTCCAAATGTTTTTCCTTCTCTCTTTTGCCAAAAAGTTCTCGGGCAAAATAAATTATATATGAACTATTGATTTTGAGGGCACTTGCCACCCCTGTTCTGCCATTACAAAACTAATTCGAAAAATTACACTGATAATTCACATTTTTTCTTTTCATAAACTCATTTGCAGGCTCTATACTGGAATTCATGCTAAGCCAAAAACCAAGTTTAAATCAGGTGCAATTTCTGAGTCAACCACTGTACTGAATGTTGATCAAACTAATGCTTCAATCCTAAGCGTCGACCAGAAGACTACTGCAACTGGTGCAGCATTGCCACTGCCATCACCATTGGCTCCTTCTACTACAGTCAGCAGAGGAGGAAATAGTCATGATCAGCTAGCCACCGTAGTAGCTCCAATGTCTGAGACAGCAGTTAGTGGATCTACAACAGCAGCTGCTGCTGCTCTAGCCCCGCCGCCTGCAATGCAGAAAAAGGAAGGAGTAGTAGCAAAACCGCAGGCGGACAAGAAGAAAATGGATGCAAGAAAGAAAAGCTTGAAGAGATTATAGTTTTCTGGAATATGATTTGACGTATCCTCGAGGAAACTTGAGATTTTTTTGTTGTTGTTGTTGTTGAGGAAAGTGTAGTGGAGAATGTTGTGTAAGAGACATTTTCCTTGCTATATAAATGATGGATCTCAGTCCCCTTGCCTCAATTAAATTTGCATTGTGTGTATTATTTTGGTATGATTTCTTGTGAAGAAATCTTGCATGCTTTTTTTGAGCAATTTTACTTCAACTCAGACACTCTCCAATAGGCTTTGAGACAAGTGTGTGTGTGTACACATGTAATGTTTATGTTAGGATATACTAGAAATGAGTATTTTCCCAATAAGTCTCTCCATGCAAATACGGTCATGTAAAACCCTGTTCTGTCATATTTTCTATGAAACAGATGTTGGTGATTCACTCTTCTACAGGTATTATCATCATTTCTGTTGCGTTCTTTGTTGTTGTTGAGCCATCGGTCGAGCTATACGGGACAAGTAAATATCCATCAGCGAAAATTCACAACCGAATTGGACTATTTTCAGTACGAGTATGAAAGTCAATTTATTATAGACAAAACCTCTTTGGAAATTAAAGAGCAAGAATTGCCCTTATAGCTCAGTGGTAGAGCGCCAGTCTTGTAAACTGGAGGTCCGCAGTTCGATCCTGCGTGGGGGCATTCAACATCCTGGTGGTTTTGGGCCATTCATCTTCTGAGTTGTCAATTCTACCTTTTTAGCTTATATATATATATGACCTGTTAATATGGACTATTATTTTTAACTGAATGTACTGAATTTTATTTGCTGCCAATTTAAATGGGCAAACTGAAAGATAGGTCGTGTTTCATTTTAATCACTAAAAATCAAAAAGTGACAAGTTGGGAATGCAAAGTGTAAATTTGTTCTAACTTGACCATTCAGTCAATTTCTCCCCTGCTCGATCAATCAATTTGCGTATGTTTTGTTCCTCCACATAATTAAAAAGCAAAAAAAATTGGAATAAAACCCTACTCCTCTTCACTGTCGCCTCCGCCCCTTCACTCTCAACTCCACCTGCTAGACAGATCAAAAATCATAGAATACTGATCACTGTCGCCTCCCCTTCTTTGTTAAACATGGGAAAATCTCTCTCTCTCTCTCGCCCCCTCTACGAAACCAACTCCATCCCCAAAGTCGTCGCCTCCCGTTCTTTGTTAAACATCGCAAAAATATGCTTGTTGCTAAGCCCCTCACCACACCAGCTCCTCCTTTTGGCTTCAAATTCTCTCAATATGCAGGCAACAGTCGTTGTTACGTGATCTTGGTGTCTTTCTCAAAGCTCCCCCAACATTATTCTGTGACAACATCAGTGCCACTTACATCTCTATTCTATGTCGTCTTCTTCCTTTCCATCTTAGCGCTAGGGCTTCGACATACTCATGGAGGCACTGGAGCGTTCACCTACAGCAATCCACTTTGCAGATCCCACTTTATCAGGATCTGATAAAAGGTTAAAACTTTTTATTTTTTTTAAAATCAGTTTGTTAATAACTTTTTATATTTTAATTTTTTTAATCTAAGGTGGCAATAATTTTGTAATTAGTTAATATATTTTAAAAAATCATTTTCCACATGTTTGGTCAACTCGCCATGTAGGCGAATTGACTGACCGAACAAGGGAAAAACTGACCGAGTGGTCAAATTAGAACAAATTTACACTTTGCATTCCCAACTTGACACTTTTTTACTTTTAGTGACTAAAATGAAACACGGTCTATCTTTCGGTGACCAACAGTTGTATTAACCCCAATTTAAATTGCATTTCCACTCTCCTTACTGAATTATTGCAGGACACAGAAGCTTGTAATCAGTGGCAGTACATCAATCCCTATAGTGAAAGTGAAAGAAGAAAACATATCAACTTATTCCTACTCTACAACTGAAAATGAAGCCGGCAATCGATAGACCTGCCAATAACAACAATAGATATACTGCCAATAACATACTTAACAAGGGGACAGAAGAAACCAGAGGAAGCCCTTGCGTTACAGAAACCAATGTATACGTCATCTCTAATTTTTATTTTATTTAAATTTTGTTTTACTTGATAAATGCAACCAATTCTAATAGATTTTTGAGTTGGCTACATCCCACATGCATGAGGTTGGAACAAATAATGCATTTTTACGTGTGTGCGTTTTTGCATCTAAGGTATTATCCACTTTGGGATACATCTCCAAGAGTATTTACAGTCTATCCTCCCCTCATCGTTTTTATTTCCGAAAATTATCTCATCTTCTACACTCAGAACCCAAAAAGATGAGAGAGGGAGTAGCCAAGTAATAATTATGATGGATACAAAAGTATGGTATAATATGACATGACTCTCAAACCATTAGATGAAAATTGTACATTTTGAGGATTGTACAGTCCCCAATCTCAAACACACTACATCCTATAAAACATAACTCTATATATTGCAGAAACCTCAGAATTGCAAATTAACACAATCTCAAATGTAGACATATAAACTCTTAGTGTATCAATTGTAAAGTCGGTAAGTGGGGATAGCCATTAGATGTTTAGCCCTAGGAGTTACCAGAGCAAACTCCTCGGTCATGTCCAATTCAGTAGCCAACATATTATCTGGAAGTTCCCAATCAAAGCAATGCACCATTTGTGCCAGCATTAGCCGGACCATGGTTAAACCCAACTGCATTCCAGGGCATCCCCTGCGTCCGGAACCGAATGGAAGAAGCTTGAAGTCATGTCCACGAAGATCTACATTACTTCCTTCAAATCTCTCAGGAATTAACTTCTCTGCATCGGTCCACGCACTTGGGTCTCGCCCAATAGACCATGCATTGATAACAATGCGCGTTTTTCTAGGTATGTGGAAGCCATTGACAATGCAATCCTCAATGGCCTCATGAGGTATGAGTAAGGGTGCCACTGCATGGAGCCTCATTGATTCCTTCACCACCATGTCTAAGTAGTTCAATTTCTCCAAATCTGATTCTTCAACCATTCTGCTCATCCCCACCACTTCTTCTAACTCCTTTTGTAATTTCTCCATTACTCTTGGGTGCCTTATAAGTTCAGACATTGCCCAATCGACAGTCGTAGCCGAGGTGTCAATTCCTCCTGCAAGCATGCCCTGGAAATGCAAAAACAGTATAGACGACTATGAGATTCTAATCACATCTGGATCCTAATAATAACAAAAACAAATATTTAAAACTTACCAAGATTACAGCCTTAATGTTGCTGCGATCGATAGAATACTCTTTTTCTTTGGATCCAACAATCCCCAACATGACATCAACAAAGTCTTTAACTTTATCTTCATCTCTACGTTGAATATGCTCATCAATGATCTTCTCAAAGAAATCATCAAACACCTTCCCAACAGCCTTCATTTTCTTCCTCAGCCCCTGAAGATCAAGCCAAGCAATCTGAGGAATGTAATCACTCAAATTAGGAGTAGCAGCTAGTTGCATCGCTTCTTGAATTATAGCCTTAAAACCTCTCTCATTAAGATCTTTGTCCATGTATTTCTTGCCAAACACCATCCTACAAGTCATGTCAGCGCTAAGCGAGGAGACTTTAGCACTAACATCAACTGTAACACCTTCTTTAGCCGCGCCCTGAACTTGCTCGACGAATTGCTTGATCTCTTCCCATCTCATGGACTTGAAGGCATTGATTTTTTGGTTGCTAAGTAACTCTAGAGTGCACATTTTACGCATGTTTCGCCAGTACGAACCATAAGGAGAAAAGGATAGACCGGTTTGGTCATAAGAAATGTACTTTGCAGCTTCAAATGAAGGCCTACTTGCAAAGACAAGGTCATGTGTCTTGAGGAACAACTCTGCTGCCTGTGGTGAAGAGACAACAACTGTTGGCATCAAACCCAGCTTCATGTACATAATGGGTCCATATTTTTGTGACAACTGATGCATTGCTTTGTGTGGAAACTTGCCTAGCATGTGTAGGCAACCAAAAATCGGCAACCCTTTGGGCCCAGGAGGTAGTTTTTTGTGTTTGGTACTTCTTATCTTTCTAAATAGAAGTTGGAGGAACAAAGCAAGTGCAACAATGGCTATGGAAGTCCATGTCAAAACCATTGTTAGCTAGATTGGTGGGTAAGAATGATAAATTATGGGTGGAGTTGGGAGTTACTACACAGAACTATTTATGGTGTGATGTGTTACAAAATGACAAAAGAATAAACAAAAGGAGGAGCTAAGTTCAATGCATATGGATAATTAATATTTATGAATGAACGATGCGGTAGTTTTGGATCGACTTTTAGTGGAAAAAATTGTTTCCATCGGATTGTATCAAATGAAACAATAATATTTTGTTTATATATACAAGCTTCCCTTTGTATATTTGTTATGGGCCTAAACTCGGCTATCAAATCCGCGATTGACAACTTGGTAAGTTGAGCCAAAACCCAACACTTGGCCATAAGGGTAATGCTCTTAATAACTCATAACCTTCCAAATTTATACAATTTAATCCTATAGAGATCCACCACTAAATTATCTCCCAAGAGATTTTATCTAACAAACCATAATTAGACCATAAAAGCTACTTTAAGCCTTACAAAGGGTTAATTAACTACTGTACTTACCAACTAAACAAAGAGTTCAAAAACAAGGTTTTTTTTATATATATTTTTTTCACAGTAAACAAAATAGAAGCCGAGTTTGAGAACATAATTTAGTTTATTAGGTTTTACTTGGGTTGTTGACAAAACAGTGGCTTAGCTTACTTCACAATAAGAAAATACGTACAAGGTACTTTTGTATATTTTGTTTTTTCTCAAGCTCGCTTGTGTTAATGTTGATGCTTTTTTAACTTCTAGTTAAGGATTTTATGTATGTTTTTTTTTTTCTTTTTTTTTTTGGACTTTTTGTTCAGAGGGAAGCAGAGAGCCAAAATTCACTGCCATTGATCAACATACAACATATTCCACACATGATAATCCGATGCAAAAAAAAAAAAAAAAAAATCAAATTCCCCTCTTGCCCTTCAAAATATTCCTATGTTGGTTTTTCAGTCTACCTAGTTTGTATGTTAGCATTTCTCTTTTGGTGAGCGCCAAAAAGGAAGGAAAATATGTTGTTGACTATATGAATCGGGTTAAAGGTATGATTGAAGCAGAAATTATTGCCCATACCCTCAACGACTTAGGTGAAGAACTCAAAGAGCTGACAACAGCAATGAGAGTACGTGACTCCAATTACTTTTGAAGATTTACAAGTTTTAGATGAAGAGATTATGCAAAAAACGTGGTGCTAATCAACAAGATGAGACAACTATCACATAAAACTATACTAAAAAAGGAGTGAACAATAAAAATCGTATTGGCAAGAAATGGGGTACTAGAGAACACCAGGGAATTGTCCCTCAAGTCCAGCAGAATCATTTCCGGCCTGAGTCTCGTGACAACACCTATCACGTAATCATTTTCACGCAGCAACATCTCTCAGCAACTATTCCTCTTCATCCTGGTTTCCAAACAACTACTCCAGTCAACCAAGATTGGTCTTTCAGTGGTGTGACAAATTGAGACATTCAGCCAAAACTTGCCAATCCAAACTAAGGCCTGCCTCTCAGTCGAACTAGCAGCCCCGAGCCAATTATGTCGATGGTGATATGAGTTCAGCTTCAAGCAATTGGGTTCTTGACTATAGTGCAACGCATCATATCACATCAAATCTTCAAAATGTAACTGTATCATCATACTACAGTGGTAATGAAGACGTGACAGTTGGAAATGGTAATACCTCTCATGTTTAGGGATGACAACAACAGGTCAGGTACCCTTTCAATAAAGAAATATCAAAATCGTTACCATTTAATGTACCCTATACCAAAACCGTTTCATAACAGTTTACTGTCGCGTAATTGTTTATCATTTAACTTTTTCAATATTTTTCATAATTGGTTGGATAATTGTTTCCAAGCACGTATACCCTAACCCGAAATTCGAATCGTGCATTAAAAATATATTTCAAGATAGAATCCATAATTTTTTTATAAGTCCAAGATACTTATTAATAATGAAATATATTAAATAATACAAATAGACAGAAATTGAAAGAAGTCCAATGTTTAGACGAACTACATGATAATATCATATTACTCCTTAGACATCAACAATCGAACAAAAATAAATAATTGGACTAGTGGTTAAATGATTTAATTTATTTATTAATTTAATTATATTCACTATGAATCCATGTGACATTTATGACGTTATTATGCTCACTCAAATTCCATACTCAATATATATTTATAAACTATGAAAGTCTGTAACAAAAAAAACAAATAATTAGACTATTGGTTAAGTTATTTACTTTTTTATACACGTGTAATGTTCGAATCCTTTCTCTAACATATTTAGTAATATTTTTAAGAATTTACTTGTAATTAAGGATATGATAGGTAGGGTCGATTACGGTTCTAGTTACAGTTTTGGTCTGGGTACCCTAAACCAGACATAAAATACCAAAGTCGTGACAAGTTAATTTGAAAATAAAAATAAAAACCATTTCCAAACTTTATAGGATCGATTTTTGGATTTTAAACGGATTGAATACACTGCGGATAGTGCATGAATCGGGTTTTTTTGCCTTCCCTACTCATGTTGATTCTTCAATATTTAATTTGCCCTTAATCACATTTACACTGAACAATTTTTGCTGTGCCCCATCCATTAAGGAAAATCTGATTGTTGTTTCTCAATTTTTAGACTGAATAATACTTCGATTGAATTTCTTCTTGATCATTTTCTTGTGAAGGATTTGAGTATTGGAGCATCCTTGATGCGAGGCCGGAATAAGAACAACATATATAAATAGTCGACCCCATTGTCCAAGCTTTCTTAATGCACTCCATCTGCCAATCTCAACATGGCATCCAACATTGGGCATTGACAACTCAGCCATCTGTCCTCCCTAGTTCAATGGTACTTCAATGTTCATATTTTTTTATTGAACATAAATGTCCAAAAGTCCTAAGGTGGCTACGGCCTGGCATTCTCCCTTAGAAAATAAGGACAAGGTTTGGTAAATTCACTTAATCTATTTTTTTTATATAAATTCGCTTAATCTATTATTATTGAAAGATCAGCCCACCCACTCAATCTGAGCCCAGCCAGCCTCATGTAGTTTGGAACATGGACCAGACCAGATGGACTGGACCTAGGCCTGCACATCAGGCCGGATTTCGGGCTATCCATTCGGGTTTGACCCGACTCGGTTAATTTTTATAGACATACCCAGTCCGATAGCCCAGTATTAAAGTTTCGAGTCACCGGATAACTCGGTTACAAAAACTGGATTCAGCATGTATCATTCAAGTATTCAATCTGTATAACTGTATCAAAAAGAACACTCTTCAAAATTCTTTGAAAGATGGAACTCCAAAACAAAAGCACACCAGAATCAAATTACCCTTGACCAAATACCACAACTTCACCACATGGAAAACAAGGCAAGTCAATTAGAAATGGAACCCATCATACAATTAGGCAAATTAATCAAACGCGGGTGCTAGAAAGCACAACAAATCATCAGTAGCCAGAACACCAAAATATGAAATTGCATAGTACTAAAAAAACTAATCAAACGCAGGACTTGAGCCACTGTTAGGAATTTATGAGGCAAAGGAGCCAGTCATCACTCATTGTGTTACCTAGAGAAATAGTTCCTCTGTTTCCAGTAGTAAAATTGAAATCTTGCAGTCAAGCAAACACAAGCACCAAAATGCAATCATGCAACATAGACAAACCCAGAACCCAAAATCCCATGACCATTGACCAAGCATTGAGAATACAGTGCCTTTACCTGAAACAATTGACTAGATGATGATAAAATTACCCTAAATTAAACAACCATTTCAAACAATTAATTTACAGATCTATTGTCGCTTCCCAAGGCGAAATACCCAATCACCTTTAATTTAGAACCCTTCAATCTGGTTCTACCTATTGCATGTATATATATGTATCTATGTATCAATCAACATGAAGAAGCCAAAATCAAGCAATAATAACCTTAATTTAGAAACACATACTTGAATACCCAAACTCGTGTGTGGGGGTGGACTGGTGGTTGACCAGTGGTGCGGTACTGCAATGAGCCGGTGATAGTCATGTGCGGCGTCAGACAGTGCAGTTGACGACTGATGGTGGAAGATTGGCCGTGGACTGGGGGAGATGGTGGTCTGTGGCGGTTCACGGAACAGAACCTTAAAATGGTAAGGGTATATAAACCTACAAGGGAATTAGATATTTTACTTTTAATATTTGCAATTATTTTTTTTCTTTCTAAACTTCAACCGGGTTATCTGGTGACCCGATAACTCGGAATTTAATAAAATGAGAATCCAAAATCGGTCTGAAATAATCGGGTTCGGGCCGGGTTTCACCCAATTCTTATCGAACCAGGTCGGTAGAGCCAATAAGAACTGGGTCGGGTCAGAAACTCGGTATCCGGTGTGCAGCCCTAACTGGACCGTTGTCCCACGACCTTAAGGACCCCACTTGGATAACAAACCCACATTGTATTTGCTCAGCTTCACTTCACTTCAAATCCAAATCAATAACAATGCAAGATATGATTTTATTTTATTTTTAATGAAAACTGTGAACTAGAGGGTATAAATCTGAAAACGAATAATTGAGGTAAGGATTGTCTATAACGTACAATTTGCAAACAATAAAAACACATTCAATTATTCAAATAGGGATATGATGAAATGTGTGCACAAAAAAAAAAACCTACAACTTTTGTATGTAGGGATGTCAACAGTCGGTTTTTTAACATATTTTTGTCAAATCATTTAGTCAGTTATTAATCGATTATGTCAATTTTTTCATTTTTTGATCGATTTTAGGATAAAATGTGTAAAAAAAAATTGAAAAAAAGACCAATCCATTAGGAGGTTAGTCAGTTTCAATTTTGTCAATTTTTTTTTTCAGCCCTCCTTATGAAACCAATATCCATCGGCATCACTCCATCGTTAAAAAAGAAGATCCATCATAATTAATCCAAAGCCCAAACTTTAAATAAAAGAGCCCAGCCCAACAGGATTAAGCGCAACGGAATTTCAAAACAGTCTCGTGACTCTCACGTGCTTTCATTAGTTTCCCACAGCTTCCGATTACGTGGCGTCATAGTATCGGTATCGGTGCCCTTGTTAGTTAATCATATCCGTCTTCCTTTATTACCCTCTTATGGTCTTCGCGCCAAATTCAACTGTTCTCCATCTCACTTTCCTAGAGTGTCTTCTGATTCTGAATCTAATTCTCATATTTCTTTTCTATCAAAAAAAAAAAAAAATTCTCATATTTCTTCATGCTTTGAATTAAATATATGGCCTGTCACAATGTTTGGTTTACTTGGATTCGTTAATTCTCTTCTACTTTCCCTGGAAAACACACACGACTTCACATAATCAGAGAAAATTTTTCTCCTCTTCATATAGAGGCCAGCTCCTCTATCCAAAATTCAGATACTGGAAAATGAAAAGTTTTTCAAAGCCATATATTCCTCATATAATCTAACATGTTCACTGAAGTGATCAATGCCATGGGAATGGGGAAAAAGGGAAAGAAAAATGAATCTACGGCAAGCTACGAAACGTTATCATTGGGGGTCTGTAAGAAAGGTTTGAAGGTCAGTAGCAATCCGATCACCTCTACCAAATTTAGGGCAAAGAACACCATATGAGTTCCTGCATGTCAACAGATGTTTTATTAAACGTTAACATACAAATAACAAGAAATAGCAGTGAAAAAGACGATGTGTACCTGGAAGAAAGGAAGCATCCCGACGCTTTATGGCCCAAGAAAAGCTGTAAATACAGAAAATGGTAATTAATAATGTAGGAAATTTCGTTCGAGGTTACTACCGAAAACATAAGAAAACACTTACACAGAACCTCCTGCAGCCGGACCGGCTGCCTTGAATAGGGACATAGCAGTCATTGAAATTCCATTTGCAGCCCCTCTCTGCTGCTGTGTCTGGTATATGCAAAGTACATGCAAGTTACTTAAACTAAAGAAGCAGGGTTTTGGCCCTTTTGGGTAAGAAATCTTAAATGGCTGGGAGGAGGGCAATATTACCACAGATCTGTTTTGGAGAATTAACAACCCTGTCGTGATCGATACCTGCAAACATTTCAAGAAGTTGCCAAGACCATCAGAAATCCCGCCTAACAATCTAATTAAGGGAAGAATCTGTGGGATTGAAAATGTCTTAAACTAGAGCATGCAGCAACAGAGGACCAACAACTAATTCTGCAACCTGATAATTGACAAGAAACTACAAGAAATTTTTTCGATTTAAGCAGTTACTTACACAGAGCACATTCTTCAGTAAAGATGCTGAGTTAACCAATAGCGTGAGGACAAGACCAGTTAGTTTAGCAATATATGGGTAACTGGACAGCAACGGTATTGTTAACACCTACAAATAAACAAAGAAAACATCATATGATTAAAAGACACTCCCATAAAATAAGAAAAAACGTTAGAAGATCAGTTGAAGACATACTGCTCCAATGCGAGATATCATGACAGGGCCGAATTTCCTTTCTACTTGTGGATAAAAAATTAGCTGAAATAGTAGCAATCCTAAGCCTGCAAGTTTTCAGGCCAAAGAAAGAAAGAAAAAAAAAAGGGTATCAATCTAGTGTTATGAGTTGAAGATAGTATGATCCTAGATAGAAATGAATGGCGGAAACGAATACGCATAGTGAATTCCCGTTGGTTTACTCATACACTCATGTAGCTGATCCCAAACTTTTGGGATAAAAACTCGGATGAAGATGTGATCAATTCACATTTCTGGTAAGGATTTTGTGCAACATGTTAATTAATATGGACATCAGCATGTTACCAGACAAATTTCATACCCGAAAAGAGATGCGGAGAGGGAGAGGGAGAGGGAGAGGGAGAGAGAGAGATATGTAAACACATGTACCATGTCTAGACTAACATCTGCTAATATACCTGAAATTGAAAGAACGTTGCCCACATCAACAGTTGAATAGCTCAATCCTCCATTTTTCCGAGGACTGACAGCCCATAATGAGAAGATCTACGCAAGAGGTGGTTGAAGCATCAATTAAGAGAATCATTAGTTATGGCCAGAGATATTTTGGAAAACTGAAGAAGAAAACAATTCACTACTCAAGTAATCAAAAAACAAGAACTGAAGTTAGAATATTATAAAGTTCCTATGAACCAACGAATCGAATGAGGCAACGAGGCCCGACAGGTGACAAGCACTTAGCATCAAAACAGTTATTTTACTTGCTCATCACATAATTTATACGACGGAATTTATCTCTGCCTGTACTTGAGTAATAGACAGAAGTTTTAGAAATGGCAGAATAATTGTATGAAGTATTAAATATTCATACACATAGCATATATTTAGGTGCAGAGAAGAATATAACTATTCATGAATAATGGTAATGATGGTTAGCAGTCTCCATTCATTTTGAATAGTATGGAGTTATGACCTTGGAATTACCTCTGTATAGGCCATATCATGAAGCTGGAAAACACAAAAAACAGTGATAGATGACATTAAGGGCCAATTTTTTAAAAGGCCCTGAGCAGAAGTGGGACATTTTCTCTCAGCTGATTCCACTTTTTCATCCGTGTCAGCAGACTCAAGTTCATCGCATGAGTCATTGTATTCCTTTTCATTTCCTTCATGAATGTGTAGGGTTTCCTGCAAAATGCAGAAACATTTTAAGACTTCTCATTATGTTATTTCAAGGTTTGCTACGAAGAAAAAATATAAGCACGTATTAGAAATACAAAAATCACACATTAACATTTAAAAGTAAAGCTCGCGAAGTTACCAACAGAAGGCAGCACAAGTGGGGGAAAGATTGGGATATTTGAAAACACACGCAGGACTATCAACTAGAGTGATAGTACTTTGAATTGTTTTTAATCTTAATAAGAAGATTAGATAAATGTTTATACTTTCAGTTTCATGGAAATTATTTTATCTAAGATGCAATAACTAATGGGAAATAATAAATTATTCCTACACAGATGGATATCTCACAGCTAAAAAGAACTTCAGAAGCCATGGAACGTCTCAAGAATTCATATGGTTGGAGAAATGTCTATGAATATCTGCTTCACTAACAAAGATTACACAATAATCAAAATGGAACCATGGACATTTATTATATAATTCTGTAGGGCAAGGTATCTATTGAAAGTCAAATAGATATCGATATACCCACATGCAAGTTATGCAGGTCAAACAGATATCAATCTCTAGAGTCAGGAGAAGAACCAAATAATAGCCTACATACCGGTAGCAAACAACTAATGACAAGAGAACCCAGCGAAAAGACTGATATCATAAGGCAGGGTAAGAAGTAGGGGAACCTGCAGCATTATTCAGATAAGAAAATTAAGCATAAATGAATAACAAAGTCATTGTAAGAAGTAGAAGTTTATAGACTACAGTTACCTCCCAAAAATAGAATCCATCGAGAATATATTTGGATATTTCTCTGCAGGCTATAATACCAAAATTCATCCAAAATTGAAGTAAGTGAAATATTGGAAGAAAATGAGATAAATAACGGCTGGTGTACAACATGAAAGCAGATTTTCATCAGTTGGTTTTGAAGGGGCGCTCATTATGCAGTATATTAATTCGAGTTTGTGGAAACTGGAAACTGTGAGCAGAAGCAATTAACTGTGTGCCATGGTTCGTGGTTTCAGACTTTTAGTTTAACATGCCAGCTTTACCATTTCTAACATGATCAGAAAGTCCAACAAACAAACAGTTCAAAGTTCCAAATCATTTGTTCAAAGTTTAGTCCAGGGTTTCAGTCACTACAAACTACTGCCGCTATCACGATGCAGGCTCAAACCGCAGGTGGTTTACAAGCTGCTATGAATTTTTCAATGCTGTAAAGACAACCTTATTTACCTCGAAATAAATAATTAATCACTTTTTGGGAAAAAAATTGAATGGAGAACCAACCTGTGCAAGAAAACCTCCAATAGCTGGACCAATGACTAATCCAATTCCCCATGATATGCTAATCTGATTAAATATTCTTGATTGAAGATTTCACTTAATACTTCAAATATTCATAATAATCAGGAGATTTACACATGAAAAAGAAGAAGAAGAAGAAATATCTTACGACTGACATTCCCAAAGCTTGATGCTCTTTACGGCAAACTTCACAAGCATATGCCTGGACACATTGGGATAAAAATACTACGTCAGCATACAGAAAAAGCCATGAAACGCAGGCTAAATGGCCCTAACCTAGGGCAGCATGTGACATGTAGCTGGCGGCCTGCAAGACAGCCAGCAGCAATAATGCCTCAATGGAAAACAAGGGGTAAAAGTGACTTCAGGATGAGACCGATTAGCATATTGATGAAGGTTAGCAGACTAACTAAGAATGTGTATCACCTGAGTTTGAATGAATTCATCTTAAGTCTGGCATTTAGTACTAGGAACAAACTAGGAATCCTTATTTAACACAACAAAATGTAACCAGGGTCTTGATTAATTTGCATAATATCATGCATCCCGATTAGAATATGGACAGAACCAAAATCAGGAAGTTAAAGTACATTGTCCACATGAATCAGTATTCCAGCCTCGTAAAAGAGACACATGCCACATCAACCAGACATCATTTCACTAGTGGAAATTGATATATGCATCTCTCAAATTGATAGTCAATACCAGGACTGGAAACGAAAGGGGAAAAAAGTTATGAATTAATTCTCAGACAACTCAAATATCAAAATAAGATGTATACCCGCATTGGGCCAAGAATGCCACATAAACTTCCGAGGAGAAACCTTGTGGAGATTGCCATCCAAAAGCTTATACTCAGGCCAAAAAGGGCATTGAAAATTATCCTGAGATGATGATCAGAAAAACCAGAACAAGGCGCATAAATAGATAAGAAAATTCAGTGCCAAGCATCCCCAACTTCATCTTGACAGTAATGTATAATACAAAGTTACAGTAATACTTACACTACTATTGTGCCAAAGATTAGCACAGGTTTGCGACCATATCGATCAGCTATCACTCCCCATAGATAAGAAGTCAAGGCTCTTCCAAACATAAATGCAGATCCTCAAAGGAATAATTTAACAAAACGGATTTAGAGCATAAATTTCTTTAAAACGATCTATGATCAAGACATCATAATTGCTGGAGAAGCATACTCACCAACATAACCAGCATAGTAGGCAATATCCTCCTCCCTTTTTGCAATATGAAAGTCCCTTATCTGCAGAAACAGAAGAAAAAAAAAACAGGGGATATGCATAATAGGATGAAGAAAGAATTGACCAACTGATCTTCCGGCGCTATCACCCAATGTTTGATTCGTCTTCCAATAATTACTGCTATTTTACTCAAAATGAAAACTCCTATAATTTTATCACCCAAATACAAACAGAAATAAGCACAGCACTTCTTCAAGTGTCACACTTACCATGAAATACAGGAAAGGAAAAAGTGAAGATATTGGCAAAGCTGCAAATGTAAAACCATAAGAGGCATATATCAGTTGTCAAGTTTTTGGGTAAATTTTATTTTGGCTATAGAAAGCATTAGCAAAATGTAAAGTAATATTAGGATACCCTATGTAAGTTAATAACATTGCGTGAATGGAGAAAGTTTCTAGTTCTTAATCATAAAAATGAAGCACTTTCACAGAATTATTTTTCTCCCAATTTTCAGGCACTCATCACCTGTTATAGACAAAAGAACATTCTACAGATTAGTTGCCTCAATCAAACATATCTCGACTCAACAAACTTAGTGGTGAAAAAAAACATAATATGGAAATAGGAGATGAATCTTTTGAAAACCAGGAAATGTATACAGGGGAAACCCAGAAAGGAAAAGGGTAGATAATAACAAAATCACTTGCTAAATGCTTTATTCAAGAATAATTTCATACATAAATAATTACAAAGAAGAGACGTTGGGGGGAGAAACATTTTAAAAGTTCACACGCATAATTAGCTTGTTTCTTAAAAGTTTGCAAACAGAATTAGTAACATCTTTGTCTCGAAGGGTCGAAAAAACTTCAATTACTTTGAATATTGAAAGTATTATTTGCATTAAACAAATAATTTCCGTTGGTTTTCAACAAACATATATGAGTATCAAAGATCCATTCTCATGAAAGAACCATGTAGCTAATTCTACTTCCACTGATGTCCTATTGTTCTCGGTCAACAAATTCGAACAATGGTGTTTAGCGTCTCGCAAAATAAAAATAAACAAAACATTTTCATGCTCGTTTAGTTGGATCTGTGTCTGCAATTCCTACAATTCTCATCCAATAGTTAAAGGATAGTGCCACATCACATCATATTTTCATATGTTCTCTCCATACTATTTCTGCAAAATATCCAAAACCCGTAACCAACCTCTGGTTTCCTTCCATATCTTCTTTTAGAAATAGGTGGACAGAAATTTATGCCCATGAATAAGGACAAAACAATACAAACTTTCTTTCAATGGAAATGGTGGTGAAGACAAAACAACTATTTTTTTTTGTTGCATAAAAAATAAATAAGATTGAGTAGGACCTCCAACACAGACGTGCACCGATGCACACAAAGACAATTTGAAGGAAATAGAAAGACATGGAGAAAGACAGAGGCGTTACCTGCACAGAGAACCACAAGGAATATGTAAAAGAGAAGCTTATAAGGAGCACCGACTTGGGTGTCCTTGAGCATGTCGATCTTGCAACCTGGGCAATGTTCATAGTAGTTGTTCTTCTTCAACAAGGCTTCTCTGTGCTCCGCCATATCTGTCCTCCCGTGGATTTTGACACAAAAATCACTTGTATCTATTTTCCCCAAAAACACTTTTCCGCCACTTTGACTGATTGAGGGGTCGGTTTCTTTCGATTTTCGAAGTCGAAAGTCACCTGCATGTCATCAATGTGTATTGTACTATTTGTACATATTCGATGTTGCACAGTTGCAGCTTTAGACAATAAACCAATTTTCAGACCCCAAAATCAGCGAGGAATTTATGCACTTGATTGGTCAAGACAAACCAAATTTTCGGACTCTACGGATTTTTATATGAATCAGATTTTGGGGTTATTCTCTAAGGTCGGTGTAGTGAAGACGAGATGCATTTTTGCATTAAGACTTCAAATTCCGAAAATGATATTCGATGCGTACAAAAGAAGAGCTCCATTTGAAAAAAAAGAAAAATCCACCACTTGCGAGTCAACTAGAATGCTTTTTACTTTTCATACTAGCGAGTTTTGTTGTTTGGGCGGTAAAGATTTTTCTAGGAAAAGTTGAGTTGACCCAGAAACGAGGAGGACGAATCTCACACCGAAAAGGGTGAGCATAAACAAATGCACCAAATCTGCATAAACCTACTCTGCACTCTACCTATCTATTATGTCTACTTTTCAGATGACAACAGTATTTATTATTATTGACCAAATTCTCTAGAGTTGCCAACTAATGAATGCCCCTGCGCTGTCCGGCTGTCAGAGTTGTCGGTTTTATATTTCAAAATTTAAATTTATTATAAAAATATATATGATAATTCTAAATTGTGAAATATAAATTTAAAACATGTGCATTCTAGATTTCCTTCTCATAGCTGAAATTTCACTAACCTAGATGTCTTCATGAGAATATTCCTCTGATAATGTTCCTAGATATGTTAATAGAGGCTATCGTCATTCAATGTGTCTAGTTAATTATGTATTAAACTAATATTTTTTGTTTAATTATGTATTAAAATAGAGTTTGATTTGTGATTATGTACTGAACGATTGAACATGTAAGAATATTTTTTCCAATTCTCTCCATCAAATTAATATTCTAGAAAATAAAAATATATTTTAAATATTTTGCCATCTTTTCATTTTTTTTTTGAGCTCTTTGCCATTTTAAAATTAATTATTTATTTAATTTACAAATTGTTTAATAAATCAATAAAGAGGGTAATTATTGTTTAATAAATAAATAATTACGCACATGTGTAATTACATTGAAATTTGAAGATGACACATTGACAAGATTGGTCACGTTGAAATTTGAAGATGACACATTGACAAAACCGGCTAGATTCCTACACACCCAAATGTGGTCGTTGTAAATGACAAAATATGCCTCCCAAGTCAGGCTAGGGCAGATCGGGACATTGGACTTAATGTCAGGGGATCCTTAATTCGTGTCCGATCCTTTTCGTTGTCATACCTCAACTTTTTATAGAATTTTTTAAAAAATATATTTTGTGCTCATTTTTTGCTTTCCTTGCTCATGCCTTGTTTATTATAATTACTAGTGTTTATACTCGTGCGTTACATGAATAATAAATTATTATTTTTGTTTGTATAAAATATTAATCTATAATATATTGCTAAATTAGGGTTCTGTTGGGAGTATGTAGTTTTCATGAACACAACTCCACTTAGGCAGTAAAGATGGTTACTGCTATGGGTTTTCAAAACATCATTTTAGAAGGATCAAACTTTTTTGACATGACCACGGATCGAGGAGGTGATGGATTTTTGCTCTGTCCCGATATGTGATCCGCCTTGTGACCCGATCCTAATATATACAAATTAATATTAATATTTTTATTTTTATATATTAATATTTATATATATATATACATATGTATGTATATTAGGGGATGTAAGATATTTATACATATATTAATATAAGTATATAACACATATATTTTACTTTTGTAGTTATTATTTGCATGTTTTGATTTGAAGAATTAAGACGTTATCATTTATTAAAGATTTTAAAGAGTTTAGAGTTGTGATTCTCGTAGTTTATGATTTATGGAATAGAGTGAGTATGCATAATTTTGTTTGTTATAAAATATTAATCTATAATATATTATTCCAGACAAGAAATGTGACAGTCCAAGCACCTAGGCCAAGACTCCTGGTGGCTCAAGTAATGACCCATTATGACAAGTGGGCCCAAAATAACTCATCTTTATTATGAGTTAATGAGTTAATTGTAATAATAATTATTTAAATAAAATTTTATTTAAGATTAATTTGTTGTCATCTATTAAAATAGTACCAATTAAATATGAAAAAATTAAATATGAAAAAATTTATTAAATATTGAATTGACACCAAAAATAATTACCAATTAAATTTTTAATATTTTATTAAATATTCAATTGAGCCCAAAAATAACTACCAATTAAATATGAAGTAATTTATTAAATATTCATTTCATATTAAATATAACTACCAAGCAATGAATAAATTATTAAATAATCATTTCACACCAAAAATAACTACCAAACAACACATAAGAAATGCACCATTGTAGGACACCATGGGACATTAAAGTTCCACTCCCTGCCACCAGTGGCGGAGCTACCTGTATTTCAGGAGGGGCAGTGGCCCCCCCTGAACTTTTCAAAAATATCATATATATTTTAAATTGTTCATTTTCGCCCCTCCTCAATTGTTTATTTTGGGTTAAGGTGTGTGTTTAGATAGTAAATGGATTGATCCATATCAAGTTATTGGGCAGCCCATTTAAATATTGTAAGTTGTCTTCAAATGAATTGGGCTGCCCATTTAAATGTTTTAAGTTATCTTCAAAAGTGTGTGGCCCATTTAAATGTTCTTTAATTAAATATTGCAGATATGCGCACTTCTGATATGTTTTCAAAAATTCATGGAATTACTGATCTTGCTGTAAAATTGGTGGGAACAAAAAATCATTTGGTGTATCCATTAGTCTACAAACTAATTAAGTTAGCATTAACTTTACCTGTTGCAACTGCAACCGTTGAAAGAGCATTTTCAGCAATGAAGATTGTGAAACAGCGATTGCGCAATCGCATGAGAGATGAATGGCTAAATGATTGTTTGATTCCATACATTGAGAAAAAAGTTTTTGATCAGGTTCCTAATGAAGCTATCATCCAATATTATCAAAATATGAAGACTCGAAGGAAACAGTTATAGTTTAGAAGCGGTAAACTATTGTTGGGGTATTTTCTTATCACTTATGTAATTGAACATAGTTATTTGAATGTTTTATGCAAGTTGTTTAAGTGAATTTCTAGTGAATTAATAAAGTAGTTGACTTACAACAACTCTTTTTTCGTTTGTATAAAACATGTCAAAAAAAAATTTCGGGGCGCTGCCCCGAACCCCGCCCCCCCTAATCGTAAGAGCTAGCTCCGCCCCTGCCTGCCACATCAGCAAAACACGTTTTCCAACAGACTTTAATATCCCCATTAGCACATCCCCATTGCAATTGCCCTTACTGCTATGGGTTTCCAAAACATCATTTTAGAAGGATTATTTTTTTTATAATTGTTAAAAATGTACAAAAGAGAGAAGAAACATTATCTCTGTGGGGGAGGAGTTATCCAAAAAATTCAAAATCGATAAGCAATTTTCATCTCCTGTACCATCCCTCATTGCCTGGATCTGCCAATAAAGTCGTGCATTCTCTGGCGAAATTAATTTTTTTTTTTATAATCTTCCAGGGGTTTGGACAAATGAAATCCAAGTCTTGATTATTATTCAATTTTTAAACCTCGTGGCTTGATTATTATAATTAGTTAACTTTTAAACCCTCGTGGCTTGATTTAATATATGTTCTGGTCATGATTTGTGGCTTCCTACTAACTTTTGTCCTTTTTCAGAGCTGCGGGGACTGATGATTATGATCTTTTTAAAAGGTCGTTGATGGGTTGATGGCATTGTCGCTGACGAAAATGATATTGATATATTTTTTAATTAATAATTCCTTTTTGTTGTGAAGTTTGATACTGGAGTCCTCATTCCTTGTTCGCCTCAAACTGATATTAGATCGAATATTTTAAAAGAATGAAAGTATATTTATTTTTTTTTAAAATAAAGTCAAACACTTTATTGCAGTGGAATTTTTAAGGGGTTGTACTATTCCGACCCCCCCTCCTACTGCCCTATGTAAATCCCCCTACCCCATGTCAGGACAGGATTGCATGGCAGCATGTGCGAATGTTACGTGTCATTGATACTTCCTGACGCTTTCTTTTTATCAAATCTGTCAAACATCTTAATTTGATTAATTGATTTATTAAGAATATAGGGGGAATGCTCAGGTGCTTTGCGGTTACAACGGGGGTGATGAACTGATGAAAATGTTACAACTTATTAATTTAAAAATGGTAAAAATATTATCAATAACTCTGGTTTTACGTCATTTTTAGGTATATTTTTTATAATTTTAATAATTTGAGTCTGATGTACTTAGAGTAGGCGAAGTAGCATTTTTTAATTGATTTATCGGTTGATAAAAATGTCAGTCCGCCATGAAATGAAAGAAATTTCAAAAAAATCAACCGATATATAAAGACAGTACACGTACAAACCAATAGTATACAAAAAGCGGAGAATGTTATAAATTTCACACTCCCATACATCAATAATATTGTTCGCTTTAGGTTGTCCGGTTCACTGGATATATAGGGCTCATATATGGGTTGTCCAGTTCACATGAATACAACGGACCCACATGACTTTGTTTCTCCTCAAGTGTAGCAAATGGGCCCGCACGATTTCGTTACTCCTCAAGTGTAGTAGGTCGCCAAGAAGAACCTCAATAAAGCTTCAAATGCACAATGAAACGGAAGCTGCACTTGATGTGGATAATAATGATACAGTGAGGTTGTTAAGACAATGCACTGTAGACTGTAGCTATTTGGAGACAAGAATGAAAGTTTTATTTTTTCTCTATATTTGAAGTTTCGAAGTGCATATTTTCTAACCCAAAAAGAGTAAAACTATATATACTCACAGTAACATATGAGAAAAAGGTAAAGCTTTGATCACATGGATGGCAATACGAAGAGTAAATGAGAGAGAAACATAAAATTAAATCCAATTTGAAATGAAACAACAGATTTTACAAATTAGAAAAACCCAAGAATAAATTTTTTATTTTTTCTTACATGGATTCTCAACGGGAAGAGGGTAGAAAGAAAGAGAGGGAGAATGTGGAAATCCTGCAGCGATATTAAAGAAGTCTTTGGGAATTGTGTCATTAAATAAGTCATAGGAGGGTTAAAAGTACATGCAAAATAATAGCTTTCCAGGTATAGGAATAGGGGGTTAAAAGTAGAGGGTGTTGATTTATCCAAACCCATTTTTTTCGAGGTGAATTTTTTTAAAATAAAAACTCAAAAATATTTAGTTTTTTTTTTAATACTCACATTATCAAAATGTGATATATATTATAAACTTTGTAATCACAATACCTATTAAAATTTGGTATTCCGATTACGTGTAATATAATTCTTATCACAATTACACCACATTGAAACTAAATGGACATTACTTCATTATATTGCATAAAATTTCGTATATTTTGTATGTCCTCAACTCTCGATGCATCATAGTGTTTTTTTTCTTTTTATTTTATTTTGAAGATCACATGTTAAAAATTTTGTGACACTTAATTTTGTCAAAAGAAATTTCTATTCTATTTAATATTTATCACACTTTTTTGTTGTTGATTTATATTTAAAATAAAATTTAATATTATTTTATATTTGTACTTATAATAATAAATTATAGTTGTAAATTTAGAATTCATTCTTATACGAATCAACGTAATACCAATTAAAAATTTATTAAATTATATATCATTTATATACACCTATGTGGTCCATTTTCACCAATTTGAAAGTTAAAACTTTTAAGATACCCTAGTCCGTTAAGGTTTAACACTAGACATTTAGAATTTTAGTTGTGAATCCGTTACGGTTTAGTGAATCCGAGCATTGTAGTTCATCACTTAAGACGGGTAAATGCTACTTTTCGTCACTGTTAGATTGGACGCGTTTCAAATCGGTCACTAAACTTTTAACTCGTTCAACTCGGGAACTCAACTTTGCATTTTGTTTCAATTTTCGTCACTGGTCAGTTTTGGTACTGTGCGGGCAGTGGAAGTGCTGATGTGGAGTACTGACCTAATGGAAACGTTAACTATTGCTGACATGGAAATAATTTAGGCGCCCAAAATCCCTCCAAAACCAAAAATTCTACCCTAAATTCTTTCTCACTTTGAGAGTTTCATGTAACCCTAAATACCCTTGAAGTTCAATGAAATTCTGATTTCTTTTTCCCTTCAAGAAAACCCAAAATCAAGCTACACCATCACTGATCTCTGAATTGTGATCTTTGGGGACGTCCATGGCCTGTAATGTTTTGGAGAATTATTTATGGATTTGGACACAATGCAGGTCTTGTTGTTGCTGCATATTTTGGGCAATGTTTGATTAAGTGATGACTATTTTGTTATGTTATGATAACTATGGTGACTATTTTCATACGCTTGTATGTTGTTTGAGTTTTGTTGGTTAACTGATTTTTGGCACATTTGCCATGTCATCACGTGTCAGTCCACATGTAACCATAAAACGGTTAAATATGGCCACGTCAGCAGTAAATATTAACGGGCAGTACCAAAATTGACCAGTGACGAAAATTGAAACAAAATGCAAAGTTGAGTTCCCGAGTTGAACGAGCTAAAAGTTTAGTGACCGATTTGAAACGCGTCCAATCTAACAGTGACTAAAAGTAGCATTTACCCCACTTAAGACATAACATTTTAGTAGTGAATATGAAATATATGGTCAATTTGTGGTAAAACTTCATTGTTAATATAAATTAAAGCACATATATTTCTGATAAAAATAATATATTTGATAAAATGCACTCTAAAACGGTTTTATGTATTCACAATGAAAATACATTGTTTTCAAAAACAATATAAATAAAACTAGAACCAAACAATATAAGTAAAACTATAACCTACATAACTCACACATATTAAAAAAAAAGTAATTAAAACCAATTGTATAAAACCTATCGATGATGAATTTTATTAGAAAACTCTTTACTTACTTTACTGATTTTGGATATGTAATTTTTTTCAAAATCTAATATGTATTTTGAAAAATAAAATGTTTGAAAAGTTTGTTTAAGGAAAAAAAAATGTACAGTGAACATTTTTAAATGAATTATTATTTTAAAAAAATTAATTTTATCATATGTGCTTACAAAACACGTCATTTTAATAATGTTTATCTATAAATACTTGAACTATTTAGCTGTACGTCTTATTATTCTCACGTTTTGGTACTTTCATTTTAAGCCACAAGATATAATCTCACGTGTTGATAGTACCACATAATAATGCTTTCGCTTAATTTTTCCACCAGGCATTATTCTTTTTCTAATATGCCATAACAAATATTCGTCTATTCCTTTGGACCGGGCCAATACAATCTCCCTCTTCTAGGGTCGGCGAGTTATAGAGGCGGGGCCCAAATAATTTTTGATCCGGGGGGACGTGCACTGGTAAAAATTACTGCACGCGTCCAGTGCTTTTTTGTAGCCGTCAGATTAATCTGACGACTTACAATAAATTGATTTTCCCCAAAATTGTTCACCCTCTTTTTGACTCAATTCCGCCACTCTAAAAAACCTAAAAGTAGAGTTGTTACGCAGAGTTGAGTCCGCATCTACCCTTGCTCTTCTTTTAGTTCAGTTCTTTCCTATCAATCCCTTTTTGAAGTAAAAGCGGTCCACATGTTTGACATGAATTATTGTTAGTATTGTTAAGTAAATGTATTTATCTCATATGGGTATCTTGAATTAGAAGCTTTCTGTCATCTTTTAAGCAACTATTCCATGTTTGATAAATTAAATATAGAGCTTGAGTGCAATTGCTATGCTAGCTGATCCCAAAAGTGCTATACAAATCCTCTCCTTGAAGAAGTAGCCAAAGGTTGTGATCTCACATTTGCTATGCTAGCTGATCCCAAAAGTGCAGCATATATGTTTCAGTTAACTCAAAATATAAGACCTATATCAGCACATATGTCAACATACAATATATGGAAATTCCAATCCATATAGAGCAAAATCAAATTCTGGTAACATCAGTAAGTTCATTGCTGCCAATTTGGCATTGATAAACTTAAAAATTCTTGGCTTGCAACATTTAGGTCCAAAACTAGGTCCTGCAAACCAAAAATATTTGAACTTAACACAAAATTATTTGAACATGATACTCAACACCAAAATCTTTGAACTTACTTTAAATACATAGTCATGGCTTGAATGTTGTTGGGATATCTTCATTGAGCAATCATCCTACACATACATAAAAGTTGTGAGCATATCATATTTTTTAAAAGAAAATATTGAAGCATAGAAATAGGTATTACCATATTTGCTATTTTTTTGCCCTTCTTTTTACGTGTCTCATGTAAAGGCTTGATTCTTCTCTTCCCCTTTTGGCCTTCCTTCTTCTTCAATGAATTGATGTTTTGCATTCGCTTCTTAACCACTTCTTGAAGAACATTTTCAGTTTCGACTTCCTCCCCTCTAGTAAATTGTTCAAGTCTTTTACTACATTCAGTTATCATCATTTCAATGTACAATCGGGTATCTTTGCTCATTGAAGCTTGATATGTCAACCGCAAGAGTTGTGATTGAACCCTTCGAACCCAATCTTTAGTATCTTCTTCTTTATCCGGCTTCCCTTCATCTATCACATGTTGACTCCTCACTGCCCTTGTGAGTCTAGTCAATATGTATTTCTCCGGAATTTCCATTATGCATAGTTGAGTAAAAACTCTTAATACATGACAACACAAAATACCCTCAGTCTCAAATTTCATACAACTACAAGTTGCCACTTCATATTCCGGCACACAAGAAACTTTATATTCCTTTTCCTTTGAGTAATATAGAGCAACAACATACTCATGTGAATCTTGGTTCACATTCTTAATTATAACAGACTCTGCAAGACCAAATTCCATCTTGAAAATGCTGAAAATTTTTAATGTGTATCTTTGAGATGCTTGCTTCAATATTGGGGACTTTGAAAAGCCTAAAGTAGGAATGTTCTGCCTCATTTGAAACTCCGCCTCCAATTCTTTGTTTCTTTTTTGCTCCACCACTCTCTCAAAGTGCTTAAAAAAGTCACCAATATTCAAATCACTTTTTAAGTGATTTTTAAGGTCACTGTTAAAACTTTCACTCATTTGTGTGCTTCTAATGCCTAGTGTAAAAGCATTTTTCATATAAGCCCTAGCCCATTTTTCCTTTAGGCCATATGTGCGAGTCAACCAATCATTTTCTCTTAGATTGTTCTCCTCAAGCAATTTCTTCCATTGAAACTCAAATTCATCCTCATCCACATACTCGTACATGCATTTGTTGAAATCCTTAAGAAATTGAGAATTATTCTTCATATAGCAACCAAGATGCTTCATTGCATTTTGTCGGATATGCCAAGTGCACAATCCATGAGATACGTCAAGCCACACAGCCTCTAATGCTTTGGACATAGCAGCATCCTGATCGGTAAATATCGATTGAGGCTTCTTACCACTATGTGCACTTGCAAAAGTCTCAAAAAGCCATGAGAAAGATCCAATCGACTCATCGTATAACAAAGCAGCCCCAAATATAATAATTTGCCTATGATGATTGAATCCAGTGAAGACACCTAAAGGTCTTAGTTCTTTATTAGTGCCGAAAGTAGTATCAAAAGTTACCACATCACCAAAAGAAATATAATCAGCAATCATTTTAGCATCAGCCCAAAACATGTTGGTTATGTTGTCTTCACAGTCAAGTTGCATGGTATAAAAAAACTGAGGATCAGAAATGGTTTTCTTCTCAAAGTATGTGAAAATACTACCCAACTCACCTTTGGCAATATCTCTCTGTCGTCTTGATCTTAGATATGTTTTCTGATCCTCAATTACAAACCCAAGCTTATCCCTACCCCCAGCTTCTCTGCTTAATAACTCTTGTATTGCCTTTGGAGTAAGCCCAGAATCAGATGCTAATTGAATTGCTAATGCATGAGCAATAGTAACCTCTCTATGTGACCTCAACATGTGACTCGTTACGCAAGGTTGTAACTCATGATTGTGTTCATTAACAAGATCTTTCACTACATATTTCTCAATCTTTTTATCTAAAGAAACCTTCATCCTTGCATTACAACCGGTTCTTGTATCGTCACGTTGACGATTCATATCAATATTTTCTTTCTCACTCTTGTAACCTTCCTTACAACACACAAATAATTGGCTTGTGACAACCCCACTATTTTTATTTTTATTGGCATACACTTTTCTCACCCCAAACCCCACTTTTTTTGAATAACTCTTCCAAAATTGAAAAGCATCATTCACTGTGTCGAATTGCATACCTATTTTGGGCATACAATCTTGTTGCTCTTCTACTCTTGGCCTCTCATACTCATGATTGTAGTCGACATCATAGTCCATGCTAGACCAATATCTACAAAAAAAGTTGAAATAATTGATTTAAATGAGGTCAAGGTTATTGATGAATTTACTTTAAATATATTAGTTAATCTAAGAGGCAAAGGATAAAGAATAACCTGGGGGGATTGCAAGATTGAGAATAATCAAGTGAACCAGTGGATTCATCTAAAATGAGATCAAATATCCATTCATCACTTTTCAATGAGGCCATCACTGATGAATATGAGAAATGGCAGCTCCAAAAATTGAATTTTCACACCTCAGGATGAATCTTCTTTCCTTAAATCAACTCTGCGTAACAACTCTGCTTTTAGGTTTTTTAGAGTGGCGGGATTGGGTCAAAAAGAGAGTGAACAATTTTGAGAAAAATCAATTTATTGTAAGTCGTCAGATTAATCTGACGGCTACAAAAAAGCACTGGACGCGTGCAGTGGTTTTTACCACTGCACGCCCCCCGGATCCAATAATTTGGCCCATTGTTACCCATTATCCAACACACACTCCCCGGACCGCATCTCGTGTACATTGACTTCGTTCTGAGGAAGATGATCATCAAGCAAACATTACAGTGCTCGAAGAGAATCTCTGGCAAACGAATCATCGGACCTTTCACCGGAGGCAGGACCATTCACGTGGACACGAAAAGTGCAGCGACGGAGAAGGTAGACTGCGTTGTGATCGGAGCAGGAGTGGTAGGCTTAGCAGTGGCAAGAGAGCTAGCCTCAAAAGGGAAGGACGTATTGGTCCTCGATTCCGCCCCCACCTTCGGCACCGGCACCAGTTCCCGAAACAGTGAGGTCATTCACGCCGGTATCTACTATCCTCTCAATTCACTCAAGGTCACTCTCTCCTTCTTCTCTTTTATCAGTCCACTTGTCTATCTGCCAATTTGTTTGGAATGAATGTCTAAGTGCTTTGCAGGCGTTGCTTTGTGTGAGAGGAAGGGAATTGTTGTACAAGTATTGCTCCGAATATGGGGTTCCTCATAAACAGATTGGTAAGCTTATTGTGGCTACTAGGTCGTCGGAGATTCCCAAGTTAAATCATTTGATGCAATGTGGAACTAAAAATGGGGTTCAGGGCTTGAGGATGCTGGAAGGCTTTGAAGCCATGAGGATGGAACCTCAACTGCAGTGTGTGAAAGCCTTGCTATCACCTGTTACTGGGATTGTTGATTCCCATTCTCTAATGCTATCTCTAGTGGTACGAATCCCCTTTTATGAATATTGATTCTTGATTCTTAATGCTCGATGTTTTATTATGCATGTTGTGAATTGCCAATTTTTCTTCTAGTTCTTTGAGTATGACTGCTTATTGATGAAATGTCAACCCAAATGTGAGTCCAGGGAGATGCTGAAAATCACAGGACATCTTTCTGTTACAATACTACTGTGATTGGTGGTCATGTTGAAGGAGATTCTGTGCACCTTTATATTTCTAAGAGCAAAGATCTTGAAAACTGGGATGGGAAATTTCCATTGAACTTAGAGCTTGTACTTGTTCCTAAGCTTGTCGTGAATTCTTCAGGATTGAGCGCTATGGCTCTTGCAAAGAGATTTCATGGCTTAGATAGTTCTACAATTCCTCCGGCATATTATGCTCGTGGATGCTATTTCACTTTATCAAATACTAGAAGCCCTCCTTTTAAACGTTTGATATACCCTTTACCTGAGGATGGTGGCATTGGAGTGCATGTTACTTTGGATTTGGATGGCCAGGTCAAATTCGGACCAGATGTTGAATGGATTGATCGTATAGATGACACATCAAGCTTCCTCGATAAGTACTCTTCCTCTAGCCCTTTTTTCTTACTCTGCATCTTTTGGAACTTTTTACTTGGTTGAATGGGTTAATATTAAGTAGTTGCTGCCTAATGGTCGAGTCAGTACGTAACATCGTAACTCTGGAGAAAAATTTGCTCGGATCTTCAAAATTGAATCACCAAGGAAAATAGTGAACTTGTATTTTATGAGAATATTTTGAGTAGATGTGTGGCAGTCAAAGCAAGAGTGTTTTACACTCGTTTGAAGACTAACAAGATAGCATCAAATGAACAGAGTTACTGGAACCACAATTGCCTTTGATATCTCACTTCATCTTGACTCTCACTCTTATAACGGAGTGCTTCTACGTATGCACAAACGCAAACTAGCATTCAATGGTCTGGTCTTCCTTTTAACATTTGTCTAAATCAGAGGGTAGAGAAAATCCAATTACTATGTCAGCTGCTCTTTTATTTTTCAAATTAAAAATCCGTATTTAGTGCTAGAAGATTATAGGGACCGAAACATCTTGAAGATCGGTCCATCAAATATTATCTTCTTGTATAATTTTCTCTGGTCGATAGTTTATGTTTTCTGTTTATTTAGTTCTGCACTTTTCTCTGTGGCTCTTAACACTTGCCAATGGGGTTTGTAAGAGGCACAGATAGGCACATTTATTTTTTCCATTCGAGTTTTTCAGTTAAGAGTGAAATAGCACTTCTTTTGTTTGTTGGGACATTACTGGAGTCGACATCAAATATTGGCCAAAGATTATTCTTTTTGCAACTGCATCATAAACAGATTTGATTTTACTGTTGCCTCGGTTTCTCTGAGTGTTGCTCTTCTTTATTTGAATGTTGCAACCCTCTTCATGCATCTTTGAAAAACTCACATTGTTGAGGCCTTTTCCAGGTATGACTATACTGTAAATGCCAATCGTGCAGAACGATTTTACTCGGAGATAAGGAAGTACTTTCCAAATCTCAAGGATAAATCTCTGGAACCAGGTTATGCTGGCATCCGACCAAAAATTTGTGGTCGAGGACAGTCTCCGGCTGACTTTCTGATTCAGGTATGTTCTTCCACTCTCCTTATCTGTCAACTTTAAAAATGTACACAATCTTACCCCACATCATAGGTGGAGAGGATATTTTCAGAAATTGAACATGTGACCGTTTAGATGGCAGTAGGGTGGTTGTTGCGTAAATCTTTTCCATGCCTTACGAACATGAATCTACAAGGGAATCTTTGGGGCATAGTGGACTCCAAATTCCACGTAACTTATCTTATGGATTCATGATTCATGTAGGTGACCCCATTATTTGGGATCAAAGTTCTGATAATGATGGTGATTGGCACCTTTAGAAAAGATAACTGAAAGGGTTGAAGAAATGCCAACCTACTCTTAAGAACTCTTCATAGTATTCAGGCATACCCTTAACTTGAGATTTGAATAGTAGGTGGGTTATTTAGCCTTCAAGCTTGTAACTGTCTGAAGCTAAACTACTTATTTAGAAGTTTTAGCAACACCACCTACCAACTACCATAGGTTGTGAGCAACCGTGGTAGGTGATGCATTACTAATGGCATGACCTTTAAACTTTTAGAATGAGGTTAAATACGAACCCTACTATTTTTGCAACCTTCTCGTGCAGGGAGAGGGCGTTCATGGCGTGCCGAGTCTCATAAACCTGTTTGGAATCGAGTCCCCTGGCCTGACATCAAGCCTGGCAATTGCAGAATATATAAGCACCAGATTCTTGAGATAATACACACACCTTCAATGTCACCATCCATATTATTGTTTTCAAGAAGATCTACCAGGAACAACTGCTTGTATTATTATCAATTTATATGCTTTCAATTGAATATTAGAAAGTTGATCATCACATGAATATTCATATCCAATAACAACTGTAAGCAAAAATTCCAATTCCAATTCCGGAAGTGAATACTTAATATCTCACCTCGAGTCTTGAAATTCACCAAGGTGAGGATGTCACAGTAAACTCCATACATTTCACGGCTTCCGTTCTGCTAGCCACTTGTATACTGGTCTGGAGGATAGACAGGAAATCTAATCTTCACGTAATTTGCGCTTCCGACCATTAATCTGCTAGTTAAAACAAGAATTAAATTTAAAACTAGGATTGCAGAACCACCTCGAGGTCAGGTCTGCAAATTAAGATCATCCTCCCTACAATACCCAAATACCATGATGTCAATACCTGTAATTCTTTCTGGAGAGTCATATCCATATACACTTTTTCCAAATCATTTACTCTCTTCTTCCTTGCCTCAAGTTGTCGGTAAGAAGCAGCTGTTTTCCTGCACACAGAACATATATCATGAAAATAACGACCCTGTACACACTGTGCCTGGAAACAGGACCACAGAAAAGACACAAAAGCAAGAAATACACTAATAATTTAAGGACTAGCTCCAATATCCCTTTCATGAATAAGCAAACATGTCAATGAAATTAGACTTTCAGTTTTTTTTTTTAACAGTTAAAATAAACTTCAGGTTCAACTACAACAAAAGATGAAAGAATTGAATTTGGAAGTTGTTGCTAGCTCAACCAAGGGACGCACGTGTTCAGGAAACAAATACACGTTGTCCACTCAATCCAAGTTGACATAATCATCTACTCTTATTCATGAGAATGTAAAAAAACCTTTGACATCACAAACTAATCAAAGCATTACCCAGACGAGTCACACAGCCAGTGCGAGCCAGCAATTTATTCGCACAGAGCACTGCAGCCTCAAGAGAAGTCATGGAGAAGGTTTAACAACCCCTTACCTATCTCTCTCTAAGAATATACACACATCCAGAGACAAACGTGAGGTTTATGTGTGGTTATACATTCCAGGTGCACTATTGTGCAATAAGTCCTTTTTACTGTTGTCCAAGCATATCCAATCACAAGTCTGTCCTTTCCAAAATGAGCCAAAAAGTATATTCTTCGCTCCTATACATTCAGACTATTGCCATACAAATGCTCTCAATAAATATCTTTTAACTAGTTAATCAAACAAGATGTGCCTTTTATTTAGTTCTTTCTCCTGAAGGTTCCCAAAATCAACCAACTTGAACAGGCCTACAATTGCTCCTTAGGAAGCTCAGTTAGGGGGACCAAATGTAAATGTGCTTACAAATCCAGCAAACAAGTAGGATTTTGGCAGCCAATTACAAGAAATATATACTTAAGTATCTACACCTGAGGCTTCAGTAATGGGATGGAGATACATGGACGTCCAAAGGTATAATGCAAAGACAAAAGTGTGAGCACGCACGCGCGCGCAGAGAGAGAGAGAGAGTATTGTGTGAAAACACATTAAATCATTTCTACCTTGTTATGTTATCGGGGACATCTTTAGATGCAGTTACTTTTCCATATTTGGAAAATTGAGATTGCATTTCTTTAGCCTCTTCTCTGTAACATACAAGAAAGAAATAATAACACAATAGCAGCAAAAGGCTTCAATCGGAGAGGAAGGCAAATATATTTAGAGCACACACATTCCACTGGAGAAAATCGGAAAATTTACACATTTTATCAGTTGCTTCTAAGCATATTCATATCACATATAGAATTAGCGCCACCAAGCAAAAAACTGAGTGAATATTTACAACCGTAGGAGTAATGTAGCCACTAAACAAATTTCTAATGCATATAAGAGACCCAAAAGCTATCCATAAGAATGAAAAAGACAAATGTACCTTCCCCGACTAATGTTCCAGATACACAATAAGTCAACAGAAAAAGAAAAAAAATCAAAAGAATGCTTATTGATGTCAAGTTAAAATAATAATAAAAAAATATGCTTCTTCCGTGCGAACAAGAATAACAGCAACAAAAATGGAGCAAACCCCCTAACATGTTTAAAGAACAATCAGATATTTGGGCCCTACATTTTATCCAAAAAACCAAAAGTATCAAAGTTCAATTTGAGAAGCTTCTATAAATCCATGCCATAAAAAACAGGAGGTGAGAAGGCGGCATATGATTACGTTAATCATCTCAAACATTTTTCTTATTCCATTCTAGACCAAAGAGCATACTTTAAAGTGATTGGAAAATTTCCAATAGGCATAACTGGAACCTAGAGAACTTCAAGGGGCTGTCAATATGAAAATATTATACGTAATGCAACACCAATACATAACTTCATCAACTTTTATGCTGCTTAGTTAATACACCATGTTTCATTTTTTGATTTAATAGAATCTTTCATTCAGAATTTCCTTCGTCTTCTCAGATCTTCGTGTTTCATTTTGTGATTTGATTAAAAAGTCCTGCCTTTCTAACTTCATTCGGATTTTTGTACAAGTGCTGACAATTATACCTTTAGGATTTAGCAGGGATGTTTCTTACAATGTCACATGCCCACCAAATCATATTTTAGATTCGGTACGGTGAACATTTAGTAATAATAGGCTAATCATATTAACAAAAATCAGACTAGTATTCTGAACAACAACCAACCAAAAGCCCGTGTGACCCAATTGACCATAAGCAAATATTCACAATTCATCTATGCTCCCCAATTTGGTCTAAGGGAAAACAAAGCTTCAAAATTCTTATCAACAGTAACTTGAAAAAGCAGTTTCCAAGATATACCAAGTAGACACTAGAAAGCTCAAACCTGTCTTCTGCATAATAAACATGTCTGTTGGATGGCTGACTGTCAAGCGAGTGCAGCACAGCAGTTAGCTTTTCTATTTTCTGCAGCGTTACAATTATTAACATTAACAAAAGAATCAGAAAATTTTCACTTTCCAAGAAACAGAAACAAGAAAATCACCTTCTTCTCACTCTGCAATTTCTGAAGGATATATCCCATATCTTGGGTTTTCATCAACATGAGTTCTTCATGAGTGTATTTATTTGCCACGCTCCTGCAATAAACCACTAACAATTCATGAAAACAAACAACATAGAGAAAGTTCTGAAAAAAATATCATTGAAGAAAGAAAATGAATACAGCTCAATAAATTACTCAGGTTTATGAACTCCATCAACAGTTTTAGTTCTGATCATCTTGAAATAGAACTCATCTGGGTTTCTAGAAGCGGCTTTTTCCCTGAGCCTCTGCAAAAGAAACAAGCCCAGACAACATACATAAAAGAGAATGAGCACGAATTAAACAATCATAATTCAGTTAAAACCAACAGCTCTATCATCAATGGGAGATATATAACGAATAACATCAAATAACCTTACCCGTAATGTCTCCTCTTTCTTATGAAATGCTTTTGCACGAACGACATAGTCCTTGTGTTTCTCAAGAAGTCCGAACTTCTTCCTCGATTGCCTGGCATCAATTTCGTTTAATTTAAAGCAAGAATTCCAATCACATGCAATATAAAAATAAAATAAAAAACAGTGATATCACTCACGGTTGAGCTCGCTCCTTGTGAGCCCGTCTAGGGATTGCATTTTTAAAAGAAGACATCTTTTGACGGCAATCAAGCAGAGAAACTGAGCTGCAAAATCGAAAACAAAAATATAATCACAACCAATAACTAAAAACACAAGATAAATAAATAAATATATATATATAGATTAGCTCACCAACGGCAGACGAAGGAATAATTTGATTGATTGGACAAAGCGACACGATATCCCTCGATTCCGCGACAAATCCTAGAAAACCGACTGGGTTTCTGGTCTCGTTCGGTTTCTTTGGTTCCAGGAGAGGAGACGAAAAGAACTAATAGCGCAAAACTCAATAACCCAGTGTCTTGGCCCACTCTTCAGGCCCGTAATAGCAAACCCATTTTCTCGGCCCACTCTGTACTTTTTTTTTTCTTTTTAACAAAGCACAATTCCATTTATTTTTATTTACAAAAATCATGAATTTTGTGATGTGGGGTCCGCGCCAAAAGCACTATAAAACGGCGCCGTACTTTCCACGCTAACTTCTTCACAGAGACGACAGTCGACGTCTTTTCCTTCGTCTCTTTTTCTCTCAAATCAGAATCCGAATTCCAGATAATTATCGTCAGAAGTCAGTCAGAAGCCAACCAATCCGAAACCTGATTTACAGGCGCCGGGATTTTACTGCAAGAGACTCGCGATTCCAACCCGATTTCCCGACGTCGAAACACACCGTTCACCCACCTCTTCAATTACTTTTATTGTCACAATTTTGAGGCCTTAATTCGATTCTTTTTGTGGGTCGTTAAACCGAGAGCAAATGATAGAACCTGGAAGCTCACTTGATCGCGCTTGAGTCTGTAGAGAGGTAAATTCATGTTTTAAGTATTTTTATGTAAAGTTTTCGTCTTTGACTTTGAGTGTTTTGAGTTTGCCTTTATTTCAACTGTTGATAATAAATTCCCGTTTATATTTCCTTAACAATTCACTGAAGTTCTAATGGATTTTTTTGGAATTTTCGATAATTAATTATAGCCTTTTTCATCCGTTAAATGTGAACTTTGGTGGGTTCTTTGCTTGGTAATGCACAATTGGTTGCTGAAGGATCAGCGTAATATTGGATTTTCATGGTCTCTGCTAATCTTTTATTTTATGTTGAATAAGAATTGTTTTTGTTTGTTTGCTACGTGGAGTTAATTTTATTTCTGCAATCCAATATATTTATACGATGTGTCCTCGTTTTCGAGGAATTCAGAGCTGATTTCTATGATTTTTCTTAACGGTGTATGTGCTAATTGTTGTCAGTGGGGAAAATATGTATCATGCCAAGAAAATTTCAACTGCGAGCTTAGTGCCGCATAAAACTCAAGATGCCGAACAAGTTGCCAACGTTGGAAGTTTTTGTCCAGCTGGAGTAAAGACTAGCAATCCTCCTGGAGGTGCTGGGAAACAGCGTTTGCGGTGGACTTCAGATCTTCATGACCGCTTTGTGGATGCAATCACACAACTTGGTGGACCAGATAGTGGGTATCTTGCTTTTTAGTTTATGAACTTGTTGCACATTGTTTTCCCCTTTCTTTTATTCCGATTATGTAGTATGCAACAGATTAGAAATTGAGCGACCGTAAATAGTGTTTCTGTTTATGAGTGTTCATTCTATGTTGTATTAAATGGCCATTTCCTTCTCATTGATTGTAACATTTTTATCTTCGTATTGCTAGCAAACAAATTAAGGAGACTGTATTGGGATACTATGGTGGTGGATTGATCTTTCTGCAGTTATGGATAGAGTTCTTTAATTTTGAGATGTAGGATTGATATCTACCACTGGTTGTATAGATTACATTAGGTATGTTTTGGGGAAACGAGGCCTTATGTGGTAACTTTGTCAATAAGCTTATGTGGCTACAATTTTTTTTTGGGCCCTGAAGTTGTGTGTTCGTTTGCTGCAAAAGTTTGTTAGATCTGATTGCTTCTTCTTTTTGAAATGTCATCCTTGTTTGTGGTTGGTAAAATCTACAAGAATTCTCAAAATTGTCGATAGCTAATGTAAACACATTTTCATCTCAGTATCGTGTTCTGCTAACTTTCAAAAGGATACAATCAAAATTTCCCTGCTTTTATATTTTTTTTTTAAAAGAGCAATGGAAGTTTAATAGTGTGCATACTTTTGTCAAGTATTATGAGCATAGGGGATGACATTTCAGTTGTTGTACTGACAGATTGGTGTTATTCTGGTTCAGACACACCCTGTCTTTAGGTTTTTAAATACAGTCATCTTTCGGGAGGTTGTGGTGTAGTTACTGTGATATATATAAGGCTTCTCAATCTATGCTATCTTTGTCTCAATGCCTATTCTGCATCAATTAAGATGACAGGCATCGAAAGCCTTTGATTCATTGACTTATTCTTTGATGTTTTGTTCTAGGGGCAACACCAAAAGGTGTCCTAAGAGTGATGGGTGTTCCTGGACTTACCATTTATCACGTGAAAAGCCATTTACAGGTATATAATTCAGATTTTAACATTTCCTTTTGTCTACATAGACATATTACGGTGATGTTGATGCTTCGGCCTTCATGGAAGTAAATATAATCATTTTTTACTGCATTTTTTTCACAGAAGTATCGCCTTGCAAAATACTTGCCAGATTCTTCAGCGGATGGTAAAGGTGCCTTATTTCCTCTTATATTTTTGTGTCAGTCATGCCTTCCTTTCTTCTTCCTCCTCTCAACATTGAATAACATGAATCTGAAGTTTGAAAGTTTCTCTATAACTTTTAGGTTCCAAAGATGAGAAGAAAGGGTCTGCAGAAAGCCTTTCTGACATGGATTCTTCCCCGTGAGTACTGTCTTCTTCCAGAGTTCTTTTACTTCTAAAATTCTGACTCGTCTTACATGTTCTACAAATGAAGGATGTGATTGAGATTATAGATAACAACTTCCCAGCTTTCAACACCAACATAGTCATTGGGGCCTAAGGGATCTCAAGTTTTGTGTAGAGGAGATTATAGATAACGGGTTTACCATATATCAGCACATGTGCACGCCTCGTGGCCCGACAACTCGGTTTGGTTCGCACGTGTGTGATGACAGGGCAGGCAGGTTGAAAAAGATTTAAAAAAATATATCACTAACATAATCACACTTTCTTTCAGGGGAGTTCAGATTAATGAAGCATTGAGAATGCAGATGGAGGTCCAGAAGCGTCTACATGAACAACTTGAGGTTTGTGTTTTATGTTTGTTTTAATGAAGTTTTTTCTGCAACCATTAATCATATATTGGGGGTAGGGCATGCCAGGTTTTATTTGTTTGAACCTTATATAACTGGAACTATGTTTCACAGAGAGTAAGTGGGGAAAAAAAATAGTAATAAAAACTGCTGTGATTTTGTCCATGCAAAAAATAAGAATTAAAATTGCAAAACTTTGGGTTCGCTTTAAGAATTTTGCCCTTTGTGAAAGTTTTGGAGCAACCCAATATCTTAATATGGTATTGTTATACTTATATCCTCATGGAGGGTATGAATTCAACAATATATATCACCCTCATTCTGTCGATAGTTCTGTCTTTGATGTCATATCTTTAACAGTGAGGATCATTTGGGCAATCTGTCTAAAATTTATGAGTTTGGGTTGTGTTGCGGCCATCTTCTTGTAGGGTACATGGAATCAAATTAATATTTAGTTCTCTAGCAGTTCCACATGCTGTAATGGTTATTTCTGAGAAAAGATTGACAGGAACTGGTTTTCAAAATTTTATTATGCATTCGATTTGAGACGGCTCCTTCAGTCCACTATTGCACATTTCAAGCAAGTTTGTTCTGGAACAATATCTTGGAGAATTCCCTATGGTACATAATCCTTTTTTTTTTCAGGTGCAGAGGCAGTTGCAAATGAGGATAGAAGCCCAGGGAAAATACTTGCAGAAGATCATTGAGGAGCAGCAGAAATTAGGTGGGGTGCTAAAAGCTTCTGAGCCACTGGCTGAGGAGAAGGAAACGACTTCTCCACCAGAGATGCCTCAAACTGCCCCATCAGGAGTGTCTTCTCCCCATAAGAAACCGAGGTTGGATGATGATTTAAGAGATGACAGCTGCTGGTCTCCCGTTCCTGCAGAAACCTGACCAGAAGAGCCATCTTAATTGGTACCAAAAATTGAATCTTGGGTATGGGATTGAAAGAGAAAGAAGAAGGCGGCCTTGCAAAGGCACTCTCGAACTGGGCCTCCCTGTGTAAATCTAAATAAGAGCTCTCTTTGTCGTTAGTATTAGTAACATGCTCGTGCAGATATAACCATGCTTGTTGGAAGTGCATACCTGTAATCCTTTGTAGGTTATATAATTCAATACAATGTGTAGTTGTTTCTTTGCCTTCTCTATAATTTGCAGACAAGCTGAGATTCTCACTATTTTTTAGTATTCTTATTTGATGAGAAGCTGGGGTTTCATCTTTAGTGTTTGATGCAACGAATTTAGAGTTGTTCAACGTTACCTACCCTGGAGAGGTCGAGTCCAACGGACCAGAGTTCAACTAGCTATCTGACACCTTACAGGCATTGATGCTTCATCAGGGAAAATGGAGATTCAAAACTTGGGATTAACACAGAGTAACCGGTCTTAGAGGTGCATTTAGTAGGCTTTTAAAAGAGGAATAAAATGTAAAATTTATTCTCTCAATTATACCATATCTATAACCAGAGACCACATCCTTGCACTAAACATGGAAACAGGTCAGCCAAAATGCCAATTTGCTTAGTTTCTCTTTCTAACTCTCATGCAGCACTCATATTTACCAACGTTATTCCAAATGACTTGCACAAAGTAGCCGATGCAGAAGCAAAGCATAACAGTTATCATACTTTTAAAAAGAATCACCAGAGCAAAAATTGATGCAAGACAGTTTTATATAAGAAAACAGGGAAATTTCCTTGTGCATCATGAATGCAAAAGAAAGGGAAGAAACTATAGAATGTACATACAAGAAAACGGTTCATATTGGGGGGACTCGGGGGCAACCAACGAGAATTATCAGCAGAACAAGCAACAAAAAAGCTCGAGAGGAGAAGCTCCAGCGGCAATCACCTGAATAATGCATCTTTTAACCATTATTTAGTGACTGGAAAAATATCAGAAAGTGGATGAGCTTGTCCTCCGAAGCTGACGCTTAGGCTCAATAGGAGGAGCACTAGGTAAGACCTTATCCAACTCCTGAAAGGAAAATTTCAATGGGAAAAAGAAATAATCATTTTTGTATTCAGAATGAAAAACCATATTATTTCTTCATCCACCATCAAAGGAAAAAAAAGAGAGGCAAATCACACGGTTTGTATGCCAAAAATGAGATGTTAAAATAACATAAACAATCAGAGAATTTTAGACGTCAACCTTGCTAGGCTGATCCAAAGTCAATATAGCGCGCAGAAAAAAATGCAGCAAGTATCAACATGCAAATATCTCCAGCAAGAGAACATGGACGCTCAGTAAAGATGGATAAGACTGGATAAAGACTCGAATTCGGGACTAGTAATACAATAGCACAACTAGCAGCACGAGCAAATCTGAAATAGACTTCTGCATAATTGTTCAAGTTCATTCAGAAAAGTTGATCTTCAGGTAAATGGTGAAGATTGCTTCTGTTACAATTGTAAAGGGCACCATTAACTAATTATGTGGTAGATCTTAATTCTTATGCCACGACTTTTTACTGATCTATAGTAAACCCTAAACAGTCATTGACATCTCTGCAGCATTACATAACACGTTCATGGGGAATTTTTAAACAGTACATGCTATTCATGGGATGTTTTGAACACAGAAAATAAGAATTGAAGAATGTTGAGAGAGAGTTCCAAAAAGACTCCCATGAGATTGATCTCTATTTCAACCAATTTGGAGTGTCATATTCTTCTTATAGGCAATCTTGTAATCTACAAATAAACTCATGCACTTTGGACTATTTTGAAAGAAAGAGTTCAATAGATTCTTACTTCAGCAGATACAAAAAAGGAGGTTGCTGAACAAAACATAGATGTCTGAACAAAGATGCTACTACCCTAACCTGACAAAGATGCTACTACCTAACCTGCCAAAGGTGTTGCTAACTGTAGAAAGGCTTACTCAATGTTTTACTTCAGCTCTATTTAAATTGACCAGAGCAATTAGAGTTTATCAAGTGAATTGCTTTCCTAGAACCATGTAATAACTTTCAACAGCTTTGATCCTTCTCCTTCTAATGAAATATATATAATTTCAATCTCTGTTCGTTATATTGGGGTACCTATGGGGATAACTTCCCTACAAAACTACAAAAAGGAACCGGATTCATGAACTGCACTTACCACAACAACCCCGAGATCCATCAGAGTTAAAAACAAACTTGTCTTGTTTATATCCAGTCATAAATCTCCTGGCCCACTCCTAGAAAAGAAACCCTTTCACCCATAAATCTCCAAACCCACAACCTCAAGCACCCTAATATCCATCAGAGCAGACCCTTAAAAACAACTTACTTCTATCATTTTTATCCAGAACCTCCTGCAGCTATTCTGGAATTTATTGTTTAACTAATCATCATCAAGCCTTGTCTTTTAAAATATTAATGAAAACTATTAACCACTAGCCCACAAGCCCTTACCCAAATACTAACATTGCAATTCTCATCACAACTTTCACAATTCATAAACAACAGTAAACAGATTTACAAATCTAACCTATCGCAGTTAAGATTACATTTAGCCCTATGCTTAAATTTTCTGTCACACATACAAGAAATATAACTTGGCCATGATAGCTTTACAAATTTATCACATATAGAAGATAAAATACTGTGTCCATCATATTTGGAGCAGAACTGAAGTGCATAAGGCCACAAAAAGGTTTTAACTAAGGAAAAAAACTTAATTTATAGGTGTCCCAAGAAATGTATCAAATAAAAAGGCTTGAACAAAATTTTCATTGTGCTAATGACATCAAGAAACTAATTCATAAAAACTTATTCGTCTCAAACCTTGACTTCAAAAATTAAAATATGAAGGTAAACAGCTACTAAGACTCGAAGTGATGAAGAATTTATTGAATGAGAAGACAAAACATGTCCTATCCAATATAAACAAAAAGTCACAAAAAAAACACATTGAAGCAGTGGAATGATTGTTTATACCAAAATGTGGTGCAAGACTGTTATTTCAGCATTGAACAAACAATCAGAGGATTGTGAGGTATTTATTGAATGCATGCTAGAAAGTTCCATCACAGATAATATTGATGACAAATAGTAGGGGACATGAAATGAACTAACTACGTGCATCCATTTCTTGAACTACATTGAAAGAAAAATCATGAGGCATGGCATAATCAAACAACTAAGATATATAAGAGTCAATACCACAAAACATATCCAAGTAATGAATAAAAGCTTCCAGTAAGATGGAAATAAAACTTACACTTTGTCTTCTGAGTATTTCGTTTTCCTCTTCCAAGCGCGAGATCTTGATCTCTAGCTCGTTCGTATAAGCCTGTCCTTCAAAACATAAACTCTTTTAAGTCCTTATTATAAGAAATGATAATCGACAACAAAACCATTCGATCAAATCTTAACTTGTTTCCTGGCTCGTGACCGAGCTGCAGATTCCCTGTTCTTAATCATCCTCTTATGCCTCCTTTCAACAGTCTTCTCAACCACATCTCCCCCAGGAACAGCCCTTTTCCGCCCAGCCGCTGCCTGTGGATCTGAATGAGTGCCCATCAAAGAAGAGGGTGACACATTCATTTGAACATCACCATAAGAGCCTTCCATCATACTCAAATCCATAGTCTGTTGAATCGGATGGCTTGGCATAAAAGCAGGCATCATATTATGTTGATGCTGTTGCTGAGGCTGCTGTACTGAAGGGAGCTGGAATTGCATCCATTGATTTTGTTGTTGTTGGCTATTTTCTTGCGGGAGAATTGAATCGGCAACAACTCCTGCTCTTGCCAGGAAATCCTCAAGGGTCATCTCACCAGGAGTTACTTGTATATCTGGGTCATTATTCCTTTGTTCTTCCTTGTCATTCTTCTGTAGTTTTATATCCTTCCATACCTCATCGACAGTCTTCTTACTGAGATCTCTGGACAATGTCAGGCTCCCTTGCCGAGGCAAAGACGAGGCTGAATGATTTTGGGGAGCACCACCATTGTCGATGCTTTTGAGAAGCTCATCGAGATTCATGCTTCCCAATGGTTTCCCCAAATTACCCAATTGGTTCTGGACCTCATCGAGGGTGAGACTGAACATTGAGCCTTGCCTTGCCAACGATTGAAGATTTGGCTCTTGAACTGAATCACCTTCAGAACCCATTGTCTCAATCTATCATTTATCATATAAATCAATCTCCAGAGACCTATATGTCCCTATTAGAATAACAGTAAATATCTTCAATCTCAATCTGACCAGATAGGATAGCAGAACTCAGACTCGGATCAAAAAAAAATCTATAGCGGATTAATTTAACCCAAACAAAAGGTAAAAACACTTATGAATGGCATCAAATCTTCCAAGTTGAAAACAAAAAACAAACCCAGATGCCCATTAAATGATAAATGTCAAACAAAACCCTTAGCACAAAGAGAGATTAAGAAACTCAGAACAGAAAGGAAAGAAAGTCGAAATGAAACGCATATCAATATAAAAACTAGAGAGTGCACACAATAACAGCGGCCAATAACAGATATCACCACCTCAGATACTAAAGACAATAAGTCATCTTGCATGGACTAGGTTTCAACATTCTCCACAAAATAACAAGAACCCAGATATCAAGCTGCAAATAACCAGAGCCAGAAAGGAATCTAAATACATAGATTATAGACTCTATTTGTTTTTTTTTTTTAAACACTCAGAATAAAACTAATATAAAAGAAAGGGAAAAAAAATAAGGGACCCTACAATTTCTACTAGAAGCGAGAAGTGAGAAGCCAACAACATATCAACTTTGAGTACAGGAAACGTCTAAAAAAGAAAGAGAGTGAAGTTTCGAGTACAAAATGAGTGAAGAATCCTCACTTATGTCGCGCATGTGAATTAAAACAAAATACCCAAAAGCAAAACAAAATCTCAGAGAGGCTTCACTCACTTGCCGCAGGATCCGACGTGAATCTAGAAGTACTTTCTGCCCTACTTTAATCTTCTTCTCCATAAGTGCAAGAGTGGGGACACTTTTCCAAGTGAACCCACGGCCCCATTTCCATTTCCCACTCAAAAAAATTTATTTCCACTTTTTTCTTAGGGTGTGTTTGGTAAACAATTTTACCAGTAGCATATAATTGAGCCTGTATGTTGGTTGTTTTACGCTGCTTGAAATGCTGGCATATATGTTGTTATAAATGCTGATGCTGTTTGGTTAGATTTTTCAGAGAAAAGTATATATGCTAGTATAAATGCTGTGGCTAATTACATGCAGGGGTATTAACACAAATAATTAAAAAATAGATTTATATTTTTTAAAAATAATCTTTACATTTTTAATAATATTAAAATATTATATATTTTTTATACAATTTTTTATTAATATTTAACATTTTCTTAAATTTTATTAAATATAATTAATATATTATTTAAAAATAAAAATATTATTAAATATAAATAATTAAATATGTTAGTAAAAATGTTAATATATTATTAAATATAAATAAATAATAGATTAGTAAATATAAATAAATAAATTAGTAAATATAATTTAATATATTATTTAAAAATAAAAATATTATTAAATAAAAATAATTAAATATGTTAGTAAAAATGTTAATATATTATTAAATATAAATAAATAATAGATTAGTAAATATAAATAAATAAATTAGTAAGTATAATTTAATATATTATTTAAAAATAAAAATATTATTAAATAAAAATAATTAAATATGTTAGTAAAAATGTTAATATATTATTAAATATAAATGAATATATTATTAAATAAAATAATTGGTTTTCATCCGTACATGCAGGGTAAACTCGTCATTAGTTAAGAGTGTAAGGGTAATTTGGACATTTCATGCATAAGTGTCCAAAAAATGCTAATAAAATGACATTTTGAGAATGTCATAATTTAGAGGTAAAAATGTTAATTAATATGCTGAATGCTGAATTGTTGTTTGGTTAGGTTAACAATAATATGTAACTTACATGTTATATGCTGTATTATATGCTCTTTATAATTGTTTACCAAACACCACCTTAATATGTGTTTTGAAGCCTATACTTTTTTTTATAATTTCTTGTTTGGAATTCAATCATTGACATTATAATCAAGATATCTTTCAACAAAAGTACTTAATCAGTTTAATTCTTTTAATTAAATCATTATTTACGAATGTTTTTAGTGTGAGAAATAAAATAGTTTGACAATGGTTTGGTACTATTAGGTGGGAATAATTAAGAGAACCTAATAAGAAATAATCTTGTAAATACCTCCAGCACATTGCGGGCTCCCAACATAACCACATGGTAATTTCTCAAAAAGATGAATAGGAATCTGTGATGATGAGCCAGAGAGGAGCAACCACTTGGAAATTGCACCATAATCCCACATTTCTAGGACTTTTAGTTTTAGATTCATTACAGCAGAAAATTTGATGCAAGGGTTTTCGCAACAAAAAAAAAGTTAACAGTGCATGCTTAATGCTAAGTGGGTTTCAGCTCCACACTCCCAGGTTTGAGGGGGAATATTCTTATAAAATGGCTCATGATTTATGCCACTAAGGGAGCAAACACATTCTGAAGCACATGTTTATGCTATGCACGCACGAGGATCTGCTTCTGCATTCCCCCAAGCTCTATTCGTCGTCACATGCTTATGCTTTGGTTAAGGGTGTGTTTGACATAATATAAACTGATGTAAAAACTTAATTTATTTAGTTCCTTTAGAAGAAGAATCTTTAAAAATTATCAAAGCCCAATACCGCATAAGGTCAGGTGGTGCAACCAAGAACACTATAGCTTGAGGGCCTCACACACAGAGACAGATGCCCGCTTGCTAGACAAAACTGAAACTGACATACTACTTTTAATTAGCTTCTCTTAACTAAGAGGTTTGATAATAACCTAGGTACTATACGAAATCACAAATTCACAACCTATAACTCAACCGCATAAATATATTAATATATTACACCAAAGCAGGAAGAAAAAAAAAGATACACCCACAAATCCACCACCAATCCCCGGATGAGTCATAGCGCATGTTTGGTAGAGATTATGTGTCATAGAGTATAAACTATCGTAAAACATAAAAAAAAAATGAGAGTGTTTGAGAGTATGTCTAACAGAGTATAAGCTAACTTATAAACTGATCAAACATGTGCATAGTCTCACATACAACCTGGAATAGCCTTCTTAATATTCACAACTTAGTTAATTATACTTTGGCTAAGAACTTTTCTTGTCGAAGTAACCCCATGGGGACCTAAATAACTCGAATATCGCACCTAAAATATATATTTCATTTAAAATGCTCACTGCTCAGTTGACAGGAAATCCACTTCAGTAATTGCACATAAAGCAAGAGACAATTAATGTACTCTAGACACTGTTTTAGTTTTGAAATTTGAAGTTATCATAACAATTCATAAATATGTGAAGAATAACCCTCTGAAAGTTTTCTAAGCTACTTAGTCAAGTCAGAACCGAGCAAAAAAAAAAAAAAACCAGACGTAATAAGAACTTTAGATCCTCAATTGCACCCACAAACCGGTGTGTAAATCTATTAAGATATCCACTGTCAGCCCTTTTAATGTTCAATAATCCCGATCCATTTGTTTTTTTTTGTTTGACATAAACAATATACCGTTACTTTCATAATCTCAATCATAACACATCAATAAATTTTAAAAAATAAAAGAACTTTCTTTAATGCATCAAATTGATTTACAGCGGAATCCACTGTAGAAAAACTAGACCAGGCTACAGCAACCCAAGCTCCAAGCACTTGCAGATTAAACTAAATTATTTCTGAGGAGGAGATGGCATACACAATCTTCAAATCAAAACCCTATTCGCGGAAGTTCTAAATAGACATTGAGCATATTTCTTCCTTCAAATTCAATTAAGCAGAAATCAAGTACAACGAAAGCATTTCAAAGTCTTTTAACTCATCGGATGACCGAAACTAATAATTAAAACACCTTCTAAAAAGTACTCAAAATTTTCAGAAAACTCTGGTAGCCCGGAATTGGAACTTGCTAGGTAGAAAGCAAATTTTCTTTGCTCAAACGGTCAAGACAGTTACTTAGCACTTTCAATTTGTAAAGTGTAATGACAGCATGAACGCCATAAAGCCAGCCCATGCAAAGGAAACCCAGAATTTACAATTGATATCATGTTCAAAACAGTCTTAGGCAAATCAACATCCAGGAATAACTTACAACCCATGTGTGCTTTCGTCCTCTTAGTTTACCATAACAATAGAGTTGTGGGTTATAAATTTCAGAGGTACTTGCTGGGAATGTATGCTAAATCATCCATTTCCATCCAACATACCACTATGTAACAAATAAAGACAACACATGCATGATCTGATAGCAACATAGCGAGCATATACTACAAACATGCAGACGCCTAAAATGTACTGCATCATTGCACAAACAAAGAACCCGACTTCAGTGCATAAGTCCTAAGCATTATCTTTACCAAGTTGGAGGGGCAGGTCACTTTTCAGGTTGACTTATTAAATGCATCCCGCCAAATACGCAGTCCAATTACAAATAAGCAATCAAAGCCTCCACCATTTAAATCAACAAACACATCAACAAAAATACAAAACTACATGTGAGGTAATAAAATTAAAAGAAAAGAAAAAAGGAAAAAAAAAGTCCAACAAGCTCATATTCCACAAATATGCACAGGTTATCTTGAAAAATGAACTTCTAAAACAAGCACCTCCAAACCAAAGGCAAAGAGCCAAAACCAATATCAAACTCCCAACAAATTCAAGCAAACTAAAAGATTTGACTTTTCATGTCAAAACTCGCTGATAACACAATCAAAGGAAATGTGCTAACCTTTTACATTAGCACCAACAATGGAAATATAGAACTGACCAACTCCACCTCGTCACTCTCATTGAAAATTAAGGCAGAGGCTACTTGCACCATTTCCCCATCGTATAGATTTCTAGTGCTAAGCCCACAGAACCCTAAATACTTATAAATTATAATACACGATATAAATGATTGAAAATCACGAAAAAGGAAATTTGTACAGACATTCTTCTGAGATGAACTCTACCAGGAAAGGATTTTAGAAACTGGAGCCTAGGACAATGAAACACAAATGTGCCTTCATGCCTCGTTTGAAAAACAAGACAGATTTCAATTAGAAACTTTTGAATGTAAGGCGACAGATAAAAGGACAAGAGACGCATATGACGTCCAAGTACTAGAAACCAATGGTTCTTTTCTGCCCTGGATTTACTATTTTGCAACACCTATAAGATGTTATTGATTTGTAAATGCTCCAGACTTCCATAACTAGGATGCTCAACATAGTACAGAGAAAATGTGAGTTTCCAGATACTAAATCAAACTCAACTAAAATATTTAATAAACTAGCAATGTAATTTCAATTTCTTACCTCCGCATGTCATCTAGTCTGAAGACACCGACACCAATAAGATCATTCTGGAGAGTTGAAACTTGAAAGATGTAATATTGGTCATTTAGTGCATGAAGTCGAGTTTAATCAAAACCCTAAGCAAACAGTTCATTGTACTAAACTTGGAAAATATTTGGTCAATGAAAATTGCAAAACAATCTTCGATAGTACTTTGAAAAGATCCAATTGCTAAGACTTTACCAATGTAAACAATAGTTTATGTTTACAAAATTAACCAACACAAAGTTTGAACAAAATGTTCTCAATTTGATTCAAGTAAGGCCGACAAAGAAAAAAATTGGGAACACCAAAAAGAGTTCTTCTAAAGCAGCTGCTCAATTACGCGCACACAAACTAATTTTAAAACAGCACATTATCCCAAGAAAAAGAGAAAATTTCAAAAAAAAAATCCTCAGTTCTTTGCTATACCATAATTTCTTAATTTAAAAAACCACATGACACATTTTCCAGAAAAAAAACTCGGAAAACGAACTCTGAAATCAACGTGAAGATCTTGGTTATATTATTCAGCCAAACCTAATAAAAAATCATAAGTGCAAGGAAGGCATAATTTCTAAAGTTGCTCAACCTGCATCAGGCCACCTGCAGTACAAAATGATACAAGGAATCTGAGAAAGAGTGATTAGATAGACCAAACATTGAGTTTCAAATATCTTGCACACCATGCATTAAAATCACAAGTTATTCATGACCATTCAATTCTGAATTGCAGCTGGACAAAATACTATTTGTAAAATCATTAATCACAACAATTAAAATTAAGGAAACAATGACAAAAACCATCCTACATAGTTACATAAAAATAAAATAAAAAAAGAGCGCTTTGGAAATATATAGCACTACTATTACTTGTAACAAAAATGCCTAAAATTAATTAACTCCAAAGAGTAAATGTGCAGGCAGTATTTAATTAACAACCAGATAGTTTCAAAGGTACTTTGTCCAAGTTTAAACTCCACAGGGTACAAATAGATGAAAGCTAATAAACTGTTCTGAAAGCAATTATAAAAGACCAAAGTAGGACGACAAAACAGATTAAAGGTAAAAAACAAATAGTGAAAAACGAAACTCCATTTAACAGTTTTAAGAGTCTGCTCTCAGTTATAAGCAAAGAGTAACTTTTCAGCATAAATATAAAGACTTCATTTCCATCGTCTCCTTAAAACTTCAGAAGATTCACCGGGGCAGTACTAAAAGACTGGTGAACAAAAGGAATCTGCACAATGCATAAAAAGATCATTTCATAAAAAAGATTTTAAAAACAAATCCATCAGAAATTAGTAAAATTTTAAATTAATGAATTTCAAAATTAAAGCTCCGGGAAATAATCTTTTCAGCATTTAACCATACCAATGAAATGCTACTTTACTTTTGCAGTAAAACTGTTAAATAAACTTAAGAAAGGCGGAATAAACCACGATTAATTTAGAAAATGATCTCAAATAATTTGTTGAAGTGCAATGCAGAGCATTATCTCCAATCTCCAAACAAAACGAAAGCAAGTCAGGACTCAGAAGCACAATGACAGGTATCAATTTGCTTTCATACCTTGCATTAGCATATCAACTGGTAATACATTGTGCCTCAAATGAAGTCTAAATACATAATATCACAAAAAATACAAACAAAAAAGTTTCATAGTTCAACGATCCACAAATGACTCTATTTTATCATCTAAGAACAAGCCTATGGAAGCTGAGATCACTTATTCAGAACCAACAGGCTCCCAAACTAGCCAACGCCATAGAAATGATACTGAAAAACATAGCTCCACTGAGACTAATTGTGAAGATTAATGATTTCTTAGCAAGAAATTTGACAATGGAATAAAGTAAAAAAATGTTGAGCATGTTAGCAGGCTACAAAAGCAATAACCATGCTGCTTTCAAAGCAATTAGGATAGTTCTTTGTAGATGCATATTTATTTAGTCTACTATCCTGCCAGAAGAATAAAACAGCAAGGATTGCAAAGCAACAAAGTTGAGTAAATCAGTCATACCTGAGGGACACCTAATGCCCCATATAAGGCCCAAAACCGCCAAATTGGCCAACACCATGCTGCCCCCTTCCAGACGGGCCCTGGCCTATCTGCTGATTAGTATAGGCTCCCTGCATCCCCGTCTGATTACCGTATCCTCCCATCACTCCAGGGCTTATATTCGTCTGGGTCCCATATACAGCAGGTAGCCCATTAGCTGCACTTGGCACAGCCTGAGTAACTGCAGCAGCAGAACCTAATGACCCAAGCAGATTACCTAGCCCCAAGCCAGCACCCTGTGTCGCCAGCAATGCTGTCAGTGCCTGCCCAAGAGCTGGGTTGAAAGTCTGTGGTGCAGCGCCCCCTTGATTGAACCCAAAACCAGCAGCCGGTGCCATTAGATGTCCACCCCCCGCTGCAGCGCCGCCAACAAATCCCTGATTATCATTCCTTCGAAATTGTGAATTGTGCTGACCATGATGCTGCCGCTGATGACCTTTACCTGGTTTTGGTCCATCAATAGCCTTCTGGCAGTGCAAGATATGCCCCTCAAAGTTCTTGTGCGGCTCCTCTAGGGCCTTTTTTGCGCTCTCAACTGTCTTATACACAAACAAGCAAAATCCTTTAGGCTTCCCAGTCATCTTATCCAGCCCCAATGGTCCGTCCTCAATCTCGCCAAACTTGGAAAAGAAGGCTAGTAACTTCTGTGGATCCAATTCAGTCCCAACATTGCTAACATATATCTTTCTCAGTGTATGCTCGGTCACCAGCTGTTGCTGAGGCTGAACGGCGGGAGCAGTGCTAGGCGTGGGGACTGGGCCAATAGATGCAAGCTGGCAAGCGGTCATGCGGTTTCCAATTTTCTTCTGGGGCTGCTTCAAGGCCTCACGAGCTCCACGTCTAGTTTTGAAAAGGACGAAACCGTATCCCTTGGATTTTCCCGAAATCTTGTCACAGACGGCCTTGCAGTCCTCAATCTCCCCGTACTGCTTGAACTCGTTCCTGAGAATCTCGCCGTTAGTGTCCCAGCCAAGTCCGTGAACGAAGATCTTACGGTGCGCAGGGTCCTCATCGGCCACTCCCCGAATTCGATCCGCCACATCGCGGTGAGAGTCCGCGGCTTCACATAGCAGCGTAACAAGTTGTTCTTTACTGAACGGCTCCAGAAGATTCGATATCGGTTCATCGCCCTCTTCAACTGCTCCAAGATTTGACGTGGGCGCATCCTGTAGCGTCTGATTGTTGGCATTCTCTACCGTCTGATCTCCGACATTCTGATTCTCGTGATCGTTCTCCTCCTCCTCCTCCACCTCCTCCTCTTCTTCAACTTCTTCGTATTCCTCCTCGTACTCTTCTTCCATGGTTTGTTCGTTTTGATTTATGGATTCTAGTTCCAGCTGCTGCTGCTGTTTCTGCGGGGGTTCCGCCGTCTCGACGGACTCGGAATCGTGCTTCCTCTTCATTGCCATCTTGTGAAGAGAGAGAGAGAGAGCGAACGTTGCGGTTCAGAGGATAATCGATTTGAAGGCTAGGGTTTGGAAGATTTCTGTTTTCTTTTTAATGTGGGAAAGTCAGTGTCTCAGTGATCGCCTAATATAGAAAATCGATTTTATTGAAATTCCACTTAATAATAAACAAATAAATAACAGTAATGGAACGTTGACAAAACATGGGCCTGGCTCAAAACAACAAGACCCAAACCGCTCTTATTCTGTACATAATGGAGCTTCGGTGGAAGGGCCCGATGGCCCAAATATCCCATTCGGTTTTGTGCCAAACCTCCCGTCTTCAAGACTAGTAATCTCATGTTGAATGGGCATAATTTAGTAATTTAGTTGTATATAAGTAAACGTTCAGCCCATGTGCACGTTTTGTGGGCTTAAGTATTTTGGAGATTGTTCAAAAGGACAAATTCGTTCAAACTTTTCACTGGGTTGATAATATCACTTTGATGTGTTTTAAATTAAATTTTTTAACATCGGAGTAAATACTCAGCCCGTTTGGACAAACAATAGGTGACATGATCTCTATTTTGTCCGCCATCGAATTAGCATAACTCAACTGAGTAATCCCACAAGACATGAACATGATGCATACATAAACAACTGTTTTTTTTTTGTTCTTATTAAACAGTACTTGGTATGCTTGTACTTTCCTTTTATTTGTTGTACTTGTTTTTCAAAAAATTAAAGCAACCCTAAAAGAACGTTTGCAATTTGTATTGAGCGCCAGCGGACAAGCTTTGCCTGGTGCTTAAGGCCCCAATTTTTTTAAAAAAAATATTAGTTTAAGAGTTCCCGACTCAAGCGAAAACTTCTCAAAAGTTAAAATTAAACTAATTTCATATAAATTTAGTTCTAAAATCTTAATTCAAACTCAAATGGCCTAAAAAATTTGGGGCAGCAATCCCCGAACCTCTTTAATTTTTCGGTCCTTCCTATAAATTCGTCACTCTACACCACTACCAAGCTCCCTCTTAATTTATTTTCTGGATTCACCATTACACGTTTATTTGTCTATGTTATTAAACACCAAAAACATAAAAAAAGAAACTATAAAAAAACTTAATTAATCACAAATCACATCAACAATATGTGTCAAAGAATATGCAATCCCTATATTTCCATTTGAAATGGGAAATCATCAGGGCAAGAAAATACCAATCAAAATCTTCCCAAAAACAGAGTATGAAAAGAGAAACAATTATATAAGTATAAGAATATATATATATATATAAGTATAAGAATTATTTAAATAAATCGTATATGCTGCTTACCTGGTTCTTCCCCCGAAAATTGATTTATGGCCTGGAATACAAAGAAATGGAGATGAGAACGCCAAAGGAATTTGAGGAGGAGGAGGAGCCTTAGACGTGAATGCTACACAAACCTTTAATTATTCAATAATTCAAATATTTGAAAAGTTACGGTCAACGAATATTATTGGCATCTTCTAGACTTGGAAACCTCTTTATTTTTTTTATTCCAAGTATTCAGAATTACATAATTTAGAGGCCAAGTCAAATGCAGATATTCCTAAAAACGTGACTGCCAATAATGCTTTCTCAATTATGGAAATTAAATTAAATGTTTACATTAATTAACATTCTATAATATATTTTTTCTCCTTCTCTTTCAATGTGTGGAAAGCCAATGATCGCCATAGATAGAAAATGGATTTGAATGAAATTCCAATTAATAATAAACAAATAAATAATAGTAAAAACAAAAAAAAAAAGGTCATGTGAACTCTGATCGCGGACAAAATACTAAGGAATCCTAAATCTTACACAAACTCTATTATTCCATAATTACGTTAGATTTCGAAGCCGCAACACCGAAATACTTATTTCCTAATTGTACCCACTTTGAAGTTTGAATGACAGCACTTATAAATTTTAGTTAAACTTTGCTTTTGGAAGTCATCGTTCCTTCAAAGTTATTTCTCTCTCTTTGCTTCGACATCTCGCTCTTTAATAGGGATGTCAAAAAATTTCATAGTTGGCGATTATTTGCACAATACGTCTCAAATTATATGGATATCTCATGTTGATTAACGGGACAGATAACAAATACGTATATTTTCATGGCAAAAATAGCGATACGAGTACGGGGAAGAATTTGTGGAATCCACCCCGCCCCGTACCCTTATATGCTATTAGTTATATATATGTATATTATTTATGGTATATATTATTACTTATATATCTATAATTTATAATATATGTTATCACAAAATAACTTATATATATTTGTTTTAATTATAAAATTAACAATGATAAATTACTAAAAAGACCCGTAAAAATATATATTTCCCGAATATTAATTTTTCTAGCAAACGTATTGATTTATTTGTTTATTTTATGGGTATTATACATCGTGTCAAACTCAATCATTCACCATGGATGATTCCTTATATAATTTACTATCATTCACCATGCGTTTTAAAATTTACTGTAATTTTCACAATTACAGTTGGCGGGCGGATAAATACGAGAGGATTCCCGCCCCAACAGGGTACAAGGATGGAGTAAAAGGTAAAATACCCAACATATAACAAAAACGAGTAAAAATTTATCTAATGGGTACGAAGACAGGTAAATGTTTCATTGCCCCAAAATTGCACCTTTCGCTATAAGAAATTGATGGATTAGTGACGGTAATTATCGACAGAAAATAATTCATCACTAATTAGCATCCGTTCTGTTTAGCGACGGAAATTTTTTATAAAACTTTATCGACGAAATATTTCGGAAAAAATTGTCGGTAAGTAATTTTATTCACAGAAAATCTTTGATTGCCGACGAATATTTCCATAGGAAATTTGAGAATTTCTTACAGTGTTTGACATCCCTGCTCGTTAGTAAGATTGATTGAACAGATTGGTGATGGACCCAGACTGAGCTTGGCTTACTGAAGATATTGTCGATGGAATTCTAGATTTTACAGTGTCTTTTTTATGTCGATCAATGTTAGTCGACCACAAGTGGGAAGAATCGCACGTAATGAACATTATAATTACTATGTGTTTGATCGATAGTGCGGGTGAAACCTTGTGAAATCATCTGAAAAGATCTGTTGTCCATCCAAATATGTATACAGTGGAGAGATCTTGTGACGCAGATTTTTAAGATTTACATGATTTGTAGGGATTTCCTCACCAATTAAGCTAATATAAGTTAGGTTTCACAGGCTTGTCCCGTTGTCCATATTATGACAAAAGGAAGAGAAGTGTCCTATCAACAGAAAAATCATACGCACTCCATCAGTTTTCTTTCGATTTACAAACTTGTTAATTAGTGTTTTGTCTAATCCCAATCAACAAATTAAATGTCCTCTGCACGTCTTGCATTTTGTATTTATAATTTAGGTTAAAAGGCCAGATTGAGTCAGATCAAAATTATCCAAACAAAGTTTGGACAAAAACAGTTCCATGCACATTCATTCTGGTACAAGATGGTGAGTTGTGTACTCTATGTGTAGCACCTGACTCGAGTGGATGATCGGGGCCATAAATCTCTTATTAAGTGATTTTTCCCGTGTTTTTAAATCCCACATCATCTAATGGAAGAGGTGAAGTGTAGTCAAATTTCTCAGCATAATAGGATCGATTTTCAGGTCTTAAAGATGGGCTTTGAGAAGAAAATATGTTCAGATTAGTAAAAGTTGGCTCAAAGCAGATAATATCTTAATATGACTAAAGAGGCTGTTATAAGTCGTCAATTAAGGTTAATATAAATACATTATCCCTCCTACAAAGTTCAATTTTTAGGAGAATATAATTCATATATAATGATTTTTTTTTTATTTTTAATATTCTCAATGCCTTTTGATGTCGTGTCAAATGCACTCAAGATAGAGCATTGCGTCATACTCCCCTTCGAATAGCTTATTATCGTTGACATTGGTATTAAGATTTGTTCTAATCCCAAAGATGCAAATATTTGAAGATTGGAAAGGTGTCTTTAATTATTAGGATTAGCTTTAGATGATTTATTTAGATTTGGAAATCTCAAGTAATAAAGCTTGATTAGAAAGTTGATTTAATTACAAACTTTCTAATCGAAAATAGCAACAAATCGCACTATAGGTGGGAAATGTGAATAAAAATGTAAGTTCAAGTTTTAAACAATATTGTATATAGAATTATTTTTGCTCTCATAAATAGTTAAATATGATTATAATCAAGTTAAGTATTATCACATATATGTGTATATAGAGACATAAATTCTCTCATGTGCATTAAAAATATGTGTGCATTTAAATTTTGAGGTCCAAAAAATTTAGAAAATTTATATTTATATTCTGATCGGTTTTATGAATTCAACGACATATTTTTTGTTCAAATCAAAAATAAAATTCAACATAAAAAGTGTATGATAACTTTAGACTGTTCGATATAAAATACATAGCATTTCATACACTTTTCATGTTTATTTGATTTTTGTTTTAAACAAGAAATATATTGATAGATTCGTAAAATCGATTAAACACAAAATTAATTTTTTAAAATTAAAAATATTTTTTTTGGACTCCAAAAATCAGGTGCACATTTTTAGTTCACATGAGAGAACTTATCTCTATATATATATTCCAAATACATTAACTATATAACTTACATATTTTTTATTTTTATTAACTACCGCCACATGTATATAACTTCTAAATATTTTAGTTGAAATAAGGATTTTAGATTTGATGAAAGACTGAAATTAAAGTTGATTAAATAATTTTAAATTATAATGAGTTATAAAGTAAAAGAAAATGAATTAATGAATTGAGAAGAAAAATATGTATTTCGATGCTTAATTAACAATTAACCACCTCAAGAAATCTATAAATAACAATAGCAATAATTTATGAGTCGAATTAGGGATGTCAACAATCGATTTTTTTGACATATTTTAGATAAATTATTTTGTCGATATATTGATTTTTGATCACTTTTAATAAAAAAATGTAGTTTCGATTTTATCGAATTTTTTTTACATTCCTAAGTGGAACCAGTGAAAGTAGAAGTACACAACTACCCAAACAAAACATGACACAAAAAACCAGATCACACCTAAGAGGAGAGATAGGATCAACCTTCAGAAGTGGATATGGCGGCCATCGTCTATGTTGCAAAAGGAATAGACAGGCGAGACCCTGCAAGGGCTGGCTTATTCACACTATGTGCCCTACTGCTCACATGCCTCTCTGTTGCATATGGCCCTACTTCATTGGGCCCACGCTTCACTGGTGGGGCCCTACACTCACCGCTTTCTCACAACGACAGCTTAACAACCCCCTCGTTTTCTTCCCTCCGCCGCCGCCGTTTCGCACCCGCCAAGTCATCTCCTCCACCTCCGATGCGGTGACTGAGAAGTTTGTTACGCTTGCTCTGTCAAACCCCTCTGCTGTCGTCACGCTCCAATCAATGCTGACCTCGCTTGGCTCGTAACACTCTGTTGGTGCCACTGACGGAGTCATTGGTTCGTCCAGACTTCGGCGGAGCTGCAAAAATCTTGCTCGGGAATTGAACGTTGAAGCGTCTTCGAGTGAGGATCGACGGGTGAAATTTGGGTACGACATCGTTTGAGTGGAGAAGCTCTCGATTTCGAACAAATCAGAGCTCGCATCGCTGGCCATGTCGTCGTCTGTTGGGGCCATTCTGGATTTAGGGCTTTCCGGGAACGTGAAGCTCCGGCGGGTAATTATCCCAGATTCGGTCGTCGAGATCGATTCGTCCTTCGGCTTGAAAACTTCCAGGGATTCTCTTGGTGGGTCCTGATCGAGCGGGGGAGTATCCGAACCATTCAATACCAAGTTCGAGTGGCTAAGTATGGGGAAGGTGAACCCAGAACGACCATCGTTGAAGGCCCGTCCAAACGGCAATATGCGTTCGTGTTTGGTCAAGTTTGACGACGCGAAGTGATTCTCTGCGGATATTCGTCGAACACTTGGTATGCTTTCCCTTCTTGGCGCCCCCAAAATTTGCAAAGGTGAATTTTCTAAGGGAGTTTCTGTTCTGGTTTTGGAAGTACTGATTTCTTTTACTCGTGGTATTGTGATTTTGGGTTCTGACGGATTAATTCTTTCCTTCACCTGAACAGATTTCCTGCCGGAACAAGGACATTTTCGCCGGAAAATCCATTTCGCAGAGGACCCTGTTTTCTTATCAGTACTTGGAGGGTTTCGAATTGAGACAGCAATGGCACCGGGAGGGTTCGATAACAGACCAGTCTGACTGTTCCAGCTAGCCTCGGAAAAGGCCGTCGGTGTTGCATTGAAAGACCTGACTCTGTAATTTCTATATCCGTCCATAGAAGAAGAAGCAGAGGAAAACCTGGGTACTTCAGGTAAGCGTTCAAGATTGACCCCTTTAATTGGAGGAAATCTGTTGCTGGGTTTTGGGTCATTGACATTGGTTTCATTGAAGTACTTCTGGGCATCAAAAATGCTTATCTCTGAATCATCAACAGCTAGGTTTTGTTCCTCTGTTTGGAGATACGAGGAGAAAGATGCATCTCTGATCTTGGTTTTCTGTGGGAAGGTAATGTAAGGAAGAGATCCTGGTTCCATAGGAGCCAAGATTGGTTTTCTGCCATTAAAGTTTTTCATCACCACTGTTGTTGATCTTTGCATGATCTTCTTCTTTGAATGAAACTTAACTGGAAAAAACTTGATAAGGAAACAGAGGTATATATGTCTACAGCCCCGAAATACTGTAGTGTTCTGGTATTTGTAGTGGCACACGCATTGTCCCACACATGCAGGGGTGGCAAAAATTTGGATATCCAGATTTGGATTTGTTTAAATTTTGAATATACTTAATTGATCATACTCGGATCAAATAATAATATAAATTGAGTTAGGATCCGGACAATTAAATCATACAAGATTTTTGTGTTGGAACTTAACTAAATTTTAAATTGGATAAGAAAAATTGTGCTGAACACGAATATTGAACATAAAATTATACGTTCAAACATATTTTAACCTAAGTCGAACAAATTATTGATCCAAGCCCAATAAAATTTTGTTGTGACCCCACCAACATGTACCAATCATGACACTGTAAAACCAAAATATATAGCTTGGTTATTTTTTACTGGCTTTTATGGTTCGCTTATTAACTGTATATATTTCCTCATCATGCCTTCTTTTGATATTGCCTGTATTTCCATGATTTCACCACATTAGTCATCGTCAAAGTCTTAATCCATCATATTTTAGTTTATTAGTTCAACCCATGTGTGAATGATCGAGTTCAATTGTACAAAAACAGTAGTTCGTTATTAATTATGTTTGATTTCAAGTGGCAAGTCGAGATCCCGTGCCTTGATAAGTGTAGTTCAAACCCTACTGGAGCAATTATCTAGGTTAATTTTAGTGTTTGACTTGAAGTGTGTCTAGTGAATGTGTGATGAGAGGGATTGGGTAAGTGTGTCTAGTGAATGTGTGATGAGAGGGATTGGGGGTAGGTCCAGTGGGTAAAATCACTGGACCCTCAAGTGTCTCAATTTGGGGCACTAATTTTTTTAAAAAAAAATTGAAAAAATGATAAATATGTAATGTACATCGTAACGATCTCAATGGTATTTTCTTGTTCGAAACAAAAATCAGAATCATAGTGATCTAAAATTGAATGTTGAGATTTTAAATCCAACGGTTTAGAATTGTCACACATGTTTCACAATAATTTTGAAAATATTTGTGTTTTTCAAGTTTCAAACTCATGACTTCTCCATGAATGAGAAAACATATGGAGAAAACCAGACTTTTAACTCGAAAATGATATCATTTATACATATCATCATATTATTTTCAAAAGTGACCATACACTTCAAAACGAAGTGTGTACACTTTTTATATTAGTGTTTAGTCACTAATAAAAAAAAATCTAAGAACACTTTTGAAAATAAGTATCACAAATTATTATGAGATATTAAAAAAAATATTTTACTTATTATATTTATTTATTATACAAATTAGTTTCAATATATATTTTTAAAAATTAATTTTTTTGGTTCGATAACCGATCCAGCTTTCAAAATCTTTCCCTCAACATACCAATTTATTGAGTAATAAAATAAGGTAGGTTTGAAGATGATTTCTCCGAACACATTCAAAACCTCGAAGTAAAAAAAAATTAAAAAAAAAAACAATTTGAGAACATAAACTGTGTTTTCGACTTTTCGTAGAGAAATCGTCGGCACCCACTCCCTATCTTTTTTGCCATCACCTTTCAATTTTAATTACATTCCAGGACTTTTGCCAACGAGTGTCCTATCAAGTAACTTTCATTTCACTAAAAAAAAGTATGCTAATTGTGTCATATTTAATTTTAATTTAATTAGTTTCTTATGTTGATTTTTTTGTGTAAAAATTATGAATTGATGAAGAATTATAATTAATTTAATTAGATAAAATAAAAATGCCCTAGACATAAATTACCATCAATATATAGGATGCCAGCGAAATTGTCTGTCAAACTTAGCCAGGAGAAACATTGGTCACAACTCACCAACGAAATTGTCGGGCTAAACTACAAAACAGTCTACTAATATAACGGGATAAAAATAGTCTACCTCTCTATCATAGATTAAATGTTATAATCTTCACCATTAAAAAAAAGAAGCATAAATGTCTATCTCACCCAAATTAATAATTTGACATTGTTTTTCTCACTACAAGAAATTCGCGAATTATTTATAGAATTTTTTGTTGGTAATTTCTATCGGTAATATTGATTACCACAGGAAATTTCTATTGTTAAAACATTATGGGTAATCTAAACACCGATGAAAAAAATTTCGTTAGTAATTATCGATGAATTTTTTCGTAGGAAATACATCGACAAAAAAATTTTAAAAATTAATTTTCGTCGACCATAAAAAAATTAAAAAATAAATTACACCTGTAATCCATCGACAAAAAAAATTCATCAGGTAATTCGTCGAGAAAAAAATCGTCAATAATCTGTCGATAAAATGGTGAAAAAAATAAAAAAATATTGTCATCGCTCTGTTAAGTTTTCCGTTAATAATAAACTAAATCTCCATACCCATTTTTTTACCTATCTATTTCATAATAAAATTTTGGAAAAAAATTTGAAAATCATTTATGGATGTTGACCAAGTTAACGTCCACGTGTCGTCCATTGTAATGGACTGTATGGGGTCTAGTTCTTTGGCCAAACTGAACACTAAAAAAACCGGAAATTGTCTGCATTCACCCTAATAAAACACTTGGTTATACTCAAATACAATTTGATTTGCTCTTGGTTAAACTCATGACCTAATTCAAAACTTACAATTCCTTAATTAGTGAAAAATATCCACCACGACATACATACTTATTTGAACAACCAAATCAAGGGGATCATGAGAAGATAATGATTCGATACACATCATTGAAATTTGATAGATATTATCAAAAAATTATTCTCCTAGGCCCCTTCTTTTTGGTTCGATCTCCTGTATGTTCCTGATGATGAGGCAAGTTTCCACAAGTGACAATCTGTATTATCACAATAGTAATGTGATAATTAACTTATTAAGAGGGGGTCCCTCTCTTCCCTACACATAATTCTCCTATTCTTAGAAAGCTGTGGCTGTGGTTGTGGTTCTTCGACGCTCTGACTGATTGATCTTGGAACCTGTACTTGTAGGGTATCTTAAGAACCTTCAAACTTCCAAGCCTCACATCTTTCAGCGTTGGATATGGGACATGCTTGTTCATGGTTCGGTTTAGATAGATGGGCTGGACGTTTTGTCCTTAAAGAACCACCAGAACGTTCCTGTCTTGTCATCTACCAAAATATTAAACCAACCACGCAATGTTAAAGGGCCACTCCGTTTAATACAGGGCCTTGAGTGAGCCCGAGTCCCTCGAGGGGGCGTGGGTATAATTGGGTCGAGGAAGGTGCCGTCTAAATTTATGTGACGGACAATTTGGCTTGGGTTAGAAGATGAAAGATGACTGGATTTAGGATTACGTCATCCCATTTTATTTTTGTGGGACTTGAGCAGAACATCATAAATAGCACCCACTTTGATCTTATGCTAGGGAAAATGTCACGGTGCCCAACTTTAAGGCATCTAACTAAATCCAAGTTTATATGACATTATCACCTAAGTTTATGACATCTAAAGTATGCTTAGGTGAAAAAACACATTTGAAAACTTACATTACAATTGTTACATAAACAACTAAAAGAATGCCAAAGATCCAAAGATAATTCAATAATATTTTTAGAATGAGAAAACTCACATTACAATTGTTCTCTTCGAGTCTTCATATTTTGAAATTTATTCGTATTTTAAAATCGCATCATAATGGCTTCATTAGCAATCACATCAAAAATCTCCTTCTCAATGTATACAACCAAACTGTCATTCATCCACTTATCTCCCATCCTATTCCGCAGACTCCCTAAGAGATATATGTTTGAAAAACTTGTATAATGACATCTTAATTCAATAGATTCGCAATACAAGGCAGAAGATTGGAAGAAACGGAAGTACAAAACCATAACTCTGAACTCTATAACCAGAAGGTAGTACCCTACTTGAAGAAACCCTAAAGAGTAGACAACTTACTTGAAGATGTATACCAATAGATGGGGAGAGCCGGAGAGGCGGGAGTCGATGAGTGCCAGAGCCCAGAGATGAGAGCAACAAGAGGTGAAGACAGAAGACGTAAAGTAGAACTAAATCAAGTACTGAATCGGTATTAAAAAAGGTCCTCAGGGCATACGGCCAAGCGGTATCCACCTTGTCATAAGTCTTAACTGGTGAACTAGAGGTTGTGAGTTCGAACCCTCGTAGAGGCATTCGACTACTTCTGAAGGGACGGGTGGTCCCTACCGTGCGGTTGCACATCCTGAAACTTATATCTGACAGTCATTCCCAGGGTAAGGGCCTGTCAGACATGTTTCAATTTCTTGACCCCAAACATAAAGTATTAAAAAAAACGGGGCAATAATATAATTTCATCATATAATTACAGTAATTTTTTTTAGACGAGGCAATTGCTCCTTAAAAAACCTAAGTGGAGGTGGCTCCGCCCCTGAATTTTAGTGTAGTTGTGCAGTTAAAGTAGACCCATTTTATTAGCAAAAGGAATAGAGACCAATAATATTGTCCGTTACAATAAAATAGGAAATGAATAATATAAACAAATTTTTGTTTTGTTGATATAACTATATTAATAAATTGTTTTATTAATATTACTGAATATGTAATATTATTTTTTTTGTATAATCTAACATCAATTTTAATAAAGTATGAATAATTACATGATCGCAATTGCTCTACAAATTAGAATGAGCAAAATGTCTCGGAGATGTTAACCTGCAGTTTACCGAATGTGAGAAGATAAGTCATAATTTTCTCAAAAAAAAAGTCATAATTTTCGCCACCTTGTGTTGTGTACACGTGGACGTGGTCTATGTCTGGCGCCCAAGGTCGGCAGTTTAGCTTCTCTCTGGCCTACCCCGTCGACACCAGTGATGAATAATCATCACGCCACGTGTCAGCCTTGATTGTCAGTGACAAGTTAGGGAACCCAGCGCGAACAGTTTAGAGGTTGCCATGAAAGCGCGTTGTCCCAAAACGTAGAATAAAAAGGATTTGATCGCAGCCGTTGGATCCCGTAGTCTTGTAAACCCAGTCTTGTACCCACAAAAGAAGCACACCTATGATTTGTAGTTTGTCCGTATGTGGACGGAAAGAACTCGCACCGAACTATCACGTATTCTGGTGGACCCCACATTTCATTTTGATACTTTGGGGATGAGATGAGTTAATGTATGAAAATATGTATTTTTATTAATGTGATTATATTGAGTGATATATTTTATTGATTAGTTTGAGTATGTGGCTTGAATTTTGTATAAAAAAGTGAGATTCAATATTAATTTTAGTGGAAAAAGATAAATAAATATAATGTAAGTGACTTGACTAATAGGAAAAATTATATTGAAAGAATTATATTGAGAGATGTGTTTTGTTGATGTGGTTGTATTGAGAGATGTGTGTTGCTGATGTGAATAAATATGTGATAATACCTTTTGTGTAATAGAAAAGATATCCAAAAATAAATTTAATGGTGACATTTGCATGTGTTGCATAACCAATCATTAGGAACGATTATCATTATCATAACAGTCCTAATTTTAGCGATTAATCATTGCTAAATGAGCGCCCGGGACATGCTGTATTTTCTTTACAGCAAGCCTCGTTGTAATAGGATTTACGATGTCAAAAATTATTTTGTATATTTCATAAATGGATAGTATTCTTCTTAACATCAATTCAATGATATTTTTTTGTTCGAAACACAAATCAATATATCAAATGTTTTGAGTATATACCCAACGGTCTAAGATTGTTAACCACTTTTCATGTCTAATTTGATTTTTGTTTTGAACCAAAAAATATATCTTAAATTCATTGGGAATAATATTAGACATTTATGAATTTTAAAAAATATAATAAAATTTTAATGGTCTCAAATCTCATTACAATCGGCCCTGAACTTTGCAAAATTACATATGATTCGAATGGTTGATTTGTATGACTTGGATTAAACTAAGTTTTGACATAAGTTATTTTTTTCCTTCAAAATTCGAGTCTAAACACACAGATTTTGTATTATTTAAAATTGGATTTGGGTCCAAAATTGGATTTAGTTGTCCGAACCCTAATTCGACTTAAATTATTATTTGATTTACTTGTCCGGATTTAAATCAACTCATATGGTCAATTAAGTACGTTCAAAAATTCAAACTAATTCGAGTCTGAATATGTGCATATCTCGTAAAGATATTACGCCGTCCGATCCGAATCCAAATATTTGGCACCCTATAATTTTGTAACCTATCAATTACTCGACTTAAGGTAATTGCAATGGTATGTTCTTAGGAGGAATTAATAATGTATGAGAATGTGTATTTTTATTGATGTGGTTTTATTAAAAAGTATATTTTATTGATGTGACTATATTAAGAGATATATTTTGATGACGTAGATGAGTATGCGATCTGACTTTATAAAAAAATGAGATATAATATTGATTTTCGTGAAATTTTATTAAAAAATGGATGGAATAATGAAAAAATAGTATTATATTTGATATAGGATTTGGACCGATTATACTCTAGAGGAGTAGACAACTCTTATCAGACATACTTTTTGCAGCATTAACCACCAGTGGCACGAGTCATAGGTGCGATACTGCCATACACTACACAAGCGCGAAACACAGCCTGCCAGAGAACACAAGTAGCTATTCACCTCTTTCACTGACACCATTTCGGAAATTTCGTTCTATAAAAGCCTGCAATTGAATTTGTATGGGTTTGATCGTGGATCCAGAGATAAATAGATAGACAGGTATGAATGCGAACGCGGCGTCGTCGTCTTCGTCCGCAGCTGCAAACCCGAATTCTCCTCAAACCACGGTCTCTGATGCGTCGGGAAAGAAGGTCCGGAAACCCTACACAATAACCAAATCACGAGAGAGCTGGACCGAGGAGGAGCACGACAAGTTCCTTGAAGCTCTTCAACTGTGTGACCCCTCTATTTGCTAATAGAAGCGAATTCAAACCAAGCGTTCTCAATAATTTAGTAGCAGTATTTAGATTTTGGGATTGCATATTTTGTTAGGATTTCGAAGATATTCAGTTTTATTTGTTTGCTATGTTGTGACTTGTGAGGATGTAGATGGATTTAAAGTCTCCGATAACCTCCCTTTTCCCCTTAGGAGTAAGAAATGTGATATAGTTGATGAACTGAAGGGTAATTATGCTAGTAGTTCATTAGTTTAAACGTTAGTTGTGGTTTATCTATGGTTAAATTGGACGTTGTAAGTGCAGGGATACCCTCGTGTAGTCACGTTGAGCTGATTGTAGCTTTTGTTGAGTTATTCTTGTATCTATGTCGTGAGTTCTTGGTCATTGATCCATACCAATTTGTAGTGAAAACTTTGGATGACCATCCCATTTCGTGTAACGACTGGAATGGAAGGCTACACAGTTTTTTCTTCCTTTTATTCAAACATTTTTTTTTAAAAAAATACTCAAGTTCTGAATTGTGCTCCCCTCGGTTCTTTTTCATCTCCAGATTTGACCGTGACTGGAAAAAAATTGAAGATTTTGTGGGTTCAAAGACAGTAATCCAGGTTCGAAAACTGAGTTAGCTCTGTCCAATTTGTTTCTTGTTCCTTTTTCTTTGCATGGGCCAACTAATGAAGGTTTTGCAGATTCGGAGTCATGCACAGAAGTACTTCCTGAAGGTCCAAAAGAATGGGACACGCGCACATGTTCCTCCTCCTCGCCCTAAACGGAAAGCTATCCATCCATACCCACAGAAGGCATCTAAAAATGGTCTGTTTAGCCGAATGACGACAACTTTCTTCTTGAACTGTTTGAAATGTGACTTTGACATCCTGAGATCGCTTTTTTTTTTTACCGCAGTTCTAGTGCCATTTCAAACATCTATGGCTTATCCTTCCATGAATTCCCTTGTACCCGAGTACAGTCCATGGGATGATGCCTCTATGCTGATAAACTCTGTAAGTAGCAAAGCCATGACACAAGACGAATTTGCCAACCTTAATGGAGCAGAAGGCTTGCGTATGTTTTTTCCAGTTCTATTTTCTTGTTATAACATTAGCATACTAGTCTTACTGAGGGGAACTTTCCAGCACTTATTGTCGTATATAACATTACTGATTCAGCTGATGTTGGATCAAAGGGGATTGCAAGGATTAATAATAGTAATGTTGGTGGCATTGCAACCTCAGCCAGAACATTTCCTGGTTCCAATATACCTAATCAAGGGAAACAAGCTCCTATGCTTCATGGTAATAATCTAGAACACAATTGATATACCTCCTATTTTTCTATTCTTAAATTTGGTGGAAAAGTTGCGTTCTTTTTCATTTTAGTTCTGTTTTACAGGTATACCAGACTTTGCTAAAGTGTATAGCTTCATTGGAAGTGTATTTGATCCAGACACTGAAGGCCATGTGCAAAAGCTCAAGGAAATGGATCCCATAAATTTTGAAACTGTGAGTTAAATTGAATTTATTTTGCTTAATCCCTTAAGTGTTTAGCACATTGCAAAGGTTTTCCCCCCCCCTGTAATCTAATACAGAAAATATATGTTGGTTCTTGTATTTATTTTTTTTGCTAGCCTTAAAATTTGTTCAAGGCATATGCATTGCTTTATATTTCTTCTAAAAAATAAATAATCATTTTGTACTTTCAGTGGGGCTGTAGAAACTTGAGCTCAAAAGGAATGCCATGTTTTGTTGTGGCCTCATATTTTGTGGCGAGTGTTTTTGAAATTATACATATTCCCTTCTTGTTTCTTTTGATTGTAGTAAAAACTAAAAAGGTAAACAAGCTCATGCACTGGGCGAGGTTGGGAACAAGCAGAATGTACGACTTACCACCACATAATATGTGAAGCGGTTGTTTCTAAAACCTATGACTTTTAGGTTGCACCCTTGCAACTCTACCACTGGGCCATATGTTCGCTTATAGCGTGCCTTGAATAGTTGTTTACAATTTTCTTACTGATGTGGCTCTATTATGGAAGCTAAGTAATTTTATTGAGATTTGAGATAACCATACTATTCTTCCGCTTGAATAATAAATTTGAATGTGGCATTATGGAATTGCTCGAGTCATCTGCAAACAGTACTTATGAAGTTACCTCCAGTTCCTCTAGCTTTAGATAAGTGGCCTCTACATGTCAACTGATAATAAAGTGACTCGCCAATTTAGTTTAAATGTTTGTCTCTTGGGATAAGATGCTGGCAAAAATAATTATTTTTTAATATCATTTTCTTTCAAGGATCTATTTTTTTTTAATCGTGTTTGTGATTGTGCAAGCAATGTATATGTACACTTTACATTTGATATAGTTATGTATAGACAAGGAGCTGTGTTAATTCTTTTATTTGTTGCCATCTGCAGGTTTTGTTTTTGATGAGGAACCTCACTGTTAACTTGCGTGATCCTGATCATGAGCCGATTGTAAGCACTTGAATTTATCGGCACTTGATTTTGTATAAATTAATAATTTTTGCTATGCTATGCATTAAATTATCTGCTCCTCTTCTTAACCCCAATTAAATGAAGCAAAATAATTTCCTTTTGTTTGTTAGTTAATTCTCATTTTCCCCATGAAGGTTGCATTCTTTCTTGTGACTATGGAATTCTTATGATACCATAGTTGCAAGACGTGGTTACTTAGTTTTTCCTGGGTTAAGTTTGTTTAGTGTATATACTTACGTACCCCCAAGTCCCAAGAGTTAAAAATGACCAAGCAAGGTATCATGCTTTAAGTGCCCAAACGTTGTCAATTACATCACCTTGTTGATGTAGTTAACTTGCAAAACTAAATGCTTTCAGTAGTTTACTTTTGTGATGAGCTAACATTACAGCTGCTGTTATGAACAAACACCACAGGTCTTTTAACTCAATAATAGGGCAATGTTTGACGTTTTGATGTCAAAAGTTAACTACAAAGATTGGGTCTATATGTTGAGATTTTCTGTTTGCAATATTTTATGATTATTCATCGAGTCATAGGTTTTCGTTAGGTTAAATCCTATTCAGGAGTTCCCTCACAACAATTTAACATTTGCTTTCAAAAAAGAACTCAAAGAAATATTGTTATTGATAGACTTGAAGGGAGGAAATTACTCATCTGACCTGTTCGAACATGCTTTCAACTCTAATTCAAATGCTTCCCCTGTAACTATTCCATTTGAGATAAGAATTGAACATCTTGGAGAATTGTTTAGACATTATGAATAAATGCGGAAATCAGAAGTTGCTGCATTTCGATGTGTATCTCTTGATATTGAAGAGGAAGGAAAATTTGATAAGAAATTGCACTGTTTGATACTTGAAAACTAGCTTTTGACTTTCCTATTCTTAACAAAATTTGTGTTCCTTTAAAAGATTGCGCTGTAACTTTGCTAGTTGGTCTCCTTGGTTGGCTCAGAGGAAGATCCTGTCTTTGTATGATGTCAATACCTAAACCGTGGGAGCAGTTGTAGGTGCTGTTGCAAAGTACCAATCCAATGATTTACCATTTTGAATTTTTGCTACTCACAATATGTCAACTAGTGCGAGTTTTATCTTGTTCCTATCCTACTTTTTTTTTATATATATATATTTTAAGTTTTAAATATTCTTAATACAATGTTTTCCCAATAATTATGTGAAATCTAACCTTTACTTTCAATTTCAATGAAGCTTTGTGGTTTTTACACAGGATGCTTAGATGTACGTTGGGGGCGGATTTTGCAGCCAAACCCATGGGAGAGTGTTAAATGATGTTGAATGGGAGCAAATTCTCTACTGATTCTGGGGAGCTTGATTTTCCGTGAAGACAGTAGGAATTCCATTATACTGATTTTGCTTTCACCCTACAGTTTGTGTGCGTGTGTGTGTGTATATATATATATTTAGTAAGGTTTTCTGGATGGCTGTTGTATGAATGTTGAAGATACTGCCATCTTAAATTTTGGGATGTGTGTTACCTGAGTGTATTTATATATATCTATAATAATCTGAAATGGTGAAATAATGGCCATGCTCCTTGTTATTGCAAATGCATTTCACATCCTGGAATTTTGTTCAATTTCCTAGGTCTTTTGCCTCTTCTTTTGTCCCGCCCTCCCCTAATCTTTGGGTGCAAAGTCTTTGTTCGTCTATTTGTAAGGCAGAATCTGTAGCAGAGGTCATTGATGCCAGATGAAAAAATTTGTTTCAGCCTTTCAGGAAGGAGGAAAACCTTAGAATTCATTCGTACAAGGAGATGTCGAGTCTTAAGAAAACTTTGGGCCCATAAAGTAAATGGCCTAACATTGCCCGACATGTCAAAGCCCACAAAATAAAGAGAGCCCAGGTAGAGAGGTTGTTGGGATTTGGGTGGGCCGTATGATCATTATAAATTATAGGATAATGATAAATAATTCATATTTTATGAATTCATGATAGCTCACATATAAACAATAAGTGTGAAATGAATTCGTTAAATCCTAACGAGTTGATAAATTGAATTTTCATGCTATAACATAAATAATAAATATTAAATTGTAACCGATTCGTTAAATCATAATAGATTCGTCAATCGAATTTTCATACTATAATTTAAATAATAAATTTTAAATTCTAAGAAGAAAATAAATCACTAAACCCTAATACACTAATAATTAATGAAAATTAAATCATAAAATTAAATAAATGTTTAATTATATTGATTAAGATAATAAAATTTAATTAAAATAAAAAAATTAATATAATAACTAGATATCCAGTATGATTCCCAAAATATAAACTACAAATCATTTTCCAAAAATCATATCGTGAGTGCAAAAACCGTAAGTTATAAAAATGCCCTAGTTGTTCACTAATTCTCGCTTTCTCCATTTGTTTCACAATTCCCCACCCCCAACCCCCAAACATTCTACATGGCCGCCGCGCGACCGCTTGTAACGGTGCAGTCCCTTGAGGGAGACATGGCCACCGATTCTACGACTAGTGTAGCTCTTCCTGATGTTATGAAGTCGACGATTCGACCCGATATTGTCAACTTCGTACATTCAAATGTCTCGAAGAACAAAAGGCAGCCCTACGCAGTTTCCAAGCGAGCCGGACACCAAACATCTGCTGAGTCGTGGGGAACAGGAAGAGCCGTTTCCCGTATTCCTCGTGTTGCTGGTGGCGGTACCCACAGAGCTGGACAGGGTGCCTTTGGTAACATGTGTCGAGGTGGTCGCATGTTCGCCCCTACCAAAATCTGGCGCAAATGGCATCGCAAGATCAATGTCAACCAGAAGCGCTATGCAGTTGTTTCGGCTATAGCTGCTTCTGCCGTCCCTGCTCTCGTCATGGCACGTGGCCACCGCATCGAAGAAGTTCCAGAGATGCCCCTCGTTATCAGCGATTCTGCTGAGACTGTGGAAAAGACTTCCGCTGCTATCAAGGTTCTCAAGCAGATCGGAGCCTACGCTGATGCCGAGAAAGCCAAGAACAACCATGCCATTCGTCCTGGTAAGGGAAAGATGAGGAATCGCCGCTACATCTCGCGGAAGGGTCCTCTGATTGTCTATGGTACTGAGGGATCCAAACTTGCCAAGGCATTCAGAAACATTCCTGGAGTCGAGGTCTTGAACGTAGAGAGGCTCAACCTGCTTAAGCTTGCTCCCGGTGGTCACCTTGGCAGGTTCGTTATATGGACCAAGTCTGCTTTTGAGAAGCTGGACTCCATCTATGGTTCCTTTGAGAAGGCATCCGAGAAGAAGAACGGGTATGTGCTGCCTCGTTCCAAGATGGTGAACGCTGACTTGGCCAGAATTATCAACTCCGACGAGGTGCAGTCAGTTGTGAAGCCCATCAAGAAGGATGTGAAGAGGGCTCCACTCAAGAAAAATCCACTTAAGAACTTGAATATCATGCTCAAGCTTAACCCCTATGCCAAGACAGCGAAGAGGATGGCACTTTTAGCTGAGGCTGAGCGCATCAAGGCAAAAAAGGAAAAGCTTGAAAAGAAGAGGAGTCCTATTTCGAAGGTATATGTCTCTGCAAATTCATTTTATGTTCAGCCAAATTTATTTTACCTTCTGTATATATGTACAGTTCGAATGTGTGAAGTAGGAATTACATTCTCTTGGCTGATGATTTTTGTTACGTGGTTATTGGTGATTAGAGGACTCTTGGTATTTTAGTTGGTTATAGATGATCACAAGACATAAGAGTTTTTATTGTTCTCCTCTGCCCATATCTATGCTAATCTTATTTTGCTGTCTGGTTTATATAGTTTTTTGTGTAATGTAAGTATTATTCCTCAACTATGTGATGCACTTGTTTTATTATATCAATTAATGGCCCGGTGTGCCTTGTCTGAAATTGGTTGATGGGTCTTGTTCATATTTTTAATTGTCTAATTGCCTATTTGGCTATTGCTAGTTTAGTTTTTTGAAATGTTAGTTTACTTTGTAGTGCATTCGCTTGCATGCGATAAGTACGTTTTAAGTTGGCTTCATAATTGGGCTTTAGTTTATGATAGTCAACTGTTCTTTTTTGCCCCCTCTGTTTTTGATTTGCTTGCGAATTTGTTTTGTAAAACTGGCTGATTAGAGTTTTTGTTTTGTTTACACTTCCAAAGTCTCACCAAAAACATTTTTCTGTATGATTTCTGTTCATTTTGAACAGATTATTATTCGTGACTTTTTAAACAAATTTATGTTTTCCATACTTGTTAAGCTTGATCAATTTTATAAATTGCATCTCCAATACAGGTGTCGATTGTTTTGTATGTTTGCTTGAAAATTGAAATCTTTTATTAAACAGGTGTTGGATCATAGCATATGATTTAATCCTGTTATGTATGTGTGCCATCAGTGCTATTTAGCTGACCTTTTGGTACCCTTTAAACCTTGTAGGAGGAGGCAGCTGCAATCAAGTCAGCAGGCAAGGCATGGTTCCAGACCATGATATCAGACAGCGATTACACAGAGTTTGATAACTTTTCAAAGTGGCTAGGGGCCTCCCAGTAAACCAGTTGCTACTTTTGAAAATTGAAAATTACTTAGAGCATATGTCATTATTCCTTTTGGCTATGGGGTTGACTGTTGGTTTATTTTGTTATTTCTGCAACATAGATAAGACTTGTTTGACAGGCTTGGGAGTTCATTTACGGATGTTGTTTAAACATTTTTTTTCCTTCCAATTTTGTGCCTTATATTTCATTTGGACGACATTTTTAAGGTTAATTCACTCTGGATTAGTCCCTTGTGGAATTGCACTATATTCTGTAGACTCCCATGGTTTGTTTGAATACATGGGTGTGTGGCATTTCGGAAACATGGCAACTTTTTGTTTCTTGTTTTACAGAGAACAGATGCATGTCTTGGGTAATAAGTTTTGGAACTGTTGGTTTGGTAATGTGGTGGACGATGCCTTTACAGGTTTGTATTCCTTGCCATCTTTGTTTCAGTTTCCTGAGTTTTCTTTCAAGCCCTAAGACTAGTTTTGTTGCTGGGTTGGTGCAATTAGTGGATTAGCTCCAATGCAATCGGTATGATGTGCTATGTACTTGCTATCAAAATCAAATGGCTTGTGTTAGCCATCTGTGTATATTTGGGATTGATAATTTGGATTCATCTATAAACCATCGAAAAGATGAGTAGCAAGTGTAGGGCATGATGCCTCAATTGTTGAGGAATAGCTTGAGAACATTGCTGATGAAGATGATCTACAGTTGGTCTGTCCTTTGTGGCTCTCTCTCGGGTTGGGTTGGACCAGAAATATACCTTTATGAACCTAAAAACATGGGGCATACTCTCCAGGGTCGGGGGTTTAATCTTGAACTTGGTTTGGATGATCAGTAAAATTCGAAGAGTTGGACAAACAACTAAACCTTAATTAATCTTGTTCGTTCTTCTCAATTCTGGTTTCCTTTTCGCATATTTGGATATCATTATCATATTCACCGTGTGAAGGAGGAGTTCTATATAAAAAGATTATTGATTTCCAATTAAACAATTTATTGAAATTTAAGCTCAATCACATTAACAAATATTATTATTCCTCTCAGATAGTTTTAAGCTATAAAATACGTCAATATTGCTTGGAAATGGGAGGGGAGGAGAAGGGAAATATGAGGAAAGAGAAGCAGAAGTTAATTTTACATCCCAGAAGTTCTTTTTTTTTTAATTTTAATATAGTGATTTAAAATTACCATTTTACCCTTAATTAGTGGTAGAATCCACCAATTTTTTTATGCAAAACCAGTAGGACTGACTCAGTACTTTTAACCAGTGGGATCCACCATTTTTCCTCTCCCAACACTGCTTTTCCTCTCTTTTTTGAGTGGAAAGTTTTCGGTGAATCCCACAATTTTTTTTCAATCACTTTCTACCCTTTTCTCTCCCCTACCCAAAACACCCACACCTCCCTCCCTCCCCAAACGATGGCTTAATTATCCGCACTTGTGGACTTATGTGAGACTTGAGTGAATGGTACCACTTAAGTCCAAAAAATGTATGTAAGAGGTGCAAAACTCTTGACAAATTCCAGAAGTTTATGGAGAAACCTAAAAATGCATGAACCATGACTTACCTAGTCACTCTGGAAAATTGTAATTATTGAAGAAACAAAAGCGGGAATTATCATGCCATCCTACCAATCAATCTCCTCTATACCGTAGAAAGCTTTTACTTCTCTTTCCACGTGTCGATACAGGATCGGTAGTCATTTTTATTTTTTCAAACTCGGCAACTAATACACGTCGTCAGTTAGCAACAGGAGATCTCAACCATAGAAAAAACCGGCCTTGGACCCCACCATCCCCAATTATATTACTCTGGACGGTCTACAAGCTTGTAGAGCTAGAAACTTCATAGTGAACTCGATCGCTGCTATATATATTCGAGGTATTGCATTCGAGTCCTGACGCTACAGCCATTGCATTCTGCATTTTCAACTACTGATCTGTTAAAGCAGAAGAAGATCATATCGTCGAGATGGGCAAGTGCTACCCGACTGTAAGCGAAGAGTACCAGAAAGCAGTGGAGAAATGCAAGAGAAAGCTCAGAGGACTCATTGCCGAAAAACACTGTGCTCCTATAATTCTCCGTTTGGCGTAAGCATCTTCTGGTTCGTTCTAGATATGTATGGAATCGATTTTGTGTTTTTAATTTCTCTATATGATTGTCTGTGTTGCAGGTGGCATTCAGCAGGTACGTATGATGTGAACACCAAGACAGGGGGGCCTTTTGGAACTATCAGGCATCCCGATGAGCTCCGTCACGAGGCGAACAATGGTCTTGATATTGCTGTGAGACTTTTGGAGCCGATCAAGGAGCAGTTCCCGATCTTGTCTTATGGGGACTTCTATCAGGTGACTGTTGAATTAATTAGCCTAAATCGATTGTTCTATCTGTTTTCCTTTTTGTTTCGTCTGTTTATAAGTATTGTGTTTGAGGTGTTTGTTTATGTGTTTGTGAAGCTGGCTGGAGTTGTTGCGGTTGAGATTACTGGAGGGCCTGAGATTCCTTTCCACCCAGGAAGACAGGTCAGTGATGTGTGATTGCCTGTTTTAGCTGGATTTTGGTTGCGTTAATGAATCCATCATGGGTGTAAATCGCTACCTGTGGGGTTTCAAATTGTTATCATTAGTTGTGAAAAGTTATTGAAATCGTGCATTTTTTCAGGACAAATCTGACCCACCACCGGAAGGTCGCTTGCCTGATGCCACCAAGGGTAAGCTAGTTTATTCAATCTATCTCATGTGCCTCACTCTGCGACAATTTACAAACCTGATTCTTCAATGTTAAATACCTGTTCAGGTTCTGACCATCTGAGGGATGTTTTTGGCCACATGGGTCTCACTGACAAAGACATTGTTGCCTTATCTGGTGGTCACACTCTGGTCTGTTTAGTCTTTCTTTTTAATTGTCACTTGATAAGAAATAAAATCAACTTGAGTTGTGTCTTTCTGTAATATGGGATTAAAATATCAGGGTAGGTGTCATAAGGAGCGTTCTGGATTTGAGGGAGCTTGGACCAACAACCCTCTCATCTTTGACAACTCTTACTTCAAGTAGGACTCATTTCTCATGATTTAGTCTTTGTTCCCCATTTGCCTGATCTTAATTGATGTAAATCCGGTTGATTGGAACAGGGAACTCCTCGGTGGAGAAAAGGAAGGCCTTATTCAGTTGCCCTCTGATAAAGTCCTTCTAGAGGATCCAGTCTTCCGTCCTCTAGTTGATAAATATGTTGCTGTGGGTATCCAAATCATCTATTTTTCCTCATTTTACAGCTCAATCACGATACTTTTCTGCTCATAAAGTTAACTTAATCTTCTGTTCGTGTTGGGTTTGCTTCAGGATGAGGATGCTTTCTTTGCAGATTATGCTGATGCTCATTTGAAGCTCTCCGAGCTCGGGTGAGTTGGGAATAAAATCATTGTATTATCTGTTAATTTTCTAACTAGCTATTGACATAAATAAACTTCATCTTTCGCAGCTTTGCCGATGCTGATCAGTAATTTGATCAGATCAGGAAGGACGCTTATGTGTAGAGTATATATTTGGTTAGTGATATACTGATATGAATGTGAGTGTGAGTTCCAGGGTGTTAAGTATATGACTATATATGTACATTGGCTTGTATTCCTAGGTCATTGTAATAAATCCTCCTCTATTGTTCTGTAATACGGATATTGGAATCCATTTTGGAACAATCCTTATCCATTTTGCAATAAAAATCTGCTTCTCTCGTCATATTTACCAAACAAAAACTAATATGGTTCTGGGTAGCTTTAGGCCTTGCACAGGAGAGGGGTTGGTAAACAACCGAACCTCTCCGAATCCTTATCCTTGGTGATCGGAACCAACAATCATTTTTTCGATCGGAACCAACAATCATTTTTTCAATCCCTCAAAAATGAGAGATTAAGAGATATTCACTCACATAAATTCTTACAACACCTCCCAATCCTTATAAATATGAAGTAAGGGTTTATTTTTATGAATTTTTCCCAATCCAATCCCTTCCAATTCTCATGTCAAGCATAGCTTTAACTTTTGACATTGCTTGACTTTTTATATATGAGGGATTGAGTGGGAACCCCTCCGAATCCATCAAAATGAGGGATTCAAATTTAATATATTGAGATGATTCATAGGAGTTGGGAGAGGTTTGTTAACTTTTCTAAACTCCACTCAAGATTTTTGCCAAACAAGGGTTGGAAGGGATTTGTTATGAACCCTTATTCCTCCCGACTCCTAATTTGTAAAATGTCAAGCAAAGTCTCGGTGTATATTACTTAAATTTTCCCATTCAATTTTAATTATCTTCTGAGTTGAGTTTCAGCCCATTCATTAATCGTGGGCTCTTGTAGGGCTCATTCTGTTGCCCAGTGGGCTTGTATCAGATTATAAAGCTAGCTGAGTTACCAAGTGACTCTTGGGCCTGATGATGAGACTTACAAACCTACGAAAGGCAGCAAAAGTAGTTTTTGTGTATCTATCTGGTTTGTGCCACCTCTGGGGACGCGGCTTATGTTATTGACCCAACCCAAGTGAAGCAACTTCAATTCTCGAACAGCACATATTATGAGGACACGCAAATGTCTCTGTTGTTTTTCAATTGGATCCAATTCTATTACAAGATCCATTCCATTACATATAAAGCAGTTCTATATACTTACTCATATCATAAACACGTATCACAAACACGTCTTTTAATACGGTGATGTGAACAAAACACGTTTTCTAATACATTTTTTTTTAATTAGTCAAATTGTTAACATTTTATTTATCCTTCACTGCTGAAACTAATATTGAGTATTGTTTTTATTACTTAAAAGTCAAGTCGTACACTTAGAGTGTGTTTGATAAGAGAGTAATAAATATGAATATAATATATTATTAGGGTAATCATTACTTACCTCTCTTCATGGATAATCATTACATTCAAAATATGAAAAAAAAATTGCCTAAAAAATTACCCGGATAACTAAGGCATATACATATCAAACATGAGTATTTGTTTATCCAAGTAATTTTAATTACGCTTATAAACATTACACCTCTATCAAACCCATCCTCGATTACATCGACAAAATATATATTTCAATACAATTATATCAATAAAAACATACATTATCGTCTTCCCAATAACTTCTCACCATTGTATACTAAACTAATAATCCCATAATGAACAGCTTATATATTGATTATATCCCCATTCTATTGATAATTTCAAAACCACAAGTCAAGTGTTCCAGCGAGTCAAGTCAAGCAAGTCCGAGTCGTCTTGGGCCAAAATAGCCCACTTGCCTGCCTTCATCATGCATCGCTTAATTGGTCCATAGGAACATGTCGCTATATATGACTTTACTTTTATGCCAAAAACACACCTACCTAAAATGAGAGGATTCAAAGGATTTGCTTCACTAAGCAATTTGACATAAATGATGACACAACAACTAAATTGGCAGAAGAGACTAAGTCCACTATTTTTCTTTTTTTGATTGGGGCGGATTTCAAGAATCCGTCCTACAGTAAGGAGAGTGGGATTTTCATGCTGCCCATCAAAGGGCGGCTCACCAACGCTGAACATCAAGTCCACTATTTTTCTTTTCTGTCTTTTTAGTGTTGCAGACACTTAGATACAAACAAACAACTCTATGTCTTCTTGTACTACCTTAACCTTCAGCTTCAAATGCTTACACATTAAGAAAGGCTTGAATTAAATTTATAATTATAAAAAAAAACCCATAATTTATGCTTCCAATACGTAGCTGTTGCAGCATTTGATTCCATTCCAAAAGTCCAACATTGGTAAAGTAAAAGTATTTTAGACATTTGAAAAAAACATAGGTATAAAACAGGTCTCTTTATTTAAAGTTTGGAGGCAAAGCTACCTTTGACAAAAGATAAACCTTAAATAATCCTCTCTTAAAGATCGGAAAAGTTTGAAAATCAATGGGTTCTCATTGTTTTTTGGTCGTTTGCCAGTCAACACCCACATCGGTGACTTATATTTAACAAATGTGATATACAAATATTAATAGAGATTCAACTCTATCCTACCCTATGATGCTCAAAATTGGTCTCTCAATCTGTCTTTGAGAATGTATGAGTAAATTAGAACTACGCTGGTCTTGTCCCGTCGGTATTTAGAAGATAAAAAGAGAGGTAAGCAAAGGTCCTCGAAGTGTACCTCATGGGAGACACTATGATGCTCAAGTCAATTCGATATTTAGGTGTGACTAATGAAGTTACTTGGTCTTGAACTCTCTATTTATTTTAATTATATATACGAAAATTGTGTGTAACTCATTTACCTGAATGAATCCTCTTTTTATGGTCCTAGTATAATAATTATTCTGTTCTAACCGCTCCAAACACATTCTAAGAAGTTAATTCTACTTGTAACATATCTTTATAATACGGGAGGACACCGATGTATCCTTCATGCTCATTCACCAACCAAGGTATATTATGCTCCTCGATATACCTGGGTGACCTCGCCGATCATGTCCCTTGATCAGCTGTCCTTTTGACGGCTGGGTGGACTGTATGTTGCCCTTATATGATAGGAGGGGTATTTTTGATATTATTGCTATCAATGGGGTAATAGCTAATTCCCACAATTTTTAAGTAGGAATTGGTTATTCTAACGGGAAAATAGCTTGATTTATCAAACGAAAAAATTACCCTTAAATTATTACCCTTATCTTATATCGTTCTATTAAATTAATTACTGTCGTTGGATTGAAAAAACAACAGAACACATATCTCTTCTATTTATTTATTTATACATATTTTATTTGCCATCGTATCGAAGATGATGTAGTACTAATAAATAATTATGCGATATTTTTTTCCCAACGAATTTATTTATTCATATTCTACTAACAAGTTTGAGATAATTTGTTAAAATCAAATGGATTTGTTAAATTACGAAAAAATGAGTATAAATGTCATTTTTTTCATACCGTTCAATTATATTCTAACAAACATGAATGTTCACCATCACATCCAACCAAATATATAAATTTTCACCTTTAAATTAATGTAACATCTATAAAATCTTAAAAAATCTCATATTTATTTGCAAATCAATTGCTCCTTAATCTCAAATAACTCAATTGACGAGTTAAATCGTAGGTAATCTCAATCCCGAATTTCAATTCCAGCTCCAATCCAGCAATCCCTAACCCTTATTCAAAAAACAAAACAAAAAATTACTCTTTTCAATATGCATTTCAACAATGGGTCAACGCAGTGGTCAATCTATTTTAAGACCACAAACAACCCAGCGTCTGGCACGACAGATCTCATTTTTCTCCAAGTAAGGAATAATTTAATTGTTTATTAACTGAAAAATCCGTCAAAGTAGAACAGACGAATTCCCCAGGTTTGTTCCTACCAATTCCAGCGCGTGAGCGCGTTACAGCCTCGGGGATCATAATCGTATGCGATCAGGATCACGTGTGATCAGACGGACCTGTATTTCGATGCGATGAAGTTAAAAACCACCAGTGGGGCCGTCTACCCTTTATATGATGGGAGAATCTCGTCCTTTAATCATAAACAAGGTGTCCTTTGTGGGCCTCATGTGCCCGCACTGCAGTCGCTACCGCAATAACACGGAAATTGGAAAAAAGTTAAAAAAAGGGGATTGCAGCAGCAACAAACTCCTCACTCTTCACTACTCTCTCTCCAAATAATTCACAACTTTCTCACTCTTTCTTTCGTTTTCTTGGAATCCAAACAGAAGTGCGCCACTTATTTATATTTATCTCTCAAATACAGGAAGGCAGAATCAGTCTACTTGCATTTGTTGGTTTTATTGTCTGTTAATTAATGGGTGAGTACGGACTCCAAACTTTATATCTGTAGGGTGAGTGGCCTGGATTCTTCTATTTCTCGCTGTTCATCTTTTGGATTTGCAAGTTTTATGTTCCCATCGCATCAGTCGCTCGCTTCGCACGGGAGAGATGGAGACCAGACTTGCTATTTCATCTCTCCTAATATTCTTTGTTCTCCTTCTAATGGATGCCTCCTCTGCTCAGATGCCTGGTACCTGTCTCTGTCAGTCGCTCTTTATGTGTTTTTGTTTCTGCAGTATTATCGTGGTGTTTGGGAAGTTTCGTTTGCAGCATAAACAAATGCATTTTACTTCATTGTATTTTGTAATTTTCATCTGTCAGGCTTGAAATGCGGCCGTGATTTATAATTTCGTAGAAAGTTCTGTTTTTTTTGTTTCTTTTTCCCTTTGTTGATTTCTTCTTATAATTGTTAGAATTTTATGAAGGGAAATGATTGAAATTGGAGTTGAATAAGAGACTACAATGAAAAATGTCAAACATAAATCACAGAAAACCATTGGTCTTTGACTCTGATAGTCATAATATTGATTCTGTAATGGTATGTATATGATCCTCAAAGAACCAGAAGTCAATTTGAATTATTAATGGAGAATTGGAGATGAGTGGATTATACGTCCTGGGAAAGTTTGTACAGTTGTTAATCATGCTTTTGTATTTTATTTTTATTCTGATATCTAATGTCTGATGTGTAAGCCTGCTTGTTAATAAAAGCTTGTGGGAAGGGTCAGGGGTCTAACACTGATTGGTCAAAAACCTGCTTCTGACCCATTGACGTTAACCTTACTTGTATCTTGTAATAAGGTTTTGTGAGTCTGGACTGTGGGGGTAAGGAAAGTTTCACTGATCGACTCGGGCTTGAGTGGACTCCAGATAGTCTTGTTTATGGGGAAACAACTACCGTATCTGTTGCAAATGAGACAAGGAAGCAGTATATGACACTAAGACATTTTCCTCCAGATTCAAGGAAGTACTGTTATACTCTAAATGTCACTAGTAGGACACGGTATCTTGTAAGAGCATCATTCTTGTATGGTAACTTTGACAAGAACAATGTTTATCCCAAATTTGACATTTCACTTGGGCCCACTCATTGGTCTACAATTGTCATCTCGGATGCTGATGTGATGGAGGTTCGCGAGCTTATATTTCTAGCATTGAGTTCCACTATCAGTGTGTGCTTATCCAACGCTACAACTGGGCAGCCATTCATATCGACCCTTGAACTTCGACAGTTCAATGGTTCAGTTTATTACACAGACTATGAAAACCAGTTCTACCTAAGTGTTTCTGCAAGAATAAATTTTGGTGCTGATAGCGATGAACCAGTCAGGTAGGCTCAATTTTTCTAGTCAGAAGTTCAAATTGTTATGATGCTTGAAGTAGTGTTGATTTAATGCTTATCTAAATATATGCCATGATAATTGAACAAAAGCTAACAAAAGCAGTCGTTGACTCTCTTTTTTCAAACCTGGAAATGTTTTTGGAGAAGTTGAGCTGTAGAAACTATAGTGGTATGTGTTCATGGGTTCATGTACACTGTTGTCACTTAGAAACTAATTGTAGCACGGAATGGGAACTAAACCAAGGCTGTTGTTGCAGGTATCCTGATGATCCATTTGATAGATTATGGGAATCAGACACTGTCAAGAAAGCAAATTACCTAGTTGATGTTGCTCCTGGCACCAAGACAATTTCAACTACTATGCCAATAGATGTTTACAAGAGTGAATGGCCGCCTCAAAAAGTTATGCAGACTGCTGTAATTGGCACAAATGGATCATTATCTTATCGATTGAACTTGGATGGTTTCCCTGGTTTTGGATGGGCACGCACATACTTCGCAGAAATTGAAGATTTGGATTTAGATGAGTCCAGGAAATTCAGGTTGTTAGAGCCAGATCACTCTGATCTGAGCAAACCTGCTGTAAATATCCAAGAAAATGCTCAAGGAAAATATATCCTCTATGAGCCTGGATATGACAACTTATCCCTTCCTTTTGTATTATCATTTAAATTTGTGAAGACTAAAGATTCTCCCAGGGGGCCTCTCGTGAATGCTATGGAGATAAGCAAGTATCTAGGCAAAAATTATGGTTCCTTGGATGGTAAGTACTTTATGGTCCCTGAAAAATTTATGTTTGGTTTGAAAATGAACCCATCATTTTGAGAGTCTTTAGTTTTTATTTGTTTTGAAGCATAACTAATGCTAAATTATTTCCATTTTTACTGTTAATTGTTTTGTAAATGCATTTCATACTTTAATGACAAATTTTGATTCTCTAGTTATGGCTTATCTGATTTAAAATCTATGGGATGCAGGAGAAGTTATTGCCAGTTTTATTTCACTCTACTCATCGGTAGACTGGACGCAGGAGGGTGGTGACCCATGCTTGCCAGTGCCGTGGTCTTGGGTTCAATGCAACTCAGATGTGCAACCAAGGATAGTTAAAATGTAAAGATTTATATCACATGCTAGCAGTTTCATGCATATAGTCTATTGGGTCTCTGTGCAACTCACCAGTTTCTCTTCAGTATCATATCACTCTAGAAATATATTCTGATCAAGTTGCCATGTGCTTGGCAGATTCTTGTCTAGTAAGAATTTGACGAGGATTATACCTTTACAGTTGACAAAGTTGACTGGTTTGGTTGAGCTGTAAGTTCTAGAATGCACATCTGTTCTAAAATTACTGGCTTACTGCAATAAGTCAGCCCATTTTGCTTTCTTCAGTCACCTGTTTGCTTACATACAGATGGCTTGATGGGAATTCATTGACTGGTCCAATTCCTGATTTTACTGGATGCTCCAACTTGAAGATCATGTAAATTCTTATGACTTGTTTTTTTTAGTTATTATTTTGATTTGATACTAAGCTAACCAAGGTCACTGTCTGATGTAGTCATCTCGAGAACAATAGCTTAACGGGTGAATTGCCTTCCTCTCTTATAAACTTACCGAATTTAAGAGAATTGTAAGTTTTCTGCCCTTTTACATCCTTTCTATTTTGAAAACCTTGCATAAATTGAAGTGAAGCATGGAATATAGTTAGTTGTTGCATTAGCTGATGATGTGAGTAAGGGCACATTATTTTAGTGCTGTATATATATATATATTGTATAGATGCTAAGTGAGAGATCTCTTATAAACTAATGCAACTGATAATTGCAGGTATTTGCAAAATAATCTGTTTGCTGGAACAGTACCTTCAGGTCTTCTCAATAAAAACTTGATATTGAAGTAAGTGTCATTTCTGACTGATGCAGTAACACCCCTCTTTCTCCTCTGAACAACTTTTGTGATATTGTTTGGATTAATTTTTAAGATTTAAATTCTATACGCAATAAGAAGAATTTGTCAAAGTGTTCATATATTCTGGTGTGATATTGTACCTGTTTTTTTTTTGTCTTGATGGAAAAATAGTTACCTGGATTAAAACATCATTTACATAATAAATTTGTTTTAGTGGTGGAAAGAAATGCATTACATCAAATAATGCCAGGATATATAAATACTTACAATCCATCGAAATATGGAATTGAACGGGCAAAACACTAACAAGGGGATGGCCCAGTTGATTAAGACTCTTCTCAGTGGTGGTCATAGGTCCAAGTCCTGTGTGCTGCGACCTTTGCATAATTTCTAACAAGTCGCTGGCAGGGCTGAACTTTGTGAACCAGATGCCACCGTGCAAAGGGTCTTGTACAACTGTGCGTTTTGTTGGAGTTGCAGTGACTACTGGTCCTAAGGGCAGTAGCTATGGCTCAAATCAAACATTCCACAGCAGTTGGGTACTCTCTTGATTTCGCTCAGGAGGGTTGCTATATTGGTTCTCTCTGCCCACCTTTTTTCCCTATAAAAAGAAGAATGGGTAAGACATTGAAAATGATATTCTCTTTGATAAATCATAATGATTATAACTACCATGTTGTGGTCTTAGACATTCCAAGCAACTGTAGATATGATAATATGAGCAGAATCTAACTTATGGATGCCAGTTAAACCTTTTTGTGGGATGATAAAAGAAGATGCCAGTTAAACCCTTATGACGACTTTCAAAAATCAAATAATTTACTGGTTGCTTAGGAGTTTTTTCCCCTTCAAGATTAAAGATAGTAAAAGTTTTTGGGTTGTATGCTGCACTTAAATTTATGATTGGTGATGGTTGTCTGAGTGTGGAGAAAAAATGCACAACAGTGTTTCCAGAAATGTCTGTTGGTAGTTGACTTTTTAAGGCATATTCTCAGATCTTATAAAAATTTCATTTTATTTACATTTGGGCTTAACCGGCAACGTGTTTTACTCAATTTCTTCTTTTCTCTCTCTGTTACTCATTGCATGTGTGCAAGTTTAGATGACTTGTACTCTAGTTTCTTAACCATTGCATTCTTTGGTATGCGCAGTTATTCTGGAAACAGTAATCTTCATGAAGGAGCCAGAAGTGGGAAGCATACTAATATAATTGTGGGTGCATCAGTGGGAGCCACCGTTCTGCTAATAGCCACGATTTCCTCTTGCCTATTCCTTCACAAGGGCAAGAAACACCATTTTGATCAAGGTATGACTCTGAAATTTTTTGAGACTGGAGAGTTACTCTTAGCCGATTAAATATCTTGTATACCTGAACACAACGAATTTGTCTCAGAGCAACTTAAAGATTCCCTCCCCGTTCAAAGGCCGGTGTCTACATTAAGTGATGCTCCTGCAGAAGCTGCTCATCTCTTTACATTAGCTGAAATTGAAGAAGCTACCAAGAATTTTGAGAAGAAGATTGGCTCAGGAGGTTTTGGAGTTGTGTACTATGGGAAAATGAAAGATGGGAAGGAAATTGCGGTCAAGGTTCTTATAAATAATTCCTATCAGGGAAAGAGAGAGTTTTCAAATGAGGTAAGGCTTCAAACATGGCTGTAAATTTTCTTTCTTTCTTTTACTGGCCGGTGGAAGAGTTGCTTTGACGCACTAAGGTCATGGATTCAACTCTTCTCGGAAAACAGCACTCTCTAGTATGTGGGAATTAGGCTGCATGCATCTTACCTGTCCCTAACCCAGCCTCCACCATTAAAACTCTGTGCATGGGAGTTGTTCACCTTTAAAAGTTAAACCCTTGGCCTAATAGCAAGGTTGTTTCAAGGCAATCAAGCATGGACTCATTGGTTCAAATTACTGAAACGGCCTATGTGCATTGCAGGTGTAAGTTTGTGTACATCTTGCTCTTCCCCGAGACCCCGACCCCCCTCCGATTCACATTGTACACTGGATCTGTTTACCTCTTAGATATATATACATAAAATATATTTGTTGCATTGTGGTTTGTTTTCTTGGATACTTGATGTCTTTGTTTGGCATTGGTGAATTATTTTGGCTGGACACGTTTATGCTACTGTTGAGGATAATTGGTTTCAGCTTTTTATGGAGATTATGTAGGTTTAAAATTGCTAAACAATTGCGGTGGGAAGAACAAAGGTTTATTGGGTGATGCTTTCATTATTAAAATACGTTATGGTGGATGTGGTAACTGTTTCATATGTAATTTCTTAAGTTTTTTTTGGACATCCTCTCTGAAAAGGAAAAAAAAAATGCAGCTCAGAAACATTCATGTGAACTTTCATCTGGACTTCCAGGATATTGTAGGATCAGTAAAAGTTATGGCATTGTTATTAAATTGTTTGCATTTGGGGCGCTGGCTAATGAAGGTCTTCTTAAAGCCGCCATTAGAATGAGTTAGCATAACAGCATAGGAAGCACACAAACTAGGGATAATTTCCAAGTCTGGACTTCTTCATTGCATTGAAAATTTTGGAAGTATGTGTAATATTTGATACTATATAACAATACGAGTCCTTGAAGATGCTGTTATAGTTTTCGAGTAAATAAAGAGTTCCTCTGTATTGGTTAGCAGAGTCAAGAGTAAATTTAGTCGGAGCAGAATTTTCTATGGTCAATAGGCATATTATTTTCTTTCTTTTTGATACATGAAAACAAGTTGTTTCCATCAATTGCAGCAACAAGATTCCCAAACCCCAACCCAAAACCAATAATAAATAAGCTAAGATTTGTTTCAATTTCTGATTCTTTTTTGGGCCTAATTGGGATCTTTGGCTTTTTTGAATGACAATGTTACATTTTGCATAGGTGTTGCTTCTATCAAGGATACATCACAGGAACCTGGTACACTTTCTTGGGTATTGCCAAGAAGAAGGGAGAAGCATACTTGTGTATGAATTCATGCAGAATGGAACTCTTAAGGAACATTTATATGGTGGGTTTCTGTATTTCTAAAGTAGAGATTATTAACTTGGATATTACCAATTAACATTCTTGGCAGGCCCTTTAACACGGAAGCAGACTATTAGCTGGATCAAGCGACTTGAGATTGCTGAAGATTCTGCAAAAGGTTTATAAGCAATGGTTGCAATTTTTCTGTATGAAATGACAGGCTCTTAAGTTATTAATTTGTTTCATGTGTTTTCTTATTTCATCAGGGATTGAATACCTTCATACAGGCTGCATTCCAACTATTATTCATAGGGACTTAAAAACCAGCAATATCCTTCTTGACAAACAAATGAGAGCCAAAGTGTCAGATTTTGGCCTTTCCAAACTTGCTGTAGATGGAGCTTCACATGTCTCAAGCATAGTTCGGGGCACTGTAGGCTATCTGGATCCCGAGTAAGGGACTTTCTTACTTGATATTACTTTGCTTGAAATAAAGTTAGTAGCACCACATGATTAAGTGCTTCAATTATATTGCTGCTGTAATCATAAGATTTGGAACATTTAAATAATTATATCAGGCTGCAGTGTTAGTTGCTTTAAGAATGAATTCTTCCTTGCAAATGAATTTGAGCCTGTCTCGTGTTTTCTCTAAATTTTGAACTGATTGTACTATATCTTTAAGTACCATTTTTATGGACAGAAGCATGCAAAATTCATTTTTAGGTGTTTCTTTTAAAGTATAGCGAGATCCTCTGTGCCAAATAAGAGGCATGAGTCATATATCTAATGCATTTAGCTATATTCCATTTGTGGATATTAGGCATAGGAGTTACACATCGGATTTATTCTTGCTATATCACTATTTCATTCTGATACCATGCAGGTATTATATCTCTCAGCAGTTAACAGACAAGAGTGATGTCTATAGTTTTGGTGTCATCCTCCTTGAGTTGATGTCTGGACAAGAAGCCATATCTAATGAAAGCTTTGGTGCTAATTGCCGCAATATAGTTCAATGGGTAAGCATACTTTGGTACATCAAAGCAGGATGCATTGGACTTTATGAATGCTGAGTATATCCAGAAATGATATGCATTTAATTATTATACACAATACTGCAATAGTTATGATATTGCACCAGTCCACTTTTTTCCAGATGTTGTGAAATGCTTTCCGAGGTTATTGGAGGACCCAATAAAGAGTGTGCACCCCCCGCGCCGCCCCCAAAATAAAAGAAGAAGAAAAGTTGATGTATATTTTTTTGTTTGTTAATTTTTTGAAACCAATGCATTGCAGGGGAAGTTGCACATTGAAAATGGGGATATTCAGGGGATCATTGATCCTGCACTTGGTAATGAATATGACATCCAGTCAATGTGGAAGATAGCAGAGAAAGCTTTGATGTGTGTCCAACCACATGGAGACATGAGGCCATCAATTTCAGAAGTTCTTAAAGAGATCAAAGATGCCATCTTAATTGAAAGGGAAGTCATGGCAGTGAGAGAAGGAAACTCTGATGAAATGTCTAGAAATTCTGTTCATTCCTCCATCAACTTGGGTGGAACTGAGAATTACCTCTCACTGGATGAATCCACTGTGCGACCTACTCCTCGATAATTCTTGTTTTTCAACCTGCACAGGCTCATATTCTTTCTTGTTTCCTTTGTATTTCCTTTTAGAATTCTCCTTGGTAGTCCGTATTCTTTTTATATGCAGAAGTACACTGCTGGAGGTTCTGTAGGGTAAAAAAATGTTGAACTTGTAAATTTTTTGAGTTTTTGTTTATTGTGCTTATGCCATTTTATGTTCGAAATTTGGGTCTAAAAATAAAAAATTATCCGATTTAAAATTGGATTTGAGTCCAAAGTCAAACTCAAAAATTGTCCAATTCAATTGTTTGATCCTTAACACAGATTGAATTATTATCCGATTTATTAATTTAGAATTTAATCAATTCGATATGATCATTAAGTATGTAAAAAATTTAAGCAAATTCGAATTCAAACATCCAAATATCTCATACACATCGACATAAATTTTTGTGGCTTGTTACCAAAATCTGCAAAATAATCAAAACGACATTCAAATTTGTCGTAGGGACTTGAAAGAGAGAAGGCGCAAAACCCGAAGAACAGCACAAAGCACGTGAAAAACCCTTTCATTCATTAAAATAAAAAACTTAGAAAACCAGGTACAGCAAATCATAAAATAAAGAGGAAGGGAACGAACGGTGTTGATAAACCTGGTTCTCTCATCGCAGTCGTCTCCTATCTCCTCTGTTCTCCAGCGTCCGATCCCTTCTCTTTCTCCTTCAATCCCAGACATCTCCTTCACTCGCGCCCTTTTACAAATCCACCGCTTAGCAGGTGACTCACTTTCACACACAAAACACATCGCACGATCTTCTTTCTCAATAGCGCATCTCTCTGTTTTTCTCTACTTAGTAGTCAGCTAGGGTTTCTCGTTTGGTTGATCATGTATGCCGATTATCATGATGATGATTGTTGTGTGGTGCTAGGGTCTATTTTTCAGAGCGAGGATGGCAGCGGCGGAGCAACCAACGAGTCCAGGGGGAGGGAGCCACGAGAGCGGCGGCGACCAGAGCCCGCGATCTAATTCGAACGTGCGGGAGCAGGATAGGTATCTTCCGATTGCAAATATAAGCAGGATCATGAAGAAGGCGCTCCCTGCTAACGGCAAGATCGCGAAAGACGCCAAGGAGACCGTCCAGGAATGTGTCTCCGAGTTCATCAGCTTCATCACCAGCGAGTATGACAACGATTGTCTTCTTATGTTGTTCATTTTGGTTTTCGGATCTGATTATTGTTATTCTGTATCTTGTTTGCATCTTGGGGGGTTTGGTGGTTGGCTAATGGCGAATGGCGATTGATTATTGATTATTTGTTAGGGCAAGTGATAAGTGCCAGAGAGAGAAGAGGAAGACCATAAATGGTGATGATTTGCTCTGGGCGATGGCTACATTAGGGTTTGAGGATTATATAGAACCGCTAAAGATTTACCTCGGTCGATACAGAGAGGTCTATTCATGTTATTCTCTTTAAATATCTAAATATCTTGGGAATCATGGAATTGTGCACCTAATCTCTCAAGTATTTTTTGGTTTTGATTTTCTCTAATTTATTTTGGATATTTAAGATTTTACTGACGGATTACTTTTTTGCTTTGATTCTTTTCTGGATCCGACTGTCCTTTGCAGATGGAGGTTAGATAATATTCCCAGCTTAATTACTTAAATTATCAAATTGTTTTGATATTTTTTAGCTATCAGATTTTTGAATTGCATTGTTCGGCAGGGCGACACCAAGGGGTCTGCAAAGGGTGGAGATGGATCTGCTAAGAAGGATGTTCAACCAATTCCAAATTCCCAGGTAGAATGTGGTGTTTAAAGGAACCAGTTTCTTTATGAATTTTGCAATTTTACGCATCCAATTGTTCTATGGAATCAATTTTGTACACAAGCTTGTGACTTGTGAGATGGAACTTACATGGACTTCTAATTTATTAAACTCTGCAGATTTCTCATCAAGGGTCTTTTACACAAGGTGTTAGCTATGCAAACTCTCAAGTAATCTCTCTCTCTCTCACACAAACACACATATACGAACTGTTATCAGTTTAAAATTTAAATAAATATTTTGAAGTATCAATGCGTGGTTGCCGTTGGGCTGTTAGAATGTACATGGTAATGGCATGTTGTGTGCATGAATTAACTATTAATTTTTCTGCGCATGGGAATAAGGGCACGATACACAGATGTTTTATTTCACTTTTGTGGGCAGCAAAGTTCCTTAACATGTTTGTTTATGAAGTTTTGAGTCGAGGTATTGGACTTTTGAAATTTTTTTGGCCTGCAACATTCAATTTTTAGAGGAAGAAAATCTGCCTAGCCTCATTCCTCGATGCACATACTCTGGGTCATGATAAGCCTGGAGTTTTTATCCATTATATTAGTGTAAACATCTCTGATCTTCCTAGCATTTTTTAACTGTTGGCACTACTACTACATGGGACACATGGTACCAGACCAAACTTAACCTTGCTGTTACTTTTGTTTTTACCACTGCCACCACCGCTCACATTAAATTACATGATGGGGAATTGTTTGGATGACTATGTTTAAATTTTGATGACATATGACGCCTTTGTATCCAAATTTTTTTTAAAAAATCTGTATATATGTTTATTCATGCACATGCACATGGCTGATTATATATTTGTGTATGTAGGTTGGTACATGTATGTATGTTGATATATGCACGTGTAGGTTTTTGTTTTAGTGGTTATCGCTGTGTCCCCTATGTAACTTTGGTTAACAAAACAGTTGAGTTCTCTTTCTCTAATAGAGGTTGTTTCAAATTTCCGTGTGTAATACCATTTGTTGTATACTTGGAACATTTGTAGTCACAGACGCAGCATATGATGGTTCCAATGCAAGGCACAGAGTAGGGATAAACTCCACTTCTACCTCTTCCGTCCCATTATCCCATTTCTGATATGTTTTGTTGCCAACGACAATATCGTGTGCAAAAGTTGATCAGTTTGAGCACTGCTGTTTCCAATTGTTCCGCCCTTGTTGAATCCTGTGTTAATTAGTTTATGGACCAAGGTTGTATATTAAGGTGTTTTTCCTGTGTTAATTAGTTTATGGACCGCCATAGGGCATTGAATTGTAATTCTGGCCTCCTGGGAGAATTATTTCTTATGATTTGTAGAGTGCAGAAATGACTAATTTCTGTAATTGAGTTATTGAGTCATCATAAAACTATTTATGCTCTAACTCTCGTTGGTGTTCTTTTTTTCTTTTTCTGATGAATGTCCTGTCCACCACACTGATGGAGGCTACTTTCTTCTTCGTTGCCAGGGAACTGATTTTTCTCAATTTTTGGAGACAGTAGATAGATTATTTGATTCTGCGTTGTCCGATACTAATTTAGAAAAAAATAATGTTTTGAAATTGCCCAAAAACACATTTGTTAATGTCTTCCATAAAAATGCAGATTCATTAACACATTCAAGTAGACCCCAGATGATTCTTGTTCATAAACATACTGTTAATAATCCTAAAAAAATAGACGAGATATTTCATGTTCGTAACCCCCCCAAAAAAAATAAACAATTGGACTTCAAATTCCCTTCATCTCGTTCCATTCCCGAAGAGTCGAGGACCAAAAAAGTACCTCTTAGATTCATTGTGGAACGATCACAAACTGATCAATTATATTTGTTAAGCATATGTTGATGACCTTGTCAAGAATCTCACAACAAACATATCCAATCCAATTGAAAACACTCAAAAAACGAAATAAAAGATGAATATTATGGGAAATAAACCAAGGCTGGCTTGGAACATGTTAGTTGAGGGGTATTGTCGGATGGGATTGGTTGAAGCGGCAAAGAAGATAGTTTAGAGGATGAAAGACAGCAGACCCTAATGTGTCTACTTATGGTATTCTTGCAAATGGGATCACATTGGCTAGAAAACCAGGGGAGGCTCTCTTTCTTTGGAAGGAAATCAAAGAGCTCTTTGAGAAAATAAGGGGAGAGAATTCTGCACGAGAGTCACCTTCCCCGACTCCATTAAAACCTGATGTTATGCTGTTAGAGGTACACTAGCTGATATATGTGTGAGGGCTGCTTTCTTTCAGAAGGCTTTAGAACTTGTGGCATGTATGGAAGAGAATCTAATACCAGCTAATAAGACCAAGTATAAAAGAATTTATGTGGAAATGCATTCAAGAATGTTTACAAGTAAGCATGCCTCACAAGCTAGATAGGACAGGAGGAGGGAAAGAGAGAGCAGCTGAGGCTTTGAAATCTTTGTTGGGTTTACCCTATGAATATTATGGGAGTGAGTGACGATTAGAATCTATTTGAGATTATTATGCTTCCTACTAATTGTGATTACTTTGAGTGTTACTGTTACTGTAAAACTGGGGTTATTGATTGATAAGGCCCACGCCCATACGCGAGCCCAAGCAGCTAAGGCTCAACTGCACCCACCCATATGGGTCAGCTGTAACCAAGGCCCAGGGCGGCCCATACCACCCAAAACCTTGGCTACTAAGGGAGGCCCATACCTCCCCTTATCAACAACACCCTCACCACCACATCTTTCGATGTGGGACTCTATCAATACCCTCCCCTTGAACACCAATGTTCACGTTGGTCGAACACCATGGACTTTCTACCTATTCCGGGCAGGCACTTCCATGGCCGGCCACTCCGCAGGGGCTGGGCCAAGAGTTAGGATCGACAGGGCTCCGATACCATTGATAAGGCCCACGCCCATACGCGAGCCCAAGCAGCTAAGGCCCAACTGCACCCACTCATATGGGTCAGCTGTAACCAAAGCCCAGGGCGGCTCATACCACCCAAAACCTTGGCTACTAAGGGAGGCCCATACCTCCCCTTATCAACAACACCCTCACCACCACATCTTTCGATGTGGGACTCTATCATTGTTCCCTAGAAAAGAAAATTTGACTGTGAATCTAAAGGCAAGTTTTATATCTACTGTGAATTTTTCACAGGATGGAGTGACTTAAATCATGTACTGATCTGAATAAAACGGTTTCATAAGCTTTTTACCTAATTGTCCTACAATATAAACTTAAAAGAAAGAAGAAGAAAAAAACAGGGAATGAAAGATGTGGATGGAAAATCAACTCATGTTTGTATTGGTTTTATTAAAATGGATGATGCAGGATGCAAATATATTATAACAATTGAGGTTGAGAAGGCAACTCAATGGCATGAACCGGGCATCAGGCGATGTGAAAAAGAAAAGCAAAAGAGCACCTGAAGTCTCCAATCTCGAGAAATCTTCATCCCTTTGACGATTGGCTGCACGAGTAAGATGATGTTACTACCTGCAAGAGAGTGAGGGTTGTAATTTAAAATTATTGATGCCTACATATGATAAGGGCTGAGGTAATGTTATTATTGTTCCCTTGTTTACTATCAGTCTATCATAAGATAATGTTTATTAGCAAATAAATGAATGAATTCATAATGTTTATAATGCTAAAAGGAGACATTGAAAGAAATGCAGAAAGTTTCCTAGCATTGGCCCTGGAGCACTGATAATTAGGAATATCACAAATCTCCTCTCTCTTAGCAGCTTCAGATGCCAGACTATATACTAGTTTATTACTTTCTGCCAAGAGAAACCTAGTACATGATCATGTAAATTATCCAAATTAAAGAAGACAAAGGTCTGAAGTTTTGCAGTGAAGCTGCAATTTTATGGGCCACAGTTTTGCCATCAAATACTATTTATCTTTTTATATTTCAACAAAAACATACACTTTCTTGTAGACTATGAATTTGTGCTTCTCTCAAGTCCTCTTAACTTCATAACAGTACCTGGTACATCTTCGGCCCCTTCTTGAGTAGGTAACCAGCACTGTTCAAGTTTTCCACAAGTGTGTCAATGTCAGGAACTCTCAGGCCAATTTTATCTGCCAAGCTATATATTTCCTGAAATGCAATAAAAATTTTGTGGATTGATTGTTTTTAGGGAGAATCAAATATCTCTACACTTGATAAAGAGAAGGATGCATACCGAAATCGAAAAGCAATCCTTCTGCTGCAGCTCTGATTGCTTATTGAGAGCACTTAAAAACCTTTTCGCTTCTTTCTGCCGACTCATTCCCCCACTCCGTCCAAAATCCACAAAACCATGCTCATCAACATACTTATCATAGAGGGATTCTTTCATTATTTCAACAACATCCTGAAATGAAAAATTACATTAAGCCCAAAATTATTTTTGGCATGATCCATGCCTGATATTTCACCTGAAATAAAGGAATGGTCAACTATAGAACTCAAGGCTCAATAGATATAGTGATTGTAATTTATAACGTTCAGGTGCATATCTTACAGGCGCATCCACATCAATAGTTCAGAAGGCATTTTTAAGTCCAACCTTCATTGCAAATCGTAACACTTAGAACATGTATTATCTTGGCAAATTGAAGAAAACTTTTGAAGATCCTGACCCCATAAAGATATTGAATAGAAGGAGCTACCTTTTTTTCCACTGTAATCTTAAAAATGAGGATTCAAATGACCTTCAAAAGTAAGTAAATAGATCCGAAACATATAAAATGCGGTTAATCCAGCAGCGGAACAAGCGATTATTGAAAAAATCGGTGAATATAACCAACTATCATTAAGTATTTCATCTTTAGACCAAAAACATGCTAAGGGAGGAATACCACAAAGAGAAATTGTACCTAGTAAAAAAGAAATTTTTGTAATTGGAACATGTTTTATCTTGGCAAATTGAACAAAACTTTTGAAGATCCTGATCTAACTGTGTCTTCTAGGTTAAAACTTTTGAAATTGCATTATTATTCCGCAAAAGAAAATATCACAACTTCCACATTTTTGCAGCAGCACTTTAGAAAAGCTTGAAGAGTTATGACGTAATCAAGCAAAATAGATAAAAGAGTTCACATTATCACCTAGCTAACCACAATCAGAGCTAACCACAATAAGACTAACCAGTGCATCCTGGATCGTTATTTCTTCTCTCAAGTCTATCCGAGCTCGAGCTTGTGCCAGCCTCACTAGACTTTCCAGTTGCCTTGCCGTTATTGGTGTACCATCATCTGATGTATTTTGGTCTCTCAGTTTTAAGTAAAACTTCTGTAGGATTTCCGCTGCTGGTTTGGACATCCTATTGAACAGAATGATATGTTTAAAGTAGAAAAGGAAATCATAATTAATCTTTGTATTAGAGTTGAGATTGCGATCACCTAGGAGAGACAAAATTTCTTGCATAAGCAATATATTTGCGAAGAAGTGGAGCAGGCAATGGAACAAAATCAACATCCTTTTCCGGGTCAAGTCTCAGCCTCGAAATCAAAGAAGCATTATTGGCATTCGTACCTATGCTCCCGTCATTCTGTGATGCTGCATTTTATAATCAAAAGGCCCATCTTGGTCTAAGATTCTTGGTAAAAATTCAGTAGTACTAACTTCTAGCCCAGGAAAAAAAAAAGAAAAAAAAAAGAAGGTGAAACTACCTAGACGACGCTTTTTTACCATTGGAGAATGCTCGCCACCTCCAGCATGGAGCTCCAAAATAAACACACGGGTCAGTAGCATCCTTTTGTTATTGATGAATGCTAAAGAATATCACAACTTTACACTGACAAAAGGTAAAGTACCCTGATTGCTTGGAAATCTAAATAAACCTTTTAGTTTAGGCATTACACTGAACAAGTAATATCACGTTCACAATTAAAAAACAGGAATAGATATTCAACATGTTGCAACTGAGCAACCATCAGCTCTTTTATACCACGCGTGTTTTTACTCACATAACTTTTAGTTTCTTTTGAAATTCATAGCAATTTGTACATGATATACTCCAATTTTTCCTATTGTATATATAATTGGATTGCAACATTTCTGCACTAAAATTGTGCTTGTATGACCTGTATTTAAGCTAAAATGAAATAAACTTGCAGCTTATAGCATGCACCTAGGATGGGATATGATAGCAAGTAACTGCATTAAAAGCATGCACCAAGACAAGATAACTTACAGACATTATGTGCTCTGATAACCGCTTATCCAACAGTTCATCAGGTTTATCAAGTAAAATGAAAACCAAATCAAATCGCGAGAGAAGAGCAGCACTCATTTTCAAATTCTCGTTCACTGTTTTAGCACGGCTGCAATTTGAATTTATATGTTAGTAGCTGCAAATCTGTAGATAATGATAAACTGTGAGCATACAGTAGCTTCACTGTATTATCATAAAACTATTAAATAAATTTAAGACTTCCAAACAATGGCATGTCCCTGGGAAAAAAATAAACCAAGAAACACAATAATCTGAGTAGTAACCATAGCAATATACCACATCAGTATCTGTAAAGTGAGAACTGAAAATGATTTCCTCATCTCAAAGAATCATTCTGATGTGGCTACAAATGATCATACTCGAAGGAAAGTTGATTCTATCTAAATTTTCAGAAAACTTCAACAAAATGTATCAATAATAAAAGAAATTACTTATAGTGACCACCAACAGGGTTTGCAGCAGCTAAGACTGAAGTTCGTGCTGACAAACTTGCTACCAGCCCAGCCTTTGCAACAGAGACACACTGCTGCTCCATTGCTTCCAAAAGGGCCTGTCATAATTGCATGACAGTAAAGCATAGGTCTGATAGTTCTAAAATTGTAACCAGTCAGGAAAAACCTGATGTTGCGCAGACATTTTGTCAAACTCGTCAATGCAGCACAATCCACCATCCGCCAGTACCATGGCACCTATCAAAAAAATAGTTGTTACTGTGTCACATTTTTTTACACGCTGCAACTGGAAACTTTACAGAATCATGCTTTCCCAACTTTATGCTTGCTTTTTATGGTTTGTGGCTAAATTCTTTCTCGGCTAATAATGCAAGAAATAGGCTCTATATTTTAATCAATTGATAAATGCTTTGGGATGATAGCTCTAAGACGTATCAAGTGAAGAATAAAGTAACAACTTTCATCCCTTTCTAACCCATTTCATGGGAAGTTCAGAAAGTCACAATAAAAATTCTCACAGCTTGAAGGCTTTTAAATACCCTGAAAGTTCTTCAGGTGTAAAGTTCAGAAGATGGCAGTGAAAATAAAGATTTATTTATATCATCAGGAATATCAGGATTCCCCTGGATGGCTGGATGCTACTGATTTAAACATCAAAAGCTTCACTCTCAAGGAATTCCTGTACAAGTTATGCACTCCGTGCCCCCGTTGCAAATTTCATGAAATGCATAAACCAACTAAACTCTTCCCATCTTACGTTGACATAAGTAAACCTAGAAAACAAAAGTAACTTTGTTAGACAGAACCAACATTTTTCAAATGTGTAGGCCAAAGGGAACTTAATGTCTGAGAGTTCAGCCCACTAAGAACAGTTTTCATGATGCATAAATGATCTCAACCAGCAACATTATTACTTTTGCTCCATCTAAGTACTCACATATACATGTAAGATTACAGGAACTTATCAACATGTTAAATTTTTCATAATTAACTCACAGTTCTGCAAAATGGAAATCTAAAACATCACAATTAAGGTGGGGAGAGAGAGAAGCTATTAAGTACCAGCCTCAAAGGCATAATCACTTGTCATGGAGTCTTTCACCACTGCTACTGTGAGGCCAGCATTAGTTGTAGCATTACCACACACATATATACCACGTGGAGAAACTACAGCAGCAGCTTGCAACAGTTGGCTTTTCCCTAGTCCAGGATCACCTGAAAAATAGTCTCTTTCACCATCATTCCATCTTGCCACTATATCTCAACTTGATTATAGATGCTTTAGGTCCATAATATCATAGAATATGAACCTACCAACAATTATGACATGGATATCTCCTCGGACAGGAACCTTGTTCTGATCCATTGAATGCTTTCGTACACCTCCAAACAGAGAAAGTGCAATTCCCGCTGTTAAGAAACAATAAATTAACATAAATCATGAATGTACAATTCCCTAGTCAAGGAGATACCCTAACCTGTAAGGACATAATTAAATTGGCAACCTGAGAAAAATGTATGGTTCTTCAACAACCATGCGATACTAATTATGCACAACTTGGCAGCAAAATTACTAAAAAGTCACTGCTGCAGAGATCATAATATCTGAATGCAAGAATGGATTATCACATCCAAGGTATCAAACTCTAGTCCGTGACTCAATTCATAAGTCAATACATTGTTCTTGCTACTAAAGAGCATTAAAACGGGGGTATTGGGGCTAATTTTGCATATCACATTTGCTAAATTAATGTATGCACAGATGACCACAACCTAGAGTAATATTTTGCAAATTGCTACCATCATCTGTAATGTATCACATGAAAGCTTTGAGATATAATGTCAAATTCAGAGGAAATAAGGAGATTTAATATCAAGAAAATACAACAGGTACCTTTAACAAGCTCATGTCCATAAATGGAAGGACAGATGGATTGAAGTATCTGGCGAAAAATATCTGAGCCATGTTCCAAAGTGAACTTCACAATAAATTCCAAATCCCTTGGAGAGAAAGTGAATAAGTCGAACAGCTCCGTAGGTCTTGCCTTAGATTCAGAGTCTTGAAACTCCTTTGATGTTGATTGTGACTTGGAATTTCTTATGGAAACTGCTTCCAGATATAAATAGTAAAACCCTTGATTCTTGCCTTTCGATTTCCCTGTGTTTTATCAGGATTGCTCAAGGCTGCATTAGTAATCGGAAAGAGTACAATATCTTCATGATACAGAAATTAGATAGGCAGGTGAATCATCATAAGGTAATAATTGTTTATATGCATATACAAATCATAACGTAGAACATGCTAGTTAATATATGTTACAACCATGTCACGACCTATGGCATGAAAATCATATGCAGAAACAATGCAAGAGCCTTGGGTCTCAAGGCTATACCAGAGCAACATACTTTCGTTGTGAAAAATGAGAAACAGCTCATGCATTTATTGCAATAAGTAGAAGAAAATTTCTTTAATTTCAATTTTTATCGTACACAACATACTATACCAATCTCTATGACATTAAACCATGTCTTTATGTTAAATCTCACTGGCCCCTCTTTCCATTGCAACCTGAGGCTACATCTCAGTTTCACTGATACTAAAATGTGCATGTGTCTATAGCTTTATGTAAGGAAGAAGAAGAGATAACCCAAAAACAAATAGAGGGAAATGCTCTAAAATTGCCCATTAGGTTAATTGCCGTGATTTTGCTGCTTCTCCTTTTGGTCCATGATACAGCAGTAACAATTCTTTAAGAATATTCCAAGTGACAGGTAACAACACTCTAGCAAATAACTTAAAATGGCATAATGTCCAACACCCTACAGCTACATGAAGCAGAATGGTCATGGCTTAAGAACTTGTCACTGTCAGGCATCAACTTCATCTTGTTCTCCTCAATTTGGTCTTCTGTTGCACAAATGTACAATTATTGAAGCGTTTGGAAGGCCAGATGGTAGGGCAATACTATCCAAACTAGCCACATTTAAATGCATAAATATCAACGTACATGTTAAAAACTTTGTTGGAATTTCCTTTCCTAAAACGTTTGTTTCGTTTTCATTTTTTTTCATTTCTTCAATCCAGCTATTTGGCTTTTAGCTTAGAAAACTCGGGTTGACTCTCCTTTGCTCCCATACCCCCTTCAACACCAAATTCTAAACGAAGGTAGAATCAAGATTCAAGAGCCTTTAATAGCTGAGCAAGCTTGGCTTTTCTAGATTTTCCTTTTCAATGAAACCACCAAAGCCTAATTTTTTTTGGTCAACTTGATGAAATGGGGGAATAATAATATTGTGTCACATAGAAACTGAATAAGTATGGGTAAAGATTATAACAAATAGCTAAAAAACCTTCCATGAAGGTATTAGAATACGAGATGAACTTTCTTGTTCATCATTTTTGGCTTTCATAGCAGATTCTTCCCTGTAATGTATAAGGCTATTCTCATTGCCCTTACAGACTCAGGACTGTGCAATTTAACACATCATCTGAACTCTGAAGCCAGGAAATCTTAATATATGTAATTGTTACTGAATACTAACCAGTCTTATTGACAGAATTTGAAAGAACATATGTAACATCACACAATGACTAGCATATAATAGCATCAATAAAATCTTTTTGGTTTACCTCCTCCAATATCCATGTAATTGTTGATAACTCTTATAATTCCGGTAACAGTCACAACATCCCCAGGGATGCATGCATCAACCAGATCTTCAGCAAGCTCACATTCGACAGTTCGAGGCACCCGACCTTCTTCATGATCTTCGGATCTTAGTAGCTCTTGTATTCTGGATAAAGAATATCCAACGTGAAGACATCAACAAATAAAAAGTCTAGCCGAAGCCAGTACAGAAAAACACCCTCCACACCCGGGTGCAGATAACAACAAAAAAATTGGCATCAAGCTGTTACCTAATCTTCTGAAAATCTACTGAATGAGCAGAGGATCGAATCGGAATAAATGTTCTGCTCTTGCAACCTTGTAAAGGGCAACTTGGTGGTGGCGAAAATTTCCCATCAGGGAATATACGTGTGATGTTTGTTTTACACTTTTCACAGTCAAAACTCATTTGTATTACTAAAGGCCTGACGGTACTAACTTTAACTGCAGTTCCACGCACCGATACCAGCTTGTCTGTTGCAACACAAAATCTTATTAGGGAACAATTTAAAGTATTAATAATAGTTTGGAAGAAGATAACTACAATTATATTGAAATTCACCAATGTATGCAGCTTTTAAGTTCTTCAAAGCTATCATGGATTCAGAGTCATTGTATAAACGTATATTTATCCTTGCCCCATCCTCAAACATGTTCTCCCCTTTGGTCAATAAAACCTGCACCCAAAGCAAGCAATGTATTTCCAAGGCTCATAACCGAAAATAATAAAAATAAATCAAGACAATTATACCATTATAGATTTACTCCTTACCTTGTGAACTGCAGCGCCAATGCATAAAAGAGCAATTTTAGGTTTCTCCACCAAAATGGCATGAAAATTCTCAAGATCGCATACTTTCCTGAACTGTTGAAAGTCAATTGCCAAAGAATAGTTGTAGCTATCGTCCTTGACCTGTAGATTTCAAAGTCAGTCTCTCCTTACACAGCCAGAAAATTTTGGAGACAACATTTAGTAGCTACTCGCTAAATTTAATTCGCTGAAACCCAAGTTACAAAAAAAAACCGATTAAATCTTGTGGACGGGTGAAAACCGTATGAATATATGTCCATGCATAAAACAATAAACGAAGGACCATTTTGGCAACATATTTTATTTTCCTAAACTCGACAATTATTTTCATTCTCAAGGACGGAATTATCATTCTTAACTCTGCGATTCAGTAATTTTGAAGAAAACAAACTCGAATTAGATTACCTAAACAACAACATGCACGGTTGCGATACATAAAAAATCAGAAATATAAGGAGAGGTACCTGAGAAGCGATATCTAGCCCTGCTGGTGTAGAAAAAAAGTGAATGAGATCCGATGTGAGCATCAACTTCTCGTCATCGATCGAGGAATCGTTATCGGGGAAGTATGCCGCCAAGATAGCCCCAATGTCGCTCGTGTCGATAGAGCTGTGACTCCTTTCCATGATCGCTCCTTTAGATCCGTACATCTTGACTCGAATAAGCCATGAACAACATATACCCCTTCGGCTACCTGCGTTTTGTAAAACAAAGCGATAGTTTTGGCGGGAAAATGTTCAGCGGCTAGTTGGATTAGGGTTTGTTTTGGATTTTGGAAATGTAGTTCGTGTTTTGAAAGCCTTAAAAGATATCGGGTAAATGATACAATTTTTATCATAAAAGATGGCCTTGTTACAAATCCATAATTGAAAGATAAAATATTTTAAAACAACTATCCAAGTTATTGAATTGTGTCACAGTAAATATGATTGAGTTTTGGTTAGTCAAATCTCCGACTTGTCACATTCATCAAACTAAAAACATTGAAGGTGGTGGGACTCCAAAAAATCATTTCATAGTATTCATTTCTAAATTAGGGTTGTGTCATTTTCCATTTCATTGAGAGCATCCATTCCATAGAGTCGTGAATGTTCTATTTTGTGATCATTTCTGCTGAAATCGATGGTTTATTTTAGGATTGTTGCTTTGTTTTTCGATGAAATCATTTTTTGTATAGTTTATGCATGTGGCCCCTGTTTTGTCTGCTTCTTCCCCACATTTTCTTTGTTTACCCATTTCTTGTCTTTGGTTGTGGTCCCCATAAACAATTTCGTACTCTGTTTTGTTTTGTGGTTCAGTGTCTCTATGTGGTCCCAATCCGTTTACCCCACATGATGAATATTTTATGTGTTCACTAGGTTTTGCTTATAGAAATGTCTTCTCAGAAAGGGAAAGAACCATGTGATTGCTGTTCTGAGTCCTGACGAGCGATTATGATGATGAAGTGTTCTACGTCTTTCTTGATGATTATATAAATAGTTTAGAAGACAAGGGAACTCGAGAAAGTTGTAATTTTTTTTTGGAACATGTAGCTAATGCATAAGATAGGGATGATAATTAAGACAGTGGTGAGGAGGAAGATGTTGAGGGTTTCAATGACGATGATGGGTATGATAGTGGTGAGGGTGAGGGGGAAGAGGTAAGCCTGAGCCTGAGGATAATGACAACAAGATGTCAAGTGTGTGCAAAAGTGTCCCTAGAAAGAAATAAAGACTACGGCCGGCCTCGAGCAACAACGCCACAATCACATTCCAACAAAGCGGCCAGATGAGTAAATATAGGAATTTATTCCACTCTAAAAATTATCACAGTATTCTCCAAAAAATAATAATTAATTTTTAGATTAGTAACCATGCCACCAATTTATCGATGGAAATAGAGATCTCGACGAGTGGGGTGACAGATAGCAATTGTGATGAATGGAGACAATAGTGATGTTAGAGATACTTTAATTTGTGGGTAAAAATAAATTAATTTTATAGACCTAAAATACAAAATGATCATATAAATAATAATAAAAAAGATTTGAGTGAGACCATTTGGTCCACTCTCCAGTCCTGAAGACGCAAAAAATTAAAAAAATCAAATGGTGAATAATTCAAATAAATCAAATCCTACATTCTCAGTGTTTTTTATTACACGTGGGACGGTAGGGGACAACTCCAAACCCAAACTATCCGAGCAACATAGACATCTGAGAATCTTTATAATTCTGAAAATGCTCAGTTGAATAAAACCTGAGATAATTGGAATTATTTGATGATATCGGTGTCCTACTGCAAAAGAAATACGAGGAACCTATCCCCTTCAAACTCTCCTAACAATTAGGGAGGAAAAACATTTTTACTATCGAAATTGGAAAACTAAGTCAATATCAAGGGACCTCCATGATAGGAAAATCTTCACTTTTGATTGCTAGTTAAATGGAAAATTTTATAGAATAACAACTCAACTGACTTTAGTGCATGAGAGTCTTCATAAGGTACACAACAAAAAATCAATCGAACAATCGCCTCTTGAGAACTAGTATGATCATAATACTATATTATATTGATGTGTTTGAGAACCCAAGCGAGTTTTGAATGTCATCAGTTTATAAAAATTGCCATCAACTAGAAGTATAGCCTCTTTGAGGGTCAATTTGTATGTATTTATAAAATATTAAAGTTCAATTATCAATGAGAGTAAATATTTATAATAATACGTTGAATTTTTGACCCAATTTATCCTATTATCATGTTAAAAACTTATATGCGAAAATTTAGATTTATATTAGATATTCAAATGATAACTTTGTATAGCTTCATTCTTGATTACCAAAAAAAATAAGATTATAGGGGCCTCTGTCACAATTCATTATTCATCTAAATGTTACTTTACAAAACGATGCCGCATTATGTGTCTCGTTTATACGTGGAAGATTGGTAGGCGGTACAATCACCACCCGTCACAACTCACAAGCTCCACTATTATAACAATCAGGCCGTCTGATCTCCACCGCATTTCAAGTCCCACCTTTCTCACGCAGCTCCCTTGCTCTCACCAGAAAATTCATCAATTAATTTCCGAATCTTAAAATATCGGAAGGAGAGTGATTTTGCGCATTCTAGCCAGTCAATCACGCCGATTGGGTGTATCAAGGTGCACTTTATATCCCTTACACTGGATTTTCTTCGTAAATATTTGATATTGGAGAAACAAGTCATATATTAGGGGTTTTTGATGTCTACAAACATTGATCACATTGATTTGAACTTCGAGGCTCTTCCGGTTGAACCAGGAACTGATGCTAATGGGTTTAATGTATCGGAACCGAGTCCTGGTGTCGGTGTTTCAGTTATCGGAACCTTAGGGGATCTGGGTTCTGAGAAAAGTAGGGATTTTCATGCGGTTAATGCTGAGGAAGTGAGGAGTGAGACAGTGGCTGATGAGCTGGGTGGTGTGGGTTTAGAGGGAAATACCGAGTCTCTTGTTAGAGGGTTTGATATGGAAGCCAAAGCTGGAACATTAGATGAGGGGAGTGATGCAAAAGTAGGCTTTAATGGATATGTAGGGCCTGGAATTGATGGCGAGGTAGAGGAGGGTTTAGCGGGGAAAACTAAATTCCTTGTTAGAGGGTTTGATATAGAAGCGGAAATAGGATCTGTAGATAAGGAATTTGCAGATGTACCTGATGCCGCTGTTGTTAAAGAGCCTGGAATATATGGTAAGGTAGATGGAATAGATGGTGAGGTAGAAGAGGCATTGACAGGAGGGGCTTGTGCTGCTGTGTATTCAAGCTCCATTGGGGATTCAATCAAAGTGCAGAATGCCCATGTGTTGGAGTATCCTTCTGAGAATGTGGGGATGGAATTACATGTCACAAATACCAGTGAAGTTGTAGCTTCTGATGGACTCCAAAACCAGGAGATGGAAATTGATATACAGGTCGATTTAATTGACGATCAGGTTATATCCCTCAAAGATCTAGAGTCAATGGTCTCCCAAAATGACAGGAATGATTTTAATCCATCTAATCTCATTGTAGATTTGAATTCATTTAAGAGTGCGGATGGAAATAGTCCGGATGAGTCTTATTTACAACAACTTGCTTCATCAAAAGTGAAATTCTGTCTCTCTGATCTAGTGTGGGGTAAAGTGAGGAGCTATCCTTGGTGGCCAGGACAGATATTTAATCCTTCAGCTGCATCAAAGAAGGCGAAGAAGCATTTCAAGAATGACAGGTATTTGATAGCATTTTTTGGGGATCAAACCTTTGCTTGGAATGATGTGTCGAAAATAAAGTCCTTCCGGTCCCACTTTCCACAAATGGAGAAGCAGAGCAGTATGAAAAATTTCCTCCACGCTATTGATTGTGCTTTGGATGAGGTTGCTAGACGTGTGGACTTTGGGCTGACATGTTCTTGTTTGCGTGAGGAATCATATTCTAATCTCAGAACTCAGATAGTTAAGACTGGAATTCAGGAGGAATCAAGGAGGAGAGATGATTGGGACAGTTTGCCAAGTATAGATTCTTTTGAGCCTGTGAAACTTCTGGAGCGTACAAGAGCGATGGCGCTGTCACCATTTGCTGAGTTTGATAGGCTGGAGCTTGTAATTGCACAGACCCAAGTGTCAGCATTTTATCGTCTAAAGGGTTATGGTCAGTTGCCGGAATTCACTATGCTCGGTAGTTTGTGGGAGAGCAATGTAGAGACCTCACTATCAGGAGAAGTTAAATATGACAGTGAAGTGGTTGAAACTGCCACTCCCAAATTTAAAGAGGACGAGCAGCTTTCTGGGATGGAAGAGTCAAGTAGGCCAAAGGGTGTTTCTTCTATACATAAGCTTACCTCTGTGGATAGTATGCATACCGGCAAAAAAAGGAAGAACTTATCAGGTTTGATGGCAGGGAGGCAAATGACTATGTCAAAGGGTGTACGTGGATCAGATATAAACATTGATGATAAAGTGAGCTCTTCGAAGTTTGGTAGGAAACGCAAGTCAGTTGATTATACTTCTGATCATTTAGAAGTGAAACGTGCAGTGAACGTTAACAACTCTCCACAGCCTAGGGAAACTTTTCGAGTTGGGAAGTCCATCCTCAGGGTTGCCAGTCAACTGAACGGCTTAACTCTGACACTCAAGAGTGATGATGGGATGTCAAAAACTGCGACTGGGAAAAAAAACATCGAAAAATATATATATGGGAAATCTTATAGTGAAAGACTTATTCTGACAAAGGATTGCTCACCTGAGGAGATGCTATTGCAGCTCGGGTTAGCTGCTAAAGATCCAATGAAGGGATACAGATTCTTGACATCTGGCATTAGTTTCTTCTTGGAGTTCCGGAACTCTGTTAGACGAGAGTGTATCAACCTGGAGAAAGACTCAAAGAATTCGGGAATTTGTGAAACTTATGTGTTGGAGGGTATCAAAAACTCTTATTGGCCTGATAGGATTGTTCAAAGTATGCCAGAAGAGTCACTGCCACCTGAGAATCAGACCGAAGCTGGTGATTTCCTGCCTAAAACTCCTAGTGAGAAGTCTAGTTCTGCAATTGAATTACGAACGACTGTTCAATCGAGTCCCAACTTGGATTCTAAACGGTATACTGGTGGTGAAACTCATGATTTAGGATCATCAGGGCCATTGAGCCACAGAGAAAATAGCTGTGGTGAGGTTCTCTATCCCACAGCTCTAGTCCTCAACTTCACTGACATTGATTCTGCTCCTTCTGTAGCAAATCTGAACAAGATATTTAGGCAATATGGCTCTTTGAGGGAATCAGAGACTCAGGTTCTGAGAAAGAGTAACCGCGCCAAAGTGGTTTTCGAGAGGCGCGTTGATGCAGAAACAGCTTTTAGCAGTGCTGGGAAGTACCACATTTTTGGACCATCACTTGTGAGTTACCGCCTAAAGTATATGCAGTCACCAAGTAGAAAAGCCTCTGGCAGTATAAAAAGGCAAAGCAAAGAAGGTTCGACTTCTGTGGTAGAAAATAAAACTTGAAGTCTGTTAGGATGTTGATCACCATATATTGATTTTAGCTTAATTTTCAGTTTTTTTTTTTTTTGTTTGTGGTCATATTGGTAGATTTTGTAAGTGACCTTAGTTATTTAACGTGCACTAGGATTGAACAGTTTAGTAATTGATGTGGAAATTTTTAGAAAGCAGGCTAATTCAATAATCTTGTCATTTTTATGCTCAGAGCAATCACAATGGAGATGAGATAATGTATGCGAATGTGTGTTTTTGTTGATTTTAGTTGGGTATATGACTTTAATTTTGGGTAATAAAGTTGAGATTCAATATTAATTTTAGTAGATAATGAATGGAGGAATGAAATATTAGTGGCTTGACTTTTGGTAATGAAAAAGTTTTATTGGGAGATGTGTTTTTTGATGTGGATACCTGATTGGGAAATGTATTTTGTTGATGTGAATAAATATGTGAAATTATTTTTGTATAATAAATGTGGAACTCAGTTGAAAAGTAATGGGATATTTTAGGGTACAAAATTTCGCCCCATCGATGGGGCGAGGAGGGGTTTCAAGTTTCTCTGCCCCGCCCCAAACTTCACCCCGAAATATGTTATATACATACATGTATATATATATATATATATATGTGTGTGTGTGTGTGTGTGTTTATAAACCCTATAAATACTAAATCTGTGTATAAATGTATAAACCCTATATGTATATGTATAAATGTAAAAACCTTAAAGTATAAATACTAAATCTAATTCGTCAAACCTGAGCCCTAAAGTCTAATGTCTAAACATTAAACCTAATTTATCTAAAGGTTAAATCTAAACTCTAAAGTCTTCGATCTTAAACCCTAAATTGTAAACACTAATCTTAATTCACCTAAAGTCTCAACTCTTTAACATTGAGCTCTAAAATCTAATTCTTAAGTTCTTGATCCTAAACCCTAAATTATGGACACTAATCATAATTCACCTACAAACTAGCCCTAAAGTCTCAACTTCTTAAATCTAATTTACCTAAATATTAAATCTAATTATCTAAACCCTAAAGTTCTTGAATCCTAAACTCTAAATTATAAACCATAATCCTAATTCAACTAAAACCTTCTTAAAAAAAAATCAAGGGAAGGGCAGGGCAGGGCGGGGGTAAAAAGAGTACCCCAAAGGGCGGGGCGGTCTTTTTTAAGTTCGAGGCGAGGAGGGGTCGACCGAATTCCATCCCCGATCCGTTCCGTTGTTATACCTATTTTAGGCCAGCATGGTTGTGATTGCTCTTTAATTCTTTATACAAGTTTCTCTTGGGCCTTAAGTCCACTAGGCCTGCTCTCTGCAGCCCATCATTTTCCGGATGTGTGGTAGTGCCAGTGGGAGCCCATCGCATAGCCTTTCTTGCCCAATTTCGGGCTAAAACCTAAAATGGGCTATATGTCGATGAAATTTATCTCAAGAAATTAAAAGTTAAAACTGGTTGCTAAAAACCTAAAACAAAAAACACATAAAAAAACAAATTATGAACCATTCTGCAACCGTACGGTCAGCTCCCGAAGAAATTTCAGCCAACCGTAAAACAGACTGAATTTTGAGATGTATTCAACTGCGTGTCAAATATTTAGGTAAAAAAATTAGTTAAAAAATCCAACGTTCCAAAATCATCTTCAATCATCTCTCCTTCAATCAGGACCCACCAAGCGGTGCTTATGAATATACGTACCTTCACCTCGGTCAAAGTGCAGTACACCTGACGCGCCTAAACCGTCTCTTTTTTTTTTTTTTGCTGCCAATCGCAATCTCTCGTTATTTTATGTTTTTTAAATTCAATTTTAGGCCGCTTCTTCTCCAAAATTTGAAAAACATCTTTCCCCACTCCTCGTCGTCCTTTGCAGAAACGCACTCTTTCCTCCTTCGATAACCTAATTTCTGTTCGATCTGTGGAATTTCATTTCCTCAGATGGAGGATTCTGGGAAATATATCGATCTCGAAGTGAATGGGCTGAACCTCATAGACATCTCTTGCGAGGACGATTTTCTCATCGATGATTTTCCTGCTGCTGATCCGCAGCATCAGCAATCCTCAGGTTCTTAGTTATTCGATTTGTTTTCTTAAACATTTTAGCGAAGGGTTTTAGGGTTACTTTGTGAGAGGCCATTCGGTTCCTTTTTTCGTCTAATTGTGATATGAAGCTGAATGGCGATGCCTATCGTACCATTTGGTTACTAATAGAATCAAGGCAGTGAATTTTTATATTGGATTTTAATTGATACGGAGGCTTTATATTTTATTATTCTTCTGTTCGTATGGTTTTGCTCGGATTCAAATAGAAACTGGTGTAGAGTTTGAACCCCTTTGTTCTGATTCAACTGACAAACATATGTCTACATATACACTGCGAAATGTCTCTAACTGGGCATGCCGTATATGTGAGTTAAACCGTAAATTTCTCCTTGACTGAGAGTAAAACTAAAACGATTTTTGAGTAATTTTTTGAGTATTGAACTCGTCTACTAGCCAATAGTTGGCACTGCAGTTAGTTTCAGTCAGTAGTTCATTTGTTTATTGATTGGAGAGCTTGAAATGATTCTCCTATCCAGTATCCCTAGTAGTGTTTTAGGAACGATTACTTTACCATCAGTGGCCTGTATGACAAAAAAGCGGTAGAGACTTCTGTCACTTAAAGATGTATGCCAATTAGGATCAACATTGGCCCTCAGTTTATTGTACCTTACCTTTCTCTCAACGCTTGGAATTCATGATTTATGCCGACTATATGGTTTTGGTTGTCAGAGGCAGTCGTTTCGCTACCTACTCTCCTTTAATATCAGGCACACTAGCATGGTAATGGAGTATCAATGTATCTTTTTGTTATGTAAAGATGGCCTCTGCGTAACATAATCATCTTCCTGTTTGCTGTATCTGTGTTTACAATTTTCGGTTGTTTGGTAATCAGAACATCTCATTTATTGATCCCATGGTTATGGTGGTCTCTCTTCTCCTTTTTCTTTTTTAATTTCTGATTTGGTGATTGCAATGCTCAGAAATTCATCAAGTTCAAATTTTGGAAGTTGTGGATGCCAACAATGTAGCCAACTCAGTAGCATACCATTTAGAGCCTTCAGGCGAACAAGTATCTCAACCACAATCACCGGAAAGGACAAGGAAAAGTGGGAATTACAACTTGCGAAAAAGTTTAGCCTGGGACAATGCTTTCTTCACAAACGCAGGTGCGTTTTTTTTAGATTTTGAATATTCGAACTTGGTCCGCTCTTTTTCTTCTTCTTTTTCCTAATTATATCCAAAATTACGGCATAATTTATGGGGGATCAGGTTTTCTGGACCCTGATGAGTTATCTAGCATGATTGGAGGCACTGAAAAGGGTGAAAAACAAGTATTACCTCGAATTCAGGAGGAAATGCATCGGTCCACAGAATCATTATCTACAATAGAAAGTGATTGTTTGACACTAGAAAATCTTGAGGGTGATTTATTTGAAGACATCAGAGCTTCCGTCCAGAAATCCAGCAAAGTTAAGAACCCAACAAATTTAAGCAGTAAAGTGGGATCGGAAGGAACAGAAGCTCCAGACCTTCCTGGTAAGTGTTCTTTTTATTTCTCCTCTTGATATGGGAGAGAAAACAGTTGTCCAGTCTAGTGGAGTTGCATAGGTTCTGCTTGGATACAAAGGAATTCCTGGCCCAAGAAACTATATAATTGAAAAATCTTGACAGCTTTGGGTCGCGAATGTACTACTTCAGCAATCCACCTTAACTCTTATGATGTAATTACAACTGACGAAGTCATCTTCTATTCTTGGCTTCTTGCTGCTGCCAACCCTCCCTCCTACAACTTACTTGCAACAATCTTTGTATCAAGCTACTAGCTACTGCTCTCACTGCTACAATTGATGACACCACTGCTCCTCTGACATCACCATCTCTAATGAATATCCTCATACATTTTTCTCCACTACGTTAGACAAAATACATCAGGTTCCTTTTAGAAACTTCGCAAAGATGATCCACACTGTTTATATTTTCCTTAGATGAACTTAATACATAAACGTTACTTGCGAGGAAATAAGGTAAACACCAGACATATACTCTCTTTTCTAATCCTACACTGGTCCAATATGCATCCGATAAAAATACTTTAAATTAATGCTTTGATCTTTTGTGTGACATGAGGATTGGGTAAAATATACTTAACATTGCATACTCTTGCTCTCTTTCAATCATTTCTATATATGTGGACAGTTAACTATCCTTCTTGATATATTTAATCAATCAACCTTTGCTGTGTACTTATTCGGATCTTCTCCCAAACTCACAGTAAAGTTTCGCTCAGCTTCAAAGAAAGGGAGCCTTCCTTCTCAAGATAAGGTGTGTTCAGCTGATTGCTAGCTGATTTGAGTTTTATGCATATATTTCTAAATTTATTGAATGTATTAAACAATTTTTCTTCCACTTCAGGCGCTCACAGTTGCCGTCAAAAAGCCAAATGTGGGAATGCATGGAGTAGGAAAAACAACAAAACAGGTTCCAGTTTCCTGTTCCCATGCATCTTTTCATTAAGTAGCTGAATGTTATGTGATAGTTATGCTTTGTAATACGAGTAGCTACCATGCATATACTAGGAATTTGATATTTGTGTTTAGCACATCAGGTAGTCTATCTTTTTTTTTTATTTGTCTTTTTTTTTTTTACTTTATTTTAAGCTGATTTAACTTTATACATTTTTTGTTGAAATTTATGCAATAGTTAAATGGCCATTGTATAGGGAGGCTACAGATGTGGTATGGCATCATAGTTTGACGCTGATGTTCAACAATCATGTCTTACAGGCTGGAGAGTTGTGTAAGCCACCAAAGATACTGGGCAAGGTTACTCCTATCTCAACAGTATCAACCAAGAGAGCTTCCTTGAGTACTAACAATCTCGAAACAGACAAAGATAATGCAAAAGCTTCCACTGGTAATTTGAAATCCAGTTTGTGCACTTATTTTTCTTATAGATGATTGTGTTGCTTTTAGTCCTTTTTCAGATGTAGTTGACTGACCATCAATTTATTTAGCTGCTGTGAGAGGGGCTCCAACATCATTAAGGCAACCTGCTTCTGGTGGTTTAAGAAATAGAGTGCCTATGCCTAGACCGCCTCTGAAATCTAATGCCAGTTCGTTAGCAGCATCAAAGACAGTGCCAAAAACGCCATGTTCCTCAGTAGGTAGCACTGGAAGTACTTCATCAGACGGCAGCGGTAAATCTTCTTTGAAACCAGTGAAAAGGAAAAATGACTCCAGAACTCTTAATCCTTCTAACCATGACCGGACCACTGAAAGTACATCAAGAATTGGTTCCAAAAAGAAGAATCAGTTGGGAACCTCACGTGTTTCATCATATTTGCAGTCTGTAACCCAACTTTCTTCTAGCATATCACCTGCTAGCTCTATCAGCGAATGGTCCTTAGAATCATCTTCATCATCTGCTTCTAATCAAAGGTCTAACATTTCAAGAACTAGCCTTGACACTGGCAGTGGAAAACGAGCCTCTGCTGGTGGTGATACTCTTCGAGGTTCAAATACTCAAAATTGCTTGATTGACCAAGTTTCAGATGGCCTTGATTCTCAGAGTTCGGGTTCTATGGATGGTTGTGTAAAGAAAGCTTCAAGAGGAACTGCTGGACTTGTTCAATCAGCTTCAACAAAGCCCACAGGCCTTCGAATGCCATCACCAAAAATGGGCTTCTTTGATGGGGTCAGTAGTGATTTTCCTTTTCATTGCATGAATGAAATATAAACAATTTTTCCTGGCAACAGGAGGCAAAGTAGGTCCTCAAAAGAATGGATGGACTAGAAAGGTTTCCTGGAGGATCCTTGCACCAAATATGGAGAAATGGGAAATCTATATGCTATTATGCTGGCAAAATCACCTCCATATTTGCCTTTTCCCCGTTTTGTTAGTATTATTTCCTGAGATTTTTAACGTGATAATTTTATACTTATTTGAACTATATTTGTTATGAAGATGAAAGCAGCAGCACGCACCCCCAGTGGAAGCATGCGCTCTCATTCTGGCTCTCCCACTGGCTTTCCTAAAACAAGAGCAGAAAGTGTCAGCCCAAGTTCAGCAAAGATTGGAAAGATTCAACCTGGCAGAGCTAAACCAGAAGCTATGAGAACCAAATCTGATGCTCGGAAAACTGCCTTGAGCACAAAGCATGTTTCTAGCTCACCTCTTCAGGAATGTTCCAAAGTTCCTACAGCTAAAAGAAATGTCAGAGGTAGTCCTCACTTGTCTCCAAAAATTCAGGCAAAAGTATCACACAAAACTAGTAAAGATAGCAAGTTGACAATTGAGTTGGGTGGATCTAAAGGATGTGATATAGTTATAGATGACAGATATTTGGAAAAGGATGGCAGCCATGTTCTAAACAATGCATTACAGGCGGATTGCAGTGGTGTAACCTTTGTCAGTAATATCCAGATTACCCCTACGAATACGGGAGCTGGTTGTCTAAGTTCCATTAGTGATACTGACCCAGTAACCCTACCTCATAAAGCGGATGAAGGCAATGATTCAGAAAAAGCTTATCTTGAAGATCAAATTGTTGGTTTGAGTAATCAAGTTGGAGCTTTGAATTTCAATATGGACAGTCATGAAGAGTTAACCAGTCATTCCCTTTCTCCCAATCAAGTTAATCTAAGCAATGAAGACAACAAGACTATTCAAGAGTTCTCAAAGTCACCAACATCAGAAAGTGAAGATAGCAAGTTGAAAACTGAGTTAAGTGGATCTAAAGGATGTGATAGTGCTATAGAAGTCGTACATTTGGAAAAGGATGGCAGTCTAGATGTCCTGAACAATGCACTACAGACGGATAGCAAGGATGTTACCCATGTCGATAATATCCAGATTACCCCTACCAATGAGGGAGCTGATATTTCCGGTGGTCCAAATTATATTTATGACACTGAGAAGGTTCTCTCACCTCATAAAGCAGATGAAGGTGCAATAAATTGCCAAAGTCATGTGAATAATGATTCAGAAAAGGCTTGTCTTGAAGATCAAGTTGATGCTTTGAGCAAACAAGTTGGAGCTTTGAAAATCAATATAGACCATCATAAAGAATTAATAACTGATTCCCTTTCTCCTGATCAAGTTAATCTAAGCGGTGAGGATAACTCAATGCAAGAGTTGTCAAAGTCACCAAGAACATCTGAAATTTCGACCAATGTTAGGATACCTCTTGCAGCAAAGGATTCTTTCTGCAATCAGGACGGATCATTTGATGCTTCGTCAGGATTGATAGTGGCAGAGGTTGAAAAGACAGATGCCTCGTGTTTTTCAGAGAATTCTGACAGAAAACAGCTAAGGATGGTGTGACATTCTAGTGGCAGTTTTTCTCACAGGTACGAGAGTTTGTATTTTAATAGTCTATAAAACAAAGTTAAAGGTTCGTTGAAATATAGATTTTGTTTAGGCACTGGCAACTTTAAACTCATGATGGTCACTGTGAGCTTGTTTTATTGCAACCTACGTAACATTTTCTGCATTGCAGAAGTTAGACTCATTCCCTTCTTATGGGATCTTTGTTACTGAACCTTTATTTTCTTTTGCAGTTGCCACTTTGGAAAACGTTTTGTACTTCATATTCGTGGATTGGAATTTGAAAAATTCTCTAAGGTAGGCTGTAAGCAATGATTACAATTTTCTTCCCTTAAAATTTATTTGATCCTTGTATCTGCACTCATACATTATGATGTGATGCAGTTAGAGCTGGCAAGAGGAAAGGTAAGTCCCAAATAATCTGAAGGTGATCAAGTTTACGATTGGCATTGCCTGGAATTGTAATGTAATATTGTATCTGAACTGATTTTTTACCACTCGCTGCTGGAGCAAGCGCCTAGTCAAGGAAAAAAAGGCTTTCTAAGCACATTTTATGCTTAATGTTGTGCTCTATTAATAATTTGTGTTTTCATCTGTAAATTTTTATGAAATTCTTTCAAGTAATGCTACAAACCCTAGAGTCCCTCTTACAGAATCTGCTAACATTAGAATCCCTCTTGTAGAATCCCCCAACATCGGACACTTCACATTGGTACGTGTAGAACTGGGATAATATTTGGTCTAGGATTGGACTAATATTTTGGGGCCCAAAGTATTTTCTAATTCTTTCTCATCATTGATCAAGGTTCCAAATTTTAAAGAAATGCCAATTTTTGCTGTGTGCACTTCGTTTTAATCAAGTCATGCTGAATTTAGTAATGAAAGGAGGTTCACAAATTCTTGTACTTCAAAGAAAAGATATTTGTTTCCAGTAGCAAGAAAGGTGTTCGTTTATAAACGAAAACAAAAGTTTTATTTCTTCTAAATCAGCCCGTCATTAAGAAAACAAAGAGAAAGAAATACCCAGGTTAAAGCAAAATTTTACGTCAAGCCATAGACCATGAAACAATTCTAACCACCATCTAATTAAGGAATTAACCAGAAGATGCAATATATTAATTGGAAATAAAATAAATTCATTGGCAAACGAGTAACATTCCAAGTCCTTCAAAACTATCAGCATAACCTCCCCATTAAAAATTTAAGACCTAGGCTTTTCTTTCTTCTCCTTGAAGAGAGCAAGAAGTGAAACACCAGACACCTTCACAACCTTAAATCGTACACCGGGAATATCACCCACAGCATGACCTTTACGTCCAAATCCAGCAATCAACACCTCGTCCTACATCCACATATTTTACATCACAATAAGTATAAACTTAAGAACAGAAAACCAAACGAGTAATTTTATGACAATTTGTATTTTGTTACTTACATTCTCTTCAATGTAGTTCAAGCAACCATCATTGGGAACAAATGCAGCAATCTTCTTCCCATTTTTGATCAGTTGAACTCTAGCACATTTCCTAATTGCAGAGTTTGGCTGCTTAGCCTCAATACCGCTGCACAATCAAAAACAGTTATTGTGGGTTAATATTAAATTTCAAGATGTCATATTTAACTTATAGCTAAATAAGTTGAAACATGGAAATAAATGTCAAATATGGTCTCACATCTTTTCAAGGACAATGCCTTTGGCGTGCGAAGACCCAGCAAATGGCTTCTTCCATTCATTACCAAGATTGGATTTCTTGTACGACTTGTCAGCCCACCTTTGCCTTCTGCGGTGTGACTTAAGCTTGCGACCAGCTCCCATACCACGTGTCTTCCTGTCATAAGAACGCAATTCATTTGCAAAACAAAATCAACTAAAGAAACACTTAAAAAGAAACTATCTAGTCATTATAGACCAAACAACTATGAGACATGCGACAGTAACTTAAATGGTACAACCTCAAATATTAGAATCGAGTCCTTTCAATGGTCTCATGAGCTTACCACAAACCAACTTAAAATTAAAAAAACTGCATGTTTTTCATGACATAGACTCTTCAATTAACCAAAGGTCCAAGGACACATGTTAGTTGGCTACCATTTCTAGTTTATGACTGGAAAAACACTTATAAAGAGGAAAAAAAGATAATTCAACATTTTAAATAGAACTAATGCAGCCCCTTTCTGCATACATCAAACAGAGGATACACATCCAAGGTCATCCAAACATAGGACAAAATCGAAATATACTACCCAGAAAAACATTCCAGTTACCATTGCAAACTCTAGAATTTGATTAGGAAAAATCTATAGTAGAAGGCAAAAAATCCAGCAATTCAATTTCATAAGCAGTTCTTACAAAGTGGTCCATGTAGAATTTAACAGTGGATTTAAAATACTGAAGGCTTTCTCCCATCAATCAACTATAACTCCCGACTCTATTCCAGCAAAAATGAAAAGCCATTTGGATGCGCAGAAAAAAAAATGAAAGCAAGTTAAATCCAAAACTGAGACACTTTCTGCTCTAACACTGAAACCCTCCAGACCTGAGCTATGTACAACTAAATTATCAGGAGCTTCGGTCACTAAACAAAAACACATAAAAAATTTCGTACAACAAACCCAAACCCAATAATTCAAGGAAATTAAGACGAATCCAAGATCCCCAGATATCAAGAAACAGTGCATCATATGCCCAGACAAATCAAGGAAAGGAATCATACCCCATGATTGCTGAAGTTCTTCGACTGGTACGAGGGTTCTGACAGCTCCGAGAAGCAGCGGCTACAAAGTAAAACCCTAACCCTACCCCAAAAAAATGCAGTTTCTCCGTTTATATACGGAGATCGCAATATATAGGACTGTTTGGTTAAGAAACTGGACTTTGGTTTAATTTGGGCTGCATTATTGGGCCTAAAAATGGGCTACTCGGCATTTAATATAAAGAGCCCATTTAATAGCTTTAAACGTGTTCGATACTTTTTCATGAGCTATATCCACACGGAAAATGTTATGTAACATGTATTTTGAGAACTGATGATGGTTTATATTTAGTTATTTTATTAATTTTTTTATTTTAATTAGTTATTTTATTTCTTTAATTAATATGTTGAGCATTTATTTGGTTTTATGATTTTATTCTAATTAATTATTAGTTTGTTAGGGTATAGTGAATTAATTCTGATTGAGGTTTAACGCTTATTGTTTATGTTATAACATGAAAGTTCGATACACGAGCCCGTTAGAATTTAGCGAATCCATTACCATTATGATTTAACACTTATTATTTAGATATGAGTTATCATGGGCTCTTAAAATATAGGTTATTTATCGCTACACATATTTACACCTTATCATTTTTCAAATATGCCTCAATATATTTGTATCTCATAACAATTAAAGAATATATAATCATAACATAAGTAACCAAAAATTCACATATTTATGAAATTGCCCCCAAAGGCAAATGACATAGCAAAAAAAAAGAGATACTTTTACAGAATAAAATATTAATAATTGATGTAATCACACAATAATAAATTGTTTTCTTTTTAGACTTTAAAAACAATTTTAAGTTCAGATTTTGAAAATAGTTTTAAGAATTAAAAGTAGTTTAAAAAAATCATTTGGTTTGTGTTTTTTTATTACATTTTTAGAAACAGACAACCTAAAATTCATCCAAATCCAATTAAAATTCCTAACCAATGCAAACGAAATTCAATCCAAATTCATCCAAATCGGGTCCCAGATTGGTGGTCGGACGACGTGTGGGTGGAAAGAGGGAGCCACCGTCGGGTGGAGTGAGGAAAAAAAATTCAATTTAATTACAATTATGCCATCGATCCACATTTAAAAATTCTCCAATTTTAACATTTTGTTGTTTTCGTTATTCTATTTTCAAAAAGCAGAAAATTGAAAACTATTTTTGAAAATAAATACCCAAAAAAATATGCCAAGTGAATTTTCTCAATCATTTTGATTTTTCAAACCAGAAAAGGATTTTGAAAACAGAAAACAAACACACTCTCGCATTATAATATATAGAAGAGATCTAATGGTCATAAATCATAATTAAACAAAACTATTAACATATGACATATATTCGATATATATGTCGGTAATGGGTAAAATTTCCCGTTTTGAATTGGTAACGATATACCACTGCAATGTCATGGTCGTTAACCTTAACCAAAGTGTCGATAGTGGTATGGTATTTCAGTAAATATCATTACCATGACAACATTATTATATAGATTAGTTTCCATCTTATTTTTGTCATCGCATTGTGTAAGTCTCCAAAATTTTTAACACAACATATATGCATTAATTAACATGATTTGTTATTTACCATAGGTGCGTGCGTCATTCACAAATATTCCAATGGCTGAAGCAGGAGGGGTAGTGCCGCAACAAGAATCCTATTTGGTGGTGTTCTGAGATATAAAACTGCGGTGTTGTGAGGTGAATTTGAACGCAGTTAGGCGTTTGGCAATAGGATAGTGCTTAAGTTTTATGTCATGGCGATGAAACTGAAAAATATGATGCAATTGTTATGTTGATGTCATCGTAGTTACGTCGATGTCGAAGACAACTCAAATTAAAAAGAAACCTTGACTAAATTGACATGCAAAAGTAGCCTTGCCTTGCCTGCATGCATGAATCATGCTGAATACACACTCTAATAGCCTGCTCAACTTAACCAGACAATAAATAGAAAGCCAATCTAATGTGCCTAGTAGAGATGTAAAATATCCCACATCCAAAGATGTGGGATACAAAATCTCCTTAAGGAGAAACTCACCTCTCACTACCAACAAGACATTTTTCTTTGTGTAGTGAGTTGGGCCCAAACCCACTTGTTAGAGAAGAAACAAAGCCCTGCGAGACTGTTGTATCATTGTGAACCGGGCAACTCATATGTGGGTCCGATATATTCAGTGAACCAGACAACCTAAAGCGGACAATATTATTAATGTGTGGGGGTGTGAAATTTATAACAAGAGGTGAAGGATTTTATATTTGTTGTCTTACCTGGGATATAGACCCCAATACCATTGTTAGATCGTCTTTTAAGGGCCTTTCCATAGGCTCTTCCATTCCGCATATCTAATTAGTGTAACGCTTTTGTGTATGTGCGAGTACTCTCTGCCTTATCTTAAGCAACTATTTAAAATAAAGCCCGATATATTCGGTTTGGGGTCGAGAAACCGAAACCCGTCTGCCAGTTCCCTGCCCTGGGAGTCACTGACAGATGTAAGTCGCAGGATGTGCAGCCTTACGGTAGGGACCACCCGCCGCTTCAGAAGTGGTCGAATGCCTCTACGAGGGTTCGAACTCACAACCTCCACTTCCCCGTTAAAGGTTTTGACAAGGTGGGTACCGCTCAGCTATATACCCTGGGGGCAATAAAGCCCGATATATTGAAGCACGCTGGAGGAGCATGTAGTCAACTAGAGATGTGAAAATAAAGGAATTATTGGAAAATTTACAAAAATTATTATCAAGAAGTCATGACGAAATATGATATGTAAAATGAAACTAATTCAAGCCACCAAAAAACAGAAGCAAACAAACAATTGGGTTTTTTACCCAGACGAAAGTGAGCGACCAAATCGTTCTTGGTGATTAAAGATAGGTGTGTCAACTGGCTTGAAAATCAAAAGGATGAGATGCCAAATCGTAAAAGTAATTTCAACGCACAAGATGAGAAAATGAAAAACATATCCAGCGGTGAACGACGACCCAAAACTGAGGGATCCAACAGCCGAATTTTTTTGCAGAAGATGACCTTGGATAGGAAAAGACGATTGCATGAATCGGCTTCTAGAGCGGCGATGTCGACACGAAAATACACCGGGTGTATAATTTTAGTGTTAGATTGGGCTTAAAATATATTGTAAATGAAGCCCACTAATTTTAACTCCGGCCCAATTCCAAAGGGCACATCAAAATCAGTAAATCACGCAGAAAAGAAAATCCAAAACACTGGACATAGATGTCATTTTACAGAATGAACTGCAAAACCCTAGTAGTTTATAGACTGCAAATTCCACTCCTGCATTTGGCTGCGCCTTCTCGCTCCACACACACTGATTGATTCTGTTTATCGTTCTGCCTCCGAAGCTGAAACCTAGCCATGCCGCCGAAGTTTGACCCCTCTCAAGTCATCGATGTTTACGTCCGCGTCACCGGAGGCGAGGTTGGTGCTGCCAGCTCCCTCGCTCCCAAGATTGGGCCGCTCGGTCTTTCGCCAAAGAAGATTGGAGAAGACATAGCCAAGGAAACTGCTAAGGACTGGAAGGGTTTGAGAGTCACTGTCAAGCTTACCGTCCAGAACCGTCAGGCTAAGGTATCGGTGGTGCCGTCTGCGGCGGCGCTAGTCATCAAGGCCCTCAAGGAGCCGGAGAGAGACCGTAAGAAAACTAAGAATATCAAGCACAATGGGAATATTTCTCTCGATGACGTGATCGAGATTGCCAAGGTTATGCGGCCCAGATCCATGGCCAAGGACTTGAGCGGGACGGTGAAGGAGATTTTGGGGACTTGCGTGTCTGTTGGTTGTACTGTTGACGGGAAGGACCCCAAGGATCTTCAGCAGGAGATTAATGATGGTGATGTTGAAATTCCACAAGATTGAAGGGATTACTGGCTTTGTGAGGTTGGAATGCTGTGTTTCTATGATCATTCAGTTTTGAATTCTAAAGAATTATGAAGTCATTTGTGTTATGTTAGTCTCCATATTCAAGTTTATATCTTCAACGAGTTTTGGAATCTTGCTTGATTGAAGGCTTAAGTTATTGACTCGTATGATGCCTTGGACTGAAAATCGATCTTAGTTTTTTTGATGCATTTGAATCATGGAAAGGAATGTGATTTAATTGATGGTTGTAGTCAGTTTTTCTATTGGTCTTTCTTGTTCATCTGATTGTGCCTAGTTATTATAAACGTTTAAGGTTGTGACATGCTGGCTATATTATCAGTTTCTGGATAATAGCTATGGTAACATGTATTGGCTGGCTATTTCCTCCGAATCAGGCTGTCTTAGTCTACACTAGCTTGTCAAAGCCAAATGTGCGTTTGGAACCATCAGAAGGGTAGTGCTTTAGTAGTAAAGTGGGGACTTTTGGGGGATTACTTATGCTTTACATATTGCAATATTTGCTGATGTAGTGTGTTGATGTCTCGATTTCGATATTGTATGAAAATTGTTTTTTCCTGTTGAATAGGATTTCAAATTGCTTACCCTTGGCAGGCTTTGCGTTACTTCTTCCTGAGGAAAGATGATGGTAATATATGTTTTTGTTGTGGTTGTTTAAAGGTGGGATATGTTTTTAGACTAAGCTGGAATGATAATTATTTGTTGGGAATCAGATTTTAACAAATAAGTTCACATTCACATTTTACGTGCTCCACAACAGAGCATGTCTACTAACGTGAAATGTTGGATACAGTTTAGTGTTTGTTATTTTCTTTTTTCTGCTTCTTATAGTGCTGGGCATATTGAAAGGTTTTTCCAATTTTTTGTATTCTTTTGGGCAGGATTTCATGGATTTTCCATGCTGAGATATTAGGTTAGGTTTTAAGAATCATTATCATGCAGTCTTTGTATGAAGTGTCATAGGTTTTTGGGCTTGATCTTAAGCTAACCGTAGGTTAGAATATATGGAAGGTTGTAGCTTACAGATTAATTTGATATATTGTATCAATCTGCGTTGGGTGGAAGTGTCAGAGAGGTGGATTTGTTATCTGCATCTTATATTAGGTATTTGTTTCTACTACGACAGAACTGATAGGTAGCGTGGAGCTTCTGCACTATGCAATCGACATGGCTTTCCATTTTTGCCGTTGTATCCTATACAAGGTTTAAGCGGCATCTGCAGCGTATGTTTTTCTTTAATTTTTCTGCCAGTGTCAAGTTTTGGTTATTCAGATGTAGAAGTAGTTCCCTGTTTCTTGAGTGAATCACATTTCCAACTTGGAAACTAGTACCTGTTAGCTTGGCAAGTAGTGTGCTGAATTTGTACATGGGTCAATAGGGGCCTGGGACTGGGACGGGGACCCTGACACTAGCCGTGGTGTGCCTGTCGAATATGTAAATCCATGCGATGCAATCGCAATATGCTAGCATCCCATTGTCAATTTTTGGCAAAAGATTTTTTGTGCCTCTTATGCTTCCAACCGGTATTTTCGCTGGTTGCTTGAGTTTTTGCTGCTCCTTTGGAAGAACATCCTTAGATTACGCACTGCCCGACGAATATCCTTGAATTCAGCATTGTCTCATGCAGCACCGTCCGTTGTAAGTCTATAAATGATAGAACCGTACTGGTTTTCTTTGATTGATGCTTCTAAATATGGCCAACCTACTACCTTATATAAGGCTCTCAAACACTTCATACAATTCAATTCAAATTTCTCCTTCAATCACTGACAACAATTTAAACACCAAGATCCTTTAGGAGATTCTAGTATCATCAAGTCTCTCTTCTTCCCTGGAATTGGAGGAAGAGGGAGAACCATTACAAGCCACGTTACATTACCCTTTCAAATCAAGCTCAAACGTGAGAACATCGATGGCCAAGGGAATTAGAGGTTTACATTCTTTCATGGAGGTTGCTCCCGCTCCCATTATTTATCCTCACAAGCCTTCCAGTTCTCCTCTTCTGGGGACAATCACTGAAGAGGGTGCTGATGAATATGATGAAGATTCATAATTTTTGTTGTTTTTCTTCTTTGCTCTGCTCCAAGGCTTCATATGTTGATCTGTATGGCATTATGGCATGACAATTAGAAAAAATCACCGTAGATATTGATGTTCAAGTCGGACAACAGTGTGCTGTAAAATTTGTATATGTTTTTATCTGTTTATATATCAGATTCAGATGCTTTGTTCCTCTTTGACGGCTCGTTGATTCATTGCTATGTTCATTCTGCAAATTTGGCACAAGTGATTTTCTGCTAAAATAAACAAGGATTTTAAGGTTGGATCTGAGGGTTTTTTTTTGGTGGGTGGGTGTGTGTGTGAATTATGGAATATTTTTGTAACTTTTTATCTGAGATAGTTGATCCTCAGATGATTCAATAATTCTTAATAGAAGGTTCCGGAAACCTATTCATAGATCCTCCAACAATCTCCTATAATATGTGGACGGTGGGTTTCTTTCCATTTGTGATCAGCCCATCTTCAACACATGTACCACGTTTTTGTTGTTGTTTAATAGCTTTTATTGCATTAGTGGACAAATAAGTATTGACCGCCATCAGTAGTGGTTTCTCAGTCTCCATTATCTTATGAACCCCTCCCCTATAAAATGGCATCTCTACTAACTTTCCTCTCAACATCATCAATACTGGCATGTGTAATTGAATCCAATTTAGCAGCAGAACACGAACAGCAGCTGGTATTTTTTATTCAAATGGCGAAGAAGATCAGGTGTGTGAGTTATTGGATTGAAGTTGCACCAGCTCAAGTAATTTCTTTCACAAAGGCTTCTAATTCTCCTGCCTTGGAGACCATAACAGAGGAGGAGCCTGAGGATTACGAGGAAGAATGAATCGTAACTTGTCGAATGTCGGTTTTTTCTTTTCTTCTTTCTTTTCTCTCAAGGAGTTGTCTTTAGCAATTGGTTAGCAAATCCACGCGATTGGAGAGTTTTGTAGTTAAATCTTAATGGTTAATGCAATAAATTGTCAATTCAAGCGAGAACACTGTTTCTGTATTCGCCACGGCTTTTGTCTATACTAGTGCTGAATCCGTGATTACACGAAGGGAATTAATTGATTCATTTGATTGTATGTAAATTTGAATCCGACATTTTTGAAATAACAATAGCATTATAAGTACATAGGAACAAAAAATAAAACTATAATAATTTTCCTCAATCGTTCATTTTAAAATCAAAACAATGAAATCACATGTGTTTGTGTCAACCATTTTTTCTCTAAGATCTTAGTTTACCTTTTCATAGATCCGGGTTAAATTGGATAGAGGCAGGCATCTCACTGCCCATAACGTCATAATAAGTGAATAATCCTTTGAATTGAAAAGCAATTTGTTCGAGAAGATTCGCGAGCATCAATTTGATGAATTGATGAAAGAGTATTGGTGAGGTTGACTGACATAAGACAAAGATAACTAAAAATTTAGTATTTTTGCAGGAGTTGAGAATCGTTGTTCATTTCTTTAATATGATCATCTCATTGATTTGGAAGAGCTTATCCCCAAGTGAGTCCTTATGGATCCTTCTGAACTGAAGCTTGATGCATTGAAGATACGTACCTTTTCGTTCTGATGTTTCAACTTCCATAGATGTATGCAATTGCCAGAGAGTTACATTAATTCACCATTAAGATGAGGAAGAAAAAGAGTTTTTTAGATAAGAAGAGATTGTACATGAACAAAATTAAAGAATTGAAAAAAAATATTATTTAATTTTTTTGTCAGGTAGCGTTCCAAGATGAATCCACTTAGCAATATGGTGTTCCACTTGAACCTTGCTTCAACAATTATAGATAGATAGATTTGGAAAAGCTTATCCTTAAGTGAGTCCCTATTGATCCATCTAAACTGAAGCATGATGCGGTGAAAATACGTGTCCTTTCATTTTGATGTTTCAACTTTCGTAGATGCATGCAAATATTAGAGAGGTTCATTAATTCATCATTAAGATGAGGGAGAAAAATAGTTGTATAGATAAGAAGAGATTGTACATGAACAGAATTAAAGAATTGAAAAAAAAAAAATATATATATATATATATATATATTTTGCAGATGGCGTTCCAAGATGAATCCACGTGGCAGCATGATGTTTCACTTGAACCTTGCTTCAGAAATTATAGATAGCATAAATAGATAGATTTGGAAGAGTTTATCCCCAAGTGAGTCCCTATTGATCCATTTGAACTGACACTTGATGCGGTGAAAATAAGTACCCTTTTGTTACGATGTTTCAACTTTCGTAGATGCATGTCACTGCTTACATGAAAAAAATTAAATAATCGAATTCTCCTGTCTTAGGGACCATAACAGAAGAGGAGCCTGAGGATTACGAGGAAGGATGAATCGTAGGATTTGTCGTATGTCGGGTTTTCCTTATTCTTTCTTCTCTTAAGTAGGGGTAGGGGTGTCCAAATCCGATCCGCAATCGAGAAACCGATCCGAACTGTGGTTATTCGGTTTCAGATTTTTGTTTAACGATTTCGGATTCGGTTATGAATTTAGAAAATTTTCGGATTTAACAGAAAAAACCAAATAAATTTTTATTATGTTTTATATATTTATTTATTTAAATAATTAAGGCTACAAAATTAAAGAACTAAGCCCAAATATAATTTCTTATTTATCCATCAGGACTTACAATAACATCTCTTCCCCTACTTTTCCCCTCCCTCATTATTTCACTCACTTCATTGAATATAACATTATTTATGTATTCATATTGTTTTAACTTTTAGATTTCTAATTGTTTTAGTACTCTAATTATAACATTATTTATGTATTTATATTATTTTAACTTTTGGATTTCTAATAGTTTTAGTCCTCTAATTGTCCTTGAATTTTTTTTAATCATACTAGATTGATGAAATATTTTTTAATCGTTAAAATCGAAATCCGATCCGAATCGAACCGAAAAACTTCAATTTTTTCTGTTTGGTTATCCGATATATATTTTTCAGTTATGAATTTTAAAATGTCATAACCGAATCAATTCGGACATTTCAATTTCAGTTAAAAATTGAACCGAAAATCGAACGAACACCCCTACTCTTAAGGAGCTGTCTTTAGCAATTTGTTAGAAAACCCACGCAATTGGAGAGTTTTGTAGTTAAATCTTAATGGCTAATGCAATAAATTGTCAATTCAAGTAAAAACACTGTTTTTGTATGCGCCACGACTTTTGTTTATACTAGTGCTGAACCCGTGGCTACATCACGAGAATTAATTGATTGTATGTAAATTTGAATCCGACATTTTTGAAATAACAATAGCATTGCAAGTACATAGGACCAAAAAATAAAACTATAATAATTGTCTTCAATCGTTCATTTTGAAACCAAAACAATGAAATCACATGTATTTGTATAAACCACTTTTCCTTTAAGATCTTAGTTCACCTTTTCGTAGATCCGGGTTAGAGTGGATAGAGGCATCCCACCGCCCATAACATCCTAATGAGTGAATAACCCTTTGAATTGAAAATCAATTTGTTCGAGATGATTCGCGAGCATCAATTTGATGAATTGATGAAAGAGAAGGAAAGAGTATTGGTGAGGTCAACTGACATAAGACAAACAAAACTAAAAATTTAGGCATCTTATTTTTGCAAGAGTTGCGAATCGTTGTTCATTTCTTTAATCTGATCGTCTCATTGATTTAGAAGAGCTTATCCCCAAGTGAGTGCCTATTGATCCATCTGAATTGAAGCTTGATGCAGTGAAGATACGTGCCCTTCCGTTCCGATGTTTCAACTTTCGTAGATGCATGCAATTGCCATAGAGGTTCATTAATTCACCATTAAGATGAGGAAGAAGAAAAGTTTTTTAGATAAGAAGAGATTGTGCATGAACAAAATTAAAGAATTGAAAAATATTTTTTTTTATCAGGTGACGTTCCAAGATGAATCCACATGGCAGCATGGTGTTTCACTTGAACATTGCTTCAAGAATTATAGATAGTATAAATAGATAGATAGATTTGGAAAAACTTATCCTGAAGTGAGTCCCTATTGATCCGTCTAAACTGAAGCATGATGCAGTGAAAATACGTGTCCTTTCGTTTCGCTGTTTCAGCTTCATAGAGGCGTGCAACTGCTAGAGAGGTTCATTAATTCACTATTAAGATGAGGAAGAAGAAGGGTAGAAGAGATTGTACATGAACAAAATTAAAAAATATATATATTTTTTGCTTGTCAAGTGGCATTCCAAGATAAATCCACGTGGCAGCATGGTGTTTCATTTGAATCTTGCTTCATGAATTATAGATAGTATAAATAGATAGATTAGGGCAATTTCAAAGATGTAAATTCTCATTCATTTAATTGGGTCACACTTCTATTATACAAAAAGTTAAGTCGCATATTTATTCACATCATTAAAAACACGTCTATCAATAAAGTTACATCAGCAAACATAAATTTTCATATTTTTTTAATTCCTTATGAACAAAACATCTATTTTTTCATTCTTTTATTCATTATCCAATAAAATTACACTAAAATCAATATTAAATTTCACACTTTTTATAAAACGTTAACTCACATAATCATGACATCTCTCAATAGCATCATATCAATAAAATACTTATCTCAATATTGAACTATTGTTTACTGTAAACTCAAGGCCCAGGCCCAAATCCATTGGGCTTTAACAATGGGAAAAGCCGGTTCCCCATGTGCTTGGCTGCTTGCTTCCATTCCAACACTTCATCATGAACGCGGGCCTGCCACTATCGACATTCGACCACTATCCAATCAAATGGGCTCCACTTTTTTCTACAACAGAATTTTTGCACGATTATTTTGATGGGACTTTTAAAGAGAATTAATAAAATTATGTTCGATTGGGATTAAATCAAATACGAGTGTAACTTATATATCTAACTTTGTGTTCAAAAATAAAATTTAATTTTTTGAATTTTAATTTAGATTGAATTATTCTCTGATTTACTTATTTAAATTTAAATTATTTAAAATATAACTAATTTTAAACATATAAATACCTCATACGCGAGGTTTGTTTCATATAAATTGTCAGTCTCGGATTCACCAGACTCAAAATAGCGAGGTTTTTCGGTTTGGGGTCGAGAAATCGAAACCCGTCTGCCAGTTCCCTGCCCTGGGAGTCACTGACAGATGTAAGTCGCAGGATGTGCAGCTTTACGGTAGGGACCACCTGCCGCTTTAGAAGTGGTCGAATGCCTCTACGAGGGTTCGAACTCACAACCTCCACTTTCCCCGTTAAGAGTTTTGACAAGATGGGTACCGCTCAGCCATATGCCCTGTGAGCAAAATAGCGAGGTTTTGTTTCATACGCGAGGACCACCGACCGTCGTCAAAGCAGCAAAAGCTCACTTTGACATAAAAGAATAGTGATTCACACGTGTCGAACTATCAGCTCTCGAGCTGCTCCAAATCATGGACGAAGTGATGATCCCTTTGGTTTTTCTTTTTTAAAAAAACATGTGTTAAAAATTGGTATTGTAGAAGCATTGATTGGTTTGAGGCGGTGGAGCATGCAAGCGTGGCACGACGTAAGTGGTTAGTTTAACAACGGACATGATTGCATTGGACTGAGTTGGATGGACGGCGGTGGGTGGATAGTGATATGCATTGGTCGGTTTGGTCGCCCATTACAAAACCACGTGAATTTTGACCTGTCCAATCGTTCTACGTATTCTGTATGTCTGTCATTAATGAATGGGGATTAGGTCCCGCCAATGGTGTAACTGACACGTGGCACAATATCAACCACTTCTATAAAATACAAACGACGTCGTATATTTACCTTTCTTTCTTTTTGTCACTTCTGGAAAATTCGGCTACAAACTTGACTATGTGAGCTACCAAAAACGTCCTCTCTCCACAACCACATAACAAGTTACTGGTGAAGTAGCAAAGATCATCATTCTAGCAAATCCAATGCTAATAAAAAAAAAAAATGGTAATTATAAACGACAACATATAAATTCTGTTTTGGATATTCGCTATAAATTTAAATTCGGGTCGATAAACATGTGTGAATAAAATTATTTCACTCGAGGATAGACAAGTTAGACTAAAATCTAATGTATGATCATAAAAATATTACTTTCAATAAAAATTAAAGTCAAAATCCTCGAAATCTATATGATTTACACACTAATACATTGCAATAAGCTCTACTAAACAATCACCTAGTCTATTATCACAGTGGTTGCATAAGTAATGACTCAACAATTTTGTTTTTGGGTTCTACATCTATCTCATAAAAACAATTCTCAATACAATCAAATCAGTATAACACATATTTCAATATTGTCACATCAGCAAAACACATCTCTCAATACAAAATCATTATCCAACCTAAGTACTTTTCTATCATTTATACTATCTCATCAAATTTACACCAAAATCAAGGATGGGTCCCATCTTTATTATAAAAAGTCAAGCCATATCACATCAACAAAACACATATTTCAATACGACCACATCAACAAAATACATATTTCAATACAATCAATTAACAAAACACATATTTCACTACACATTTATTCGCCATTGATTTACATCAGTGCAATTGTCCTTGACTGGTTAAAATCTGGGACATACTGGAACCCTCCTTGGAAATAAGACAGCAGCCTAACAATAAAGAATAAGCCAGCCAAACAAAGCATCACGACAAGACATCAAGAGACTAAAGTGGGGCAAGAAAACGAAATTAACCACAAGATTTGAATGGGGCGGTGCAGCTAAGCAAGCTGAAGTGCTGAACCCAACCCCCATAAATAAATAAACCTCCCTTCATCGATCCTACTCCACCATTCCGAGTCCTCTCCATAACTCTGTGAGCCTGAGCAGAAGTGAAGCCATGGCAAAGGACATTGAAGCTTCAGGTCCAGGATCAGGATTCCAATCCAAGGACTACCAAGATCCACCACCAGCACCTCTAATTGACGCTGATGAGCTCACCCAGTGGTCCTTATACAGAGCCGTAATAGCCGAGTTCATAGCCACGCTCTTATTCTTGTACATAACCGTTTTAACAGTGATTGGCTACAAGAGCCAAACTGACCCAGCCACGAACCCCGATCAATGCGGCGGCGTTGGAATCCTCGGCATCGCTTGGGCCTTCGGTGGCATGATCTTCGTTCTAGTCTACTGCACCGCCGGAATCTCAGGTTAGTTTAAATCGTTAACGCTGATGGAAGATTGTGTGTGGAGACTGGAGAGTGACGCTGAAGTGTTTGTTGATTTGACTGACTATGCAGGAGGCCATATTAACCCGGCGGTGACGTTTGGGCTTTTCTTGGCGAGGAAGGTGTCAATGATCCGGGCGATATTGTACATGGTGGCTCAGTGTTTGGGGGCCATATGCGGATGTGGGCTTGTGAAGGCTTTCCAGAAGGCCTACTACACCAGATACGGCGGTGGAGCAAACGAGCTCGCTGATGGGTACAGCACGGGCACTGGATTGGGTGCAGAGATTATTGGCACGTTTGTTCTTGTTTACACTGTCTTCTCCGCTACTGACCCCAAGAGGAATGCAAGAGACTCACATATTCCTGTAAGTACCGAATTCCTACCCTCCTGTTCAACATTTACCGTGATTGATATGATTTGAATTGAAATTGAAGGTGTTGGCACCACTTCCAATTGGGTTTGCTGTATTCATGGTGCATTTGGCCACAATTCCCATCACTGGCACTGGTATTAACCCTGCGAGGAGTTTTGGAGCTGCAGTTATATACAACAAGGAGAAAGCTTGGGATGACCAAGTATGTGTCTTTAATTCCTGGAATTACTAAAATCTTTGTTCTTCATAATTGAGGAACTCAATTTGCTGATTGGTGATTGAACTGGTTGTTGTTTCTGATATAATTGTTGCAGTGGTTGTTCTGGGTTGGACCCTTCATTGGCGCTGCAATCGCTGCAATCTATCACCAGTACATCTTGAGAGCTGGTGCAGTTAAGGCCCTTGGTTCCTTCAGGAGCTCCTCCAAAATCTGAATTTGAGAAACGTGATTCACACCAGCTCTCATCCCTTGACCATTGGAAATCAAATAATCAATGGTGTTATGGTGGAAGTACTTCAGTTCGATTATGTATGGAGGCCTTGTATATTAATGTTAGCGGTTGGATCATGTCAATTGTCACATTTGTGCGATAGGCACTGGTTTTATTTGTTTTGCTTAATATTGTTGTCTGCTCTGTTTCCTTCTGAATTAAAGATCTTTCCTTTTTGTTTTGTTGTTGTCTTTTGCCATGTGAATGGCAAGTTTACAGATGATATATCTGAGATGGGCCGAAAAAGCCCATGTAGTATCCTCTTGGGCTTTGAGCTCTTTTGGCAATGAAACTTTGAGTACTGGATCTGTGTGGCATTTAAATGGACGAATTACGAAGCCCATATATAACTTGTCTGCTCAACAAAACTATATTTTTGTTTTTGTTTTTTTTTACTGCTGTGCAATTGAATCATGGTGTGCTATTCGTGAAATGGAAAGGATGATAAGGATTCTTCAACAAAAAAATGATTTTCTCCACAAACGAATTGATCGCAGCTTGGAATCTTATTCCAAACCAGCTGTGGTGAATCGTGTTTTCTTCTTAAATCAAGATAATTGACACTAGCCGACTAGTAAGTAATGATAGAATGGAGACTGTAGCTTAGCTTGGCTAGTCCATCCACCTTTTGACTTAGTAGAGTTCTCTCTCTGGTTGCCATCACCATCTGCTTCCAATCTGTGGCGTTAGGCTTTTGATATTTTAAATCCCCTCCCAGTAGATGCCAAAGATGTGACAACTTATAAATGGAAACATCTTCTGTGAGTCCTGCCACCAAATTCGCTTTTTAGTTTGTGCTATTAATTTGAATAAAAACTATATTTGAAATAGTATTGAAAAGCATGGGATATTATGATAGAGGGTTAAAACTTAAAAGTGGAAATAAAATCAAATACTATAGTTTGAGAAATAATTTGAAATAATATTTTTATACAAATTATTTACAAAAATCGGATGCTATCTCAAATTATTTGTCGTACTTGAAAATTTACAGTTATTAAGATGATATATTATTCATTTTTACCCATCACAATTTTTGTTTTCCTTTTTATACTTCTAATTGGTGGCATTACACTAAAAATTGACCAAAAAAAACCAAAAATGAATCTAAGAAATAAATAATTGATCAAATTTCTAAATAATCTAAGCCAATATGGAAATAAATTAATTCCCATTAATGGATCCACCAAAGAGAAAATTTTAATTATCCATAAAAATTCCAACTACCACCTTTTTAATTTTATACGTAAGCATATTAAAAAAATTATTTATTAATTATTTTCAGTATCTAAATATTACTTTTGATCCCATGTCTGTGTATATACACGCTATGTATAGAAAGTAAGTACAATGACTTGTATTAAGGTAATAACACGTGTCATAGCATTGTGAGTTGTTCTGAGAAGTACCGACATGGGGTGGAGGGTGTGGTAGGTTTAGGGTACAAATATCTGCCAATCAGCTAAAATTATCATCTTATATTTTTATCAAAAAATAAAATAAAATTATCATCTTATAAAAAATAGAAAAAGGAAAACATAGAAAAAGAATTTTTGTTTTAGAAAAAAGAGGCAATAAACTAATTAATCTACCAAATTAAGTTCAATTTTCCGTATTTAAAATTGTGTAAGTTAAAAGGAAATTGAATGCAAAAATTGTTCTCTATAGTTTTTTAATTTGATTTTGGATTCTCCGAAAATAAAATAGTGTATAGTATGTGCATATTTTCATAATTCATAGCGTATAAAACATTATTGATAGTATGAAAATATCTTAATTGACGAACTGAATTATATTATCGTATGTAATCTCGAATCTCAAATCTAAGTCGAATCCTCATTTTAAAAAAAAAAATCACATTGGTAGTAACAACTAAGATGGTTAGTCCATCTTGTTGTGTACTATCCATAGCGTGATAGTAGTGTCTAGATCTGATCTTTGTAGGCTTTGTGATGGTGTTGATAATGTATTTTCGCTTTTAATACTATCTTTTGTGGTTTTCTTTGGTTGCTTTTTCTTTCCTGTTGCGGTTGTTGTATCTCTTTCGGGAGTGTTCTCTCCTTCCGGAGTATTTTCTGCTTCGGGAGCTTTTTAATATTATTATTATTTTCTAAAAAAAAAAAAAACTAAGATGGTTAGTGCAGATAAAATTAATTAATTAAAATAACAAAGACAGTTAAAAAACAAGAAAGAGGTGATCGCATTCGTAATGCCATGATCTCTATAGCCCATCCATGGTGGTGTTGGTGGTAGGTGAAGCTTCACGCAATCGCAGTATAACCTGCATCCCCACTCAACACTAATCCGCCAACCCATTATCCGAATCTTTCTTCTTCTCCATTGTTTCTCTCTCTTGTTTGCTACCGAATTTTCATTTCATTCTCGGAACCGACTAACTAAGCAGGGCAAGAAACCAAGTTCAGTTTCTCTTGCTATATAAAATTTCTGTTTAATTTTTTGATGTTTTGTTAGTGAATTCTGTGAAAACGGAAGAGAGAGAAAGGGCGAATGGGCAATACCAGCAGCGGCCGCGGACCCGGTCGCCGGAGACATGGTAGCAGGAGGAACCATACCCCGCCGCCGGTTGCCGCTCCTCTTCAGTCGGAAATATCGGCGAATCGTTACGTATTCGCTGCGGCTACCCCTTACCCGGCGCAGTATCCGAACCCCGACCCTCCATCGTACTACCAGTACCCGGGATACCACCCGCCTCCGCCGCCTTCTATGCCGATGCCACTTCCGGCTCCGTATGACCACCATCACCAGATGGAACCGGGTCACTGGGGGAGATACCCGTGTGGGACCATGATGCAGCCGCCGGCGCCTTACGTTGAGCAGCAGAAGGCTGTGACGATACGCAATGATGTTAATCTCAAGAAGGAGACTTTGCGGCTCGAACCAGACGATGAGGATCCTGGGAAGTTCCTTGTCGCGTTCACGTTCGATGCCACTGTCTCGGGGAGGTGATTTTATTTTATTTGAATTGTTGATATTGTTTCTTGGTTGTGTCCACACATGTTGGAAAATTATGTAGAGTGTCGTTTCTCATTAGTTTATGGAGGCCTGAGTCTGTTTGGTTGACGATTGACCTCAAAGCTTTTGACTGCAGAGGTTTGAACTGGCTTTTTTAGAATGATTTGCTGTCTTTTGAATGCTACAATTTCAATTTTTTGTAGCTATTTCTTCAAACTTGCATGCCTGCATGTGGATAAAAACATGAGAGTTTAAATCTGGATCAGTTATGTTTCAATTTTCAGTGCTTTGCTGTTGCAGATTATTATCTCCAAAGTCAGAGTGCGGCTGGGAGTTAAAACTTGAATCCTACAAAAGATAAACAATAGAACATGCAGGCAGTATGAAATTTAGAGTAATTCAGAGCCAGAATGTCAAGCTAAGGAAATTAAGTTTGCTGTGGGGATGAAGTAGCAGGGTTGAGGATGAGGTGAATAGGATACACAGTTGGACATAATATAATATTGTCTGTTTTGTAGTGAAATCAGACAATATGACTGAACAGGTGGTTAAAATGATTAACCATATGTTTTAAATTTGGCTTGGTGTTAAGGTGAACAAAAATTTGAGTGACAGTTACTATGAGTTTCTTGTAAATTATGTGTCAGGACTCATCCAGAGAAAGAAAAAGGAAAAAAAAGCAGATCAAGGCTTTTTAATGAGATAATATTCCAATGCAGTAATTATAAATTTCTCATTGATTAACATACAGTTGATCTGTTCCCATTCGTTTTTACTAGTATTTTTTGCAATGATAATCATGGAAGTGTGGTAGTTTGCTTATAGGTGGCCATTTGACACTATACTGTGGGCTTTTGCTACATTTTTTAGATCATAACAGTGGGTGCGTACTTGTCTTTAAAGAATGTTATAGTTTCTTAACAGTTTTGGTACAGTAGAATAAGTTTCTTCTTTGTCATGGATATTGTTTCTTATATTATTTCCTTTTGTAAGATCTTCAACTTAATCGAAGTTGCCTTTTGTTTGCTCTACAAACAGCATCACTATTATGTTTTTCGCAAAAGAAGGCGAAGACTGTAAACTGACACCTATGAAGGAACACCTATTTGCACCAGTGACAGTAAACTTTCAGCAAGGTCTGGGCCAAAAGTTCAGACAGTCCTCTGGAACGGGAATTGACTTCTCAATGTTTGAGGAGGCTCAGTTACTGAAAGAGGGTGAATCGGATGTCTATCCCTTGGCAGTGAAGGCAGATGCATCCCACGCTGATCAAAGTGGATCCGATGGAAACCAAACTTCTGGATCCCCTAATTCCCAGATAACACAGGCGGTATTTGAGAAGGAGAGAGGTGAATATCAAGCTAGGGTAATGAAGCAGGTTCTGTGGGTGAATGGGATGAGGTATGTGCTGCAGGAGATATATGGCATTGGGAACTCTGTTGAAGATGACGTTGATACAAACGATCCTGGAAAAGAATGTGTCATTTGCCTGTCAGAACCACGGGACACAGCCGTTCTTCCCTGCCGACACATGGTATGCAAAGAATTGCTTGTTCTCATTTTGAAGTACATTTCTTAAATAAGGGAAAGGACTTGTTATAGTAACCCATGCCAGCTATGCAATTTCATAATCATCACAAAACTTATTCTAATACGGGGAGTAGTTGCCATTAAAATGAAAAAAAAAAGAACCAAAAAAAAATCAGTGGGGAGTAGTCTCTTGCATCCTCACCTGCCAATCACAGCTATCTGTTTCTGTGGGAACTTTTGTTTTAGGAAATTCCTTGACCCTGTTATTTGGCATGTTGATATACAGCAGCTGGCTGAATGAGACTTTCAATTAAAACTGATGTGCCTCATATGCTAATATCAACACGAGTACATTACTTTGATTTTTTCCTTACAAGAATGTTGATGAGAGGTTCCTGAACCCAGCATGAATGATAGTTTCTACTTTCTATCATTGGAAACTACAGCAATTTTTGTCGCCTAAACCTAAGTTCTACTAATTTTTTGACTGGTTGATGTAACATTTTTGGTTGGTTTTTGGTTTTTTGATCTGTGATGCAGTGCATGTGCAGCAGATGTGCCGAGGTTTTACGGTTCCAGACAAATAGATGTCCAATCTGCAGACAACCAGTTGAGAGGCTTTTGGAGATTAAGGTCAATAATGGTGCATGATGGATAAGATAAGATGTACTGCTGGGGCAGTGGGGCTTTCTTGCTGTATAATATCGTGTTTTTTTTTCTCTCTTTTTGTTTCGCTTGTAATTTTCATTGCATGTCTGTTTCCCTTCCCTAATGCTCAAAATAGGAAGACTGTGATCAATAATCTGCATAATATCACACACAAATTTATGAGCCAATGCCTTCCTTTTAGATGTGTGAGTTGGTTAGTGCCAAGTGCTCTGAACACACAAATTTATGAGCCAATGCATATTACTACTGATTACCGATGTATATATATATAAGAAATATGTATATTACCGTTAGATTTGTGAAACCTGGTTCATTATGAGAGTTTTGATTTGTTTCAAAATATTTGAAATTCAAACCCATATGTGCATCTCCCTTTCTAGATTTTATTGTCTTATCAACTTCTACTATGCTATGAAGTATGAGATCTTGAGCTTTATGCTCTACATTGTTTGGCAAATGCAAAATCAGACGAGATGTGGGTTATTTTGATTTAGGGTTCAATGATTTTTTTTTTCTTTCATAGGTCTGACCTTGTTGGAAATCAGAAGCTCTTTAAAGAAAGTAGAAACATTCTTGCAAACTGGAAAGTTTCAGACTGGTCTCACTGCTCTTTGGACTCGTATCTGTTGTCTTCCCAGTTTTAATGTATGTATGTCAGTCTTAAAATGTCAATTAGATCGGTAATATCGGTTTACCAGTCGATGATTTACCGAAGATTGACAAAGATTTAGCCCCTGTTTGTTTCAGAGTATACGCTCACTTATACTCTGTCATTCATACTCTCAGACACTCTCAAAGCTGTACGAGAGCTTATACTCTATGAGACTAAACATACCCTTAGCAAAGTGACTGATGTGGTAACGATTTTCCTTGTATGATAACTACGGCCCTAGTTGATACAACATTTTTGGTCTTGCTAACTTATGGACTGGTTGATAACTTTTTAGGTCTCGTTCCAAAATTGAAGTGTTAAGCATAGCTCAAACTTAACCACCCATGGATGACCGAGTTAACTGAGAATGAATCCTTCAAGTTGAAGGACTCAAGTTCAACTCTCCACACCAACAATATCAAAGTACTCCTCTGAGGGCGAGGCGATCCAAATGTACGGAGTTTACAGTAACCAGTAACCAAAAGCTCATTGTTTCTCGTAATTAAAAAACATGGTTAAAATTTAAACAAGACAAAAACAAACACACAACAATGTTTTATCATTCAACGAAATACAAAGCAAATGGTTGCTTATTTAGCATAAGTGCCAACCATAAAGCACTTGGATGTCTTCAACACATCCTACCGGAGAAATTCAACAACACCACAAAGCAAATGGTTGCTTATTTAGCATAATTGCCCAACCATAAAGCACTTGGATGTCTTCAACACATCCTACTAGAGAAATTCAACAACAACAGCAGACATAACATAAGCAAGAACGTTCGAATGACACAACATCACAGTAAAGTTCCCTGAACAGCAGTCCCTATTCAGTTTCCCCACCATTGATGGACAAACAAACTTCTGCTTCTGAGACCCTTAAAGAGGTCCAACCATTGTCCATTTATAGCACCCTTGCCATACACTTGGTCCGAGCAACTAAGGAACAGCTCATCGACCAAGCATATGGCACCACTTTCAAACAGGTCAGCCAGAAATTCGAGTTCCACCGTACCTGCATTCATTTTTAGTACCACAAAATCTGCATACTGCACAGTTTCCTTGAACCAAGCAAGCAAATCAAAACTGCCTTCTTCCACGTACGGATCTAATTCTTCAACATCATCTGGCTTTGCAGTGGCCTTATTTCCAGCAAGATCTGGGCAGTAAACAAATGTGACGCCGGGCTTTTTGGCATAAGACAACATAACTGAAGTATTATGATCAACAATATATGAAGTGAAAGCTTTGTGATTGACAGGATACGATGGAAAGAACCAATTTTCATCACCAGACTTTAGATGCTCCCCTGCGCCAATATTGATATAGACCAATTGCTTCTTAGAGGAAATATCCATGAACTTTGGCAAGTAAGCAATTCTTTTTTCAAATTCCACTGGCTTTGCATCTACAAGAGGCTCTAAGTAGTCCATGAGAGGTTTGCTATTCATAATAGATTGGCAATCAGCTGGCAGTTCAAATTGCTCTACATAACCAACAATTTCACTTTTCTTCTTGAACACAACCAGAGTCAGCTCATCTAAATAACCAACATGCACAATGCTGCAATCTCTCAATAATATCGAAACTGGGGTAGCAGCACTGATCAAGCTTTTTGGATTAAACCCACTGCCCCCCACAAGCACAGCCCCAATTCCTCCAGGCTTAAGAACACGCTCAATCTCATGAACCAGTATTGCAGGGACCAAAACCTTGTCCATGTCATTGAACAGTACAAAGTCATAAGAATTTCCCTCGAAGTCAAGCTCATATACTAAGTTCTTATGTTTAAGCCAGAAGAAGGGGCTGTTAGTAACCCCACGAGCATGAGAGAATCCCAAATCCCGCAATGCCATAACTGCGGAGGCTGATCCTTCTCCGAGACAGAGAGCTCTCGCACTATAATTCGACAACATTTGCATTCTCATTAGCTCTCTGACCACCTTGACGGTCAAATTAGCATTTTCCATGGAGTACGCTGACCCAGATGAGGCCCGAATCGGTATCAACAACCGATTCTTAAGCCAAATTGTACCATAAGCAAAGGCACAGTCACGAGTAGTCAATGGGCCCAAGAGCCCCAAATTTGACCCAGAGTATATGTGCACCAGAGGCACAATGGACAGAACCGAAGCAAGCATGAACGCGCGTAAAAACACAAGCCTCGCTATAGACTCACTAAAGACATGCATTTTGAAGGCCTCCAAATTCACGAATAGGAAGATTGCAAAGTCTAGAGAGTAATTGAAAACTTTTACAACAGAGAGATTAAAACCAAACCGTGAGAGAGAATAATTTAGCGAGTGCAAAACCTGGAGGAGGTGTGATTTCCACCCACGAGGAGCACTATTGATTTTTGAATCCCTAACCACATCCTTCTTGGAACTCTCATTGTCTTCGCCTCGAACCAAATCATCTTTGCAAATCTGGAACCAATCATTTCATTTCAAAGGTTCTACACTACATTCTTCCTGATCTTCGGTTCCCTCTCAACGCATTTGAAGAACAGATTCACCCCAATAAACAAGAATTCGAAGATGAAGATTATAACGCAGGACTGGAAGAAGAGTTGAGGGATTCAGCAGAGTATGAAGCTTAAAAAGCCTTAAAACAGATCTGAGACCAGCGACAATAGTACAGTGGTGATGCTTCGTCGAATACGTGGCAGAAGATTAAAGACCTTTTAATTATTGTTGATAAAATCAAGATCCCAAGCGGGCGTGGGCCAGACTTCATTATATAGCTGACAGAAGCGCGTATGGGCGATAGATCTGTCTTATTTTTATTTATTTATTTATTTAATGAAGTTAACCACAATTCATATAACATCCAGTCATCCAACTAGCCAACTAGGGCAGCACAATACCTGTTTCAAACCCGACTTGACCCACGCATACTCGATACATATCCGTTCAGTTCAGTTCAGTTATAGGTTATTAGAGGTTATGATATTTTGTTAAATCCAACCCGTTTTAACCCGATTCAACTCTACACACTTAAAAAGACATAGTTTTATACTAAATTACTATTGATCTTAGGTTAGTTATTCGTAATTTATGTATGTTATGCAAATATATTTGACTTTTTGTAAATGATTTTGTATTTGTAGAGATTACAATAAATTAACATTTTGCATTTGATCCAATCCTATTTAATCTGACCCAATCCATACCCTTCACCGGACCCAACCCAACCTCAAATAAGGTTGGTTATAGGTTGATTTTCTTCTCATTCAAACTGATGTGGGTCAGGTGATATATGACGATAAACCCGACCTAACTTGACATTTGTGCAGCCCTACATCCAACTGTGGAGGATACTTGAGGCATTCTTTGGGCTTTCTTGATGGAAAGGGGTTTTACTAGCGTCCAGTTTGGCCAAAAGACTGGACGCTATACAGTTCATTCTATTGGATGACACGTGGATGTTGACTTGGTCAACATTTATAATTGATTTTTATTTTTTTTCCAAAATTTTATTATGAGAAAAATATGACAAAAAATGGGTATGAAGTTTTAACTTATTACTAACGAAAAACTTGCGATAATTTTTTTTTTCCATTTTTTTGTCGATGGATTATTTATAAATTTTTTATTTTGCTGACGGATTACCGATGAAATTTATTTTTTAACCAACAAATTACAGGCGGAACTTATTTTTTATTCTTTGTCGATGGATACGAAATTTAGTTTTTTAAATTTTTGGTTGACAGATTATTGACGAAAAAAATCCATCGGTAATTACCAACGAAATTTTTTTCATTGATGTTTAGATTACCTATGATGGTTTTAACGATGAAAATTTGCGATCGACAATCAATATTATCGATGGATTTTTAGGATAACCAACAAAATTTTTTGTCTATAATTCGTGGAGTTCTTGTAGTGAGATTAACATCGTCAAATTATTAGTTGGGGCTAGGCATGGCAACGGGGCGGATCGGGGCCGGAATTTGACTGCCCCGTCCCCGCCCCGCCCCGCCCTTCGGGGCAGACATTTTACCCCGCCCCGAATATTTTTTTTTTTGTTTTTGGAAAAATTTGAGAAAAAAAAATGTTTGTTTAAATAAATAAATATAGTACATTAATATGTATTCCTATTACATATATATTATATATATATATATCCTAGCCGAAACCCTATTTGTTTACTATAAAATATATATATATCATATATGTTATATATACTATGTTTATATAAACATATATGATATATATATATATATATAGTGTATTTCGGGGCGGGGCGGCGCATTAGAACGGGGTGTCGGGGCGGGGCATCGGGGCGGGGAAACATCAAAACTCGTCCCCGCCCCGCCCCGCCGTCGGGGCAAAATTTCGTGCCCCGTCCCCGCCCCAGCAACAATGGGGGCGGGGAAAAACCCGCTCTGGGCGGGTCGGGAGACACGGGTCGGGTCGGGGTGGGGTGATTTTGCCACCCCTAGTTGGGGCAAGATAGACATTTAAGCAATTTTTTTAATGGTGGAGATTATAATATTTAATCTAATAGTAGATAGGGGACAATACCGTATATCTTGAACAAGTACATATCTTGAAAATATTAATTAGGGGCCAGCTGTGTATTTAGTGTACAATGACATGTTTATTGTAATTTTCTTTTAAATGTTATTTTTTTTTAATGGTGAAAATTATACAATTTAATCTAATGATAAAAAGATAAATTATTTTTGTACAATTATTTGACTAGACTGTTTTGTAGTTCAGCCCTTCTTGATGTATAGCTCACTAGCCCGTCTATTATAGGATTGTCATCCTTGTTTACACAGGTTTCAGCCTTTCATGTCCCAGATTAGTTTATGGGCTTCGTTCAGGAGAAACCCATAACGACTTGGGCTGTTATTGGAGCAGGTCTATTCACTTGATAGCTGATACGATAGGACTAATTGCAGTCCATCTTTTTCCCGATTACACCCTTTCTTTTTTTAAAAAGTATATTCTCCAAACACCTACCAGCTAATAAGTATACAGTGCAAGTCCCTATGATAGCGATGCTTGTAAGCATCAGAGAGCAGAAATGTCAAAGCGTGATCGATGAGGAAGATATCGGAATGCTTAGGCACAAAGTTGACGGCAAAATGAGTGTAATCAATTATGAATAAAATTTTAATGAGAATTTCTGAATTTGAGATGTGGTCAAAAAAGATTTACTACAATTAGGGTCATTGCAATAGAGTCTTTTTAGGGGAATGAATAATGTATAATATACGAGAATGTGTATTTTTGTTGATGTGGATGAGTATGCGAATTAATTTTTTTGCAAAAGATGTGGGATTCAGTAGTAATTTTAATGTAATTTTGTTGGAAAATGAATGAGAGAATGAAATAGTATATGCTTTGATAAAACGTAATGAAAAAACATATAAAGATTTGTGTTTTGCTGATATTATTGTATTGATATACTTATTTTGATGACATAAATGAATATATGACTTTTTTATATAACAAAAATGGAATTCAATATTAATTTTAATGAAGAGAGAAAATTACTTATTACAATTGCCGTTAGTCCTATCTTTGTTGATTATCGACAATAGCTGAATCAGAGGAGAAGAATCGTCATTCGGGATTTAGGAATTCGCCAATTATTGAGAAGCGACACGTGTACTCCTGTAAAGTTGTTTATTTGCGGGGACGTGTACTTTCACTTCTTCTTTATCAATCACACTTTGCTCTTGAATTTTTTTATACAGTGTATAGGTTGGATTATGATCTGACTCATTATAATCTGACTCAGCTTTTTATGATCTGACTCAGCTTTTTCGGGTGGTAGAGGAGGGGATCGTAGAAGTGGTTTTAATGCCTCTGATAGGGGTGGTGGTTCCTTTTCTAAAGAGTCGGAAGAAGTTTTTAAGGGAGTCGATGCTCCTACAACCTTTCCAGCTGTTGGGGTGCTCCGGAAAGACGGTGAAAACCCCAATATGGGCGAGGAAGTAATCCGTAAAGAAATTGAGTTAGTAAAGTCTGCCATGGGGGATCCCCACGAGACTGGCTATGGAGTGTCTGAGATGGGTTCGGATGGGGGTAATACTGGGTCTGCTACGAGATCCTCGTGTATGGGTATGCAGGCGACTACAAAATTGGTGGGTCAGAGGAAAAATTGGAAGAAGCTGGCTCGGGTGGGAGGTGAAACTTCTTCCACAGACCCAATGTTGGTTGAGTCAACCACTGCTACTGCTGGGAGCAAAAGAGTGCTAGAGGGAGGGGATGTGGCTGGTGAACTTGGGAGAAGTGTGAAGCAGAAAACTGGACATCAGACATGAGGTTCAGATGGTTCAGAAAACGAGTTATTAGGGGCGGTGGTTGCTGAGCAACCCCGCCTGGAGCCATGAAAATCATAAGCTGGAACTGTCGGGGTCTAGGGAACGACCCGACAGTTCATGAATTACGGGAGTGTATCCATAAACAGGTTCCCCAGGTAGTTTTTCTGATTGAAACAAAATTAGTTCGAGTAGAGATGGATAGAGTTAAAAGCAGGTTGGGTTTTGGTAATATGATTGCTGTGGATAGTGTTGGTAGAAGTGGTGGTTTGGCGTTGTTGTGGAGGGAGGAAGTGGATGTTCAGTTGCAGTCTTTCTCTCGGTCCCATATAGATGTGTTGGTGTCGAATAGTGATGGTTTAGGCTCCTGGAGATTAACGGGGTTTTATGGGAATTTTGATGTTCGGCGTAGGAGAGAGTCTTGGAATCTTCTTAGGCTTCTTAGTTCTCAGAATTCTGTTCCATGGGTTTGCCTAGGAGATTTTAATGAGATTCTGTGGCCTTCTGAGAAGAAGGGAGGCGCTGTGAGGCCGCTGTGGCAAATGCTTGATTTTCGAAAGTGTTTGGAGGATGTGGGCCTTAATGATGTGCTCTGCAAAGGGGATAGATTTACTTGGAGGCGGCGTACTGCTGGTGTTGGTCTAGTTCGTGAAGTGTTGGACAGGGTCGTGGCTAATGAGGCTTGGCATAACAGATTTCCTTCTGCAGTGTTTTGCCCTCAGCTATCTGTGGCCTCAGACCATGCATTTTTGGTTCTGAATATAGTAAACCAGATGGTTATAAGGAGGGGTCCTAAAAAATTCAGGTATGAGAAGTGTTGGGAAACTCATCCAGATTTTAAAGAAATTGTGGAAACTACATGGAGAGGTTGTGGTAGTCCGAGGAGTGTGCAGGGTATGGTAGATAAAATTAATCATTGTGGAGAGGTGTTTGTTCAGTGGAATCAAAATGTGTTTGGGAATATTCTGAGGTTGATTGAGGCAAAGAAATGCAGAATCTCTTCCCTTCGAAATAGGAATTCTGAGTCTGATGTTGAGACTCTGGTGGAATTGGAGGGACAACTTATTGAATTGTATAAGCGTGAGGAAATTCTATGGCGTCAGAGGTCAAGACAGGTTTGGTTGAAAGAGGGGGATAGAAATTCAAAGTTTTTTCACCGGATGGCCTCGCAAAGGAAACGGAGAAATTTTATTCCTTTCCTGGTTGATTCTAATGGATGCCGTGTGGATGACCCAAGGCGGATTGAGAGCTCTATTTTGGCATTCTTTAGAGAATTGTATTGTGCAGACTCAGATAATAATGGTGCGGACGTTGTGCAGCTCCTGCCTCATAGGGTATCTTCAGTTATGAATGAAAAATTATCGAGCATCTATACACGAGCTGAAATTGAGAAGGCCCTCTTTGAGATGCACCCTGATAAAGCGCCGGGGCCAGATGGGTTGACTTCTGGATTTTTTCAGAATTATTGGGCGGTTGTTGGGGATGGCATTTGTGAGGCATCTCTGAGTTTGTTAAATGGCAATGATGATATCAGTGTGCTTAACCAGACCACTATTGTCCTGATTCCAAAGACAAAGTCCCCTAAAAGGCCGACAGACTTCAGGCCGATTAGTCTATGTAATGTACTTTATAAGATTATTGCTAAAGTTTTGGCTAATCGTTTAAAACATACTCTCCCTCATGTTATCTCAGAGACACAGAGTGCGTTTGTTCCGGGCAGACAGATTTTTGATAATATTTTTATGGCTCAGGAATTAATGCATTACTTACAGTTCAGTCGGTCTCAAGGTGATGGGTATATGGCTCTGAAACTTGATATGTTAAAGGCCTATGATCGGGTGGATTGGGTTTATTTGGAGAATGTCATGATTGCCTTGGGTTATTGTAGGACTTTCGTGGGTCTGATTATGAGATGTATTCGTTCGGTAACTTTTCAAGTTCGTATAAATAATGAGCTGGTTGGTCCGATCTTTCCTACAAGAGGTCTTCGACAGGGGGATCCTCTTAGCCCTTATCTTTTTTTGTTGTGTGCAGAGGGATTTACTGCTTTGCTGATGGAGGCGACACGATCTAGGCAGCTTCATGGAGTTGCCATTAGTAGATATAGCCCTAAGATATCGCACTTGTTTTTCGCGGATGATTGTATTCTTTTTTTCAAAGCGGCCCTAGTCGAATGTGAGGTGATCCGAGGAATCCTTGCAAAGTATGAGAGAGCTTCAGGCCAAAAGGTGAATTGGTCAAAATCTTCGGCTTTTTATAGCCCAAACACCCCAGATGCAATTTCGGGGGCTATATCTCACAGGCTTGGTGTACGTAATTTTCAACATTCTGATAAATATTTGGGGGTTCCAATCATGGTGGGCCGATCCAAACGACTTTTGTTTGAGGAGGTAAAAAACCGAATGTGGAAGAGAGTTCAGGGTTGGTGGACGAAGAGCCTCTCAAGAAGTGGGAAGGAGACATTGATAAAAGCTGTTATGCAAGCCATCCCTACCCACGTTATGAGTTGCTTCCGGATCCCAAAAAGAGTTTGTGATGAGTTTAATAGAATTGTAAGGAAATTTTGGTGGAGCAATGAAGATAAGCGATCGGTGCATTGGATCAAATGGAGTGAATTATGTAACTCCAAAGGTGATGGGGGGCTTGGTTTTCGTGATTTGAATTGTTTCAATCTGGCTCTTCTTGCGAAACAAGGATGGAGATTGGTTCAAGATCCCACTTCATTAGCTGCCCGGGTACTCAGGGGGAAATACTACCCTACGGGTAGTTTTTTGACTGCAGAGGAGGGGTCTAATGGAAGCTATTTGTGGAAGGGGTTGATGCAGGGGCGTGAGGTGCTGCTAGCTGGGCTAAAGTGGAGGGTTGGGGATGGTGGCAGTATTCGTATTTGGGTTGATAAATGGCTACCAAAGTTCAATGAGGGCCGTACTTTATCTATTCCAAGAACTTCAGAACCTCCTCTCTTAGTGCGAGACCTTATGCTCGCTCCTGGACATTGGAATGTGGCATTGATAAATTTTTTATTTTCTGCGGAGGAGGCTGAAGACATATTAACCATACCTCTATCCACTCGAGGCATGACTGATGCTGTTTACTGGGCTTCGAATTCCTCTGGTAGATTCACAGTTCGAAGTGCCTATCACGTGGCTCGACGAATGGTCTCAAATGGCGTCACTCAAGTAAGTCAGGTGTGGAAGTATATCTGGAATTTGAAGGTTCAACATCAGATTAAATTGTTTATGTGGAGGCTCTGTAAAAATAGTTTGCCCACCAGAGTTCAGTTGAGGAGTAGAGGTATACAAGTGGTGGAGGAATGTGTGGTATGTGGGTTACTAACAGAGACATCTGCACATGTGTTTTTAGATTGTCAGTTTGCCCGTTTATGTTGGCAAGTGTTGGGATTGGCTGATCGAGTGCAGCAGTACCGGAATGAGTTTTTTTCAGAGTTTTTGTGTGCCATGGGACAGAGTTTTTTGAGTACTGAATTAGCAAAAATGGCAACGATGTGCTGGGCTTTGTGGTATAATCGCAACAAGTGTCTCTGGGAGGAGAAATGTTTACTGCCTTCACTTTTGATCCACTTGGTTGAATCAAAAATGGCTGAATTTGAGGCTACTGTTGGGCCACCCATTTCGGTTAATGTGGTAGAAAGAAGCAGGTGGATTCCCCCTGATGTAGGGTGGGTGAAAATAAATTGCGATGCTGCCATAGCTCCTAATTGTATTGGGCTTGGGGTTGCCATAAGGAATAACCTTGGAAGAGTGGTTGGTACTTGCTATGCTCGAAGGAGGAAGGGAATAGGAGTTTTCTGTGCAGAGGCAGCAGCCATTCTTCTTGGTTTGGAGTTTGCTTTGTCAATTGGGTGTTCATCAGTCGTTGTTGAAAGTGACTCTAAGGAGGTTATTTGTCAGCTTCTCTCTGTAGTTGACTCCTGCCATCCTTGTGGAGCCCTTTTGGTTGACATCAAAGCTCTCTCTCAAAGTTTTGCTGGATGCAATTTTGTTCATACGAAGAGAGAGGCTAATATGGTAGCTCATCACGCTGCTTGTATAGCTAAGTCCTCAGTAGAGTTGCTTGAGGATGTTTTTCTCATTGATGATTGTCCTGTGGCTATTAGGCCATTTGTTCTTGCTGATATGGCATTAATCTAATGAAAGTCTTTTCCTAAAAAAAAAGACTCATTATAATGAAAAATTAAATGTTAAAGTTTAAAGATAAAGTTGAAGGTTTTACAGAGAAAAGAGGAACCCAAAGGGCTTTGAGTCTCCCATCGCAAAGCCTTTGGGATATAAATAAATTCAACTGCGGTTGGCAGGGGTGCGAGGGCGACAGCCTCCGCGATATGATACGGTAGAGTTGAGCTGGACTTTTATGTATGAGGGTAGTTTTGTCTTTTGTACGTGATAGAAACTAGAGTTTTTTTTTATATAAACTCTATTATCTCTTGTAAAAGGCGCGCGACAATTCATAGTGAAAGAAGAAGCTCCTCTGTGAACGTAGGCTATTTTGGCCGAACCACGTAAATCTCTGTATCGAATCTTCTATTACTTTTGTTTTCTGTGCTTGTGTGATCTTGTCTTATGAGTGATCAATTTCAACAGTATACACTAATTTATATTCTGAACTTATAAGATTAACTTCTCTATGTACTTCAGTTTATATCCTATCAGATATACTCTTTACTAAATGAATGTATAGTGATGGTCCTTGTCAGACATGAGATATTTTTAAATGCGATAAAATTGTAATTTTAATACAAAATTATAATAATTTTATTGCTGAATCATATTGAATGAGACAATTTATTTGTTTTTTCTCCTCAAATTGGGAACTGAGAATGAATGATTGCGAACTACACTTCAAAATACTGTATATTTAATTTTGTTTAATGATTGTGACATGTTTAATTACTATTCTAATTTTGTTAATTATCGTTTTCTCTAGGTAAAGAAAAGTTGGCTGCTCAATACAATCCAAATCTTTCTTTCGAAGATGACCAAAACAACCGATAAACCCATATTTATATAATTAAACAGAAATTATCTATTCTATTATGAGAGTAAATCACTTTCAAGTCAAGATTCATCGTACCAATCGGCCAGCTTTCCCACTTTTATAGCAGGCTGCCACCGCCACTGGTTTTCTCTACAACGACAAATATTGGGCCCATAGTTATTAGCAACAATTGATTAATAAGAAATATTGTTTATGTTAAAAAAATAAAAGGGGAATGAATAATTTTTTTACTATCTCACTTCTCAAGTGCATGATTCACCTATTACTACATATATAATTAATAATTAGGAGAAAACACTTACGCTCTGCTTGGCAAAATAGGTAGCAGTGAAAATGGAGTGTTTTTAAAGTAGCGGTTCAGACCAGTTATAAAGATAGTGGTTTTTAGTAGAGATTTTTAAAACAGTATATTCGAGTGCGTGGAAAAAATATTAAAGCACCGATTTTGAAAGAATTTTATAAGGTTAAATTACATTTACACCCATACCTTCAAATCGATCTTTGAACAAGTTGCATGAAATTGACCTCTGGAAAAAAAAAAGGCAACTAGGTTAGTAGCGGCACTCGAGCAGAAACAGAGAAGAAACGAGAGCTAATGCTCATCGTGATAGATTTGAACACCAACACACCAGAATAACGCGAAGCAGTCACCCCAAGAGAAGGCGACGAAGCAGATTAGCCCTGAGAGGAGGAGAAAGTTGCGTAGAGCTTATGTGCGAGAGAATTAGGTCACAGGGGTAAAGAAAACATTAAATATCAAAACCAATGAAAACAACCCGATTTGGGTTTTTTTTTAATCGCTAAGAATTCTATCAGACTAGTTTTTAGGGTTTTAAAACCCTATAAAACCAGTGACTCAAAAAACAATTCAATAAGTGTTGATAAAACCAATATTTTTTTTAAAAAAAACTTCATTTTCAATTTTTACCAGTCTCCCAAGCATACCCTAAGTGTGCACTATTGTTTTCATTTTTTTAAAGATTGAGTGAAGATAACTTTGAATAAGTAAGGATTAAAGTTGCGTAAACTGTATTCATGTTTGTATAGAATTATGCTTATTTTAATTATGTTCATATTTAGACTTTAGTCGTATCTTTTTTTTTTGTCTTTGTTATATAAATAATACTAATGTATATATGATTGCGTAATTTGCTGAATGTTTAGATTATATATGGGGTAAAACCTCTCCATAAATGAATAACCTTCATGAAGTAAAAAAAAAATCATGGCCAACATACCCTGTGATTTTTTATACAATATGACATCGCTTTAGCGTGGTGCTTTGGGCACCCAAGTGGGGCAATTGCAATGAGAGATTTTTAAGGGAGAATGAATAATGTATGAGAATGTGTGTTTTTTATGATGTGTTTGTATTGAAAGATGTGTTTCGATTATGTGGCTTGAGTTTTTGTAAAACATATGAGACTCAATATTGATTTTTGTGTAATTTTGTTGAATAATGAATGATGGAATGAAAGAGTTGATGTTTTGTTAACGGAGAATGAGAAAATGTATAAAAATTTATGTTTTGCTGATGTGACTATGTTGAGAAACGTGTTTTGATAATATAAATGAATATGTGATTTAAATTTTTGTGTAACAGAGGTGAAACCCAAAATTAATTTTAATGATAAAAGGATAAATCCCTTATTGCAATTGATGACTCCAATGCCAAAAAAGACACCTTTGTACTTGAAACAAAGATGTCATATCACCACAAATGACAAAACTCATCTGTACTAGACCGAGGATGCACCTCAGCAACCCAAGTGTTTAAGGAAAACAAGTCTTGAAGGAGACCTACTGCAATTATGAAGTAAATCAGGATACCATCCAAAAGATTAGCAAAGAGAAACGACACCAATTAGGAAAGAACTCAAAATTAGATTCACCATCCTAAAGAACGAAAGAGAGATATACTTCTACCATAATAAAAATTTATCGATCCATTTAAAAGGGGCATGATAGGTGAACTAATTTTGAATACTGCACTATTTAGTTTGAGAGATAGCAACATAACATCAAACGTTCCCCACCAACAAAATTTAGAACTGACTTGAACATCGAGAGTTCCCGAGAACATCTTGTACAGTCATAAATTGACGTCTAGTCCGGTTAACTAATGTATCATCAAGGTGATTTCTTTTTTAAATCTCATCCAAATAGTAATTTAATAATTTTACACTCAAATAATATTTGGAAGCTGATGGCCATTCTCACTATGTGGAGTCAAATACAATAAAATCTCTCTACAATTACAATGGTGAGATCAAACTAATTTTATTATTTGAGAATGTTATATCGTGCAGTTACACAACTTGTTTTGACTAAGATTGGTTTACAGGCCAAGCAAGCCTGCCCCGCCCAAGGTGGGGGAGGTAAGTCGCGTGTTGTGCGACATTGATGGCCCAAGTGCTGGCCTAGGAGTTAACTTGGTTTAGACAGAAGCCTAGGAGTTAACTTGGTTTAGACAGAAGGTCGCTCAGGGCTAAATAATGCATAAAGGAACCTGTTTTAGCCTTTTAGGGGCTAGATCTCGTGACATCCTTCTGCCTAAGCCTAACAACCGACCAACCCCTCAACCGCCAAGCCATATGCCCCGGAGACTTGTTTTGACTAAGCTAACCTCAATGCAAGTAGTATTAACAAGTCAGGGCAATTGCAACAAGCAAGTTTTCTCTTTTCCATTAAAATCAATTTTGGATCCCACCTCTATCACACAAAAATTAAAACAACATAATTTTTGTTGAGAATAACAATAATATTAAAAAACTCCCAAAGGAGATACAGCTCTTGAAGGAGATGAAAATACAACCCATCCAAAAGAATGACAAACCATCATACGAAAGATAATAACCAAATCAACCTACTAATATCAAACCCAAGGAGAAAAGAACCCCGAAGAACAACATACAATAGCCTAACAAGAGTAGATCTGGGGAATATTGCAATCCATAAAGCAGTTTTGAGAGAGGGCGCCTGAAATTGCAAGATCGAACTACTAAAGACCACCCATAACCATATCTGAGGTGAGTGAACCTCTGTAAGCTGCTTGGAAGCTCCATAACTCCATCAACGAGAGAGATCTGCAGAAAGAGGTAGACATGCCTCCTCCATGAAGAATGTTATTGAGAACAGAAAACGAAGAAAAAACAAAGACAAAAGAACAAAATGGATGAGAGGAGGAGGATGGCGAGCCACAGCCCCAATCCTCCTTCGTAGAGTAGATGGAAGCGAGGCTTTTGGTCTAGAGAGAAGTTGTTACATTTAGAGAGTAGATTCAAACAATATACTTTATCTACATAATTAAAGCATATTTTTCAATACAACCACATCCGGAAAACACAAATTTTCATATATTTTTTTCCTTTTCCATTAACCAAATATTTACTCTTCCATTTCAACATTCATTCATCAACAAAATTACACAAAAATTAATACTGAGCCTCACATATTTTACAAAAAATCAAGCCACATACACATATACATCGACATCATCAAAACATATTTTTCAATACAATCATATCACCAAAAACATACATTCCAATACGTTATCAATTTGAGAAATGATATTCTCACCCCCAAAATTGATTTCCCAACCCCTTTAGGGAATGTTTTGGGAATTGTGTAATGTCCTGTAAAAACACTTGTATGTGTTGGTGTTTTCAAATTGTGAAATACAAAATATTATTTTAATTTTTTTTATTTTATTTCACACACTTAAAGATTTTATTTTATTTTATTTTTTAAAAATTATAGATATGTTTTGATTGAGATTATGAATCTAACAATATTTGTTGATATTTGACGGTCTAGAATTTTCGTGTAATTTTTCATCTTATATTTGATTTTTTTTGGGATTAAAAAAATATCATTGAATTCTTAATCCCCATCAATACATCTATAATTTTTTAAAAATAAAATAAAATATTTAAGTGAGTGAAATAAAATAAATATAAAAATGATATTTTATATTTCACAATTTTAAAACAGTTCAACGAAACACATACATACATACATGATTCCCAAAACACATACACCATTTTGGACATTTTGCAAAACAATTTTCCTTTTAAGTGGGATGGGAAAACCAGTTTCCGGGTGGGAATACCACCACTCTTATCAAATTTTCACTAAAATCTCCCTATTGCAATTGCGCTCAACAGCTGCAAATATTGGTTTCTTACGGCCTCATTGAGTCATCTGAATAGCCTATGCTCACCCACCTTCCTGTGTTGCGTTCCGTTGGCCTGAAAACAGATGGACCAAACGCACTGGTGCACACCATTCTGAAAATATATAATTCACTCGTCTCTCTGTTCAGGGTGGCTTAGAGGGACTTTTGTAGTTCAAGCAGAGACTCACCTCCTCATTTGGGGAAACGGGGTTCTGGTAGGTTTTGCAATTGTGGGGTTTTCGTAAGAAGTGCTTCTGTGAGTGATGGGTGATAAAGAAGAACGAGTTGCTGGGAGACACGAAGAAGCTTCTTGCAGCCAGAGGGGTATACTTGATCATCCACTTCAAAGGGTAATTTATTGTGCTCTCCCTTTTATGCTTACGAAAGTCGTTATCTTTTGTGTGTAATTAGCTCATGATTTCTTGATGCTCTGAAATTTAATAATTTCACACTTGGGTTCTCATATCCTTCACTCTGTGTCCAAATTTGAACCTGCTGTGTAAATTGCTACCTTTGCATTTGTCGAATGCATTAAACCTTTTGACTGCATTGAGAATCTGGTTTTGCTATTCTGAAATATCAGGGAAATTATTTGTATTGAAATGAACTTTAGGGTATCCATCACTTCTACCTTCTATCCTTGTTTTTCAGTAACTTAAAATTGAGTTAGGAATTTGTTGATTGATGTGATCAGTATTCAATTATCCTTTTTGGACTTTGTCAAGCTGGTGTGTTATTGCTCCATCATACGACTTGAAGACAAAAGAGAGTAATGTCTTTCCATTGACCATCAGTTTATCGATTTGTAGTCAGTTTTTCCTGTTCTCTTTCTCAGGTGGGAGTTTCAGCAGAAATAGTTGAAGAAAACACATCAGCACAACACATGAGGAGGGAAGATCTTGTATTGGAGATACCTTCAAGAAATCTAGAAAGAGACAAGTATGATTTAGGGGCATCAAACGAAACCCCGATTATAAGCCCCACAACGAAAATGGTAAATTTTTCTCCTTTGCAGAGCCCTAATGTTGACAGAAATAATGTGTCATCAGGCTTCACCATGAAAAATAAATCAAACTTACGAAGTCTCCTTCCAAAATTAAGCTTCAAGTATCGGAATACTACTTCAGATATTGAGAAAGCAGCAATCCTAGCACTGGGAAGTTCATCTGCAGAAATACGTGAGAAGCCTGTGATTTCAAGGACCTTTTCCTTTACAAAGCTTTTCTCACCTAGAATGAAGAGGGCATCATCCTTTATTGTCACCCCAGTTGTCCACTCAAATCCAGAGTCTCTACGTGGACGGAATTCTGTTGATCCACCAAGCTCTTCTGTGAGTATAAGTCTCTGTTTCCTAGTGAATCATCAGCATTTGGCGTTCACCATTTAAGCGGGTCCAGTTACTGCCAAATAATATCTATAATGATGCATTGATGTTTGTGACAAACAATACTTACAAGTGCAAAACTCAATAATAGTGTGTTGATATCAATTAAATTAAGGAATACCGTGGCCTTTAATTAACACTGAAACAATCAAGGGCCATCGATTTTTGCACACAACCATATTCCTCAAGTTTCTTAATAAATTTTAATTTTCTGCCCCATTTCATCAATTCTGCCAGCCAACTTTGGTGAATTTATTCTTGAATCTGAATGGCTTCCAGCACATGAATTTGTAATTTTATGTTGAACTAGTGCAATTTTATCTTCTGTTTTATTCAAATTATAGACTGGCGTTTCCTCTTTAATTTGCAGGTTGTTTTTATTCACATTCTGCTTGAATCTTACAGACTCTCATTTTACAGAAAGGAGGGTCCCAACTACCTATTCATCGTTCTCGTTCTGTTCCTGTGCTTAATGATGATGTGAGCATAAGACAGTTGGATTCTTTGGGTGGCGTATTTCGCATGGTTCCTGCTACTCCAAGGAGGGCTGAAGGGCCTGTAAGGTCGAGTTTGATTGCATCAGCGACTGATGATACTGGTAATTTAGTCCTTTCATTTACCTCAAGCCATTATTAAAAAAAAAGTCACTGTGACCCCTGATTTCCGCCTTAAAAATAAGAGGAAGTGCTTGATGGTATCTTTTATTGTAACCCGGGGAGAGTTTTCCAAGGTAATCGAAATGCCTTTGTCATTTAATACAGCAAGTCACTTAATATAAGTTGTATATGGTGAAATTGGCTCAAAAAAGGGTCTTTTCATCGTATAAGAGGCACTGTGCCAATAATAGTTTATTTAATTTGTAATTCAAAGAAAGCGGCCAATATATAGCAATGTGAAAATTAACTATTACTAGCTTCTCCATCTTGAGTTAATGGCATCATTGTGATCGCTTTTTGCAATCACAGATAATATCTTGGATTTCATAGACTTATCTGGATGTACCAAATTTATAAACTGGAATAAGTCGGACTTCTGATAATGTGAGCTAAAGTACTCTTTGAAAGTTTTTGAACCAGTTAATAGATTTTTATGAGTAATGTGATTCTCAGTTTGAGTTAAATTTAAATGCTTGAATACTACTAATTTTCAGCATTTTACTTATGGTAAACTTAACCCTCTATATGTAAGTTGGGATAACCTGCCTCCGCCTTATTTTTAGCGTTGTTGTTCAGATGGAAATGATGACGAGGGTGAAAATATCCATGAAGAAGATGCTGTTTGTAGAATCTGCTTCGTTGAACTGGGCGAAGGTGCTGACACCCTCAAGATGGAATGCAGTTGCAAAGGAGAACTTGCATTGGCTCACCAAGAATGTGCTGTGAAATGGTTTAGCATTAAAGGTAATAGAGTATGTGATGTGTGCAAGCAAGAGGTTCAGAACCTTCCGGTTACTCTTTTACGGGTTCAAAATGGTCAGGCCAATAATTTGCAAGGAAGTAGACCTATGCAAGTTGAGGCTGTTTCATACAGGCAAGTGGAATTTTTACTGTTGCAATGTATAGAAATTGAAATCTTGGTTCACAAACCTACCCGCGGCCCCCTCTTTTTCCTTGTGTTCCCAATGAAAAGAAGGAAAGAACAAAAGTGAGTTTCTGTATAGATTTCTGGATAATTATATCTATCATCGATGAAAAATTACTTGTAATGATTGTGGATATGTGCATCCTGATCATGTTTTCCTTAAAGTTGGCATGACATAAAATCTCATCAGGGTCTGGCAGGATGTTCCCGTTCTTGTCATCATCAGCATGCTTGCTTACTTCTGTTTTCTCGAACAGCTTTTAGTAAGTGTAGAAAATTTTCATTGCTGCTTCTTTGGGCCTGCATAGTTTCTGATAATGTTATGTTGACAGGTTGGGAAAATGGGTTCCAGCGCAATTGCCATCTCTCTTCCATTCTCTTGTATATTGGGTCTTCTTGCATCCATGACATCAACAACTATGGGTATGGTTGAGATTGTGTTTTAACAATGCTTCTGCTTGTCAGTTCACTCATTTCTAAATAACTGACACTCTGTAATCTTTGCTTAGTTCTGAGACAATATGTCTGGGTATATGCAACTATTCAATTTGGACTAGTGGTTCTCTCTGCTCATCTTTACTATTCCTTGGTACGTTGTATCCGCTTCCAATTGTTATTTCTGGAAGTTTAAAATCAATTTTATGATGGAGTTATTTTAGTAGGAAATAGAATTGACACAATGTATGATTTATGTGCTGGTTCTCATTAATTTTTTCATGCATCCAACTCTAATAATGTTTGGTATGAAAGCTTTGGCGATGATGATTAGGAAATCAAACTGACCTAATCTGAGATTCGGGTATCAATCGGTTGAAACATGGATTGCCTTACTGTAAGGCTCTTTGATTAACTTATCAAATGTTCCTTGAGAACTATGACGTTTTTTATTTTTTGATAAAAGAACTATGAGGGTATTGTTCGTGTTTTTTTTCCCCTTTCCTTTTAATCGTATCAATTCCATTTGATAAGAATGTACAATAATTCCTTTAGACTTTTGATATGTTTCCTTGCCTGTTCAGCTTCGCATGCAGGCTGTTCTCTCTGTAATGCTTTCCTCATTTACCGGTTTCGGAGTTACAATGTGTGGAACTGCTGTTCTTTCTGAGGTTTTGACGTGGAGGAGAACTTGGCTTTCACGTAGAAGTCAGCAGCGAGCTTCTCAAGAGGTCACAAATCCAGATCAACCACCAACAACTGCTGACCCGAACCAAACAGATTCTCAACACCCTGTAACCGAAATGAGAGATCCAGAAGCTGGGCATGGCAGTTGACTTTATGTGAGGCATCAGTTTCTCTGCAGTGATGCTGAAAGAAAGGTGTGCGGTGATGATGTACAGAAACTATATCACGATACATATGAATATATGATAATGAATATGGTACACATAGATTTGAAAATTTCATTTGAAACTTTTGCTAGGTGGTTGTAGATTCCTCAACTGTAAAAGACGCCATCTGAAGGAAAACTAGAATTGTTTCTCTCCCGCACTTCGGTGGCCTTTGGGGTTTTGGAAGCTAGATTGTATTAGTATTGTCAAGTAAGAATTAAGAGTTACATTCATTCTATACAGATTGATAGACAACTTCGCCTTTTTTCTCTGTATATATCAAGTTCTGGGATCCTTTGGAAATTTGTTCATTGTACTATTGATTCTTTACTCTTCTTTTCATGTTTTCTTCATGCAAACTTGACTTTGTTTGATTGCATTTCCATCGCAAAGTTGATAAATCCACCGCCACTGGATTTAAACAAGGAAAAAAATGATTTTGATGGCACATTTTAGGAAGAATGATGTGATTTGAGTTTTTTTCCCGCCCTCGGTGAAGTCAAAAATTAATTTATTTTTCTTCGACAAAGTTGATGAAACATGAATATATGAATCAATTAGGCGGTAATCTTGTAGCGATACTAATAGCTGCATATAGGAGTTGATTCCAAGTGTCGGGAACACCAGCTAGACACCAATGGCTACAGTCCATGTCGCGGTGGCCGCCATGGCCGTAGACGGAGGGATGGGCGTCTTTTCTTAGTTGTGAGAGGGCGGTGATGTTGAGCAAGTAAACTGACTTTGACATTCCTCGTAACACTCTCTCCACCACCATCTCCGCCGGGTGTGGACCTGCTGGATATGTTGGACCTTCCAACGGTTTCGTTTGTCCCTCACAGTTCTCTGCCCTGGCCTCTCCCCAGTCATTACCCCTGAAGCCAACATTGAATAATCGCACTAAATTAAATCAATCAAGGCATTAAGGGTAACAAAATTCTGTCCGGTTTGGATTAAATCAAGTTTGTAAATAAGTTTTATGTCTGAAATTCGGGTCGAAATATAAAATTTTTGTCTAATTTAAAACCCGGTTAGTTCCAAACACAAACATTTTATCTAAACTCTAACCCGGATTAGATTATTGTTCGATTTACTTATTCAAATTTAAACCACCCCGGATATGATCAAGTAAGTACGTTTGAAAATTCAAACCAATCTAAGTCTGGACATATAAATATTTCATAAATATCATATGTTATTCAACCAGACCCGAATTTTTGCCACTTCTACAAGGCATCATGTTATTCAAGCTCAATTACGCCTGGTACTTTTGGTTAAACTTACTTGGCGTGATCTGGGGAAACTCCTTGGAAGAAGACCCTGGTCCGGGAAGAATTGACGTTGGAGTCGACCCATCTGGCCCATGTGTTCAAGCCTTTCTCAAAAGCAACCATTCTGTCCATGTCACTGTATGTCTGATTGCCTTCCTCAATGGATTTCCATCTGCACCCGCAAAGTTGATCACCACATAAAGTTTTTTTTAGTATGCAAAAAAAAAAAAAAAAAGTTATAATCATTGGCTTGATTACGGTTGTTTTCTTCCTGTGTGAAGCCACCAATGCCATGAATTGAAGACCAATACGTCAATTCCCTTCCACAGTTTTCCACCTTCAATAGAGTCCAGCTTCAGAACTGGCCCACTGCTTGTGTTCAGTATGTCTACCAGAAATGCATTCCGGGAAAACATTATCTTCGCATTGTAACTCTACAAACATACATGTTTAGCTCTATAATTGTATATATATATATATATATATAGGAATTCTCACGTATAAGTACTTAAATGAGGTTTTAATTTTTGGGATCCAAAATATTTTTGAAAAAAAATTTAAAATACATATATATTTTAATTGATTTTAAGAATTCAATATATATTTTTTATTTGAAAAATAAAATTCAATACGAAAAAAAGATAAGTCTAGATCGTTGAATATAAAACGAAAGAGATTTATACATTTTTATGTTACATTTGATTTTAGTTTGAACCAAAAAAAATTTCATTGTATTCGTAAAATAATCATAATCACACGTCAGTGTATATATATCTCACCGGGAATGTAAAAGTAGATAGGCCTCCAGTTCTCACAGAGGTGTAATTCGCCTCTGGAACCGACATATGTAACATACAAGTGAGTGACTGCCATTGATTCAAGCTGAGTGAGTCTCCTACAAACATGATGCTCCTTCCTTTCAGTTTCCTCAGCAAATCTCGACCATTAAACCTACAAATCGCCAAACTAACTCACATTAGCAAAAATATGTATAAAATGCATCAATCGAAACGTCGTCGCTCAAAGTACCTTGGTAAATTGCAGTGAGCTGGTTGCCATCTGTATTTGAGATAATCTGTGTCCGGTCTACCGTTCTTGAGGCAATCAAACTCCTTCTCTATGAAGTGACAGTTGGATGTATCGTACAGCGGATAATCGCCGGAATCGTCGTAAACCCAGCTCCCTTGAAAATAATCAGATCCAATTGCATTGCTGCTCTTTACAGCTCCCTTTCTACTCTCTACATGTAACAGAGAAAGAAGTAGTACTACTGCTGTGCTAAGGCCAAGAGCAGCCATGACAATTGTGTGTGTGAGAGTTTGGTTGGAAACACAAGTTTATACTTGTTTTGAATCTATATATACACACGCATAGAACTGACATATAGTTTGAATTCGATTGAGACGATCAATATTAATGGTAATATCTATAAATAAATGGGTTTATTTTCTTAATCTCAGAATATATATTATAATTCTATACCCGTGCTAACAAATTGATATAATTAAATTGTCCAAAAATTAACTTAGGATTGTATTTGAAATAATGTTTCCTTATATTTTATGGTTCCCATTAATTTAACATAGATAGATAAGGTTCTGTTGTCGTTATGATAAATTAAATTTGTAACCGCAATCAAATCCACGATCATTTCAATAAAAAAAATCGCGGTCTAAAAAAAATGCGTGTATAAATTCAACCACATATGGAGATTTGATCATTTTAAATTATTACGGTTTTAACTTTTTAACGACGGAGAAATAATTTTTTAACCGCACGATCAATCTAAATCAAATTAGTGTATGTTTGGTTGAGAGTATGTTTGACAACGTATAAGCTAGCGGATAAGCTGATAAATAAGCTGTGTGTTATTTGGTAGAGCGTAAGTTTTAATAGCGTATAAACTGTCAATTTACAATTAGGGTATATAAATTAATTTAATAATTAAATAGAAATTTCGAATATGGGTCTTGTTGGGAAAAGATTTATGAGTTGAGTTAAAATATATATTTTTCAAAATCTAACATATATTTTGAGAGATAAAAGGACAAACATGTGAAAGAACAAAGACAATATAAAAAATTGAATTGAAGAATTTTTTTGATATATGACTTGATGTGATTGTTGACTGGCGAAACTCAGCTTATAAGATGAGCGTATAAAGCTTGAGCGGGTAGGCCGGGGGTCACCACCTTGAGCGGCAATTGGTGGTGTAGACGCAATTGCCTCCTCAATCAATGTCGATTTCAAGGATTCCTTATAAAAGTTAAATTGATTGAAGCAAGTGATGGAAATCATCCGAGATCTTGTCAAGCAATAATGGAAAACTTAATTATTCAAATTTAATTTTTCCTTTTTCATATTTTGCGGGTCAAATCTTTGTTATTATTTACTACTATTTCTTCTCTCCATGGACACTAGTGACTAGATTCAACAATGGTAACTGGTAAGGTAAATCATACGTGGAAATTTCAATATTTACTTTTTGATCAATATTACTATTTTACTTTGAGAACAAAATTCGGGTAGCCGATAATTTTATTTTTGATGAACCGACTACCTGACATTAGGAAAAGTTGCGAGTCGTTTGGTTTGTTTTCTATTTTCGTTTTCCATTTTTATTTCGATTTTTTAAAACAGAAAATATGTTTGGTTTCTAAAAATATTATGAGGCTGTATTTGAAAGAAAAGACAATCTATCTCCCTGGAATAAAATGGGCCCAAGTAAACAAGATGTAAAATAACAAGCTCAATAAAGATAGTCCAAAACCTAAAGAACTCATAAGATAGCCTTCTTCTCTAAGATGGAAAAGACACCAACTAGGGCATTAAGACTCTGTTTGTTTGAGATACTGAAAATAATTAAAAACGAGAATTTTTTAAGTGGTTGAAAATTAGGGGTTTCAAGAATTCTTATTTATTTACATTTTAGGAACATTGGGTTTGAGATTTTTAGAAACTCCTCAAAATCAGTATAGTATTAACTTGACCAATTTTTAAAACGTTTCAAATCGGGTTGTTTTGAGAGTTTTTGAAGGTTTTTTTTAAAACCTTCAGAATCGGTACTTTAATACTTTCTCAACTGCTTGATTGAACTGTTTTAAAAACCGTTACTAAAACCATCCAAAATTGATACTCTCATAACTGGTCAAAATTATTACTTTAAAAATACTCCAAAATCGTTATCCCCATATTTTGTCATTCAAAGCATAAGGGGTGAAGAAACTTCCAGGAAGCATGAGTACAAAAGCGTGGAGGTGATCAAAACTTTTTCATGGTTTAACGAGGCAGGAAGGGAGATCGAAACAAAAGAATAGAAGATCTTGAAGGACGACGAGTAGGAGCTGGGTTCCTCTCTCCTCGCTTGGTCTTGCTCAGCTTGGTTGGGCATAGCTCATAGGGTTGACCAACGTTTCAGTTTCTCTATCTCATCGGTTAACAAAGATGAAAGAGATAACAGAGAATCCTGTATTTTAAAGAACAAAAAATATAAGTTGGTCTGAAGACGGTAAAGTGTTTTCTGTATTTTCTATTTTAGAAAATGACTTTTTTATCGTTTTATAATTTTTTCAATCATTTTCTATTTCTGTGTTTTTTTTTGGTAAACGCGTTTCCTATTTTCTAGAAAATGAACAAAAAGGCATGAAAAATGGGTAAACCAAACACCCCCAAGCCTTAAACTAGACACTAGGAGTGTCCAAAACTGATCCGCAACTGAGGAATCAATCTAAATTGTGATTACTTGATTTTGGTTTTTTGGTTAACAGTTTTAGATTCAATTTTTTCGGATTCGTTTTCAGATTTAATCGAAAAAATAAAATAAATATATGGTTTACATATTTAGTCATTCAAATTATTAAAACCCAAAAATCTGAAATTTAGGCCAAAATATAATTTTCAATTTCTCCGTTAAGACTTGAAATAATTCGCCTATCGACTTGATTCTCCCAATCTATGCCGTGTAATAGAAGAGAATAAATCAATACAAATGAAACTCCATCTTTCAGGCTTTTTCTTTATTTTATTTTATTATATCGATGAAATATTTCTTAATTGAAAAATTACAAAATCAAAAGACATATATTTCTATATTTTTAAAATGTTAGAACATATTTTTGTCTTTTTGTTTGATTATCCAAATTATATTTTTTGATTAAATTAAAATATCATAACCGAATCACTTTTTAATATTTCAATTTCAGTTAGAAACCGAACCAAATGGACACCCCTACCAAACACCCCAAATTCTTTCACACGTAACTCATTCCATCTATCCAAACACTATATTTGATTTTCCCCAAAATTTCCAAGTTCAGATTCAGACAAGATCCTAACAGTAAGCCTTTTAGGAGAACCGAAACAGAAAGAAACCAGCACTCATGCGGCCTCTAAGAAATGCAAATTTCAGAGAAGCAACTTCACATTATTTGTGTCAATAATTAAATATATATCCTACCAACAGCCGTTTTGTACTTACAGAGGAGTTTCCCTCATCCTCAAACCCTAATACCGTCGTCATCTTTAACCCACAATGTACAAGGAAACTAATTGGTTAATCTCACAACAATCAGGTCACATTTTGCAGTCCCGATCCCGAGAACCACCAGTAGAAACTCCATGAAAAGAAAAGATGGTTTTGCATCCATCTTATTGAGAATTTGGTCATTGCCTATAACCTGCACCCCCAACCTTGCTAGATGGCAGTGTTCTCTCTTTCAAACTGGTACTTAGCACGTTCTCAGAGTCACCTGCTTGGTTTTCTGCGACCCCAGGCCTCATCCAGATCTTTATGTGCCCTTCTCGACAAACAGTAAGTACAGATTCCTGGGTAAATATTAAACCAGAGAGGGGTTCAGTGTGAACTCGGTGGGTTACCAAAGGGGAGAGCTTAGGAACATCTCGCATGCTTGGAGCGGGTTGGAGAGTCCCAACTGGGGAAACATTGTCCCAGTGGGATGACTGGCTTCCAGTACTGAAAGTAGGAGACCCACCGGTATATCGACGTAGTGGCACCACAATCTCATCCATTTCCAGGTCCCACAAAAGCAACTGTGTGTCCTAATCACAATCAAGTAAATTGTAGCAACAATTAACCAAAGATTCCAGAAGATAATCGCACAAAACTTTGAAAACAATAAAATACCAAAAATATAATTTTCAATGACCAAAAAAGTCATCATTTCAATTACTGGAGCCTCGCATACAATCCAAACCATGTTGCTCAATGCAACATTGACCATTAGTCTACATTATATCCCTCAACTATCACAGTGGAGTGTGCGGCCCTTTTCGTTTTTAATATTCATTATTCATTGAACCTAAACTTTCTTTTCTTGGACTCCTTTACCAAACCATATATTTTCTTTAATATAAGACCCTGTCCAGGTAACAGAAATTGGGCATTCCCATATTCACTAGAACTAGAAAAGTGCGAGGAAAAGCTACTCGTAGAGAGGAGTCAAAACGTGAAACAGGTAACCTAGCTTCCCACATTATAATGCTTGATATCTACACCTCTTTCAAAATACTTTCATCCCTTTACTTCGCCCAAAGATAAAAGCAGACTAAGAATGACAGTACCAGATGAACTGACATATTTAAAATGCAGATTTAAGTATCAAATGTACGGGACTTGCTGAAATGACAAACTTTAGTAAGTGAGATGTAGACCTAACATCAGTGAAATCAACAAATTCTTAAGCATTTTACTGTGAATTTTAGATGTTAAATCACCATTACGTAGATAATAATAAAATCTGAACAGCCATCAGTATCTTGAGATACCTGACCAACAGATCCAAATCGGTACATGACAGTCTCCCCCGAGCCATCTGAATTAGGTGATGTCCAATATGAATCAAAAGCGACTCCACTGACCTGCCACCATCATCAAAGACTTCGTGAGTTCGTCATGTGTAATATAAAGATATAAGAGCGAATCGGTCACTGAATAGAGATCCTACCCATGAGTTATGCCCTTCACCCCACGCTACAACTTTCCTATCCTCCATGCTCCAAACTTGAACTAAATCATCTTCACCACCAGTCAAAATGTATTTTCCATCCATGCTGTTGAGCAGCCAAATTGTCAGAAGTCATACTTTTCAATCTATTAAAAACATAAATTATAACTGAAGTCACCTCCAAGCACAACATAGTAGAGCACCATAATAGCTTTTGCCACCACATATAAGTTGTTCCTTTGCATAGTCAAAAACACGGAGATAACCTGCATTCAGCATAGAGGAAGGCCCAATCATGTAATTGACAAATAAAAACAAGAGAAGAAACATCACGAAGGCATCATGCACATAATGTGCAGTCAGTACATAATACCATCTCTTCCAACAGTTGCTAAGTAGGCCCCATCAGATGAGAAAGCAATGCTATTGATAGAACCTTGGCAAATATGCCATCTTGCAATAGGATTACTCTGCATATTATCAACAAGAAGTCAACAAAGAAAGTTACGCAGAAAGTAAAACAGGAAAATGATCCAACACTAGAGTAAGCATTCTTCTAGCATAATTGCAGCTAATCTATCATGCAAATATAAAAGACAGTGCTCAATTAAGACATTGCAGGGATATCCCAAGTTCCCAAATAACAAAGACCATATAAAAGCCACACTAGTCACTAGGTTCAAATTTGTGGTCATACATAAATGCATATATGAAGCATAAACACACATAAACACAAAATCAACTATGCCTCTTAAGTAAATCGTATTCAATACAAACACGCGCACAAAGATTAAGAGTGTTACATGCAGCCCCACACATGTAACGAATCAAATGAACAAGGATGCGAACTCACACATTTGAAACTAAATTCAAATATAAATTTCCTTTTAATTTTACAGTAGAGATGTGTAGCATTGAAAAAGCTTTAAGCATGAAATGATAAAAAGAAAGGGGGAGAAACAAGGACATGGATGAAAGTGATAAGAAGAACATAGAACTCTTAAGGGATTAGTCAGGAGCGTGGATTTGGAAAGAAAATAATTCTACAGGAGAACTTAGGTAACGAAATCTCACTAATTTCTCAAATGTATTCACATAGCAGAGCACAATATTGTTTTGTCAAGGTTTTGACAACGACTGCAATGACGATGATTTTCATCTTACTAAAAAGATAACAGCTACCAGAATTGCATTCCTTTTTATTTTTTGGGTTCATTACATTTTTGTTCAAGGTTGCTAATTTAAAGCCACACATACTGACTTACTCAACAATCAAAGCCATAGACCAATAACTCCAATATAAGATAAATGCTAGAAGGCAGGTATATTTGCATTAGTAAATTTGTTGGATTTGGCAAATTCATCAAATAGTTCTAGATGGACAGACAGACGAGATCAGTCTAGTTATTACACTACAAAGGAAATTCCTCACAGAACAATCAAGCAGGCCTTTGATATGCTATGTAAGTCGTGATATGCAAGCTGATAGACAGAGAAGAGTCAAAGTGACAAGCAAGAGGTAAAGCTAAAACAAAATAGATATAGCCAATCCCTAAGAGAAAAGATAAATTATGCACTGTGTTATATCCACAACACAGGAAGGACTTGAATAACAAAATCTAACATAGAGTATTTGAGCAACAGGACATTCAAACCAGTACCTTACTGTAGCGAGCATGCGCAACAGAAAATTGAGTAGGATCTTTGATGACCGGAAATGAAGAATCACCTGCACCGTCCTTGCTCTATAAAATTAAAATTATGAAGTGAGAAAGTATTCATGTTAGTAAATAGAATGTTATTGCCGTTGAATGTGAGCAGGTGAAATCCAATTTTTTTTAGTGGTTCAAGGCTTGCCTTTTCATACACATACAAATTCCCATCTGCATGAGCAACAACAAAAGCGCCATCACCTCCAGGCAACCATGCAATACTGGCACAACGGCTGTTGACAACAACTAGAATTAATCAAATCGGCCTCCAAAAATGAACATCTTGTATGCAAAACTAATGCAAGGAGAAGCCACAGAGCCACATCATTGATGTTAGTCATTTCAGTGTATAAGCATCGATTTCTGTATGTAGTGTAGATTCCTTCAGAGTTGCTTGATATCATTTCAAGCAAAAGGTTCTACTTCTAAAGGATATAAAATGTTCCACCACAAACTAAAGTAGTTCTCAACTTTTAATCAACCAAAGCCTTACACTTTAAAATGATATAATTTTAAGTGACCTAAAGGTATGGTTTGAAGAGTGACTTGTGAAGTATCACCAGTTCATGCAGGGACATGCTGATAACCATCTACCAAAGAACTTTTGCAAACAGATAACAACCAATACAGAAGCAACAAGGGAAAAAAACAAACTAAAGAAACAAAACACTAACACCAGAGGACAACTAGGTAAAGCATAAGAACTCAAAACATACTATTTTTATGATCAAACCCTACGTTAGAGATCACACAATACAACACAATGCATTTAACCATTTTCATGCATATATAGTAGACATCATTATAGTACCAAACCTTATTTGAATTTTCTTGAATTTGAACAACAGATATACTCAATAGGGTCACTCTTCCATAGAGTACTACCACCACCACAAGTAAATATTTCAATGAATTCTTGACAAGTTGACATGAGTACATGACAAACAAAGTGTTTTTGACCTAACCTTAATATTTAAGTGCTAAAATTACTACAAAACAAATGCTCTATGGAATAGGTCTTCCTATTTGTTTGCCAATTTGAGCGGAATAATGTCTTTGTAAATGACAGCATCTTTGTCTTCATCATAAATAATATGAGGCCTGAAAAGGCTGTGACATTTGAGAGATAATAAAAACGTATATGATAAAAAAGGAGTTCATCCCGCTCAGAGATCCAGTATATAACAATTAACAACCAAAGCATAATTCCCCTTTCATACAAACTATCTTCAATCCTCCACTCTTTACATCACCGATGACATAATACAAAATAAATTTGTGACAAATCTTCCAAATTAATTGACAGTTAAATTCGGATGAGCATACATAAGGGCCATACTTGAGAAGCTCATCATCTTTGAGGACAATAAATTGTTTTAACACCAGTAACATATACTGTAAAAAAACGAAAAAACTATAATAAGGCTATTGATAAGGCCCTTGCCTAATATTAACCGAACCATCTTTGTTGTAATGCTGAGCCCCCACGAGCTTCTTTCCAACGTCCTGTAATTGCTGTCTCAGTGACACTGAGTAGACTACAATAATACACGCACACAACCAATAAATTTACGGAGCTTAAATTTCAAGCGGTGAGAATCTTTATGCAAAATCTTACCGTCACCAGAATTCAACCCAATAAGCAAATCATGGCCATCCTTTGCATCCTGATCAAAGGCGTGACACACTGGATTTGAATTACTAAAATGGATAGATTTAATTGGATCCTACATTCAACAAGAAACATTTTATAAATTGGCGAAAAGCACCCACAACTTATCAGAAGCTAATAGCCAAGTAAATAAATTACCTAATTACCTTATCTTGAGAGTTCAGATCACTAATAAATATAGCATCACCGACATTGAAGATCAAGTAAGTCCCCTTCCCATCAAAATTTGTGGTAGTCATCAAATTGCTAGAATTCAAAGAACCCAATGACCCAGCCTTGCTGTACCCACCAACACTTTTACTGCTACCATTACCCCCAACAAAACTAAGCGCGCGACTCCCATTACCAGCACCCAGCAGTCTAGCTGCTGCTGAACGTACTCCACTGCTAGCACTGAAGCTTGAAGATGAGGCGGTCGGGGTTGATGGGGCAGGCTTGTCCTTGAGATGTGCCAAGGTTACCTGATAATCATATTTGACCAAATTTTCTCTTAAAACTAGAATCCAGCATCTGGGCATTGACCAAGAAAAACAAAAAACAAACCGAGGAAAACCCTAAAATCTAACTAATCAACAATGCCCCCAGAATTCAATCTCGAACACCAGATAGCAACTCACCCGGAGTAATCAAATAAGAGGGAAAGACTTGAACCAATTCTTACAAATAGGGTTAGATAACCTTGAAAACCAAATGTAATACAATAACTGCCAAGGAAAAGAAAAACAGGACTCCACCAAGTGGGAATCAATCAAAATCCCTGATTTAATTACGATAAAAACAAGTAACAGCTTCAGAACCTGAACTGACAAACGCGAAAGAATTAAAGTGCAAAATAAGAGGGAGGAGGACGTACCTGAGTAACGGTTTTTCCATGGGCATAGTGGAGGAGTCCGGAAGGGTGAGTCTTCTCGTACTGGAGCTTGTAACGGCCCTCTGGAGTCTTGAAATAGGTCTTGAGTCCCGGCGATTGCGCGTTCGCCGACGAAGATGATGTTGAAATCTTGCCGTTCGATGTGTTTATCATTGTGCAGCTCTCTATAGACCCAAGACCATGCGATCATGTAGTCCGCCTTAATTTTGTACAATCTCGTGGGTTTTGTCTTTCACAAAGTATGGGTTTTTCTCGGTCTATGTTCTATGTTTCTTCAGTGTTCTTCTGGGTTCTCCAATGGAGATCACGACGACTAGATCCTGCGAGTTGCGGCTTACGGGGAACTATCTCCAGTTTGTGTCTCCGTTTCGGAATGGGTTACGTTTGTTGGATTTGACTTTGGAGTGGAATTGTCAACCTAACGAACGGCAGAGATTACAAGCCTCCCTCTGTGACCTCCATGAGACAGGGAAAAGACTCAATGCGATGGGGCTCTTTTGCATCGGGAGAGTGATACAACTTTGAAACTCTGTTTCCTTATTAGCTAGTTAGCTTTGAAAGCAGGATATTCCTAGGGAGCGATGTGGGCCTAATAGAGTTCGATAGAACCCCAAGTTGTACCATGCGGATTGGGCTAACTTAGAAAAGTAAAGGCCTTAATCTCAATTTCAAAACGAAAGCCCAGTAGAGAACAATATTGGACTGAGTTCCAATACATTTATACATCTATCGAGCTAGTCCAATTTCTCTTGCTTTGGGGCCCAAAAGAAGTTGACTACCTTTATTGTGAAGAACTAACAATTAACAATAAGTGTTCAAATATTTGAGTCCGGATCGAACAACATTGGATGTTTACGAGATTTTATATAATCGGATTCGAGATTAGTTTGAATTTTTTGATGGATTTAATTGACCTTATCTAGATTGGTTTAAAATCGAACAATAATTAAATCCGATTTAGAGTTAGGACAACTAAATTAAATAAGACTTTTGTGTTTGGATGCAAACCCGCTTTTAAATTGAAGGAAAAAAAATTATATTTAGATTCAAATTTTTGACATATAACTTATATCCAAACTTGATTTAATATGAGTCGAACAAATCGATCATTCAGATCAGACAATGTTTTGCTACGGGGCTGAGATGGATGCACCACAGGTCCCTTATTAACAACATCGCTATCGCAATCATTCCAAGTTTTAACAATTGCTTGTATTGACTAACTTGAAGCAATCATTCCAAGTTTTAACAATTGCTTGTATTGACTAACTTGAAGTATAAGGTTTCTCTATAAAGTTTGCCCATCTCTACAAGCAAAATTAACAAACACATCATTTCCCAACTCACACCCTACTCCCACACTTGAATAACAAAACCCAGGTTGGTGTTTTCCTGACTTGTAAAGCAAAATCCAATAAAGCCAATACCTCACCAATAAAGACTGGTACTGAAGTTTTCTTCTCACCTTAATTTGGACCCTTTCACCTAACTTCAAACCTCCATTTGGACCCTATCTCAATATATATAGTTATATACCCCTCACATCCTAACACTTCCTCATCACTACTAGTAAAGCTGTCAAGTCACATTTTGGTGCGTAGAGAAATGAAAATGCCACTCATCCTCCCATTCTTTCTTTTGTTAACTTTTTTCCTCTGCAGCACCACTACTTTGGCTCAAGCGCCAGCACCGGCTCCAGCAGGTCCAACCAACATCACTGCAGTCCTTGAGAAGGCAGGGCAGTTCACAACCTTCACTCGGCTACTAAAGGCGACGCAGATGGCCGATCAAATCAATACACAGCTCAACAATTCAAACCAGGGTCTTACCATATTTGCACCAACTGATAATGCATTTGCTAGTCTAAAATCAGGCACATTGAATTCACTCTCTGATCAACAAAAGGTCCAGTTACTGCAATTCCATGTCCTTCCTAATCTCTACTCCACTTCACAGTTTCAAACCGTAAGCAATCCATTGCGCACGCAGGCAGGTAATAGTGGCAATGGCGAATTCCCGCTGAATGTCACCACATCAGGGAACAATCAAGTGAATATATCAACAGGGGTTAATACTGCAACTGTGGCTAATACTATCTACACTAATAGCCAATTAGCTGTGTATCAGGTTGATCAGGTGCTTCTTCCATTGGACATTTTTGGGGTACAAGCACCTGCTCCTGCACCAGTGACAACTGACAAGGATCTTACATCAAAATCTCCTTCAAAGTCCTCTGACAGTAACGATAAGATTGATAATTCTGGTGCAATGCCTGTGAATTACAATGTTGTTGCTGCTATATACTTCAGTTTTTCATTTCTTGTGGCTACTTCTTTGCTGCTATAAGTATTTTTGTGTTTGATGATCATGAGAGGGTGTTGTCTACCTCTTCTGTTTTGTGATTTGTATTGAAGTAGTCCATTCTTTGAATGCTGTACTTTCCTTTTATGTTCTTAAATTTTCATGAACCCAATTTTGTTAATAAAAAAAATCCGGCATCTATCAAGCAGATTGTCGACCAAAATCACAGTAAAGCACAACAATAAAAGATTGATGAATAAAACATCAAAAGGCTGGTGAATTCCCAGAAATTAACTGATAAAAAAATCCAGCATTGAGGTATTCCACAGAACAAAACTTCTCAAAGATACAATTTTTATGAGACAATCTACTAGATGGCCTTTATACTACCCGACGTGTCTGTCAGTATTAGTCGAGTTGATGTTAGGGGCTCGTGAAAACTAAACTTGTATATCTATTGAAATGTATCAGAAAAAGAAAAAAAATCCCAAGATTCAGTACATCAAAATTGGAAATTAAATCCTCCTCCTCCTCCAGGAAAGCCTCCATCAAATCCACCAGGAAAGCCTCCTTCAAAATGGAATGAGTACTTTTGTCCGCCACCACCACCAAAGGGGTTAAATCCGCCACCACCTCCACCCATTCCCATGTCTTCAATGTCTTCCCCTCTATCATATCTTGTACGCTTTTCTTCATCTCCAAGAATCTATCGAGGATGGAAGAATTGTCAGGCTCATTTTTTTTATTTTTTCAAACAATTAAAGCCCAATTTCTGTTTACTGGAAGACTACAGACTGTTACAGAACAAAGTTTCAACAACAGGCACGGTAGTGATTCATTAACATACATGATTATGACTGGACAACAAAAGTTACTTCGCTGCACGGAACATGTTGTAGTTTTTAAAGATTATATGAAAAGTCAGAATCACTTCATCAAACCTCATAAGCAGCAGCGATCTCTCGGAATTTGGCTTCGGCTTCTTCTCTATTGTCAACATTCTTATCTGGATGCCACTGAAGTGCAAGCTTCTTGTATGCTCGCTTGATATCAGATATAGATGAAGTTTTTGAAACTCCAAGAATCTTGTACCAGTCCTTGCGTTTGCTCATCTTCAATGCCTTCTCAGCCCTCATCAAAGCTTCTCGGATATTCATGTCCTGCAGCTCAGTAAATTTACTTGAAACATTCAGACGATATGAAGATTAAGCAATGTTCATAACTTAACACTAGAAGATGACCTGGAAACAGACAGCTGATGATGTATGATTCAGTATTATTAAGTACAAACAATTAAAACTGGGGACAGCGGACAGAAACTAAAGGGAGACAAGCTAATAGGAATACATGGCAGGAGGGTAGAATATGAAAGCTCAAAGATATTCATAGATCATTTATCCTGTGCAACTTTAAACTCCAAGAGCAGTCCATGGAATAACCCCATCATAAATATACAGACTAGTTGACATTCAGCAAGAAAAAAAAGCAAACCAACAAGCAGTCAGAGTCCATTAGGCCTTTCACCTCGGAAGCAATATGACAGTCCGATTTCAACATGCTTATTAGTCCATTTTTTTCATGAACGTTAGCCGTAAGGTCGTGAAAAACTTCATCAAATCATAACTGAGGGTTGCTAGTCCAATGGAGACTACCCACCGAATATAAGACTTTCAAGGCCGCCTAGGGGCTAGGACCCTCAAGCGTCACATTTCTAGCTAAAGGCAAGTTTCATATCAAGAATGAATCATCAAGGTTCCATATCAGCAAGACAGTAACTTTAATGGTCTTCTGAAGCTTACTATACAGTTTGGACTCATATGCAACAATTACTTCTTGAGGCACCATATCAGTATCATATATAATATAGGATGATTATGACTCACCTGGGGTGACTTTTGGGCTGCCTCATGCAGATCTGCTACAGCGCCTTCCCAATCCTCTGTCAAAAGTTTAGCCTCACCCCTCTAAAAAGTAAAATAAAGTCAAACTCCAGTGTAAAAAATTTAGTACTCGTGGATACATTACCAAAGAACTCATTTGATTCGTTAGCTTTCATCATTATGAAGTTCTTTAGAAGGAAACAATAGTTAACATCACTATAGCAGTACCTGAACTAGAGCTTCAAGAAGCTCTCCATCAATGTTAAGAGCTTCCGTGCAACTAGCAAGAGCATCTTTTCCCCTGCCAAGCTTGACCAAGACCTTACACAAGCCAAGATGAAGGTGTACATTATGTGCAAGATGATCAGGGTCCAGTGCTAGAGCTCCTTTATAGTCCTCAACTGCCATGCGCAATTTCCCCTTATTTGCATTATCTTCTGCCTGTGTTGAACAGAAAGTTTAAGACACATAGAATATTTGACCAAAATGAAAAGTTACATGGAATGATCCTACATAACTCAAAGTCCTTTAGTGATGTAGATGCAAGGCCAAACAATTCAATGCCACAGAAACACACACACAGAGAGAGAGAGAAAATGAAGCAATGGGGATTTGCATAAGTTCACATGTAGAAACCATCCAAGTCCCCCACAGTACTAGAGAAAGAAGAAGGAAGATGGTTCATTGCACACAAGTTCACATGAAGAAACCATCAATGCCTCAAGAAGCAGAGGCAGAGAGAACTTACAGTTTTAGTCTTCTTCAGTAAATTCTTCAAAGAAAAATATGCTTTCTTCAATTCACTATGCTCTGGATCTAGACGGAGACCTTTCTGGAAATGCCTGAGGCGCACAGCAACGTATATAAAAAACTAATTTTGAACAAATGTCATTGACATTTAATTCTTCCAACAATATCTTTTCAATTAACCTTAGTGCAACATCATGATCTGCCAAATAATAGTAGGCCCGGCCACGAAGTAGTAATGCCTCTAGATTATTCTCGTCTTCCTTAAGAATATATCCAGTTTCAGAGATGGCACTGGAATAGTCTCTAGCAGCTAACAGCAACTTCACTTTGAGGAATTTGGCCTGCAACAAATAATGTGTAGATGGTTACAAGCTGTTGTTGCTTGCTACTTTAGACAATGAATTAAGGCTCAACTCCAAAAATATCACAATTGAAATTCATAGAATGAGAATCTTGAGGAATATGAGTAGGATCTACCTTTGAGCATGCCGGAGAGAAAACAAGCACTACTTTGTCTACATATTCCAATGATTTTGTATGGTCGCCTGAGTCAAATAAAGTAAAAGCTGTCCGAAGAGCATTTTGCGCCTGAACCAATTGAGAAAGTTCCTTTTCTGCAATTGAATCTCCAGGTTTCAGCTCCAGAACCTTTTTGTAATTGTTCTCCGATTCCTCATATCTACATCAGCCAAAAATCAATGAAGTTTTATGATTTTCCAATAGAGATTTAGAAGAAACAAATGCCTTCTTAATTGATTCAGGGGCCTTTGCTTTTCTTTTTTCTTTTTCCTTTTTCTACTTTGCAATAGACATTTATTTAAAGACAACCATGTGGCCCATTAGTAGAGTTGTCGTGGTGCAACCTAGAGGTCATGGGTTCAATTCCTTAAAACAGCTTTTCCACATATATATGGGCGTAAGGTCAAAGTATATCTAGCATGTTCCCGACCCCGCTCTGCAGGAGTCTTGTGCACAGTAGATGTATTTTAGAATGGTTTTTGTGGAGTTGCCATCCACATTTATCGTCCATTCAAATCAAAAATTTGACGGGAGGAATCATCAAGAAGCAAGTGGAATGAAAGGGAGAACAATAATTCAAACAAACTAGCAGTCCTCCAGTTCAATAATTTTCAAGCAGACATAGGTTGGTAGAGCCTCAAAGCTTTTTGATATGCTAGCACTGAAGCGGTTTAAAGATTGCATGTCAAATCATGATCAGTACAGGCATTGGTACACCATCAAAATCACAAAACAGTTCTTATGGCACAAGCAGGTATAGGCACTCAAAGGAAAAGAGAAATGGTCAAGCAAGAGTAAAAGAATCGGAGGATCAAAAATTCAAAATCAGTCAAATCATTCCAGTTTTTTCTTTTCTTTTCTTTTCTTTTCAATAAGATATTTTATAGGAGAAAAAAGGCTGCATAGTCCCAGTTCAACAAAAGAGTAGAAAATACAAGGCAAACTAGAGCAGGAACTTTCCTAATGGTACCTCAAATTTGAATAGCAAGCTAGCAGAAGATGAACAATGGCCATGATGACATTCATTACTTTATTTAAATCAAAAGTAGTGAGCAGCGCTCTATGATTCATCATTTTATAATCTAGATAAAAAAATAAAAGAATCTATTCATCTTCATATATTTGCATAACCGAGGACAATCAGCAAATGCACCAAAATAAGTAGTGAACCAATATAATCTTCTTCACGATGTAATGGAAGTTTAAGCATTAAAGAAAAGATCAAACAACAAAACTCGTTAGTATTAAAAGGTGCAAAAGATTCAACAACTGAAACAAACCTGCATAACTGACGGAGAATGGTTGCCCGGCGTAAATATGCTTCTGAAAGAGTAGGATCTGCTTCAATAGCAGCATTAAGGTCATCGAGAGCTTCACTATAACGCTTCACCTTTAAACTCTTGGAAACCCTCTCAAACAACTCACCAGCATCCCCTGGTTTGGCATCTGCATATTCAATATTTACATGGTTGAGATATGGTTAACACTTACACTAGCTGCTGCTAAAATCAAAATATAATAGACGAAACATCTAAGAAGAAATTAATCAAGCAAAGACTGCAAGCAGCTAACAAACAATGATATACCTTACTTATAAAAAAAAGCCAAAATTTTAACGGCAGCAGATGCCATAGAATGAAAAAATCATAATCAAAATGAATCTAGAGGTAATTTACAAACCAACTACATGACAAATTCAATCATGCCAAGAAGGCCAAAATCCAATAACAACCCAAAATTATGCCATCGATCATGTAATGTTGCAAACACAAATTGGATAACTTTGATAATTCGATTTTATACTCAAATTACTGATAAATTTACTATTTCTTAAAGATTTCGACAATAATTACTCCCACCAACGAGTCTCCCGGAACCCCAATAAAAAAAAGAAACCAATGTGACCCAATACAGGATTCACAACAGCAATATATTCAACAATCGAATAAACAACTACTAATCTCCCAGAAGAAGAAGAAAAAACCAGACAAATCCAGCACATAGTAGAAGTGAGAAAATTAACCTGAAGCAGAGACAAGAGGTTGCAGGAGGAGAAGCTGACAAGCGAACACAAAATGGAGTATAAAAAAAGTGTAAACCAATCCTCTCCATGCCAACCCATCCATCCTCACCAGATTCAACATCTCCTCTCCGTTTCATATGCAGCACATTCATATGTTTACAAATCTATTTTATACGTTAAGAAACCATTCACCATTGTGACCCGATTTGGAGTTTGAACCGGAGCCAATCTTCTGCAACTCAATTAACATGTTTTTCAATTTGGGGGAAGGATCGGCAAGTCATTCCACGTACCTCTGACCTATTGGATTTCTCCACGTGGACTCTGTACATGTGTCGATTATTCAGACTGACCTACGAACATCTGGCCATTTTAATCCAATGAAAATTCGCCACGTAACATCCCTTCGGTCTCCAATTTACGGGTATGGGCTGATTCTGGGCCTAATATAAATGCTTCAAAGTAAATTCTCTGCAAGCCTAGTTAAAAAAGTAGCATAGTGGACGGTGGACCTCTAACTCTAAATGATTAACACTTCCAAACCAATCTCAATTTTTTCATTTGGGCCTACAATCAAATTATAGCCGGCAGCCTAAGAATTTCCTTCAACCCAATGCACAGTGTTTCTCGGGTTTGCTTTATTTTTTTTTTAATTCAGGAAAATTAGGGATGGAGAATTCGAACTCATTCTCTATTGGAAATGTCGATCCTTATATACATGTGATTGTCACTCAATCCGCATGCTCACTCACATTGAGTGTACTTTTCCTTGGATTACTTAAATCGATTTTTCTTGTGTTCAGTGTGTGGGCATAACCCACTCGCATAGCATGGATGATCATGGGTCGGCCCAATGAGCTTGCAAAACCTAAATGATCCAGTAGAGAATGAGATTGCACTAATGTCTCCAAAATTATGCTTTGAAACTTGAAACTATAAACATGAAAAAATGATAACGTTTGTTCTTAAGGTATATGATAAGAATGAAAAATATGCATTGAAGCCTGAAAAATTATTATTCCCAAAATACATATAAGTCACATGTTAATAGAGCGAATTAAACTTGGAATTTTCTTGTTGAAGCATTTTATATCGCCCAACCAATCACTCCTAACCGTAGAAAACTAAACCTAGATATTGTGCCTAGTCCCAAGGGATCCGGGGGTGGTCCAGACCACTAGACTCCTCTAATTTTTTTTGGAAAAATATGAAAAAATTATAAATGTATAATATACATTGTAACGATCCCAACGGTCGAACAAAAATCAAAATCATTATGAAACATGTGTGACAATTATAAACTGTCGGATTTAAAATCTAAACATTCAATTTTAGATAACTATAATTCTGATTTTTATTTTGAACAAAAAACATATCGTCGGAATTGTTACGATGTACACTATACATTTATCAATTTTTCAGATTTTTTTAAAAAAACTCAGTATCCCAAATTGAGGCACTTGAGGATCCACTAGACGTACCCCAATCCATCCTAAGAGTAATCAAAGAAAACAACTTTTCAAAACGGTAGTGCTAGATATCCCTAAGAAAAACATCCCTAATGCATCCATAACACATGTGGCAATCATCATAGCCACAAGTTTTGGCTCTATTTTCAAATTCGAAAAATTAAAATCATAACTCCCACTCACTAGGGATACTTAGGGATACAAAATTTTAGGAATATTTAGCATTTTCGTTTTCAAAAACCCACCAAGGTTGTCGAGGCAGACAGCCTGGATAACTTTGATGGACAGTCTATGATATATTGTATCACCGATCGCCTAGTTTTCTGTGCCGTTTCAGTACTTAACAGAAAGAAAGAGACATTGTAATATTACCAATTTATGAACAAAAAAAACTAAAAAAAAACAAGAACAAGAAAACATGGATATGACTAAAAGTACCATCTTAACACATGCAGTACTGCTTGGGGTCCCCCACTCCCCCTCCACTACTCTCTGAGTCCTGATCGATCTCGTTGGTTCCAGTTCGATCTCCTCACTCTCATTGTGGCATTTTCACAAACACAAGATGGGATGGATGTCATCACTGGACAAAAACCCTAACTAGCTAAGACTTGAATGGTTGCCATTGAATTGGCTCAATCCCCATCGCCGAGCTCATTGAAGCCAACTTCGTAAGCTCTTGCGCTGAAAATGGCCGACTGGACTCTCCACTCATACCAAGAAAATCTCTCGTAAAACCCTTCTCGAAAGAAGAAAGCATCTGATGATCAATTTGTTTTTGAGTACTCTGTATCATAAGCTGATCCAGAGTACTACTTGATGCACTAGTTACCAGCACTTCTTGATCAACACTGTTTGGCTTAGCGTTCTGAAAAACTCTCTGCAATGATGAAGAAGAAGAAGAACTCACTGCACCAAAGATGGATTGATTGTTGGTTCTAGTGGAACCCATTTGGGCTGCCTTTTGTAAAAGTGCAGTAGCAGACGTCATAGGCGCAGGAGGCGGTTTTGATTGGGCATGATCAGAGTATAGACTCGCACTTTCCTCATTTAACCTAGGAGACTGCTGCATTAATGGCGGCATTGATAGATTACCAATAATATTGTTGGTCAGATTAGCAGATCCCAGTTGCACCATCTCATGAGACAAATTATTAGCAGTACTAGTACTCGCCGCTGGAAAAAGACTGCTTGGATTGATATATGAATTCGCAGCCTGGTTTAGCCACAACGTGTGATCACTTCCACTGAAATTGTGATCTGCTGCTGCTGCTGCTACTGGAGTAAGTACTACTTCACTCTCTTTGGTTAATGCATCACAAAATGCTCTGTGAGTTATGAAGCTGTCTTTCCTGGTAATTGATTAAAGATCGTTGCATTAAATTCGAACACAAAAACCCACGAATGTTTGCACAGGTGATTGCATCTATTAAAAGACATGGCAGTAATTGAAACTAATTAATATATATATATATATATGTATGTAGATACCTGGAAAACAAGGTTCCACAATCACATTTGTACTCTCTAGTTCCACAAATCTTGGAGTGAGCCTTCCAGTCAGATTGAACTGCGTATTTCTTCGAACACTTGTCGCACTTCCACTTTTTCTCTCCATGTTTTCTGCTAAAATGCTTCTTTATCCCAGTGAGGTCACCAAGAGCTCTTGATGGGCCGTGGTGAACACATGTCTTTTCAGGGCATATGTAGATCTTCTTCTTCTGGATTTCTTTATTTGTCCTTTGCTTTAGCTTCCATGGAAGATTGTGTCCTCTTCTGTGGAGCTGTAAGTTTTGGTCTCTTTGGAATCCTTTGTTGCATATTTCGCATATGAAGGGGTTTGTGGCCATCAGAGACTTCGGAGATAGGGCAATAACCTCTGCATCTGGGTCTGCAAGTAAGTAATTATACACAACGAATTAAAAACCCATCAAGAGATTATGAAAAATGATTGAAAAATTAATTAAGAAAGACAATAAATTAAGCTAATTAATTAGCTTATAGCTTGCCTGGTGTTCCTGGTAGATTTCGCTTCTTCTTGGATGAATTAGGATTAGGGTTTGGGATTCGTCGGTCTTGAAGAGTAAACGCTTTTGCTCCTAGTGATGATGGTGATGAAAATGAATCAGCAGACATCATTTGCATCTGAATTTGAAACTACCAAAACCTATGATGACAACATTTGACTACCAAATTATTCAGCTAAGGAAGAAAGAAAACTCAAAACTTGGGGGAGACAACACAAATAATATTGGAAGAGAGAAATACACAACAGCTGACTGCTGTTGTTGCCGGGATCTGGCCTTTACTGTCTTTTGCTTGATTTCAAAACGCACAAAAAACCATGATATCTAGCCACACACAGAGAGAGAGAGAGAGAGAGAGAGAGAGAGAGAGGTATCTGTCTTTAATTTTGTGGTCTTGGCCTCTTTAATTATCTAAACTGCATGTATATCCTGAAAGTTTTGGTCAGCCAAAGATTTGAAAGTGGGCCACCACGTACAATGTTCACACGCATCCACAGGTGTGAGTGTTAGAGGGAGAGAGAGGGCTGGTGACCAGAATATGCAGGGTAGTGTGTCGTTTTTTGTAGCTCAAACTCCCATAATATGCGGTTAAAGAAATAACTATACATAAAACAAAACAAAACACAAGATCCTAGCATCCTCCAATAGATAATTATATATATGTGTGTGTATATGTACATGGACATGCATGCATGTAAAAAAGCAAGTGTGGGATTGCCTTAATAAAAACGGGTCATTGCATGGAATTTAAGTCAAAAAGAAAAAGTAGTTTTTGAAAAGTCGCATGCCTTTTTCCGATCCTACTTTAGCCAATGATTTTGTACAGAATGAATAAATCATGATTAAGAGAAAACCCAAATGCAATGTTAATGTGGGTCCCTACTCACTCAATAGCCGGTACTAACAGAGTAATTATTCAATCATTTGGATGCATTTTCACATGAGACATTTAAATATATAGATGTCATTTAAATATATAGATGACATCTACAAGAAAATTATGTCAGTCAAAAAAAAAAAATACATATTGATCTCGATCACATCATTGAACGTGTCACATGGGATATACACTCAGATTATTAAATAATTTCTCAAACTGTATATATATGTACAGAGCTATCGATATAGAGAGATGGCCACAGGGGATTATCAGCCTCTATTGTAATTTTTTTATAGTGAATTTTGTTGTAAATGTAATTTGGGACATTAAAAAAATTATTGTATTTTAAAAAATTTACGAATATGATCTAATCGGAATTATGAGTCTAACTGTATATTGTTTATGACAAACAAAAATCAAATATACAATGAAAACTAAGATAAAATGTTTCGAGCTTATATTTAATGGATCAGAATTGTCATGTCATTTTCATGATCCATTTAATTTTTGTTTGACATAAATAATATATTGTTGGACTCGCAATTTCTATCATATCACATTCATAATTTTTTTTTTTAAAAAATAAAATATTTTTTTACTGCCATAAATTGCATTTACAGCGGGGTTCATAGTAAAAAAATTATAGCAAACCCCGATAATCTGGACGGAGTAAGCGGGGCCAGCTATAATAGTTTTAGAGCAAACTCTGCTGAAAATGATTTGTCACTCACTGAAAAAATTATTTTATTTTTAAAAAATTAGGTATTTGTTTTAATTGAGATTACAAGTCCAAAGGTATATTTTTTGTTCCAAACAAAAATCAAGTAGAGGGTAAAATGTGACATAGAATGTTTCGGATTTATGTTTAACGGTTTAAAATTTTCGTGTCTTTTTCACGTTCTAGTTGATTTTTGTTTGGCACAAAAACAAAATATTGTTAATTTGTTATACTCCTAATCCAAATCAAAACACATAATTTTTGAAAAATAAAATAATTTTTTTTAATGAATGAAAAATACTTTACAGCAGACACCGCAATTCCAAAAGTTTTACCCCGGACTGCAAGTTTTCTGCTTGATCAATGATGCTGGAGTTGTAACAAGGCTAATATGTCCATAAACAAGCTTTGTCTTAATTACGAGTAGTTTTTCTTGATATATAAATATATATATATATAAAAAATGTATCAAGAATATTAATCTACTAAAACTATGTCAATTTATAAATAGATTAAAAAATAAATAATTAAGTAATTCAACCACTTTTGGCTACTTGCTTTCGGAGCTTCTTCTAAACAATTGATGCTTCCTTATCCCTATAAGGTATCCGAAGCCTATATGCATGTTGTATATACTTAAATATGAAATTCGGATTAGACTATGTACATGAAAGATTAGTTTCAACTTTGACATGTTTTTCTATGATTTATTTCGAAAATGTCTAATCATTCATACAACTTTTATACATAATCATCCATAATTTATGTGACATACCAACTAAGCATATCGCATAGACTAATTAAAAATTATTGAAATTATATAAAAAAATATTTTTGCTTCTCTCTCCCATATGTAACGCATTCCTCGCTTCCATCTTCTTTCCTGAACCGTCTTCTCTCTCATCCTCATTATCCTTCACCATCTCTCTTACTATTCAATGAAACTAGGACACCCCAAAAGAATTGCAAGATTACGAGAAGAAAAATCCAATATGTTTCGATTTCAGCTACAATCTCATTTCTAACTCGGTGGTGCTAAAAAATAATGTCTTTTTCAATGAAATAAGTTGGACTGTCGAGCATAAGCTTCCAGAGTAGCAATAATACATCTTGTGCCTCCACCTCTAAGAAAAACTTGCAGTTTTCAATCTCTTCTCTTGAGAGCTTCTTTGACCCGCTAAAAATAAGGTTTGTGGAGGGATATCAAGGAGAGATTCAAGTAAGAAGATCGCAAAGAGAGATACTGCAGAGCAGGAAGATGTAACATCCATTAGTAATGGTACCACTGGAATGAATTTTTTTGGCATGTGGTAGCGTAAGGATAACTTCAGTCAAGAACAATGGAGTTCCATCATGCAATATCCAGACCCCAGAGCAAGTAAATTCGCCTTTGCATGAAGTAATTAGATTCCTAGAGAAGTACGGCATAGTTATGTGCAAATAACTGGTATTTTCCCATGATGCCTCTCCACTATGTAAATAAAGAAACACGGGACCAACAGTGTCGACACTTGACACCTCCAGACATTTGGTAACAAGGAAAACCGAACGTGGAAAAACAAAAAATAACATAAAATGTTCTAAATTTTTACATGAAAAAAGCAAACATTTTTTAAGCATGACAAACAAGATGTGATAAAACAAATGGAAAAAAAATAAAACCAGGCTCCAAGGAAACTCCTCAAAATGAATAATGATGGAAGTAGAATTCTAACACCACACCAGAGAGACAAGGTGAAGTAACCCCTCGTATCGTTTCACTTCTTCAGCACACTGCAAATGAAGCAAAATATCAGAACTAGTCCCAGATGGTAACCAAAAAGTATATTTAATACTAGTTAATTCATCACCGACAGCTTCAACAGAGACAGACATGAGACAATCCAAGATATCAAGGAATTATTAAGACTCTCTTGAGAGACAGTTAAGCAGGAAAATACTAGCAGTGGAAACTGTCCAGGCATATGCAATATATGTCCGGCATAAAATCACCTCCAAATGTGGCAAAAAGTTCCCATCTTGGTATTCAATGAGTTATCACCAATACCAATAAGTTTTTCCCCGTGTCATACTTTAGATACTTTACCGCGGAACATGCAGCAAGTGAACATAATCTCATATGGATGGATTTCCCATCTACATTATCCATGTCAACACATGCATGGTATACGCTACTTATAAAAAGAAATGGAGTTTGGAAACTTACTTGTATAAGTAAGCAGCAATTCCCAAAATTATACACAACAAAACAATATCAATACAGAAATTCCGGCTCGATCTCAGCTGGAACATAACATAACTTTTAGTTAGAGCAGGAGGAAACCAGGAATTGGCCATAGATGAAAACTGAAGGAAACATAAGCTTCCAGAACAATCACCTGGTTAACAGTATGTTTAAGTCTAACATTGGTATTCTTAAGGTCAGAAGTGGCCTTGTCAACCTACAAAAAACGTGTATTAAAATTAGAGTGACTTTTATCCCTAGCAAGACGAAATAAAACACCAAATTCATCAAAGCATCTTTGAAACAATTAAGGGAGACAAAAAAATGTCACTCACCTTGGTATCAATTTCATCCATCAACGGCACTTGCCTATCGAATTCCTGCACGTATCGCAACATTCTTTATTTACTTGTGTGGATAATGCACCCACGCGACAACCAAAATTTAAGACAACTAAATATATTCCTCCACCCAATACAGCTTTAAAGATTTATCACGGCTTGCTTACCTCATCCATATCTTGAGCCATGTTTTTCAGTGTATCCAAACCTTCTGAAATCATATCCAGACCTTGATCCTGGAAAGTGTCAAAACAGATAAAAAGATAGAAATATTTGGGCATCATATGTAATGATCAAACAAAAGAGATACTACTTTCAATCAGAAAACCAGCCACAGTGCAACTCCACGTAAATGGCTTGCCTGTTTAATTTTCCTCATCTCATACTCCTGCCTAAATTGATCTGATGATTCCGAATGTTGGAAGTACTCATCATCAAACTGCCCATCTACTGTCAAATGAAAGACAACCAAATAAATAAATAAGCATAATTTTTATAAAAAAAATAACCATGATCTTTGAAACTTCCCCATCCCAACAAAATCGATGGCCATGGATAGTAGTATCCATATCTTGCACATAATTGAGTCTCGTTACTTCATTTCACTAAATTCATTCCTTTATTCCACTTATTAGTTATCTATTTCAGCTAAGCTAAATATGAAATTACCTCCAAACCTGATTATAATGCTAATAGATATTGGCCCACAATGTATGTCCGAGGAACTCTACCTCGTCTAGACTCAACATGATAAATTGTTCCAAAAGTTAACCTAATTTCATCCACCAAGACAATATTACCTACTGGCAACTACAAGCAACATGAAGAGAATTCTTCCTAAATAAATCTCCTACATATCAATCACTATGTAGTAGAAAAAGAAACGCCCAAAACAGATACAGAGTAAATAAACAAGTCCTCTCTTGTTCGTCAAATCCAGCGGCACATTTCATGATTACAATTCCTTGATTATTCTTTTTAAAATCTTATAAACAGACTTAAGGTATTTCAAAGAAAAAGCCTATTCACTAGAAACTTTATCATAAAGCAAGCACATCTACATATCATATGAAGTTTAAGATGTGAAAAGCCAGAATCAGATAGTGAAGAGGTAAGTCACAACTCACAAACACAAAAGGATGGCTAACAAAGGCCAGTACTACTAACCCTTCCCAACATATTTGCACACAATCGGTACTACTAGTTCTCATGGCCATCAAGATTTTGATTTATCATGCATGAATAAGTAAAAATTGACTAGAAACTTCCCAACCTATAAAATTACAGAAATTGAAAATGATAACCACCAACATTACAGGTATATCCTCAATAAATATAATAATCACCTGAATCAAACTTGATTTCAGCACGAGAGGCAGAAGATGTCCAACCCCCACCTTGTTTGGGTGCACCTGTAGTTCCATCCGGTATTGCTTGAATCCTATCTGGCAATGAAAGGACCAAATCATTACGAGCAGCAAACTCTTCTGAGGAAAGCCCTTTGACCTGAAAATGTACTTGAACAATTTAGGACCAACATGAGAAATTTATTTTTTGCTATGAAATGGGAAAGTAATTTTAAGGAAAAGTAAAATTTAAAAAATGCTGTACTTGTGCAATCAATAAAGAAAATTCGATTTCTTAGCCGCACTAAACAATATTCCAAATATAAGAATATATAACTTTTAGAATGATAGTAAACTGTTTATAAGTTGTCTCGGAGACGTGGATCGTAGATGCAGATGAAGGCCAAACAGGCTAAGAGCTACTGGACCAGCCAACAGAGTGCTAGTACTTTTTTGAGATAACATCATACTAGGTTTATTCACCCTATATGAAGTATCAATGTTATTTAACTATGGTAGTCATTTACAATGTCAGGAGACTATGATAAGATTTATGCATTAGAAGACTAACATAAAAAGAGCGCAAGTACAATCAAGGACAAAATTATAGAACATACGTACAACCAAGGACGAAGGGTGCTTTTTTTTCACATTTCACACAGCTTGAAGCTGTAGAGTCCGCATAAAATGTTGTGCCAACCAAACACCACATTTTGTTGACAGTTTAAAGCTGCGTAAAATGAAATGTTGTCATCTCATAGCTTTTCAGAGCTTAAAGCTGTGGAACCCACAATATTTTACAACCACATTACAAAATTGTCCCTCTGTACATTAAAAGTTTTCAATTACTTCTTATTGTAATACATTTTTTTGTAATTTTATCTACAACATTAATTTAATTGAAAAATGAACCAAACATTTCACAGTATTTTGTACAGCTTAAAATTGTGGACTTCACATTTTTTACACAATATTTTTCATAACTTTAAGCACAGCATTTTCCACAGTTTAAAGCTATGAAATGCAATTGTGAAACAAACGCACCCTAAATATAGGTCTTCTTTCACTTGGTATTAGTGGTCTTCCCTTATGCTTTTAGATGATCAGATCTGACACATAATCAAGTCGTACCAAAGTTGAAATTCACCATTTTTAGACCACATCAGGAGGTCAAAGTAACAATGAAAATTCAGAACATTAAACAAAGATGGAAGAGAAGCAACCTAAACTTGAAGATTTGTTCTGAGCTTTACAAAATTTCTCTCAAGGAAAGCAAAGAACGAACAATGAAATGAAAGTGGCAGAAAGTGGCCAAGATCAAGGGCCTTAAGGTTGACTAAATAGAAGAAAATCTCCTCCATGAGCTGGAGCTACAGATCATGCAGGCCGGGCACATAGGAAGAACAATCAGTACATCTGCAGGATTTGAGCCGCAGAATCCACTTTGAATTGTAAGCATACAAAAGACTATTTGTAAATCTGGACAAAATTGTATTTGGAGCTTTTTTTCCTCTCTCACAACCTCAATAAGCTCATATTAAGTTCCTATCCAACTTATCAAATAAAATCAAGTCCCTATCCAATTTAAACCATTATATGCCGTTTTTCAGTTGTTACGTTTGCAGGAGGTAGGCAGTCTTACATCCGGATCCTAAATTCCATAGTAGGAAGTGACATTACTAACGGTAATTGGTTAAACAAACCCACTCCTGCTCGAAAATTTAAATGAACACATAACATTTAACTGAAGGAATCCTCGTTTCACTGTAATGTCTTACTCCAAACAACTCACGATAAATTCATTTTTGAGCAGTCAAACATGAGATCGAATACAAACCTTCTTTAGCGCCAGCCGCTGCAATTTTGGGACCTCCTCCAGCAATCGAGCCTTGATCCTCCGAATCTCGGCATTCAAAGCAACTAAAGATGCCCTATTCTTCTCGTTTGAAGCTTTCTCTGCTTTCTGCAGACCAAATCACGAAAAGTATAACTAAAATGAAAAAGACATACAGTAGTTCTCCTTTCAATTTTTATTTTCAGATGAAATGCGGGCACATAAATCTAACTCAAAACGTAATATGCTATGCAACTGAAACAAACATCAAGTGGAACAATAATTTGTGGATCAGTTCCACTAGTTCTAGCGAGATCTAATCAGTGGAAGAGAATACGAGATAGATCTGAGGGAGACCTGCAGAGCGGCTTCAATGTCGGCTTCGACGGCGGCGTAGAGGCGTGCGAAGGCATCCTCGCCGGAAACATTAGAATCCTTCAGCTTTTCGACGTCATACTTGTCGTACTTCTTGCAGATCGCGTCTACTCTAGTTAAAATGTCGATCACGGTCATCTTAGGCTTCTTGCAGGGATTCTAGCTGGATTTCTCTAATTCAGCTTGAATTGGCATGGACTTGAAATCGCCAGGCATGACCTTTTTCTTTTTATCTTTTAAGCCCTTATACTTGGCACCAGGGTGAACGAGACGGTTTGGTTTGGGAGGACAGGTGGAGTGGGGAGTCATTTATAAAAGTTAATTTTTATTTAATATTTATAATTATTGAGAGAAGTTAAGAGCCGTTGGAAAAGTTTGTGAATGAACGTATTTCAATCCTTAATTTTGAGCCATTGGGAAAATGCATATTGGAAGGAATTTATAAATCTTTTTAAATACTTTACAGTATTCACACCAAATAAGAATTAGGAGGAGTTCGTTTGTTCGAACCTCTCTAAATCTCTCAAAACAATCCTCGTAAGTAAGGTCGTTATCTTTTCTTTTTTATCTTTTAAGCCTTATTCATTGTAAAAGCACTTCCCCATATAATTGATCATCTTCGAGATTCAAAAGCATTCAAAGTCATTTTCAAAAAAAAAACATTCAACGTCCCCAATTATGTAATATTGGATGTCAAGAGTCTTTATATATATATATATATATATATATATATATATATATATATATATATATATATATATTTTTTTTTTTTTTTTTTTTTTTTTTTGTTTATTGGGCAAATCATATAGAAGGATATGGTGATTTTGAATCTTAAAAGCAATTCTTCATTTAAAATCTTATACAAATAAAGATAAAATTATTAAATTATCAAAACTATTCATCTAATCTATTATGCGCGAATTTTGTGTTTTCATTTTCGACAATCATATCTCTCATTCCAGACATCCGATCGAAGCGAGACCATCACTATTGGAATGGTATCGCCGAGAAAAGTCCAACACCACCAATCTTGCCTCAATCCGATGTCAAAAACTGTCAGATTGAGGTAAAACTCATTTTGGAGCACAAAACATGTTTTGCCTAGATTCGACATAAAAAAAACCGCAAACAATTAAAAGAAGTTTTTGGGCATCACCAATGCTTCGATGTGGCTTTCCAGCGACAGCGGACCTCTGTTCTGGCCGCCACAGGTTAGGCTTTACTCCTCTCGTAGTCGCGCTTCTTTTGAAACTAGCAGCGATCATTTTGGTGGTCGGATGAAAAAGTTAGGCCAACAAACATGAAATCGTAATTTTAAAACTTTTTTTCTCTATATAACCTATATTTTTCTGTATAACTTTTATATATCTTTAGAATCACTTTTTTCTATACAACAAACCCAAAACTCAGATTCACTACTAAGACTCTATGTCCAAAATGATGAAACACAAGGTTCCGACAGAAAAATTAGACAACAAAATGTGAAATCACAGTTTTCATTATACTCCTAGTGCATAACTCACTTTTTCTTTTAACTTATATTTCTCTGTAGAACCTTTATTTATCTAAGAAATTTATTTTTCTCTGTTTGAAAGAATCAAAGCTTAGATTCACTATTAAAATTCTATGTCTCAAGTGATGAATCTTAAAGTTCGAATTCGCTAAACATTGACGGGCTCAAGGAATGAATTCGTTACTAAAATCATAAATGTCACGAGTGTTAAACTTTAGGGCCCTAACTACTAAACCCTAACAAGCACGGGTACTGTGTATACTGGGGTTCAAACTTTCAAAATTGGTTACAACTTTTGTTCCCTGTAGAGTAATTTTTTATCTATTCAACGGATCTAAACCCGGATTCGTCCCAAGTGATGAACCCGAAAGTTCGGATTCGCTAAAGCCAACAAATTATTACCATTGGTAGCACTCAGAGCAAGGCCTAGATAATTAGCCAATAATATTATCATAAATTGTACAATGTTATTATTTATGTAGAAAACATTTTTTCTATGTAAAATCTCCGAATCTTTTATGGTTGATTGAGGCGAGGCGAGTGGCATTGGAATCGCCCGACTAATATGAATCCAACACCACCGATCTCGCCTTGATCCATCTTCAGAAACGATTGGATTGAGGCAAAACGCGTTTTTTGTATCATATATTTTGGGAATATAGTATTTTGTACTTTTTATTGAGTGATTTGAATTCATTGGTTATAATGTTTATTTCAAAATTTAATTTTGTTTAAATTAGATTTCAAGACTCTTAGATTATATTGTAATCGGTACTTAATACAAGATATGGATCTTGAAGGCTAAAAATAGTGACAAATTATATACCCAAAAATCTACAATAAAAAAAGTCGATTGAGACCTTCTACAACCTACATATATATACTAGGTTGAACGAATCAGTGATAGCCACCGGAATGGTCTCAGACGATCAAGTCTAATGACGGAGTAGTGAGAGAAGTTAATAGGCTTTTAGAGAGAGAAGTGAAACTAGGAGAATGACCAAAGAGATTCAAGAGGCTTGAACTATTCATAGTTATATTATGCAACTCACGTGCATGGCACATGAGTTGCTTGAGCTGTCATGTGTCAAGTTTGTTTTGGGCTTGGGTCTTAGTTTAATATGTATTGAGTGTTGTTTTTATTTATGATGCTCAGTCTTTGGGCTTTTACTGAGCCTGATGGGCTCTAGTTGCACATGTATGTCATATATAGCTAATTAGCTATATGGGGTTCTGAATGGTTGTGCTAAGCAGACCGGTTAAGATGGACTGGCTCGTGAGCCTGATTGGGCTCCCAAGCCTCATGTGGGCTAACATGCCTTTACGTAGTACGGGCTCACAAGCCTTATGTGGGCCAACATGTCTTTATGTCGTACGAGCTCACAAGTCTGACTACTGACTAGGGCTGACAAGTCTTATGTGAGTCAACATACCTTTATGTCGTACGAGCTCACAAGCCTTATGTGGGCCAACGTGACTTTATGTCGTACGGGCTCACAAGCCTTATGTGAGCTAACATGTTTTATTGTCGTACGGGCTCACAAGCCTTAGTTGGGTCGACATGACTTAATGTCTTACGGACAACATGCCTGACTAATGTTTGCTAGCGTTTATGTCTAACGGAAAATGTGACCCAAGGAATTCTAAGTCATAGGACGGTTTTTTGCACATACTCAATTATATTTGTTGCGAAAATAGAGACATTTTCAATTATGTTAGTAATTATTTTTCTTCCATTTATGTTATAAGTATCTGAAGATATTAATTTAATGGATAGAGTTTTCATTATATTGAGATTTGGTGATATTAAAAGGTTAGATTTTGCTTCGAAATTTGAGTTATTAGTAGATTTTATTTTATGGAGTGCAGTGTTTGTCAAAGGAGTGCTAAATAGGCCAAATTTTTGTAGTCGAATATTAACCTAAATCTACATGACATGCTTTGTAAACATATTACATGAAAAATTAAAATTTTTAGAAATAAAATTATCTTGTTTGAAAACTCACAGTTCTTCCTTAAACGAAATTTTAAAACACTTTATGTCTTAAAATACATATTATATTTCGAAAAAAATTACATATTTATAATCAACAAGTAAATATCCATCGAACAATATCCATTATCAATAGGTTTTATTTAGTCATTTTTAATTACATTATTTTTTGGTACTAATATGTGGATTACGTAGGTTTCAGTGTTTATTTATAAGTATTGATATGAGCTTCTATATCGAAATTTCTTTAAACAAAATTTTAAAGCACTTTATCTCTTAAAATACATATTAGATTTCGAAAAAAATTACATATTCATAATCAACAAATAAATATCTATCGAACAAAATCCATCATCAATAGATTTTATTCAGTCATTTTTAATTACATTATTTTTTTGTACTAATATGTGAATTACGTAGGTTTCAGTGTTTAGGGTTTATTTATAAGTACTGATATGAGCTTGTATATCGATTTTTATATTATAAGCTAAACAATAAGTGTTAAACCGTAAGAGGAATAAATTCGTTAAACCCTAACGGGCTCTTGTATCGAATTTTTATGTTGTAACCTAAACAATAATTGTTATAAACCATAAAAGAAACAAATTCGCTAAACCCTAACGGACTCGTGTATAAGATTTTCATGTTGTAACTCAAAAAACTCGGATTTACTACTAAAATCCTAATCCCGAGTGCTAAACTCTAGGGTCCTAACTACTAAACCTTAATGGGTTCGAGTACCGAACATAATTTCAATAAAAATGCAAAAAATAACAAATATATATTATACTATCATATTTTAATAAAATTTCAGTTTGAATAGACAGTTTACACATCACATATGTGGATTACATTGTTTTTAAAAACATTGTAATTGAAAAAACGCAATAAAAACTATTGGCAATGAGTTTTATTAAAAATATTTTTATGCGCTGAGTTCTAATTTGTAATTTTTTTGAAATCCAACATGTATATTTAGAGATAAAATGTTTTAAAATTTCGTTTACGAAAAAATAAATAAAAAATCTGTTTAATTAATTTTTGAAAAAGTCCAACATTGCTCACCTACATGAGGTGTCATATAAACTTGGGTTGACTTGCGCTACTAAAAATTGGATTCACATTTTTGTTTGTCAAATCATAAATGTCAGAAGAAATTAAAGTCATAACTAAACAATTTTTTCCTGTTAAAGTGTAGGGGTAATTTTGTTCATAAAAAATTGGGGACTTTTATTGGTGCATAAACTTTGCTTGAATCTATTTGTACACCAACCTTTTCCTCAAAAATATATCCATAAATTTCTCAATTTTTTTATTTGATGAGATAACGTGCTCAATTGGACAACGAAAAAGGCATAAAAATTCTAAGCTGTTCAATGTAAATTAGAAATATTTTAGGTATTTTTTCACTGTTTATTTTTTTATTTGACAAAAAAAACCTTTAGATACTTAATCCCAATCAAAATAAATTCATAATTATTAAAAATAAAATAAAAAAGACTGAAAAAAAAGAGAAACTAAAAATGTTATTGTGAAACTGCGCCACAGGGAATGAAGTCTCGATTATTCTAGGCTTGGGTAGGAAGGTGCGTGAACGGAACGGTAAGACCAGTTGTTCTTGTCGATTATTCTAGACTTGGTTAGGAGGTGCCGGGTGCGTGAACGGAACGCTAATTGTTCGTTTCCTTCGCGATTTAGGATTTCCAATTACCTGCTTGAGTCGGTCTAACAGCTCTATATAATCATCGCCTTCAATCCTCCTCTCTACTCGCACAAATTTTTCTTTTTCTGTTCTGTTGATTTCTCTCTCAAATCAAGATGCAGATCTTCGTCAAAACTCTGACTGGCAAAACCATAACCCTAGAAGTTGAGACCTCCGACACCATCGACAACGTTAAGGCTAAAATTCAAGATAAGGAGGGGATTCCTCCGGATCAGCAGAGGCTGATATTTGCCGGGAAGCAATTGGAAGACGGCCGTACCTTAGCTGATTACAACATCCAAAAAGAATCGACTCTTCATCTGGTGCTGCGATTAAGGGGAGGCATGCAAATCTTCGTCAAGACCCTTACTGGGAAGACGATTACTCTTGAGGTCGAGAGCTCCGACACGATCGACAACGTCAAGACCAAGATACAGGATAAGGAGGGAATTCCACCTGATCAACAGAGGTTGATCTTTGCCGGTAAACAATTGGAGGATGGACGTACTCTTGCGGATTATAATATTCAGAAAGAATCCACGCTCCACCTGGTTCTGAGGCTTCGCGGAGGTATGCAAATCTTTGTTAAGACGTTGACAGGCAAGACGATAACTCTGGAGGTTGAAAGTTCTGATACGATAGACAACGTGAAGACTAAGATTCAAGATAAGGAGGGCATACCACCGGACCAGCAGAGGCTGATCTTTGCTGGGAAACAGCTGGAGGACGGGAGGACTCTTGCGGATTACAACATCCAAAAAGAGTCTACCCTGCATCTTGTTCTGAGGCTTCGTGGAGGGATGCAGATTTTTGTCAAGACCCTCACTGGTAAGACCATCACTTTGGAGGTGGAGAGTTCTGACACTATTGACAATGTCAAAACAAAGATACAAGATAAGGAGGGGATTCCACCGGATCAGCAGAGGCTCATCTTCGCTGGAAAACAGCTAGAAGATGGACGTACTCTTGCAGATTATAATATTCAGAAGGAATCTACCCTTCACCTTGTCCTTCGTCTCCGTGGTGGTCGTCTCTAGACGTGACGTTTGCTTCTATCTAATCGTTCCTTTGTGCCCATTTAGTTTCATGCTTCTTCGCTTATACTTCTGTCAGTAGTTAATAATGTTCTTTAATAACAGTTGCTTTAATTCTCAATGATGTTTCATCCTTCACTTGTGTTCTATATTCTCTTCTATCACTCTTTTTCCCCTTACTGTTATGAATCATATTGGATGTATAAATCCCCATCACAAGGCAAGCAGCCCCAGTCTGGGCCAAGCGATTTGAATGTGGTTTTGGTGCCTTTGAATGAACAAAGTAAAGACGTTGAGAACAATTCTGAAATAATTAGGCGGAGACTTAAAAGACAGAACACGCCACAATGACGACGGATTACAAAGAAGTAAAATTGAGAATGAATTTCAGAATCGGGAGACTCAACTAAACAATCATAGCTCCAAATGAGGAGGTTTCTTTCCTCCTTCAAAACTGCCTTTTTTTTGTATGTTCAGATGGGCTTGGCTTGTTGAGGACTGAGCAAAATTCTCATATAACAAGGCTGGGACTTGAAAGACAACCATAACGTGTAACAGTGACATATTACAAGAAGTAAAACTGAGAAATCACGATGCGAATCACTCCCAGCAATCCTATCTAACTAAGCAATGACACAAAGAAAATGGTTTCTTTCACTCCTCGAAACTCCCCTTTTTTGCGAACACAGTATCCATATATTGCTACTTGTTTGTAATTTGGGCTGGGGTTGGCTTTTCCGGCCTGCTTCATGGCTTCCTGACTGCATGACACTGACACCTCTCAAGAAGAAGCTTGACTTCCATTGGATTAAAAGGTAGTATAGAACTTGCAGTCTTGGCAGAGTCATGTGCAATCAACGGAGAGTAGAACGAACATCTTCCTGACATTTACTTCCAGCAAAACAAGATATAGGACTTGAAGATTGAATTAACAAAATATAAATTAGAAGACAAAACTAGCAAATCATCATGAATGAGTACACTGATGAAAGAACAAAACTAGTTTTTCAGTGTTAGGCCAGATATTGTCTTGATATCTTGCACATTACACATGCATATTTTTCTTCGCTGTATTTTGGAATAATATTCAATAAAACATAATTGAGGGTCTTAAATCTTAAAAAACCCGATTCCCATATTTATACATATGAGATGAGTTGTGCCAAACATAAGGAGAAGATTTATCACCAGAGTCAATGGCGCACCAGCATTTTGAGTTTGAGTTGTCCTGTGATATATTTAGGATTGGCTTCAAGGCCACACATTGAAAAAATTTTGGACGCCTAATGACAAACTCTAAGCCAATAATCAAGATTCAAGGAAGCAATTATAATAACTTTTAATCTCCATTAATTAAGCACAAAATATTATATATTGTCGCATTTCACAAACAATTTTAATGACTTTTAACCTTCACTAATTAAGTACAAGTATACACATTATCTTATCAAATAGAACAACAAAAGGACTTGATAATAATTGATGTTCTGCTCAAATTCATGCTCAAATTCATCCAAAAATAAGTAAAAGAAGAGTCCAAAACGGTAATCAATGATAAGCAATGGAGAACAAGAAGAAAAAGCTACCCACAAAGAACTGCAAATAGGGTAAGTGGGTGTGCGAAAAAGGCAAATGAGTGGGCTGAGGCTTATGGCCAATGAGGTAATTAGGTAATGGACTAAGGCTAAGTATATTAAGTTTTTTTTTTGCTTGGGATGTAGTGTGAACATGGGTCTGCACCTGTCAGAGCCAATCGTTGGCGAGCTCGAACGGAGCTTGAAAAGATTTATTGATCTCATAGGTTTGACGGGCCAGCCGGCCAGGCTCATTAAAAAATCTTTGCCCGAGTTGGGTCGAATCGTGCTCAAAGCAATAATGAATTTTAAATGTAGTTCCATTCTCTGACCGTCTATTTTGCCAGATTCTTACTGGCAGCCTCATCATCAAATTACCTTTCAGCTAACAGTCTCAAAGCATCCATCGACAATTCTGACATGTGCATAATTCAATATGTGAATCAACTTTGAACCTGTAAATACAATTGGGCTCAACGCTTAATGAGTTAAAGGGACCCAAGCAATCAAGGCTGCACAAGGATATTGGGTTTCCGATTTATCAAGTATGCCTAACCCGGATTTATAATGATCAGGTATAATCCGGCTCGAACCCTTTTTTTTGGGTTCTAATTTCACGGAATTTCAAGTGATCAGGTGACCCAATAATCCAATTACTTTTTTTTAAAAAAATCAAAAGCAATTCCCTTACCTTAACCTGGGACTTTAAAATTGAACTATCGACCGGATTTATTGTTTCTAAAAAGCGACTGGGACGTATCAAATCCAGTTCTTTGGGCCAGAATACGGTCCATTATGTAGGCCTACAAGCAATATAGAAACGAAATTTCAGGCCTAAAATTGTAAACCAAACAAGTCCAGCCGAGCAAGAAAACTTTCCAATTACAAGTCGGCAGACCAAATTCGCATTGATTTGGTATTAAACAATCATGAATTTTAATGCCATTTACGTTTCGAATGAGGAGTCTAGAACATTCCAGCCTACCGCAGAAGATATCCACGCAATAATATTCTTTTTATTTTTGAAAAAACTTTTATTTTATTTTATTCTGATATTCATGAATACTATTGCGTATTTTCTTTTGATTTGATATTTTTAAAATATGTTTCTACGAGCCTAGAATATTCGAGGCTTGGCCAAGAGTTACGTGATCAGTGACGAAAAGTGATCCCTTTCTTTTGCGGATTAGGGTTTCCAATTCCGTATTTGAATCGGTCTACCTTCTCTATATAATCATCAGCGTGAGCCCTCTCAGACCAACTCGTTCTTCGCACTAATCAGTCTCTCTTTCAATATCTTTCGAAATTCTCCGTTCTTCTTTCTTCTGAAATCAAGATGCAGATCTTCGTCAAAACCCTCACGGGCAAGACCATAACCCTAGAAGTTGAGAGCTCCGACACCATCGACAATGTCAAAGCCAAAATACAGGACAAGGAGGGAATTCCACCGGATCAGCAGAGGCTGATCTTCGCTGGGAAGCAACTAGAGGACGGCCGTACTCTCGCCGATTACAACATCCAAAAGGAATCAACTCTTCATCTGGTGCTTCGATTGAGGGGAGGGATGCAGATCTTCGTCAAGACTCTCACCGGCAAGACTATAACTCTAGAGGTAGAGAGTTCCGACACTATCGACAACGTAAAGGCGAAGATACAGGATAAAGAGGGGATTCCTCCGGATCAACAAAGGCTGATCTTCGCTGGCAAGCAACTGGAGGACGGCCGTACTCTCGCCGATTACAACATCCAAAAGGAATCCACTCTTCATCTCGTGCTTCGATTGAGGGGAGGGATGCAGATCTTCGTCAAAACTCTTACCGGCAAGACTATCACTCTTGAGGTGGAGAGTTCGGACACGATAGACAACGTGAAGGCAAAGATCCAGGATAAGGAGGGGATTCCGCCAGATCAGCAGAGGTTGATCTTCGCGGGAAAGCAACTGGAGGACGGCCGTACTCTGGCCGATTACAACATCCAAAAGGAATCGACTCTTCATCTGGTGCTTCGATTGAGGGGAGGGATGCAGATCTTCGTTAAGACTCTCACTGGCAAGACTATTACTCTTGAGGTGGAGAGTTCGGACACGATTGACAACGTGAAGGCAAAGATCCAGGATAAGGAGGGGATTCCGCCGGATCAGCAAAGGCTGATCTTCGCAGGCAAGCAACTGGAGGATGGTCGTACTCTCGCCGATTACAACATCCAAAAGGAATCGACGCTTCATCTGGTTCTGAGGCTTCGCGGAGGTATGCAAATCTTTGTGAAAACATTGACAGGCAAGACGATAACTCTGGAGGTTGAGAGTTCTGACACGATTGACAACGTAAAGGCAAAAATACAAGATAAGGAGGGGATTCCACCGGATCAGCAGAGGCTGATCTTTGCTGGGAAGCAGTTGGAGGATGGGAGAACTCTTGCGGATTATAACATCCAGAAGGAGTCTACTCTGCATCTTGTTCTGAGGCTTCGTGGTGGGATGCAGATCTTTGTGAAGACTCTGACTGGCAAAACAATTACTCTGGAGGTCGAGAGTTCTGATACCATTGACAACGTCAAGACGAAAATCCAAGATAAGGAGGGAATACCGCCGGATCAACAGAGGCTCATCTTTGCGGGAAAGCAATTGGAGGATGGGAGGACTCTTGCCGATTACAATATTCAGAAGGAGTCGACCCTCCACCTTGTCCTCCGTCTTCGTGGTGGTTGTGATTTCTAAGTGACTGGCGTCTAGATATTAGTATTCTGGTCTTGTTGGTTGGTGTCTACTGATTTACTATTTGGGTTCCATATTAGTGATGTTTTTTATTCGAATGCTGCTTCTGTCTTTTCATGAACAAAAGTTTATTTCTTTTGTAATGGAAGTTTATGAATTCTGTTATCAAATATAATAGTTCTGCATTTTCTTAATTCCCTGTGACATGATTTTTATCAGAGATATGTTCGTAATAATGTATGCTGTTTTACTTTTTAGTTGTGTTCTCTTGCGGCGTTTTCCTGGTTGTGTTCTCTTGTTGCTATTCCACCTGAACTTGGGGTTAGATCGTTAATGGTTTTTGTCTTTGTGGTTTAGAAGCCGTCTGCATGAGGAAATGTGGAATGCAACATTTGGATGTGCATGACCTATGAACGATTTGTGGATTATTTATTCCTCTAGGTGTCTGGTCTATTGTGAGTTAGCGCTGTTGCTTTGTGGATCCAAAAGAGGGGAGTGAGGACGGTAACAGAAGCTTAGGGAGAGCATAGTAAACAGAAACGATTATGTCCTTGTCGATTAGGTTGTTCCTGCCGAAACAAAAATTGGTCCTAATTGTGTATTAGTTTTTTATGCAGAGTGAAAGAAGAATATTTAGTTTCAAATGGACTGTTTGTCATTGGATTGTTAAAGGGTATAAATTTGTGATGTTGCATCTGTACTGTAGTATTATCATCCATTTATCTAATTTGTGTTGTTTAATGTATTATGTTTCTTCTGTAGAATTGGTTTGGTTCATTATCTGGTGATGGTGATGAGCTATTATAGAATAACCAATAAAGTTTATTCATTTGTTCTCTATCCTTGGTCACTTTTTCTCTCTTTAATCTTAGTTTTTGATCATGTCGTTCTTGGGCTTTCCAATTTCAATGGTGTGTTTTCAGAATTCTTGACTGATGTTGCATCATAAGCAAAGAAATCCCTTGGCTGATGTCTCTTCAGTTTATTTGTTCTCTTAGTTGTAATTCTAATAGTTGATGTGGGGTGAAAGTCTTTGCTCATCTAACCATTTTGATACTTCATACATGGATTTCATGAGATATGAAATTGCTGCTAAACTTTGTTATCTAGTAATAACTACTGGTTTTAGCTATTATCTTCCAAATTTCTTGGTCGGTGCCAGTAGGAAGGAGGTGGGGATGGGAACGTGCGTGAGGTCTCTATGATGATCTGTTACTACAGTTCTTATAGTACTGGATGCTACATTGCTAGACCATTGTTGTTGGGTTCTTCAGTCCAAGAAGTTACTTTAGCATCTGTTTTCTTGACAACAATTTCTTTCTTGCTTCTGGAGAGTGGAGGGAGGCTTTATTGAACCCTGCTTACAGTTGATATCCCATATTTCCATCAGTATTTACTTTTTGTTCTGTATTAAGGAAGTTTTCAGGCAACACCTGAACCACTAGTTCGAGTGGAGATGATGGTGTGGATTAATTCAGCTAGGAAATCAGGGTTCAAGTCCCATCTCCTCCCTCAGACGGTTGTAAGCAGTGGGGAAAACATTTTTTCCAATCTTAGGGTGATTTTTTTTGGGGGCGTACTTTTAGTAAGATTTGTAATTTTGCTGCAAGTGTACTTGGTAGAGTTTTACTTGGGAGAACTACTTCACAAGCTGGAAAGTCATAAAAAAAAATTAAAAAAAAAAGAAGAAAGAAAGAGAGAAAATACTCTCTTGAATAAGATCTCGCTTAGAGATTGGGAATACAAGAGTATTATTATATGACAAGTAACATATGTGGAGAATTTTACAATGTTTTAGATATGGTTTTTTTCTCCTTCTTTGCTTAATGGTACAGCATTTATTCTTTCAAGTGCTGTAATGACAACAAGGCTTTGGGATATTCATATATGCAATCCGCAGTAAACAAAACTATTTCGTCTTTGCTTGGCATGAAATTGGGTGATTCTGTCGTTTCTCCATCACGAATTCACGATGTGCTCTACTTGCATATATAAAATCCATAATTGCTTACTTTCAGTGCCGTCCACCAAAGATTTGCGTCCCAATCCACTGAAGGATTTGTGGGCTTGATAGTACATGGGCTACTACTATTTTGCTACAATGTGTTCCATGTCCATGGACGAAAGTGGACAGAGGTCGAATATACAAGTGGCGGGGGAGAATTTTTGAAATTTTGTATAATAATATACTTAAAAAATAAGATTTTTATTATTAGATATATATTAGAAAAAGAAGCCCCAAAAATATAATCTAATGGGCTCACATTATAACATAATTAATGGATTTAAACAAACTCAATTGGTTAATAGGGCTAATTTTTTTCCTTAAGATCACAACCCAAAGAAACTTAATTTAGTTCAGATTTAATTTAGTCCACAACCCACCTGATACTTATCTTTATATTTAGAGAGGGGAAAAAAGGCAAAATGATTAATAAGACTTTCTCCACTAAAATATACAGAACTCTTTTTGTTCAGTTGTTGAGAGTGCAGATTAATGTAAAAAAAAACCCCCATAAACTTATCTTTTGTGATAATTAAAATTTCATTTTCAGAGACTATTGCTTGAAGAGTAGACTTCCAAACACAAAAAGAAAAGTTGGCAAGAACTAATAAATTTCCAAAACGAACATATGTCAGCCAAAGGACGCCATTAACTACCATTCACGATCATAGACCATAACGTTATGGTTTTCACTATATTAGCATTTTTCTGTCACGATCGAGCAAGCACACTTCTTGTGTAAAATGCATGTAATCATGTCGATGTTGCACACTTGCAGAGCACTATCTAGCTTAATTAGTAAACAGTATCGTGGAGAATCAATGCTTTCTCAGTAAACTAAAACGAGGGGCGTCACAAGTAAACCACCCATATACATATTAAGTAACACACACATATATATATACACACACACACTTATATACTCAGGACAAATTAACGAATAACCTTAAGTTTAATCTTCTTGGTTTCCATGTTTTGAAGAAGATGCATAATGGAGTAAAGTAATCATGGATTGTTGTGGAAGGATAAGGAGCAATCATTTATAGATGTTTCTTCTAAGCTACCTCTTGCTTCTCTACCATATATATGTCATGAATAATTAATTATTTTCCTTTGATAATTGATCAATCAAACTCTCTAATATATATTTAGAATATATTTAATTATTTTGTTACCGTACTGTTTGGCCTACAAATGGTGTCTTTTTGGGTAGAGTTATTGGAGGGGAGTCCAACGCTTATCCATCCTTCATCATTTTGGGTACATGGCATGTCTCTATTGACTGCTGAAAAGCTTAGCGATAGCGAGAGCCATAGCCATTAGTCAATGGATCTATAATTAATGATTTTATTCTTGAAAAAAAAATTGAACAAATTGAGCAATAATGGTGATGTGCAGGTCCACTCGCTTGGAGTGGTGAAAATTTACCGAAAGGTCAGAGAAAGTGTGGTGGCGGCAATGCGGATTTGCGTAATGCTGCTGCCCCCCTTGTTTTATTTATTTTTAAGATATAATATATTTTTAAAAATATATATATAAATAATGGATAAATAGTATTTTAACCTGTGGATCATGTATTCAAAATTTGCCATCTTTTGAAAAGAAATTTATAAAAAATAACATGTTACAACCTACACACTTTACTCAATGTTCTAAGAATCGGACCGGACTGGTGTAATATCTGCTCGGTTTGACTTATCATATCGGATGATAGAGTCTGATCATGTTAAACTGGATAAAGCCGATAACTGTTGAAATCGATAAATGGACCCGGTTAGATAGATTCCTGAATAAAATAATAAATTAGTTTATTAAACTTTAGAATTTAGAAATTATCAAATTAGTGATTACTAAATTAGGCGATTGAGAAATTAAAAACTAAGACGCTAGGGGTAACATACATAAATACCTAGTATTTGTCTTATAATATTAGTCATATAATGTATAAATCAATATATTTCGCTGTATTTTTTGTTGCTGTGGTTAAACCTGTAATCAGTGCCCTTATGGGTTTGACTACCAGTTCGATTTTCACAACACTGACTTTACTTTGCATTCAACGATTTAGAACCATTCAACATTATTAAAAAAATCATTGATATTTATTATTTTTAATAATTTATTTGAAAATATTAATATCAAAAAATAAAAAAACTGAACTAATGAAGGAATAATAAAAAAGAACCTCATGCCCCCAATACATGAGAACGTGGCGTGTGACTTGTGAGGCTTGCACCAGTTGTCATTTCCTCCTATATAAGGCTTGTCACACTCCCTCTATTAATCACACACAACCTCAAGAAGCCCCCAAAAATGGCCACCAGACTTCATTCTTCTCTCTCAACTTCCATGTTTTTCCTCCTCTCATTGCTCTTGCAACTTCATTCTGGTATTCTCTTATAATACATTCCTCCACTTTATATCCATCTCCTATTCCAGTGCATATATATGTATATGCGTGTGTGTGTGTATATATATAGTTTGTAACATGTAACCAGCAGACCCTTGAAGTTTGGTCAATTAGTAGTTATTGCTTTGGCACTGGAAGCTCACAGATTTTCTTTTTGTTTGGTTTGAACAGGTACGAGTGAACTTCAGTTGGATTACTATGCACAAACTTGTCCAAAAGCCGAGGAGATAATCAAGCAAGAAGTAATCAAGCTGTACAACAAACATGGGAACACTGCAGTTTCATGGGTCAGAAATCTCTTCCATGACTGCATTGTTAAGGTACTGTTTCACCAATTAAATTTCTCCTTAATTATTAACTTCAATCTCTGTAATGTATTTCTTAATTGGCTAATAAGCTTCTCTCTTATTGCAGTCATGCGATGCATCTCTCTTGCTGGAGACAGTAAACGGCGTCGTATCAGAGCAGGCATCAGAGAGAAGCTTGGGCATGAGAAACTTCAAGTATGTGAGCACTATCAAAAAGGCTGTAGAGACTGCTTGCCCAATGACTGTCTCTTGTGCTGATATCGTTGCTCTCTCTGCTAGAGATGGCATTGTCATGGTAGATTCTCAGTACCAAGTTTTCATAATTATTTAATTAATTAGCTCTAATTAATATTTATTAACTTGTAGTTAGGAGGACCAAGAATTGAAATGAAAACAGGGAGGAAGGACAGCAGAGAAAGCTATGCAGCGGCAGTTCAAGACTTCATTCCCAATCACAACGATTCTTCCTCCTCGGTACTTTCTCGATTCCAATCCGTCGGACTGGATGTCGAAGGAACTGTTGCTCTATTAGGTACCAATTCACTTAATTAATACATAAAAAGGAAAGCTTTATCGGCATAATTTCGCTAACAATGGGGACTGCTTGAATGGGCATTGCAGGAGCCCACTCGGTGGGCAGAGTTCACTGTGTCAATCTAGTCCACAGACTCTACCCGACTGTTGACCCGACGCTAGATCCGGATTACGCGGAGTATCTTAAGAGACGATGCCCGACAACAAACCCAGATCCGAAGGCAGTACTATATTCAAGAAATGACCGGGAAACACCGATGATAATTGACAACTTTTACTACAAGAACTTATTGAAACACAGGGGACTACTCATTGTGGACCAACAATTGGTTTCTGATCCAACAACTTTGCCTTATGTGCAGAAGATGGCAGCTGATAATGGCTACTTCTATGACCAATTCGCTAAGGCCGTGCTGGTGTTGTCGGAAAATAATCCTTTAACTGATGACCAGGGAGAGGTTAGGAAGGATTGTCGCTACGTTAATAGCAACTAGAAATGTTGTTTAAAGAGCATTATTTGGCTCTTAAGTTTCAATTTGTATAATAAACTGTCAAGTTTGATAGTCTTGTAAGAGCAATCACAATAACGTAAATTTGATGCTTATGTTAAAATCATATATTGGATCTCATTTCTATCACACGGAAAGTTAAGTCACATAATGACTCAAATCAACAAAACATGTCTTTCAATGCAGTCACATTATCAAAACACAAATTTATATGCAATTTACTCTCGCCATTTTAATCAAGCCAATAACTTTCATTTCCTTTATATTATCTTATTAAATTTACACCAAAATCAATATTGTATCTAACATTTACTTCAAAAAGTCAAGTCATATATTTATTTACATCAACAAAACATGTTTTTCAATTCTCAATGTAATTACATCAGCTAATATACCAAAAATAACCTCATGAATCAGAAAATGACACGTGTCAATAAAGACAGCTCATCCCAGTATGGATTATGGTGTTACGACCCAAGTTAATGCTGATCACCCATTACCGGATGCGACCTAGAACATATCATTGTATATGCCACGGCCCGAGTATGTCTCCCTGACCTGGATTCCGGTAGGTCCAACGTATGATTATTACAAACGTCTTTCTTATGATATGTAAGTCGTGCTGGCCTGAACGTCCCCGATTCTGACCAATGTCCTTTCTTCATTAGAAGACTAATTCATCAAGAGTCCAATTCTGATTAGGAAGAGGAGTTCTAAAAGGACTAAGCATCCGATAAATATGCTCAACCAATAGATGAAAGAGTTTTACCGCACATAAAACTCGGACCATCCAACCCTATAAAAGGGAGCCTCATTCTCAGGTAACTTTTCTTAATCACGACTCACTGTTTAGACTGAGAGAAAGCTCTGCATACAGGGACACTTTTACTAACTGAGTCCATATTGACTTGAGTGTTAGAGCGCCTACGCCTGAGGACAATCTCATGCGAGTTTTTAGCTCACGTTTATTCACACTGTTTTCAAGATATTCACTTGCAGTAGCGTGAACCTGACCAATTGATCATCATATCGACTCTGACACGTTTCTAACGTCATTATCAACAAAACATATATTTCAAATCCAATGTTACTAACCCATCAAATTGCATCATCGCAATTGCGTACGTAAAAATGACGGTCAAACTTGATGAAAATGTACGAGTAATGCTTTATCTGTTCTGTGGCATGTATAAATCCCACTAGAGAAGAAAAAAATCAACAAATTTTAGCGAACCTATAGTATCACATACAATTTGAGAGACAATTTTCTAATTAAAACGCAGGCCCAAAAGCTCTATGAGCCTGTGGGTTGCTTTTTGGGCCTAGCCTTTGCTCACAATATTTTATCATTTGACCACAACGGGATCAAAGTAAATCCTAAATGGTTGATTAGAATCGATTTAATTGGGTTCAAAGGGGATGAGACTGTAATTATTTTAGCTGTAATTACCTCCAAATCATGACTTTGTTTTATTTATTTCATTTTTTTACGCCAGTGAGTATTTTTGGTGATGATAATGGTATAATATAGTTGATTTTAAAAAATAATTACTTAAATTCTAAATATTAATTTAATCCATAAACACTAATTCATAACTCCTAAAACCTAATGACATAAAAAAAAATAAAAAATAAAAAATAAAAAATTTGGGATGTGATTACAGCTAATTCTAGTTCAAGTAATTATGGCCCCACTTTTTTCCTGTTTAAAGTATGAAGAGTTGAAGACAAAGTGGTGTATAAGTACAATTTCAAAATTTTGCTGAAATTCTGAGTCATTTTATCACATGTAGTGACAGAGTAGAATTTTATCCAATCACATTAGTCGCTTAGAGAGTTTGGTCAATTAATAGTGAACTGCACCCACAACAGCCAAAACATAGGTGGCAGCCCCCTCCGACTGCCCTATCTGGACCGTCGGATCGACTTAATCACGATAAAACATAATGATTGGATTTCTTGAAATGTCCACAACTAACTCTAGGGGTCCCACCACTATAATGTGGACACTAGAGCACATGCACTTCGGGATGGCAAAAATGTGTTGGATTTGGATGATCGATTTGTTCGAAAAAATATTTTTATTTAAAATTAAATTCAGATCCAAACATAAAAATGTTCGTTTTAGTTGTCTAAACTTTGGACTCGAATTCAGATTGTATTATTGTGATATGAGTATAATCAATTAAGTACGTCTGAAAATTCAAATTAATTTGAGTCTATACATATAAATATCTCATGAGTATTATGTGTTGTCTAATCCGGATCCTAACTTTTGTCATCCCTAGATACAAATATGCAGTAATGTCAAATTTGTACTATTATATATTCATATATTTTATTAACGTAAACAAAAATACAAAATACACACTTCAATCCTTTTAATAATAAAAATAAAAACCTTGCTCCTACAGCAACGCAATCATTCGCAAGAGATCAAGCTCCGTAAATTGGAAGACTCGCAATCCCACGCAATATTCCATACAATATGACATGGTGGGTCATTATTATTCCCTCCTGCATATTTCCACGTGCTTACGTGTCCGTCCAAGAAGCTGACGTGGCGGGGCATGCGTACGTTGTAATCGATCCCCAATAGTCGTAGGGTAACGTTTATTTGACTAAATACATGTGCAATTATGCATTTAACTGATTAATATAATTTTGTTCAACCCATGGAAATTTGAACGAACAGTGCCCACTCTAATAACGAGAGCGTGACATGCACGCCTTCTGCAGCCACGTGCGAGCATGAGCCGTACAAAGTGTGAATTGAAAGCAGAAGATAAAAGAAAAGGAAAAGAAACTTTCTTTGGCCACCGAAAAATAACCGTTACGGGCCTCCACGTGTCGGCATGTCCTCCACCTGTCTCCTTCAAGCGCCTTTGGATTCCATACCCCCAATTGTGTTCCTCGGTCTTTTGTCCTTCGGTGGTTTTGTTTTAAGGCAAAGAATACAACCTCTCCTCCTCTCTCTCTCTCTCTCTAAATTCCCGTGACTTCACTCCACTCTTCTTCTCTGAAATATCTTCAAACTACGCCACAGCAAGTCTATAATGGCGATTCCCTGAAAATCAAGAAATGTTCTCTCTTTCTTCCCATTTTTCACGCTTTACTACTTTCTTGTTCTGCTTGCTGCTCTGTTTCTTCAACAATCTAGTGATTATTGCCACAGCAACTACTGAATTCGATTTTGGGACCTTGACCTTGAGTAGCCTGAAGCTTATTGGAGATGCCCATCTGAACAATGGGAGTGTCAGACTCACTCGTGACCTTGCCGTCCCTAATTCTGGCGCTGGAAGGGTCCTGTACTCCAAACCCGTCAGGTTCCTGCAGACTGGAACACGCTCTCCGGCAAGTTTCTCCACTTTCTTTTCGTTCTCCGTCGCCAATTTGAACCCGTCCTCCATCGGTGGTGGACTTGCCTTTGTAATCTCGCCGGACGACGAGACAATTGGAGACGCTGGAGGGTTCCTGGGGCTTCTCGGTGAGAATGGAGTCGGGCCGGGATTTGTAGCTGTTGAATTCGACACTCTCATGGACGTGGAGTTCAAAGACATTAATGGTAACCATGTCGGTTTGGATCTTAACAGTATGGTCTCTCCGCAGGTAGGCGATTTGGGTGCTGTAGATATCGATCTCAAAAGCAGCAATCTTGTCAACGCCTGGATCGAGTACGATGGGTCAAGTCGGGTTTTTAATATCTCGGTTTCCTACTCTAATCTGAAACCTGAAGTCCCAATTCTTTCATTTCCTCTTGATCTTGATCACTATATTAATGACTTCATGTATGTTGGGTTCTCGGGTTCCACACAGGGGAGCACAGAGATTCATAGCATCGAGTGGTGGAGCTTTAGCTCTTCTTTTGAGTCATCAAGTTCGGGCTCTGATTCGGGTCCGGGTTCGGCTTCAGTTCCGCCGCCCCCAACGACCAGTTTGATGAACCCAACGGCTAATTCGGTCAAGTCACCCCCGCCTTCATTGGCTCCTACAGGGTCTGATTCGAGCACTAGTACCCAACAGAGGAGCAGCAAGTCTTCTTCTTGTCATAACCAGCTTTGTAAGCAAGGTCCAGGGGCTGTTGCAGGGGTTGTGACTGCTAGTGCTTTCGGTTTAGCCATTTTCGCAGGTGTTCTCGTCTGGGTATTCTCCAAAAGATTCAAACCAGAAAAGAAATCAGAGTCATTTGCATCGGAGATTATCAGAATGCCAAAGGAATTTAGTTATAAGGAGCTCAAATCAGCTACAAAATGCTTCAATGCGAACAGAATTATCGGCCATGGTGCATTTGGTATAGTTTATAAGGGAATACTGCCCGAGACTGGTGACATTGTAGCCGTGAAGAGATGTAGTCATAACAGTCAAGGAAAGAATGAATTCTTATCTGAATTGTCGATAATTGGAACTCTCCGTCATAGAAATTTAGTTAGGCTTCAAGGTTGGTGCCATGAAAAAGGTGAAATTCTATTAGTCTACGATTTAATGCCTAATGGGAGCCTCGACAAAGCTCTGTTTGAAGCAAGAACACCATTGCCATGGCCACATAGACGAAAAATTCTACTTGGTGTTGCATCCGCATTGGCATACTTGCACCAAGAATGTGAAAACCAGGTCATTCATAGAGACATTAAGACGAGCAATATAATGTTGGATGAAGGATTCAATGCCAGATTAGGAGATTTTGGGTTAGCAAGGCAAAGTGAGCACGATAAGTCACCGGACGCAACGGTAGCTGCAGGAACAATGGGATACTTGGCACCTGAATATCTCTTAACAGGAAGAGCTACTGAGAAAACTGATGTGTTCAGCTATGGAGCTGTGGCTCTTGAGGTTGCTAGTGGGAGAAGACCCATTGAAAAAGAAGCTAGTGGAGTTGGAAAAGTGGGAGTTAACAGCAATTTAGTGGAGTGGGTCTGGAGTTTACACAGAGAAGGGAGGCTATTAATGGCAGCAGATGCCAGACTAAGTGGAGAGTTTGATGAGGGTGAGATGAGGAAAGTCTTGTTAGTAGGGCTAGCCTGCTCTCACCCAGACCCATTGGTTAGACCCACAATGAGAGGCGTGGTCCAGATGCTGGTGGGTGAGGCTGAAGTCCCAATTGTTCCAAGAACCAAGCCTTCAATGAGTTTTAGTACTTCACATCTTTTGATGAGCTTGCAAGACAGTGTGTCTGACCTTAATGGCATGATCACCATCTCCACTTCCTCTTCAGAGAATAGCTACAATGGTATTGAAATAGTTTGACCCAGATGGACGGTTGAGATAGTCCATTCTCTCTTTTTTTTTTCTTATTTATTGACCATATTTTATATGCTCATAAAATTATATATTGATTTTTTTATCCATCAAAGTATGTAACACATGCAATAAATGTAATTTGAGTGAGTAGTAATGGTTTAGGAACCTTTGAGGTTGCATTTTTGCAATAATAGTGGGAGTCATTTTCTCATGCTTTGGGTTGGAGGGTTTTTTGTGGTTCCTATCACAAGTTGTTGTCAAAAAAAGACACACACAGCATTGAGTAGCCGATAGGCAAAGTATAGAGATGAGACTAAAAAGGAGTGTGTGTGTGTGTGTTTGTATATGTTCATTGACTTTCTAGGAACTCATTGCACGGTGGCTGATAGTAATGGAGGAATTAGTTTTTGTACTCGCTTGAAACTTTTCTAGATTCTTTACATATAATAATGCAGCTTTTGTTCATGCAACCCTATTCATAATTTAACTCATTAAAGTTCTTGGGTGTGGCCTTCTTTTTTACCTTTAAGCAAAGTTCTTACAAATTTATCCGAGCAAAGTCGACACAAAAACCAAATGCTTTAAAGCAGTTTTTACTAGTTTCGCAATTGCAGAATTTTTCATTATAGCACAGTTAAAAAACATTCGAACCCATCCATCAATTATATTCAAAAAAATAAAGATTTCTTTTATAAAATCGGTCATAACCGATCGATAATTGACATAATCGCTAATAACCAACCGTTCACATCCCGAATTTTCATGTGTAATTTGATAATGGATCTTATACATCCCTAATTTTTTCACGTTCAATTTAATTTTTGTTTGGTACCGAAGAATTGAATTCGTAATCCCAATGAAAGCAACTTTAAAACTTGTAAATTTATAATTCTATTTTCCTGCACCATGTCAGGTTTACTTCATAAAAGATTGCCTTAAACTAAGCTATCTTTCAATGCATTGATCGATACATATTATCGAATCACCCTTATCACAAATTGGGTAGGCAGCTGTTGTTCAAATTCAAGGAAGAAAAAAACAAAAATCCAGGGACAGTAAAAACTAAAAAGTGCCAGTATAGGCGTAGCCGACAAAATAAACCATATTAATTAAGTTACTAACCAATTAAGGATCTTCTCGGCATGTAAGTTCAAGTAATCTAAATACACAAATGGCCAAAAGCTTGACAAAATAGAATCTTTAGGTGCAGAAGCGATAAGGTTGTGTAAATAACAATCTGTTGAAACTTCAAAGGAGTTAGGTGGTGGGTTGATTTTTTTTTTTTTTTGGGTACGATGTGGGTGTGGGTGTCGACAACAGGATTGAGTATTCTTAACAACTGTGATAATGACTTAGCTTAGGAATATTTAAGAGCTTAGTGGTTAGTGACTACAATGCCTAATCAATTCCTCTGCTTATATTTCTTTCATCTGTGGGTCCTAATCCTTCCCAGTTCTGGATCCCAATTGATGTGGACTTCATTTAGAAGGAAGCGACATTTTTCATACTATATATTTATATATATTTGACGTGGGACGTCACCTTATAGCCATCACTTTTTCTTTTTTTTTTGGGAAGAAACTGAACTACTTTGGATCAAGGAGTTCACAATGATCAACATGATAACACATGCAAAACAGACAGGAACAGCGTCTTTAATTAAGAAAGATATTAGACTATGAGATACGACCCCAGTTAGCCGATCTATCAACTAGTTGATTGTTTCCTCGGGGGGTATTCATTAAAGTAGGAGATAATATGGAAATCAAAGATCTAATGTCCTCCAGCGATGGCCATAACTTGCATAATCGTATCTTGAACTAAAAATTGTTTAATATGGCTCATATGTAAAGTGGCTAGTTGATGGTCTCGGAACTACATCAACTATTAGCCTATTATGTATAAGGTGTTTTTTAATGATTGTACTTAGGGTATATAAGGTGGTGAAACCCTAATCCTTGTACTGATTCTCAATTTCTCACATAGTAAATAACGACTGAAGCTCCTCCCGTGGACATAAGCAAATTTTTGTCGAACCACGTAAATTCTGTGTTTTCTCTTTGTGTTTTTATTCTTGTTTGTGTTGATCAAAAATCACAACAAAAATTGCATTGACAATCGATCTCCAAACTCCAAAGGATCTCGATCCCTCAAGATAAATTTGTCTTGAGCCCAAACTGATTGCTATATGAATTCCATGAAGAAAAGCCGCAGCCTCAATAGTACGTTCTTGCTCCACCAGCAGCAGGCCAATACGATTATAACCAGAAGCCACAACGCCACCTTCATGATTACGAATAATGGAGCCACCGTAGCCCAGCTTCCATCTACGTTTACCTTGTGTATTCCGGGAGGAGGGGGCAGGTCCAGTGGTCGGAGATTGGCCGGGAAAAGGGAAGCGCACCAAGACCGAATACAAGGGTAGTTGTTTTGGGACAAATTAAATGCATGGGGAGAAGGTATAGATCAACTGCAGTATGACAATTTTGAAGAAATGCAAAGCTGTCCCAGGGTCATTACCACAGCCAATACACTGCGTCTCCAGATCAATTCCCCTATTTAAAATGTCGCAATAAGTTGGCAGACTATCATGACACCAGCCAAGCAAAGAATTTAACCCAGTTCGGAATTTGGACTTCCCATATCTTAGTCCATGATATGGTGGTCACTTAGTTCGGCATGGAATGGTATAATGTGGAATCCCGGCCCTGCTGTGTAGAACACTTCAAAGATTCAAAATAATTTATTTTTAAAATTTAAATATTATGTTTGTATTTTAATCAATATGATGAACCCAATCATATAATTTTTGTTTGAAACAAATATTGAATGATGGCTGAAAAAGCATATGGTAATTCTTGACCGTAAACCAAAAAACTTTTCATACATTTTTTTCAGATATTATTCGATTTTTGTTTCGAACAAGAAATATATTATCAGATTAATAAGATTGATCAAAATACAAACACAAGTTTTAAATTCCTTTTAAAAAAATTACGTACTCTGACTCTTTAAAGTGATCTACGACATGCCTTGCTGTAGAACAGTAGAAATTCTACAACAGGACCAAGACATTAAGTATAATATACCCGACAGTGAAAGAGATTCAAAAATTTACCAAAATATGATCCGTCACACAATAAATATTTTATTTTATTTTCGCAAGGAAACAGTGTTGCGGAATGAACATATACAAGTGAAGAATATATGAACAATTATATCACTAATTACACCAGGTAAATTCCCGGAAAAGATTGGAGGGACACACTGGTCCACTTAAATACCAATCTTTTTAGACAGAATTTTCCTACACATGAAATTAATAGCACAATATATCATAACAACTTACTTGATCGAAAAATATACCGAGGAATCAATAATAACGACACCAGAATTTTTACATGGAAAACCGTTCACAGAGAAAAACCATGGGACCTTAGTCCAGCTAAAAACTTCCACTATTAAAATAATGGGTACAAAAACCTTCCGTAGTACACGCCACTATAGGATACAATAGTGAAATAATAGTTTGGAATCACTCACCCAAACCCCCAAATACATCTAGTGTATCACTCACTCACTCTCTCTCTCTGCAAAAACACGACGCAGGAGCAACACTCTGCAAGAAAATACTCTCTGCAAGAACTCCCTGGCCTAAAACTCTCTCTAGGTTTCCTTTCTTCACTTGTGTGTAAATTACAATGAATTGCACATCTATTTATAAGTGAATGCAAATACTATTTGCATTGGAAACTTGCCTAACTTACCAACCAACTATCCTATCATTCTTGACATTTTACAAATTTCATCCACCAAAGATTACTATCAAATGTGAAAGGTTTGTAGTATACCACATGAGATGTACTACCACCTAACAAACAGTACCTTTTTTTTAGTAACCGTTGTCAAGTTTTATTGATTAGAAGTAGAATCACGAACATCATAAGTAGCAACATATTGCATCCGGAAGAAAAATAATTCAGCCATATAACAGGTTCACTAACGAAGAGTGCAAATTTTCCTATTGCATGCGCAACTTTGTTCCCTGTCCTTCGCGTATGGACGAAAGAAACGGAGCCCAACTCAAAAGCAAGTATCTTACAATCATCCAATATTGCACCAGCAGACCCCAAGAAGGCAAGAACGTACTCTAGTGAATCCTTTTAGAGCTTGTCAGCTTGAATTGAGTCAGCTGAATCACTTTCCAAGCAAACATTAGATACACCAACTGCAATTGCTAACAACAACCCAAATTTACATGCCATTGCCTCCAGGACATCCACAACTAGAGAACCATTTATGGTGTCCACGTGTTACTTGATACATCATATTTGGGACATCAAAAATTTGGAATCCCTATCATTTTGTAACATCTCTCTTCTTCGAGACTTCAATGTTAAGAAAGAAGAAGAAAATAACTGTAGTTCAATGGGCTTCAATGCCTGGGTACGGGCTGCAGTCCAATGGGCTTAACCAAGATTGGAACCTTTTGAACCCTACTTTATAGTTTAAGTGAGCTTATTATAAGGCCCAATTTAGTCTCCAGCCGAAGGGGCCGCAGCCCGCATTTACGGAAGAAAAAAAAAACATATGCAATAAATATATTTTTCGTCATTTTTGTTAAAACGTAATAGATCTCTCTGTCTGGAATCTTCTGTGTAGAGTGGCCTGAGTTGATTTCTCCGAGTCGCAGCTATGAGCGACGATTTCGAGTTCTCTGATAAGGTTCCTCCTTCATTCGAGCTGATGCTACATTCTCCTTACAGAATTTATGTTGATCTCTGTGTTTTTTTTAAGTTGATTTTTGGAGATCTGTGTCAATCCGAATCTGATTTAGGTTTTCCATTCTAAGATCTGGTGTTCAACGATCTCTGTATGCTACTCTATTCATGATGTCGTATTAATTTATGCTGTGAATAGAATTCAGTATTTGAATGTTTTATTTTGTTGTTTTTTAATTGGAACGTGATAATTGTGGATGGTTTGTTTATGTAAAAATGCGATTGGTTAGAGAAATGTGTGATTAGCTTCTGATTGGTGTCTGAGAAATGTGTTTTCTGAGAAAGTTTAAACATGTCTCAGTTTAGAGAATTGTGCGGATTATGGACTTATTTTTCATCTTTGTCATGTTACGTAAATCACGTTGTTGTTGATATGGCAGGGTAAATGATTTTTTTTCATGACATGCAAAGGGAAATTTGAGCTATTTTAATTCCTATAAAACTTTTTTTTGCTGGGAAAACTGGTCTTTCTAATTGTTTTAGGTTATTTTACAGTTGGATTGACTTTACTTCCACGTATGTAACTTTATTGGCTTTCGTAATGATGTTAGACTCTAGGACTAGAGTTGGGGATGTTTGACTTGCTCCATTGATGGATGTTAAGTTCGTTACCGTGTAGTTATCCAAAAAATTTAGATATCAGTGTGTACACCGTGTGTTGTTAATTTAGGCGTGTAACACAATGTTCTGCAGGATTGATGAGATCTCATCTGACCATATTTTGATGGAACTAGCAATAGTTTTAGGCTTTTAGCACAAATTTTTGGCCAAGTTTTCCAATTCAGTTTGGGTTGGTGATAAGCATTGGATTGGACATGTTGGATTGGACATGTTGGATTGGACATTTTTTTAGAGTCGTAAAGAAACAGGTTGAGCTGAGAGTGAGTTGAGGTGTAACTGTGTAAGCATATGGATATAATTTTTGACCACTGCTTTGAATGTTTATAAAGTGAAATGCATCAATTTTATGTATTTATTATTATTATTTTGGTAATGTCATTGTTCCAAGATGGTCCATGCTTCATATTGATTGAGCCATTCCCTTGGTAAAACTTATGGTTGCGTGGTATTTTATTTTGTTACTTTGTTTGAATGCAAATACACATTTCTGTGACAAAAGAGGTCATTATATGATTGATTTATTGACTCTTGTAAGGTAAAATGACTTGCCCGTCATGACCTTCACTGTCGGCAAGATGAAAGTCTGACATGTTTGCTTAAATCAAGTGAATCCGTTCTTTCAGCTGGTGTCACTTCTGTATATATCTTTGTATTCTGTGTTAATCGTGTCATTCTGCCATGTCAGGGGTGACCTCTTTCCTTTTGTAGCTGCTTAATGTTGTATATTAAGATCATTAACCTTATTCTGTTACATAGATATTATACTTAACGGACACAGCTTGTACTTGAAAGGACCATACTCATATTATTTTGTTAAAATTAATGTTATCATAGTCGGTCTACTTTTTGTAACGAGTATGGAAATGTCATCCAGACTGCTGAAACCAAAGGCTTCAACCCGGGATTGATTGTGCTGCTGGTTGTTGGGGGACTTCTTCTTGCATTCTTTTTGGGGAACTATATCCTGTACTTGCAAGCGCAGAAGACCCTACCTCCAAGGAAGAAGAAGCCAATCTCGAAGAAGAAGATGAAGAGGGAGAAACTGAAGCAAGGTGTATCAGCACCAGGGGAGTAGAAATACAAACCTTGTTTTCTCGGTTTCTTCACTTTTAAACTGTTCTGCAAAAAAATTATTTACGTGTTTGAACTCTATAGAGTTGTCCTTGTTGTCTCTTATGTTCAGTTTGTACTGGCCAGAACTTTAGTCTCATAAGTAGAAGTGAAATCCAATACCAAGGCAGAAGGTACCATGCAGTTTGTTTCTTGACATTTGCATATTGTTGGCTCATCTTTAAGAATGCTGCTTCATTTGATTGCTTCCCTGAACATCTATTGTCTTCTGGCGTTTGAAAATTCAAATAGATGGGAAGCAACCAAGTGAATCAACATTTTCTACTGCATAGTGATTTAGCAACATAAAAAAAAAGGATTTAGTTAATTAAACCATGGAAGATATCGGTGGAAGATATCGGTGGAAGATAACAGTGGATGAACCCACCCAAGTTGGATCATACAAATGAAAATTAGATTCAGCTTAGTAAGTCTTTTGTTGGATAACTTAGTGATCTATACATCATTTAATAATGGTCTGACTACGAGATTGCCAGTAGAATCATTTTCAGCTTAGTTACTATTTTTCCCTAAATTATGGAGGGCTTAATCAAGTATCTACAGTCGTGCTACTGAACCATGATATGTTCATATTCTTAGGAGTTGGGAGTAACTGAGCAAGTAATGCAGATCTATTAACATGCTTCTGGCTGCTGGAAAACCCAGGAAAAAGAGAGAACTACAAAATATCAATATACCATTCATACTTGGTCACAGAACCAAGTATTAGCATTTATATCATAGAAAATCACAAAAGTGTTCAATCACAGTTCAGAAATAGACAACCGAGGTTCCATAAGATTCTACAATACCAAATATAATATAAGGATGATGCACGTATAGACGGGATAGCCATTTAACACTGAGCTATAATCTCCTCATGCCCCACGGCCCATTGCCTGCTCGCCAGGGGGGATCATGACTAGTACTGGTTGGGCGCTGAACCCCGGATGAGGCAGCCTACGGCGGATCTCACGACCTTCCTGGCAGAGGGCACATGGGTGGCAGCACACATGAGTCGTCAAATCACATGCCGACTCAAAGAGCTCGCGCTGCAACTCATCTTCCATGCAGCTACCACAGCATCCACATGACCTATTCAGTGCTTCACAGCTACCCTGTTTTTTTTATAAAAAAAAATCATCAACAATGCCAAAAACAATCAAAAGGGTTTTTTTAGAAAAAAATTCAGATCACAAAGAAGATTATAAGACTGATGAGAAACTGTTAATATTTTGGGTTAAAACTTGTTTTTTTAAATCATCAACATTGCCAAAAATAATCGAGAGTTTTTTTAAAACATTCAGATCACAACGAAGATTATAAGACTAATGAGAAACTATGTTAGTTTTTTAGGTTAAAACCTGTCTTTTAAAATCATCAACAATGCCAAAAAGAATCACAAGAGTTTTTTTAAAAAACATTCAGATCACAATGAAGAATACAAGATGATGAGAAACTATGTTAGCTTTTTTGGGTAGCTCGTCCAGTGTCAAGGATTTAACAGAAATATTTAGTGGCCTATTCTGTGTGTGTGTGTGTGTGTGTTTTTGGGGAAAATATATTTGCAATAGATATTTAGTTTACCCCAAGTCAAGACGGGCCTGCAAGTGGTTAGCTAATAAAGAAGAGGAAGACCAAGACCAAGACCAAGACAAAGTAAATGCATGGCATGCTTACTACGATGATGATAATGGGCTAATTGATTGGGGCATTAAAACTAATATTAAATTTCATTTCTATTACACAAAAAGTCAAGCTACATATACAGTCACATCAACAAAACACGTATTTCATTGCATTTATTATCCATATTTTGTTGCAATCAACAATATTGTTGGCAATATTGTCAGCCTCCCAATTGTTCTCAATAAAATGGATTCATTTATCACCTCTATTACATAAAAAGTCAAGCCACATCAACTAAACATTTCTCTCAAGACAACCATATAAGCAAAACACAAATCTCTATACATTATCCCCTCTCCATTAGCCACTTCACTATTGTATTTGCTCTTATTTGTTCTAAAGTTGAAGACTTACCCGAAGCCTCGAAGTTAAAAATGATAGGAAGACCAAGACCAAGTAAATGCATGGCGTGCTTACTACGATGATGATAATGGACCAAATGGTTTTTTCAATTACTTAATTGTCCTGTGATTAAGACTTATGATGTTTTGGTTGACCCCAAGTCAAGATGTGCCCAAAGTCTGCAAGTTGTCAGCAACATTATCTCCTAACCTCTATATATATGAATCCATGTAGAAGCAATTCTATACAATATATATATATATATATATATACACACGAGAAACTTAATGCAAAAGCCACAAGACAACAAGTATGGTTTGCTGAAAAGATAACTTGATTAATTAAAAAAATGTTGGCCAAACAATAGTACTGCAATATGAGGGGGGAAAAACTGAGCAATGGGCAACTCAAGAAACATAATGACATGATGTGCCAAATAACTTGGTCAAGACACCAAACATTTCTACAAAGACGTGCAGTGCAACCTTTCTTAACAAAGTTTGGCTTTTGGCAGCAGGACTCCAGTTAGAAATAATAAGGGTAACTTCAACGTGGTAACTAATTTTCTGTGATGTGTACAATCTAGTAACCTAGCAGTCATGCAAAATGAAAATAAACTTTTAAGCCATAAAGAATTAGTTTTTTTGGTTAGGGAGGCCTCTTGGTGAAGAATTTTCAATATGACTATCTAGTATCTATAAAGCATTTTTTTGGCAAATAGATAGTACTTGAGCAAAAAGGAGGAGGAAAGAACTAGACACATTCCTCCACTATATATTTTTTATTTTAATCCAACACATTCCTCTACATTGCAGGTGGCCAATTACCCTTAGAGATAAAGCTCTTTAAATCATCGGAATCTCTTTGCCATGCTCATTCAGAATACACAAAATTAATTTTATCTTTTTATGGACAAAAAGTTTATTCTAGTATTTATTTATTTTTTAAAAAAAAAGGAACAAAGAAAAAAGGATATAGTGAGAATGAAATATTTGATGAGAAATGCTATATTGACTATGATAAGATTTGATGGATTGCAAATGTTGAGGATCAGGAATACCCCTTATTAGTGTACTTCTATTATTTAATAAAATAAAGATAAATCACTAAATAACTTGCCTCGAGGTTAAACTTCTTGCGAATAGCTGTTCGTGTAGGATATGAGAACAGAGGTGCAAGGCAGTTCCAACCAAAAAAGCTGTTCCCAATCAGGTACAAACCAGTGTAAGGCAAGCAATGATTTGCAAAGGTCCCAGGGACGGATCCAAGTCGCTCAACATTGCTTCCATACAGTACACATGGTGCCACGCTTCCAAGGAGACCTGGCATATCGGAATTAATTAAGTTAACAAATTTCTCTAGAATTTTCAAGAATGGTATTGAGAAGGAAAAAGAAAGATTTCAAAATAAACTCTCCAGCTGAAGTAAGTGCCAAAGGCAGATAAAGATTGTAAACAAACCACGGGTTCAGACCTACAGTTTATTATCCATAAAAGGAAATGAAAATCTATAACTTCAACTTGTTTCCTTTAAATCATAGGGATAAAAAAGAAAATGCTTGAATCTACAAAAAAGACTACACAGTTCTCTAAAACCTAAACCTCAAATCCTAAACGCTTGATAATTGTTTCTATTCATGCTAACAGTTCTCTAACAAAAAAAGCACAGGAAGTCTAAGGCAGCCAAGCAAACTAAGGTAGTGAATCCACAAGATCACGCTTAAGTTTATAGAACAAGCATGGCAAATCACACTCTATTTGCATTTTTTCTAATCATATTGGTGTTTCCAGTAGAAAGCCTAAGACTCCGTATTTGCATTTTTTTCTAATCATATTTGTGTTTCCAGTTGAAAGCCTAAGACAAGAGTCGGTTGTGAATAAATAGGGTTTGAGTTGTGAAATTGGTGAACAAAAGAAGTTATACAATTTCTACACACATCTGACATCTTGATGGCTTATAAGACAAAGAAGAAAATAACATTCTGAAAAAGGCAGAGTAGTTGTTTCGTCCTATGATCATTCAATCAAATGAAAAACAACGACAAACAACACGCTAGGCATCTCATAAAAAAATTTAAAAAAAAACCGAATTGCACTATTCCATACAAAATTAATCAAATTATATCGCAATCTCACAGAAAATGCCATAATCTATTGGAATTGTATAAAAATGAAACCCTAGGAAGCAAATTGCATATGCCAAAAATGCACGACAAATCAATTTTAAAAATTCGATTCATCATATCGAGACCGATTTATCTATTTTTCATCCGAACCAAAAAATAACGAAGAAAGAACTCACAAACTTCAAGATCGCTGCTACAGAAGTTGTCGTTACGGCCAAGGCAAGCACAGAGGCTGGAATCCCAATGGGCCCGGCCCATAGGCTCGCCCATCACGCTCCCGTTGCCTACAGGCAGTCCATCAGCGGTCCAACCGTATTCCGGATCACCCGATTCCAGAGCCACCGCCTTCTTGGCCGTCTTGATGTTGGCAGCCTTATCGGTATTATCCAATTTGGTGCCTTTCACTTCCGCATGTGGCTCCAAGAGAGGGTTCGATTCCTCATGATTGTTAACTTTGCTGTTGTTAGCCATTGAGGTTGAGTAGGAGAGAACAAGCAGCTTAGAATTGTCAATTGGATCTGATGGAAGAACAATAAACTCGTCTTGTTGTTTGTTGTTTTCATACCTCGTTTCTCGGAAAGTAACGAAAACAATGTATGAAGGTTTGGATCGTATGCGGAAGGTACCACCGAATGAATACAGATGACTTTGGGTTAGTCATGTCGGCAGACTACGATAGTTTGGGAATGCTAAATAGTTGAATTTTTTTAGCTCAATATTAATATAAATCTATTAATATACGTCTACATGACATTTTTAGTAAGTATATGACTTAGAAAATTAAAATTTTAAAAATAAATTATTTTGTTTGAAAAATCAAAATATTTTTTTTTTTAAATGAAATTTTAAAACCCTTTATCTCTTAAAATAGATATTAGATTTTGAAAAAAATTACATATCCAGAATCAGTAAGTAAAAATCTATTTAACAAGATCCATCATCGATAGGTTTTATTCAGTCATTTTTAATTATATTGTTTTTTGTACTAATGTGTGAATTACGTAAGTTCCAATGTTTATTTATAAGTACTGATATGAGATCGTATATCGATTTTCATACTGTAACCTAAATAACAAGTGTTAAACCCTAAGATGAATGAATTCGCTAAACCCTAAAGAGCTCGTGTATCAGATTTTCATGTTGTAACATAAACAATAAGTGTTATAAACCTCAAAGGGAACGAATTCGTTAAATCCTAACGGGCTCGTGTATCGAATTTTCATGTTGTAACGTAAAAGGCTCGAATTCATTACTAAAATCTTAAATGTTCTAATTACTAAACCCTCAAGTCCTAACTACAAAATCTTAACAGGTTCGAGTACCCAACATAATTTTAATAAAAATACAAAAAATAACAAATATATATTTTATTATCATAGTGTAATAAAATTTTAGGTCGAATAGACAGTTTACACATCATATATATGAATTGCATTGTTTTTAAAAACAATGTAATTGAAAAAATGCAATAAAAACTATTGACAATAGGTCTCATTAGAAAGATTTTTACGCGCTGAGTTCGAATATGTAATTTTTTTCAAAATCTAACATATATTTTTAGAGATAAAACGTGTTAAAATTTCGTTTATGAATAAATAAATAAAAATGTGCTTAATTGATTTTTGAAAAATCCCAACATGACCCAGCTCATGGAGTGTCATGTACATTTGGATTGAGTTGGGCTACTTAAAGTTTGGTTCTATAAAAATTTTACGGTAATTTTATAATTTAAAGGCGGCGTTGGGTTCTCTTTCTTTGGATACATGTAGCTACTAGATAGCTAGCTACTATATATTGCTAAGTAAAGACCATGGATGAAAAAAAAATTATCCATCTACCATTTGAAAGATATTTGATCTGTTTAAAACTCAAAAATCGATCTTATGAGGTTTGGAAACAATTTTAACATTTGAAAGATATTTGATCCGTTTAAAACTCGAAAATTGATCCTATAAGGTTTGGAAACGATTCTAGTTTTTATTTTCAAATCTATCATGGTTTCGAATTGGTTTTTGATTTTTGATGTTTATTTTAGGATACCCGAACCAATTAATAAATAGTTAGAGTATACTAACCTAAACCACCTCGAA